>CM066329.1:138569844-140969844 GCA_033807585.1 Hydrophis major | reverse complement strand
TTTCAGGTCACTGAGTCAGGGTAGCACAAATTCAAACATGTTGGATGTTCAAGGAGGGGCTCACAAGAAACGTGCTCGACGCAGCTCTCTTTTAAATGCAAAAAAGTTGTATGAAGATGCTCAGATGGCCAGGAAAGTCAAACAGTACCTATCCAACTTAAACGTGGAAACAGATGAAGAAAAGATCCAGATAATGTCACTTCAGTGTGAGCCTACATACAGCACTTGTAAGTTAAAAAAAAAAAGTATGGAAGAAGGCGATGTTTTCACTAAATAAATATGTGATTCATTTAAAACAGAATGTTATTCAGAATTTTCTGAAAAGACCTGATCTGTATTGTAATCGTTTGATTTTTGATTGAGTTTGCATAAAATTGAAAAGGTTGTTTTCAGTCTTCATGTTTGCCAAAATTCTCTTAGTACATTGGACTGCCAAGTTAGCACTTTGCAGAATTAAGGAATAATAAAAGTAACATAGTATGAATGCCAAGAAAAAGAAAGGATGAAATATTATCACAAAAGAACATTAATTATACGTTTATAACAAAATTGGAAAAATTAGATGTCTTATTATCATAGGTTTAATATGTAAATAGTATTACAATCAGATATTTAGAATGAATTCATGTATATTACAGTAATAATAAAGCTTACACATATTTTGGTAATTTATTCCAAAATGTAGTTTTCGGTTCCTATATATATAGCAGAAATGCAAAAATGCTGTTTGAATGCATAATTGATAGTTACTTTTAGAAATTACTTAGTTTTATACAAATCACAGACCATCAAGCAGTATGTTAGCCATTTTCTTGAAAATGGACTTTGCTTGATGCTCTGCTATTTGTATAAAGTTCAGTAAAGGGTGAATATATTGTATATTTCATTGTAGTTATCCATGTATGTTCCATATTTATTAGCAACATCTTCATAATTTGCAGTAACATCAGGTATTCAATTCACTGAGTACTATACTTTTATTTTTCTAATGTTAAAACCTTAGTCTCTTAGAAATGAAAAGGACATGAGGAATCTATTGTTCCTGGTAGCATAGCAACAAATGTAGAATTCAATATGTGTTCATGCTTGTGTAAAACAGTAATGAAAAATGAAATGCAGTAACTTCTTGTGGGTTGAGTATGCCACCTAGTGGAAATATGGATATACCTTTTGAGGAATAAGTATGTCCCTTAGTTTTGCATTCAGATCAGGAAACTGGATTTAGATTTAGTTATAGGAGCGTGGACCTATAGCCATCAGTGGGACTCCATTTAATCATAGTTGTGGTATATTCTCCAGATTTTGTGGGCACAACTTGTTGTATTATTGGCTTCAGAGGTACTACACTCAACTAGTTTTACTATTTCAATAGGCATCCCATTTAATGTTTTAATAGTGATGCTTGGATATTATTCCTTTTCTTTCCAATGTCAGTGACCAAAAATTTAAGTGAAAGACGAGGTACAAAAGCATCAGAGATGTCTCCGATGCCACTGAGGTCTGTTGGCCAAACTACAAAAGCCCACTTACATCAGCAAAACAGAATGAGTCAAGTTCTTCAAGTTCCAGCAGTTAATCTGTACCCCATTCGGAAAAAAGGGCCAACAAAAGACCACGTTGCTTTTAGTGAGTATTTTTTCTACACTGTTCTCTTTGGTGGCTCATAACGCAATAAAATATATTTTTATTTTATTTATATATAAAAACCTAATATCAAAACATAGCATAAAAAAAAGAAAGTTTTTCTGAAACTGATCAAAGTTGAATCTAAACTTGCAGTTTGTTAACCTCTGCAGTTTTAATCTACTTTGCGAACAAGTGTTTTCTGACTTCTTGGACTTGAAATCCATTTTGGGTCTAGGAAAAGTAAGATTTACAGATGATGATGTCCAGGAATAATCATCAAATCACCTTGAATATCTATGGAGACCCTCAGTTATCTAGGTCATGGTTGTTCCAAAGGTTTTTTTTCCCAAAAGACAATTGTACCTTGTTCTTTCTTAAATACATTTAAATGAGAAGGAAAAGGTATTCATGGAAAAAGCAAAGTCCAGTTGTCTTTTGAAAAAACACCTATGGAAAAATCACCTTGAGTTCTCCTTGATGGAGATTTCATCTTGTCCTAAAATCATTAATTTATCTGATCAAAACTGTTTCTGAGCACATACATTTGTCTTCATTTCATTACGATAAATTTAGGCAAATAGCTAATATATATGATCAATAATCCCAGAAATTCAAACATCTTCAAACCTTTGTTTAATATTTTTTGACAGATTGTATCCTGAAACAATTCTGAAAACATTTCCTTTTTCAAAATTGGATAAATGTAATTTGGATTTTTCTTCCTGCCCTACAAGCACTGTCCCTTTTCATATTTTGGCTGCAAGTGAAAAAAGAAAACCATTCCCAGTTACATATAAATTTTGATTTGCAATCAAAATTATAGTGGGAGTTATTTGAGAGGAATATGGGAAATATATTTTAAAACTGTGCTTTTGAAGTCTTGGGATAGTGCTGGGATTGAAAGTAGAGGTATTATATACAGAGAGAAGAGAAAGTAGTACATAGTAAACACCCCCCCCCCCCCCAAATGCAAATTTAATAAAAGTGCGGCTGGTATTCTCTCATTCTGTAGACTGCCTGTCAAATGGCACATGCCATTCAGAACTGGACTCCTTCTAAGCCAACTTTAAGTATTTTTGACGGACAAATGTATCTATGTATCTAATATTGTTATTGTTGTTATTTACATTGATAGCTACCTATAAGTCAGTATCAAGCAACTCTGCTGGCCAGGTGTTTGAAATGTGATTGCATCAAGAACTAACTGGTTTAAACTATTTAGTTTAAGAAAAGGGAAGTGACATGAAACAGGAAGAAGGATGGAGGAATGACTGATGTGAAGTAGCTGTATTTGGACAGAATTTGAATTTCATAAGGGCAGATTAAACTGCAACCAGCTTTCTTACATAACATGGTAAAAGATGTTCAGAGTAAGGAATATCACAAGATAATTTACTTTAATTCTGTTAACTCTGGGGTGAAGTGTTTTGCTCTACTTTTTTTTTTGTAGAGATAGTTCAGAGAGCTGCATCTTTACCATATTGACGTCAGGATTTCTGTTTGGTCAAAAAAATATATTTGTTTCTTCAGTATTATTTTAAAAAGGCCAAATTAAGTAGAACTCTTTAAATTATAACTCATATAATAGGTTCTTAGTACTAAAATGAATATGATTAATTTATCTTGTGTGTTTTGCAATTTTGTAAATATACAAAATGTTTATATGATAAACATGATAAACATCATATTTATCATATTATATGATAAACATCATATTTTGCTGCTTTTCCCTCCACAAAATTATGTCTTGATCAGATTTACTTGATGAAAGAGTTCAAAAATCATTGAGAGTATTCTGGGGAAACAAAATGAAACAAAACAATCATTTGTAGGAATATTCCAGGCTGAATTATAAATGTAAACATTTCTTCCATAGGTGCAGGTTCACCTCAAAAGTCACTTAGTTTATCTGAAGAACCAAGCAGTAAAAAGCACACAGAAGATGACATGTCTGTGGTATCATCGTTGCATTCCAGCCCTCCTGCTTCCCCTCAGGAATCTCTACGCAAAGGTAAGAGCGTCTTGAGACTGCATCATAGTTGATCTGACTTTAGTACACTCAGGATATTTTAAGCATTTATATTGGGCCATATTTTAACTGGAGAACAAGATAAACTTAATAAATTTATGGAAAGCTTATTATGTATAATATCTAAATGTGTTTAAAGTATTTTAAAACAGTGTCCAAGATATTTTATGATTGGGCTTGGAACTTAATGCCTTGGATACTTTCCTAATTACAGATACATTTGCTGTTGATTGCAATATCCTTCCAAATCTGCTGTGTTCTTCTGTGTGCTTTAAAAATTAACACATTTAATAAAAGCCAGAAAACTTTGTGCACATTTTTTGTTTAAATGGTTAGTTGGCAAGATGCATTTCATTGGAACTCCCCAAACTTTACTTCTGCTAGAATTCATCTCTGTAAACATGTGTTTTAGTTTACTTTCTTATGCTTCTAAGGTTGCTATTTTACATTTGTTGACTGATTATTATTTTTTGCTTGTCAGGATTTTCTCCTTTAAGAATAGACTTTGTTTGACAAAAGTAGCCCCATGCACTGATTAGCATCTCATTACAGAACTAAAATTAGATTATCTGTCCTTTTAAGTAATGAAACATTCATAGTTTTGTCACTATCTGTTTAACTTCAGAGCTTCATTCTGTACTTTATCCAAGTGTAGTAATATGTATATTGAAGAAAAGCAGTTTATGTGATTTGTTTTATATGTTCTTTTCTTTATAGTTAATAACTCACAGAGGTCTGAAAACTGCCAGCTTAATCTGTCTGGTTCCTCTTCCTCTCTTGCAAGTGAAACAAGCAACAAGAACAGTGGACATCGCAGCTATGGCATAGGTGGGGCTTATTTGCAAAAGAAAATCCAGCAGATGACTAGCAAGACAGCAGAAAGATCAGTCAGTATTGAAAAGCAGGAAAGTGAGGAGGATAGAGGCAAGCCTGAGCCTTTGTACAAAGCCAGGAAAAGAATGGGGTCCCCCTTTGGAAGATTCAGGGAAAGAAGTATCTCCAGGGAAAGATCAGCGTTCACCTTTCGTATGGAGCCAGCGTGCACACGAGAAAGGGATAGAAGCGAGAAGCAAAAGGACAGGCCCAGTATCAAGGGACATACAGCCAGCGACCATGGAAACAGTAGCTCATTGATGTGGTTGTGTCCACAGTTCAGACCGAAAAGAAGGAAGACAATATGACATGTCATTTCATTCAGCTCATGGCATTGCTATGTATTAGTTTTCATAGATGTTAAATATTTTCTGTTTATCGTTCTCATTCCCCGCCACCCCCAGAGATGGAAATAGCCAGATGATAAAATATATTTTTCTATATCTTGTTCACTTTGAATATTGCACTGATTGTTCCAGCTATCTTTTAGAAAACCAAGCTTAGCCCTTCTTAAGTATCAGGTTATGACTTTCTTTCCGTGGAGTTTGGTTAGCTGTTTGTAGCAGGCAAAAAGCCAGTAAATAAATAATTAATAGGCTACATAACATTCTGGTTTAAATATGCATTTACTATCATTCTTTGTAGTCCTTAGTCAATCATATGGTACCATATGTAATTCATTCACCTGTGCTAATAATGGTGTGGCTGCTTTGTCACATAGCTGGTTACTTTCATGAAGCAGGTTTTATTGGTAAAGACAATTCATGCAGAATGCAGTTATATTAGCAGAATAAATAAAAAGTTGCAGAAAAAGCCTGCTATGCTGCTTGAAATATTTAAAGCTATAAAGGTAAAATTTAAATGGAGAATTCAAGCATTTCTATTGGCTTGTGTCTATATTTACTTGGAAAGAAGTCCAAAGGAAGCCCAAGGAATTTTCAAATAACATAGGCATGGATTGGTCATTTTCATATTTTATTTACAAACCCAGTTTGTTACAATATACAGATTGTGTTTTGCAGTTTACTATCTAAGAGGAAAAATTTTCAGTTGTGTATATTTAAAAACTTTGTAAACTATAATCGCTATTATAACATCAGTATGGTATGCTAAACATATATACAGTTATTTCTTTATCTGAAGTGCATGTCTTTGAAATAACGTGTAATTTATAGAGCATAATTTATACAGTTGTAGATTATTTACTTTTAAATAATATTTTTTGCATAACTTATGTAATCAGATCATTTAATTTCACATTCTAGATATGATTTTAATAGATAGATACAAATATTAGTTATATCAATATTAAATTGTATATCACTATAACAGCCAAATAACTACTGTAAATGTATCTATTTCCTTTTAAGTAATGTTACCCTCACTTGAATAGCTCAGTCATGATTAATCAATGTTTTACTTCCCTTTCATAACAATTCTTAAAATTGGAAGATTTTTATATTTGGCTGTAATAAATTAATATATTGTTTTAAATTTGAGATTACCAGATCATTGTATAGAGGTATTAAGCCCCTTAGAAACAGCAGATGAAATATTATACAAATGTTCATTGCCATGGTAGTGGCAGCATATAATTGAGTTTGGTTGATCGATCTCAACCATTGCAAAGAGAAAATTCAGCCAAAAGAATATCGAAGTAAATGAACTCTTATGATACTGCCAAGAAAACTCTATGAATTTAAGTTGAGGGAGTTGAGATTGACTTGAGAACTTCTTTATTTTTTAATGGGGGAACAAATCTCATCTATGAACCTCAGAAGCACAGTATATTAGGGAGGAATGTATTTTAGTGATTGCTTCACTTAATCTACAAACTCATTATCTACCCCAAATTTAAAAAGAAACTTGTGAATAAAAATATTTGGCAGTCTTCCCTTCCCCATTGCTTTATCACAACCATTGGTTAGGTTGATGGGAGTTCTGTGAACAACATACCTAAAGGATAGTTGGGTTGGAGAAGGTTATTAAAAGACATAAAGGAGAAATAATGTACATATTGTGGGGGATGTTTTCTGCAATCATCAAGCCCATAAAATATTTTTAAAACGTAGTACTGTTCAGTAGGAGAAACACTGTGAGACATGTTGTGTTTGTTTTCCTTTGCATAGCATAGTTTTGCTAAATAAGCTGGTGTTTTTAAATTCTAAACTGGGAATAGAAATATTTAATAGGATATATAGCACCTATATGCATTTGCATACATGAGCAAAGAAGACACAAACTTACTGTTTACTGAGAAACGTGACGTGTCCTTAGGTATTAGGGTATCTTAACTTCATATTCTAGGTTGTTTCTCAGTAAACAGAATCACTGAAGAGGAAATATTGTGAGAGAGAAGAGAGTGAGTGAGAGAGTAGTAAGAAATATATTATTAGGTGTTCTGACCCCCTGAATGGATGTTGAGGCCTTGCTTGAATGTGGTAAATAATAGTTTGGAATGGCAACATTTCCAGTTGCTTATCAGGAGGTAGGCACAAAAGTTCCAGGCAGATCTGAAGAGATTAGTAGTTTTAGTTAAACAACAGAAGGGGAAAACTGAATTAAATAATCCTTCTGAACTTATTTATTTAATTTTTGTGCTTCCCATCTCACTGTCAGGCGACTCTTGTTGTGTTTGACCTTTTTAATGTAAAAAAGAAAAGACATTCAAAACTCCGTATTATACTTATATTTGACCCTCATATTCTACACCTGTTACAGGGTCTGTAACAGTATATCAGCTAAAGCCAAAACTATAAATGTGTTATTATGTAATATGAAATTTCCCTTAAATTCTGAATCCACTTTCAGCTGCAATCTCAAATAAGAGATTAACTGCCTGAGACTCAGTTTAAGTAATTGAAAAATGGAATATGAATGCTGAAACCTGTATGTTCTGATCTTTTTAAAGCTAAGATGTAGAACAGAACATACAAGTTTTAACATATATAGTCCAAAAGATTAAAAAGCTTGAAACTTAATGTAGCTTAAATTTGTAGGAATCCCGCACAGTGACATACTGTGGATCAGCTCTAAGGTTGATATCTAATGATAATTGATACTCACATCAATAGAAGAGATTATTCTTTTCCTGTACTGGCAGGTAAAGGGACATCTTCGGTAATGCATGTATCATTCACAAAAAAAATAACTGTATATGCCAGGACAGATATTCCCAGAGGAATACTAGAAACAGACAGAGGTAGCTTATATTTCACTCTCCATTTATTTTTAATTAAATTTACTGAAAAAGTAGACTTTCAGATGAACTATAGTCATTGTGTTTAATTTTTCCTTATTGCATATATATTATATTCCTTTCTTGTCCCCTATAATTCTCAGTTCAGAGAATTAGTTCAGTTTGTTTACCTCCTTAAACAAAGATTTCCCACACCTAGGCAGGTTACGGATAACTGAAATGCTAGAGAAGCAGCAGAGCCAAAAATGTTTCGTCTTTCTGGTTGCCCCATATTTATATTACTTTGAAGATTCCCCAGCAACATGTTAAATTAAATTCATTTTAAACAATGAAAATGATGGATTAAACTGTTTATGACCTTTTTTTCTGTTATCTAAAATCCAAAAATAATTTGTAATGCTTTGAAGATTTAGTTCTGGTCTTCACAAACAATGGAAAAAGATAAAATGTTTCCCCATTTTCAAATGCAGCTTATAGGTAAAATATTTGTATAGTTCCAACCAATAACCAGGTCAAATGATTCTCTTTTTCTACTTTTAGTATGTTAAAGTGTACACACATTATTTTACAGTGTATTATATATAGAATACCATGCAAGACATTAGACCAATAATCCCATCATATGCTAAATGAAAAACAAAATTAAAATTCTATATAATTAAATATTTTGTTAAATATCTGGTCTTTCAGGAAACAAAGGCAATCCTCTAGCACTTTTACCAAGTTTGCCAATACAGTGAAACAAAACTTCAGAATTCAGGCTGTACTTGCATAGCTAAATCAATATGATGTTGATCAAATAGAAGCAATGCAGGAGGCATAGCATATAACTGCGCAAAAAGAACAGCTTCTTTGGGAGAAAGCATTTAATCTGCAGAAAAAGCATATACACTCGATTCTATTGTGTCTGTAGTTGGCTCATTGCTTTTGATTGCACTATCTTTTTATTTGATCAGCTGGAAGGCAAGGTTCCTCGGGGTTTGTCTAGCTTTTGAAGAAGTTGTACTTGCTGCACTTGAAAGTCCTGGTTGGTTTAGCACATAACAGCATCTCTGAAACAGATCAGTGAAAGAAGTTACCCAGTTTTTGTCCCTTGACGTTAAAATTAATTCATAAAGAAATTAATTCCCTTCTGTTGCGTTTTATTGTTTTCCATTGAGCAAAAGGAACTCGCATAAAACAAATGTCGAAAAGTCTTGTAAGAAAAGAGATAAAACGCCGAAAAGCTATTTCTCAAATAAATGGCGGTGTGCTAACATGTTCTCTCAATGCTGTCTTCTCCTGTCATGTTTAGGCTATGCCCTGATCCCGTCTGCCAAATCTGAGAATTTTTCCGATTCCAGCCACAGTGAGATCTCCTCACGATCCAGCATTGTCAGCAACTGTTCTGCTGACTCCATGTCTGCAGCCCTTCAAGATGAGAGGTGTCTACCTCAGATGATGGTGATGGATGCAGTTGGGGCAGGAGAAAGGAGAGAGCCCTTTCAGCCACCACTTGAATACAACCAGTCTTGCCCTGGGTAAGAATCATTTCTTCCTCCAGGATGGTTATTGATAGCCTGTCTTTTAGGACTTAAAAAAAAGCAGCTCATAAACCATTTGAACAATTATACATTGAAAACCCCATAGCATGTTTAAGATAAATTAACAAATCTCTAGGGTCTTTCCCATGGCCCTTGGTTTAAAGGCCCTGCGGGAGGATAAGAAAAGGGCTAGCTGCAATCAGCTTCTGGGTTGGTCTATGCCTGTTTCTTCCCTGCCTCCTTCCCACTTTAAGAGACCCTTTGCACAGGGCAGGTGGTGATAATTGACTGGTGTGCAAAAGCATCGAGATGTTGCATTCAAGTCATTTGCTGCTTGTGGTGTCATCACACTCAAGGGGATTATTAGCCTGCTGAAAAGCCGTTTAGCACTTCACAGAAGGGCAAAGCCGTAGCTTCTGTTGAAAGAAACCCAGCTTTAGAATTGTCCTCCTTATTGGAAAAGTTTCAATTGGTGTGATAATGTAAGTGGGAGAAAATGCATGGAAGTGAGATTTAAATAATTTCCCTCTGGTATAGCATGCTTCAAACATATTAAAAAGACAAAAGAGGTGTAGGGTTTTTTTTTTGTTTAAACTACAACATGATACAGTAGGTTGGCGACAGTTGTTTCATAGTTCTGCCATGCAAGGAGGAGATGCATTTCCAGGCATGTGCCCATTATATGTAGTCACCCTTCTGACTATTTCTGTTACAATTGCTGTCAGCAGAAGACTGAAGAATGGCTGTTGTTTTAAAAGCTTAAAAAGTATTTTTGGTGGCCCTGGTCTCTCAACAAAATCCTAGGCACATACACATAATATTCTTTGAAACACAGTACAACGCTGGGTTTTAATTTCTGCTAATTATTCCCTGCCTTTGGCAAAGAACATTTTTTACTTTTTATTTAACAAATTTACATACCACCCATTTCGCTGTCTAAGTGACTGAGCAGTTTATAAGTGAAAAACAAACATATTCCTTACCAAAGGATTTTACAAAACAAAGATCCCAATATTTAATCCCCTAATGGAATGTTTAAGAATCGTTTGCTTCTAAGATGTCTTTTAAATACAAAGATGAGTTTATAAATATGTTTGAAATTTCTGTTATTTACAAACAGGAACATATGAATATTACCGGTCAGTTCTCACTGGAAAAAGAGAAACAAAGTTAAACTATATTTGTTGACTTTTGAAAAACTTGGCAGAAATGGGCAATTATTTTATTCAGAAGAAAAACTGGGCAAACAATAATTAAGACTATTGTCACATTCAGTTAATATTTTTAAAATGTTAAAGGAAGTGCAAAATATATTTCCTTGCTATTTTGAATTATAAAACGTTGCAATTTTAACACTGATTCTGTCCCTACCGATTTGCTTGCATGGTCATTTCAACAGCATTTTTATTTTCCTTCTAATTTGTGCTGTCTTCAGTTTAAGCTGGCCGCTGCCTAGACCTCCAATGATCCGAGGGCTGCCTGTCCCATCTTCCATGAGCACCGAGGAGATTTCTCATGAGCACCTCACAATAGAAGCAGCAGATAGTGGCCGTGGAAGCTGGACCTCTTGTTCGAGTAACTCTCATGATAATTTTCAAAACATACAGAACCAAAAGGGGTGGGACCTCTTAAACTCTTACCGCCATGCTCATTTAGAAAGGGCCATCGCTGAAGTGGAGCCATCCAGCTGCTGTCCTGAGGAGACTCATTTGCAGTCACACAGCCATTCAGATGGTAGTCGGCAACCCCAAACTGGCATGGACTTCGACCAGTCCCGACACAGCTGGGCTTCATCTACTTCCCTGTCAGACTTGCACGAAACAAACTATGGGACCATAAAACGAAGAGGATTGGAGAGCTTAACAGCAGAGCAAGCTGAAGTTTTGGACGCTAAAACAGGCAGTGATGCAGCTTACAAAACTGTCACTTCAAGTACAGAACATGGCCTCATAGGTAAGCGTGATGAAAAGCCAGTGGATGTTTTCACAGCTGTTGTGTATTATGTCGTTGAGCTGTTAAGGAAAGGTTTCAACAGCCCTCATGGCCAATTTGTGTGTAAGAAGTTCTTCTTGTACACATGTCTTCAATCAACTCAGGTCCTCTGCTGGAGTGTCTCCAGATCTCCTTGGGGGAAGGGTGGGATTTAAAATAATAGACAGCATGTTTTATTGACTGGCAGGGAAGAGAGACAACTTGTGTAGCTACTTTGGGATTTTTTGTATATTTTCTGATAAGAAATTTCTTGCAGTTCTTTTATTAAGAATTTGATTTTTTTTTTTATCATTCACACTAAATATCACCAGCATGGGAAGAAAATTTGTGATGGATAAATCCAGTTGAGATATTTTTCTCTCCAGCAATTTGGCAGTGTATGCATTTTTTGCTTTGCCTTCAAGACAGGAAGGAAATCATCTTCATGTATCATTTCCCAAGCTTGTCATATTGGCCGTCAATCAAACACCTATTATTGTAGGAAACAACTATTTTGAGAAAAAGCAGACTCCATGCCAAATTCCATTTTTTGATTGAAGATGAAAGATGTCACATAAAATATCCTCTTGAGCCATTTGTAGCATTGCTTTCAGACAAAAGGGTGCTTAAGAAATTATTATTCTTGCACTGAATCAAAATGTTGTCCTTGAATATTAACATAGAATAGACTATCTGTAGGGTAGACATTAAAAGATTAACTATGGCACAGGCATACCATGTATTTATTTCTCTTTGTAGACTAAGAAAGTGCAATACAATTAGGTGTACATAAAAACTGTCCCCTTTTGAATACCCTTTCTTAAAGGGCATATATGGGGTGATACATTCTAGAAGGTGACACTTCCACAGTCACATAAGTCATGCCCATATACTGTGAAAGGGGATGCAAAAGCAATATTTTAAGGTATTAGAAAGCCAGACATAATGGGAAGAATGCATAGAAAGGAACAGTATATTGTGCTCAGTGTTTAAGAAAAAAAGTGTTTTTTTCAGTGTCCAGTGGTTTTCTAGATGCTGTTTTCACATCTATATTTATTTCAGATTTCAACTGATGTTTAAATGAATCGTATGCTGCATCATAGTATCATAATCACTGTACCAAAATGTACCTTGCACATTTTGTGAGAAAAGCTATGTTTGCCTAACTTAATCAGCTACCCATCTATTAATTACTCTCCAGTTCCCCAATATTTATACCAGAAGTAATTTCATACTCTACTAGCAACATCTGAACTGGGTATGAATGACGTGGCTATGGGGAAAGCAATTTAGATATTTCAGAAAAAAAAATTTCTAGAGTTCCGTTTGTTTAAAGTTTAGGGTCCATCCCCTGAAACCTATTCCCTTTCTTTTTCAAATGCTTTTGAAAAACATATTTCACTGAGCAGAGCTTTCTATTTGTCATTTGTTATATACTTCTGGTGATTTCCATATTAGGTTCTTTTTGTACCCTTTGCCTGTTAGGTCACATGCTTGTCAATCAGTTTTGACAGCATGGATCCACAATCTTCTGATAATAGAAGAGAAAGAATAATAGCATCCATTAAAGGATGTACTAAATGAAACAGAAGATTATAAATATTGAGAAATTGAGAAATACTGTTCTAGCACCTAATTTTTTTCTCTCTCCTTTTTTCCATGCATCCCAGTTTGTTTAGGTTTTTAAAAATTCTATATTGCTTTCTGTGGATGAAGAGTTCCAAATTTCTTAATGCCCATAGAAAGAGAATTGCTGACACGTTAAGTGAAGAAAAAAAATTAATTAGCAAAGATAATTAATTTTGTTTAAGAAAAGATAAAAGCAGGAATTTTAAGCTTTTAGCAAAGGAAGAAAATAGCTCATTGGTTTAATGGGAAAAGCACTGGTTGAGAAACCAAGAGACTGTGAGTTCTAGTCCCTATTTAGGCACGAAATCCAGTTAGTTCAACAGCCCCCAACCTTTTGAGCATCAGGGACTGGTTCCGTAGAGAGAGGCTTTTCCGCGGACCATTTTTGCATGCTGCCTCCCTCCCACAGATGGGGCTTTGCTTGTTTGTGCAGCCTGGTTGCTGGCATGCCACAGACCTGTGCCAGTCCATGGACTGGGGGTTGCAGACCCTTGAGTTAAGTGACTTTGGCCAGTCATTCTCCCTCAGCCAAACCCACCTGGCAGGGTTGTTGTGGGAAAAATAAAGAGGCAGGAGTATGTTCACAGCCTTCAGTTGATCAAAACATATTTTTAAAAAGTGGGATAACAATGTAACAATAACCCGTTCAACAAATAGGTGGAATGAAACCCAATTCATAAACAATTTGCTTTCATGTCCAAAAGCAAGAGGCCATATATTTCATTCATAAAGGCAAAATTATCATTGCTGAAAGTTTGGGCAGGATTATAACTGAACTTCGTAAATCCAATATTGTCTGCCCAGTCAAATTTACCATTTCACAAGCTTTGACCCTGTTTTTACCTTACTAATTTTAGCAGCTGTCTTTTTTTGTTTTCCTAAGGATGCAGAATTAAGCTACACTTTAAAAAGAATTACTCAGATTCATGGGACAGCTGAGAATTAGAACATGACATGCAATCATCTGCTTTCTGTTTAATCAAAATCCTATTTATAATGGAATATTACCTTTTATTTTAACATCCTAAAAGAGGCTTACTCCATTCCAATAAAAATAATGGTTTCAGTAAAATGAAGTCTGTCATTTGGCAGTGAGTTTTTTTTTTTACAACACCATTTCTGGAAACCAGCTGTTTTAGAATTGAAATGGCTGCAAATTGCATGCGTTGTCACAGTAAATAAACTTGACTTAAACTTCAGGAGCTTTAGCAATGCACTCCGATTTGTCTTTTGTAGATGAGACTGGATGTAGAATAGGAAGAGTAAGATATACCATAATATTTCAGTATCCTTTTTTGCTCCTCCCACCCCGTTGGTAGGTTCTTCAAGATTTCAGACTCCATTTGTTGCCTTTTTATATACAGGCAGTCCTTGACATACCACTGTAATTGAGCCCAAACTTTCTGTTAAGTGAGACATTTGTTAAATGAATTTTGCCCCATTTTACAACCTTTCTTGCCACAGCTGTTAAGTGAGTTGCTGCAGTTGACACGTTAGTAACCAGTTGTTAAGTGAATCCGGCTTCCCCACTGACTTCGCTTGTCAGAAGGTCACTGAAGGTGATCACATGACCTTGGGACATGGCAATGGTCATAAGTATGAACCAGTTGCCAAGATTCCAAATTTTGATCATGAGATCATGGGAAGGCTGCAACGATCGTGTGAAAAATGGTCATACTTTTTTCAGTGCTGTTTAAACTTTGAATGGTCGTTTAAATGAACTGTTGTAAGTTGAGGACAAGCAGTATGAATATATAGGAGGCAACCAGAGATAACTGACAATTATATAATATTGGAATATACTTGGAAAATTTTGTAATAGATTTGGAAGTGTTCAGAGTTTTGAGCTGGCCTTACAAGCCCAGTAATCTCTTACCCCTACTCCAGTATCCGTGGAAATTTTTGATTCATATTTCTCCAAAGATCAGTCCTTCCACCCTGTCTCCAAAGGAAGAAATACATAGCATTTTAGGGTCCTGAGTTAACTTTTTAGAAAATGCAAGATTGCAAATCCAAATTTGTAAGAGAGAGCACACTCAGGAGCATCAAAAGAAGTCAGTTGGGCAGTTGGGCATATGAAGCTGATGAAACCCTGTCCCGTTTTAACGTGCTTTGCAGATGTGGATGTCTCTTACAGTAAAAATGAGATAGCTTTAAAGTTGAGGACAAATAAATGACAAGCTTTGCCAACAAAACCACATTAAAATTTTATGAAGGCAAACAATGATTTTAATTGTACTTGGGTATTTTAATTGCTTGGACTTCTACAAATATATCAATAGCAATACAAATATTGCTAGAATTAAAATATAGACCGTATAAAATGTATGAAGTATAGTTAATTTTTGGATGTGGAAAGGACAAACTAAATTGCATTTAGTTGCAGTATGTGCTTTTTATTTTTTAAATACTTTGGTCAGTAAATGCTAGATTGTTGGGAATCAAGTTACTTATGAAAATAGTTTGTAATTTACTGGTGCTCGAAGAAGTAGGGTTTTGAAAAATAATTTCCAGTCATCAAATAGTTCAGATTAATATTAATTATTTATTCTGTCTGCCTTGTTTTTGTGCCAATCACTTAAAAATACAACTCCAAAAGCAGAGACACTTCATAATCCAAATTTCCCCTTTATGAACAGTTTGCCTAAACAAAAACGATATTGAAGAATCTTTAGAGCAAGACTTTTCTGGATGGTATCTTAGCACCTTATTTAGAAGAATGTTTGTGACAGATATATCATGTGTGACTATGTGATCAAATGCTACAATTCACCTATCTGCATTCAGTTTTTGACACAAGTATGTAAGGATGGCATTTGTGAGATGATATCACCACACATATGTCATCATTTTGGTGTCATTGTGACTTGCTATTGATATATTAATAGATCAGCCAATAAGAGAAAATTTTCCAAAATAATACATTTTTTAAAGACCAGAGGCAGCTAACCTGATATCTGAATGTTTTCTAGAAAAATAAAGTTTTATGAGTGATTTTCATTTACCTTTTGTTTAATCAGTTTTTTATTAAATCATTATAACATTTCACTGGGTTTTTTTTAAATTAAAACAATGCTTTTATTTTGTCTTTGTTTCCTTCATTAACATTTCCATTGCTTATTTCTTGTGCTAGTGTACTGTGTCACCTCATCTAAGGAAGACACTAGATATAGGGAGCCACCGCCCACCCCTCCAGGATATATGGGGATTTCTTTAGCGGACATAAAAGAAGGATCCCACCACCCACACCTAAAGCCTCCAGACTATAGTGTGGCGGTGCAGAGGTCAAAGATGCTGTCTAGGCTCTCCTCCACTCCTCTGAGTAGCGAACCAGTGGCCTGTTTTCCAAAGAAGATGCCTAAGTGGCATGGCCGGCAACCGTCCCATCCTAAGCTAGCAGATATGACTGGCGCAAATAGTGAAGAGGATGGTATGTTAAAAGATCTCCTTTGATAGCTGTTGAGTAAAGTCGTATGTGATTTATTTTAAGTTTGGGGAAGTGCACAGTCTGTCTTTACTTTACAACCCTCTCCATGAATGTGCCTCAGTGATTCTTTTCTCGCCTTTTCTTCCCTCTTTGTTCATTTGTATATGCTTTACATATGCTTATGTAGAATAAAGTGATCCTAAAGGGAACAAAAAACAGAAAATGTATTAGGCACTAATTATTAGCTAGAATATTTGGAAGAAACAGGTTCCAAATGACTTGTCCTACCCACAAGAAAAAGAAGAAAACAATTGTTTTCAGCAATTTAAAAGGCTGTGACTGATGTAATAGAAATTATTTTGAAAGTGGCTACATTAGCTATGCTTTTATGTACTAGAGATAAACAGAATTATGATTAGCAGTGTCTTATCTCTGCTATATGGAGTTCCATGAAGCAACTCTAAACGAGTACAGAACTTATCAGATGCAGGTTCCTGTTATGCAGGAAGCTGAGTATTTCCTAACATGCCACTCAACAGAGCATTATTAAACCTAGCTAAAATCTCAGTGTGATGCCTCTCCCTGCAGTTAAGTGTTGTAGGTATACGTACTGGGCAGCCAAGCAGGACATAGTTATTAGCTTCCGCGCATAAAGTTCTAAGAGAATAGGGTAAGATTAAAAAGACCTGAACAGCTGAGGCTAAGTTGCAATTTCAATTATTTATAAGACTCCAGTGATATTGCTCACTGGACAAAATCAAATCCACAGAGACCCGCTAATTGTATCACATTGATGCCTTATACTTGACCTCTGTTCTGAACCATTTAAACCTCAATAGAAAAATTTAAAAGAAACTAGAATTTATAAAATGAAGACTATTTTAAAAAAAAACTTGAATCTGTTGTTTTCACATTTCTCTTTGTTGCTAATTTATTCCTTGGAAATAAGCAATTTTGACCTCCATGACATTTGCATTCTATTTTCTGTTGTCTCCTGTTATTTTGCTTTGTCTGTTTTTAATTGAATCCATGAATCTGAACACTTTTCACAGATTTTGCTGTGGAATTTTAGTATAATCTTGTCTAGTTTGCTTTGAAATCATTTTGTTGTTTTGTACAAAAGCAGCTTGTAAGTCGCATTATAGAGCACAATGTTTTTAAAAAATGGGTGGGTCCAATTTGTGTATTTCTCTATGAATATATATTGCTAAACCAAGACAAACATTTGTTTAAAGTGTTAGGTCTCAAAAACAATAGATTAAGATGGATTTTACTTCTATATTTTGTGTTTTTGAGTCAGTTCTGAGTCCTGGTGACCACCTGAACAAGTCCCTGTAGTTTTCTTTGCAATGTTTTGGGGGAAGAGGTTGGCCATTGCCTCCTTCCTAGAAGATATACTGACTGGACCAGGGACACACAGTTAAACTGTGTGAAATTCTTCTGGTTCCTAGCCTGATGCCTTAATCACCATACCAAATAGGATAGATTATATAGCCACTAATACAAAATTATCCTTTAATTGCATATTGCATTACGTGTAACTATGATTAATAACAGGGTTACTCAGTGACTGACTGGTCTTCCCCAATCCTAGACATTGAAGTTTACATTACTACACTGTCTCATTCTGTGAGAATTTTGTCAGCTGATTTGCAGAGTGTGGCTGAGAGTCAACATTGAGTTTAATTTACCATGTTCACTTTTTGTTGTTGTTGGCATTTCAGTATGAAAGGCACAAGCCAAGCCAACTATCTTTAAGGCCTCTAAATGGTATTATGAATCATTACCCCAAATTCCAACATTATGAGCTGCATCATGTTAAATTGGCATTATGATTTAGAATTAGATAAATTTTAGAAAAGCATTCATCATTCCTTGCATAAGCAACAGTGATAGCAGTAAAGAACGGTTTTTAATTAAAAAAAAGATCTATTTTAACTCAGAAAAAAAATATCCTAGGTTTCTGACAGATATGACACAGTTTTAATTGAAATATATTGTTTGTTCATGACACAAAAATTTCACGTTTTTGTTTTGTTTTATTTCACAGAAGATGAGCAAGTATCTGCAGTCTAGTCTCTGCTTCCTGTGAAACTTGTTTCAAAATTTACAACATTGGAGGATGGAATTTTACAGTATTGTCAGCTACAGCTGACAGCTTGCTGCTATTGACTTCAAAGAATTGTGTTTGCTCTCTTCAACTAGTAGGATGAACTATCTGGATTGTAATTTTGAATTTGCTTCAGCCCACTGCAATCAATTTGATGTTGGAAAGAGAAAATACTCATTCTAAGAAATACTGACCCTGTATTGCAGTATCAAGAAGGACCTAATATATGATGTGTGGGGGCCAGCTTAGGAGCAATCTTCTATCGAAGAACTATAGAATCTTTTAAGTAGACTTTGTTCAGATATTTTCTCTATAACTATTATGGCTCTTAATTGAAGAAATTTATTTTATGTACTTGCCTGAATTGGAAAACTACAACAAAATTTAAGAAATTTCTGCAACAATCTGAAGAGTAATTTATTAATTTGGAATTTATATAAGGTTCTTTTTTTTTGTAAAGTATTTGAATGCTCTGGTTGGCTAATGTGAATGCTTTTTCAAAGAAAATAAGGAAGCAAATTGTTTAGGTGTTAGTGTGATGTCTTATGCTAAGCAAAACACTTGATTTCTGAGGAACTGGATGTTCATGAATGCAGCTAGAGGTTTACACACAGTGCAACATCGGCCAGGTCAATCTGTAAAATATCAAGCCCTCAGAAGTATATATTGAGTGTGATTTGATGTGTGTACAGTAGTGAAATACTGCCACCTACTGATTCTGTATTTTAAAACCAGTGAAACGCACACAGTTTCTTTTCAGCTGCCAAATAATTATTGTAAGGGAGTAGTTGCATTTTTTTTTCTTTCCTACATTCCATTTTCTTCCCCCTTGTCTATAAACAGTTTCATGGAACATTTGTATCATTACAATTTTTTCTTCTTCTACAAGACTTGCATTGGAATAGTATCCAACAGAATTTAACTTACAATTTTCAAACTTGCAAATTTAGGAGCAAAATCATAGAAGTAAAAAGGCCATTAGTTGATGGTAGTGTTGATGATGGTGATGATAGTAAAGTCTGTATTTTATTTCAGACTTCCAATTTTATTTAAAACTTTCCCCATTCTGTAAGACCAGTTTGGTTGTAAGTCTTTTCCCCCCATACTTAAAAAAAATGTTCATAATTTTTTATGTTTATGAAATCCAAGAAAACCTCCTGCATTTGAAAAAAATGGTAGTTCTGAGTGCATGACAAACACAAAAAGGCAAAGAATTTTGCAGATTTGAAATGGAAGGCATTTTTCAACACTTTAAGCCATTAATGACTACTTCTGCCATTTGGACTACTGTTCTTGTTGCCAAAAAAAATGCATAACAGCTTTTATATCAACTTTTTTCTACCTATTGTCCTCTCGGTGTATTTGGGTAAAAACTCCTTGCATTCCAACCAGCAAGTTAAAAATTATGAAATATGAATATCTAAAATGTGATTACAAATCTGAATATTGAAGGGAGTGGACAACCCATCTAATTCAAGAATTATTAATGGAATTTATTTTACTACTTAGCCTTAAATGTTGAGAATGAGTAGCTAAGATATCAAAACTCTTCTTTTATTCCCCCAAGAGCAACCAATAATGAGAATATACTAAAGCTTGACACCCATAATTTCAACATTTATAACAATGTTATGTCATGGACAATTGAGAGTTAAACTTCTCTGCACACATCACCTACAAAGTCCCAAGTAATAGATTCCCACCGATTCAGTGATTTTAAAGTACATTGGAGATGGATAATCTTCCAGATCCCCATGTGACATCCCAACAAGTTACCATGTTGAGGAAAATTGCTCTGGATCATCCCAGATTTTACCATGAACATATTGAATGCTTAAAATATAGTTGTACAAATTTGAGAACTTGTAAAATGAAACATATTATCTGTTGCTACTGATGTCACTCATCCCTAATAAGCACATTTTTAAAAAGAGAAAGAGACAAGGCTTAGGAGTGCTGTTGCTCTAAGCTTTTTGGGTGGTTGGGGGGGGGTGGAGAGTGAAACTTCAATACTACTTATTCTCAAGTGCCTGGTATAATTGCAGGATGGAATTTACTCTCTTATCTCAAGTTCGTATGCTGGATTTTAGAAATGCCCAACAAATACCCCTTCAAATCACATTTTAAAATCCAGTGAAGCTGCAGGCAGTTCTAGTACCACACCACATGTCCTTGGAAGAGATGCTGTCCTACAGGGTGGGGTGATTACAAAGGTGCTATATACAGAGGAAGATGATTCACTGACTCATATATAATGCACATTTTCATGTGTATTATGCAAAAATAAAAATAAAAAATGAAAGACTGGGATGACACGGCAGTTTTACTTAGCCAACCAGAGTACATAGCAAAAACTGGAGTTATTATTTGTGTTTATATTATTCCCCTACTGCATAATGGTTGTCTAGTCAAACATAATCAGTGGACATGAATGTCTCAATGTATATTTAAAGTTTACTTGTAAACCTTAATATCATAAATGTTTACAGACTAGGGTAGAAGGAAGGATGTCTGTCTGTTTTAAAGGTGCCTCAAGTCAATTCTATATTTTACACTTCAAATTATAAATAATTTTCAGATTTACATTTCTGTGCAAGGTGAATGTTGCTTGTATGTACAAGAATCAAAATTTTCTGTTTGAATCAGTGATAGCTTTCCCAGAAAGCCTATATGAAATATGCTTGTCCGTTGGATTGTTCCAAATTTAATGGAGAACTTCTTCAATGCCTTGAAACATGAAATTGCAAATCTGAACATTGAACTGATAACCTAACTCAACTATTAATTACACAATATATGTTACCACTGAAATGTCTGGAATAAATAGTTGAGACATCAGGGCTCTTTTCTCTCTCCCCCTGCCCCCAAGACCTTAAGGAAACCACAATAATGTTATGAATAATGGCACAACAGAGTTGAAATTTCCCTGCACACAAACTACCACATACTCCATAGTAGTACAGTACCCATTGTTACATAGATTTGTGAAAAGTTTTTTTTTATGGATCGTCTCCTAGAAATTCAACCAAATGTCCAACCAAATAGATGTGCTGTTATTCTGTTTAAAAAGTGTTTGATGAACAAGGATGTCTGCGTTATGGACATGCCTTCTGCCAGATATTTCTGGGCTGCCAGAGAAGGAAGTTACGCTTGTCAAAAATAAAGTTTTAAAATTGAGTCCTGAGCTCTCCGCAAGTCCAGTTCACACGGCGTTTCATGCAGTTTATAAGTGCAAACTTAACTTTAAACTTTCCAGATGGTAAATGCTTAAGGGCCAACATTATAGCATTTCTCTCATTTCAAATGTTTCACTTTATAGATACAAAACATTTTTTACACCTTTTCTCTTTGGTAGTAATTTTTGTTAGATTACCAACCCACCTCGAGGTCTTGTTGAAAATCTCATGAGCCAAAAATCACCCTCTTAAATTTGATGCACTTGTACCAACGGCATCAAAGATGTTTGCTTTTAAGATTACATTATTTTTGAAATCACTGGGCGTCTTTTAATACATTCTTTTAAAAATGCAGAACCTGTAGAGTGTAAATATGCAGCGGATCAGCAAGCCCTTTTAACTGCTTCCTCTTTGCACCGTGCAAACTGCCTCAGCCTGTCCTTGCTCTGATCCTTTGGAGTTTAGGTTTAGTTTTTGTTTTTTCCAGATGAATAGTCAGGGACAGTAGCCAAACTGAAATGGAGCTTGGGTGAACCCAAGGAGATAGGTTTTTTTTAAAGCTATTCATTGTAAAACTGCTTAACTCCATTTTGTGCTGTTTACATAATGCTTATTCGTTATAACAACATATTACTAGTATGTGCTGCCTCTTCTTCATTATACATTACGTGTCAATTTTTTTCAAGCTCTTGAAAGGGCCAATGCTTCTCTGTATATAACATTTATTCTTTTTAAATTGTATTGTGAGGAAGTTGGCCTTATGCTAGAAGCGCAGTAGGAATGTTTAAAAATCTCACACGTGGAACAAGCATCGGTTTTTAATTTACATGAATAGGAGGAAAAGGAAACCCTGTATTGTAATATGTAAGTAGGCCTGTATATAATTTGCTATTTGATTGCTCTTTGACACAGCATTTATAGTAAAGATAAACTAAGTTGTGAAAAGAGGCCTAATACTGAGATACATTTTCCAAAGCAGTGATTTGTAAGGTGCACTTCGGTTACCTTGACACGCGGTGTCATCTAAGGTAAATAAGGTTTTGATTTCACTTGAATTAAGTACATGGCCAGCATTTGTCTTCTAAAGTTAAGAGAATTTTGCACTAATGCTAAAAAAGCTGAGTCTTGTTTCAGCTTTTGAAAACACTTATTGAGAAATGATCCTGCTGCACAGCTGAGGCGATTCCAAATGATGAGTAATGGATTTTCAATAAGAACCCATTATGTCAATGTGTCTCAGGAGGTAAATGAAAGAAACTTGATCTGTTCAGCCTTGCATTCACACAAATACTTTATAGGAAAGAGTGCTACAGGTCCATGTCATTCATATTATCTGAAATGCAATTTTAAAAACATTGCACTTGCCTTCCAAAAACTGATCAGGAAAAAAAAAACTTCTTCATTAATTGAAACGTTTAATGCCAACAATTTAAACTCTTTGAGTAACAAACAAATTTCACCTCCAGTTCATTCCTTTCCCTTTTCCTCCAGGTTGTACTTGTCGTTGTGTCTTTAATT
Organism: Hydrophis major; assembly: GCA_033807585.1. Lineage (NCBI taxonomy): Eukaryota > Metazoa > Chordata > Lepidosauria > Squamata > Elapidae > Hydrophis > Hydrophis major. The sequence continues at coordinate 140,946,763 of CM066329.1, read as the reverse complement.
TCTTTATATATACATGGAATGCAGTTTAGCTTAGTATTCATGACATTTTGCGTATGTGAGCATATGGGCAAAAACTGCACAGTTGTAATGGTATTCCAATGGCAATTGTAAAACTGCACAAATCAGTGATTGTAAAGTATTCTGTAACAAGCAATGTTTGTCTTCTATTTTTTTATACCTCTTACACTTATGTCTTTTAGAAAGACAGTGCCTCTGTATGCTTTTTTGTATTTTTACTGGGTGATTGTAAATATTTGTTATATTTTTGGTTAAGAGAATGTTTAAAAGTATTGTTTAATATCCAATCTATTAATGATGTTGGAACCAATAAACAAACTTATCATGGATTGTGCATGGGTTAATTTTTATTCAACATTTCTCTCTGCCCCTCCCCCATAAATATTTGGATCACTTCCATACTTTAGTCCTACCTAGAACTCTTGACCAAGAAGTAAGTCTCATTCAATTAAAATGAAGCTTATTTACAAGTGCTTGTGACAGGACTCTTATTGGGAGATCAGCTTGTTAATGCAGTTAGCAATGATATTCTAAGAGTGCTCTTTTGCATTGGTTTATTAACTGTAAGTAGCCGCATTCCAGTGAGAAAGCAGAAATAATTTTAACACTGCAGAGGTGGTTCTCGACTTAGAATAGTTTGTTTAGTGACTTGTCGGGCTCTTGAGTTCACTCTGAGTGCATCAGCTCTGAATATGCCTTGCAGCAAGTCAGCTGGCCATGTCACCTTATCTCTGCTGCTGCTGGATCTGTATTTCTGCTTGTGTGCTGACAGATGGCTTTGGAATGACTCAGAAGAGCTGAGGATAAATTCTGCAACAACTGCGGGGATGGAGGATGGATTCTGAAGCAACTGCAGGGCTGCTTTTCATGTATTGATGTGCATATTGTTAAAGGGGGGGTTGGGGCACATAGGTGGTAATTAGGACTGAGGTTAAAACATGGTGAAGGTGGCACCAGGTGGGGATCAGTTAGTGAGGGTCAGAATAGGGATGTAGACATGTTATAGGGTTAATAGCATTTAGGGATAATGGGTTAGGCGTGGCCAGAATTAGAACTGCATATAGGCCTGGGTGGGGTGTGTCTCATGATAATGGTAATAAAAGGAAAGGGAGCAAACTCAAACCTAATCTTGCCTGGCTTTTAGTCTTGTCAGAGAAGAATATTTGTTATTTGCTGAGCTAATGAATAAACAACCATTGCATGACAAAGGAGCTGGAGTTTGTATTCATTTCAGGACAAATCCTCAATACTCAAGGACTGGCTGAGAGGACCATTCAAAGTTACAATGACACTGAAAAAAGTGACTTAGGACCATTTTTCACAGTTACAACCTCTGCAGCATCCCCATGATCATGTGATCAAAATTTGGATGCTTGGCAACTGGTTCATATTTATGACCATTGCTATGTCCCAAGGTCATGTGATCACTTTCTGCGACCTGACAAAGTCAATGAGGAAGCCAGATTCACTTAACAACTAGGTTACTAAAGTATGCAGCAATTTACTTAACAACTGTGGCAAGAAAAGTTGTAAAATGGGGCAAAACTCAATTGAAAAAATAATGCCTCACTGAACATAAGAAATTTTGGGCTCAATTATGGTTGTAAGTCGAGGATTACCTGTAAATAGAAACTGAAGGACAATAAAGAATCGGATTTCTCTTTGTAATAAAAAAGTGACCATCAACTTAGGCTTAATTAGAACAGACTGACTGCCAACTAACGTGAAAGGGAGTTCTTCTAGTTAAGTGGGTAGGGTTTTGAGATGGGAGGCACAGATAAAGAACTGCCACATAATTTAAAATACTGTGTTACATGAATTATTTTTAGTACAAAAACTTCATGAATTGTACAATGAGGTATTTGCTAAGGGAATTTTATCTGCAGCATTCGACCAGGCTTATTTTACAGTTATACCAAAAGCAGATAAAGAATCAGACTGTGTGCTAATTCTCATCCGATCTCATTGATTTAATGTTGCTACGAAGATCTTTATAGCAGTGTTAGCAAATAGATTACAGCAGATGATATTGTTTGTTCTTAAGAATAACCATGGTTTATAAAAAGTAGGCAAGCAGCAGACAACATTGGATTAGTTGTAGATTTAATAGATTTGCATGAAAAAGTCAATTTGTAAATTTATCATTAGACACTGAAAAAGCCTATGACAAAATATATAAAAGTGTATGTTTGCTGCATTAAACAGGTTTAGTTTTCTCAAAACTCCCTGATTAATTTATATTGTTTGCCTTGTTTGCCATGCTTGGCTGGCTATGTGCAAGGTCGCAGTGATTCGGTAATACTCCAGGTGGTGCTGTAGTCCCAGGGAACTCTTCCTATGTCAAGGACTTTCTGCAACCAAACTCTCAGAACTATGCTGCTCCTCTGGACTAATAGCAGCCAGGTGCTATTGGAGGTGCATGTTTAGAGCTTTACTCCTGAACTTGCAGTGAATGGTGGGACTTTTAAGAGAAAGTTGGAACAATAAAGGGGAGTTAAGTCTTTGTTCTGGCTATGTTGTTTCTGTGCCCAGCCCTGGGTCATCACAAATTCTTTAAACCCAAACCCCACTATTATAAGTTTTTGTTAATCAATAAATCAATTTCATTCATTTCATTTATGTATTTATATCCTGCCTTTATTATTTCTATAAATAACAAGGTGGCAAACATCCAACATATCTTTCTCCTCCTATGTTCCTCTGTGAGGTAGGTTTGGGCTCAGAGAGAGTAACTGGCCCAAAGTCATTCAGATGGTTTTCACGCCTGAGGAAGATTTGAACTCAAAATCTCCTACTTTTTTGGCTGGTGCCTTAACCACTAGGCCAAACTGGGTCTTTGGCAATTTGATATTCAGATGCCAAAAATTGAGTAGAATAAAGAATTAGACACTCCTATATTGCCTAGACAATGCAAGAGTGTCTTAACTTATATAGCAAGAATATCAATTGACTTTAAACTGTGACAATACACAACAAAAAGTAATATTTAGAATTTATTGGATTCCATTATGTTTATATAGAAAAGAAATGACTAATACAAATACTCTGTGGGAGATGTAATGTGGACAGTGCTTCTTTAAAACACACATTTTTACAGTGTCCTTTAAATGCTTTAACTTGAAACTTCTGTGGACTGTTATCAATATTGAAACAGCACCTGCATTACATGCTGGGTTAAACAATTTAGATAGCAATGTAACAGCAGCAAAAATAATCTACCAGCAGAGGGCAGCATGGCATACTGTTTCTCCTTTTTTCTCCACAGTGGATCCTTTTATAATTTATTCAGGGCTAAAACTAAAAATTATAAGGAAAAAAAGATATTTCTGCTTTTCTTCCTTTCCATATATATTTAAGCCACAAAACTATACTTTTCTAATTTGACCATCATATCAGGCATATTACTGGGTTTTTTTTGGGGGGGGGGGGGTTGTTAGGTTGGCCTTCATCAAGATGTTCAAAGTTTATTTTTTCTAGTATTACCTTGTTATGTCACTTGTATAGAAAGAACTGCTCTTGAGGATTGTTCCTAGATTTTAGAAAAAAACATTTTTTTCATGATTCATGAGTGAGGGGGAGAATAATTACAAAGAAGACTCTATTGACATGGTGTCCACACGCTATGCATGTTCATTGTCCATCAGCTACAAAGAAGACAACCAACTTGGTTGTGGAGGGCAAGTAAGTCAATGAAAGCCAGTTTGGGCAGTGATTAAGATTTTGAATTAAAACCTGAACGACACAAGCTGAAGCCCACCATGGAAGCTCAGTAGAAGACTGAGCCAATCTTCATCTCTTGTTTTAACCTATCCAATAGGTTTGTTATACAAAAAAGGAAAAGGAAAAGAAATGGAGGGCTAAGTATTTGGATTGCACTTCAGGTTCAAAAACAAAAAGTTTCTCCAGAGAATGTGAGATGCTCACATAGCACTTCTGAAACTCTTTAAATCAACGGTGACTTCTGCAGCTGCAGCACAATACCAGGAAAAGATACCACTGGTTTAAAAAGAAGAGGGACTAAATTGGATTAATGATCATTCATAGATTTGGCAGCTGTTCTGAATTAGCTGATTCAGGCTTTTTCCAATGACACCATATAAATGGAGGAGGATTGGTAAAGTAGCTGCCATCTCAGCAATTGCCTTATGTTGTGCAGCAATACACTAGAAAGGAACAATTTAATGGCTCATTGGGAGTACTTTGTCAGCTAATGACTCAGGCTAAATCCTTCATGTTTTGATTTGAGTTAATGGTAAAATAATTCAGTGAATGTTTGATGTAGAGAGTCTAGTCAAAGAGGTTGTATGTACATCCTTTCATCTTTCTTTCTTCTTTGCCATTCACCCATAGTATTACCCCACCCCAACCCGCTGCCGAATGGAATATAAATTGTCAATTTATAGGTATTAACTAAGAATGTGTCTTTAACTTCTTAAGTTAAGCATATGTTATTCTTCACTTCCTATAAGAATAATACATGTTCTCTAGAATTGAATGTGCTGTTTCAAAATACTTGATTTCTGATACAATAGCAAAGTTCCATTCGTATGCATAAGAAAGGAAACATTTTGGTAATCCCTTTTTAAAAAATCATGATTGCATCATGATTTCTGAACAGAAAATAAAAATTACAAAGTGGTAGATGTAGATATATCAGAGGGTGAAAATGGATAAGAACAAAGGAACAAAGTCCAATACACACATGAGCAGCTAGCAAGTAAAGCCAGTGCAGTTTATTACTATGAAATATATTGCAAAGTGTATTTACATGACTTTAGGTACATACGTTTATACACATGCAAAAACACATGTATGCATGTGTATCCATTTAGCATGAAAAAATATAAAAATGTACTAACATCTAACTTCATACTTGGAACGTAACTGAATGACTTACATTTGTCCTATTGTGCTTGAATACAAAAATGCCTTGTTGCTAGTTTCTTCCCCATTCATTTTTATTTATCTACCGGCTTAAAATGCCAATGGTTTCTGTTCTGTCCTTCATTTACATACTCGAAATCCCCGCGCTTTGATTGGCTAAAGCGCAGGGATTTCTAATTGGCCAGGCGAGCCGCGCCGATTGGCTCGTTAAGAGTCTCCCGCGATTGGCTCGCTCCAAGAGCGGGAGACTTGAAACGCTGCCATTGGCCGCGGCCGCCGCGGCGAAAAGAATAAAAGCCGCGGGCTTTTTCCTTTTCGCCGGTTCGGTTCTTAGCTTCTCAATAAAGAGCTTTAAACGAAGTCACCGACTCCTGGCGTCTTTTGCGGACATGACACTGGCGACGAGGGTGGGATCCAGACCCTGAACCGAACCCCGTGTCCAACGAAAGCCAGACTAAGCACCGAGATGGCGAAAATCGCACCGCCCGCCCCCTTCAACCCCGCCACCGAGGACTGGGAATCGTTCTCCAACCGTTTCCGCATGTACCTCGAGTGCACCGGAATGAAGGACGCCTCGGGCCCGCTAAAACGCGCCGTCTTCCTCACCCATTGCGGAACCGAAGTCTTCCAGAAGGCCAAAGCATTGGCCAAGCCGGCCGACGCAACCGCCATGGATTGGGACGTCCTCGAACCTATCCTTCGGCGACATTACGCTCCCGAGGTCCCCATCCTGATCCAGCACAACGAATTCTACCGGCGGGACCAGAGACCGGGTGAAAAACTGAGCGACTTCGTCGCCGAGCTGCGGCGCCTAGAGGGGCTCTGCGAATTTGACAGCCTGAACAGCCTCCTGAGAGACCGATTCGTGCTCGGCCTTTGGGACCCTGCACTTCAGAGCCGGCTTATGGCTAAGGGCGACATCAGTCTAGCAGACGCCCTCACCGCAGCCGCAGCCGCAGAAGCAACCCGCACTTCCGCTGACAGCATGCGGAAACCAGACGCGAAAGACCGCGGCGGAAACAACAACCCGGCAAGGTCGGCCGACCTAAAAAGCGAAACAACCACACACCACGGCGATTTCCATTCTGCATCCAGCACGTCCGAAGACGAAGAAGACATACATCGAGTGCAGACGGGGCGCGACCAATGGAACCGCAGAGGTCGTAGGTCGAGGACCAACTGTGCTGGTTGTGGCGGCGACCACCCCAGATCAGAATGCCAATTTTTTGACTCCATCTGTCGGCATTGTGAGAAAAAGGGACACATCGCCCGGGTTTGCTGCCAAAAGAAGACTCGCAGTCCACCCAGATGGGACCAACACGACCGAAGAAGGGAAAGCCCACCGCCCCGGACCAGAGATCGCCAATCGGACAGCCGATGGGACCGGATCCAACGACCCTCGAGAGGCGGCGACAACCGGCGCAGAGAAGAGACCCACCAGACGGTAACCATCGGCCACGCCATCTCCGACGGCGCCAGAAAGGTCCACGTCAAGGTCCATATCGAGGGCCAACCATGCAAAATGGAGGTGGACTCCGGGTCCTACCTCTCCATGATTGCATGGCACGAGATAAAACGGTTGGTGCCTACCCTCCAAAGGAGGAACATAGACGCCCAAAAACTTATTGTAAAAGACTACCAGGGAAACCGCGTCCCGGTAGTGGGCACCAAGAACTTTAATGTGACATATAAGGGGCGCACCGAGCAACTCCCCCTCACAATCGTCGATCGCGACCGCCCAAGCCTACTGGGCCTACAATGGTTCGCCCCGCTCGACATCGCTCTCACGGGAGTCAACCACGTCACCGACGACGGCTGGGAACAGCGGCTAGCCCAGGAGTTCCGGGAGGTCTTCGACGGAAGCCTGGGCAAGTACCAGGGGCCCCTTATCTCATTTGATCTAGACCCTAGCGTCCCCCCCAAGTGACTAAAACCTAGGCGGGTACCATTCGTCCTAAAACCTAAGATAGACGAGCAAATTGACAAGCTCGTCGAACAGGGGGTGTTGCAACCAATAGACCATGCCCGATGGGAGACCCCAATAGTGACCCCGGTCAAGCCAGACGGGTCAGTGAGAATCTGTGGGGACTATAAGGCCACCCTAAATGGCGCGTTGCAACAAAGCGCCTACCCCGTCCCAATCGTGCAACACCTACTGCACTCACTGGGAGGGGGCAGGGTCTTTGCCAAGCTTGATCTCGCCCAGGCATACCAGCAGTTGCCGGTCGACGAAAAAACGGCGGAAGCCCAGACCATCGTTACCCATCGGGGGGCCTTCAAGTGCAACCGACTCCAATTCGGAGTCAGCGTGGCACCAGGCATCTTTCAGAGCCTGATGGAACCTTTGCTGCAGGGCATCAAGGGGGTGGTGCCCTATTTCGATGACGTGTTAGTGGCGGCGCCAAACGAAGCCGAATTAGAAAACCGACTCAGAGAGGTCTTAACCAAATTTAAAGTAACGGGACTTAAAGTAAAAAGGGAGAAATGCCAACTGTGCACGGAACGAGTGGAATTCTTGGGCTACCTACTAGACCGGCACGGCATTCACCCCACAAGTAAAAAAGTGAAAGCTATCAAAGAGGCCCCCACCCCTAGATCAAAGACTGAATTACAGGCATTCTTGGGGTTACTGAACTTTTATAATGTTTTCCTACCCCAAAAGGCTACGGCGGCGGAGCCTTTGCATAGGCTCCTGGATAAGGCGGCAACCTGGACTTGGGGGAAACGGGAGCAAGCCGCCTTCCAAAAAACTAAAGACCTCCTCACCTCCGACGCCGTCCTGATCCAATTCAACGAAACCTTGCCCCTGGCCGTCACTTGCGACGCATCACCTTTCGGCGTCGGCGCTGTCCTCAGCCATACCCTCCCTGACAAAAAAGAAGCACCCATCGCGTTCTTTTCCAGGACTCTAACCAAGCCAGAGCGGAACTATAGCCAACTGGACAAAGAAGCTTTGGCTATAGTTGCCGCCATTAAGCGGTTCCACGAATATCTTTACGGCCGCCCCTTCACCATTGTAACAGACCATAAGCCGTTGCTGGGCATCCTTGCAGGGAATCGAGCCACCCCGAACATTCTGTCTCCCTGGATGACAAGGTGGTCCGAGTTCCTGGCAGCCTACAGCTACGAACTTATACACAAACCGGGTAAGAAGATTTCACACGCGGATGCCTTGAGCCGCTCGCCGTTACCGGACTCCGACCCTGACCCAGCACCAACGACAAACACCCTTAGCATCGAGAACCTACCCAACCTACCCATAACCGCGTCAGACATTGCCTGGGAAACTATTAAAGACAGGCGTCTGGCGCGGATTTTGCATTGGGTGGAAAAAGGTTGGCCAGAAAGGAACAACGACGAGTCCGTTAAGACATTTAGAAACCACCAAACCGAACTCTCACTGCTTAAGGGGTGCATCTTATGGGGTGACAGGGTGGTCATTCCGGACAGACTGCAGGGGAAGGTTTTAGAAATGTTGCATGAGGGGCATCCTGGCATCATCAGAACTAAAGCCCTGGCCAGAAGTTACGCTTGGTGGCCAGGGATGGACAAACAGATAGAGGCCTGGGTAGCTAGGTGCCAGCGATGCCAGGAGACTAGACCCAGCCCACCCACAGCACCCATCCTGGAGTGGGAAACACCAAGGGGGCCCTGGTCCAGAATCCATTTAGACTTTGCCGGTCCCACAAATGGACATACCTTCCTCATAACAGTTGACGCTTACTCCAACTGGTTGGAGGTAAGCGACATGAAATCTACAACCACGGAGGCCGTGATCAAAGAACTTTGCAAACTCTTTGCAACACACGGCCTCCCAGACGTCGTCGTCTCCGACAACGGACCTCAGTTTACTTCCCTCGACTTCGAGAAGTTCCTGGCGGAGAGGGGCATCCGCCACGCATTAACAGCACCGGCGCATCCGGCGGCGAACGGTAGGGCGGAACGGATGGTCCAGTTTACCAAAAAAACCATCCGGAAAATGGACCACGGGGAGATCCAAGACAAAATTAACAGACTCCTCTTTATACAACACATCACCCCGAACACCACTACCAACAAAAGCCCAGCCGAATTACTAATGGGTAGGAAGCTGAGGTCCCCACTCGACAGGTTACACCCAACATATAACCCGGAGCGGCCCCCAGACTCAAGTACAAAATACCGAACATTCGCACCTGGGGACCTCGTGTATGCGAAAAACCTGACGGGGGACCCCCTATGGATCCCAGCCGTCATCACCCAAATCACAGGCCCACGCTCATACCGGCTCCAAACCACAGATGGGCGAGCCTGGAAACGACAATTGACCAACTCAGGTCTAGGGCAGCAAAAGAATCCACCCCCCAAAACACAAACCAAGGGGGGAGGGAATACCCGAATAAACAAACGCAAGAAAAAATAAACCAGCAGTACTTACCGGAACGCAGCCATCGCGATCCTCCACCGGAGAAGAACCATCAAGCCAGCTCAACCGACCCGGATAGACCAAGCAGGAGCGGCGAAACCCGTAGCTCAACCAACCTGGAAGGTCCAGGTGGGAGCCACGGAGAAGGAACCGGCCCGATCAACCAACCGGTTCGCACAGAAGTGGGAGCAGCCAAAAACCCGACTGCTCCAGCCGAAATACAGCTTGCAACTGAGTTGCGCAGGTCAAGTAGGACTAGACGGAGCCCCGCCTACCTACGTGACTATGCAATGTAAGGACTGAACCAAGAGGGGAGGGGTGTTCTGTCCTTCATTTACATACTCGAAATCCCCGCGCTTTGATTGGCTAAAGCGCGGGGATTTCTAATTGGCCAGGCGAGCCACGCCGATTGGCTCATTAAGAGTCTCCCGCGATTGGCTCGCTCCAAGAGCGGGAGACTTGAAACGCTGCCATTGGCCGCGGCCGCGGCGGCGAAAAGAATAAAAGCCGCGGGCTTTTTCCTTTTCGCCGGTTCGGTTCTTAGCTTCTCAATAAAGAGCTTTAAACGAAGTCACCGACTCCTGGCGTCTTTTGCGGACACGACAGTTTCTCTTCTTAATACTCTCAGTGATCCAGCCCTTGAATCTCTTAATACTCCCAGTAAGTATTAATCACATGGAGTTTTCTCTTCTACAGTCTTGAATCCACAGCTGCATTTTCTTCCTGCTGGCCCTTTTCTGTGAGTTCTTCTCCCTAGTAGTGGATCCTCTCACTACTATCTCTCCCATCTGCTGATAGATCTGCTCAATTGCCTCATCCAGTGACCTCTCCCTCCAGCAGCACCTCTTACCAAACTTAGAAGATTCCCCACCACTGCCATCTTCTGGCTGCCTGCTCTGACTTTTTCATAGTTCTTTCTTTTGAAATCTGTGTTCTGGTACTTCTAAGAAGTTTTAAACTTTTTTGCCCTTTGAATACTTGAAACTTATTCCTGGAACTTTAGATTTTGTGTCTGGTTGCATATGTAATTATTTTTAAAAAGGGATTTATTGATGTAAAAGACAAAGTCTATATTTTCTAATAATTCTGATGAGCTAGCAGCAAAGTACAAAGGTCGTACTTTGAGATTTGAGACTTAGTTGTATTTATTCTACCCTTTCTTCTTCAACAAGTAAACCAGGAATCCAGAAGTCTCAAGAAGAAATACATTCTAAAGAGACACCAAGAATGGAATGGATGATGAAAAGCAAATCAGTACAAACAGAGGTGATATTCAGCAGGTTCTGACCAGTTCTAGAGAACCAGTAGCGGAAATTTTGAGTAGTTTGGAGAACCAGCAAACACCACCTCTGACTGCCGATTTTACAGTATCCTTCCCCTGCCACGCCCACAGAACCAGTAGTAAAAGAATTTGAATCCCACCAATGAGTACAAATGAGACAGAGATGTTCTAGGAAATCCAAAGACAGGCCAAAGATTCCCTGAGAGCCATTTTGAAGTGAAAGACAGTATATCAAAAGACTTTTTTCCACCAGGTAGGACCTCTTAATCTCATTTTACTCCACTCCTAGGTTCTGCTTTATTTGACCTAAAAGGGATTGTCTGTCTTTTCAGTAGAATTTCTTATAATATATGTCCCAGCTGGTATATCCCAAGTTGGCTCAGCAGAAGGAAAACAAAAAGAAAAGATATCGCTTAACATTGTGCAGAAACCAGAAATTCCCCTAATCCTTTATAGACTGCATTGCTTCCACATTCCTTCTGTCCTTGAGTCTTCTTCCCTTTAATTTTAAACAGAGTATTAAGACTACTCAAAATCCTTGATTTCTGCATTGTTTTTATAGGAGGCAGCCATCACTTTCATCAGGGAATTTTTTCTAAAAAAAACAACAACTTTCCTCTAAACAAAGAGGATGTCAACCACTGGACTGTTCATTTGTTGGTGAAAATGACTATAAAACAGGAAAAGGGAGATCTTAACTCTTCTTTTATAGCTCTATTTCTAGAATTAATAGAGATTAGATTTTTTTTTTTTAAAAAAGTTACATTTCATCAAGTTTATTTCCCCCATCATGCAGATTTTCTGGGGTATGGGTTTCCTTAATGCGAAATTCAAAATAGCCCACCTTTTTCAGGGGGATTCAGGTTGAGAACAGAAAATATATGAGCATCAGGTACAACCATACAATAGCCTTGTGCTAATAAAACTGATTTATGCAAAATAGAGGGTTGGTTTTTTTTTAACAACAAGGCAGCTTTTAGTGGAATTTCTCCTGAATGGAGAGTTTTGAAATGAATGGCAGGACAGGTTGTACTCTTTACCTGTTGCTAGATATATGTCTTGTTCAACAGACTGCTTGAAGAAACAAAATAAATGAGTAAGGTTTTCATTTGCAATGTTCTTTTTTTTAATTAGCTTTGCAAAGTGGCAATTTAAGCCAGCACTTACTTTATCTGAATGTGCATGTGTTTTTAAACAGGTATATTTCTTTTTCTTCTGAAAGATATGAATTAATGCAACACTGAAATGAGCAATTTATAGAACAAAAATCTAATAAACAAAAAGCCATTTAATTATAAAAGGTTTGGACTTAACAAGTGCTTTGATACAAACATGTTCTTTCTCATATGTTAACACTTGTTTGGATGATACTGTTTTTAATACAGGTGATAAAACAGGTTTCAATAACTTGGGGCAATGCATTTGGAATTGAAAACCCATCATTAAAAATTTCCATATATATGCAACAAAAAGAAGAAAAAAGTTAAAGCATCTTCAGAACTATCCTTTTCATCTATCATTTCTTATACACAATTTCAAATTGTGTAAGATTGCAGATGTGAGAGTTTCAATTTTATCTTTATTCTTTTCCATCTGGAAGTCTAATTTGTTAAGAGGAGATTTGGGTAACAAAGCTGTAACATTTAAACTTTTTCTGTTATTTTAATCCAAGAGAATAACTGTTTTGCATGTATTCTTATGCAAAATATCTGCACTTAAAACATGCATATTAATTTTTATTTAAACATATCATTTTGAACATATCATAGAATTACAGAATCATAAAATTGGAAGGAGACATTTAGGCAGAGGTATCTACAGGTAGATAGAATGTTACAAAACCTGTCTTAATTTCATCATAAAGCAAGCTCCACCCTTTTATATTATGCATACAAATAGATAAGAGTTTATACTGCAGCTCAGATTTCCCCTTAGGGAAACCCATGCATTTTGGTCATCAGATCTGTTGTGAATGAATAAATGTTTAATAAAGTTATCTAGAGCTTGAAGTCAAGTGCAGGGTTCTGACCCTGCACTTCTGATTGGCTGTTAAATGGTGAGATCAGATTGGTCCATTCAGGAGAATCTGATTGGCCATTAGCAAGCCGTTCTCATTGGTCAACGGAGCTAGCGCTCCCAGGTTTTCATTGGTTGAATAGTTCATAAGTTGCCTATATAAGGAAGGCTATAGCAGTCATCGAGCTGAGCTGTCACACCATGTAAATAAAGAGTTGAAGTTCACTGTTTCACCGGCTCGTCTCCATTCTTCGCACCCATGCTCCACACTTAACAAAATCCAATCCAACTTAAAGGAGCTCCGATTGATGGCTTTCCATCTTCTGTCCGAACAATCCACTAAAAGGAGCCCAGCCTCTCTCTGAGTAACCGGTACTCCTCCTAAATTGCTTTCTAACATTTCAACTGGATTTTTCCTAAATTGCTTTCCTAATATTTTAACTGGACCCTCTTGTACTTTTTAAGACCTATGTTCTGTAATCTGCATTCTGTTCACGGCCTTCTGTATGACAAAGTCTTAGAACTAGGAAAATTCCCTTCAGTTATGCTTTCTCAAAACTAAGCAAATTTATTCTTCCATCAGTCTTTGTAGAAATCACTTTCCAGTTCCCTGATCCTCCCTTATAATTTTTGAACCCATTCCAGTTTATCCACATTCTTTTTAAAACAAAGTACACAGAATAGCCCAAAGCACTTTAGATATTTTCTTGCAGAATATAAATGTCTGTATATTTTTCTCCTTACAATATGAATGGTACACATATTTTGGTATAGATGCATCAAAATTGCATAAAATAATGTGTAGGTGAATGACTGCACATGTAAATAACTATAGATGAGATCAGATATTTTTTACAGAATGGAGAATGAATAATTCTCCAGTATCCCTGCTTCTAGTTCTGGTCTTTGAAATATGGGTTTAGTGTTTACATTAAGATCCATGAAAAGTACCTGATTGAAGTAATGTTGGTTAATACCAGAGGTGGTATTCAACAGGTTCTGACCAGTTCTGGAGAACCTGTAGCGGAAATTTGGAGTAGTTTGGAGAACCAGCAAATACCACATCTGACTGACCCCACCCCAATCTATTCTCTGCTTTCTGAGTCTCAACTGATCGAAAGCATGTTAGTGGGATGGGGAGGGAATGGGATTTTGCAGTAACCTTCCTCTGGAGTGAGGTGGCAATGGAGATTTTACAGTATCCTGCCCCTGCCATGCCCACCAAGCCATGCCCACCAAGCCACACCACACCTACCAAGCCACGCCCACAGAACCGATAGTAAAATTTTTTTGAATCGCACCACTGGTTAATACTGCATATACACTTCATATGTAATAACTGAAACAAGGCTTGTAAAAAATACTGAAGGAAAAATGGAAGGTAAGTATATTGAGCACGCTTTTGGTAAGATCCTGTTTTGGTAAGTATTTATTGCCAATGAAGTATAATAACATGCTCAAAACTTGGTGGTATTCCATAGACACAAGCAAGTTTTGCAAACAAACTGTAGTTTGCTGACATAAACACATACAATTTATTGGGAATCTCACCCAGTTTGGAAGGGGCAAAGCACTCCGTTTGGAATAAAATCTGTATTTCAATTTGTATTCATTTATTTATTTATATTTCCTATTGCCTATATTTATATACAGGCAATATATAAATATTTATAAATTATAAATTATTTATATTTATATTTCCTATTTCTAAACCGCCTCAGTTTTCTGTATTTGTCTATTGGTTTCTACTCCTCTGGAGGATGCTCAGATGTATACTTTTTTTAAAATTTGTCAATTGCTTACAAGATAATAGGTATAAGTAAAAACAGTTATGAATACATGGATACATATAAGAAAAATAAAAAAATAAAAGAAATAATAGGACAGGGATGGTAGGCACATTGGTGCACTTATGCACGTCCTCTACAGACTTCTTAGGAAAGGGGTGAGGTCAATAGTAGACAGTCTAAGGTTAAAGTTTGGGGGGTTTGGGGAAGAAATCACAGAGCCAGGTAGAGTATTCCAGACATTGACCACTCTGTTGCTGAAGTCGTATTTCCTGCAATCAAGTTTGATGAGATTAACCTTGAGTTTGTATCTATTGCGTGCTCTTGTATTGTTATGGTTGAAGCTGAAGTATTCATTGACAGGTAAGTCGTTGCAATGTATGATTTTATATACCATACTTACATCGGACCGAAGATGGCGTAGTTCTAGGTTTTCTAGGTCTAGAATTTCAAGTCTGATGGCATAAGGTATTCTGCAACAAGTAGAGGAGTGGAGAACTCTTCTTGTGAAATATTTCTGGACTTTCTCAACTGTGTTAATATCAGATAGGTAATGTGGGTTCCAGACTGATGAGCTGTATTTGAGTATTGGTCTAGCAAATGTTTTGTATGCTTTAGTTCAGGGGTTCCCAACCTGGGGTGCTCGCACCCCCTGGGGTTGTGAGAAAAATCCAGGTAAATAATAGGATATTGGCTATATGTTAGCATTTTTATTTATTATGCAATGGCTTAACTTTGTTTTCATTTTAGAGTTAAGTATCATTATTTAGTGGCCGTCACATACATAGCTGAAAAGATTCAATCCTACCATATATTTAACGTATTCAGTAGTTCCTAAAGTCTAAATTTCAGGGGGTGCGAGGTTCAAGTGAAATTTCTTGAGGGGTGCGGGGCAAAAAAAAGGTTGGGAACCACTTCTCTAGTTAGTAGTGTAATATTACCAGAGAAAAAGCTATGTAAGATTAGGTTAACAACTCTTAATGCCTTTTTGGCTATGCAGTTACAGTGGGCTCTAGCACTTAGATCATTAGAGATGAGTACTCCAAGGTCCTTGACAGAGTTTCGATCATCAACAAGGTCTTGACTCTTCAGCCTGTGTTTTATTTTCTGATTTTTTATTGCCAATATGTAAGACAGAGCATTTGTTTGACCATTCTGATAGTTGAGGTCTTTTTTAAGGGTAGCAGTATTGTCTATGGTGTTGAATAGCTTTACATCGTCAGCAAAGAGGATGCAGTTGCTCTTAATATGATCACAGAGGTCATTTATGTAACGTATGAAGAGAGTTGGTCCTAGAACACTGCCTTGGGGACACCACTGTTGACAAGTACAGAATTTGATAGGACGCTCCCAATTTTGACCATTTGTTGTCTGTTTGACAGGAATGCTTCTATCCAGTTATGCAGGTATCAAATGGCTTTGTCTACATTGCAAGTGGCAAATTAAATTAAGATTGCAGTATTTAATTTCCTTTGCTGTGGAAAATGTAATGCACCATCCAACCAACAAGAAAACAAATTCTAAAAAATTGACCTGCCAGATGTCATTATTTGTTCTAGGCAGTTGGGGAACATGTTGGTATATGGTGGGTGAAAAGTCTATGGAGCAGAATTTTGTTATCAAATTAGGATGAACATAATTATGTAAGCTTAAATATAGCTATGCTATTATCACTGCTTCTATAAGCATGAATAAATAGTACCTGCTGTTCTAAGATAAAACCAGTCATGGAAAGAGGGGTATATAATTGAAGAAAGATCCAAGGCAGTTGCCAGAAACTGTCAGGGTTCTGTCAGAAAATCTGAATTACTGAATGAGAAATGCCTCAAATAACAAAAATGGACTTTTTAGGTGCACAAGAAAGAAAGGGAAAGGCAAAAAGTTGATATCTTCTAAGAGGTAGGAAAGAAGTAATTTCATAACAAATGATGACTATCTTATTCTATTTTATATCTGTCTTGTCTCAGAAAGTGAGATGGCAAATGTTGCACCATTAATAGAGGATAGGAGCTGTTGTCAGAATAGAAAGGAGAGGGTAAAATAATTCGTAGCTAATTTAAATGAAGGCAAGTTTTCAGGGCCAGGTGAATTTGATCCTAGGCTATTTATGAAAACTAGTAAAGATGGTTGGAGAATTAGAAGCTGTGAAGGTCAAACCTATGGAGTGGTAATGCAGTGGTTAGAATACCAAACTGCAGGCTAATTCTGCCTACTACCAGGGGTTCAGTCCTGACCAGCTCAAGGTTGATTCAACCTTCCATCCTTCCGAGATTGGTAAAATGAGGACCTAGATAGTTGGAGACAATATGCTGACTCTGTAAACCACTACAGAGTGCTGTAAAGTACTATAGAGTGGTATATAAATCTAAGTGCTATTGCTATTTATCAGGCAGCAAATTCCTTTGACCCTCCCCACCCAGGGGTGGGATTCTACCAGTTCTCACCCAGTCACTTGAACCAGTTAACTGTCTTATTTTTTTTCCACCCTTACATTTTTGGCAGTATGCCTAGACTTACTGTCTCCGAAGGAGTTTTTACACTGCTGTTGGGAGGAAATACTCCCCTGTTGGAGTTCTTCCAGACGGGATCAGCACTTTGAAGAAATAATTGAATAACAAAGCAGAGCTGCCGGAAAGAAGCTTTTAATGAAAAGGAACCAAGATGAGTGACATTTAGCAAGGCTTCTTGGCTAGCTAGAAAGATTGATATTCAAATGTGAATTTACATACTCTTTCTGTGTTTTGGTCTAAAACTTTGGGGTGTACTTCCAAGCGGCAGGATGCAAGCTTGGCACTGATTTTTTTTCCTGTCTTTCTGCTACTGTGTTCTTAGGGATATGGTGGCTCAGTGGCTAAGACGCTGAGCCTGTTGATCAGAAAGGTCAGCAGTTCAGTGGTTTGAATCCCTAGTGGAATGAGCTCCTGTTACTTGCCACAGCTTCTGCCAACCTAGCAGTTTGAAAGCATGTAAAAATGCAATAGAAAAATAGGGACCACTTTGGTGGGAAGGTAACAGCGTTCCATATGCCTTCAGCATATAGCCATGCCATCCACATGGCCATGGAGACATCTTTGGACAGCGCTGGCTCTTTGGCTTTGTAATGGAGATGAGCACCACCCCCTAGAGTTGGAAACGACTAGCACGTATGTGTGAGGGGAACCTTTACTTTACCTTACTGTGTTCTTTGATGGCCTGGTTTCTTTTTACCACTAACTCTTCCCAACAATATTACTTTCTCGAGTGAATTCCAATTTCCCTACCAATTTCCCTACAAAGTAAAAATAATAAAGCTAAAATGCAGCTGGTCTTTCCTCTGCAACACAGCCAATGAACTGGCTGCAGCAAAATGAAAGGGCTCTATCCCAAGTGGGGAGCAGCCCTTGAGCTGGCAGAGGAAGCAAAGGAGCTGCTTTTTTCCATGGTTTTCTTGGTTATCAAGCATGCATTGGTAATAAGATCTCTTATTTCTTAGCCTTTTCTGAAACCAGCATGAACACCTGCCATCTCTTTTTTCGTTTAGGACTCTTATCTGCATCTTATCATCCTAAGTGTTATTTTCCTAGCTGGCATTGTTTGGTTAGAACTTTTACAGATTCTTCTCTGGGTGTTCTGTAGAAATGTGGAGATTCTATAGAGCAGGGGTGTCAAACTCAATTTCATTGAGGGCCATATTAGGGTTGTGTTTGATCTCAGGGGGCTGGGTGGGCATGGCCAGAGTGGGCATGGCCAATTTGATGTCATTTGTGTCAGGAAAGCAGGACTTTCCCCAAACTCTCCCTCATTCTCATTATAATCTCCTTCCTTCCTTCCTTCCTTCCTTCCTTCCTTCCTTCCTTCCTTCCTTCCTTCCTTCCTTCCTTCCTTCCTTCCTTCCTTCCTTCTTTTTCTTCTTTTTCCTTCTCTCTTCATTCACCTTTCTTCTTCCTTACCCTCTTTCCTTATTTTTCCTTCCTTGCTCTCTCCCCATCTTTCCTTCTTTTTCTTTATCTTCCCTCTTTCCCTTTGTTCTTTCTTGTCCCTTCTTGCATGCTCAAATGCAAAAGCGGAAACATTTCTTCTTTGGTTTTGAATTGCCTCTACCAGCAAAAATGGAGCCTGGGGGGAGGCATGTGTGGCCCTCCCAAGTTCCATTTTCTCTGGCAGAGGCACCATGAGCCAGTCCTTTGCTGCTTCCAGGGCAGCCCCATAGGCCAGATCTAAGCATCTCATGGGTCAGATATGGCAGGTGGGCCTTGAGCTTGACAGCCCTGTTGTTGAGATTCCATCATGTTTCGTACTTAAACATATAGGTATAGATACAAAAATATTTGCCATTATTGCCATGACAATCATATGTAACTGTGCTACAAATAGGTAGAAACTCCCCATTCCATTGTAAATGATATGGTTATTATAGCGACATAGGTATAGATGATGTAGAGACAGACATATCCATTTTAATCCTTTTCTCAAGGATCTTTCTTTTGCTGGTCTGCCAGATTCTGCAGTATGTAATATATTTTCCTCTCTGGTCTCAGGAGAATGTTAATCAGGCTTAACAAATGTTTATATTCATATCCATATATTTATCAAGGCAGCAATTATTAGGGTGACAACTAAGTAAATCCATTTTGGCTCCAAGAACATGAGGATAAGTGGAAACAAATGAATTTCAAACAGTGGACTGAGTTGCATTCACCATTTGAGAGCATCAATAAAAATGAAAGCTTTAACTATATCTATAGTTTGCAATCACAGGACATACTTTTAATACTCAAACATCTGTATTTAGCTCCTTGTTGAGTATGCAAGATGATTGACTTATCAGTTAGGCATCATCAAGTTTATTAGAAAGTCAAGCTCATTATTAGAAAGCAATGTTGCGTTGAGCAATGGTGCCATATGGTACTTTTGGGAATTGAGCAAGACATTTAACTCAAGATATTTCTTGGATTCTGGACATGTTTGTAACACGGAATCAAGACAGTAAATTTATATTTTTAAACAAGGAACTATGGGCAGGTTAGCAATAGTAATACATTAAAAATAGAAACTGTGATACATATATGTGTCATTTTAAAAGGTGTAGGGTGTTTGCTAGTGTAACCTTCATGAACTTCTGATTTTCAAGCAGGTTATTTGGTCCAGTTTTATTTTTGCCAGTGAGAATATTATATTACTTAAACATAATTTATTTTGAAGAATGGATCTCAACTGTGTGTAATATTATACAATTGTTTGCGAGAGGGTTAGTCAGATGCACAATAGCAGGTTGCTGTAAATTATAATGTATGTTATAAAAGCTACCCAGTATTGGTAAGTGAACATAGCAATAGAAGTAATATGGATACTTAAAATATATTGCTGAATGGGGTGAGAGAGATTACTTATGAAATGTGCAGATTTTGCCTCTTAAACTCTCAAAAGTATTTTTCCATTAATTTCTTAATCACTTTTTCTACCTATTGGTAGTAAAATCTAAGTAAGAGTCGTATCTAGTTTGAAATAATGAAATGATGTTCCTGGTAATTCATATATGTAAAAACTTCACTGGGTCCGTGGTGAGCCCTAATGATAACCTACAATATATAGAGGGGGTTAGTAATTGATAATTGTGAAGAATATTTGCAAGTAATATGGGCTTCTTCCTAAAAGACAGTTGAAGGATAAAGTTAGAAATGTGTTGGGCATTTTAGAATACTTGAAGCAACATAATGAAAAACAAGCCATGTTAATCTTCTTAGATGCATAGAAGGCCCTTGACAATTTGAACTGAGCTTTCTTATTTAGAAAAAATGGAAGATATTGATTTTGGAGAAGATTTTATTAAATGGGTAAATTTAATCTACACTTCACAGAAAACACAAATAAGTGTTAATGGAGATCAGATACAAAAAGGGACAAGGCAATGACAGCCCATTGTCTCCTGTCTTGTTTATTTTAATTCTTGAAATATGGAATAGAGATACAAGGCATGATGAGAGAAATGGTGAAAGTAATGGTTAAAAAGAATCATACAAGTTAAGAGTTTTTGTGGATGTCTTGAT
Organism: Hydrophis major; assembly: GCA_033807585.1. Taxonomy (NCBI): domain Eukaryota; kingdom Metazoa; phylum Chordata; class Lepidosauria; order Squamata; family Elapidae; genus Hydrophis; species Hydrophis major. The sequence continues at coordinate 140,926,345 of CM066329.1, read as the reverse complement.
TTTGGTTTTGGCAGACTATATAAAGGGAATTGAACATGTTAAAAAAAGCTTTAAAATGGATACAAATACCATATATTAATTGAGAAGTATAGTTGAAACCCTTTCTTTTAGAAGTTGAGTCTTTTCTTTTGGAATTAAGGACAGACAACTAGAAAAAAGCCATGGAGCTTTGTTTTTATGTATGACAACTGCAGCAAGACAATTGTATGAATGAAAGAAAATATATGTAGTTCAGGGTTGAACTATGGAGTTTTTGGTGCTGTCTGAGCTTGGTTGTTTTCTTGTAGACATTTTGTTACCTGACTACATAACATCTTCAGTGCATCAGGGACTCCATACATACTCCAAACTCGTGGCCTGTGGGCCGGATGTGTCACATGCTGGCCCCGCCTCTGTCCAGTTTAGCGAAGTGGATAAAAGTCCCGATATGTCATGTGTCACTGCTGTGACGATGCGAGTTTGACACTCCTGCCATAGACTATTGCACAATCAAGAGCTGTAGTGGCACAGTGATTAGAATGCAGTACTGCAGGCTATTTCTGCTGACTGCCAACTGACTGCAATTTGGCAGTTCAACTCTCACCAGGCTCAAGGTTGACTCAGCCTTCCATCCTTCCGAGATGACGACCCAGTTTGTTGGGGGCAGTATGCTGATTCTGTAAATCGCTTAGAGAGGGATGTAAAGCACCGTGAAGTGGCATATATCGTAAGTCTAAATGCTATTGCTATCAATGGTGGAAAGGTTTGACACTATCCAGAATGAAATAATGTTTGGTGAAGAGGATGCAGCTTGCAGACATGGCCAAATTAACCTTCTTGATAAGAGAAAATACAATATTTACATTTATAGTTGGCTGAAAACCCTGTATAGACTTTTTGCATGAAAGAAAAAAAGTGCACTTATGATTTGTTGTTTTGATGGCTAGAAAAAAAAGGATAATAGACAAAAGTGAGCGCTTTTGTCATCACAAAATAAGAGATACTTTTGTCATCATATTTGTACAGAGGTAACTGGAAGCTTTCTATTTTTCCCCCTCTTTCTTTACTATATTTCTGTTCTTTTTTTCTCTTTTTCTATAGTTTTTTTTAAATTTTGTACTAGTTTGTGTTAATTTCCTCTTTCAAACTTGTAATAAAATTTATTTAAAAAGGAAAAGAAAATAGTCTATTTTCTTTTTTGTTTTTCAAGAGTCATGGTTAGAATGTAGTATTGCAGGCTAATTCTGCCAACTGCCAGCAGTTTGGTCCTGACTGGCTCAAGGTTGACTCAGCCTTCCATCCTTCCGAGGTCAGTAAAATGAAAACCCAGATTATTGGGGACAATACACTGACTCTGTAAACTGCCTAGAGAGGCTATAAAGCACTATGAAGTCTAAGTCTAACTGCTATTGCTATTGTGCATAGTTTTGTTGCTAACTCTTAAAATCTGTAATATGACTGAGCAGTTTTTATGAGCACATGAAGGGCTTCTCCATATACAACTTCAAAGCACCCATTTGCTTTGCTACTTGCACATTCCAATTGTCCTGCAATGTTCTCATCAAGAAACTGACATGCTAAATTGACACACTGCTGTATGAATAATTCACCTGATGCCGTTAAAGTCTGGCTCGAGAAATACCTACCACATTTGTAGGCATCACTGAGGAAATGATTAGTGACATTACTTTGACAGTAATGTCAGTATCAGCAACAATGTGCAGTGGACTTGATCTCTATAGCATTTGGCTGAATGTAAACAGACTTTAAATACTCCCCCCCCCCAAGTATAATTTGTGTGTTTGAAAAAACTGATTCAGTGATGAATTGTACCTAATGTTAAGTCAGTGGGAAAAGTATAAGAGTGCATGAAATGATGTATCATGCCTAATGTGATGTAAGAGATGTAGTGTTTTATGCAATTGCCATGTTGTGAATACAATCCCTTATGAAAATAAAAATTGAGCAAGCAGCTATGGATGGGTTTGTTGAATAGCAGGTAGAAACTGCTAAAGTGTCAAATCAGTTATCACTTGTAAAAATGGTAAAACCTTTGGAATAGAAAAATAATTCCACCTGATGAAACCTTTCATATTTTTGACTTTACATAAAAGCCACTTTCTCTGGGCCAATTTGTAGACTTTCCCAACTAAGTGTGTTGGATTACAACTCCCCCTATATCCAACAAACACACTCAAGTTGTTGTTCTGGCTAGATAATACTTGGGGAATTATTCTTCGTTGCATTATTCTCAAGCTGGCTGCAAAGAGAAAAATGTCAGAACTCCAGAACTATTTTCACTGCCATCCAAAGAACATGAACAACCACAGATGTCAGCATAGCATTCATTTCCTTTTACATTCTGAATAACAATACACAATTGCATAACTATAGTATCCTCAAGATAAAACACCTGCTTAGAATTGTTTGCATACATAGTTGTCTTCAGATACCAGATAAAAAAAGCTACCACAGGGATGTTAGTCCAATTTAGGAGAATTGGTAGATATAATTGTGCACTTATTACAGTCACTAAGCCAAAATTTCACATTATTTTCTGATATTCAGACACAGTGAGAAGGAAAACCTGGAATGCATTTGATGGGCTCAGGCTTGTATTCTAAGTTTTCTAAGTTTTCCAGGCAGCACTTTTGTTCAGGCAGAGCAGGAAAAATGTAAGGTTTGGGCTTAATTGTAATGGTATTGAAAATACTTAAGTACTTAAGAAAAATTAATTTATATTGATTAGTATCTTATAGAATTAATAGTGTATATTATGATGGTTTTGAGCTGGAAAATTGTCCCAAATATTATCGGTGCTTATTCCTATTTACTACAATAGGACTCTGGGCACAAAATATTATGATACTACATCAAATCAGTTCTAAGCTAAATCATGGCCAATGGGTTTGGAATGCAATTGGTACATTTTTGTATAAAACTTTAGAAACTGCTTTAATTAATTAACTGTAAAATGTGCATTCCAGTATTTTTTTTTTTAAATCTCTCTAAGCATTCATACTTTTATCCAAGAAGGATACCAAACTATTTAACCTCATGTTCTAATGTTTTGTTCTCCAAGTACAAAAAAATAGGATAACTATTCTGTTCCGAACTAAGCAAACTCGTTAGCTTGCAATTCTAATAGTTTTCCTTCCACAACAGGCTTGTAAACCTGCACTTCTGATTGGCCCGCTGATAGCGGATCGTGATTGGTTGTTGTTGGCTGATCTGATTGGCTGTTAGCGGGTCGCCACTGATTGGACGCTCCCAGCACAGCAAACTCAAATCATTGGGTGTTGTGACAGCAGCCAGCTCTATAAAAGGAGCTGCTGCTGCCCTAGTATTTTGCTCTGTTCTGAAGTCACTAATAAAGAGTTGGAGTCACTATTCGATGCCTCGTCTCCATTCTTTGCGCCCACTCTCCCAGATCTAACATATTCTAACTTCTTTATTATCAAGAAGTGTTACTCAGTTCACAAGGAATTCTTTATATGGAAGAATGTCAATCCTAAATTCTAGAAATGCTATTTTTCTCAAGGATTTCAATTTAACATTAAAATTTATCATTTAGAGCTGATTGCTGGATATGGAATATCATGGTGAGGAGAAAATCCATCCTATTTGAAATTTTAAGATCATGGGATCACATACTCTGAGACTCTCTGTACGAATGTTATTGTGATTCACCATTTTAAAAAAAGTTTGTGGAAATTATATAAGCTTTTTTTAAAAAGATCCTGCTTTTCTTAACTACCAAGCAACTTGGTATTGCTGATATTAAAAGCTCCCATGATGAATTATTGTTGAAACTGGCTGTTGCTTAATTTATATAGCCGCCAGTCCAGTGGTGGGATTCAAAGTTTTTTTTACTACCGGTTCTGTGGGCATGTCTTGGTGGGCATGGCAAGGGAAGGATACTGTAAAATCTCCAGTCAGGGGTGGTATTTGCCAGTTCTCTTCACTATTCAAAATTTCTGCTACCGGTTCTCTAGAACTGGTCAGAACCTGCTGAATACCACCTCTGCACCAATCCATTTTTGGTTGCTTATATTCTCAACCTAGAAAGAAGCAAAAAGCATCAATCTATATGACTCAAGTGCAAAAATGCAAATGTTTGAAATCTGTGAATATTACATTACACACCAGGGTGTTTTTGAAGCAAATTACTCTGCAACTAATAATGAAATATTGAACATGGTATGTAAAAGACACATGATTTGTACATGTTATGATCATACAGTTTTTCCTCTCTTATGTTCCACCTATAATACCTCTATCACATTCATTTGCAAGTTGCTTTTGCCTACTTGCAACATCCTCGTATGAAGGTACATAAAGTGAAGAGCTTGCATAAATTTGTCATTCTAACAAACCCATCAAATTTTACAGGGTATCTTCATGGGTGTGTTTGTCTGTATGTGTACAGAGCTGGCTCTAGGTGAAGGCTGAATCAGCACCAGCCTAGGAGTGCTAAATTTTAGGGCACCAAAACTGAAAGGTCTTCTGAAAAATACAATAAACAGAATGAGAAGCAGTAACACTGCTGTGTACCAGCATATCCACTTCAAGGTTATATATAATTTCAAAATGTAAATAGGTTGAAAATGTCCAAGAAAAGAAAAGAAAATGTCTGGGTCTGAAAACTATAAGCATAAAGCTCAAAAACACAAGAAAAAAGGAGGATGCCTTTTTGAAATTATTAACAAAATGATAAAATGAGCCCAAACCAAGGGTTATCAGAATATGATTTTGCCCAGTGTGCCAAAATGTCTAAAGCCAGCCCTCTGTGTATGTATAAGTATAGGTTTGCAATATTTATTTCTTAATAACTATGAACAAATCACCATCAGAAATAGAAGTGGATTTCCAAGGCATGAAGAAAAGCATGGGTGTATAAAATTGAAATGTTGACATAAAGGACTAGATAAAGTTGTTTCCATTCTGTCTGCAAACTCTTTAACTTTACTTTCCTCCTGTAATTAAAACAACAAGAAGACAAGCAGAGAAGGAGTAGGACAGAAATTTAAGTGTCTGATTTGAGACCCCAATTCATGTATATTTTCTTATAGATAATATGGTAGATTCAGCAAAAAGCAGTTAATGCTGCAGTTCAGCAGCACCTGAGGTAAATAGTTGCTAATATGGTAATGAAAGTGTTAACAACAAGGAAGGCAAGGCCGGGGTTGAAAGTTAATAGTAAGAGGCAATGGTAGGTTAGCCCTAAGCAGCTGAAACCAAGTTTTTAGATAACAGTTTAGTAAAAATAACAATGTTGCTGTGGATTATGAGGCCTCTTGTTTTTTTAAAGGTTTTACTTTGTTAGAGAAGTACTATATCGTTTTATCTGCTCCTATTATATGCAGTATATGATGCCTGATTTAACTGAGTCATAACTATAATGACTGTGGCATTGTTGCTTGTAATAATAATTACATGTATGATGTAAGATGAATGATGTAAGATGACTACTTAGATAAAATAAGTAATTTACAAAGAGGACTTGTAACCCCATCCCTCTCTAGGTGAATGCTTCCTATAATATTGCCTGTCAATAAATCTATTTGACCTTCAGTATAATAGCTTTTTAATCTCTAGTTTAAATCCACCCTAGAAATGAAAATTTCTCCTTCAGAAAGCTGTCTGTTACTGATGAACTGCATGCTACGTGTTGAAGTGTTGAAGAGCTTCTGTTTTTCTCTTGTAGGTCATTGAGTGGCTGCTTTCAGCTGAGTCAGTGGAAGCTGTTGCATGACTATTAGAAGAATATAAGGCCACAAGTTTCCTGTAAATAAGTGAATTGAAAGAACCAACAGAAGTTTGGTAGTGGAGTTTAGAGAAAAGATTTGTAAGAAATCCCCTCCCCTTTTAATCAAATTTGACTATTCTGAGAATTGTGAAGAGAACAAGAAATAATGCAAACATTTTGATTGGTGATGCTTTAAAGAAACTTACATTAAGTTATACTTTTTAGTGCCCCAAATAACTGGTAGTTGAAGAAAAGTTAAGAGCACTAGTGTTAAGTCCTGAGTATGGTCGCAAGGAACGGAGACGAGACATTGAACTGTGACTTCAACTCTTTATTCGTGACTTCAGAACAGAGCAAATACTTGGGCAGCAGCCTTTATAAAGCTGGCTGCTGTCAAAACAACCAATGATTTGAGTTTACCGCTCTAACAAGCGTCCAATCAGAGAGACCCGCTAACAGCCAATCGGACTGGCCAGAAACGACCAATCACGGGGGCTAATGAGAAGTGCAGGATTACGAGCCTGCTGCAAAAGTAAAGCTATTAGGGTTGTTACTGATGCTTTGGCTTAATCCATAACACACCTCCCCCCTAGGTTCCGTCTGAGGGGTGGGGTGATTATTCTCGTAAGTAGGCAGGTCGCTGTTCCACTGGTTTCTGTCCTGGCTCTGGTTCCAGTGGGCTGCTTGCTGAGCTGGATAGCGAAAACGGTCCCGCTGTTTCATCGAATGGCTCTGGGCTGTTCTCTCTGCTCTCACCAATGCAGTTCTCCGGGTTCCCTGGATCTGTTTCCCTTGTGGTGCTGTCACGCGGCGAGGCCACTCCTCGGCTTGGTTCTCCTTCTGGCGGTGAGTATCCCATGGTTGGTTGTGTAGACTGCTGGGTTTCGATTGTTAAATCATCTGTTATTTCTCTTTTGGCCCCCTCGATGTCCCTTCCTCCTCCCCAGTTGGAGATTCAGGGGATGAGATGGGAGTAGGTGCTAGTCTGGAACGAAGTTAGTCTATGTGGTGCTTCCACATTTTACCATCTGCAGTTTGTAGACGATAGGATCGGGGTCCCGTAAGTTGCGTTATGGTAGTGGGGACTCACAACAGGTCGCCTGAGAAGTTTTTTGCAAAAACAGGGTCACCTTCCTGGAATGATCGACACTTGCTGCTGGATCCCAGGGGTTGTTCAGGTGTGTAAGCAGGGTGGAGGCGATCGAGATACGAGCGAAGTTTCCGGTCCATCAGGAGTTCAGCTGGGGTTCTGTTTGTGGTGCTGCTTGGGGTAATATGTTGGAGGAGAAGCATCCGGGTTATTTTGTCATCAATGTCACTGTGGCCCATTTTATGTAAAGTCTTCTTTACAAATTGAACCATTTGCTCAGCCCTACCATTGGCCGCAGGGTGAGCTGGCAATGTTAGGGCATGGCGGATGCCCTGGTCTGCTAGGTACTGTTCGAATGCCAGGGCAGTGAATTGGGGGCCATTATCGGAGACCAGGACATCCGGCAATCCGTGGGTAGCGAATAGCTTATTCAGTTTTTTAATGACCGCCTCCGTGGTAGTGCTTTTTATCTTGTGGACCTTGAGCCAGTTAGAATAGGCATCCACAGTTAGAAGGAAAGTGTGTCCTCTTGTGGGTCCCGCAAAATTGATGTGGATACGGGACCAGGGACCTCAAGGCATTTCCCACTGAGTTGGGGGTGTTTTTGGAGAAGCAGAGTGAGTCTCCTGGCATTTGTTGCATGTCACTACCCAGGTCTCTATCTGCTTGTCTAATTCAGGCCACCATGCGTAACTCCTGGTCAATGCCTTCATCCGCACAATGCCTGGATGTCCATCGTGTAACATTTTTAAAACTTTATGTTGCAATTTCTCCGGGATTACAACTCTGTCTCCCCACAAGATGCAGCCCTTTTCGGAGAATAGTTCTGTCTGTCGATTTCTGAATGGCTTAAAAGTGTTGTTGGGTGTGCTGTACGGCCAACCCCGTTCCACCCAGCTGAGGACTCATGCCAAAGAAGGGTCCTTTTTCGTTTCTGAGGCGATGTCTCGAGCTGTCAGCAGCGGCGATTTAAGAGTTTCGATTTGCAATATGGCTAGGGTAGGAGCTGGGTCCTCTATGACGTCTGGTAGTGGAGAGCGGCTCAAAGCGTCAGTGTGGGGAATGGCTTTCCCCAGACGGTGTTGCAGTTGGTAATTGTAGGTGGCTAAAAATGACCAATGTGTCATTCTTGGTGATAAGATGTGGGGAGTTGGTTTGTTTCTCACCAAAATACCAAGTAGTGGCTTGTGGTCTGTAATTATGGCAAAGGGTCTCCCATACACATATTCATGGAAACGTTTAATTGCGGATACAATGGCGAGAGCCTCTTTATCAAGTTGGCTATAGTTCCTTTCAGTTTTAGACAAAGTTCTCGAAAAGAATGCAATAGGTGCCTCATTACCATTTGGCAGGACATGGCTTAAAATGGCTCCCACTCCGAATGGTGAGGCGTCACAGGTAAGGGTAGAGTCTCGGTGTATTGTATCAATACAGCATCGGAAGTTAAGAGGTCTTTTACTTGTTGAAATGCCCATTCTTCACGCCGTCCCCAGACCCAGGAAGTCTTTTTGTCGAGAAGTCTATGTAGGGGCTTGGCTACGGTCACCTTCTGGGGCAAGAAGATGTTATAAAAGTTAATGAGTCCCAGGAAGGCTTGGAGGTCTGTCTTATTTCTAGGTCTTGGGGTGTTTTTGATTGCAGTTAGTTTTTTTTCAGTGGGGTGGATTCCCTGTCTGTAGAGAAAGTATCCCAGGAACTCCACTCTCTCCATACAAAGTTGACACTTGTCCCTTTTTACTTTCAAGCCAGCGTCTTTAAATTTTTGAAGAATCATTCTGAGTCATTGTACTAATAACTCTTTAGTAGGGGCAGCTATTAAGACATTGTCAAAGTAAGGCACAACGCCTTTTATGCCTTGTAATAGTCTCTCCATCAAACTTTGGAAAATGCCAGGCGCCACGCTTACTCTGAATTGGAGTCTATTGCACTTGAAGGCACCTCTATGTGTAACTGTTGTCTGGGCTTCTGCCAGGAAGTGAAGAAGGTGTTGGACCACCAGTACTGGGTAAGCGCTCTGTTGAAGGGCATGATTTAGGGTGGCCCGGTAATCCCCGCAAATTCTTAACAAGCCATCTGGCTTCATGGGCATTACTATTGGAGTTTCCCAACGGGCATGGTCAATCGGTTCCAACACACCCTGGGCTATCAATTTATCTAGCTGCTCATCAATCTTTGGCTTGAGGGCAAAAGGTACCTGATGAGGCTTAAGACGAATGGGAGCTACATCGGGGCTGAGATTAAACGATATAGGAGTCCCCTTGTACTTGCCTAATGTTCCTATGAACACGTCCTGGAATTCCTGGATGAAGGCCTCTTCCCAGTCATCGCTTCCGGTTTGGTGTATGCCAGCTAGTTCAATTCCAAGTGGGGCGAACCACTGTAACCCTAACAAACTGGGCTGGTCACGATCGACAACAGTCAGGGGAAGCGTCGCGGTGCGGTCCTTGAAGGATACTTGGACGTGGCTGGAACCGACAACAGGAATTCTGTTTCCCTGGTAGTCTTTTAGGATGATTCTTTGAGTGCTGAGGTCCTGGCGACAGATGGCAGAGATCAGCTGTTTGAGGGTTTTCAGGAGACCATCGATAGGGATGACCCCGAATCGACTTCCATCATGCATGGTCGATTCTCAATAGTAACCCTTACGCGTATCTTTCTTGCATCTAGCGATGAAGCATGGCCGATAATAATAGTTTGGTGTGCCTCTTCTCGTCTCATTGAAGCGGCAGGTGCTCGATTTCTGTAGTGGTAGTGGTTGTTCCATTGGTGGTTCAGACAGCCCCGATTTCCAGGTGGTTTGCCTGTCTTCCAACAGAGGTTGTTCTCCCTTTGGCTTGGACTGGACTCTCGCTTGCTTCTGCAGACCTTTGAGATGTGGCCTCTTTTCCCACAGGAATGGCAGAGTGTGTCGAGGAATTTGCAGTCTGATCGTGGGTGGTTTGCCCCGCAACCAGCACATTGGCACAGAAGTCTCTGGTTCCTTTGCTCTCGTTCTGAGTGGAGCCGGTTGACCTCCTCTTCCTCACTGTCTGAGGATGACTCGAGGTCTTCGTGATGGGCAGTAATAGCGTGCCTCTCAGAGGAGAGCAGACTATCATTAGCGAGTTGGCGGTGCGGTGTGTTCACTCGGCGCATTAGAGTGGCTGACTTCCTGGTTGCTTCAGTGGCAGTAGCATCGGCAATGACATCTGCAAGGCTGATGTCTCCTTTCACCATGAGCTTATTCTGCACTGTGTGGTCATCTAAACCCAGAACTATGTGGTCTCTCAGGGCTTCCTCGAGGTTTGCAAAACCACAAAAGCCTCCTAGATTCCGGAGGTCAGCTACGAAGTCCCCAATGCTCTCGTTCTTCCATTGGTCCCTCTGGTAAAACTTGTGTCTTTGTATCAGTGTAGGTACTGTGGGTGTGTAATGGGCCCAGAGGATTGGCGCGAGGTTATCCCAATCCATGGTCTTCACTTCCGCTGGTTTGGCAAGTGCTTTAGCCATTTTGAAAACAGCAGGGCCGCAGTGGGTCAGGAACACCGCTCGTTTCTTGCCAGGCGTAGCATCTTTCAGATTGTTGGTCTCTAGGAACATCTGAAAACGGTCTATATACGAGTCCCAGTCTTCGTTTGCTGGGTCAAATGGAGCGGGTGGTATGGCGCCGTGGTCATTCTGCCATTTGTTGCATGCGCTCTTCAGCCACATGCTGTGTCTTGTTCGATGAGTACTTAATCAGCTCTATCATCTCTGCATCCCACCTTTGTCGCCAGTGTTAAGTCCTGAGCATGGGCGCAAGGAACGGAGACGAGACATCGAACTGTGACTTCAACTCTTTATTCGTGACTTCAGAACAGAGCAAATACTTGGGCAGCAGCAGCTCTTTTATAGAGCTGGCTGCTGTCAAAACAACCAATGATTTGAGTTTACCGCTCAAACAAGCGTCCAATCAGAGAGACCCGCTAACAGCCAATCGGACTGGCCAGAAACTGTCGTGTCCGCAAAAGACGCCAGGAGTCGGTGACTTCGTTTAAAGCTCTTTATTTTGAAGTTGAGAACCGAACCGGCGAAAAGGAAAAAGCCCGCAGCTTTTATTCTTTTCGCCGTGGCGGCCGCGGCCAATGGCAGCGTTTCAAGTCTCCCGCTCTTGGAGCGAGCCAATCACGGGAGACTTTCAACGGGCCAATCGGCGCGGCTCGCCTGGCCAATTAGAAATCCCTGCGCTTTAGCCAATCAAAGCGCGGGGATTTCGAGTATGCAAATTAGGGACAGAACACCCCTCCCCTCTTGGTACAGTCCTTATGTTGCGTAGTCACGTAGGTAGGCGGGGCTCCGTCTAGTCCGACTTGACCTGCGCAACTCAGTTGCAAGCTGGATTTCGACCGGAGCAGTCGAGTTTTTGGCTGCTCCCTCTTCTGTGCGAACCGGTTGGATGATCGGGCCGGTTCCTTCTCCGTGGCTCCCACCTGGGCCTTCCGGATTGGTTGAGCTACGGGTCTCGCCGCTCCCGCTTGGTCTTTCCGAGTCGGTTGAGCTGGCTTGGTGTTTCTTCTCTGGTGGGGGATCGCGATGGCTGCGTTCCGGTAAGTACTGCTGGTTTATTTTTTCTTGCGTTTGTTTATTCGGGTATTCCCTCCCCCCTTGGTTTGTGTTTTGGGGGGTGGATTCTGTTGCTGATCGTGACCTGAGTTGGTCAATGTGTCGTTTCCAGGCTCGCCCATCTGTGGTTTGGAGCCGGTATGAGCGTGGGCCTGTGATTTGGGTGATGACGGCTGGGATCCATAGGGGGTCCCCCGTCAGGTTTTTCGCATACACGAGGTCTCCGGGTGCGAATGTTCGGTATTTTGTACTTGAGTCTGGGGGCCGCTCCGGGTTATATGTTGGGTGTAACCTGTCGAGTGGGGACCTCAGCTTCCTACCCATTAGTAATTCGGCTGGGCTTTTGTTGGTAGTGGTGTTCGGGGTGATGTGTTGTATAAAGAGGAGTCTGTTAATTTTGTCTTGGATCTCCCCGTGGTCCATTTTCCGGATGGTTTTTTTGGTAAATTGTACCATCCGTTCCGCCCTACCGTTCGCCGCCGGATGCGCCGGTGCTGTTAATGCGTGGCGGATGCCCCTCTCCGCCAGGAATCTCTCGAAGTCGAGGGAAGTAAACTGGGGTCCGTTGTCGGAGACGACGACGTCTGGGAGGCCGTGTGTTGCAAAGAGTTTGCAAAGTTCTTTGATTACGGCCTCCGTGGTGGTAGATTTCATGTCGCTTACCTCCAACCAGTTGGAGTAAGTGTCAACTGTTATTAGAACGGTATGCCCATTCGTGGGACCGGCAAAGTCCAAATGGATTCTGGACCAGGGCCCCCTCGGTGTTTCCCACTCTAGGATGGGTGCTGCGGGTGGGCTGGGTCTAGTCTCCTGACATCGCTGGCACCTAGCTACCCAGGCCTCTATCTGCTTGTCCATCCCTGGCCACCAAGCGTAACTTCTGGCCAGGGCTTTAGTTCTGACGATGCCAGGATGCCCCTCATGCAACATTTCTAAAACCTTCCCTTGCAGCCTGTCCGGGATGACCACCCTGTCACCCCATAAGATACACCCCTTAAGCAGCGAGAGTTCGGTTTGGCGGTTTTTAAATGTCTTAACGGATTCGTCATTGTCCCTTTCTGGCCAACCTTTTTCCACCCAATGCAAAATCCGCGCCAGACGCCTGTCTTTAATAGTCTCCCGGGCAATGTCTGACGCGGTTATGGGTAGGTTGGGCAGGTTTTCGATGTTAAGGGTGTTTGTCGTTGGTGCTGGGTCAGGGTCGGAGTCTGGTAATGGCGAGCGGCTTAAAGCGTCCGCGTGCGAAATCTTCTTACCCGGCTTGTGTATCAGTTCGTAGCTGTAGGCTGCCAGGAACTCGGACCACCTTGTCATCCAGGGAGACAGAATGTTCGGGGTGGCTCGATTTCCTGCAAGGATGCCCAGCAACGGCTTATGGTCTGTCACAATGGTAAAAGGGCGGCCATAAAGGTATTCGTGGAACCGCTTAACGGCGGCAACTATAGCCAAGGCTTCTTTGTCCAGTTGGCTATAGTTCCGCTCTGGCTTGGTTAGAGTCCTGGAAAAGAACGCGATGGGTGCTTCTTTTCCGTCAGGAAGGGTATGGCTGAGGACAGCGCCGACGCCGAAAGGTGATGCGTCGCAAGTGACGGCCAGGGGCAAGGTTTCGCTGAATTGGATCAGGACGGCGTCGGAGGTGAGGAGGTCTTTAGTTTTTTGGAAGGCGGCTTGCTCCCGTTTCCCCCAAGTCCAGGTTGCCGCCTTATCCAGGAGCCTATGCAAAGGCTCCGCCACCGTTGCCTTTTGGGGTAGGAAAACATTATAAAAGTTCAGCAACCCCAAGAAAGCCTGTAATTCAGTCTTAGACCTAGGGGTGGGGGCCTCTTTGATAGCTTTCACTTTTTTACTTGTGGGGTGAATGCCGTGCCGGTCTAGAAGGTAGCCCAAGAATTCCACTCGCTCTGTGCACAGTTGGCATTTCTCCCTTTTTACTTTAAGTCCCGTTACTTTAAATTTGGTTAAGACCTCTCTGAGTCGGTTTTCTAATTCGGCTTCGTTTGGCGCCGCCACTAACACGTCATCGAAATAGGGCACCACCCCCTTGATGCCCTGCAGCAAACGTTCCATCAGGCTCTGAAAGATGCCTGGTGCCACGCTGACTCCGAATTGGAGTCGGTTGCACTTGAAGGCCCCCCGATGGGTAACGATGGTCTGGGCTTCCGCTGTTTTTTCGTCGACCGGCAACTCTTGGTATGCCTGGGCGAGATCGAGCTTGGCAAAGACCCTGCCCCCTCCCAGTGAGTGCAGTAGGTGTTGCACGATTGGGACGGGGTAGGCGCTTTGTTGCAGCGCGCCATTTAGGGTGGCCTTATAGTCCCCACAAATTCTCACTGACCCGTCTGGCTTGACCGGGGTCACTATTGGGGTCTCCCATCGGGCATGGTCTATTGGCTGCAACACCCCCTGTTTGACGAGCTTGTCAATCTGCTCGTCAATCTTAGGTTTTAGGGCGAATGGTTTAGGTTTTAGTCGCTTGGGGGGGACGCTAGGGTCTAGATCAAATGAGATAAGGGGCCCCTGGTACTTGCCCAGGCTTCCGTCGAAGACCTCCCGGAACTCCTGGGCTAGCCGCTGTTCCCAGCCGTCGTCGGTGACGTGGTTGATTCCTGTGAGAGCGATGTCGAGCGGGGCGAACCATTGAAGGCCCAGCAGGCTTGGGCGGTCGCGATCGACGATTGTGAGTGGGAGTTGTTCGGTGCGGCCCTTATATGTCACATTAAAGTTCTTGGTGCCCACTACCGGGACGCGGTTTCCCTGGTAGTCTTTTATAATAAGTCTTTGGGCGTTTATGTTCCTCCTATGGAGGGTGGGCACTAACCGTTTTATCTCGTGCCATGCAATCATGGAGAGGTAGGACCCGGAGTCCACCTCCATTTTGCATGGTCGGCCTTCAATATGGACCTCTACGTGTACCTTTCTGGCGCCGTCGGAGATGGCGTGGCCGATGGTTACCGTCTGGTGGGTTTCTTCCTTGCGCCGGTTGTCGCCGCCTCTCGAGGGTCGCTGGATCCGGTCCCACCGGCTGTCCGATTGGCGATCTCTGGTCCTGGGCGGTGGGCTTTCCCTTTTACGATCGTGTTGGTCCCATCTGGGTGGACTGCGAGTCTTCTTTTGGCGGCAAACCCGAGCGATGTGTCCCCTTTTTTCACAATGCCGACAGATAGAGTCAAAAAATCGGCATTCTGATCTGGGGTGGTCGCCACCGCAACCGGCACAGTTGGTCCTCGACCTACGACCTCTTCGGTTCCGTTGGTTGCCACGCCCCGTCTGGACTCGATGTATATCTTCTTCGTCTTCGGACGTGCTGGATGCAGAATGGAAATCGCCGTAGTGTGCGGTTGTTTCGTTTTTTCGGTCGGCCGACCTTGCCGGGTTGTTGTTTCCACCCTTCGCGTCTGGTTTTCGCATGCTGTCAGCGGAAGTGCGGGTCGCTTCTGTGGCTGCAGCTGCGGTGAGGGCGTCTGCTAGGCTGATGTCGCCCTTAGCCATAAGCCGGCTCTGGAGCGAAGGGTCCCATAGGCCGAGTACGAATCGGTCTCTTAGGAGGCTGTTCAGGCCGTCAAATTCGCAGAGCCCTCCTAGGTGCCGCAGCTCGGCGACGAAGTCGCTCAGTTTCTCGCCTGGTTTCTGGTCCCGCCTGTAGAATTCATTGCGCCGGATCAGGATGGGGACCTCGGGGGCATAATGTCGCCGAAGGATAGGTTCGAGGACGTCCCAATCCATGGCGGTTGCGTCGGCTGGCTTGGCCAATGCTTTGGCCATCTGGAACACTTCGGTTCCGCAATGGGTGAGGAAAACGGCGCGTTTTAGCGGGCCCGGGGCGTCCTTCATTCCGGTGCACTCGAGGTACATGTGGAAACGGTCTGAGAACGATTCCCAGTCCTCGGTGGCGGGGTTGAAGGGGGCGGGCGGTGCGATTTTCGCCATTTCGGTGCTAAGTCTGGCTCTTGTCGGACACGGGGTTCGGTTCAGGGTCTGGATCCCATCCTCGTCGCCAGTGTCGTGTCCGCAAAAGACGCCAGGAGTCGGTGACTTCGTTTAAAGCTCTTTATTTTGAAGTTGAGAACCGAACCGGCGAAAAGGAAAAAGCCTGCGGCTTTTTTTTTTTCGCCGCGGCGGCCGCGGCCAATGGCGGTGTTTCAAGTCTCCCGCTCTTGGAGCGAGCCAATCACGGGAGACTTTCAACGGGCCAATCGGCGCGGCTCGCCTGGCCAATTAGAAATCCCCGCGCTTTAGCCAATCAAAGCGCGGGGATTTCGAGTATGCAAATTAGGGACAGAACAGAAACGACCAATCACGACTCGCTATTCGTGGGCCAATGAGAAGTGCAGGATTATGAGCCTGTTGTAAAAGTAAAGCTATTAGGGTTGTTACTGATGCGTTGGCTTAGTCCATAACAACTAGAGCAATGACTACTTATATTTCAGCTAGGATGAAGATTATCAGATCAAGTTACAAAGATATTACAAGAGCAGCTGACAAAGAAACAGTTAAAAAAACAACAACCAAAGGAGCAAACACAGCAAATGAAAGTGAAAATCTGAAATTGAATATGGGTCAGCAGAAGGATATGGCTGCTTAAAAAGGCAAATGCAATTTCAGGCTGCATTAGTGAATTACAGTAGAATTTCAAATTATGGAAGGTAATGTTTCCACTGTGCTCTCAATATTTCATTGCAAATATTGTGTCGAGCTCTAGGAACATTTCAAGACTAACTGATACTTACTGGAACAGATTCAGAGAAGGAAAAAGACCGTGCTTCTATTCCCTGTAGCTAGAAGCTCTCCTTGCAACATGAGGGGGACTGTACCTCTGTATTTTGTCATTTACTAAGATGTAGCGCTGAGATGTAATGTCTCAGTCCAGTATCAAATACCTATTGTCTACACTAGCAGTTAATAGGTTTCCTGATATGAAATCTAAAGCCAATTTAGCTTCTTAATTGCCTGACAAGTATTCATGTCTTCTAAAAAAAAAAAAGAGTCACTCTTGATTTTGGAAGCAAGCTTAGAGTCTTTTGGGGGGATAGAAATGATAACTAGCCAGTTAGAAGTGGATACTGCTAAGTCTAATAGTGTACATGGGGTGTGTAGATCTCTATTCCCTTCTAGTGTCAGTGATGAAAAACTGTGTCTCCCTGTCTTCATGATAGCTCCATATTTGGTGTGCAAAAATGGAGATGGAATAAGGGCAGTACCTGGAGATATTTACATGGTGTTTTATAGCATTTCTATGAAAAACAGAGCTTCCAAAATATTTGTTTGAAGTTAAAAGCAAAATGTCTGAGTAGACCAGGGGCGTCAAACTCAAGGCCTGCGGGCCAAATCCCACCTAGAGGGTGCTTAGATCTGGCCCACAGGGCCACTCTGGAAACAGTGGACTGGCCTGCAGCTCCTCTGCCAGTGAAAACAGAGCTAGGGTTAGCCCTCCCAAGCTCCATTTTCACTGGCAGAGGGTTGTAGGAGGCTGGCACAGCAAACCAGAGCTTGGATCCAGTTTTCATTGGCAAAGGGCTGCAGGAGGCCAGAGTCGCCAAAAAGAAAGTTCAGGAGCCTGTTTGCACTGGCAGAGCACTTAGTCCACCACAGGCCACAGGCACCCCTGATGTGAGTGAAGTCAAGCTGGCCATGCCCACTCTGGCCATGGTCACCCAGCCCCCCCCTGAGGTCAAACACAACCTGATGTGGCCCTCAATGAAATTGAGTTTGACACTCCTGGACTAGACTGACCACATTTGTTTCAACTATTATAAAGGACCATTGCAAACAAGGCAGAAAATATCTCAGGGCACGCAAAACTGACTTAATTTCATATACATCCTTAGGACCTTGCTTATGCAACTCTTTGCAACTGCCTTTCTCTGCCTAGTGGCCTCAGATTTTTTTAAAAAAACTTGCACTTCTGAAAGGGACATTGTGTGAATGCAAATCTCAAGGGATTGCAAATCTAGCATGCCATGAAATAAATAACTTAGTATACCATGATCAGTATCTGTGACTGCACATCGCATATGGAGCCCATCACAGATAATCTAACAAGAGGGACCTTGAAAACATGCAACCAATCCTTAAGTTGATACAACCACAGAATGATAAAATAGGTTTTACTTATCAGCGTTGTAGAAGTTGAATCACAAAATGAAAAAATTAAACGCGGAAGCCTATTGTTAAATAGTATTGCCACATAATTTTACATCTAGTTCCACATTAAGTAGCTTACATCCAAAGGTGAAATTTGTCCATCTACCTGGCCAACCTAGTTTAGTTCCTGCTTCATGAAATTTTAAACTAAATTAGTTGAAAGCACTTTTTACGAAGTCCATTGATTCAGAGCCTCTGTGCAACTACGTGTTCTTGGCCACAAAATATTCAAGAGATAAATCTAGGATTATGTAGTTTAATAAACTGTGAAACAACTCTCTAAAAATCCAATCTCTCTTTAAGCTTGGCTACTGTAGCTTCTTAAAGTACAGTAAGACCAGCACTAGCAGTGAGAGTTTAACGATTTCCTTTTTTTTTTAACTGCTGCTATTATTTTTTCTTTTGTACACACTATAAACTCATTGTAATTGTATCTTTTCATTTCAATATTGAGTTTGCAATGGATGTAATGGATTGTTGGCCTTTTATTATTTGAATTAATTTGATGTGCATTGCAGTAAATTGTTTTTCAACTATGAAGTAATATTTGACATTTGAATGATAGCATATAGCTCAATTTTTAATTATCTGCTCCTGTAAAATGCATGGCACTACATCCAAACTATCAAACTGCCACCACATCCAATACATTCATTAATTACTACAGTCTTAACAGTAGTATAAATTGCCCTCATTGCTATACATCCAATTCAACTTCATAGGATTTTTAGAATCTTTTCAGTTGGACACCAAGTGTATGCTGATTGGTTTAAATATTATATGCACGTGAAGTAATTGCATAGTTTCCCTTCACACTTATTCCTGCCACTCCAATTAAGTTGTTTGATGTAACTTTTACTGACCCTGAATATGGAATATCTCTCTGATTCAGGTATCCTGCTATCCATTGGACTCCAGGCCCATCATCCTTGGTTTAGTGTGCCCTTTGATTAAATGAGGGTGACTTTAGTTGATAATCTTTCTTATTTCTGGTATCTAAATAGCCTTTCATATTTAGCAGTTTGATTAACATGTGTAGGGTTAATGAAGCATTTTAGCGAAGGTAATTTCATCCAGTTTTGTGTTCACTGATGCTTTTAGGCTAATTTCAACAGAGGGATTTGTTTAACTTGTTTAGGCTGTTTACTTCAAAGGCATAGCAAGGTTACAAAAAGAGTAACAATAAAAAGACAGGTGTCAAATGACAAAGCAACAACTGATCCATAAAGAAGTGCAATGCACTTAAAATGCTAGGATGGTACCAAAATGGTTTTAATATTAAAGTAAGAGCTCAGTCTAATACTAAAAACGTTTTATTGAGAGAATGTGATATTTTTGCACTCTTAATTTTTTCCTTCCTGAAGAATGTGTAGTCTGTGAGATACGGTTTTATACAAACTGAGACATATCAGAAGAATGTATAAAGAAGTGTATGAGCCAAGTCTAATAAATTCTAGAGATAAAATGCTGAAACAATAAATTGAGCATTCATGTGAGTTTAGCAACAGAATTAGCAGGCCAGACTAATCAACCCTCCTCTGATTTCTATTAGTAAATAATTACAGTGGTAAAGCTGTGAAAACCAGAGATCAGCAGAAAAGGCAACAGAGTACCACTCCAAACACCAAATATGTTTCTTGAATGGAGTTTGTGGTGTATGTTCTGTGCTCTGAACTCTGACTCTTAAGGAACAAATTTATTGAGCCGGAGGCATGTTTTCTGAGGTGAACTGAGTTTTGTGATGTTAAGGTCACATCCCATTCTCACAGTAGCACTTTCTTTAGGAATCTTGGAGAGGAAAGGTGTTTTTTTCCACAAGAGATAAATATCTCTCATACTTGGTGAAACAGCAAATATACTTTTTTCCCCAAGTTAAATGTTCAAGAAGACTTCAAACAAAGCAAGTTTCAACCCATGTGGTACTTAACAAGTCATAGTCTTAACATTTGGATGGAACAAATAAATGCTCTGTCTTACATATTGGCAAAAAAAAAATCAGAAAATAAAACACAGGCTGAAGAGTCAAGATCTTGTTGATGATCCTAACTCTGTCAAGGACCTTGGAGTACTCATCTCAAATGATCTAAGTGCTAGAGCCCACTGTAACTACATAGCCAAAAAGGCATTAAGAGTTGTTAACCTAATCCTACGTAGCTTTTTCTCTGGTAATATCACACTAATAACTAGAGCATTTGCTAGATCAATATTCGAATACAGCTCATCAGTCTGGAGCCCACATTACGTATCTCATATTAGCACAGTTGAGAAAGTCCAGAAATATTTCACAAGAAGAGTTCTCTACTCCTCTACTTGTTGTAGAATACCTTATGCCACCAGACTTGAAATTCTAGACCAAGAAAACCTTGAATTACATCGTCTTTGGTCTGATCTAAGTATGGTATATAAAATCATACATTGCAATGACTTACCTGTCAATGAATACTTCAGCTTCAACCATAACAACACAAGAGCACACAATAGATACAAACTCAAGGTTAATCGCACCAAACTTGATTGCAGGAAATACGACTTCAGCAACAGAGTGGTCAATGTCTGGAATACTCTACCTGACTCTGTGGTTTCTTCCCCAAACCCCAAAAACTTTAACCTTAGACTGTCTACTATTGACCTCACCCCTTTCCTCAGAGGTCTGTAGGGGGCGTGCATAAGTGCACCAACTTGCCTACTGTCCCTGTCCTATTGTTTTTTTTTTCTTATATGTACCCATTTCATGTATTCATAACTATATATATACTTATATCTATTATCTTGTAGGCGATTGACAAATCAAAATAAATAAAATAAAAAGGGTAATCATAACAGTCAAAAGTCGTGCATGCAGATTTGACACATGTCCTCATTCTTATGTTAATAGGATTGCTACTCAAGTAGTCCTTGCTTAATCACTACAATTGGGACTGGCAACTCTATTGCTAAACCCCACGGTTGCTAAAAGGAAAATCATGTGACCACCAAGGGCCTATGACCTCACTTCTCATTGACTGTTTAGCTAATTGCTGTGAAACTTCATGTAACCACAACTTGCAATTTTACTTCTGCATTCTCTGTTACCTCTGCTTGTCTCAAGCCAGTTGTGAAACATACATATGACGATCACATGATTGCAGAATGCTGCGCTGGCCATAAATGTGAGGATTGCTTACAAAAACTATTTTTTTTTACATAATTCTAACTTTGAATGGTCACCAGACAAGGCAGTTGGTAAGTGAAGATTCCCTTCGTTCCCTTTTATCAGCAGCTTTTTGGCTTCTTTCTGGAGATGCAATAACTAGAAATGCTTGCTTCATATGTACCACTTTCTGCTTGAGAAGAGCACAATGCAGAGAACGGGGAAAGCACTTGCTATCATGCAGTGAACTGCAGATGCATCAAATTGTTCTAACTGCACAGCCACCGTTTATATTCATTTTGTTCATTGGAAGAGAGAAATGGTTATAGCCAGAGATGTCCAGCTTAGAATCCTATCTCCCTGAACCAAAAGATGGCACTGTTTTTCTATTTCTCTTGCAAAAACGCATATTAATTCTTATTGAGCTTCTCTCAATTTGTTGTTTTTGCAAGGCTTTTTTTTTGTAAAATAAGCCCCATTATTTGCAAAGGCCAAACAACAGCTTCTGCTGTACCTCTTTTGACTAGGAAAAAAATAGCTATAAATGAAATCACATTATTTGGTTCAAAATAACACATGAAAGGAACAGTCATAAATAATAAGTGCCTGGTGTTTGGAGCATGGGTATTACATTTAGTTGATAGACTTCAAACTGCCTAGAATTAATCTGCTGCTCTATTTACAAATCAAAAACTAAATATAGTAAAGGGGCTATTAGTAAAGGAAAATTTTACTCCTTTATCTTTTCCCCACCCTTTGAGAATCGCTACGCATAGTATTTATGACTTATAGAATAAGATACAGAATCTGACCCACTGGATGCTGCTTATACTTATCCAGACCATTGTTGCACAACTTACTTCAGTATTGTCAAAATTAAGTGGCAGCAGCTCTGCGGCTTTTTTTCCCCAGACCTATTGAAAAACTCCAGAAATAAAATCTTGAATCTGCTTGCAAACTACGGTTTGCCATCAAACTATAGTTTTTATGTCACTTATTTCTTCAAACCCATTGTCCTACAGGACTGTATAGATATGAAATACAGCCAATGGCATTGCTGTTTTGAGAAAGTACTTTTTGCTCAGTAACAGAGATACATGGCCATGAAGGACCCCTTCAATCTTTTATCTGCTGTTTTCCCTTCGCACACCATTAGAAATCCTAAGACATGAATGGTTTGGGGGTAAGAATTTCAAGAGGTCTCCTTCATACATTTTTCCTCTGTTTCCACTCTCCTTTCTAATGCCATCACATCTGCTGATCATCCATGATGAAATGCTATAGCAAGTATTAATTCCTTACTGGATATTGTGATGGACCGGATACGGGGTACTGTGATGAGCTTTGGGCCAAGGGCTTGGATAATTCAAGGTACCCATAGTTGGTCTGTTCATTTTTTACATGGCACTCACAGGCATAGCCATCCAAGCATGTTATTTTTCTGTCTAACACAAAGGAAAGGGAGTGTTGCATAAGTTGCACAGGAAATGTACAAGAAAAAAAAAAGAAACCATCAATTGATGGTTATGACAGGTCTACCGTTTCTGTTTTCAGCCCCATTGTCTCTTTCCATTATAATTCTCCTGGGTCCAGAACTTCTCCTAATATAAACAAAAGACACATATCAATTGGATGAAACTGAGATTATTACCTACAAATGGAATCCTTTTGAGCTATGAGCCTTACTTGATAAGTAATTAAGTTACATAGGTGTTGTGAATGCATAAAGGTTTAATAAAGTTATCTTGAGCTTGGAGTCAAGTGCAGGGTTCTGGCCCTGTACTTCTGACTGGCTATTAATGGCAAGATCGGATTGGCCTGTTCAGGGGAATCTGATTGGCCATTAATGGGGCATTCGTATTGGTTAACGGAGCTAGCGCTCCTGGATTGTTATTGGTTAAATAGTTATTGGGTTGCCTTTATAAGGAAGGCTATAGCAGCCATCCAGTTTGAGCTGTCACACCATGTAAATAAAGAGTTGAAGTTCACCGTTCCACAGGCTCGTCTCCATTCTTTCTCGCCCATGCTCCAAACTTAACACTGGCGACGAGGATGGGATGTGGAGATGTCGGCTGACTGAACTAAGAAGAAACACCGAGCACATGACTGACAATGCAAAACGACGGAACTATGTCCGGCGTCGTCGTACCACCCGCTCCGTTCGACCCAGTGCAAGAGGACTGGGAGTCCCACATGGATCGTTTCCAAATGTTTTTGGAAACTAGCAATTTGAAGGATGCCACAACCGGGAAGAAACGGGCGGTATTCCTAATGCATTGTGGACCAACCGTATTTAAGATGGCTAAAACACTAGCCAAACCTGCAGAAGTAAAGGCGATGGACTGGGACGTCCTCGAACCCCTACTAAGAGCTCATTATGCACCGACCGTGCCCACGCTCGTGAGACGGCACGAGTTCTATCAAAGAAACCAGTGAAAAGGACAAAGCGTCACTAACTTCATAGCAGACCTCCGAAATCTGGGAGGCCTCTGCGGATTCGCCAATTTGGAAGAGGCGTTGAGAGATTGAATAGTTCTGGGACTAGATGCACCAGGCATGCAGAGCAAGCTGATGGCGAAAGGCAACATCAGTCTTGCCGATGCCATCGCTGATGCTACTGCAGCAGAAGCAACCAGGAAGTCGGCTGCCCAATTACGCCGCAACCGCACTCCGGTACACCAACCGACAGGTGACATTTTACCCAAGTCAGAGGGACAGCTATTAACGGCCCACCACGAGGACCTCTCTTCGTCATCAGACAGCGACGAAGAAGAGGTCCATCGACTGCGGTCCGACCGGGACCCTTACCCGAAGTGCCTACACCCATGCACCGGCTGTGGAGCCAACCATACCAGGTCTGAATGCAAATTCTGCGACGCGCTCTGCCATGAGTGCGGGAAGAGAGGCCACATCGGACAGGTCTGCCAAAGCTTCCAAGGACCCGGCCAGGCCTCAAAAGGGGCTAACTATCGCCAATCGACAGGAAACTGTCCTGTAAGGCGAGAACCAGTAAACCACTTCTACAGAAACCGAGCTTTGAATCGCCCCATGAAGTGAGAAGAGGCTCACCAGACGATCATTATCGGTCACACTTCTGCCTTGGATGCCAAGAAAATCCAAATTACAGTGGCCATCGAAAATCAGCCTTGCCAAATGGAAGTCGACTCGGAATCGTCTCTCTCGATGGTTTCCTGGAAGACCCTCAAGCAACTCATCCCCACTATCCAGCGCCAAGACCTCCGTTCCCAAAGACTTATTCTTAAGGACTATCAAGGGAATCGAATCCCTGTTGTTGGATCCAACCGAGTCCGGGTCTCATTCAAGAATCGCACAGCGTATTTACCACTAACTGTGATCGACAAAGATCGGCCTAGCTTGCTAGGCCTCCAATCGTTCGCGCCACTTGGCATTGAAGTGGCAGGCATAAACTGGGTCAGCGGCAGTGACTGGGAGGAGGACCTCATCCATGAATTCAGGGACGTCTTCGCGGAAAAATTAGGCGAGTACAAGGGGACCCCAATATCGTTCAGCCTTAATCCAAAGATAGCTCCCATTCGCCTTAAGCCCCGTTGAGTTCTGTTTGCCTTAAAGCCGAAAATCAATGAACAGCTCGATAAATTAATAGCTCAGGGGGTGCTAGAGCCAACCGATCACTGTCCCTGGGAGACCCCAATCGTAACACCAATTAAGCTGGATGGTTCAATTCGAATTTGTGGGGACTATCGGGCCACCCTGAACCACGCCCTACAGCAAAATGCATATCCGGTGCCGGTGGTGCAGTACCTCCTCCATTCCCTGGGGGGCGGAAAAGTCTTCACTAAACTAGACTTAGCTCAGGCATATCAGCAGCTACCTGTTGATGAAAAGACGGCACAGGCACAAACGATTGTGATGCACCGAGGTGCCTTTAAATGTACCCGGCTCCAATTCGGAGTCAGTGTAGCCCTGGGAATTTTTCAGAGCCTTATGGAGAGGCTACTACAAGGGATTAAAGGCGTAGTCCCCTACTTTGATGATGTATTAATTGCTGCACCTTCAAAAAAAATCTTACGGGATCGTTTAAAACTAGTTCTACAGAAATTCCAAGACGCCGATCTTAAAGTGAAAAAGAATAAGTGTAAAATGTGCACAGATCGTGTCGAATTTTTAGGGTATCTAATTGACAGTCAGGGTATTCACCCTACTGACAGTAAATTGAGAACAATAAAAAACGCTCCCAGACCTCGGAACAAGGCCGACCTCCAGGCGTTCCTAGGCCTTATCAACTTTTATAACATATTTCTACCACATAAAGTAACTGTTGCTGAACCATTACATCGTTTACTAGACAAAAAAGCAATTTGGTTTTGGGGTCATAAAGAAGAACAGGCATTCCGTAATGTAAAAAAGCTACTGACTTCTGACGCTGTACTCATGCAGTACAATGAGACTCTGCCGTTAAATATCACATGTGATGCTTCGCCTTTCGGAGTGGGCGCCATTTTGAGCCATGTACTGCCTAATGGTAACAAAGCCCCTGTTGCATATTTTTCAAAGATGCTTTCAAAAAGTGAGCAAAATTATAGCCAAATCGATAAAGAAGCCCTCGCAATTGTATCTGCCGTTAAAAGATTTCACGAGTACATGTATGGCCGGGCTTTTACTATCGTGACTGACCATAAACCGTTATTGGGGATAATAGCCGGAGATAAGCTGACTCCCTACATATTATCCCCCAGGATGACTCGCTGGTCAGAATTCTTGGCTGCTTATAATTATCAGCTGCAATACCGCCTGGGGAAAGCCATTCCCCATGCCGACGCATTGAGCTGAGCACTGCTTCCAGAGACTCTCAACAACCCTGCACCAACGGTAACCACATTACAGATTGAGACACTCCATGCACCGCCATTAACCGCCCGAGATATCGTGAGAGAAACCAGACGAGACCACACCTTAGTGTGAGTCCTAAGCTGGGTAGAACACGGATGGCCATTGGACCAGTTATCAGATGACTTCGCACCATTCAAGACTCGACAAACAGAGTTGTTCTCTCAAAAGGGCTACATCATCTGGGGTGATAGAGTCGTTATCCCAGAATGACTCCAACAAGCATTTCTGAGAACCTTGCACGATGGCCACCCCGGTATCGTGCGAATGAAAGCCCTCGCACGAAGCTACGCATGGTGGCCGGGCATCAACAAGCAAATCGAGAATTGGGTTAAAGCTTGTCATAGATGTCAGGAAGTGAGCAATGCCCCACCAAAAGCAATCCCAACCAAATGGGAGACACCGCAGGGACCCTGGTCCTGTATTCACCTGGACTTTGCTGGGCCGACCAAAGGCCACACTTTTCTTCTAACCGTCGACGCCTACTCGAATTGGCTCGAGATTCACCGCATGATGAACACGACCACCGAAGCAGTCATCAAAAGATTGGAAAGACTGTTTGCAACCCACGGATTACCAGACATTCTGGTATCCGACAACGGGCCCCAATTTACCGTGCTGTCTTTCGAGCAGTACCTGGCTGACCGCAGCATCAGACATGCGCTCACCTCGCCTGCGCACCCTGTGACCAATGGCAGGGCTGAGCGAATGGTCCAGTTTGTTAAGAAAACTTTGCAGAAATTAGACTACGATAACATAGATGACAAAATCAACCGAATCCTTTTTCTACAACACCTCACACCTCACAGCATCACCAACAAAACTCCTGCCGAACTGCTAATGGGACAAAAGCTCTGCTCCCGCCTCGACCGGTTATACCCAGCGTATGAACCGGAAAAACCACTTGGATCCAGCGGCCGATGCCGTACCTTCCAGGTAGGCGATTTGGTGTACGTGAAAAACCTATTGGGCAATCCGCTGTGGGTAGAAGTGACAGTAATCCGTGTAACCGGCCCGAGATCCTACCTTGTACAATGCCTTGACGATAGACTATGGAAACACCATATCGATCAATTACAATCACGGCTCCGGTCGGGCATTTCTGAACTCCCTTATGACCAAACTGAGGGGGGGGGAGAGATACAGAAGAAGACAAAATCCAACTAGAGGAAAACCCATTTGAAGGGAATGATAGTGGAATAGAGATACAGGAGCTGGAACCAGAGATGGGAGTAGGTTCACCTCAGGGAGTTGCCGAAGATAATGGTGACAACAGAAACGCGAACTCTGAACCAGAGGCAACCCCTTCGCCAAACAACGATCTACCTCAGCGAGATTGCAGCCAAATGCAAAACGCACAGCAAAAATCAAGCAGACTAATAAAGCAACCATCCTCCCTTAAGGACTATGTAACTGCGCCCTGTAAACAGAAGCCAGGGGGAAGGGGTGTTGTGAATGCATAAAGGTTTAATAAAGTTATCTTGAGCTTGGAGTCAAGTGCAGGGTTCTGGCCCTGCACTTCTGATTGGCTGTTAATGGCAAGATCGGATTGGCCCGTTCAGGGGAATCTGATTGGCCATTAACGGGGCATTCGTATTGGTTAACGGAGCTAGCGCTCCTGGATTGTTATTGGTTAAATAGTTATTGGGTTGCCTATATAAGGAAGGCTATAGCGGCCATCCAGTTTGAGCTGTTACACCATGTAAATAAAGAGTTGAAGTTTACCGTTCCACAGGCTCATCTCCATTCTTTCTCGCCCATGCTCCAAACTTAACAATAGGTACATAGGAATAATCACCAATAGATTAATGGAATGTCCTTGTAAAACTGTGCAAAGCATGGAATTAAAGGAAATCAAGACTGCCATTCTAATGAGCTTCTAGACAGGACAGGACAGGACAGGACAGGAAATCCAATCTAGGGTTCAGTCTTTTGCAGATGTCTTTCCAGTATCTGTTTGCTTTACATCAAATGGACATACTGAATTGAGCACTGTTATTGTCTACTTTGAAACCTGATAAATTCCAAATATCAGATTTGTAAAGAACTGTAGTTACAGCTGCAGGAATATTGTTATATGAAAGCAATAGCATGACAGATAGAATCAAACAAAATATTAAGGTGCAGAAGCATCACACTGACAAGATAGGTACATATTGTTCAATTGGAACAAATATCTGAGAAATAGACAGCAAAAATAAAATGGTTGTCTTTGAATTGTAATTCTGGAAAAAAATAATTACTGGGAATCTCTTAGACCACAAGAACAAAAGTTCAATTCTAAATGAAGTAAAAGAGTGTTCCTCGTGGCAAGCACTAATGATTAAACTACACTTAGATATTTTGAGTAAGAGTAATTGTAAGGACCCTAATATTGGAAAAAGTGAAAGGAATTTAAAAAGAGAATGATTAGAGGTCAAGGTGAATAAACAATATCACCAATGATTCAAATAGGAGCATTCCAAAGTCAAAGAATCAGTTCCTGACAAGGGGTGACATGTGGCAAATAGTTACAACTGACTCTCCCCAAAAGAAATGTATCAAGAGACTTGATCTGCTGCTATTTAATCTTTTGCAGCAACCTTCGCTCTGAAAGGCACAGTGCTGAACTCCTCCAACAACTCCAGGTCTCACAGGCACTGTCACCTCTACTGCAGCCACTACGTTGTGCTACTTTCCATCAAACAGGTGATTGGTGTGCCAGCTGTTGTGGCTCAGCTTTCCTCTCAACCAAAATTTAACAATTGGCTATTGGAGCCAGTATGAGCTGGCTCCAGCACACCACTGCAAACAACTTTAGAAAATGATGTTGTCCTAAAGAAGTGGAAGTGGTTATTTCAATAATAATGAAATCTAAGAATGAGAATATATATTGGAACGGAAAGATCTAAAATTTCTAGTGTAGGATTAGTAACATACACTTATACCAGTTTGCCTGGATTTCTGAATTCTCCTGTGATTCCATGCTAAGTGAACATAAGATGGCCATGGTTTCTTGTTGAATGAGAATCTTTTCAGCTACACCTTCTGTGATAGAGCCTTCCCAGGAAGTCCCCGTGAATCACTATAACTGTCTTTTTGATGCCAGATGAGAATATTGCTTAGATCTGAGATAAAGTTGGATATTTCACCTTTCAGAGCATTTTAATACATTATGTTAGAATGACTACTTTTCCACACTGTATTCTCTACCTATTTCTACCCATCTTACAGGGTAGCACATAGTCAACTGTGACAAATCTCAAATAAAAATAAGCAAAGTCAGACCCAGTTAGTGTTTATCACATTCTTTTTTGGCCAAGTCTGAATGGACACACAAGCAATTTGTCTGTAGTAGAAGATTATTGCCTCTGAATTTGGAGAATGTAGAAGGAAATTAGACATGCTGAAAATGAATCCTGTGTGACATTAGTAGAAATGCTGGGATTTTGTATCTTAAATATCAAGCAGTTCCTTTGGCGAGCCTAAGAATATTTCTGTTCCATTTGAACTCCTTGAGGCAATTAGACAATCAACTGCCATCATAGCTCTGTATTTGTTTTTTTATTTCTGTGAGTTGCAGTTACACACCTGTTATTTTTCCTCACACATACAGGCCTTTAGGAGGCATAGACTTTTCAACAATTCAATATGGGATTATTAAACTAGTCATTTGGGGTCACTGATGTGAGAGAAAAATGTTACCTTTACAAAAGGAGAAGAAAGTTCATGTTGCTCTGTTATCCCATAATAATAACCAGGTGTTTTCTCTATGGGATAATGCTGCCAGTTTTAATATTAGTAATCTGTCTGTAAGCAAAACTGCCTGTGGCTTTCTTATGAATTAAATTTTTTAGAGCTTTTGGTGTAAGTCATAGCGGACAGAAGATGTGTCAGTGAATGATCAGACATAGTGACCACTGCGAAGAAATCCTCTTATGCCTCTTTAAAGTAGGCAACAAAGTAGGCTGGTGAAAACTTTGAAGTCTCCTTTTAAATGTCAAAGAGTAATGAAAGACCAGATCTGTGATGCTGTGAGAATGATTTAAAGGTCAACAGAATGCAGAGAGAGAGAAAACAAAAAAGGAATATAAAGTTGGACTATTTACCCAGGGATAAACTATTTGTTTGAATAAATGGTAAACACCTAAGTATTTTTTTTTGCTGAAATAGGATTGAAAAGATGTTGATTTCTGGATTACTTATAAATAAAAAATAAGCTATGGGAAGGAGAGGAGATTTTTTTTTTTAATTTGTAACTTTCAAATAGGCTGACGTTTTAGTAAATCAGCTTATGCTCAGTTGATAAAGGTTGGAAGTTTCTCCTCTCCGCTCCCTCTCCTTCCTTCCCTTTCTCTTCTCTTCTCCCCTCCCCATCTCTTCTATTCTTTTTTCAGCACTTTTTCTTTTTCTTCTAATTTAATTTTCACTGATGTTTACTATGCTTATTAAAAACTTCAATAAAATTATTAACAAAAAAATGAACTTTTAAAATTACAGTGAAGAGGCACAGCTAACTTTACCATACTTCTCATGATTGTTTAATTAGTGCTAACAAGGAGACTTATTACATTACATTTTTGCTATTTCTTGGGAACTTGCTGAATAGCACAAAATAATAAAGTTGACAGAAGATATTTGTCCCTCTTCAGGCATTCTCCTCATGTGTGAAGTAGACATGTAAGGTGAAGGAGAGGGAAGAGGACACAAAGACTACCTCCACCCCATAGTGTAATTATTTTCATCATACTCTGATCTGGGACGGTCATGTTCATAAAGGTCTGGGAAAAACCATAATATCAGGCACGTGATGCCTCCCTCTCCTTCCCTATGGATGGCTAAGGCTCCACTTTGACCTCAGCAGCATTATGTATCCATCTGTTCTGAATCCTGAGACAGGTTTATAAATGTGGATGCTACTTTGGGACATTCAGATAACAGATTTAATAGAGTTGGAAGGATGGTTGTAAGCAGTTGGTGGTATTCTACCTGTTCGGCTCAGCTCTGGTGATCTGGTAGCGATGAGCAGCGGAGACTGAACCAGTTCTCTCTGCTGCTCTGCGGGTGGGCCTCTGTTGGGCCCACCTGCTCACCCACACTCCCATATTCACCTTTATCTGCTGAATGTGAAGCACAGCTGCTTTGCAAGGCACAGAAGAGTGTTGCGTGGCAGTTGCTGAAGCAACCAGGACTGTGCAGGCTTACAGGAGGTGAGTTAGAATGCCTCTGCGCCTGTGCAAAGTGCATGTTTGGTATGCGCACATACAAAGTGTGTGCACGGGGCAAAGTCACACCCACTGAACAGGTGGCAAAAATATTTTAATCCCACCACTGCTTGTAGGTTATGTTATGTCCTGAATTGGAATACTCGAAATCCCCGAGCCTTGATTGGCTAAGGCGCGGGGATTTCTGATTGGCCAGGCGAGCCGCGCTGATTGGCCCGATTGAAGTCTCCCGCGATTGGTGCAAACCAAGAGCGGGAGACTTGAATCGCTGCCATTGGCCGCGGCCGCCGCTGCGAAAGGTATAAAAGCCGCAGGCTTTTTGCCTTTCGCCGGTTCGGTTCTCCCATTGAAAATAAAGAGCTTTGAATGAAAGTCACCGACTCTGAGCATCTTTTTGCGGACACGACACTGGCGACGAGGGTGGGATCTCGCCCCTGAACCGAACCCCGTGTCCACCCAAGTACCAGCTCCAGCGCAGAGATGGCGAAGATAGCACCGCCCGCCCCCTTCAACCCCGCCGCCGAGGACTGGGAATCGTACTCGGATCGGTTCCGTATGTACCTAGAATGCGCCGGAATGAAGGACGCCCCGGGCCCGCTAAAACGCGCCGTCTTCCTTACTCACTGCGGACCAGAAGTCTTCCAGATGGCCAAAGCATTGGCCAAGCCGGCAGACGCAACCGCCATGGACTGGGACGTCCTCGAACCTATACTGCGGCGCCATTACGCCCCCGAAGTCCCCATCCTGATACGGCGCAACGAGTTCTACCACCGAAACCAGAAACCAGACGAAAAATTGAGCGACTTCGTCGCAGAGCTACAGCGCCTAGGAGGACTCTGCGAGTTTGAAGGTCTGAACAGTCTCATAAGAGACCGCTTCGTACTTGGCTTATGGGATCCTACACTCCAGAGCCGACTTATGGCCAAGGGCGACATCAGCCTAGCCGATGCCCTTACCGCAGCCGCAGCCGCAGAAGCAACCCGCACGTCAGCGGACAGCATGCGAAGATCTGACGCGAAGGGCGGAAACAACAACCCGGCAAGTTCGGCCGACACAAGAAACGAAGCAACCGCACACTACGGTGAATACCAGTCAACCTCCAGCACGTCGGAAGACGAGGAGGACATACATCGCGTGCAGACGGGACGCGGCGACCAACGAAGTCGAAAAGGTCGTAGGTCGAGGACCAACTGCGCCGGGTGCGGCGGCGACCACCCCAGGTCAGAATGCCGATTCTTTGACTCTATCTGTAGGCATTGTGAACGACGGGGCCACATCGCTCGAGTTTGCCACCAAAAGAAGACCCGCAGCCCGCCCAAATGGGAACAGCACGACAGAAGGAGAGAAAGCTCCCCGCCCAGAGCCAGAGAGCGCCAGCCAGACGGTCGGTGGGACCGAAATCAACGATCTCAAAGAAGCGGCGACGGTCGGCGAAAAGAAGAGACCCACCAGACGGTGACCATCGGCCACGCCATCTCCGACGGCGCCAGAAAGGTACACGTAGAAGTCCATATCGAAGGTCAGCCATGCAAAATGGAAGTGGACTCCGGGTCCTACCTTTCCATGATTGCATGGCGCGAAATCAAAAGACTAGTGCCTACACTACAAAAAAGAAACGTGCATGCCCAAAAGATCATCATAAAAGACTACCAAGGGAATCGCGTCCCGGTAGTGGGCACCAAGAACTTTAATATAACTTACAAAGGCCACACCAAACAACTGCCACTCACGATCGTCGATCGCGACCGCCCAAGCCTACTGGGCTTACAATGGTTCGCCCCGCTTAACATCGCGCTGACAGGTGTCAACCACGTCACCATCAAAGCTTGGGAACAGCGGCTAACCCAGGAGTTCCAGGAGGTCTTCGATGGAGGCTTGGGCAAGTACCAGGGGCCCCTTATCTCGTTTGACCTAGACCCAAGGGTTCCCCCTAAGCGGCTTAAACCTAGAAGGGTACCATTCGCCTTAAAGCCTAAAATTGACGAGCAAATCGACAAGCTCGTCAAACAAGGGGTATTGCAACCGATAGACCATGCCAGATGGGAGACCCCTATAGTGACCCCAGTAAAGCCAGACGGGTCCGTGAGAATCTGCGGGGACTATAAGGCCACCCTAAATGGTGCGTTGCAACAAAGCGCCTACCCAGTCCCAATAGTGCAACATTTACTGCACTCACTGGGAGGGGGCAAAGTCTTTGCCAAGCTCGACCTCGCCCAAGCATATCAGCAGCTACCTGTGGACGAGAAAACGGCGGAAGCCCAAACAATCGTGACCCATCGGGGGGCCTTCAAGTGTAACCGACTCCAATTTGGAGTCAGCGTGGCACCAGGCATCTTTCAGAGCCTGATGGAACGTTTGCTACAGGGCATCAAGGGGGTGGTGCCCTATTTCGATGACGTATTAGTGGCGGCGCCAAACGAAGCCGAATTAGAAAACCGACTCAGACAAGTCTTAACAAAATTTAAAGAAACAGGACTTAAAGTCAAACGAGAAAAATGCCAACTATGTACAAAACAAGTAGAGTTTTTGGGCTATCTCCTAGACCGGCATGGCATTCACCCTACGACTAAAAAAGTGAAAGCCATCAAGGAAGCCCCCACCCCAAAGTCCAAAATGGAACTACAAGCGTTCCTAGGCTTACTAAATTTTTATAATGTTTTCCTACCTCAAAAGGCAACGGCGGCGGAACCTTTACATAGACTCCTAGACAAGAAGGCAGCCTGGACTTGGGGGAGACGAGAGCAAGCCGCCTTTCAAAAAACCAAAGACCTCCTCACCTCCGACGCCGTCCTGATGCAATTCAGCGAAACCTTGCCCTTAGCTGTCACTTGCGACGCATCACCTTTCGGCGTCGGCGCTGTCCTCAGCCACACCCTCCCAGACCAGAGAGAAGCACCCATCGCTTTTTTCTCCAGGACTCTGACTAAACCGGAACGGAACTATAGCCAGCTGGACAAAGAAGCTTTGGCTATAGTTGCCGCCGTTAAGCGTTTCCACGAATACCTGTACGGCCGCCCGTTCACCATCGTGACGGATCATAAGCCATTGCTGGGCATCCTCGCTGGAAACTGAGCCACGCCGAACATCTTGTCACCCCGGATGACAAGATGGTCCGAATTCCTGGCAGCCTACAGTTACGAACTACTACACAAGCCAGGTAAGAAAATTTCGCACGCGGACGCTTTAAGCCGCTCGCCTTTACCTGACTCTGAACCTGACCCAGCACCAACAACAAACACCCTAAGTATCGAGAGTTTACCTATTACCGCATCAGACATTGCCAGAGAAACCGTTAAGGACAGGCGTCTGGCACGAATCTTACACTGGTTAGAAAAAGGCTGGCCAGAGAAAGACAATGACGAGACTTTTAAAACATTCCGTCAGCGCCAGACTGAACTTTCACTACTGAGAGGATGTATTCTGTGGGGTGACCGGGTGGTAATTCCGGACAGATTGCAAGAGAGGGTATTAGAGATGCTACATGAGGGTCATCCTGGCATCGTCAGGACTAAAGCCCTGGCCAGGAGTTACGCTTGGTGGCCAGGGATGGACAAGCAAATTGAAGCATGGGTCGCCAAATGCCACCGGTGCCAGGAGACCAGATCCAACCCACCCGCAGCACCTATCCGGGACTGGGAAACACCACGGGGGCCCTGGTCCAGAATCCATCTAGACTTTGCTGGCCCCACAAATGGGCATACTTTTCTAATCACAGTTGACGCGTACTCCAATTGGTTGGAGGTATGCGACATGAAATCCACTACCACAGAGGCCGTCGTTAAAGAACTGTGTAAACTGTTTTCCACACATGGCCTCCCAGACGTCGTCGTCTCAGACAACGGGCCCCAGTTCACTTCCATCGACTTCGAACGGTTCCTGGCGGAGAGGGGTATCCGCCACGCATTAACAGCACCGGCGCATCCGGCGGCGAACGGTAGGGCGGAACGGATGGTCCAGTTTACGAAAAAGACCCTCCGGAAAATGGACCACGGGGAGATCAGCGACAAAATCAACAAACTGCTCTTCATACAGCACATCACTCCCAATACCACAACTAACAAGAGCCCTGCAGAGCTTCTAATGGGCAGAA
The DNA here is from genome assembly GCA_033807585.1 of Hydrophis major. Taxonomy (NCBI): domain Eukaryota; kingdom Metazoa; phylum Chordata; class Lepidosauria; order Squamata; family Elapidae; genus Hydrophis; species Hydrophis major. The sequence goes on along the minus strand of CM066329.1, from coordinate 140,891,512 downwards.
AGCTGAGGTCCCCACTCGACAGATTGCACCCGACCTATAACCCGGAGCGGCCCCCAGACTCCAGCTCCAAGTACCGGACATTTGACCCAGGTGACTTAGTCTATGCAAAGAACATGACAGGGGACCCCCTCTGGATCCCAGCCGTCATAACTCAAGTCACTGGTCCACGGTCGTACCGGCTCCAAACCATCGATGGGCGAGCCTGGAAATGACATATTGACCAGCTCAGGTCATGAACAGTGACTGACCTCAACCCCCAAGACACGAACCAAGGGGGGAGGGAATACCCGGAGAGACAATCGCAGGAAAAAATAAACCAAAAATACTCACCGGAACACAGCCATCGCGAGTCCCCTCCGGAGAAGAACCACCTGGCCAGCTCTACCGACTCGGAGAAGCCAAGCGGGAGCGGCGAAATCCGTAGCTCAACCGACCCGGTAGGCCCAGGCGGGAGCCACGGCGAGAGAACCGGCCCGATCATCCAGCCGGTTCGCACAGAGGCAGGAGCAGCCAAAAAGATGACCGCTCCGGCCGAGTTACAGCATGCAAGTGAGTTGCGCAGGTCAACTAGGACTCGACGGAGCCCCGCCTACCTGCGTGACTACACCACGTGATGGACCATACCAAGAGGGGAGGGGTGTTATGTCCTGAATTGGAATACTCGAAATCCCCGAGCCTTGATTGGCTAAGGCGCGGGGATTTCTGATTGGCCAGGCGAGCCGCGCTGATTGGCCCGATTGAAGTCTCCCGCGATTGGTGCAAACCAAGAGCGGGAGACTTGAATCACTGCCATTGGCCGCGGCCGCCGCTGCGAAAGGTATAAAAGCCACAGGCTTTTTGCCTTTCGCCGGTTCGGTTCTCCCATTGAAAATAAAGAGCTTTGAATGAAAGTCACCGACTCTGAGCATCTTTTTGCGGACACGACAGGTTATCTAGTCCAAACCCCCGCCCAGTTGGAATACATGATACAAAAATTCACCACAGTATATAAGGCAGTAGGTGGGATGGGATATTAAGAACAGGTCATGGATCTTATACTTATATTCAAGCATTTTTCTCCCCTAAAAGCAAGGAGGCCAATGATAGATGAGAAGTGGAGCCAATATTTTCATCTGTCTTCCCTTTCCTCATGTACATCATACACATGAGAACACCTGACTCTGCAGTGGAATTATTTCGTGGGGACATTGTGTAGATAATGTTATGGACTAAGCCAACGCAGCGATACAACCCTAAACAGCTTTTGCTTTACAGCAGGTTTGTAATCCTGCACTTCTCATTGGCCTGCAGATAGCGAGTCGTGATTGGTCGTTTTTGGCCAGTCTGATTGGCTGTTAATGGGCCCCTCTGATTGGATGCTTGCGAAAGCAGTAAACTCAAACCATTGGTTGTTTTGACAGCAGTCAGCTCTATAAAAGAGCTGCTGCTGCCCAAGTATTTGCTCTGTTCTTATTTTACAATAAAGAGTTGAAGTCACCGTTCGATGTCTCGTCTCTGTTCCTTGCGCCCATGCTCAAGACTTAACACTGGTGACGAGGATCGGATGCGGAGATGATAGAGCTGACTAAATACGCATCGAACAAGACAGAGCACGTGGCAAAAGAGAGCATGCAACAAACGGCAAGATGACCAGCGGCACCATACCACCCGCTCCATTCGACCCAGCAACTGAAGACTGGGACTCGTATATAGATCGCTTCCAGATGTTCCTGGAGACCAACAATTTAAAAGATGCTATGCCTGGCAAGAAACAAGCGGTGTTCCTCACTCATTGCGGCCCCGCCGTTTTCAAAATGGCTAAGGCACTGGCAAAACCGGTGGAAGTGAAGACCATGGTTTGGGATACCCTCGCCCCAATCCTCCGGGCCCATTACGCACCCACAGTATCTACACTGATACGAAGACATGAATTTTACCAGAGGGACTAATGGAAGGACGAGAGCATTGGGAATTTTGTAGCTGACCTCCGGAACCTAGGAGGCCTTTGTGGTTTTGCAAACTTAGAGGAAGCCCTAAGAGATCGCATAGTTCTGGGACTAAATGCACCACATGTGCAGAGTAAACTGATGGCAAAAGGCGACATCAGCCTTACAAATGTCATCGCCGATACTACTGCTGCAGAAGCAACCAGGAAGTCAGCTGCTCGAATGCGCCGAGTGAACGTACCGCTTCGCCAACTCACTAACGATAGCCCACTTGCCACTGAGAAGCACACTACCACCACCCACTACGAAGACTTCGAGTCATCCTCAGACAGTGAGGAAGAGGAGGTCAACCGGCTCTGCTCGGAACGAGAGCAAAGGAACCAGAGACGTCTGTGCCAATGTGCTGGTTGTGGGGCAAACCACCCGCGATCAGACTGCAAATTCCTTGACGCACTCTGCTGTACTTGCGGAAAAAGAGGCCACATCGCAAAAGTCTTCAGAAGCAAGCGGGAGTACAGTCCCAGCCGAAGGGAGATCAACCTCCATTGGGAGACAGGCAAACCTCCTGAGAACCAGGACCGCCTGAACCACCAATGGAACAACCACTACTACTACAGAAATCGAGCACCTGCCTCTTCAACGAGATGAGAAGAGGCCCACCAAACTATTATTATCGGCCACGCTTCATCGTTCGATGCAAGAAAGATCCACGTAAAGGTTACTATTGAGAATCGACTGTGCGTGGTGGAAGTCGATTCGGGATCATCCCTATTGATGGTATCCTGGAAAACCCTCAAACAGCTGATCCCTGCCATCTGCCGCCCAGACCTCAGCATGCAACGAATCATCCTGAAAGACTACCAGGGAAACAGAATTCCTGTTGTCGGTTCCAGCCACATCCAAGTATCCTTCAAGAACCGCACAGCGACGCTTCCCCTGACTGTCATCGATCATGACCGACCCAGCTTGTTAAGGTTACAGTGGTTCACCCCACTCGGGATTGAACTAACCGGCATACACCAAACCGGAAGCGATAACTGGGAAGAGGCTCTTATCCAGGAATTCCAGGACGTGTTCACAGGAACATTAGGCAAGTACAAGGGGACCCCTATATCATTTAATCTCAGCCCCGATGTAGCTCCCATTCGGCTTAAGCCTCGTCAGGTACCATTTGCCCTAAAGCCAAAGATCGATGGGCAGCTAGATAAACTGATAGCCCAGGGCATATTGGAACTGATTGACCATGCCTGCTGGGAAACTCCAATAGTAACGCCCATGAAGCCAGATGGTTCGTTAAGAATTTGTGGGGATTACCAGGCCACCCTAAATCATGCTCTTCAACAGAGCACTTACCCAGGACCGGTGGTTCAACACTTTCTTCATTCCCTGGGTGGCGGAAAAATATTTGCGAAATTGGACTTAGCTCAGGCGTACCAGCAACTACCTGTAGATGTGACAACTGCAGAAGCCCAGACAATCGTTACACATAGAGGCGCTTTCAAGTGCAATAGACTCCAATTCAGAGTAAGCATGATGCCGGGCATTTTCCAAAGTTTAATGGAGAGACCATTACAAGGCATAAAAGGCATTGTGCCTTTCTTTGACGATGTCCTAATAGCTGCCCCCCACTAAAGAGTACAATGACTCAGAAAAGTTCTTCAGAAATTTAAGGATGCTGGTCTGAAGGTAAAAAGGGACAAGTGTCAACTTTGTACAGAGAGAGTGGAGTTCCTGGGATACCTTCTTGACAGACAGGGAATCCACCCTACCGAAAAAAAACTAACCGTAATCAAAAATGCCCCGAGACCTAGGAATAAGGCAGACCTCCAAGCCTTCCTGGGACTCATTAACTTTTATAATATCTTCTTGCCCCAGAAGGCAACCATAGCCGAGCCCCTACATAGACTTCTTGACAAAAAGGCTTCCTGGGTCTGGGGACGGCGTGAAGAGAGGGCATTCCAAGAGGTAAAAGACCTCTTAACCTCCGATGCTGTATTAATGCAATACAACGAGACTCTACCTTTGACAGTTACCTGTGACGCCTCACCATTTGGAGTGGGAGCCATTTTAAGCCATGTCCTACCAAATGGGAATGAGGCACCTATTGCGTTCTTTTCAAGAACCTTGTGTAAGACTGAAAGGAACTATAGTCAACTTGATAAAGAGGCTCTCGCTATTGTATCCGCAATTAAATGTTTCCATGAATATGTGTATGGGAGATCCTTTACCATAATTACAGACCACAAGCCGCTACTTGGTATTTTGGCGGGAAACAAACCAACTCCCCATATCTTATCACCAAGAATGACACGTTGGTCAGAATTTTTAGCCGCCTACGATTACCGCTTGCAACACCACCCGGGAAAAACCATTCCCCATGCTGATGCTTTGAGCAGATCCCCACTACCAGACATCATAGAGGACCCAGCTCCAACCTTATCCATATTGCAAATTGAAACTCTCAAATTGCCGCCGCTGACCGCTCGAGACATTGCCTTAGAAACAAAAAAGGACCCTGTTTTGGCATGAGTCCTCAGCTGGGTGGAATGGGGTTGGCCGGTTAGCGAAACCAATGATATGTTCAAGCCATTTAAGAATCGTCAAACAGAGCTATTCTCCCAAAAAGGCTGCATAGTGTGGGGAGATAGAGTCGTAATCCCAGAGAAATTGCAACATAGAGTATTAAAAATGTTGCACGATGGACATCCAGGCATCGTGCTGATGAAGGCATTGGCTAGGAGTTATGCATGGTGGCCTGGGTTAGATAAACAAATAGAAACCTGGTAGCAAAGTGCAGCAAATGCCAGGAGACCTGCTCTAATCCTCCAAAAATTCCCCCAACCCAGTGGGAAACACCTCGAGGTCCCTGGTCCCATATCCACATCAATTTTGCGGGACCCACAAGAGGACACACTTTCCTCCTAACAGTAGATGCCTATTTAAACTGGCTCGAAGTCCACAAGATGAAAAGCATCACCACAGAGGCAGTCACTAAAAAGCTGAATAAGCTATTCACTACCTACGGATTTCCGGATGTCCTGGTCTCTGATAATGGCCCCCAATTCACTGCCCTGCCATTCAAACAGTACCTGGCAGATCGGGGCATCCGCCATGCCTTAACATCGTCAGCTCACCCTGCGGCCAATGGTAGGGCTGAGCGAATGGTTCAATTTGTCAAAAAACCTTGCACAAAATGGACCACGGGGACATTGATGACAGAATAAACCAGATGCTTCTCCTCCAGCACATAACCCCAAACAGTACCACGAACAAAACCCCAGCTGAGCTCCTGATGGGTCGCAAACTTTGCTCGCATCTTGATCGCCTCCACCCAAACTACACGCCGGAACAACCCCCAGGATCCACCAGCAAGTGTCGGGCATTCCAGGAAGGTGACCTCATGTTTGTGAAAAACCTCTCGGGTGACCCATTGTGGGTCCCCACTACCATAACGTAACTTACGGGATCCCGATCCTATCGCCTGCAAACTACCGATGGTAAGATGTGGAAACGCCACATAGACCAACTCCGTTCCAGATTAGCACCTAGTCCTATCTCAGCCCCGGAATCTCTAGCTGGGGGGGGGGAGGGAACATTGAGGAGGCTGAAGAAGAATTAACCATTGAAACCCAACAGTCTACACAATCAACCAGGGGATACTCACTGTCAGATGAAGAACCGAGCCAGGGAATGGCCTCGCCGCGTGACAGCACTGCAATGGAAATGGATCCAGGGAACCCAGAAGACAGCACTGGCGTAAGCAGAGAAAGCAGCCCAGGGCCACAAATTTCACCATCCAACCCAGCTAGCAGTCCACCGGAACCAGAGCCAGGACAGAAACAGGTGGAACAGCGCAGGTCAAGCAGACAGGTGAAGAAACCTGCCTATTTATGAGAATACATCATTCCACCCCTCAGATGGAACCTAGGGGGGAGGGGTGTTATGGACTAAGCCAACACAGCGATACAACCCTAAACAGCTTTTGCTTTACAGCAGGCTTGTAATCCTGCACTTCTCATTGGCCCGCAGATAGCGAGTCGTGATTGGTCGCTTTTGGCCAGTCTGATTGGCTGTTAACGGGCCCTTCTGATTGGACACTTGCAAAAGTGGTAAACTCAAACCATTGGTTGTTTTGACAGCAGTCAGCTCTATAAAAGAGCTGCTGCTGCCCAAGTATTTGCTCTGTTCTTATTTTACAATAAAGAGTTGAAGTCACCGTTTGATGTCTCATCTCTGTTCCTTGCGGCCATACTCAAGACTTAACAGATAAGATGTGATTGGGCCTGATGAAAGTATAAAATAGGCAGTGGGAAGAACGGAGGCAATACAGAGCAACATTTAGCAGAAACTTTATTTAAAAATAAAGGGTTGCCGTGGCTGCCGCAAGCTAACAGGACAGCTGGCTGACAGGCAACAGCTTATGCCGTTTGACAGCTCCCTTTTATAGTCAGCTGTCAAACAGCATCAGCCAATAGGAGCAGTCCGCATTCCTGCTGGAAATGTGGACCTGAGTGAGAACTGCTCAGCAAAGTCTCAGAACTCAATAGACATAGTTTAATGGCCTTGTGCTTACTAGCTCGAATGGTTCTGATCGAACTCTTGTACTTATCTCTATAGGGTGCTGTTAGGGATAACATTGTTTACCCTAACTGGTTTAGGTAAAATAATAAATATGTAATCATATTTATATGATTTAATCATAATCATAATTTATATGTTAAAGTGTCTGCAACTTTAAATATGGGAATGTAATTAGGGGAGTGGTTGTGAAAGCACTTTAAAAGAAGCAAGATGACAGCTTTCTCTCTCTTGGCTTTTATGATCCCTAATTACTGCATGGACTCAAGACTGCGTTACTCGAACGGGAGAGAGACAAAGGACTGATTTGTAAGTGAACTGTCATAAGGATATTCTACACGGACTTTGCTAACTGAATATCCTTGAATGGACTGACTAAATGATACATGATTAATGGACTGTTATTTTGACTATGCTATGAACTCATAATGGAATAAATTATATTTTTGATAGCACAAGCGTATCTGTTATTTTTACTGTATGTTAATAAACATACAAACTTATCTCACTCATTTATCTGTGTGCCTATCTGATTAACGCTGCACATTCTGTTTAGCTTGTCTCCTTAACCCTGGTTGGGGAACACAGGCTTAACACTGGTTATGGGCCCAGAGGCTGCAAAGTCAGTTTAACTAGGATAAAACAGATTTATGTAAAAAGTGAGAATTTGTGTTGTTACACATTACAGTAAACAGACAGCTGTGTTTTATTAATTATAGTTTTATATCCATATATAAGAAGACATGGCACAAGTCAATCTACAAAGTTTGTCCCTTATATCCAAGCTGGATGGAACAAACTATGTATTATGGTCTATGAAATGTAGTCTACTTCTACGAAGAGAAGGTCTGTGGAACATAATTGAAAATCCACCAAACGTAGAGGAATGGGATCCAGAGGATGATGAAGATAGACTAAAAGATAAAAAAATTTATGCATAAAAATGAACAAGCTATTTGCATAATAGGATTAACACTGTCTGACCAGCAACTTGTTCATATCCACGGAGAGCAAATGGCTGTTGGGTGTTGGCAGAAGCTGAAGAGAATTTTTGTTCGAGATAACGTTGGTGCTCACATAAATCTAACACGAAAGCTTTTCAGGACGCATCTCCAGACGAATGGTGATATGCTGAGTCATTTGAAAACTATGCAAAGCATTTTTCAAGAACTGCACAAGAAAGAGCTTATTTTCTCTGAACTACACCAAGTCTACATAATTCTATCTTCACTAGATGAAAGTTATGACAATTACGTCACTTCCCTTGAAATATTGCCTAAGGAAAGTTTAACTTTAACTGATATAACTGGCAGATTGATTGAAGAGGCCAGAAGAAGACTCGAAAGAGATGAGTTAAGTTAACCTCAAAAAGAAAATAATTTATGGGTGGTTGACAGTGGAGCATCCCACTGTATAACAAATGATAACAAAAATTTTATTAAAATGTCCAAGAGTACACAGCAGATATCGTTAGCCAATGGCTGGAAACTGAAAGCTAAAGGTCAAGGTATAGTATATTGTTCTTTCATAAAAGAGAATGTAAAAATGTTATATGTACCACAACTTAAGTTTAATTTAATTTCAGTTAGAATTTTGGTTAAACTAGGATATGTAGTTACCTTTAAAGGAGATAACTGCATAATTGAGAAAGAAAATAAGAAAATTACTGCATCTTTAAGAGGTGAATTATATGTGTTAAATGATAATGGTTTAGAGGTGGCTAACACGGTTTATGATAATAAGAAACCTCATGATGAATGTATTCACTTGTTACACCGAAGGCTAGGGCATTTAAATTTTAAAATGCTTAAGAAAACTGTCGAATTATCTAATGGAATAAGTTTGAAACCTTGTAATAAGTATTTGCAATGTAACGCTTGCAATCAAAGCAAGAGCAAGGTCACACCAGCTAATAAAGTTGATGGATTTACTACCAAAGAGCCTTTAGAAGTAGTATTTGCTGATTTAATAGGTCTGAAAAAACCAAGTGTAGGAGGAGCTCAATACATACTAAGTATAATGGACCACTATTCTAGATATGGGTTTTGCTATTTGATGAAGAGCAAAACTGAAACGTATCAAAATCTCTTTAATTGGATAAAATTTGCTGAAAGGAAAACTAAAAAGAAATTAGTAACTCTTATAACAGATAATGGTACGGAATTTACAAATAATAAATTCCAGAATAGACTAAGAATGTTAGGTATTCAACATAAAAAGTCTGCACCATATAGGCCACAACATAATGCCTTTATAGAGAGACGAGGCCAAACATTACAATCAATGACACGTACTATGATGTCTGATTCAGGATTACCTGACAATTTGTGGGGAGAAGCAATCATGTGTGGTAATCATATATTAAAAAATGTTGTTAATTCAACAACAGGTGAATTACCATTCACACTGTGGCATGGTACAAAACCTGATTTAAGTTACATGCACACATTTGGAGCACCAGCATGGGTGCATATCCCTTCACAACTCAGACACAAAGGACAGCATACAGCTAAAAGATTATTTTTTGTAGGATATAAATCTAATCATAGATCTTATAGATTCTGGGAACCAGGTACATCTAGAGTTTACACCAGTGCTAGTGCTAAATTCCTGGAACATGTAGGATGGAATAGATTAGAGCAAGATTTAAATAATGAAGTAATTATTGAACCCTACAAAAGGCAAAAAGATCAGACTAGTTATAAGAAGAGTCCAATTAAAGAAGAAGTCCATGAAGGGCAAATAGGACCAGAACAAGAGGAAACTGTTGATCAGGAAGAGTTAGATAATCAAGAAGAGTTAGTGAATGAAAGTCCACCTGTAAGTCCTGTAATACCTAGACATACTACACGTATAACTAGACCACCTGATAGGTATCAAGCAAGTATAGTTTGCCAAGTAACTAAAGTTCCAATTAGTGTAGATGAACTTAGGATGTATCCTGCTAAGGATCAGGAGAATTGGCAAAAGGCAATGGAAAAAGAACTAAATTCATTAAAGGTAATGAAAGTATATGAAGATGCTAAATTACCTCCAGGAGAAAAATCCATTGGGTGCAAATGGATATTTAAAGTAAAAACTGGAAATGATGGGACTGTTACCCATAAAACTAGGTTGGTAGTTCAAGGATTTAATCAAACTGCATCTGATTACGATGATGTTTTTGCACCAAGTCTTAAAGCAACATCTTTAAGAGCAGCTTTAGTGTGGGCAGCTAAGAAAAACTATGTCATTAACCATTTAGATGTAGAAACTGCCTATCTACATGCACCATTGCAGCACACTATATATTTAAGAAAACCAGTAGGTATAAAAGACAATAAAGTAAATAGTAATGATTGTTGGAAACTCAAAAAGAGTCTTTATGGGTTGAAACAATCTGGCTTTGAGTGGAACCAATATATTGTGAAAGAATTAAACAATATAGGTTTTAAATCTGGTTTAGCAGATCCATGTGTGTTTAAAAGAGAAAATAATGGAACGGTGTCATTATTGTTATTATTTACAGATGATATTGCTTTGATAACTAAGACAAATAATGAAGCTAATGAGATTATATCATTATTAGCCAAAAAGATAAAATTAAAGCATTTAGGTGAAATTAAAAAGTATCTAGGATTGACAATTAACAAAACAAAAAATGGATTTAAGATATCTCAAGAAGATAAAATTTGCCAATTAATTAAAACGTATAAAATGGAACTTTGTAAACCGGCAAAGACTCCAATGAGTCAGGAAGTTTGCCAAACTGATGTGCAAAGTCCCAAATTTGATAAGTCAATATATCAATCTTTGATTGGCAGCTTATCATATATAAGCAATTGGTCAAGGCCAGATATAGCTTATAGTGTAAATCAACTGGCACGTTTTAATTCAGATCCACAACAATGTCATTGGCAATCATTAAAGAGAATTTTAAGATATCTCAAAGGAACAATGAACCATGCATTGTATATAGAACCAAAGGGTGATTTGAGTCTTAGTGCCTGTGCAGATGCAAGTTTTGCAACTGATATAAACACTAGAAAATCAACATCTGGGATGGCTATATTATTTGGTGAGACACTAATAGGGTGGAGGTCAATCAGACAAAAGCATATCAGCTTGCCCACGATGGAAGCGGAATTTTCATGTCTGTCATTACTATGCACTTGACTTGATTTTGTACAAACAGTTATTATTAGACATGGGTTTAACTGTCAAAGATTCCATTATTGTGTACGAGGACAACCAGGCAACCATAAAGTTAGCTACTAGTATTGCTTTAAAAACTAGATCAAAGCATACTGATTTAAGATACTTAAATGTTAGAGAATCTGTAAAGAATGGGCTAATTAAATTGGAATACTGCATGACAGAAGAAAACATTGCAGACCAATTTACAAAAGCTCAAGGAGTAATTAAGTTTAAAGAGAGTTGTAACAAATATGATTTAAAGATGTAAATAGCTATATTTATTATTATTTCCTAAAAGGGGAGAATGTTAGGGATAACATTGTTTACCCTAACTGGTTTAGGTAAAATAATAAATATGTAATCATAGTTTATATATTAAAGTGTCTGCAACTTTAAATATGGGGATGAAATTAGGGGAGTGGTTGTGAAAGCACTTTAAAAGAAGCAAGACGACAGCTTGCTCTCTCTCTGGCTTTTATGATCCCTAATTACTGCATGGACTCAAGACTGCATTACTCGAACGGGAGAGAGACAAAGGACTGATTTGTAAGTGAACTGACATAAGGATATTCTACACGGACTTTGCTAACTGAATATCCTTGAATGGATGAGGCAAGAGATCCCATGCTTTGATCTATGGAGGACTTCAAAGTAGCTCAAGGCAGCAGTGACTTCTGAAAAAGAGAAAAATACAAACTCATTTACCTTACTGGAAGTTCTCCATCTATTATCTGACCTGTAATTAATCTCGACAGAATAGTGATTTATATGCTAAATGAAAAACATTATGACGTTTTGGTGCTATTTCAATTTAAGGCTAAAATCTAATTCTACACTGAGTTTTACAAACTCAGCTATACTGGCAGAAAGTGTTTATATTTTAGGTATTCAGGTTTTACAAGCCTCCTTGTAATTAGAGTTTAAAATATTTTGCTTTTCTGAGTGCTTTGAATCAGCAAGTTCTGCTTTGGAAAGGTTCCCTTCCTTACTAATATCAATGGGACAACCAGGGCAATAAAATCATAGTTGTTTAGTGCTCTTGATGTCATAACTGAAGCAATGGTCAAGCAGAATGTCAGCTTCCATGCCAAGGGAGAATTTTGAATCTCCTAGAGTAGTCATCCCAACTTATTTTTCAGATGTGTTGGTACCACAGTTCTTGTCATATTTTGTAGACAAATTGGGAAAGAATATTAAATAGTTACATTAGCACCAATAGCCCACCTCAATTATTACCTTGCATTATAGATTAATCTATAATAAATTTGCTGGTGCTAATACAAGATGAAAGTTATCTTGTTAATCCAGACATTACATACTGATCACATATTATGACTAGCAAGGTCAGGCTTTCATAGCTCTCTGTATTTGTGGTTTTGTGTAGACAGCAGAATATGAAGTCATCAAATTCCTAGAACACAGAAAAGAAATGGGATATTTTGCTTCTAGTAGATCCATGGCAGGAAAAAATGTTACTAGAAGTTATTCTGCCTAGTTGTCAACATTTTTTTAAGTGAAGATCACAAAAAAAGTCTCTACTTTTTGAAGAAAAGCAACGTCTATAAAGTTTATAAAGCAAGTGTAATTTTTATGCACTTGTCTGCCTTGGAAAAACTCTGGCAAATTTCTGGAGAGATTTAATATGAAAAAGCAGATTAGAAAATTAGCACATTGAAAATCTGTCGCTAAAATCAGAGTAGTTGCAATTCACCATATAAACTCTTGTCTTTTGTCTCCAGTGTACAAAAGACTTTGTTCGGGGCTTTTGGTGTACGTTTCAGATCCACCAGTAATGGGCCTGAAGAATTGGCAACAGTGTTTGGATCTATAAAATATAAAACAGCTATTCCAGTCATCAATAATCATGTTGAACATCAAAACTGTATCCTGGTTTCCAGTTTCGCGTGGCTTCGGGGCAGCAGGAATTTGCGACAGCTTGCGATTCCTGCTGTGCTAGCCGCCGAGGTACCCCCGATCCAGATGGGCCAGGGGGATATGGCTGCCCTGTAGGGACAGCTGAAGAGAGAGGGGAGTCGGACAGGGGGTTGGGGGTGTCGCAGACCCCCTCCTTATCCGGAAAAATCCCTTTTTCCCAAGGCGGTGGAGCGGTGGTCAGCAATGGCCGCCACAAAGAAGCCAGCAACCGGGTAAGATTGCGCTGGAGGAGAAGAGTGAAAGTGATGTCTGAGCCGGGTCAAGTAACATCTTTCAAATTGGTTGGAACTGAGCTGTTTGAATTGCTGGAGGATACATTGTATCCCTAAGAAGATCGAAAGCGGCGGAGAAGCTGTGAAAGGGAACTTTTTTTTTTCTTTACTCTCCCACCCCATGGAAATAGCAGAAATGTTTGGACATATTGGACATTGAAAGTGAATTGTTTTGAGAGTTGAAGCTAAGGGACAAAAGGATTTTTGGACATTGAAAAACTTAAGAAATTGGAAAACCCTTGTTGCAGGTATGGATTTCTGATTATTTTAAATTGATATTGCAAGTGGGAAGGGAGAGGAAAAAAAATTGGAGCAGAAGCTGAAAAAGGAGGAGATTGCCTAGAATCCCAAAGAAAGGTATATGGTAATTGGACCTCTTTGATTAAACATTAACCCCAGAAAGAGAAAGAGAAGAAGGAAGAAAAGTATTAATTTTTGGAACTTTTTTTTGAATTATTTTTGATTAAAAATACTTGTAAAAACAACCAAAGAAGAGAAAAATGAGCGGAAAGGTGGAGGCAAGGTTAGAAAGCAAAGGAAAAGGAGTAAGAAAAGGGAGGAGGAAAGACAAAGGGGTAAAAAGGGCAAGGAGAAGAATAAGCAAGAGAGAAAGGGGGGGAGGAGAAGCCTCAATGGGGGGAAGCAAGATCTAAAGAAAAAAAGTTTATTCAGAGACAATGGGTGAATTTAATTTAGGATAAAAGAGGGATTCTGGAGGGTACATAAGATTGTGTTTTTTATATGTGTATTTAGAGTATAAAATTCATTGTGTAATGTTAGAATCTTTTAAACAGAATCCCAAGAAAAATTGTTGCACAAAGTACTTTTAAGTTAGGGTAATGAGTTATAGACGTTACTCCAATTGGTGTATAGGAGAAGTATAATAAAAGAAAAAAGATGAATGGATAGTTGGAAATAGAACAGACAAAGAATATTATTGAAAATGGTAATAAGATATGAAAGGATATATAAAGGTTTTGTTATGCTTTTTTTTTTTTTGGATGTTGTATATTGAAAAAAGGCAAAAAAATTTTTTTTTAATTAATAAGAAATAATTTGGATGAAAAGGAGAAGTTGGGATAAGATATGAAGTTAAATAGACAAAGTATTGATACTATAATTTGGGATTGTTATGTTCTATTGGTTTTCTTCTTTTATTATTTTTTCTTAGAAAAGAACTTATAAGCTGTTATGCCTTGTGCATTGTTTATATAAAATTGATAAAAATGGTTTATATATATAATATAAAAAAGAAAATGATAATAAGATATGGAAGGATATATAAAGTGAATATGATGTTTGAATTTGTGTCTGTGCGAAGAGTTTCAACCCGGGATCAGACAACCTTCAGAAAAGATCTTTTAGTTTTGTTTGTGTTTTATAAAATCAATAAAATTTGTTTAAAAAAAACAAAAAACTGTATCCTATTGGATACAAAAATGGATCCTATTGTTTTGAATAGTGGGCAACTCTATTTCCAGGTCAAATCATAATCTAGCACTCAAGTGAAGTGAGGCTTCGATAGAAATATGGCAGAACTGTTTCCTAGGCAAAGTGGGCTGAAACAGTCTTTAAGCCCTAGGAAACAAGATCATGCTCAGAAGTGAAATTTTGCCACAATTCACTGAAGTATAGGGGAGTTATGGCATGCTATCCTTCTATAGCAATCTCCATAAAGAATAGTTCTGATCTTTCTCTGGATTTTCTGATCTAATGATTCCTTCCAAATAAAAGTGAGAAATGTAATTTTCCCACTTAGAATTAGATGAATGTCATCTGTCTGGAACAGTTTTCCATTATGGTGACCTCTTGACACCCTATCAGAATTTGCAGACCAATCCTTTAGAGAAAGAGTAGTGTAATTTTGCATATATTTGCAATTGGATACAACTAATATTGTATGGTGGGAAGATGATGTCAGGATAGACAGTAACATTCCCTTCAAAGGTAAGCCATATCTAGAAAAAATAACTTATTAAAATAATTTATTCAAGGAAGATTACTTTATTAAACTCTTGTTAAACTCTTGTTTTTTTAATGCCACATTACCTCATCATCCTGCCTTCATTAACAGGCACATGTTACTATAATCCAATCTTTTTTTCTACTATATAGATTAAATATATACTGTAATTTGCATAATTCTATATAGAGGGACTGAAAATTGCCCTCCTATTTAGGTTAGTCTTTCTGCCTTTGGTACTGTAATAAACAATCTGTGCTTCAATGAATTGTGTGCTGTTTTTCTGGGTTAAAATGAACTAGTGGGGAAATTTGTGGAAGGAATTTCTTCTGCAATAGGCAGAATCAAAGTCATACCATAAATAAATAAAAACCCTCTTCATTTTCTGTTAGCTTTGTGATAATCTCTGAAACATAATATATACAATACAAGAAAATCCTACCTAGCCTTAAGAACTACATTTATTAAATGTAAATAATGAGCCAACACTCATCTGCACAAAACTCTGCATCAATTTTCATATTATATGGGTTCTTGAACTAGCTTAATATTCTTTCCTCCAGATTAGGCTCTTAGCTAATGAGGCAAACAGCCACACCTTTCTTCAGAGATCGGTAAGTTCTTCATGGCTCATGAAACAGGCCTAGAAGCCATCAAAATCCCATGGTTTGTAGAAGTAATCAAATATGCTAAAAAATCTTTTTTGTTGTTTTCTTTCTCCATACCTGATCAGACTATTGTTAATTTTCAGTGGTCCAGTTTTAAGATCTATCCACTTGGCACTCGACCATCTATGTTTACTCACAGAAAGACAATGATGAATAATTTATAAAAATGGCTGCAAACCACCAAAATTGAAAAGTATCATTGGTTGAAAGACAAAAGTAAATAACTCAATATAATTGCTGTGGCTTATCCTGAAATAATACTAATAGACATAGATAAACATTCTTGAAAAATATATGTAGGAATTTGTGGTAAGACTTAAGCAATGTTTTTTTTAAATGCAATGGGTTTGGGAGAAATATTTCATTTGATTAGAATACATCATTCACACGCAGACTTTTTGGATGACAAACTGTGATAAAATAAATCTAAAAACTGGGGAGTTTGTAGAGGATGTTTGCTGCAATCTGGAATTTTCTGTACTGAAAAATATAATGGGTCATTTTAGTTTGTGCTTCCAGCTTTTGTGTGTCTGTCTTTCTGTGTGTGTGTGTTCCAATACACAGCTATGGCAAATTGTTATGCGGTGTATTATTAGAGCCAAAGACTTTGTATTGTGCTAAATAATTTGTTTGACAAGTAATATTTATGCCCTTTTCATTTTAACATAGGAGTGATGTGGCAATTATATTTATTTTCTAGAGAATACCTTGCTTTTTTATTTGTTATTTGGAATGAAGTTTGTTTTACATGTATTTTCTTTCCAATGCTCTTGAATTCCATTGTGTACAATTTTTGGAGAGTGCTCTAGTTTGGTAGTTTTTTCTTTTCTTTTTTAAGATTGAGGACAACATACAAAAACTCACACAGTAGCCTTGGATCCTTTGCTTACTTTATCCATATTTTGTTTTAAATTTTACACTGAAGTGGAAACTTAATGAAGCGGAGAAGGGTTATGCAATTCTGCATATAAATAACTTATTTATTTTCATACAAATTGTATTGAAAATTGGGACAGAGGGAAAACTGTGAATGGCTATGAACATAAAATAATAACCCGATGCTGATGTTATTGTTAACATGTAGAGGAAGAAGGGATGTTACAATAGCATATAGGGTTGGTATTGCTGCCTCAAAAGACTAGACATCACATATTCTGTTCAAACCAAGATACACAAAGTAGAATAATTCATATTGGGCACAGCCATACTAGATATCGTTTATATATGGCAGGTACTTCATACTGAGATATTTTCAGCTCTCCTGTCATACCCCTGGTGGAGACTGTGGCAGGGGAGGAACAGCCGACAGGGAGTGGAAGCGTGGCTCTGGAGGTTGTGGAGGAATCTGGGGAAGGGCAGAGGCTAGCTGAGCAGCCAGAGGAGGACCCAGGCCCATCCCGTCTCCACCCTAGGGCACGCAGGGAGGAGAGGATAAAGGAGAGACATAGTCTATTCAGGAGGAGAGGGCTTTGATCCTCTTCATGGGCTGCAGCTGTGACAACTGAATAAGAGGATGGACATGCGAATGGGCGAACGCTGGAAATAAAGCATGGAAATATCTCTAGTTTATGGTTCCTCTCTGAGTCTGTCATCCTTCCCAGTGTGTGTTATCTGTGGATGTTTTCCAGCCGTTATCTTGCCTGGTTTGTGTTGTTTTTTTCCTTCTTCTTGTAACTCTTTGTGTGGGAGTATTTTGTCTTCCGTCAAGAATATTTGGAGCTTGGAAGCAAAGTGAAGAAATAAAAGCAGCTTCACTTGTTTTTTATGACTGTGTTTGTTTTGTATCCCACCCTGGGTCATCACATCTCCAAGTTTGGGAACCAAAGATATGCAAAGTAATAAAGGAAAATATTTGCAGCTCAGGGTTGAAATGAGAAGTCCTTGGTGCTCTCTGAGCTTGGTTGTTTTCTTGCAGACATTTCATTACCCTAACTAGGATGATGTTACCTAGTTAGAGTAATGATAAGTCTGAAAGAAAACAAGCAAGCTCAGAGAGCTCTAAGGACCCCACATATGCAAACTAATATTGCTTTCATTACATTGCAACTGTGGATGTGCTTCCCCCATCTTCATGAGAATTAGGAAGAGTAATGTCTGAAACACTTTGACAAATTACATTTCTGCCCTGAACAAAGATTTCTTTAATCTGACTATTGTCTCAGTTGCAGTTGTACCTCCAGTTTTTTTAAAAAAAGATTATTCCTTCTATCCAGTACAAATATACAGAGGCCTGCACTAGCAGTATATGACAACTTAGACAATATTAAGGTAGAGTTAGGAATAGGATTAGGAACTCCATCAGACAGACAAGAATAACAATTTATATAGAAACACTGAAGTTGTTAAGTTAGTAACACAGTTGTTAAGTGAATCTGGCCTCCCCATTGATTTTCTCAGCAGGTTGCAAAAGGGATCACATAACCCTGCAGCCATCGTATAAAGGTGAAACTCAAAAAATTAGAATATCGTGCAAAAGTCCATTTATTTCAATAATGCAACTTAAAAGGTGAAACTAATATATGAGATAGACTCATTACATGCAAAGCAAGAAAGTTCAAGCTGTGATGTGTCATAATTGTGATGATTATGGCTTACAGCTCATGAAAACCCCAAATCCACAATCTCAAAAAATTAGAATATTACATGCAAGCAATAAAACAAGGATTGTACATAGAACAGTATTGGACCTCTGAAAAGTAGAAGCATGCATATGTACTCAGTACTTGGTTTGGGTCCCTTTTGCAGCAATCACTGCCTCAATGTGGCGTGGCATGAAAGCTATCAGCCTGTGGCACTGCTGAGGTGTTATGGAAGACCAGGATGCTTCAATAGCGGCCTTCAGCTCTTCTGCATTGTTTGATCTTATGTCTCTCATCTTTCTCTTGGCAATGCTCCATAGAGTCTCTATGGGGTTCAGGTCATGCAAGTTTGCTGGCCAATCAAGCACGGTAATCCCATGGTCATTGAACCAGGGTTTGGTGCTTTGGGCAGTGTGGGCAGGGGCCAAGTCCTGCTGGAAAATGAAGTCAGCATCCCCATAAAGCTCATCTGCAGAAGGAAGCATGAAGTGCTCCAAAATCTCCTGGTAGACGGTTGTGTTGACTCTGGACTTAGTGAAGCACAGTGGACCAACACCAGTAGATGACATGGCTTCCCAAATCAACACAGACTGTGGAAACTTCACACTGGACTTCAAGCATCTTGCAGTGTGCAGTGTCTCCATTCTTCCTCCAGACTCTGGGTCCTTGGTTTCCAAATGAGATGCAAAAGTTGCTCTCATCAGAAAAGAGGACTTTGGACCACTGAGCAACAGACCACTTCTGTTTTTCTTTAGCCCAGGTAAGATTCTTCTGACATTGTTTGTTGTTCAGGAGTGACTTGACAAGAGGAATACGACATTTGAAGCCCATGTCCAGGATCCGTTCTGTGTGGTGGCTCTTGATGCACTGACTCCAGCCTCAGTCCACTCCTTGTGAAAGTCCCCAACACTTTTGAATGGCCTTTTCCTGACAATCCTCTCCAGGCTGCGGTCATCCCTGCTGCTTGTGTACCTTTTTCTTCCACACTTTTCCCTTCCGCATAACTTTCTATTAAATGTGCTTTGATACAGCACTTTAGGAACATCCAACTTCTTTTGCAATTACCTTTTGAGGCTTTTCCTCCTAATGGAGGGTGTCAATGATGGTTTTCTGTACAACTGTCAGGTCAGCAGTCTTTCCTATGATTGTGATTCCTACTGAACCAGACTGAGAGACCATTTAAAGGCTCAGAAACCCTTTGCAGGAGTTATGGTTTAATTAGCTGATTAGAGTGGGACACTTTGAGCCTAGAATATTGCACCTTTTCACAATATTCTAATTTTCTGAGATTGTGGATTTGGGGTTTTCATGAGCTGTAAGCCATAATCATCTCAATTATGACAAATCACGGCTTGAACTATTTTGCTTTGCATGTAATGAGTCTATCTCACATATTAGTTTCACCTTTTAAGTTGCATTACTGAAAAAAATGAACTTTTGCACAATATTTTAATTTTTTGAGTTTCACCTGTATATGAGTCAGTTGCCCAGTGTCTGACTTTTGATTATGTGACCATGGGAATGCTACAATGGTCATAAGTGTGAAAATGGTCGTAAGTTACTTTTTTCCGTGCTGTTGTAACTTTGAATAGTCATTAAATGAACTGTAAATTGAGGAGTCTGTACAGATTCTTAATCATCCAAGTCATGGTTGTCCCAAAGGTGCTTTTTTCTGAAGGCAACTGGACTTTCTTGTTTTTTCTTTGAAGATGTTTCACTTCTCATCCAAGAAGCATCTTCAGCTCTGACAGGATAGTGGGAAATGGATGGATTTATATTCCTTGCAAACAGCTGGTCATTTGCATCCTTTTAGAGGGTAATTGAAGCACCTGGAGGTCACCTGTGATGCTCCTGATCCCTATAGTCTGCAATTTTTTTCCTGTGGAAATCCATCCCAAGGGTGGTTTATCCCAAATTGTACACACCATTCCAAGGGTGTTCATCCCAAATTGTAAGTTGAGGACTACCTATAGTAGCAACAGAATGTTCAGAAACGTTCTGCAATAGGCACACTGCATTCACTGAAATGTTACTGACTTAATTCCCAATTTCTGGATCAATTTCATCCTATTACTCTAAGCTGGATGTCAGCAACCTGCAGCTCTGGAGCAACATGCAGGGCTTTGGGCCCTCTGCTGTGGCTCCCTGTTGGGTGATCCCACCACTAGCTGGCTATGCCCCTCATCCTCCCCTCCCAGTCACTCCGCATCTGGCCTGAGAAGGTAAAACACAAAAACAGAAATGAGAGAGAGGGAGGGAGAGGGAGAGAGAGAGAGAGAGACCCATTTCCCACAGAAAACATCAGGCGCCACAACCTAGGTAGGTGTGGGGGTGTCATGTGACCGGGTACAAGTGACATTGAGTTGGCCATGCCCACCCAGGTTTTGAGGCTCCTGGTGTTTTCTTTTCTGTGGGAAATGGGTCCAAATGGCTCTTTGAGTATTTCAGGTTGTAGAACTCTGCTCTAAGCAGTCTTAGATAGGAAGTACTACCTACTTGGTTTCAGACCTTGCTGCATTTAGATCATCCAACAAAGTAGAAAGATCTACATCTTAAGTGCATGTAAGTACATTGCCAGCTACATTGCTTATTAATTTCCAGTCCCATCTCATATGTAAAGGGGCAAAGGAAGGCAGTTAGTATTTCATGCAGAAACTGAAAAATACCAATTAAGGCTAAAACCTGCTCAGCCATGAAGATAAATCTGTGTGAGAGCAGAATATTTTCTAAAAAGAAAAGAGAGGCCTTGTATTTCATAAAAAACAAAAATGTCAACCTCCACACCAAATCTTTCAATAGGCCTGCTCATGCAGAGTTGCCTTTTAAAGCTGGGAGGCTAGCTACCATTGTAAATTGATTATGAATAGAGGCTTGTAAACAGAAGTAGGAAGGTCTATTGACTGATGGGTATTTTATTCAATTACCATTTAGTGAGGTTGAAGAAAACCCGGGTTATGTAGAACTGAAAATATCATGACTTAATATTGTTGCCTTTGTATTACGACTACAGTACAACATCTAGAAACAAGTAAAGTAATAACTAGCAGTCAACAGGGATTTGTTAAAAACAGATCATGCCAAACCAATCTTATTTCATTCTTCAACACAGTGACTAAATTGTTAGATCAGCAAAATACTGTGGACATAATATATTTAGATTTCAGCAAGGCATTTGACAAAGTAGACCACAACCTACTTCTTAGTAAGCTAGAAAAAAATGGAATAGATAGCACCACCACTAGATGGACTCACAACTGGCTGGCAAACTGTACTCAACAAGTAGCCCTTAATGGGTCTAAGTCTACATGGAGGGAAGTAAGCAGTGGGGTGCCACAAGGTTCCGTCTTAGGCCCAGTACTCTTCAATATCTTCATTAACGACTTAGATGAGGGAATAGAAGGGAAACTTACCAAATTTGCAGATGATACTAAACTGGCAGGAATAGCTAACCCAAGAAGATAGGCTCAAGATCCAAACGGATCTTGACAGAGTAGAACACTAGGCCATATCTAACTAAATGAAATTCAATGTAGAGAAAAGTAAAGTCCTACACTTAGGCAAGAAAAACCAAAAGTACACATATAGACTGGGTGAAACCAGGCTCAATAGCAGTAACTGTGAAAGGATCTTGGAGTCTTAGTGGACAACCAGCTAAATATGAGCCAGCAGTGTACAGCAGCTGCCAAAAAAGCTAATGCAATCCTAAATTGTAGAGGGATACAATCAAGATCAAGGGAAGTACTAATACCACTCTATAAAGCCTTAGTAAGACCACACCTAGAGTACTGCATTCAGTTTTGTTCACCACAATATAAAAAAGATGTTGAGACTCTAGAAAAAGTACAGAGAAGAGCAACCAGGATGATTAGGGGACTGAAGGCTAAAACATACAACGAACGGTTGCAGGAACTGGGCTTGGCTAGTCTAGTAAAGAGAAGGACCAGGGGAGACATGATAGCAGTCTTCCAATATTTGAGGGGCTGCCACAGGGAGAAAGGGGTCAAGCTATTTTCTAAAGTACCTGTAGGCCAGACAAGGAATAATGGATGGAAACTGAACAAGGAGAGATTTAACCTGGAAATAAGGAGAAACTTTCTGACAGTGAGAACAATCAACCAATGGAACAGCTTGCCTTTGGAAGTTGTGGGAGCACCATCATTTGAGACTTTCAAGAAGAGATGGGACTTCCATTTGTCAGAAATGTTGTAGGGTCTCCTGCTTGGGGGGGGGGTTTGGACTAGATGACCTACAAAATCCCTTCCAACTCTGATTATCTGTTAAATCTGTTAAATATCCATTCCCTCCCCACTCCTGGGGGAAGGTTACCACTGATTCTCCGAACTACTCAAAATTTCCACTACTGGTTTTCCAGAACTGGTCTGAACCTGATGAATACTACCTCTGATAACAAGGTGATGTCACCTAGTAATCATCTGGAAATTTGCAGCCTGAAAAAAGCAACTTTGTTGTGTCCGCTGGCATCCTGTGGAGCTGGCAGTGGAGTTGGACAGTGGGGAGGAATGTGGGCCAATCCTGGAGTCTGGAAAGGACTCAGTTGAGGGATCTGCATCTGACACAGAGATGGGGCCAGGGCTATCTGAAAGTTATGTGCTGACTCCAGAGCCTCCATAATCTGTCATCAACAAGGCAGAGGAACAGGGGAAGCCTGTTCCCAGTGCACACTTGCACAGAGCTGCCAGAAGGCAAGAACAGTTAAGACAAAAGGGGCAACTCTGGAAAAAGGCTTGGAGATGATTGGCCCCTCCCATAAGACATAAAGGAGGAACAAAGGGACATGAGCCTTTGCAGGAAGCAACTTTGTTCGTTCTGGTCAGTTTAAACTCTGAAGCTCTGTGTTGACTTTGTGCTCCATTTGGCCTTGTACAGTTAATAGGCAATTTAGTCATTGGCAGCATTTCAAGGGAGATAAAGATGGTGCTTATCAGCCTTATCCCTCATCTGAGTCCTGTGGCAGACTTCTGTTGGACTATTCATAAACTGTTTGGGACTCATTATGGGATGTGAATGCATATATTTCACAGCCGTTGAAATAAACACAAGGTTTTGGGGAACAGCATATGATTATTACTGTCTCAGGAAGCTTTGGTCAGAACAAACTTTGGGACAACCATGACCTTGACGACTGAACATCTCAGAGTTAATAGCTGATCTTCCTGTCTGTTGTCTAATATTTGTTTGCTACTTATGAGGAACAGAGAAACATTGTCATGATATGATGTCATTTCTTTTTATTTCTATTATGGCCCAAAGAACTTTTGAATGTTCTTGATAAAAGAGGAAGTGAGTGCCTTTTTGTTTTCACCCTAATCCTATCACATGACCTGTAAAGGCTTTATTCCAGGAGTTGGGTTAAGACTTACTGTATGTTTTGCAATAGTGGTGAATATCTGTAGCTTGGGTGTAGTATGAGGGTAAAAGTTTGTTCTCCGAGCTTGTGAGTTGGTTTCCAAACGTTTTGTTACCAAGCTAAGTAACATCTTCAGTGGAGTTGAAAGTCCACTGAAGTTTTTACCTAGCCTGGTAACAAAATGTTCAGAAACCAACCCATAAGCTTGGAGAACAAATCTTTACCTTCAACTTACTGTATGTGCACCCTGTTAATGTTAAAAATAAAAGTAGGATAGGGGTGCCATTCTTTCAGAACCTTATTGATTGGACTGATAGGACCTGACTCTTATTCTTAGCTGATTCTGTGTTCTAAGCATGGCACTGGAATGAATTTACATTATCTCTTACAAGCATGAGAAGAGCAAGTCAGCATCAAAAGCAGAAGCAGAAGCAGATCGGTCTTGAATATATCGACTTAGGGTTTTGGAACTATTCAGGAGGAACAGAGATACCAATCGTTAACATGGGAGACAGAGGAGATTAGGCAGCAGCTAGCATAAATGTCTTTTGAATTCCACTCAAGAGTCATCTGAAGCCCCTGCGGTGTATGATGCTAAGTACATTGTTGAACCTCAGGTCATATTGTCGCACTCCCCATGTAGAAGCAATGGCAGCAGCAGAATTCTTTGAGTTACCTTTCAGTTCGAAAGCAAAGAGAAGCTCAGATGGATCAGGTCAAAGATTTATTTAATCCAACATCCTGCTTGCCTCAAGTAACTCCAGGAAACTTCTCACAAGACATAAAGATTGCTAGTGTTCCTTTTCTGCTGGAACTCTTCAGCAAATGGTATTCACTAACCTATTGCCCCAAACAGAGGTGGCCTAGGGATATTAGCATTAAACTTAATGTTGCAATGTGCAGTGGCCCTGTGCAAAATATTAACCAGTCATTTCTTATTTTATATTTCTTTCCCTTACTTTCCCCTTATTACTTTTCTGTTCCCTTAGAATCCATATTTGGTGGCCACTGAGAATGCTCAGTACTTAATAGATGGTTTGTGATTGAGCAGTAAACAGGAAATTGCTTTTTAAGATCTTGCAGTTAAGTGCAATGACCTTTAATTCTATTTTTTAATGAAATGGGAAAACTTGCCACTGCCAACTCGCCATGGCCACCTCGCCATGGACAAATCATTGTGGGACAATTCAATTTAATTATTTAAAATAGTTTAAGAATTGCTTTATTTTTTATCATTCATATTTGGCACCCTTTCTTTAATGATTCTATTCTACCATTTCTTCAATATTAGCGTAACTCTTGTCCTGCAGCAGAGTTGGCCATCGTGAGCTGTCCTTGTGGTGAGTTGGCCATGGCAAGTTGACCACCACAAATTGGTGAAAGTGGCAAATTGGCTGCAGCAAGGTGTTCGTAGACCTTTTTTTTTTTTTTTACCAAGTTGGCACAAAGATAGCAATTAAAATGGAGTACCGGTATTTGCTCTGGTTAAGCAACCAATGTGTGTATGTGGAACAGCAGATATTTATTCATATCTTATCCAACTGAGAATTATACAGGTAGTCCTCAATTTACAATCCTTTATTTAACAACAGTTCAAAAGTACAACAGCTATGTATTCACACTTGTGACCATCTCTCTCTTTCTCTCTCTCCCTCTCTCTTCCCCACTCTCTCTTACACACAACCTACCAATATGTTCATATATGCAGAAAAAAATTCTTTAGGTTCCATCATTGGTTTTAAATCTGCTACACAAAATCTAGAACACTAAGAATAAAAGGGCTGTTATAGATAATATCTGCAAACAGCTCCTTTTAATCTCATTAACTTTGATCCAAATCAGATTTATTAATGGTACTTAGCCATAGGTGATTATTAGAGATGTATACATCAAAAGATGCAAAGGAAGCAAGGTAGGCTATGCAGAGTTAAGAAGAGCATGTGTGGTTGTAAAACTGTTCAAAAGGAATAGTTCATGAAGCATATCAGCAGGATCAGTTCATGAAGCATATCAGCAGGATCAAGCTATCCTTCTTCAAGCATTAAAGCAGTTATGTCCTTTGGAAAGTTTGGTTGCTTAAAAAGGCTATTTCAGGTTTAGTGGGATTTGTGGATGTGTCAAAAATGTATACATACATACATACATACACACATACACACACACAAACAGGTAATACTTCAACTGTGACTTAGTGGTGACTATATATTATACACTACAGGCAGATAACAAAGCCTGGGGTTTTGTCTGAGATAGTAGAGCATTCTGCAGTATATGGCTATTTAACACTAATATATGCTGCAAAATGTTTCTTTGTAATACTTTGCACAGTCCTAATTCAGAGTTTTGATTCTATTTAAGAGGGGATCCTGCTTACAATCAATTGCAATTGCTTTCAAGCAGGTGACCGTAATGTTAAAGCTACCATAGCAAAAGAAATCACACATTGGTTAGGTTCACATCACATACTTTGCCTAAACAAATGAACAATATACTGGCTGGACTCAGTGATTTAATTCACATAATATTCAGGAACCACCTGATGCCATTTTGGCCTATTCTAATATGTTGTACAAACCCAACAAATGAGAGATCGGAACAAAAAAAGAATATGGCCACAAAATTTCTTCTTTAACCCCATCAAAATCTTGATATGTTTCCATGTCTTCAGGATTTTGCCCATTTAATTAAAAACAACAACAATGAAGCAGATCTTCAATTTGGATTGGACATATGCAGTAGGATTGGATGATATTAATATGAGAAGCAGAAAATTCCTCTTAAATTAAGGAGAAAGCAGTTTGTAGGAATTCCAGAAGTTTTTTATTTATTTACCAGAGTCAAATGGAAGCTCTATCTAGGTCAATGATGGCTTACCTTTTTGGCACCAAGTGCCTAAAGCAGCACACCCCCAAAATGCAACCCGTGCATGTGTCCTGCTCCCTGTGCATGCACACGTGCCACCCTGTGCATGTGCGCACTGCTGCCCGAGACCCAAAGACCAGCTGGCTGGCAGGAGGCACATATGCGCATGTATGGTGGAGCTGAGCTGGGGCAATGGCTTGTGTGCCCAGAGAGAGGGCTCTGCATGCCACTTCTGGCATGCATGCCATAGGTTTCCATTACGGCTCTCGGTGATATACTTTCAGAAAGTATAAATAAAAAAGAGAAGAAAGTCATATGTGAATTCCCCTGTTAAAGCAACATGGAATGATCCATGCTGCTGTGTTCACAGACTGACGGCAGTCCTCACTCCAGTCCTCCGCCTGCGCAGGAGCACCGACCGCTCCCATTGGTTGATGCCGTTTGACAGCCGGCTATAAAAGGAGCTGTCACCACCAGCTGACTGCCAATTAGCCTCGGCAGCTGCGGCAACCCTTTATTCACTTGAATAAAGCTTTGTTAAACAGAAACCTGTGTCCGTCTCAGTCTCAATCGCCGCTTTACAACACTGGTGACGAGGGCGGAATGCGATAAGAGACAACCAGGCATAGACAGCTGAGCACAGTCACTGTCAAAAAGAGCCGAAGCCGCTGAGAGCTGAAGAACATCACCGCCGCTGACGCTCTCCACGAGCGTGAAGTTCAAACTCCCCAGCTGAGGAGTCAGACGCCGCCGCAAGCGCTTTTCTAAAAGCACGAATTTAAAGCTCTCTCAGCTGAGGAGACCAACGCCGCTGCTTCAAGATGGGTTCAAACCCGACATTCCCTCCATTCCAGCCGGCGAGCGAAACGTGGGAGTCGTATATGAATCGGTTTGAGTGCTTCCTAAACGCTATCGACCTGACAGAAGCCACTGACCTGAGGAAAAGATCCTATTTTCTGAGTTTCTGTGGGGCTGCTGTTTTTGATACAGCCTCCGCACTAGTATCTCCACACTCTGTGAAGACTATTCCCTGGGAGGAGTTGTAGGGAATCCTGTCTAACCACTACTCCCCCAAGCCCTCTCAAATAGCTAGGAGACTGGCTTTTAGAAGGAGAGTTCAGGCTGAAGGGGAAACCGTTAGTCAGTACATGGCAGCCTTAAGATCAGCTGCCATACACTGTGGTTTTAGAGATTACCTGGAAGATATGCTACTTGACCAAATTGTAGGAGGGGTTAGAGACCTTAAATTACAGAGGTGTTTATTGGCAAAAAAGGACTTAACCCTAGCCTTGGCCATAGAAGAAGCTCAGGCTGCTAAGCTGTCAGAGCTGTCAGCAGCTGAGATTCAAGGAAACCTCATAAAGCAAGGGAGCTCTGCCATTCACTTTGATGAGGTTTCCCCTGAGGAGGAACTGCTTGATGTAAACCATCTCAGACAACCAAGACCCCCTCCAGAGATGCCAAGGAAAAACACCAACCCAACAGCCAGACAACAACCCAACTGTCTGAGCTGTGGGGGAGCACATCTCAGGTCAACCTGCAGATTCAGAAACACCATCTGCCTGAACTGCCAGAAAAAAGGCCACATAGCTAGGGTTTGCCAAACTGAAAAAACCTTCCCACAAAGGCCTCAACCTGCTTCCTCCTTCCAAAGGCAAGTTGAAGATTGCTATACCTGTTACCACTCAGACAATACCACCCCTGGGTCTAACAAAATAAACATTTTTGTCTTTCTAGAAGGTAAACCTTACTAGATGGAGGTGGACACCGGTTCTGCCCTCTCTATCATCTTGTGGGCCACCCTGAAGAAGATGCTCCCTACACTCTCCAAGAAGAAGCTGCTCAACTGCCACCTGACTCTTTGAGACTATCAGGGAAAGACCATTCCAGTCCTGGGTAAAGGCAAGTTCCTAATTCAATTCCAGAACTTTAGAGGCCACTTGCCTCTGGTGGTTGTAGATGGTACCCTTCCCAGTTTGCTTGGGATAGATTGGTTCCCTGCTCTGGGCCTTAGTGTAACTGGTATTCACTCTGTGGTGAATACTGAAGTAGACACCCTCTTCAGGGACTACGCTGATGTTTTTAGTAATGAGCTGGGATGTTATTCTGATACCCCTATCTCATTTGATGTAAGCCCACAAGCCACCCCCATTCGTTTAAAACCTTGCAGAGTCCCTTTTGCCATTCGCCCTAAATTGGATTCTGAACTAGATAAGCTAATTAAGCAAGGAGTACTAGAGCAAGTAGATTTCGCAAAATGGGAAACACCCATAGTCACCCCCCTTAAAAAAGATGGCAGCGTGCAAATCTGCGCAGACTGTAAAACGTCCCTCAATCGTTTCCTAGTGCGTACCCAGTCCCCGTAATCCAACACCTGCTGCACTCCTTTGAGCCAGGTACAATTTTCGCGAAGCTAGATATGTCTCAAGCATATCAGCAGTTTCCTGTAGACAAACATACTGCTGACTTGCAAACAATAGTTACCCACAGGGGCACTTTTAGGTGTAAGCATTTACAATTTGGAGTTAGTGTGGCCCCAGGTATATTTCAGTCCCTGATGGAGAGGATTCTCCAAGGACTCCCAGGGGTAGTCTTGTACTTTGATGACATTTTGGTCTCTGCCACCAACAAAACACAATTATTACTCGGGGTTAGGTCAGTTCTTGACCGTTTTAGGCAGCATGGGTTAAAACTAAGAAAAGACAAGTGCACCATTGCCACTAAGCAAGTGTACTTCCTAGGTTATCGAATTGAAGTCTCTGGAATTCATCCTATAGAAACAAAAGTCAGGGCCATCCATGAGGCACCCACTCCCTCCAACAAAGCGGAACTACAAACCTTTTTAGGGCTCCTGAATTTCTACGCAGCTTTTCTTCCACACAAGGCTTCTATAGCTGAACCTTTACATAGACTTTTAGATAAGAAACCCCCCTGGCACTGGGGACAAAGAGAAGCCAATGCTTTCCAAGCGGTCAAATCCCTGCTAACCTCAAATGCATACTAATCCAGTTTAACCAACCCTTTGGCATAGGGGCAGTACTCAGCCATAGGCTGCCAAATGGCTCCAAGGCCCCAATTGCCTTCTTCTCAAGAACATTCTCTGCAGCTGAAAGGAACTATAGTCAAATTGATAAGGAAGCCTTAGCAGCAGTTGCTGCTGTGAAAAAATTCCATGAATTCCTTTATGGTCATTACTTTGAGCTTGTAACAGATCACAAATCACTTTTAGGCCTTTTAGCAGGAAACAAGCAAACCCCACAGGTACTATCCCCACGGATGACCAGATGGACCCTGTTCCTAGCCGCCTACTCATATAAACTGGTTCATCGCCCGGGGAAGAACCTGTGCCATGCAGATGCCCTCAGCAGGTGCCCCCTACCAACACCAGTAGAAGACCCTTCGCCCATCCACGCCATTTTTGATTGCAACGAACTCAACCTGCCAGTCTCAGCCGAGGACATTGCTGCCCACTCCAGAAGGGACAAGGTAATCTCCCAAGTCCTGGACTGGGTGGGGAGGGGGTAGCCTGAAATTCAGTACACCCCTGAATTCATGCCATTTAAGACCCGCAGGCAAGAGTTATCTTCACTTCACTGCTTACTATGGGAGACAAGAGTGGTCATCCCCACTACACTCCAGGAACCAATTTTAAAAGCCCTGCACGAAGGCCACCCTGGCATCATGAGGATGAAAGCTCTGGCCCGCAGCTACATGTGGTGGCCAGGCCTGGATGCCTGGATCTCCAGCTGGGTAAGCACATGCCAGCCCTGCCAGGCAACTAGATCAGCACTGCCAGCAGCTGTCCTAACCCGATGGGAGGATGCTGGGGCCCCTAGGTCTCAGCTACATATTGACCTAGCTGGCCCTGTGCATGGGCGGACCTTTTTAGTCATAGTAGACTCATTATCTAAATGGATTGATGTGGCCTTGCTTCCCTCCACAACTACACTGGCTGTCACAAGAGCCTGACCAGACTGTTCATTACGCATGGCCTCCCTGACACCTTGATATCTGATAATGGCCCCCAGTTCACCTCTTGTGAGTTTGGGGTTTTTGCAGCCAACCTGGGCATCAGGCATGCCCTCACAGCCCCTTTTCACCCTGCAAGCAATGGGATGGCTGAGAGGGCTGTTAGGTCTGTAAAGGAAGCCTTGGCAAGATTTGGCCAAGCAGATTGGCACTCCAAACTGTCCACTTACTTGCTCACCTAGCATTCGACTCCATGCACCACCACCACCAAGTCCCCTGCAGAACTATTGATGGGCAGACGCCTTAGGACCACCCTGGACAGGTTGCATCTCCATTATGCCCCTGGCACCCCTATAGGCTCTGACAGCCATGCCAGGGAATTTACCCTGCAGGACCTGGTTTATGCCAGGAAGTATGCAGGGCACCCTCTATGGATGCCAGGGCAAATAGTTTCCCTTACAAGACCCAAGTCCTGTAGAATCCTCTTGGAGGATGGTCGAATATGGTGCTGGCACATCGACCAGTTAAGAAAGCATTGGGAAAGCACTGCCATTGACTCCCAGGGACCGCCAAACGCCCTGGTCTACCAGCCACCTGCTGAAACCTACCTGCCAGACGCCCCGGTCTACCAGCCGCATGCTGAAGCCAACCCGCCGAGTGAACCGGTCTACCCAGCAATCGTGAACGGTTCCCCGCCAGACGACCCGGTCTACCCACCAAATCCTGAGCCATCCCTGCAGTGAGCCGATCGGAAGGACCTTCCTGGTCAGCAGCTGGATACTCGGACAAGGACTTCTGAAGGCCAACGACGAGCTCCAGACGAGACCCTGAGGGCAAGGGACTCATTGCCAGCCAGGAAGCCCCTTGGACAACAGCGATCCGGCCACGAGCGAAGGCGGCCTACCCGGCTGCAGGACTACGCATGATCCTGGCCAGGGGAAAGGAGTGCTGTGTTCACAGACTGACGGCAGTCCTCACTCCAGTCTGCTGCCTGCACGGGAGCGCCGCCTGTTCCCATTGGTTGATGCCATTTGACAGCCGGCTATAAAAGGAGCTGTCAAACAACATCAGCTGTCGCTGCCAGCTGACTGCCAGTTAGCCTCGGCAGCCGCAGCAACCCTTTATTCACTTGAATAAAGCCTTGTTAAACGTAAGCCTGTGTCCGTCTCAGTCTCAACCGCTGCTTTACAACACATGCCATGTAGTAATGTAGATTATTGGGCTCTGTAACTGCCAACAAATGCTGCTTTAAAAAAAAAAAAGTTTCTTATGTGCAGTCTTTGGTTCCAGGATAGTCTCTTTTGCTGCACACGTGTTTCTTCAAGTGCAGTTCTATAAAGCTATAAGTTTTAGTAAAATCAGGAACATCTACTTCTTCCCTTCCTAC
Organism: Hydrophis major; assembly: GCA_033807585.1. Classification (NCBI taxonomy): domain Eukaryota; kingdom Metazoa; phylum Chordata; class Lepidosauria; order Squamata; family Elapidae; genus Hydrophis; species Hydrophis major. The sequence goes on along the minus strand of CM066329.1, from coordinate 140,859,830 downwards.
AGTTTCTCACAAACTCACACTGTGTGTTGAAAATACGCACGAAGAGCTTAAATACACAATTCCCCCTACAAAAGTATTTTTTGAATATCAAAGATATGTGGACACTGCTGTATTGATTTTTTTCCTCTGGAAAAGAAACAATACCTGAAATCATCTTGCTGTGCTTTTTCAAAAGATTATACCAAATCTTCTTTTCAGTAACCAAGTACATCATTACAGTGGCTTATTTGAAACTCTAGTATTAATACTGCGTGGCAATTATCCTTTGTTCTCTGATAGTCAAAGCAAATCAGACTTCAGTCTGCACGATAATATGACATCCCAACTCCTGGACTTTGCTACCAACTCTTTTTGTCATGCAAAGATGGAGGCTTGATGTCTAATCTTTCAAGGTTAAGCCTTAGAAATTATGTTTACTCAATTCCTCTTTCAGTGGGTCACAGAGGCACCAAGACAGAACTTCATGTTTCCATGCCCATTGGCTAAGCTGCTGGCAGTTTTTCGCAAACTGTTTTTTCCATGCCAGTTCATGATTATGGGACATTTCTAAAGGGATTCTGCAGTGCAACACTAATTTTGCCAAACCAGATTGCCTGAAATTTCAACGTACAATGTAGCATGTGTTTGTATGAATGTCTGGTAACATCTAGCTTGTATAAATGGGACTTTTGACAAAGCCGTGTGCTCATTGTATGTGCCATAAATCTTGAATTTACTGGATGAGTTTAAGGATTTTCTGCCATTGATTCAATGTCTGTCATCCCTCCAGTTTTGTTACAGACATGGAAAACAGTTTTACTTTTTGAATGAGTTCATGTGCAATGAGTTCATGTAAATCAACTCAATTTTTGGACAATCCAATCTATGGATAAAACTTTCGGACATTTTTCTACTACATTTTTCTTCTAATTTTCTGTTCATAGGAAAATTGCAATTCGGCATTCAAAATGAGCTCAACTGAATCCAGTGCATTTTTAAATTGTTATTGTATATAAGATTATGATCTATAAATTATATAGCTATTCAGGTAAGATCTTTCTTTGAATTAGATATTATATTTTGGTCCCCAGTTGGATACTTATATGTAAGGTTATACTCAGAGAAGCAATTTCTTTATACTTTTGTCTCAATTTATTCACAATCTTGTCTTCCTATTTTATGTGTGGCAAGTTTCAAACTATAAAGCTATGTTTTTAAAAGAATGAATAATGTATGGGAAAGGTTATATTAGGTAATGGTTAGGTTTTTTGTCCTTGCTATGCAGCTGTATATTTCATGTGAAAGAAAGTCAGTTGAAATTAGTTTTTCTGATGCCAGACATTGCAGTTCTTGCAACTGTGATACACTTTCTGATCTCAGGGCTGCAGTCAGTCAACACTTAAGTCAATTTTAGAGTCCAGGAAGATATCTTCCTTTACTGTTTTGATGGTCTCATTGTCAATCTGAATTCTGATCTGTGTGTTGTTCCCTGCAGTTGTTATTAATTTTGTTTTCTTGATGTTAAGATGCAATTCAATTTTTTTCACTTTTATCTTTGACTCTTAGGATTAGCCACTCATGACCCTCCTTGCCTTCTTTGAGCAAACAACACCTGCATATTGGAGGTTGCTGATATTCCTACCACCAATTTTAACCCCAATGGCTCACTTGAAAAGTCAATCATGCTGGGAACGATCAGTGGAAAAGAGAAGGGGCTGCTCTAGTGCCTTCTGGTTGGACACTATAAAGCAGCGCCTCCCAACCTTTTGGGACTGGCACCAGGGACTGGTTTCCTGGAGACAGATTTTTCTGTGGACCAGACAGGCTGTGGTTTCACATGCTGCCTGCATCCCATGGATGGTGCTTCATTTGTTTGCCAGATTCTGTCATGCCATGGACTAGGACTGTTCCACGAACTAGGAGATGGGATCTCTGCTATAAAGGATGAGATTGGGATGACAACGGCAGATCTGAAGGAAGTGGTGTAAGACAGCGTGGCATGGAGTGTGCTGATCCACAGAGTGGCTGAGGGTTTGATATGACTAAATGGCTGATGATGACGACAACAGAATATTTCAACTACAACAATCAGAGTTGTAGATGGAGAAAAAAAATCTACAAGCCATACTTGGGTGATGCCTGCATTGGCGGGATGGGAAAGCTCTAATAGCTAGTCCCAAAGGTGCTTTTTCAGGAGGCAACAGGACTTTCTTGTTTTTTCTTTTGAAGATTTTTTGCAAGCCCCCTCCCTCCCAAAAAAACAAAGCAAGGAAGTCCAGTTGCCTCCTGAAAAAGCACCTTTGGGATAACCATGACCTGGATGACTGAGAATCTCTACAGACCTCTAGAGCCTAGAGCACCTGCAACCCTTTTGTCAATAGCTCTGGGTTTTTGCCTGGTCCTAATTGATGAAAGTTGATGGTATGGTTTTCTCCCATTTTGAAGCCAAAACTGTTGTGTATGTAATATGATTAATAAAGTGTGAGCTTGGAGTAAGTGCAGGGTTCTGGCCCTGCACTTCTGATTGGCTGTTAAGCGGCCGGACCGGATTGGCCCGTTCCGGGGAATCCAATTGGCCCTTAACAGAGAGTTCTTATTGGTTATAAAAGCTAGCGTTCCTAGTTTGTTATTGGTTAAATGTTACAAGGTTTGCCTATATAAGGCGGGTTTTACTGCTGTTAAATGAAGAAGTCACAATGTAAATAAAGAGCTGAAGTTCACCGTTCAGAGGCTTGTCACCATTCTTCTTGCCCATGCTCAAAACAAAACACTGGCGACGAGGGTGGGATTTGGAGATATCTGAACCAATGAAACTTCAAAGAACACCGAGCACGTGACAGACGACGCCAACAACGGAACCATGTCCGGCGGCATCGTACCACCTGCTCCATTTGATCCAACACAAGAAGACTGGGAGTCTTACATGGATCGTTTCCAAATTCTCCTAGAGACGAACAACTTAAAGGATGCCACAGCAGGGAAGAAACGGGCGGTGTTCCTAACGCATTGCGGTCCAACCGTATTTAAGATGGCTAAAGCACTAGCCAAACCCCGAGAAGTGAAGGCCATGGATTGGGATGACCTCGAACCTATCCTGTGAGACCACTACGCCTCGACCGTGCCTACGCTCGTGAGACGCCACGAGTTTTATCAAAGAAGCCAGCGAAAGGGAGAAAGCGTGGCCGACTTCATAGCAGACCTCTGAAATTTGGGAGGCCTCTGCGGATCCACCGACCTAGAAGAAGCACCAAGAGATCGCATAGTTCTGGGATTAGATGCACCAGGCGTCCAAAGCAAGCTGATGGTGAAAGGCGACATCGGCCTTGCCGACGCCATTGCCGATGCTACTGAAGCAGAATCAACCAGGAAGTCGGCTGCACAACTATGCTGAAACTGCACTCCGATACCACCACCGGCCAGCGAAATCTCACCTAGTTCAGAAGGGCAACTCGTGACAACACACCATGAGGACCTCTCTTCATCGTCAGACAGCGACGAAGAAGGGGTCCATCGACTGCGGTCCGACTGGGACCCTCGCCTGAAGCCTTTACGCCTTTGCGCTGGCTGTGGAGCCAACCATGCCAGATCCGAATGCAAATTCTGCGACGCACTCTGCCATGAGTGCGGGAAACGAGGCCACATCGGACGGGTCTGCCGCAGCTTGCCAGGACCCAGCCAGGCCTCAAAAGGGGCTAACTATCGCCAATCGACAGAAAACCATCCTGTAAGGCGAGAGCCAGTAAACCACTCCTACAGAAATCGAGCTTTGCAGAGAGAAGAGGCTCACCATACTATCACTATCGGTCATGCCTCAGCCTTGGACACTAAGAAAATCTGAGTCACGGTAGCCATCGAGAACCAGCCTTGTCACATGGAGGTCGACTCGGGATCGTCCCTCTTGATGGTGTCTTGGAAGACACTCAAGCAACTCATCCCCTCAATTCAACGCCAAGATCTCCGTTTCCAATGCCTCATCCTCAAGGACTACCAGGGGAATCGAATTCCCGTCGTCGGATCCTGTAGAGTCTGAGTCTCCTTCAAGAAGCACACAGCATACTTACCTTTAACGGTCATCGATAAAGATAGGCCTAGCCTACTGGGCCTCCAATGGTTCGCGCCACTTGGCATTTAAGTGGCCGGCGTAAACCAAGTTGGTGGCTGTGACTGGGAAGAAGACCTTATCTATGAGTTCAGGGACGTCTTCGCAGACAGCTTAGGCGAGTACAAGGGGACCCCGATCTCATTCAGCTTAGATCCCAAAATAGCTCCCATTCGCCTAAAGCCCCGTTGAGTTCCGTTTGCCTTAAAATCGAAAATCGACGAACAACTCGACAAACTGATAGCTCAGGGGATGTTGGAGCCCATCGATCACTCCCTGTGGGAAACCCCTATTGTAACACCCATTAAGCCAGACGGGTCAATCCAAATTTGTGGGGACTACTGGGCCACTTTGAACCACGCCCTGCAGCAGAACGCGTATCCAGTTCCGGTGGTGCAGCACCTCCTCCATTCCCTGGGGGGCGGGAAAGTTTTTGCTAAATTGGATTTAGCTCAGGAATATCAGCAATTACCAATAGATGAAAAAACGGCACAGGCCCAAACTATTGTGACGCACCGAGGTGCCTTTAAATATACCCGGCTGCAATTTGGAGTAAGTGTAGCCCCGGGGATTTTTCAGAGCCTTATGGAAAGATTATTGCAAGGGATTAAGGGCGTGGTCCCCTATTTTGATGATGTATTAATTGCAGTCCCTACAAAAAAAATATTACAGGACCAGTTAAAATTAGTCCTAAAAAAATTCCAAGAGGCCGGTCTTAAGGTTAAAAAAAACAAATGTAAATTGTGTACTGACAGTGTTGAGTTTTTAGGGTACCTGATTGATAGCCAGGGCATTCACCTTACCGAAAGTAAATTAAAAGCGATCAAAAATGCTCCCAAGCAACGAAACAAGGCCAATCTCCAGGCGTTCCTAGGCCTCATCAATTTTTATAATGTATTTTTACCGCACAAAGCAACTGTCGCTGAACCGTTACACCGATTGTTAGATAAAAAAGCAAATTGGTTATGGGGTTACTGTGAAGAACAGGTGTTCCGAAATGTTAAAAAACTGCTCACTTCTGACTCTGTACTCATGCAGTATAACGAGACTTTGCCGTTAGTTATAACCTGTGATGCATCGCCTTTCGGGGTGGGTACCATTTTGAGCCACGTACTGCCTAATGGGAACGAAGCACCTGTTGCATATTTTTCAAAGACTCTTTCAAAAACGGAGCGGAACTATGGGCAAATTGAAAAAGAAGCCCTCGCAATTGTCTCAGCTGTGAAAAGATTTCACGAATACGTGTATGGTAGGGTTTTTACTATTGTGACTGACCACAAGCCTTTGTTGGGGATAATAGCCGGAGTTAAGCCGACTTCCTACATATTATCCCCTTGGATGACCCGATGGTCAGAATTCTTAGCTGCTTATAACTATCGGCTGCAATACCGCCCGGGGAAAGCCATTCCCCACGCCGACGCATAAAGCCGAGCACCGCTTCCAGAGACTCTCGACAATCCGTCACCAACGGTAACCACATTGCAAATCGAGGCACTCAACTCGCCACCACTGACCACCCGAGATATCGCGAGAGAAACCAAACGCGACCACACCCTAGCACGAGTCCTTGGCTGAGTAGAACGCGGATGGCCATTGGACTAGTTATCAGATGACTTTACCATTCAACCACACCATTCAAGTCTCGACAGACCGAACTCTTCTCCCAGAAAGGCTGTGTCATCTGGGGTGATAGAGTCATTATCCCAGAATGGCTCTGAAAAGCGCTGCTGAGAACTTTGCACGATGGCCACCCCGGCATCGTGCGAATGAAAGCCCTTGCACAAAGCTACGCATGGTGGCCAGGCATTGACAAGCAAATCGAACAGTGGGTTGAAGCTTGTCCCAAATGCCAAGAAGTCAGCAACACCCCACCAAAAGCCATGCCTACTGAATGGGAGACACCACGTGGAACCTGGTCCCAAATTCACCTGGACTTCACGGGGCCAACCAAGGGCCACACCTTCCTGCTTACCATCAATGCCTACTCCAATTGGCTCGAAATTCATCGCATGATGACTACAAACTCCGAGGCGGTCATCAAGATTTTAAACAGACTCTTTGCAACCCACGGATTACCAGACGTCCTGGTATCTGATAACGGCCCACAATTTACTGCACTAGCATTCGAGCAGTACCTCGCTGACCGCGGCATCCGCCATGCGCTCACCACGCCTGCGCACCCTGCGACCAATGGCCGAGCAGAACGCATGGTCCAATTTGTGAAGAAAACCTTGCAAAAGGTAGACTACGACAACATTGACGACAAGGTCAACCAAATCCTCTTCTTGCAACACATCACCCCACATAGCGTCACCAACAAAACTCCCGCTGAACTGTTAATGGGATGAAAGCTCCGCTCCCACCTTGACCGGTTGTACCCTGCTTATGAACCGGAGAAACCACTAGGATCCAGCGGCTGCTGTCGCACCTTCCAGGTAGGAGACCTGTTTATGCAAAAAACCTATCGGGCGACCTGTTGTGGGTGGAAGCGACAGTAGTACGTGTAACCGGCCCCAGATCCTACCTTGTGCAATGCCTTGACGATAAACTTTGGAAACGGCATATCAACCAATTACAGTCGCGGCTTGCAGCGGCCAGTCCGCAACTCCCCTATGACCAAACTGAGGGGGGGGGGAGGTACGGAAGAAGATGAAGCCCTAGAAAACCCGTTCGAAGGAAACGACGATTTAATAGAAACTCAGGAAGCAGAGCCGGAGGGAGAAACGTTTGCACCTCAGGGAATTGCGGAAAATGTGGGCAACAATGTAAAAGTGAACTTTGAACCAGAGGCAGCCCCACTGCCAGACAACGATCTACCTCAGCACGATTGCAACCAGCCGATACAACGAAAATCAAAGAGACTAAAAAGACAACCGTCCTATTTAAGGGACTATGTAACTGCGCCCTGAACTAAGAAGCCAGGGGGAAGCAGTGTTGTGTATGCAATATGATTAATAAAGTGTGAGCTTGGAGTAAGTGCAGGGTTTTGGCCCTGCACTTCTGATTGGCTGTTAAGCGGCTGGACTGGATTGGCCCGTTCCGGGGAATCTGATTGGCCCTTAACAGAGAATTCTTATTGGTTATAAAAGCTAGCATTCCTAGTTTGTTATTGGTTAAATGTTACAAGGTTTACCTATATAAGGCTGGTTTTACTGCTGTTAAATGAAGAAGTCACAATGTAAATAAAGAGCTGAAGTTCACTGTTCAGAGGCTTGTCTCCATTCTTCTCACCCATGCTCAAAACATAACAAAAACGATGAAAAGATCATTTTACCACCAAAGCCCTCAGACTCCTCCTGGATGTTAAGAGTGGCCCTTAGTCATTGGAAAATTGCTAGCCCTGCTGGATTGGAAAAGTGCTTGAATAATTCTGTGTTGAAATCCCTTATGTCATTTTAATCCTTAGATAATGTGTTCACTGTTTCTCTAACTGAAATATTGTAGACCTAGTAGTAAATTTATGTCAATTTCAGTGAGGAAGCATTTGCCAAATAAAATATTAATGGCATTATTTGTGTCATATTGATTTTCAGTATGCACTTGCCTTATTTGTTCCAGGCTGAAATTGAATGATTTCCATTTCCATTTTTTATTCATTCTTCAGTTTAAACACCAATATTTAAATGGAAATCTTGTCTCAATAATGGTAAGCCTGTTTGCTAGCTCTGGCACTGAGTTACTTTTAGTTCTTTTTTCTGATAAAGTGAAACTATCTATATTAGGCTTTGCATAATAAAGACATCTCATTTAACTTTAATAAATATACTTGTGAGCAAGTGTTTAAGAATGAAATCAATTTCTATTAAAACTAAACAAACAGTTTCAAAACATATGCAGATAGGTTATTCTTTTAAAGCAAATGTATATTATTACTAAACACCTGGAAAATGGAAAATGGCACATACGTTAATCAGTTTAACTGATTACAAGTTGCTGAAGAATAAGAAGTAGTCATAATGAGTCACTCCCATAATTATCAGGCACCATTAATGCTTTAAATTATTTAAGGGTGCTCTGCTCATGTTTTCACGTACTAAATTAACTGCAAAAACTAAGATACAGAACAATTAATAATTAAGATGTACGGATAAAAACAGAAGAGTTTTCAGTGCTCCAGCTTGATGTTAATGAAGAAATAGCAGGTTTTAAAACTGCACTAGCACCTTCTAAGGCAGAAAGAAAGAAAAAAGATAAAACTCTTTATCTTTTATCTTTTTTCAGAGGTGGGCTGCTTCAGGGTTCGCCTGGGTTCGGGCAAATCCGTAGCTAATGTTATGGCCGGTTTGGTGAACCGGCATATCCCATCCCTGGCTGGCCCCTCGCCCTCACCCTACCACTTCCACGAGTCTCCACTCAGCCCGTTTTGAATGTGAGGTAAGTGCAGGGCTTGCACAGAGGCTCGGAGAGGGGGAAAAAAGCTGGAAAAGGCCTGTTTCCAGCCTCTGGAGGGCCTTTAGAGCCCAGGGGAGGCTATTTTTGCCCTCCCAGAGACTCAAGAAAAGGCTCCAGAGCCTAGGGAAGGCAAAAACGCCTTCCCGCCATGGTGCAGGAGGCCAACTAGGCCACGCCCATCCTGGCCACGGCCATCCAGTAACTGGGCAGAGGACCGGTTGCTGAAATTTTTGAAGCTCACCCCTGGTCAACTCCATGTTCTCTGAGCTAAGACAATTCAGAAGGATGCTTAAAAGAGTCTTATTCTCTTATAACCAAAGGATAATACTGTGAAAACAGAGAAAGATTGGGAAGGACAACATTTAGAGAAAAGTCTTTCTCTCTTTTCCACTCCCTTTTCAGCCATCTTCATTGAATATTTCCTGAGGAGTATTTCCGGGTATTATGAGATACAGTGTAAAAGCAAATACAGTTAATATTTACAAAATGAGTTATATTTTAAGGTCTAGTCTTACATATAATTAACAGCAAGAAAAATCCCCTTTCTTGTGTAATCTAAAGGCATAAAAAGCTATCATGACAATTAAAGCAGGTCATTGCAATGCTTTTGTGTATCTTTGTCTTCAAGAGGCAGATAGAGAGAATCCTAAGAAATATAAATTATATTAGTACAATTATATTATTTAAATGTATCACAATCTAGAGCTTTGCTAGAACTGGAATAAGGACGATTTCAGCAATATCCTATGATCATGTTACACTTCATGGAACTTTAGTGCTAACTAAACTGAACACATAACAGACAATTCTTTTTCCAATCATTTATTCTAGCTCCAGCACTTATTCTTCTGAAGGTTTACAGTTGTGTTTCTTACGGACATTTCTGTGATATAAAAATGTGACACCGCCACCCGCAACCTGGAAAATCCTCTAAAGGAGATTTAGTTATTGATTTTCAATTATAGACAGAATAAACAAACAGAGATCCAAATTTCCTAAACCATAGTTTGGTTTGCCCTGTTTGGGATATCATGAGTGCATGATATTTACAGGTAGTCCGCAATTAACAAAAAAGTCACTTAGGATCTTTTTCACACTTACAACTGTTGCAGCATCCCCCAGGTCACATGATTTATATTCAAATGCTTGACAACTGACTCACATTTATGATGGCTGCAGTATCCCTCGGTCTTGTGATCCCTATTGCGACTTCCTGACAAGCAGAAACCAGATTCACTTAACAACCGTGTTACTAATATAACAACTGAAATGATTCACTTAACAAATGGGGTAAGAAAAGTCGTAAAATGGGACCAAACTCACTTAACAAATTTCTTACTTAGCAACAGAAATATTGGGCTCAATTCTTGCTGCAAGTCGAGTACTACCTGAGGTTTCGTCGCAGTACTTGGAGGATATGGAAGTTTGGATTAGGAGGAACTGGCTCTAACTCAATTCTACCATGAGTAATGTCGGTGGGTGTTTAGGTCATTCAGATTTGGAGATATTCCATATTTTTTTTATGGAAGAGTTATACTTAAAAATTGGGAGTGGGATGTTCTCTTGAGAGAATGGACAAGTTCTGAAATAGGAGGTTTAAATTAAGTGCTTTTATAATTATTATTTTAAGGAATTTCAACAACTCTTAGATCTGCCATCATGCCACTTCAGCTCAGCTCTGCTTTGATTTCAGCCTGCCATAAAATATGGGGGGGAAACGGCAATACAGGGTGGAGGTATTACATGAATTAGAAGTGCCAACCAGAGCCACTAGTTGAATGATCCAAGGACACAGGCATGGGAACAAAATGCGGCCACTGTCAAAGAGGTGCCAAACCTCAGAATTGTTACTAAAACAACCAGGGGTGGTATTCTACCTGGTCAGGCTGGTTCTATAGAACCGGTTGTTACAATTCTGTGCAGCTTGGAGAACTGGCAAATCGCACTACTGGCTGGCCCACTCTGCTCACTCACTCCTTACCTGGCATGCATGCCATGCAACTTGCCTGCCTTGTGCCTTCACCTAATTTTTGGTAAGTTGCTATTTTTCCTTCCCTCCCCGACCATTCCAATTATCAGCTGTGAAGGGATATTTAGATTAGCTAGCAAGTAGGAGATCATTGGATTTCTTGCTTTCTAGCTAAGCTAAGAGCAGAGCTGAACCTTCCTTAGGACTGAAGCTTCTATTTTTCAGTGCAGACTCAGGCAACAGATTGCAGAAAGATAGATCTCTGAGTGAATCTGTGATTCTGCAAGCAACTCAATCTAGCTGCCTGCTTTGTTTGATTTTGGGTAAAAGTTGCTCTTTCTTAAAATAAAAAAAATCAATATTTACATAAATATTTACATACAAGCCACACCCAGCCAGTCACGTGACCACCAAGCCATGCCCAGCCAGCAAGCTGCACCCATCCAGTCACATGACCACCAAGCCACACCCACAAATTAGGCCACGTCCACAGAACTGGTTGTTAAGAAATTTGAATCCCACTCCTGAAAACAACTCATTTGAACTTTATTGGAAATTAGTCAAATGACTAGGGGTGAAGGCCTGGGAGAGGAGAAAAGTAACAGCTTTATGCAGGAATCCTCAGATTCAGCTTTTCCTATGCTGTAACCACTTGGCTTAAATAAATGTATGGAGTTTCTTTCCTTAAGTTGGGTAGGCCTGGCAGCAACCTTTTGCCTAATACAGTGGCAATTCAATCAAATCAAACATGTTTTGATACTTCAGTATGGAACTAATCCTTTCGATGCCTCAGAAATATGAGATGCTTTCATTTTTTTTATTGAGTCTACTTTGGAAATCAAATGGATTTCATACCTATACCAGAACTGAAAAATATCTTTAAGGTTGAAATTTGTGATCTTTGTGATTTATGAAGAAAGTCAATTGGGTTTCTAACAATAGGCTAGAAACCAGAGGACCATAAAGCCTTAGGTACAAAACCAGGTGGGTGACCTTAGGCTAATCACTTTTTCTCATCCCTAGGAAGGAAGCAATGGGAAACCGCTTTCAAAAAACCTTGTCATAAAACTGTAGGGACTGTCCAGGCAGTCTCCAAGAATCAGACATGAAAAAAAAAGTTAAAATGTCTGAAAAAAAATTGCATAATTGCTGCTAAGATAGCTCAGTCCAAGAAGTGATAGCATGAGCCACAACAGTGTCTAATGAATTGAAAGATTTCATGTTTTTAATGCTCAGTGCTGTGATCAGAGAGTGGGGAATAGATTAGAGGATTTGATAGTTTATTATATGTGTGATATTCTTTTTTTGGCTCAGGATATCAAATCCTAGCTGGTAGTATAATTCTGCTTTAGGCTATAAAAACAAGAGGCTGCCTGTAAATTTTTTTAAGCTCAAAAAATCTTCAAAGCTGAAAGTTGCAGTAGTTTATAAATCACTTTCACAACTTTCCTCCAAGGAAAAAATGACTTTTCTCCCTGAAAACACCTTTCTTTTCCCATTTTAAATCTTTCATTCCTCTGTGACTTTCTCTGTATTGATGATATACAATTCTTTCCCCATAGCCAGGTTAATAGAACACAATCTTTCCAAGTTAATAGAACACAATTTTGCTTTTCTACAATTCCCCACAGGAAATGATTGGTAGTAAGGACAGAAATGAAATCCTTGAATTATGCTGTGTTTTAATTTCACATAAATATATTAAAAACTGTCTTAATTTAATCAATAGAAATTAGAGAAGGCTTTGGGAAGAAAGTCTAAGCTCCACAGTCCACCCCCAATTTTTTTTTTATCAACCATTCAGAGTACACAGTTGATGGGATTATAGATTCATAGTATAGCATCTAAATTTTCCTTCTTCCCTCCCTCCCTCCCTCCCTCCCTCCCTTCCTTCCCTCCCTCCCTTGTTATTTTGGAATAGAATAAATCAAATTATGGATGCCTTTTTCTTAATTTCTAAAAACTATTTTCTGTAATAAACTAGTGCTCATTCCCAGGTAAAGGTCTTCAGCAACAGAAATAAATCATGTTTTATTTTCATACTGATCCCTTTGGCGTTTATGTTAAGAGTATTACTTTTGAAATAAAGTGAAGAAAGCTGGATTTGTTCTGACATTTCAAAAGCACAGAGGCTGTGATAAAAATGGTATGTGGGTAGCTCGGAGAGAAGATCTAACTCTTGTCTACAATCAAAGAATTATAATCTGCATGAGTTTGAAAAGTCACTGTTCAGTGCAGCATTCTGTTAAACCTTCCTTAGAAGGTGACTGTTTGATTCCTATTCAAGGATATCCTGGACACTTTCATGACAGAATATTACTTTGCTTTGCAGCTCTTACTTTCAGAACATTCCATCTAATGTTCAGCTGAAATCTCCTTTCTTTTGATATTAACCCAATGGACCTTGGCTAACAGTTTCAGTAGAAAACAGGTCTTCCACTTCTTGTACCTTTTAAATAGAAGTAGACCTTTCTCATATTTCCCCTTAGTTTTTTTTACTTCAAAAGTGAAACACGCCAAGCTCTTCCAACTATTTCATTGGTAAACTAAACATGTCCCTTAACCATTTCACTAAGTCTTGTTTCCAGGCCCTTTGTCACTGAGGTAGCTCACATGTTGAAAATGTTCACACTTCCCTTTGATATTGTGGGGATCAGAACTTTATAATGAGTGCAGAGTACAATGATTGCAGCACTGTCCATAAGCATGAATAAGAACCTCGCTGGAAATGTATACAAGAGTGATAAAGAAGAAACAACATGGGTGGCCACGAGATAACAAAAGTTACATGATTGTTTGTGATAGTGGTGAATGTAAACATGAATTTTACATGTAAACATGAATTTTACATGAAACATTTGCATGATGTAAAAAGGTAGCAATAAATATAACATCCATTAATCTCTGCACATCTCAGTTATTAGGAATATTATTATTATTATTGGAGCATGGAAGATGGGATATTTACTTATGGGCCACCAAAGCAAAGAGGATTAAAATGTTGCTTGTGCTAACACCACTCATACAGTGATGGAACTTTGGAAGTGTTGTGTCCGGCACGGCAAGGAGACCAGGACTCAGTGACTTGGTTCAGCTCATTTATTGGTCCCGAGAACGGCTCGGGTTCTGAGGGAAAAACTGCAGCTTTTTATTCTCAAGCTGCAACGGCTGCGGCCAATGACACCGCTTTGAATCTCCCACGATTAGTTTCCACCAATCGCGGGAGATCCCTAGCGGGCCAATCAGAGCGGCTCGCTCGACCAATCGGATCCTTGCGCGCTTTGACCAATCACAGCGCGGCATTTACAAGAATGTAAATGACCGTACAGAACACCCCTCCCCTCTTGGTTCGGTCCTATGTGACGTAGTCCCGTAAGGAGGCGGGGCTCCGTACTTGCCTACTGAACCTGCGCAGGTCAGTTGTTGTCTGGCTCCCGGCCGGTTTGGTTGGGTTCTCTGTTGCTCTCAGCCTTGTCGATGGAATCGCCTGGAAGGTGTCGCCGGGCATCTTGTCACAGCTCCGTTCCGGTCTACCCAGGCTGGTTGAGCTGCGGTTTCTGCCGCTCCCGCTTAGTCTTTCTGGGCTGGTTGAGCTGGCCTGGCTGCTTCTCCCTGGTGAGGCTTCGAGGTGGCTGCTTGCCGGTGAGTATAGCTGGCTTCTTTCTATTGGGTTTTGGTTCCCGGGGTATTCCCTCCCCTCTTGGCTTGTATTAAGGGGGTTGTCTGTGTTTGGTTGCGTATCGGTTGTGTTTCCCATGATTGTTCTCGATCTTAGTTGGTCGATGTGGCATTTCCAGACTCATCCGTCGATTGTTTGCAGCCGGTACGAGCGGGGGCCTGTCAGTTGGGTTATGGTTGCTGGTACCCACAGTGGGTCTCCGGTTAGGTTCTTTGCGTAGACGGTGTCGCCTGGTGCAAAGGACCGGTGCTTGCTGGAGGAGTTGGGGGGTCTCTCCGGGTTGTATGTGGGGTGCAGCCTGTCTAGTGGGGACCTTATTTTCTTCCCCATTAGTAGCTCTGCCGGGCTTTTGTTCGTTGTTGTGTTCGGGGTTATATGTTGTATGAAGAGCATTTTATTTATTTTTTCTTGGATTTCCCCGTGTTCGATTATTTTGGATGGTTTTTTTTTGTAAATTGAACCATCCGTTCCGCCCTTCTGTTCACCGCTGGATGTGCCGGAGCTGTCAATGCATGTCGTATGCCCCGTTCCACTAGGAATTTTTCAAATTCTAGAGAGGTGAATTGGGGCCCGTTGTCCGACACGATGACATCTGGGAGGCCGTGGGTTGCGAATAGCTTGCTAAGTTCCTTGGTCACGACCTCCGTGGTGGTGGTTTTCATGTTGCTTACCTCCAACCAGTTGGAGTAAGCATCCACCGTTATAAGGAATGTATGTCCCTTCGTGGGCCCGGCAAAATCTATGTGGATCCTGGACCATGGTGCCCTGGGGGTTTCCCATTCCAGGATCGATGCCGCGGGAGAGCTCGGTCTGGTTTCTTGGCAGCGTTCACATCTTGCCACCCAGGCCTCGATTTGCTTGCCCATCCCTGGCCACCAAGCGTAACTTCTGGCCAGGGCTTTCGTTCTAACTATGCCCAGGTGCCCCTCGTGTAACAACCCCAATACCTTCCCTTGTAGTTTTTCCGGAATAACAACCCTATCCCCCCACAGTACACACCCTTTTTGTAGCGAGAGTTCTGTTTGCCGGTTCCAGAATGTCTTGAATGCTTCATCATCGTCTTTTTCCAGCCACCCTTTTTCTACCCAATGTAACACCCGCGCCAGACATTTGTCTTTATGAGTTTCTTGGGCAATGTCTGATGCGGTTATGGGTAAATTGGGCAGAGTCTCTATGCTGAGGGTGCTCATCGTGGGTGCTGAGTCAGTGTCTAGGTCGGGTAACGGCGAGCGACTCAAAGCGTCTGCGTGGGTGATAGTCTTACCGGGTCGGTGTGTGAGCCGGTGGCTGTAGGCGGCAAGGAATTCGGACCACCTTGTCATTCTGGGAGATAGGATTTTCGGGGTGGCCCGGTTTCCTGCCATAATGCCCAGCAGCGGTTTGTGGTCTGTGATAATGGTGAACGTACGGCCGTAGATGTACTCATGGAACCTCTTCACTGCTGTGACGATGGCCAGGGCCTCCTTGTCCAGCTGGCTATAGTTCCTCTCTGGTTTGGTGAGTGTCCTCGAGAAGAAAGCGATGGGTGCTTCTCTTCCATCCGGGAGTGTGTGACTGAGGATGGCGCTGATGCCGAAGGGTGAGGCATTGCATGTGACGGCAAGTGGTAGGGTCTCATTGTATTGGATGAGGATGGCATCCGAAGTGAGCAGGTCCTTGGTTTTCCTGAAGGCGGCTTCCTCATGTTTCTCCCACGTCCAGGTGGCCGCCTTGTCCAAGAGCCTATGCAAGGGATCTTCTGCCGCGGTCGCCTTTTGGGGCAGGAAAACATTGTAAAAATTAAGCAGTCCCAGAAATGCCTGCAGTTCAGTTTTATTCCTGGGCGTGGGGGCCTCCTTAATGGCTCTGATTTTGTTTGCGGTTGGGTGGATGCCGTGCCAGTCTAGGAGGTATCCTAGGAACTCGACCCACTCTGTGTAAAGCTGGCATTTCTCTCTCTTCACTTTTAGCCTGGTTTCCTTGAATTTCGTTAGCACCTCCCTTAGAGGACCCTCTAGTTCTAGCTGGTTGGTTGCCGACACTAGCACGTCATCAAAGTAGGGCACCACCCCCTTAATTCCTTGCAACAGTCTCTCCATGAGGCTCTGGAAAATCCCAGGTGCCACGCTGGAGTTGGTTACAGCGAAACGCTCCCCGGTGGGTGACTATGGTTTGCGCCTCGGCAGTTTCTGCATCGACCGGCAGCTGTTGGTATGCTTGTGCCAGTCGAGCTTCGCAAAAACCTTGCCTCCCCCCAGTGAGTGTAGAAGGTGCTGCACTACTGGGATGGGGTAGGCGCTTTGTTGTAAGGCGCAATTTAGGGTGGCCTTATAGTCCCTGCAGATTATTACCGACCCATTGGGCTTGGCTGGGGTGACTATTGGGGTCTCCCACTGGGCGTGGTTGATTGGTTGTAGGACCCCTTGCTTGACGAGCTTGTCAATTTGCTGCTCTATTTTTGGCCTGAATGCAAAGGGTACCCGCCTTGGTTTTAGGCGTATCGGGGGAATGTTGGGGTCTAGGCTGAAGGAGATGGGGGGCCCTCGGTACTTGCCTAGGGTGCCGTCGAACACTTCCTGGAAGTCCCATGCCAGTTGCTGTTTCCAATCGGTCTCGGCGGTGTGGTTGATGCCCGTGACTTCGATGCCTAGCGGTGCGAACCATTGCAGTCCCAAAAGGCTGGGTCGGTCTCGGTCCACGATTGTCAGGAGAAGCTTTCTGGTGCGGCCCTTGAATGTTACCTTGAATTGTCTGGTTCCGACTACTGGGATGCAGTTTCCTTGGTAGTCCTTGATTATTAGTCTCTGGTTCTCCAGTCCCTTCTTGTGGATGGTAGGCACCAAGTGCTTGATTTCTTGCCAGGCGACCATGGAGAGGTAGGACCCAGAGTCCACCTCCATTTTGCATGGCTCGCCTTCGATGCCTACCTCCACGTAGACCTTTCGGGCATCGGTGGTTAATGCATGGCCGACAATGACCGTTTGGTGGGTTTCCTCCTTCCGCCGGGTCTCACCACCTCTTTGGTTCCATCCGCTCCGGTCCCATCGGCTGTCGGCTTGGCGATCTCTGGCTCTGGGGGGGTGTGCTGTCCTGTCTCCGCTCGCTGTGGTCCTGCCGTCTGGGGCTGTAGGCCTTCCTTAATCGGCAGACTCGGGCGATGTGACCCTTTTTGTCACAGTGCCAGCAGACTGCATTGAAGAAATGGCACTCTGCTTGAGGGTGGTCACCTCCACACTCAGCACATGCGGTCCCCGACTTACGACCCCACCGATTTCACTGGTCACGTC
The DNA here is from genome assembly GCA_033807585.1 of Hydrophis major. Classification (NCBI taxonomy): domain Eukaryota; kingdom Metazoa; phylum Chordata; class Lepidosauria; order Squamata; family Elapidae; genus Hydrophis; species Hydrophis major. The sequence goes on along the minus strand of CM066329.1, from coordinate 140,842,446 downwards.
CCGTCTGGAGCCGGTGGATCTCCTCCTCCTCATCCATGGTGTCGGAGGCGGAGTGGAATTCGCCATGATGGGTGGTGGTCTCATGGTGACTTGCTTCCGGTTGGGCCTTGGTCATCCGTCCTGGGTCGGCGGTCACAGTGCGGTCTCCAGTGTCTGGTCTCCGCATGCGGTTCGCCGATTTCCGGGTTGCCTCAGCTGCGGTGGCTTCAGTGATGGTGTTGGCGAGGGTGATGTTTCCTTTGGCCATCAGTCGGCTCTGTAGGACTGGGTCTCGGAGTCTGAGTATGATGCGGTCCCGTAAGACCTTGTCCATGTCCGAGAACCCGCACATGCCCCCTAGGCTTCGTAGCTCAGCCACAAAATCGCTGATGCTCTCGCCTGCTCTCTGGTTCCGCTGGTAGAAGTCGTGCCGCCTGATGAGGGTGGGCACGGTGGGGGCATAGTGGTTCCGGAGCAATGGTTCGAGGTCGGCCCAGTCCATCTCCTTGACGTCCGCGGGTTTTGCTAGAGCTTTTGCCATCTTGAACACTGTGGGCCCGCAGTGTGTCAGGAAGACAGCTCTTTTTTTCGGCCCGGCAGCATCTTTCATGTTGCTGCATTCGAGGAACATGAGGAAACTGTCAGTGTATGATTCCCAGTCCTTGGTAGCGGGATTGAAGGGCGCGGGCGGTGCGATGCTGGCCATCTCGTCGGTCTCGCTTCCTCCGGACACGTATTGGTGGGGGATTAGCCTTGGAATCCCATCCTTGTCGCCAGTGTTGTGTCCGGCATGGCAAGGAGACCAGGACTCAGTGACTTGGTTCAGCTCATTTATTGGTCCTGAGAACGGCTCGGGTTCTGAGGGAAAAACTGTGGCTTTTTATTCTCAAGCCGCGGCCAATGGCACCACTTTGAATCTCCCACGATTAGTTTCCACCAATCGCAGGAGATCCCTAGCGGGCCAATCAGAGTGGCTCGCTCAACCAATTGGATCCTTGCACACTTTGACCAATCACAGCACGGCGTTTACAAGAATGTAAATGACCGTACAGAACAGGAAGTAAGTTTTATAAAGCCAATAAAAAACAGAGCTTTTTCATGCAGAAGATAGAGTAGGTAATTAATGTGTTCACCACCTCAAACTGGTATTGAAAATTGAAAGATATCTTCCTGACCCTTCTTTTCTTCCTTTATGATTTTTTTATTTTCAAAGTGGCTTGCATTGAAAAATCTTTTACAGAGAGCATAAATCCAAACACAGGATTGTCTTTAGTAAAGTAGAACATAAGGGTGGCCATTATAAGTATGAATATATTCTGTAACTGCTTCCAGCTTACCCAAAATAACCTTCACTCCAGATTAAGAAAATATCTGGCAGAGGCTGTGGGTTAACAGGTGTGGAGACTAATGTGGTGATATTGAAATAATTTATTATAACAACAGGCACCTTGAGATGCTCTTAAGATACCTTTGACTTCCTTCATCCCAATCAGCACAGCAAATGGCAAAGAATGGTTGAAGTTTTCTGGAAAACATTGAGATGACTTATTCTAGATTTATTAGAGCATATATGTGCATTTATCATTAACAACACTTTATAAAAAAGAGTGGGCAGTGGAATATTTTTGAGGTTCCACCAAAATAAATAGATTTTATTTTTTTTAAGTCTTAAAATAGTTAAGAAAGGATAGTTAAGAAACAAAATGAGGTCTGCCTATTCAGAATAGATGGACCCATTCTTTAAATTAATGTTTCTTTTTCTAATCTGTAACTCTTGTTTTCTTTCCTTACAAATAAACAATTTTTAATGTTAAGGATTTTAGAATCTATCTGTCTGGATCTTACATCCACAGAACACCTTCTATAGTCCCTGACCTTCAATTCAACTGATTATAATCTAGCTTTCATGAACTGGCATAGCTGGGTAGGACTGTCTGAATTGTAGCTGTGAAACGAGAGAGGCTATTTACATCCATAACTTGAACTGTGAGTTTTGGGGTGATGTGATGTAAATGAGAGTATGCCCATTTGCCTTCAGTTGATCCTATATAATCATGCAAATGTGACGTAATGATTTGATTATTTCTACACTCAGATTAGTTTTGATCATGCTCCCTACACTTGAATGGAAATGTTTCGCTTTGTGTTGATTTATATAAATAACAAAGGTCTCGGGCTTTTTTTTGGAACATTGACCTTGTACAAAAATCGTTATGAACTAATCTAACTATTTCTGTGTTATAAAACATGCAGTATTTCTATGGTTATTATCCCAGCTGGCACAAACAGAATTCCCAGATCTGCTTGATAAACAGTCTTCCATTAAGCAGAACAAAATTGGTCCATTTATTATTCATTTTAGGACCTAAATCTCACAATGATATTGAACAGGCCAGAAAACTGCTGGAATTTTTTGTAACTGTTTTTTTTTTTTTTTGTTCTTCAGAAGGAAATTTATTTTCAGCACAAGATTTCAACTGGGACAGCCAAAGTGAACTTGGCACCATGGGGAACTGTAGAATTTTCCAGGCTGTGACCTCTTTCCAAATGGTCTTCAAAGAAAAGTTGCATTTGGGTTCTGGCAATTTGTAGATAAAATATATTTCAGTGTCAAGAAACATGAGGCCACCTATAGGCAGACAGTGTCCTTCATTTGTTTAGCTTTCATAAACTCTCCCCCACAGCAGAATAAATGATGAATAGTACAAATAACACCCTACTTGTCCTCACTAACTTCAAGCTTAAATTTAAAAAAAGGTTCTCTAAAAATTAATGCTATCTATAGTAACATGAAAACCAGCATTGCTATATTAAAATTCTTCCTTGAAATTAGCTTGACTGCTGGTGCCTGCAGGGACACAGCCATGTCGCTTTCTTGACACAAGAATGGAATAGTTTGCCATTGTCCTTTGTCTACCCCACACCCCCAGGATATCTTTTCAACTTCCCAGGAATTTCCAGGTTGTTGTCTCTCACCAATTATAAGATAAGGCATGGTCCTGCTCAGCTTTGCAAGACCAGACATGGTTCTTAGATGGAGCCATTAGTTGGATATTGCTATTTTGCCCGCATTGGTACACCCTGGTATTTCATTTATTGTGTGCCATAAGTAGAAAACATTGTGGGCAGTTTCTAATGATGATAGGTATTTAAAGTCTATAATTATGTATTATTTGACAGAATTTTGCTGTAGAAACCTTAAAATAGTCTATTCTGTCAGTTTGTCATTGATTTAAAGAGGCAGAAAGCACTTCAAATGCAACACATGTTTTCCAACCCATTCACATTTTACTTCTTTCTTTAATATTTTTATGACTCAGAAATGAAACCTTGTATTTCTCTTTTTTGTCAACATAGATAGCATGCACTGTAGTGGAATTAGAAGTTATTGATTCCTTAAGCAAAAAGTTTTAAAATAGTGTTAATTAAATAATGGGCTTTAGTTGCTTCACTTCTCAGGATGGTTCTTCCATCTTTTTCTCAGCCTGGTGTTGGAACAAATAACAAAGCAATATAACAACATTTAGAAGTGTCATTTTTATTTTCTTACTTTATTGTTATTTTCACTCTCATTGCATGCTGGTATAGAATGGGGATACACATTTACACTTGCCCATATACATTTCATGTAGTGGGGACTGCATGTTGTGGGCATTTCATAAAATGTTCACCACAATGGCATGGGTGATTAAAAAAAAAAATCTGCTGAGGTCCCTCTAGCTCAGGGCTGTCAAACATGCAGCCCACGGCCCGGATGAGTCACACATTGATATGTCATGTGACACCTCCTTGACAACCTGAGTTTGACACCCCTAGTCTAGCTGCTTTTCTGGATGATTTGGCATAATTCCCAATAAAGTTCTAGACTGCAGCCCTTCTCACATTTAGAACTCACAGATTTCACCAATAGTTCATCAACATGCATTTGCAAGTTGCAATTGAGATGTTTATTTCCCCAGCTATCATCTTCCTTTTTTCCAATCTCTTTCCCCATTTGTAGGAGAGTTAGTAGGCTGAATGTCTGATCAAATGTAGATACCCTTTTCTGGAGTTCAGGTAATGGTGTCTTAGGCTCTAATTCTTTTGCAGAGAGAACTTTTAATGTTGTTGCTATTATGCTATGAAGATGATATAAGTCATTTGTGGTGATATGTTCAGTGTTTTGAGATTGGACAAGTGGGAGAACTGAATTCTGTTTATTCATTATCTGGAGGCAGGTTCTTTATTGGGAGTGCTAATGTATTAAAAAAACATTTCCCCTAATGCCCATTAGGCTTCCTACCCAATCTAACATTTCGCATGCCGCAAAGTGTCATCTTCAAATGCCATGGTTATTTACAGCAATTTAAAAGAAATCATGGAATTATTTTGCTCTTGATGCTGATTACTATCATAGTGGCTGGACATGATAATTTGCTGAGGCCAACTTGCAACAGCCAAATCGCCACAGGACAATTCACTGCAGGACAAGAGTTACACTAATATCGGTCTTCTGGTTTTGCGTGACTTCGGCAGCAGCAGGAATTTGCTTGTCTGCGATTCCTGCTGTGCTTGCTGCCAAGGTGCCCCCAATCCAAATGGGTCTGGGGGATATGGCTGCCCTGTAGAGGCAGCCGAAGAGAGAGGGGATCCAGACAGGGGTTTGGGGGTGTCACAGACCCCCTCCCCAGCCAGAAAACCCCCTTTTTCCCAAGGTGATGGAGCGGCGGTCAGTGATGGCTGTCACAAAGAAGCCTGCAGCCAGGTAAGATTTGTGCTGGAGGTTGCAGGAGGAAGTGAAAATTTGGCTGAGCCGAGACAATAACAACTCTTAATTACCCTGGAAACTGAACTGTTTGAATTGCCTGAGGATACATTGTTTCCCAAAGAAGACTGGAAAGCTGCGGTTAAAGCTGTTAAGGGGATTTTTTTTTTTTCTTAACTCTCCCTCCCTATAGAAATAGCAGACGGAGATCTGGAAAATCTACTTGGGCACGGAAGGTAACTCAATTTGAAATTTAAAGCCAAGGGATAAAGGATTTCTGGACATTGGATTTAAAAAAAAACAACAACTTAAAATTGATTTGGTTTGCTTTGTGACTTTGAGATCTTTGTGAAATTTTGTTTTTTAAAAAAAGGGACTAAAGACATTAGGGTTGCATTAAAAAAGAAAGAAAGAAAAAATGGCATTATCTTTTGAAGGACTACAAATGGAATTTCAAAAACTGAAAAACGAAGATAGGGGCTCGTTTAGATCTATCTTTCGCTTTTTGGAAATGGCGATTTCTACCTACTAAGAAATACTACAGGAAGGCTGGGATGAAGGAGAAGAAGCCATCTTTAATGGACAAACACACTTAGTGGAAAAAGAAAAGCGGAAGGGGGGCAAGGAAAAGATGAACTTAGAACTTAAAAAAGCAACCAAGAAAAAGAAAAAGGAGATGAAAAAGCGATATGATGTCAGAAAGCAACACAAAAGAGAAATACAACAGAGAGGGAAGATTAAGAGAGTGAAATTGGAGAGATGGGGGGGTCAAAAAGTTAGAATGGAGAAGAAAGAAAGGGGGAAAGGAAAGAGAAGTCATAAAGGCTTTAAACAAGATGCAAAAAAATGTTTTTTTTTCAGAGATAAGAGGTGAGATAATCTTTTTTTAAAAATGATTCTGCAAAAGTACATAAAAATGCCTTGTAGACATTAGTATTTGAAGTTGAGTTAAAAAATTAGAATATTATATGATTTAAAAATGTATTAAAGTGAAGTCATGATTTAATTATAGAGTTTAATTTCTTAATTTCATAATAGTATGAAATAGTATTAATAATAGAATTTAATTTCTTATGAAACATTGTTTTTACTATATTATAAATTTAATATTTCTTTTTTACTTGTTTTTAGTTTTATTATTACTTATTAAACTCAATATTATTTGTTTGTTTTACTATTTTGAAATGTAATACTTTGAATGTACGGAGCAGAATCAGCACGGAAAATATGTATTATTTTAAGTGTTATTTAGGGGGAAGATAAAAAGTTGTCATACTTCAATCTGGGTTTACAGGAGAAATATTGTATTAGATAGAAAGGATAAGTAGGTGATTGAAAGAAAACAGACCAAAGATGCAAATATAATTATTTAATTGAGATGGAATAAATAAAATAGAATTAAAAGAATGAGTAGGAGAGAGAAAATATATGGAAAATAGAGAATGTTAAATAAGATATGAGATAGTATATTAAGTGAGTATAAATTTTGATTGATGTCTGTATAAAAAGAGTTAACTCGGGGTAACTTCTTTTTGGAAACATTGTTTACCCTAACTGGTTTAGGTAAAATAATAAATATGTAATCATAGTTTATAAGTTAAAGTGTCTGCAACTTTAAATATGGGAATGTAATTAGGGGAGTGGTTGTGAAAGCACTTTAAAAGAAGCAAGGAACGTCAGCTTGCTCTCTCTGGCTTTGATGATCCCTAATTACTACATGGACTCAAGACTGCGTTACTCCAACGGGAGAGAGACAAAGGACTGATTTGTAAGTGAACTGACATAGGATATTTCTACATGGACTTTGCTAACTGAATATTCTTGAATGGACTGACTGATATGATACATGACTAATGGACTGTTATTTTGACTATGCTATAAATGGAATAAACTATATTTTTTGATAGCACAAGCGTATCTGTTATTTTTACTGTATGATAACAAAACATACAAACTTATCTCACTCATTTATCTGTGTGCCTATCTGACTAACGCTGCACATTCTGTTTAGCTTGTCTCCTTAACCCTGGTTGGGGAACACAGGCTTAACTTCTTCCAAAAAGAAGTTTTATATATTTATGTTTTGTGTAATGTTTGTTTAAGTCTGACAGGATGTGGAAGAATACTAATGAAAATATATTCAATGAGTATATATTTTTAAGACAGAAGAAATATGACTAAATAGAATGAAAGGGAGTAATAAAGAAAAGCTTTGAAAAGATATGAAGTTGATTAGATAAGATAAATATATATATAGAAGTGTGATAATTTGGAATTATCTTCTTTTTAAATAAGATGGTTTATTTGTTTCTTCTAGAAAAGATATTTTATGTTATTACATCCTATGTTTTGTTTGTGTGTGTTAAAAAAAAAATAAAGTTTGTTATAAAAAAAAAGTTACACTAATATCAAAGAAATGATGGGATAGAATCATTAAATGATGCAAAAGGTGGGACAAAAGGAAACATGAATGACAAAAGTTAAAATATTTTTTAAAATCTATTTTCAATAATAACACTGACTTGTTAAATTGTCCCATGGCAAGTTGTCTGGCAGCGAGTTGGGTGTGGCGAGTTACCCCATGGTGAGCTGGCCGTGATCAGTTGTCCTGTAGCAAGTTGGTCACGGTGAGTTGTTCCATTCCGTTCTGGAAGATACAGAAACTTCCTTGGATGTTTTTTTCTTTTTTTCTTCCAGCTATGTGTCTACAAATCGTATGCTAATATTTGGACATATTTGTATAAGAAGGCCAGGCAAAATGATATGCCTGGTGAAGTTGATTGTTCTTTAACAATCACTCTCCCCAAAGAACACACTGCTGCTCTTTGTCATTACTTTGCCTGCACATGATGACAAATTCAGGGAGGGAAATGTGTTCTTGTGAATGTCAGTATAAGAGAAGGGCAACTGTCTGGGAAGCGTGGCAAATTCCCAGATGCTTATATTAAAGATTTTCATATCTCTGCATCAGCTTTTTTTGTTGTTTGCAGAAGAGTCATTGCCAGATGTAGGTGAAACACAAATTGATGCCAGTCTGGTCTAGAGGTTATTATATATTTAAGAGAATAAAGTTGACAGGATGACCTTGCTGAGCCAAGCAAAAATTAGGATATTAGTTCGCTCGGGACTTCTACTTTCAGAGATTTTCACCTCCACCAGCAAAAATAAGAACCCGAACACTTATTTTTTTCGTGCTAAAATGACTTATTTTATAACAAGTTCATTTACTTCAAATTTAGTTCACCATTTATCACAAGTAAACAATAGATCCTTTGCAATATTTATTTTGTGATTTCTGTCCTAATGCATATGTATAAAGATCAATTAAGCCTTCTTTCTTTTCTGATACAATGCAAATAAGGGAAGAATAAACTATAATCCTCAATTCTGCACAAGTCGAAGGAAATGCCACTGCCTAGAATAATTCAGTTACAGATCGCACAACAGAAGTATAAGATTGTGAAGTCTTGTTGTTTTCTGTTCTGTTTTGACCAAGTCTTACATGAAACATTGTAGTTCAAGAATGAGCAGAAGAAATGGGCAGAAGAAGTTCAAGAAATGGGCAGAACTGTTATTTTCCCTCTTTTACGTCTAATGTTTTAGCCTGAAAGAGGAAAGAAAAAAAAAGAAAGAGAAAGAAAGAAAGAAAGAAAGAAGAAAGGAAGGAAGGAAGGAAGGAAGGAAAGAAGAAAAGAAGAAAGAAAGAAAGAAAGAAAGAAAGAAAGAAAGAAAGAAAGAAAGAAAGAAAGAAAGAAAGAAAGAAGGAAAGCAAACCAGCCAGTCAGCCAGCCAGCCAGCCTCTGGATAAAGTAACTTGCAGAAGACATCATAAAGTATAACTAGGTATAACTATTTCAGGTTTTTAGTGAGAAAGCACAGGTCACTCTCTGGTCTATGCCCTAAAATGCTGCCATGGCAGTTTTAGTGCATGATAAATATGACTCCTAAGGGAGAAATCAAATAGACTCCAGGTTTATGGACCATAGCTACTAGAGAAATAAGATTATCATCAGGGGAAACAAACAGAAAGAGCTGATGAATGTTTCTTGTACCTCATTTGTCCATGAATTATTGCCCTCATTGTGATCTGTTTAGGGGTCCCCATAATTTTATATAATTACTTGCTTGTTATTTATGGGAATTTCTGCATATGATTTATTTCAATGTTTATATTAACATTATTTACAGTTTCTACTTTTGCTTTTCCTATCTTTTGTTACACTTCCTGAACTTAATTGTCCTTTGTGAATGAGGTTTCATAGCCCATACAAGCTTCTGTAAAATCAGACTTGCTTTTATTTTTATTTTTTGTTATGAACTAATAAAAACGCTTAAATAAAGTTTACCAAAGCTTAAAGAAAAAGCAGGGTTCTAATCCTGCACTTCTGATTGGCTGATAATAGCGATATCGGATTGGTCCGCTCTGGGCAATCTGATTGGCTGTTAACGAGCCACTCTCATTGGTTCATGGGTTCAATGCTTCCATGTTCTCATTGGTTAATAGGTCAGCAGCCTGCTCTATAAAAGGGCTACTGCTGCCCCAGGTTTTTGCTCTGTTCACGATGGTTAATAAAGAGTTGAAGTTCACTGTTCACTGCATCATCTCCGTTCCTTGCACCCATGCGCAGAACTTAACACTGGCGACGAGGATGGGATGCAGAGACATCAGAGCTGACTGAACACTATAGAATACCAAACAGAGCACGTGGCTGAAGGCACATCGACAACGGAACCATGTCCGGAGGCACCATACCACCCGCTCCATTTGACCCGGCATAAGAAGACTGGGACACGTACATAAACCGGTTCCAGATGTTTCTGGAAACCAACAACTTGAAGGAGGCTACTACGGGAAAAAAGCGAGCAGTGTTCCTGACCCATTGCAGGCCTGCCATCTTTAAGATGGCCAAGGCACTAGCAAAACCGGCTAAGGTGAAAACCATGGACTGGGACGTCCTCGAGCCCCTTCTACGGGCCCACTATGCACCCGCCATACCAACGCTTGTCCGAAGACATGAATTTTACCAGAGGGACCAGCGGAAAGGAGAGAGTGTTGCAGATTTCATCGCGGATCTCCAGAACTGGGAGGCCTCTGTGGGTTTACAGACCTCGAAGAAGCTCTGAGAGACCGAATAATTCTGGGATTAAATGACCAGACGGTGCAGAGCAAGATGATGGCAAAAGGGGACATCAACCATGCTGATGTCATCAAGGATGCTACTGCAGCAGAAGCAACCAGGAAGTCGGCCGCCCAAATGTGCCGCACCAACACACTGCTCCGTCAACTTGCCAGCGATACCTCACCTCGCCTAGAGAGGCACACAACAGCGACCCACCACGAGGACCTCGAATCGCCATTAGAAAGTGATGAGGAGGAGGTCAACCGGCTCCGGTCTGAATGTGACCAACACCACCAGCGAAATCAAAGTCCACCGCACCAATGCGCGGGTTGTGGGGCAAACCACCCGTGATCAGATTGCAAATTCCTCGACACACTCTGCCATTTCTGTGGGAAAAGAGGCCACATCGGAAAGGTCTGTAGAAGCAAGCAAGGATCCAGCCCATTTCAGAAGGGAAACAACTACCGCCAGACCACAGGGAATCGCCCTGTGAGTCGGGAACATTTGAACCGCCAATGGAACAACCAGTCCTACAGAAATAAAACACTGGCCATTTTATCGAGAAGAGAAGAGGCACACCAAACCATCACAATCGGTTACGCCTCATCGCTAGACGCAAAGAAGATCCGAGTGAAGGTCACCATCGAAAACCAGCCTTGTGTGATGGAAGTCGATTCAGGATCGTCTCTCTCGATGGTTTCCTGGAAGACTCTTAAACAATTAATCCCTGCCGTCCAGCGTCAAGACCTCAGAGCCCAAAGAATCATACTCAAGGATTATCAGGGGAACCGAATTCCAGTTGTTGGATCCAGCCAAGTCCAAGTATCATTCAAAAATTGTACTGTGTCATTACCACTGACTGTCGTCGACAGTGACCGGCCTCGCTTGTTAGGCCTTCAATGGTTCGCCCCACTCAGGATCGAGGTAGCTGGCATTCACCAAACCAGAAGCGATGACTGGGAGGAGGCCATCGTCCAGGAATTCCAGGACGTTTTCGCAGACAAACTAAGCGAGTACAAGGGGACCCCGATATCATTTAACCTTAACCCTGAAATAGCCCCCATCCACCTTAAGTCTCGTCGGGTACCTTTGCCATTAAACCAAAAATTGACAAGCAGCTCGATAAGTTAATAGCCCAGGGTGTTTTAGAACCAACTAACCACGCTCGTTGGGAAACTCCAATTGTATCACCCATCAAACCGGATGGATCGTTAAGGATTTGTGGGGACTACTGGGCTACCCTTAATCACGCTCTTCAACAGAACACTTACCCGGTACCGGTGGTACAACATCTTCTCCATTCCCTGGGGGGCGGAAAAGTCTTCGCTAAATTGGATTTAGCACAGGCCTACCAACAACTGCCTGTAGATAAAACAACTGCAGAGGCACAGACAATCGTTACGCACCGAGGCGCCTTTAAGTGCAACCGACTCCAATTCGGAGTGAGCGTAGCCCCAGGGATTTTTCAAAGTCTGATGGAGAGACTCTTGCAAGGGATCAAGGGGGTCGTGCCATATTTTGATGATGTTTTAATTGCTGCCCCGGATAGAGAAATACTAGAAAAGTGGCTTAAACTGGTTCTCCAGAAATTTAAAGACTCTGGCCTTAAGGTTAAAAAAAATAAATGTCAACTATGTACAGACAAAGTAGAGTTCCTGGGATACCAAATCGATAAACAGGGCATCCACCCCACTAACAGCAAACTGAGAGCAATCAAAAACGCTCCAAGACCCAAGAATAGGACAGACCTCCAAGCTTTCCTGGGGCTCATTAACCTTTACAACATCTTATTGCCCCAGAAAGCGACCGTAGCTGAGCCCCTCCACAGACTTCTCGACAGAAAAGCAACCTGGGTCTGGGGACACCACGAGGAGCACACATTCCGACAAGTGAAAAACTTACTAACCTCAGATGCTGTTTTAATGCAGTATAACGAGACTCTCCCTTTAACAATTACATGTGACGCGGGAGAAGGCGGAGGTTAGTCGCTGCGCTACAGCTGCGATCTCAGGGCTCTGAGATCGCAGCTGATATCTTCGACCCTGGTTGGTCCTAACAGACCTAAACCGTCCCGTAGAGACGGTGAAAGCAAGGGGTGTGTTCTGTAGATCCCAGGGACATCACAAGTCCCCGGTTGATCCAGAAGAAGCCCTTTTACCATCGGCGGAGAGGCAGCCATCAAGCTGCTGAAGCTGGGACAGCTCCGAAAGGAAGAGATTGGAAGGGAAAGTGTATCGGTTTGGTGAGGACTTTTTTTTTATTGTTAATATTTGTCTAAAGGACACCCTAAGAATGAGAAGAAATCTGTAAGATTTTTTACTAAACTGACTTAGTGACGATTTTTAAAGAGAAATGTCAAAGCGAGGCTTGGCTTTTTACTTTTACTTTTTTTCCCCTTTCCATTGAACTTCTATGGTGATCTAGTTAATCAGACTGGTTTTTTCTTTTAAACTTACTTCTTTTCTTTTTTCTTCTTCTTCTCCCTTCTCCTTTTTGACTGTTTATATTTTATAAAATAGAGGCCCCCCTTTAGTAATTTTTTTAAAAATTAAATATATATATATATATATACTTTTACTTTCTTTTTAGGTTTTTTAGGGGGGAAGAAGGGGGAGTGGTTTTAGGAAACTTTGCAACACTGCCAACTAGAGGCTTGAAAATATTTGAAATTGGGACCTGGGAAAATTTTTTTTTCTCAAGGCCACTGGAAGTGATAAGATAGAGGGAAGACCACTGGAGGATGTTTATACAGGTGCCCTTTGGGACTTCTATTATCAATTGAATATTTGAAGCTTGGCTTTGAAATGTGTGGAGAAGCCAAATAAGATCCTTGGATAAATAAAAGGTAGTGGGTGCTTTTTACTTTTTATGTCTTATTAACTGTTCTATCCCTCCCCTCCAACCCCATAGCATTTTGTAATATTGGTATATTCATTTTTTATTTTTTATTTTACCTCATTTTTATTTTTTAAAGGGGAAGCCTCAGAATATTTATCTTTATCTTTTTCTTTTATTGCGATATTTGCCTTTTTATTCCTATTTTTGACTTATTTTTATGGCTATTTTTTATTTTTGAGGTCTCTCAGTTGGATTAAGATGGGAAGAACCTGAAGAACTCCTTTTTCTTTCCTTTTTCTTTGCTTATTATTTTTTCTTTTTTTAAAAAATATTGTTGGGCTTTATTTTGTCTTTTTTCTCTCTCCATTTTTAATTTTTATTTTTGAATTATAATTGAGTATTTCACAATTGGATTAGGGTCTTGAAGAACCTGAAGAATTTCCCTTTTTCAATTTTGGGCCTTTTACTTTTTATTGGCTCTTTGTTTTTTTTTTCTGGTGTTTTCCTTCTTTCTAATTGGATTACAATTGGTCACCTTACTAATTGGATTAAAAGAACTGGAAGACTCTGAGCTACAGAATGAGTAAGAGAATTTTACCTTTGGGCATTTCAACTTCTGCTCCTGTCTCCCCATCAGATGGAGGACGACTTTCAACAATGGCGAAGCAAGATAAAGCACAAGTGGATTTAATGACGGTTATGCAAGAGATACAAGATCTTAAAATGAGTATGGAACAAAGAATGGAGAGTATTGACAAAAGAATTGGGAAGATTGATGAAAAATTTGAAAACGTTCAACAAATGATGGTGAATCACGATGAGAGAATTCAAAAAATAGAAGAAAAAGACAAACAAAGAGATGACATAATTGGAAATATTGATCATAGATTAGCAACAATTGAACAAGAAAAAAAGTGGGATGTTGAAGTGGGAGATGGACAGGTCAGAATTTTATCTTAGATTCCAAAATATTGAGGAGGAAAAAGGACAAAATTTGGCCGCAGTAATGATTGAAATATTGGCTGGAGCCTTGGAAATAACAGAGGAAAAGATGATGGATGGAGTAGATGAGATATATCGAGTCTTCACAAGATATGCGATGAGGAACCAATTACCAAGAGAGGTTCATGTCAGATTCACCAAAAAAACTATTAAAACCCAAATATTACAAGTGGCAAGAGAGAAGGTGTTGAAATATAAAGATAAAGAGATTGTGGTTTTAAAACAAGTACCTAGAAAAGTGAGAGAGATTAGAAGAGAATATCAATTTTTGACTAGAATGCTATTGGAAAAAGAGGTGAACTATAGATGGCTGATTCCAGAAGGATTAATGTTTACGTGGCAAGAACAGAGACATAAAATTGATTCAATTGAGAAAGCAGAAATATTCTACAAGGAATTTTTTGAAAGAAGAGAAGGGGAGAGAGAAAAAGAGAATATCTCAACTGAATTTGAAGAGGACCAAATGGAAACGGGAAGAGAGGAAGGTGCAGTAGGTGGACAAGTGGAGATTAAAGAACAACATGAAGTAAGATCCACGAGAGCTGTTAGACCTAAATATAAAACATAACCACGGAGGAAAAAAAACTGATTTCTATGAATATAAATGGATTATTCTGGACCATGATAAATGTCTATTGGAATAAAATTCAGCTACTAAAAGAAGAAAAACTTTCCACAAATTAGAGAAGCTAAAATTTGATATAACCTACCTACAAGAAGTACACATTAAAAAACAACATGAACAATCACTGGCATGACCAAAATTAGGGAAATATTTACTTCTTTGACTTAATGTAAAAAAAGAGGAGTGGTTTTATATATAAAAGAAACCATTCCAGCAAAACTGATTTATACTGATGAAGAAGGAAGAGTGGTTGAAATGGTTGAAATAGTGGACAATAATACAAAAACACTCTTGGTTGCAATTTATGCCTCAAATGATAAACAAGAAGAATTTTATAAAAAATTACATATGAAAATAATTGAACTGGACTATGCTAATATACTTATGATGGGAGATTTCAATGGAATTGTAGACAATAAACTGGACTATACAGTAAAAACAACACGACAAAATAGGAAAACTCTCCCTAAATCCTTTTTTAAAATGACAGATGAATTAAATCTAAAAGATATATGGAGAGAAAGAAATGCTAAAACTCAACAATATACTTTTTATTCAAACAGACATTTATCATGGTCCAGAATAGATATGATTTGGACATCAACAGAATTATTATCCAATATTCAAGAAATAAATATTGAAACAAGTACATGGGCAGATCACAATCCAATGATAATTAAATGGAAAGGACAAAAAAGAAGATCTAGATGGACATTAAATAATACTATTTTAAAGGATAAAAACTTTACACAATGGATGGAAAAAGAATTGGCCTTCTTCTTTAATGAAAACAAAAAAGAAGATACTTCAATACAGAATATTTGGGATACAATGAAGGCATATGCAAGAGGATTAGTAATAGACTATACAAAGAAAAAGAACATTAGGAAGAGGCAAATGATTAAAGCTTTAGAAGATGATCATAAATAACTGGAAAAAGAATTACAAAAAACTCCACAGAAAAAAGATATTAAACTTCAAATGGACATAATTAAACATAAAATGGATCAAGCAGAGAAAGAAGAACTGGCACAAAAAATTAGAAGTGCTAAACAGAACTATTTTGAAGATGCAAATAGGCCAGGTAGATGGTTAGCATATAAGTTGAGAAAAGAGAAAGAATCAAGAAAAATATCACAGTTAATAGATGACCAAGGCCAAGTTTGACATGGTAATAAGGAGAAAAAGGCAATCATTCGAGATTTTTATGGACAATTATATAAACAGGAGGATCTTGATGAAGAAAAAATTAAACAGTATTTATAAAATGCTAATCTACCTAAGATACCTGATGAAACTGGGGAAATGCTAGAAAGTGCTATAACAATGATGGAATTAACTGAAGCACTTAATAGACAGAACAATGGAAAAGCACCAGGACCAGATGGTCTCCCAGCAGAATTTTATATAACACTACAAGAACCGTTGAGCACTTCACTATTAGAAGTCATGAATGAAGTTATGACAAATAAGAAAATACCCAAAACATGGTCAGAAGCTTATATTACACTTATTCCAAAAGAAGAGGCTGACCCATTACAAATTAAGAACTATATACCTATTTCCTTATTGAATGCAAACTATAAAATCTTTGCTTCAATTTTGGCAGAGAGGCTAAAAAAATATTTTGAAAAATTTATTCACTCTGATCAGAATGGATTTTTACCAAAAAGACAAATTAAAGACAATATGAGGGTAATCCTGGACACATTGGAATATTACGAGGCGCACCCTGAAAAACAAATGGCTTTGATATTCTTAGATGCCCAAAAGGCATTTGATAATGTGAATTGGAGATTTATGTTATTACTATTGGAACAGATGGGCTTTGCTAGAAAATTTATTCAAGGAATAGAAGCCATATATTATAAGCAAACGGCAAAAGTAATGATAGATGGAGAATTCACAGTCTCTATTAATATTAAAAAAGGTACAAGACAAGGATGTCCATTATCTCCTTTGTTATTTGTATTAACTTTGGAAGTGTTAAATAGAAATATTAGAGAGGATACAAATATAAAAGGAATGAAAGTTAAAAAGGAGGAATTGAAATTGCAAGCCTTTGCAGATGACCTGGTCTTTATTTTGGAAGATCCTCTAGAGACAGCTTTAAAACTATTGGGAAAGATAGAGATGTATGGTGAGGTGGCTGGCTTGAAAATAAATAAAGACAAAACAAAGATTTTGACAAAGAACATGCTATTAAGACAAAGAGAAGAACTGACAGACCTATTGAAAATTCAAGTTACGAACAAAGTTAAATATTTGGGGATATATCTGACGTCAAGATGTACTTCACTGAAAGAGAATAACTATATTAAACTTAAACAGCAGATAGCATCAGACCTGAAAAAATGGGAAAACCTACAATTGTCATTGATAGGTAGAATTTCAACAATTAAGATGAATATTTTACCCAGAATTTTATATTTGTTCCAAACAATACCAATTAGGTGAGGTAAGGATTACTTTGAAGAATTAAATAAAATTGTGTTGAAGTATATATAGCAAGGCAAGAAAGCGAGAATAAAATTAAAACTCTTACAGGATGCTAGAATTAGAGGAGGATTTGGCCTTCCTAATTGGGAGTTGTATTATCAAGCTGCAAATTTAATGTAGGCTAAAGAATGGATAACGTTAAGAAAGACCAGATTGTTGGCATGATTTGAAGGACATGATTTATTATTGGGTTGGCATGCTTTTCTATGGTATAAGGGAACTAAATTGCAGGGTTATTTTAGAAGGCATTATATACGGGAATCGTTATGGTTGAATTGGGAGAAAATTAAGAAACAATGTTATTTGAAAATCCCAGTTTGGTTATCAACTATTGAAGCTTTTTCTTATCCTATAACCTATAAGAAGGAACAAACAGTTAGATATGGGGAAATATTGGATGAAAAGGGTGAACTTAAAACGATGCAAAATTTAGAGGAACAAGGTATAAAGATCATATACGCAAATACATTCAAGGTATCTTAAAGATTCTAAAATGGAAGGATTCTATGATAAATTGATTGACAGGTACTGATGAAAAAGTGATCAAAAAATTATATAATTATTTGTTGGAAATTAAATTGGAGGAAGAACAAGTTAAAGAAACAATGATTGCTTGGGGGAAGAATTTTGGATATGGGATTGATTTAGAGAAATGGCAAAAGTTGTGGTCTCAAAATTATAAAATGACAATGTCAATAGCATATAAAGAAAATTTGTATAAGATGTTTTATAGATGGCACTTTCCCCCGACAAGAATTGCAAGAATGTTTAAGAACAAATCTGAAAAATGCTGGAAATGTCATCAGATTCCTGGTTCATATTACCATATGTGGTGGACTTGTGAGGAGGCCAGGAAATACTGGACTAGAATTCGCATATGGTTGGAAAAAATGACAAAGAAACATATAGACTTGAAATTGGAGATTTTTTTATTGGGAATCTTACCTGATATATATAATAAAAATTTAAAATATTTGATTGTAAATGTATTAACAGCGGCTAGGATTGTATTTGCTAAAAATTGGAAAAGTGAGAGAATACCATTAGAGGAAGAAATCATTAAGAAAATATTGGAATGTGCTGAAATGAGCAGATTGACATTTGAAATTAGAGAACAAGAAGATAAACAATTTTATGAAGTTTGGGATCTTTTTTTATCAATGGTTAGATAATACAATATAATAATAGAATATTTAGAAACCTAGGATATAACGAATATGCATTTTTTTTGGTTTTGATAATATTTTGATAATATTTTATTAAGATAGATTTGGTATGATTTTATGATTTGTTTTAAAATAAATAAATTAAACTATAGTTATCTCGCTTAAGTATGAATTAGTTAAATTGCAGTCAAATGATTGTTCAATAGTGATATTGGGATATATGGTTGTTGATGGATGATATGAGTTATTATGCAACATAATTATTATGATGACTATGAAATGGATGCACAAAAAGGAGTGGTAAACCAACCGATACACTGCTTGTAAATTTATGAAGAATAATGATGTTTTTATGTTTATGTTATGTTTTATGTGTTTGTGTTTGTTGTAAAAAATTAATAAAACTTGTATTAAAAAAAAACAATTTCATGTGACGCATCACCATTTGGAGTAGGAGCCATTTTGAGTCATGTGTTACCAAATGGTAGTGAGGCCCTTATTGCCTATTTTTCAAGGACCTTGTCAAAGGCTGAACGTAATTATAGCCAGATCGACAAAGAGGCTCTTGCTGTTGTATCTGCTGTGAAACGGTTTCATGAATATGTGTATGGATGAGTTTTTACAATTGTTACCGACCACAAACTGTTGTTAGGGATTATAGCGGGAGACAAGCCAACCCCCTATATATTGTCACCTAGAATGACTCGCTGGTCGGAGTTCTTGGCTGCGTACAACTATAAATTACAACACTGCCCGGGGAAAGCCATTCCCCACGCTGATGCATTGAGCCGTGCCCCACTTCCGGAAACCGTCGACGACCCAGCTCCAACCCTTACGACATTCCAGATTGAAACGCTACAGTCACCGCCACTAACAGCCAGAGACATTACAATTGAAACAAAATGAGATCCTGTCTTATCGCGAGTTCTTTGCTGGGTCGAAAGAGGATGGCCAATAGAACAAACCTCTGACGATTTCATCCCTTTCAGAAACCGGCAAACAGAACTGTTTTCTCAAAAAGGCTGCATCCTATGGGGAGATAGAGTCATCGTCCCAGAGTGGTTAAAGTGAGCAGTATTGAAAACATTGCATGACAGTCACCCCGGCATCGTGCGTATGAAAGTGCTCGCACGAAGCTACGTGTGGTAGCCGGGTATCGACCGACAAATCGAAGACTGGTTAAAGACTTGCTCAAAGTGCCAAGAAGTCAGCAATGCCCCACCTAGAGCAACTCCAACAGAATGGGAAACCCCCCCGGGGGCTGTGGTCCCGCATCCACATTGATTTTGCGGGACCTACTAAAGGACACACATTCCTCCTAACAGTGGATGCCTATTCCAACTGGCTCAAGATCCACGAAATGAAGAATACTACAATGGAGTCCGTCATCCGAAAATTAAACAGGCTATTCGCAATGCACGGACTGCCAGACATCCTGGTCTTTGACAACGGACCCCAGTTCACTGCCCTGGCATTTGAACAATACTTAGCGGATTGGGGCATCCACCATGCACTAACTTCACCAGTGCACCCTGCGGCTAACGGCAGGGCCGAGCGCATGATACAATTTGTTGAAAAAACTCTCCATAAAATGGACTATGGGGACATTGATGACAAAATAAACAGAATACTCCTACTCCAACACATCACTCCGCACAGCGTCACCAACAAGACACCAGCTGAACTATTGATGGGACTCAAGTTCCGTTCCCACCTCGACCAGCTTCACCCTTCCTACGAGCCAGAGAAACCCTGCGGATCCAGCGGGAAATGCCGCGAGTTCAAGGTATGCGACTTAGTTTTCGCTAAAAACCTCTCCGGTGAACCATTATGGATCGAAGCAACCGTAATTCAAACCACCGGGCCCAGATTGTACCGTGTGCAAACCCGCGATGGAAAAATATGGAAACGCCATATAGATCAGCTTCTCTCTAGGCTACAACCCAGTTCCCGCGACTCCTGGGACTCCCAAACTTAAGGGGGAGGGGATGTCGAAGAAACCAAATTCGAGATGAGGGAAAGCAGAAGCGAAGAAAGTCAGCGAGCAGGTGCAAGTAATGAAGAAGAATCAGGGAGGGGTGTGGCCTCTCCACAGAGGAATACCTCAACGGAGGCAAGCCCGCAAAGATCGGAGGACAACAATGACAGAATTAGCAGCACCGAGTTGTCCAGTGAGAATGAGGAACCGCTGGTACAGATACGTCCAAAAACGTCCCACCGAAGCTGGACTGCAGACGGGAACTCTCCATAAAATGGACTATGGGGACATTGATGACAAAATAAACAGAATACTCCTACTCCAACACATCACTCCGCACAGTGGAGAGCAAATCTAATAGACAGTTAAAACAACCCACATATCTTAGAGATTATGTCACCGCACCTCTCAAACGGAACCCGGGGGGAAAGGGTGTTATGAACTAATAAAAACACTTAAATAAAATTTACCAAAGCTTAAAGAAAAAGCAGGGTTCTAATCCTGCACTTCTGATTGGCTGATAATAGCGATATTGGATTGGTCCGCTCTGGGCAATCTGATTGGCTGTTAACGAGCCACTCTCATTGGTTCAAGAGTTTAACACTTCCATGTTTCTCATTGGCTAATAGGTCAGCAGCCTGCTCTATAAAAGGGCTACTGCTGCCCAGGTTTTTGCTCTGTTCACGATGGTTAATAAAGAGTTGAAGTTCACTGTTCACTGACTCGTCTCCATTCCTTGCACCCATGTGCAGAACTTAACATTTTTAATCTTTATTTTTACCTTCAGTTATGTCTCTCCTTAGCCTTCATGATTTAAAGAAACCTGGGGTAATATGTCAACTTTAAGGCAGGTTGAGAAATAAATTTGAAAGCATCAAATTGGTTTTCCTCTTATACTTTAGCAAAATAAAATATATTTTGTAAATGTACTAGGAAAAATAATATAAAATTTGTCTGGCTTCGGTTAAAACAACAGGTTTGTTTTAACTAACCTGGCTATTTCACACTGACTATAACTTGCAAACAATCTTGTTTTAAAATGGCTTCATTTTCATTATTATTGTTGTTGTTGTTGTTGTGTTTGGTGGCAATATTGTAAAGCTCCACAATTTGGGAGTTGAATTCAATTTTGAAAGTTGAATTCACATTACAAACTGCAATTTTTTTTAGTAAACCTTAATTCTTCAAAATATACTGAACTAGAAATATAGTGCCTATATTTTAACCTTGGGAAATTAGATATCTAGTACTGATTCAATTTATTATAATTTCTAATTTGAGTTAATTTATCTATATTATATTAGCAATATATTCTTAGCTTAATGATAAATAATGATAATTTTATAAATTAATGATATATTGAAAAAGTGTAATCCCTGTGACATTTAGATTCCTTGTTTACTTGTTTGTATTTATCATGCATATTTTACTCCTTTAGTCATTTGTCATGTCTCCCCCACCTTCTGTCTCCACAGACATTGCAAAATGGTTTTTGAGCACTATAAAAAAGCAGAGATCTATATAAAATGACCCTGAACTTTACCAAGAATTAATTCCTTATTCTGTAACAGAAAACAAGAATATTAATGGAGGAACATACATCAAGGATGGGATGCTACTGGTTCTGCCCGGCTCTGTAGAACTGGTAGCTCTGAAGAGCAGCAGACACAGAACAGGTTCTGTGTTTGCTACTGTTTTCCCCACCCGCCCATCCGGGCTCTTACCTGACTTTTATTTCCTGCTTTTTCAATCTCAGCTGCTTTGCTGGCACAGCTGAGGTTGAAAAAGCAGGAAAAAAGGCATTTTTCAAATGCTGCGCACCTGCGTGCAGCGCTTATCAGCTATCTGGGAGACACAGCTTTTGTTGTATGACATGCACGCATGTGCATGAAGTGCGCATATGCATGCAAAACATAAGTACCAAATCCCCTGACATACATGTAAACTTATATGCTTCAGCCTTTATATTCAGTCCCATGGATTACAAATCCTGTAATTTACATTGCTTTTCTATTTTCTTGTATGAAAAAAAATAGTTCTTGAAGCATGTAAATTTGTAAAGTAGAAAATAACTTGCCATAATACCGCAAAACTTTATTATTTGTATCAGAAGTATGAGGCCTGACAACTTGAAAATCAAAGAGGATATACTTAATGAGTTTCTGTTGGATGATTCATCAACATCAGACTAAAATATAGGAAGACCAGTTGCAGTTGGATAGTTCGTCTAATATGGCTAGTCTTGTGAAAAGAAAGATTAGTTGTGGCATGATAGCAATATTCCAATATTTGAGTTGCTGCCACAAAGAAGAGTGGGTCAACCTATTTTCAAAAGCACCAGAAGGCAAGACAAGAAACCATGGATGGCAACTAATCAAGGAGAGAAGCAACCTAGAATTCCTAACAGTGAGGACAATTCACCAGTGGAACAGCTTGCCTTTAGAAATTGTGGGGGCTCCATCACTGGAGGCTTTTAAGAAGATACTGGACAGCCATTTGTCTGAAATGATAGGGTCTCCAGCTTCAGCACGGAGTTGGATTAGAAGACCTCAAAGGTCCCTTCTGACTTTGTTATTCTGTTAACTGATAAACTCTAGTCCACTCAAGTTGCCATGGTTTACTGTTCAACCTTCCTGTCTACATGTTGCTATTTCACTTGCAAGTGTTGCTGATTCTACTGGCATTTCTGAAAAATAAAACTATAATGCTGGAAGTGATTTTTCCCCCTCTCCCTGAACACATATAGCTCTCAGTAATGTTGAAAACACATTTTATTCTTCAGGAGAAAAAGCATATTTTAATTTACTAATGCTGGAGAAACTCCCACTATTTCCAATGTATTCATTGAAAGTAATTGCAATTGTAGTCACTTTAATATGGAGTCATGCTATAAATATGTCGGAAGAAACAATTCTCTGAGAATTGCTTTTGTTTACTAAATCACAAACTGGGGATTGGGCTTCTACATTCTATATTCTTTCTTCCTCTGAGTAATTGATAAGATCAGCTGCATCTTGCTCTATCTGATGAAATTGATAAAGAAACCTCTTAATTTGTTAAAATAATGAATCTAAGTAACTGTGAGTTTTCATTTCCATACTCTCTTCTGTCCCAACAGAATACAGATACATTTGATTGCCCATTAATTGTAGAATCATACAAATGTAACAACTTGCTCCTGACTGAACTCATTAATGATTTGGTTAGCTTAGGCTCCAGCAGATCTATTATTTTATAAGTTCAATCAATTTATAAGCAAGAAAATTGTTGAACTGCACCAGATAACATCTCCACCCCACCCCATTTTTTAAAAACACCATAAATTACACTAGTCAAGAAGCCAAAATAATCATCATCAGGTGAATTAGGCACATTTCAAGTGGAAGTTCTGCACAGAGAGGAATGGAGGCGCATCAAGCACAAATAATAGACATTTTGCTTTCTCATTTGATCATTTTTAATCCATGCCATTGTATGCCCCGAAACATTCCCTAGTTCCATTGCTCTATTTTGCAGGGAGTTGTCGTGATGTTTTGGCAGAATCTCATCTGTCATCATCAGGCTTGTGTATTGTGTTCATCTGTGAGTCAGGCTTTCACAGCCATTTCTGTTTTAAATTTGGTGCTAGCCTACTGCTGTGCCAGAATGGTTTTTTTTTTCATCCTGATTGGTTGGGAGTCTTGGACTGTGTTTATTGGACTTGGAGTTTGCTGTGTTCTGCTTGATTGGTATTTCTAATATCTTCTGTTTGTTTTGTAACATTTTTTGGCTGGCAACATCGTATTTCCTGTATTGGAGGCTTTTAGTGCGGCTTGGCTCCAGGTAAACGGACGGCTTTCATTTATTAGGAAGCTAGGTTTCATCTGGGTGCCTGGTTGGGGTGTGTTTGAGCTGGAGGTATCAGTGGGGGTCTGTTTGTGCCCAGGTGTTTGCTTGGCTTGTGGTGTGGAGATGTTTTTGTTTGTGAGTACAGGCTTCCAGATAATTGACAGTCTGGTGGAGTCATCCAGACTGTCAATTCTATTCATGCTTTCAGGTCTTTTTTCAATCTCTATGGCTTCTCTGATAATTCTATAGCTGGGGTTTTCTATAGTGGCTAGGGTTTTGGTGCCATTGAAGTCGATGCTATGACCTGTGGCTTTCATGTGTTGAACTAGTGAGGAAGTGTGTTCCAGCTTTTTTATTGCATTTTTGTGTTCATTCAGGTGGGTACATATTCTTCTATTAGTCTGTCCAATGTATGTGACAGGGCATGATGTGCAGAGGACTTCATATATGCCTTGGTTTTCCAGGTCAGTTTTATTTTTGGGGTTTCTTAGGATGGCTGCTATTTTTCTGTCTGTTTTGAAGGCAGTCTTGATGTGATGCCTGTGTAGTATCTTACTGATTTTGTCTGTAGTACCTGTTATGTAGGACAGGACAACTGTTCCATAGGTCTGTTCATTATGTCTCAGTGTGTTTTTGTGGATCAGGCCTGTGATTTTGCTTTTGTGGAAGCCGTTGACTGTCAGTACTTTAGTCAGGGTGCATAGTTCAGTCTTTATGTGAATCTTGTCTGCCAGGCATTTGGTTCTGGCAATTAGTGTTTTGGCCACGGAGTTTATCTGTGCTGGGTGGTGGTGGGATTGGGTGTTGAGGTTATGGTTTGTGTGTGTTTTCTTCTGGTATATGGTGTGTCCTAGTGTGCCATCTGTTTTTTTGTAGATTAGTACATCTAGGAATGATAATTGTTTGTTTCCGTTTCCATGGTGAATTTGATTTTGGGGTATGTGCTGTTTAAGTGTGTTAGGAAATTGTTTAGGTTTTCTTTTCCATGGGGACAGCATTTGCTGTCTTTTCTTGCAGAGCTAAAGGAAGAAGGTTTTCAATCAATTAACTGAGGGCTGTAGGAAAATGATTTTAATTGGAATACCATTCCCTTCGGATACATCAGTGCAAATTCATTAGGACCCAACCTTCTTTGGTACTATGGCCTATTTTTTTTTCTCTTTTATGATTAAGTTTCAAGAGCATTTCACAAACTTTCATTGATGTTTATTGATGTATGCTTTCATACATATCCCTGTGGAACATCATCCCTCTTAGAGATCAGATTGGCCCCAACCGCTTAGACTTTTCTAAGACCTAAAGACATGGCTTCATTCCTGGGGTTGGGGATCAGAGTACCTGTTGGAGGCAGTGCATTAATTTATTTGTATTGCATATATATTGATGTTTGCATTGTTGTTATTTCAGCTGCCAGATGTTACTTATTTTTAGTTGCTTTTTTCTTGGTTTTTCAAAATTGTTATTTGCCAAGAGTCACTTGTGTGAGAAAACGAATAAACATATCTCCCTCCCTCCCTCTCTTTCTCTCTCTCTCTCCAAAACCATGATCAGGCATTGCTATGGCTAGGTGAATTGGCCTGAGGGACTTGAGATGGTGCCAAGTGGCTTTTGTATGGGTCAAAATCAGACTTGTTGTTATGTAGATATTGCAAAACTTCCTGCCTTCTGCATTTGTGCATGGCCTCTTTAACTCAAAAGAGGACAATGAGTCACAGTTTGTGCTTTGCAGTTTCTATATTTTCTTGTGAAAAAAAAGTTTTAAAAAGAAGGGGAAGAAACAAGAGCTTGGTGCAGTGAGACGGAGAACAGACAATGAAGGGTTAAGTGTTAAAAAGGTGATGCAGAAGGAGCTTCTTTCCTGATCTGGAAAGCAAAGCTGCTCTTCCTCCTCCCTCTGCATTTAGTCCATGGGCCAGGCCAGATATCGGTACCATCTTGGGTGACCAAATCTTAATGGTACTAAAATGTTTATGGGTCCATACCAAGTACATTAAGATGTGATAGCCTTTTCAGATATGTAGCTTTGTATGTTTTTTAAGAAACCATCAATTTGACTGAATAGCGGCCTTGTGATATCACATGATAACACATATATTTGCGAAATGAAGCTGTAAATCATTAGAATTAAACCTAATTGATGTTGATAATTTATTAAAATCATGTGCAGAGACTTTTTGTGGTAAATGTAGAGCATCATAGCAAATTAAAATGTATTTCGTAAATTGCTAATATGTTTTCTTTTTCTCTTCCAACATCGTTACAAAGAGTTTTGAACTCAATTTCTCAATGCGGACTACTGTTGAATAATTGCAGTTCTCTGTTATATTGTGACAAACTACTAAGGCCCACATGATGGATTCAAGTGGAGACAAGGCCACTGCATTGCCAAAGAAAGGAGTGCGGCCAGGCTGCATTATTCACTGTTCTGGTGAAGACACGTCTACCTTCGTGTTACTAAAAGACTTGGACTCATGGAAGACACTGCTAAGAGCAGCAGAGATTAGACAACATGCTCCACTTCTGGACATTGCAAAAGACTTGGAAGAAGGCCAAATACCGCAGATCCAGTATCATCGCAAATGTCGCAGCATCTTTACCATGAAGAAGACTCTCGACTCCATCCTTTCTAAAGACAGGCCGAGTGCAGAAGAACAGACTGGTGTCCATGGTGTCAGAAGATCATCTAGGGATGCACCGAGTACATCAAGAGTGTATGACAAGACATGCATCTTCTGCTGCAAGTCAAGCAAGTACCTGAAAGGAAGACAGACAAGGGAACCTATCATCCAGTGTGTTGAGTTACGTGCAGATGACAGAATCCGCAGTGCAGCAACCCAAAAAATGGACCAGCGAATCCTCGCGTTGTTAAGCAGAGACCTTGTTGCCGCAGAGGGGCACTACCACAAGTCGTGCTACAAAGTGTATACAAAGGAAGGGGCATCCACCAGTTCTGGTGCATGCGATGAGCAGGAGCAGTCTGAGCAGGCAGTATACGAGGAAGCCGAGAAACAATCCTACGAAGAGCTATTCCTATATATCAGGAATGAACTCATTCTCAACCCTGAGGTGCTGCCTATGACAGATCTGACAGCTAGACTTGAGAAAGCCATGCACTCTCGCGGAATTTCTCAGATCAGACCATCAACCAAGAAACATGTCCGTCGTAAACTTGAAAGTGAGATAGGAGGATCGCTTTGCTTCGTTTCTGATGAGAAAGGGAAGCTTCTCATATATCCAGAGAGCTTGTCATTTGATGAGCTTGTCAAGCATGCCTACAGACTAGGGAAAGAACTCCACGAAGCAAGGGCTGCCAACTCTGGGGATGTCCTAGCCAAAGCAGCAATGCAGCTGAGGAATCAGATTAAGAAGCAAGATGTAAGCCAGACATGGCCCCCTGACACAGAGCAGAATGTCATTCCTGAATCTGTCACTGAATTCCTGTATACCGTGCTCACTGGAGAGTGTGAGTGTGCAGATCCTTCTGACAGAATCCAAAGGCTTGCCACTTCTCTTGCCAGTGATCTGATATTTGCTGTCACATGTGGCAAGACAAAGCCATCCAAGCACGTACTTTTGTCATTTGCTGTGAAGACCTTGACAGGCAATACAGAACTTGTACGCACACTCAATCGCCTGGGCCACTGCATTTCTTATTCACAGATTGAGGAGATCGATACAGCACTGTGCATTCAGAAGCTGGAGCGTGCACAGGAAGACATCCCACTGCCAGCAGACATCTGCCAAGGTGTGTTCACAACCCTGGCATGGGATAACATTGACCGACTTGAGGAGACACTCAGCGGAGAAGGTACTTCTCACAGAGTCAATGGCATTGCTGTCCAGCCCAAGATTGCAGGCCCCAAGCCACAGAATCTCTTCCCATCTGTCAGCAAGTCCAAGAAAAGGAGCATCAGTCCAGCCCCAACAATGTTACCAACCTACAATGTTGGTAAGCGAGCCCAGCCTCCAAAGACCGAGACTGTAGATGTTGACAGCATGAAGGAGGTCGACGAAGCCAAGATGAAGAATTTTATCTGGTTACTGACTCGACTGTCAGACCCTGAGAACCAGACTGTCAGCAGCTGGACTGGGTTCAACATCATGGTCCGCAATGATGTCACGGTGAACCAAGACATTGTGGGCTACCTGCCCACTATCAATGCTCCTGCAACAGACATGTCCACGGTCAATGAAGTGCTGGAGCGGACCCTACACATCATGCAGGCCCTTCAGCTGAACCAGATTGTCTGTGTCTTTGACCAGGCGCTTTATGCGAAGGCTGTTGAGATAGTATGGAAACATGACAAGTTCAACAGCATCGTCGTCAGGATGGGAGACTTCCACACAATCTGCAATATGCTCTCCATCATAGGGAAGCGATTTCAAGATGCAGGGCTCAGGGATCTCTGTGTTGAAGCTGGTGTCATTGCAGAAGGCTCAGTGAATGGTGTGATGGATGGTCGCAAGTACAACAGAGCAGTAAGATGTCACAAGCTGGTTTATGAAGCACTATTGAGGCTTGCCTGGAAAGGATTCCTCCGATGGCTGGAGGAACACCATGCAAGAGACATTCACCACCTTGATGAAACCCTGAAGAAGATTGCCAGCTTCCACGACGGTGTCTCTCAGGCTGCACTGCAAGACCTGCTTAATAACGAGTCATGTGTGCACACAATAAAGCTGTTTAAAGTCTACCTGGAGTCTCTCAGAAATGCAGATAACCTCTCTGCATTCTGGATGTCCTACTTGGACATGGCAGAGATCATGCTGTGCCTGATCCGAGCATCCAGAGAGGGCAACTGGATGCTTCACCTGGCAGCAATCAGGCAGATGATCCCATGGTGCTTTGCCTATGACAAGGTGAACTATGCCCGCTTCTTGACCTACTACTATGCCAAAATGTCTCGACTGCCAATAGAACACCCTGAAGTGCATGCCCACTTCATGCAGGGAGGTTTTTCTGTCCAGATTGGGAGTCAGAACCCATTTGGGCGGATACCTGTGGACCAGACAATTGAGGAGACGGTTAACAAAGACACGCAGACACCAGGAGGCACCAAGGGCTTCAGCCTGAAAGGTGGAGCTGTGGCAAGGTACTATCTGACATCTGAGTACCGCAGTAGATACTTGAGGCAACTGAGGAACATGGTAGGTCAGCATGACACTGACTTCCATCATCCAGACCTACAGCTGCCAAGGATAAGAAGAGATGAAGCTGATGTTTTCCACGTGGGGGGGGGTGGCAAATGACCCCCCTTGCCTCCCACCCTCCCTCCGGACGCCCATGACTAGACTGTTCATGCATACTAACAATGAAAGGGTTCTGGAGATATTTTGGATAGTATATTTGGTCATTAGCATAAACGTGGTGATGTTCAGAATAGAGAATATTGTCAAAGTATGTGTTCACCCTTTCTTTCCGTGTACATAGGGTGCATCTATTCTAAGAGTGATAACCTCGATTAAGCTACGAGTTAACAAGGGCTATCACATCAAAACATAAACTAGAGACATAAAAGAAGCCAAAAACACCTAAGATTATTAGTCACCTCGGGTGGTACCAATATGTGAAAATTCAGGTCTTGGCTCATGGACTAATTGCCCTTTTAACACTTAATCCTTCATTGTCTGTTCTCTGTCTCATTTTGCTATGCTTCTATTTCTCCCCCTTCCTATTATTATTTTTTTTTTGAAGAAATATAGAAACTGCAAAGAGTTTTGTGATGCAACACGTCTGGCTTTTCCAATCAACTTAGAGAATAGGTACAAGTTTGTTGATAATCAGATCAAACAGTGGTGGGATTAAAAAATTTTTACTACTGGTTCTGTGGGTGTGGCTTTGTGGGCATGACATGGCTTGGTGGGTGTGGGTGTGGCTTGATGGGCGTGGCAGGGGAAGGATACTGCAAAATCCCCATTACCTCCCCACCTCACTAATCTCCTTTCCAGCTCTGTTCTCCATTTTCCTGTGCAGGGCAACAAAAGAAGACCCAGCCGATCAGCTGGGAGCAGAGAATAGATGGGGGATTGGGCCAGTCAGAGGTGGTATTTGCTGGTTCTCCGAATTACTCAAAACTTCCAGTACCGGTTCTCCAGAACTGATCAGAACCTGCTGAATACCACCTCTGGATCAAGAATTAATTAACACAATGACTATAGATAAAAGCCTAGGAGTGAAAGCCTTGTGAGTTATTACAAAAGAAAACACTTGTTGTCTTGACTTATTTTTTTCCTCAATTTTTCTCTTTTATAATACAGAAATGATGCTAAAGTATTAATGCTGATTAAAAAGTAACAGCTTATAAGAACTCTTTACTTTTGAGCAAGAACTAATTGCTATAAAAGAGATATATAACTTTTCCCTTGCTCTTTTGGTTGTATTCAGACCTGATTATATTGGAACAGATCTCTTTGAATTACCTGAACTATGGTTTCGTTTAATCATAACTAAGTCCAAGTAATTTCAGTAAGGTTTTCTATAATCATGCTTAAGTCTGGATTCAAACCATAATATTTGACACATGTTTTAACATAATTTCATACTACTTCAGCAGTCAACTAAGCCTGGAAAATTTAAAGTTTAATGTCATATATTCAGTTTGTATCACTAGATACTACCAGCCAGCTGATTTTGCTCGTAGATTATCTTCCTGAATACTCAGAAATTTAGCTCCAAATATTGAAGTAAAAATGACTCTGAAGGATTTCCATTATCTTGAAATATATGGCTTATAATAGCATTTCATAACCAATTTGTTCCTCTTTTAATTTTATTGCTCAGAATCTTTACAAAGTCCTTCATTTCACTGATTCATATTTCAATGCTGCAAAAAGACTAGAGCAATGGTGCTAGTTTATTGTAACTAAGTGGTTGAATCATCATTCTCCTTTATTGATATTCAATGATTCTGAGCTTCTGTCCAGCAAAATAGGAAAAAGTAGCACAAATTGGTTTGAAGCACACTTCCATCTTTTTTCTTTCAAAAATGGAGGCTGGATGTTTCTTTTTGCAGACAACTGATACCTTCCAGAATTATATATCTTTTTGCCTGAAAAGAGAAATATGTTTCCAATATCTTCCTGTGTAAGACTTTGCACACTGGGTATTTAATTTTCTAGAATGGAAAGCATATGATGAAAATGAGAGATGAGAAATACAATAGAATTCTGTGTTTTGATTGGCTGAGGGCACAGGAATGATTTATCAATTCCCTAAATGCATATGGTTCAATTTTTCCTGAAACTAAGTTAATCTCTGCTGCTTGACCATCATTCCTTGCCAAATGAATGGCCTTATCAAAGCTTCAAATCCTTTTAGAGCCAAATGTTCTAGATTATGACCAATAGCTGAAGGAAATTTGAAACAGAAAAATCTACTTGATGCAAGGGTCTTCAAACTTGGCAAGTTTAAGACTTATGGACTTCAACTCCCAGAATTCCTGACCTAACATGACTGGAGGAGGAATTCTGGGAGTTGAAGTCCACAAGTCTTAAACTTGCCAAGTTTGAAGACCCCTGCAGTATAGTATATGAAGATTCTTTGAGGAGGATAGTATAAACATTCAATTATACTCTCTTTCTGTATTTTACATTAAATAACCTATTGCTGATGAATCCACTTCTGTCCTTTTTCTTCACATCTTTTAAAGAAAGGAAGCATATGTTCCCCTAGGCTACAGACTTAGTGTATGAACAATGTAGTAGCTTCAAATAAGACCACTCTTTTATCTGCTTGCTACTCTATGGCTAGATTTAAATTAATATGATTAGCCTTGCTTTTATGTGTCCTCATGACTAAATGCCAGTGGTCAAAAGATGGCTTTCATTAAAATGCATATTTTAAAATTGCTGAAGAGAATTAAACACTCAGGAGAGTTCTAGAAGGTTTATGGAGCTCAGTACCAGTTATCTCTTGTGAAAATACTGTCTGCAATACTGTAGTTCAATCCATCTTGGATGGTTTTCATTGGAAATTATAATAATTCTGCCCCCCTAACAAAATCAAGCATGCATAATTTTGAGGGATTTATAGTACGTACCTTCCTAACAGTGGTGGGATGCAACTGGTTTAACAATTGGTTCGGTGCACGTGCCCACGCTTAATGCATGTTTTGTGCGCCTTGTGCCAACATTCAAAAACTCCATTTTAAGCTTAAAAACATACCTTTTATGTCAGTGCTGGTGAGTAGAACAGCTGAAAGGTGGCAATTTGCTGTGCCGTGGGAATCATCTGAGTTAAAAAACAGGGAAATATAGGACAGGAAAGGGCGGGGCGGATGGGCAGGACCAACTGCTCACTGGAACTACTGGTTCTCTAGAACTGGTGTGAACTGGTAGAATAACACCACTGCTTCCTACCAAAAAGGGCCACTGTCATTTCTGCATGTCTGAAAATTAGCTTCCAAATTATAGGTAAGTCTTCTAAGGCAGAATGGGCAGCCAAGATTGTGTTGTGTGTAGCACAATGAGATGACAACATACACACACACACACGTACACACACAGAGGAATGTACATATAAGTAGATATTTATATATTGTCAAATAAAATAACGTATTTGTGGAAAATTTGACATTACACATAGGCAGACAATCAGACAGACAAGTAAGCTTAGAAACAATTACTATAATTAAAATAGAAATACACACCATAGCAAAGAAAACTCTTGTGTGGGGAAATGACCTATTTTCTATGATACTTATCTATTTTATGATTTTCTATTATAGAGGTAAAACTGAATTCTGCTTCTCTACTTATATAAGCTTTTCCTTTTCATCCTATGACATGAGTGGAATAAAAATTACCAAGATTTAACTATATCCATTTTTGTTTAACAAAACTATTGTGCAAAACAATACAACAAACATTCAAATCAACAGGACAGTGAAAGAAGTCAAGGGTAACCTTGTAATAACACTGAAAACATACAAGAATAATAGATATATAAAAATGGATTTCCCATTGCTGGATAATAAAAGCATTTAACTATATTATCAGTGCAACTTACTTTATAAGGTAATGAGAACTCATAATTATTATTTGGCCCCAAGCATTCTAGCAATCACTAAATACATTATTTCCTTTCTAATTTCCCTTGACTGATGCACCCAAATATATGGCTTTCTGCCTCATATTTTTTTTCACAAGGAGTAAAATAATTTCTTTAATAATTTGGGAAGGGGATCAATGGTTGCTTTACATTTCATGAGATGGTTGCAAAGAACATTCTTCTTGTCTTACTTTTGCTAAGCCTTTGAACCCACAGGATACTCAAAACATCCTGACAGTCTTCTTTTGCAGATACATTTCCTTCAGCCACTAAGATGAAATACCTTCCCCTCTACTTTGTGTGTATTTGTTTCACGTTACTTCAATTCCACATCTTCACAAATGAGACACATAGGTAGTCTTCAACTTATAAACAGGTGATTAGTCACCATTCAAAGTTATGAATGATGGACCTACTACTCAATCTTCCAGGTAGACACATCTCCAGGAAATCTAAAGACAGAAGTAAACTTTAAGACTTGTGGACTTCAACACCCAGAACTCTCCAGCTATGTTGGCTGGAGAATTCTGGGAGTTGAAGTCTACAAGTCTTAAAGTTGCCAAGTTTGAAGACCTCTGACCTATAACCTCAAACCTTGCAGGATTCAGCTTTCAGAAAAGTGATTGTGAATTGACTGCTAAAATAGCAATTTGAACCATCATCATCATGTAGTAATAGAAACTTACTGAATCTGTTTCCCATTCAGATTAATGGCTTGTTTTGTCCTGGCAGATAGGTAATCAAAGCAGGGAATTGCTTTATGTAATGGTAGAAAATAACATAATAATAACATAACACATACTTCTATTTGAAATAGAAGATTATAAAAAAGTATTGAGAAACAAGGTCATGAACACATTGAATCAAACATGGATAAAATGAAGATCATTCTTTATGACATAATGTTCATTCAACAGCTGTTTTCCATCACTAAGAATTTCTAATTTAATAACAAGGATTTTAAGTGCAATCTTAAAATTAAAGTTGTCTCATTGTTAACTGCTTGACTCAGCATATAGCTGACCTTGTCGCTGCTTGGCAGCTAAATCAGGATCAAATCTGGTTAGTGCTTGGATGAGAGATGCTCCAGGCAATTCTAGAGCTGGACCCTAGAATAGAAGTTGGAGGAAAAAAAATTCTGGAAGAAGACAGTGACGAACCCTTTCTATATTACTTCTAAAGAAGTATCATTGAAAACCATGCTGCAGTCAGGAATTGAGGTCAGCACAGGGACTTTATTTTTATGGGTGTCAGCATGGCATGGCTTGGTGGCATGGTTTGGTGGGCATGGCAGGGGAAGGATACTGCAAAATCCCATTCTCTCCCCACCCCACTAACCTGCTTTCCAGCTCTGTTCTCCTGTGCAGGGCAACAAAAGAAGACCCAGGCAATCAGCTGGGACTCAGGAGGCAGAGAATAGATCTGGGTGAGGCCAGTCAGAGGTGGTATTTGCCAGTTCTCCAAACAACTCAAAATTTCCACTACTTGTTCTCCAGAACTGGTCAGAACCTAATGAATATCACCTCTGTAATCAACCCTTCAGTTGCTATTATTAGAGCTGCAATCTTGCATAAGGTAATATTAGGAATAAGTACCACTGAAGTTTACTTCCTACTGAGTAGCGAAGTAAAAATGGACAACAAATAAGACTGCAAAATATCATTCGGTTTTTCTGAAAGGACACAAATTATCTTTTCATAAAATGATCAGTTGCCATTGGTAGTCTTATGGTATTTTCTTCTGTTTTTAACTTTGGCATTTTCCTTCCATACTGTATAAAATCACATGCGTGATCACTGTTGAATGTCCAAATGAACAAAAAGTTTTGGATTTTTTGACTTTGGACTTTGATAAGCTTTGGACGGACTGTAATGATATATAATTGTTGGATGCTATGGGCTTCTGAACACCAGGTGTGTTGGTAATCAAACCTTATACATAACTTGATTATGGACAAGAGGGCAGACCTGACATGTTGCCAAGAAGAAAAAGTCCCATCAGTGAGATTCATGTATTGCATCAGTCCAGATCCCAGGCGAAGAGTGCTGGAGAGACAGATATTCTCTAGGAGACTCGAAGGAGACCCATTATGAGAAGCATTGTTCTACAGGTAATCAGATGTGATGGAACAAGCGATGTTTGTGTGATGGAACCAAAGGAATAAACAGAGTGTGATGTTATTGTGTCATGAAAATAAATTAATAAATAAGGAAATGGGATTTGGTATCAAAAGTAAAGTTTGGGTTATCTCAAATGATATATTGATACCTTTATGTGACTTTCCTCTATAAACACCCTTCTGTAGTAATTGGTTTAGTGGTTCAGTTTTATCTAACTAGGACTCAAACCTGCTTGTTCTTGCCAAAGAAGCATGCCTCTAAAATCCTTCATTTAGGAATTGATGTATCTCTTCACTGCCTCATTTCACAGAGAAAAATAATAGTGTCAGGCAATATCCTTAGATCAATTTAAACATATGGGATTTTGCTTTCCCATTAATTGCAATAACTGTTGTAAGAATGACTATGTCCAGATCCAATTCAATAACTGCAAAAGTAATAAAACAGTAGCTATTTTTATTCATTAACATAATGAAACACTTAGCCAGAAAAATCCATATATTGATTTGCTGCAATAGAAGACTGAGTTGGATACTGAGCTTTCTACTCTCTGGCAAATGTAACAAACTGTAAAACTGCTAATGATGTAAAGATATATTTTGCACACTTAAAAGCTATTTAAAATGGATTTCATGCCTTGGAATATATAAACCAACATGCCTGGTGAGATATTAGATGTGTGTTTATCAAGTATCCCATCATCAAGAAACTTATGTTTTGTTTTCTTCACAAAGAAAAAAAGAGAATTAGTTGATCACAGATGTCTGGAGTCATAGTAATTAGGAACCCAATTAACCTTGATAATGAATACATTCTCTTCTGTGCAGTGACAGATTACTCTATTCATACATTCTGCAGCCATTCAACCTTATCAAATGCCCTTGTGGCTGATATTGGAATGGGACAGAGTAGAGTAGAGTAGAATAGAGAAAGAAATAGAGAAGAGAGAAGAGCAGAATTATCACATCTAATCTTTGTACACTTAAGAATACTGTGCAAATATCCAATAGTCCACTCCCATTACTGATTACTTACTATGGTATATATACATATACTATAAGGAACATAATATTATGTTCCTTAGATGTTAAATCTAAAAAATCCAGTCAAACTTTAACTTAATTAACATAGGGCAAAGGACATTTTTTATTGCCCACTGAAGACCACCAAGGAAAATAACACATAAAATGTCTAGCAGCAAACTTCAAAGTATAGATATTGGACAAGTAGTCAAGTGTATTTGTATGTATTTTCTTTTAAACAGCATTCTTTTGAAATCAAATTAAATCAGGTTTGATTAAATTAGCAAAGGAAGAATTAAAAAAAGAGGACAGATTGTTTATAGATCTAATTATTAATTAATTCTCTTACAAATTATGGTGCTTTCCCAAAAAATTCCAAGGGCTGCTTTCAAAACATTTTGAAATAACAATTTTAAAGGTTTGAATTAAAAACAGCAGCTTAAAAACTGTTATTAAGACAGATGGCAAGTCATTCATGTGTGTACATTTTTCTTCTCAAGTGTATTTATTTAAGTAATATTTATCTCACTTTTCAGTATTAAAAAATCATGTCAAAGTAGTTAAAAGTCAGAAAATTATAAACTAGAAAACTAGAAAACAATATAAAATATATCGAGTATTGAAACCAACCACCACCAATTAAGCCAACCCTCTTCAAGGATGATCTAAAATTAAAAATAAGTGAGAGGAGACAAAAAAATAAATCTTTAACCATAATCCTGGGGTTTTATGTATGTATTTATATGCTTTGTACAGATGCCCATCTCAAACAAATGACCCAGGATATCTTACAGGATTAAAACACACAAACCTATACAACTGCTCAGCACACAAAAAAGTGGTTGTGATTAGTGGCAGAATTCATCATCTACCTGACCCAAATGCCTGGAAACAGCCAGGTTTTCAATGCCTCGTGAAAGGTTAATAGGGTTGGGACCATCCAAATCTCCAGGAGGATGCTGTTCGATAAGGCAGGTGGCACAATTCTGGGGTCCAACCAGATGTCATTATTTGATAGAAGGGACCTAAAGCATGCCCTTTCTACTAGATTTGGCAGAGCGAGTAGAAACAGTTGAAGAAAGATGATCCTACAGATAGCCCGGAGGACATCATAGTGGATGATCAGTATGTTGCATTGCACCTAGAAACTTGCTGGGAATCACTGAAGCTCCTTGAGCCAGCAGTATGACATGATATAATGAGAAATATCACAACACCAACCCCCCCCCCGCCATTCCTAAATTCTGGGCCAGCTGCAGCTTCTCAGTGCTTTTCAAGGGAAACCCCATGTAGAGCGCTTAACGGCAATCCAAACAGGACTAAGGCATGAGTAAACCATAAGGAAGCCTCCTAGCCCAGGAAAGGGATCAATCGGTGCACTAGATGAATCTGTACAATAGTACCCTTGGTCAGGGATGTAACTTTTCTTCAAGTAAGGGATGACAGTCCAGGAGGATCCCTAAACTGTGCACTAACTCTTACTGGAGAAGCATACCCAGAGCTTTCAAGCATGGGGAAAGCAACTTAACAGCATTACTTGGTCAGCCCAGGGAGGAGATGTATAACTAGGATGTATAATCAGTGATGCAGTGAACCCCATGCTGACATAACCTAGCCCAGTAGGTTAATGTCAATATTGAGTAGGAAAAGGTAGAGCTCAGAGGACCCCCATAGAGCAAAGGCTTCAGACTTGACCTCTACCAGTGCTAACTGGAACTGGCTCTGGAGAATGGAGGAGAATCAGCATACCATGAGGTCTCCTGCTCCCAACCTCCTGAGCCAGTTCAGAATAATATGTTTCTTGCAGTAATCTTTCAAATTTCTGAACCGCTAATTGCCCTGGAAAAACAGTTCAAGTGAGGTACATATCAGATTACTGGAAGATATGTCTGCCATCATTATTGTTGTAGATGAACTTCCAGCCTATCTTTTTTTGACCTTTGAGGGAAAGACCACTTTTACTCTCTGTTGAGATGAGAGATTCAAAGGATAAACTAGTTACAATAAAAACTGATTATTTTTTGGAGAACAGCTGAGCCAGTTTGGGGGGAGGGAAGGAATGTCAAAAACTCACTAACAACTCTACTTCTGGCAGGTGAGTTCAGCGTCCTGTTTCCAAGTGAGAGTATAATGTGGGGGGGAATTCCAAAGCAATAACCTCTTTCCTCAGCAATGACATTGAAAGAAAGACTAACTTCTACTGGGGACACTCAATGTAGTCATAATGATCAACAGCCATGCTTTAATTATTTTTTCTTTTAAGTCAGACTTGACTCCTGGAGGTTATCTGGGTAAGACCTTGCAGGTGGAAGTGCTTTACCATTGCCTTGGGTCCTTGGGTCAAGTGGGAGAGACTGGCCCAAGGTTACTCAGTTGGTTTTAGGCCTAAAGTAGGAGTAGAAATCAAGTTTCCCTGATCTTAATCCAGCACCTTCAGTACCAACAGCCACAAATTTTCTAATGTCCTTTAAATCCATTGGCACTGAGAGTCTTACCCAATCTATCTTAAATACAAAATGTCCTTCCTGTTTGATTCCAAAGAATGATTGCATCTACACCTGACTTGAAAGTCATTTTTCTTAATAATTGAATTTTAAAAAGAGATAATGGGGTCAAGGTGTTCAAAGCTAATGAGATGAATCAACTATAGCAATAAAATACAACATAAATGTTTTGCTCTTCCACCTGTTATGGCAGAAAGGGGATGCCATGCGTGTAACTTTAAGCAGTGCCACTTATGAAAGAGCAGTGGCCTTTTCAAGGATCAGCGAGCATCATGTTCTGAAAATGCAATGGGACCCAGTAGTTGAACCTCATCAGACTATTATGGCAAATAAATGCATATTACTTGCAGTCAGTCGATTGGAATGCAGATGGGAGGCAAATGAGCAGGCAGAAAGCACGCTCATTTTTGAATGTATGCATATTTTATGAACTGAAGCAGGGACACCTACAAGATAAACAGTCATTTTCAATTTTTGCCTAGCAAACTTAATGAAACCTGAACATGAAGGTAGCAGGTATTGCTCCTCCTGTAATTCACACTGTACAAGACAAGCAGAGTTGCTCGCTTCATCAGTGTCTCACCTATTCAGAACCGTCCTATCTATAAGGCAAAGTGAACTGGCCACTAGGTTCAGTGTGCTGGCTGCAGAGAACCAGATTTCAATTCACTTTTAGCCTCTCGGTGACTTTGATCCACTCATTCCTCCTCTGCTCAGCTTATCTCGAAGGATTCTTGTTGTGAGGATCAAATGAAGCAAAGAGTCTTTTCAAACTGCCTTGAGCTCCGGAAGAAAAGCAAATGGTGAATCTAACAGATAATAATGAAAAAGCAGAAAGATATTTAATTTATTTGTGTTGGTCTTCTGTTTTTATCTGTACAGAGGGTAACCAGCTTTTCAGATTTGTTTGTCTGATGTGTGAAAATAACTTGGTTTATTTTATTTTATTTTATTTCTTTGACTTGTCAATCGCTTACAAGATAATAGGTACAAGTATAGACATGAGTAAGAATACAGGAAATAGGTATGAATAAATGGGGACAATAGGACAGGGACGGGAGGCATGATGGTGCACTTATGCATGCCCCTTACAGACCTCTTAGGCATGGGGTGAGGTCAACAGTGGATAGTTTGAGGTAACTTGTCTGGTTTTGGGCGCTATGCTTGCTGGCAATCAGGAGCGATTGTCCTTTATAGCAGTAAAAGTCAGTCAGTCAATTCAAAGGCATATGGGAGGCAAATGGGCAGACAGAAAGCATTCCCCTAGTAACCCCTAGTCTTTCTCATCTGATGTGCTGCTGCTTCCAATTTCGGGCCCTGTCCTGAAATGATTTTTAAATTAAAATTAAATTAAAATTAAAAAGAGAGAGACAAAACAATCCAGTTCTTATTGGTAAACTATAGCTGTGATTTGCTGTTGGCAAAGGATTTTCTGCTCGATTGCTGGGTGGGCCCGGCCATGGTGGGCATTGCCTAGTTGACCTCCTGCACCAAGGCAGTGGGGTGGGGGACATTTTTGCCCTCCCCAAGCTCCAGAGGCTTTCCTCAAGCCTTTGGGAGGGCAAAAATAACCTTCCCAGGCTCCAGAGACTCCCTGGAAGCCAGAAATGGACCCATTTCCCTGCACTTACCTTCATCCAAAATGGGCTGCATGGGGGCTCCTGGAAGGGATGGGATGGGTGAGGACAGCCAGGAGTGGGATTTGGGAATTCTCTGAAGTGCACAGAATCTTAGCTGGGGCTCTCCCGAATCCCTGTGAACCCCCAGCAGCCCACCCCTGTAGGTATGTCTGTATCTACCCAGAGTGATCCTTTTCTACCATTCTTCTTGCCTCCCTTCTGTTGTGAATGAATAATTCTAATAAAGTTATATTGAGCTTGAAGTCAAGTGCAAGGGTTCTGACCCTGCATTTCTGATTGGCTGTTAATGGCAGGATCGGATTGGTCCATTCAGGAGCATCTGATTGGCCATGAACAGGCCATGGCCATTGGCTCCAGGTTTGCTATTGGTTGAATAGTTAATAAGTTGCCTATATAAGGAAGGCTATAGCAGCCCTTGAGCTGAGCTGTCACACCATGTAAATAAAGAGTTTGAAGTTTACTGTTTCTACTGGCTCGTCTCCATTATTTGCACCCATGCTCCAGACTTAACAATGGTGATGAGGATGGGGTAGGATGACATCCGAGCCAACTAAAGACAACTAAGCACATGGCTGAAGTGCACAACGGCGGAACCATGTCCGGCAGCGTAGTACCTCCTGCTCCGTTCGATCCAGCTCAAGAGGACTGGGAGTCCTACATGGATCGTTTTCAAATGTTTTTGGAAACGAATAATCTGAAGGATGCCACAACCGGGAAGAAACGGGTGGTATTCCTAACGCACTGCAGCCTGACGGTATTCAAAATGGCCAAGGCATTAACGAAACTGGCTGAAGTGAAGGCCATGGACTGGGACATCCTCGAACCATTGCTAAGGGCCCACTATGCACCAACCGTTCCAATGCTCGTGAGATGACATGAGTTCTATCAAAGAAACCAGCAGAAAGGAGAAAGCATTTCATTGCAGACCTCCGGAACTTGGGAGGCCTTTGCGATTTCGCCGAACTAGAGGAGGCCTTGAGTGACCGAATAGTTCTCGGGTTAGACGCTCTAAACGTACAGAGCAAAATAATGGCAAAGGGCAACATCACCCTTAAAGATGCCATAGCTGAAGCTACAGCAGCGGAGGTGACCAAGAAGTCGGCTGCCCAACTACACCGAAATCGCACTCCAACACACCAACTGGCTGGTGAAGTTTCACCTAATGCAGAAGGGTGGCTACCGACAGCCCACCATGAGGACCTCTCTTTGTCGTCAGACAGTGACGAAGAAGAGGTCCATCGCCTGCGGTCCAATCGGGACCGATACCCGAAGTCCCAGCAACCGTGCGCTGGCTGTGGGGCCAACCATTACCACTCCGATTACAAATTCCGTGACGCGCTCTGCCATGAGTGCGGGAAACGAGGCCACATCGGACGGGTCTGCCGAAGCCTCCTCGGACCCAGCCAGACCTCGAAAGGAACCAATCTCCGCCAATCAACAGGGAATCGCCCTGTAAGGCGAGAACCAGTAAACCACTCCTACAGAAACCGACCCATGAGTCGTCTAGCGAGACGGGAAGAGGCCCACCAAACGCTCACTATTGGCCATGCCTCTTCGCTAGACGCTAAGAAAATTTGAGTCAATGTGAACATTGAAAATCAGCCTTGCCAAATGGAAGTTGACTCGGGATCATCTCTTTCAATGGTCTCATGGAAGACCCTCAAGCAACTCATCCCCACTATCCGGCGCCAAGACCTTCAATTCCAACGGCTCGTGTTAAAGGACTACCAGGAGAACCGAATTCCAGTCGCAGGATCCAATCAAGTCTGAGTTGCATTCAAGAACCGCACGGCGTACTTACCCCTGACGATAATCGATAAGGACTGGCCTAGTCTGTTAGGCCTGCAATGGTTCGCACCACTCGGCATTGAAGTGGCAGGCATTAACCGAATCGGTGGCAGTAACTGGGAGGAAGACCTCGCCCACG
Source organism: Hydrophis major (assembly GCA_033807585.1). Lineage (NCBI taxonomy): Eukaryota > Metazoa > Chordata > Lepidosauria > Squamata > Elapidae > Hydrophis > Hydrophis major. The sequence goes on along the minus strand of CM066329.1, from coordinate 140,800,405 downwards.
AGTTCAGGGACATCTTCAAGGAAAAGCTAGGCGAGTACAAGGGGACACCAATATCCTTTAGCCTTAATCCAAAGATAGCTCCCATCCGCCTTAAGCCTCGTTGAGTTCCGTTCGCTCTGAAACCGAAAATCGACGAGCAGCTTGATAAATTGATTGCCCAGGGAGTCTTAAAGCCAACTGACCACTCCCCATGGGAAACGCCTATTGTGACACCAATTAAGCCGGACGGCTCCATTAGAATTTGTGGGGACTACCGAGCCACCCTAAACCATACCCTGCAACAGAACCCATATTCAGTGCCGGTGGTACAACACCTCCTCCATTCCTTGGGGGGCGGAAAAGTCTTTGCTAAACTAGACTTGGCTCAGGCTTATCAGCAACTGCCGGTTGACAAAAAAATGGCACAGGCACAGACTATCGTAACACACCGAGGTGCCTTTAAGTGCACGCGGCTCCAATTTGGAGTCAGTGTAGCCCCAGGGATCTTTCAGAGCCTAATGGAGAGACTATTGCAGGGGATCAAGGGTGTTGTCCCCTATTTTGATGATGTACTCATTGCTGCCCCCACTCCAAAAGTCTTATGGGAGCGTTTAAGACTGGTATTATGAAAATTCCAGGAAGCAGGCCTGAAAGTCAAAAAAAAAAAGTGCAAACTGTGTACCGATCGTGTTGAATTCTTTGGGTACTTAATTGACAGTCAGGGTATTCACGCTACCGATAGCAAATTGAGAGCAATAAAAAACGTTCCCAGACCCCGGAACAAGACCGAACTCCAGGCGTTCTTAGGCCTCATCAATTTCTATAATGTATTCTTGCCGCACAAGGTGACTGTCGCTGAACCTTTACATCGCTTACTAGATAAAAAAGCAATTTGGGTATGGGGTCACAAAGAAGAGCAGGCGTTCCGTAATGTGAAAAAACTACTGACTTCGGACGCTGTACTAATGCAGTACAATGAGACTTTGCCAATAAACATTACATACGATGCATCGCCCTTTGGAGTGGGCGCCATTTTGAGCCATGTGTTGCCTAACGGTAACGAAGCCCCTGTTGCTTACTTCTCAAAGACGGTCTCAAAAACCGAGCGAAATTACATCGATAAAGAAGCCCTGGCGATTGTATCAGCTGTTAAAAGATTTCATGAGTATGTGTACGGCCGGGTTTTCACTATTGTAACTGACCACAAACCATTGCTGGGGATCATCGCTGGGGACAAGCCAACTCTCTACATACTTTCTCCCAGAATGACCCGCTGGTCAGAATTCTTGGCTGCCTACAATTATCAGCTACAATATCGTCCCGGTAAAGCCATTCCCCACACCAACGCGCTGAGCCGTACACCACTCCCTGAAACTATCAATGATCCTGCACCAACGATGACAGCATTGCAGATCGAGACACTCCACACGCCGCCATTAACTGCCCATGACATCGCGAGAGAAACAAAATGTGACCCCATCTTGGCGCGAGTCCTCACATGGGTGGAATGTGGATGGCTATTGGACCAAGTACCAGACGACTTTGCACCATTGAAAAGTCGTCAAACAGAGTTGTTCTCGCAGAAGGGCTGTGTCATCTGGGGCGATAGAGTTGTTATCCCAGAACGACTCCAACAGACACTGCTAAGAACCTTGCACGATGGCCACCCTGGCATCGTGCGCATGAAGGGCCTCGCACGAAGCTACGCGTGGTGGCCAGGCATCGACAGACAAATCGAATCATGGGTAAAAACTTGCAAGAGATGCCAAGAAGTAAGCAATGCTCCACCAAAGGCAACCCCAACTGAATGGGAGACGCCGTGGGGACCCTGGTCCCGCATCCATCTGGACTTTGCTGGGCCAACCAAAGGCCACACGTTTTTGATAACCGTCGACGCCTACTCGAATTGACTCGAGATTCACCAAATGAGCAACACAAACACTGACGCGGTCATCAAAAGGCTGAAAAGACTTTTTGCAACCCACGGATTACCAGACGTTCTGGCATCCGACAACGGGCCCCAATTTACCGCGCTGTCTTTTGAGCAGTACCTGGCTGACCGGGGTATTCAACATGCACTCACTTTGCCTGCGCACCCTGCTGCCAATGGTAGGGCTGAGTGCATGGTACAATTCGTCAAAAAGACTCTCCAAAAGTTATACTATGACAACATCGACGAGAAAATCAACCGGATCCTTTTCCTGCAGCACATCACACCTCACAGCGTCACCAACAAAACTCCCGCCGAGCTGCTAATGGGACGAAAGCTCCGCTCCCACTTTGATCGGTTACACCCAGCCTACAAACCGGAAAAGCCACTCGGATCCAGCGGCCGATGCCGTACCTTCCAGGTAGGCGATTTAGTATTCGCTAAAAACTTATCGGGCGATCTGCTGTGGGTAGAGGCGACCGTAATCCGCGTAACTGGCCCAAGATCGTACCTTGTTCAGTGCCCTGATGACAGACTTTGGAAGCGCCACATAGATCAACTACGATCGTGACAACCGTCTCGCAATTCTGAACTCCCTTATGACCAAACTGAGGGGGGGGGGGAAGATACAGAGGAAAGCGAATTACAATTAGAGGGAACCCTTTTCAATGAGACTGATAATGGAACTGAAATGCAGGAACAGGAACCATAGACCGGAGTGAGTTCACCTCAGGGAGTGGCCAGTGATATTGGTGACGACGGGAATGCGAACTTGGAACCAGAGGCACCCCTACCATTAAACAACGATCTACCTCAGCAGAAGTGCAGCGAACCACCAGGCACTTTGCGAAAATCGAAAAGACTAATAAAACAGCCGTCCTACCTGAAGGACTATGTAACCGCGCCCCGTGGGCAGAAGCCGGGGGAAAGGGGTGTTGTGAATGAATAATACTAATAAAGTTATATTGAGCTTAAAGTCAAGTGCAGGGTTCTGGCCCTGCACTTCTGATTGGCTGTTAATGGCAGGATCGGATTGGTCCGTTCAGGAGCATCTGATTGGCCATTAACAGGCCATTGCCATTGGTTAACCTGGAGCTAGTGCTCCAGGTTTGCTATTGGTTGAATAGTTAATAAGTTGCCTATATAAGGAAAGCTATAGCAGCCCTCGAGCTGAGCTGTCACACCATGTAAATAAAGAGTTTGAAGTTCACTGTTTCTACTGGCTCGTCTCCATTATTCGCACCCATGCTCCAGACTTAACACCTTCTCTTTCCTGTGCTAGGCAAAATGATATTGTGCCATTTTGATGCAAGCACCGTAATGGGACAGTCTGCCCCAGCCAACTTGCCCCAGCCAACTCGCTACACATTCTTATTTGCAAAACGACACCCCACACCCTTATCTAAGGCATGCAATTTTGCATTACAATGTCTCAACACATGTTTTGTCATTTCCTTCCACCCTAGGGAATGACTACAGATGGTTAGCATAATTTGCCTTCACAACTTCTAGGTGTCCATTCATCTCTGCTCTGTTTCTTTCTTTTTGTCTTCAAAAGCTTCAATAAGCATTTCTTTGGCATGCAAAGGGTGTTTCCCTGAGAGGAAAACTCGTGATATTTTAAAAAGAATTTAAATATGAAATGTTCTCCATTTAGAAACTTCCTTATTCCAATTGATCAAACAGCATGGGGTAAAATATATCCTCAAAGTGAAATTTTATTTACTCAAGAGTGTTGTCAGCATTTCCCTATAGCGGAGTGTACATTGAACATTTTGGCTTGTGAAATGTTATTTGTTGAGGACAATACAATCAGATTATCTTCTGACTTTTTCATGTAGAATGGATAAGCTGCCCAGGATGACACAAGTATCTTTTATATGTTATAATTAGAAAATTTGAACATTTGGAGCACACTACAACATCAAATAATCAGTCTGAGATAGTGTTAAGGTGCTGGTCTAGAACCAGGAGACAGTGGTCCCAAAGTGCTTTTCAAAAGGCAACTGGATTTTTTTTCTTTTTCTTTTGAAATTTCAGTTCTCATCCAGAACTGAAGAAGCTTTTTGGATGAGAAGTGAAATGTTTTCAAATGGAAAAAAAACCCCCAAGAAAGTCCAGTTACCTTTTGAAAAAGCACCTTTGGGATAATCATGATCTGAATGGTTGAGAATCTCCATGCACAGGACAATGAGTTCTAGTCCCACCTTAGCCATGAAAGCTGGCTGGATGATTTTGGGCCAGTCACTTTCTCTCATTCCAACTCACTAACAGGATTCTTGTCAGGGAAAGAGAAGGAGGAAAGAGTATTATATAACAATAGTACTTGGACTTATATACCACTTCACAGTGCTTTACAGCACTTTTTAAGTGGTTTGTAGAGCCGAAAAATCTGGGTCCTCATTTTACCAACCTCGGAAGATTGGAAGGCTGAGTTAACCTTGAGCTGGTCAGGATCGAACTCCTGGCAGTTGACAAAGTTAGCCTGCAATACTGCATTCTAAACACTGTGCAACCACGGCACTTATATGTTTGCCATCTTGAGTTACTTATAAAATAATATAGGCATAATAAAATCTAATAAATAAATAAAAGCAGGATGTGCTCTATCTTCATCTTATTTAAAAGAGGGGAAAAAAGAGGGAATAATACCATTCCCCAGCTAGTCTTTTTTTTCCTATTGATGTCAGCATTATCTTCACTCAGTGTTAGACCTATAGTGATTCAGGAGGAGGTAGGAGAAGTCTTTAGGACTCACATCAGCACCATACTTTTCAGCTCAATTTGCTAAAGTTGCCCAATGCTTTTTTCAGCTTCAGCTTGAGCCTGAAAGGAAAGGAACATCTGTCGACCTTTCAGAAATTAAGATTGATGTGATGCTTAAATCTACGGCCTCTTTTCCTCGAGGTCTGTGTGAGAGCTTGAAACAAGTCAGGCTGTTGTAATGAATAGCAGAGAGGTGTTGTGTCAGTACCCACACAAGGTTTGGAGTGCTTTCTGGCTTGATTCCAGAAGCATGCTGGTGAAAAAGCTGTTTTTGCTTTGAAGATCATGAATAGAGTATATAAGGAAAGGAGAAGGGCCAGTGTCATAACTTTCAGATTGCAGGAGAATGTTGTAAGCATCATTCTACTTGAATTCTGCCAGAAGTAGGGCCTCTCTCCCAATCCACTCTCTCATATAGTGTTATAAATAGCCTTTCAGAAGCTAATCTAGATAATTAGAACTTTGGCCAGAATTTAATTGCCTCCTTTAATCCACCAAAGCAGTGCCTGCAATTTTCCTCTTAAGACAAGGACTGTGAATGTTTTTGTAGGGAAAAGGAAAGGGCATCTTGCAATGTTCTGAGGCACTGAAACTGATGCTTTCCAGATGCTTTGGACTATATTTCCCATAATTCACAAACTACATTGGTGGTCCAATCTGGCATAGCTCAAAGGTACTGTTGTGTCCGCGAAATGATGCCAGGAGTCGGTGATTTAGTGCAAAGCTCTTTATTGATATGCTGGAACCGAACTGGCGAAAGGAAAAAAGCCCGCGGCTTTTATTCCTTTCGCCGCGGCGGCTGCGGCCAATGGCACCACTTTGAATCTCCCGCGGTCTGAACGGACCAATCGCGGGAGATTCTTAGCGAGCCAATCGGCGCGGCTCGCCTGACCAATCGGAGAGCCCCGCGCTTTGGCCAATCAAAGCGCGGGGATCTCGAGTATGTTAATGAAGGACAGAACACCCCTCCCCTCTTGGTTCAGTCCTTACGTTGCATAGTCACGTAGGTAGGCGGGGCTCCGTCTGGTCCTACTTGACCTGCGCAACTCAGTTGTAGGCTGGATCCTGGCCGGTTCGGTCGGGATCTCCGTTGCTCCTGCTGCTGTCGTGGGAACCGGCTGGTCGATCGGGCCGGTCCTTTCTCCGTAGCTCCCTCCTGGGCCTTCCGGGTTGGTTGAGCTACGGGTTTCGCCGCTCCTGCTCGGTCTTTCCGGGTCAGTCGAGCTGGCTTGGCTGTTCCTTCCTGGCGAGGGGTCGTGATGGCTGCGTTCCGGTGAGTACTGCTGGTTTATTTTTCTTTGGATTCGGTCCCCTGGGTATTCCCTCCCCCCTTGGCTTGCGTTGCGGGGGTTGGGTTCGTTTGTTTGTGCATTGGCGGTTTGTTGGTTTGCAGTTCTCGACCTAAGTTGGTCGATGTGGCGTTTCCACGCTCGTCCGTCTGCTGTTTGTAGCCGGTACGAGTGTGGGCCTGTTGCTTGGGTGATGACGGCTGGGATCCATAGAGGGTCTCCCGTCAGGTTTTTTGCATATACGGGGTCCCCGAGTGTGAAAGTTCGGTGTTTGGTGCTTGAGTCTGGGGGCCTCTCCGGGTTATACGTGGGATGTAACCTGTCGAGTGGGGACCTTAGCTTTCTACCCATTAGTAGTTCGGCTGGGCTTTTATTGGTTGTGGTATTCGGGGTTATGTGTTGGGTGAAGAGTAGTCTGTTGATTTTCTCTTGGATCTCCCCGTGGTCTATTTTCCGGATGGTCTTTTTAGTGAATTGGACCATCCATTCCGCCCTACTGTTCGCTGCCGGGTGCGCCGGTGCTGTCAGCGCGTGGCGGATGCCCCTTTCCGCTAGGAATTTTTCGAATTTCAGCGAGGTGAACTGGGGCCCGTTGTCGGAGACGACGACATCTGGGAGGCCGTGTGTTGCAAAGAGTTTGCAGAGTTCCTTGATCACGGCCTCCGTGGTTGTCGTCTTCATGTTGCTTACCTCCAGCCAGTTGGAGTAAGCGTCAACTGTTATGAGGAAGGTGTGTCCTTTTGTGGGCCCGGCGAAGTCTATATGGATTCTAGACCAAGGTCCCCTTGGGGTTTCCCACTCTAGGACGGGTGCTGTGGGTGGGCTGGGCCTCGTTTCCTGGCATCGTTGGCACCTAGCTACCCAGGCCTCTATTTGTTTGTCCATCCCTGGCCACCAAGCGTAACTTCTGGCCAGGGCTTTAGTCCTCACGATGCCAGGGTGCCCCTCATGTAGCATTTCCAAAACCTTCCCCTGTAGCTTTTCCGGAATGACCACCCTGTCCCCCCATAGTATGCACCCTCTTAATAATGAGAGCTCCGTTTGGCGGTTTCGGAACGTTTTGACCGACTCGTCGTTGTCCCTTTCCGGCCACCCTTTCTCCACCCAATGCAACACCCGCGCCAGACGTTTGTCTTTATTAGTCTCTCGGGCAATGTCTGATGCGGTTATGGGCAGGTTGGGTAGAGTCTCTATGCTGAGGGTGGTCGTTGTGGGTGCTGGGTCAGTGTCGGGTTCCAGTAGCGGCGAGCGGCTTAAGGCGTCTGCATGGGAGATCGTCTTACCTGGTCTGTGTATGAGTTCGTAGTTGTAGGCTGCCAGGAACTCGGACCACCTTGTCATTCGGGGAGACAGAATGTTCGGGGTGGCCCGGTTCCCTGCAAGGATTCCCAGCAGCGGCTTGTGGTCCGTTATGATGGTGAAAGTCCAGCCGTAGAGGTATTCGTGGAATCGTTTTATGGCGGCAACTATAGCCAGAGCCTCTTTGTCCAGTTGGCTATAGTTCCGCTCCGGTTTGGTGAGGGTCCTTGAAAAGAACGCGATGGGCGCTTCTTTTCTGTTGGGAAGGGTATGGCTGAGGACAGCGCCGACGCCGAAGGGTGATGCGTCGCATGTGACAGCCAGAGGTAGGGTCTCGTTGAATTGTATGAGGACGGCGTCGGAGGTGAGGAGGTCCTTCGTTCTTGGGAAGGCGGCTTGCTCCCGTTTCCCCCAAGTCCAGGTCGCTGCCTTGTCCAGGAGCCTATGCAAGGGCTCTGCCGCCGTCGCCTTTTGGGGTAGGAAAACATTGTAAAAGTTCAGTAACTCCAAGAATGCTTGTAGCTCAGTCTTTGATTTAGGGGTGGGGGCTTCTTTGATGGCCTTGATTTTTTTGTTTGTGGGGTGAATGCCGTGCCGGTCTAGGAGGTAGCCCAGGAATTCCACTCGTTCCGTGCAAAGCTGGCATTTTTCCCTCTTTACTTTTAGCCCTGTCTCTTTAAATTTAGTTAGGAACTCCCTTAGTCGACCTTCTAGTTCGGCTTGGTTGGCTGCCGACACTAGGACGTCGTCGAAATAAGGTACCACCCCCTTGATACCTTGCAATAGCCTCTCCATTAGGCTTTGGAATATGCCCGGTGCCACGCTGACTCCGAATTGGAGTTGGTTGCATTTGAATGCTCCCTGGTGGGTGACAATGGTCTGCGCTTCTGTCGTTTGCTCGTCAACCGGCAACTGTTGGTATGCCTGGGCGAGGTCGAGCTTGGCGAAAACCTTGCCCCCTCCCAGTGAGTGCAGTAGGTGTTGCACTACTGGGACGGGGTAGGCGCTTTGTTGCAGCGCGCCATTTAGGGTGGCCTTATAGTCCCCACAGATCCTCACCAACCCATCGGGCTTGATCGGGGTGACTATGGGGGTCTCCCACTGGGCGGGGTCTATGGGCTGCAGGACCCCTTGTTTGACGAGCTTATCAATTTGCTCGTCTATTTTGGGTTTCAGTGCGAATGGCACCCGCCTTGGTTTCAGGCGTTTGGGGGGGACGTTAGGGTCTAGGTCGAACAAGATAAGGGGCCTTCGGTACTTGCCTAGGTTTCCGTCGAAGACCTCTTGGAACTCCCGGGCTAGTTGCTGCTCCTAGCCGTCGTCGGTGACGTGGTCGACTCCCGTGAGGATGATGTTGAGCAGGGCGAACCATTGCAGTCCCAGTAGGCTTGGGCGGTCGCGGTCGACAATCATTAGGGGGAGTCGTTCGGTGCACCCCTTATACGTGATGTTAAAGCTTTTGGTGCCGACTACCGGGATGCGGTTTCCTTGGTAGTTCTTTACAATGAGTCTCTGGCTGCCTACGCTCCTCCTTTGGAGGGTAGGCACCAACCGCTTTATCTCGTGCCATGCAATCATGGAGAGGTAGGACCCGGAGTCCACCTCCATTTTGCAAGGCTGGCCCTCGATGCGTACCTCGACGTGGACCTTCCGGGCGTCGTTGGTGATGGCGTGGCCGATGGTGACCGTCTGGTGGGTCTCCTCTCTCCGCCGGTTGTCGCCGCCTCGCGAGGATCGTCCGTTCCGGTCCCATCGGCTGTCCGAGGGGCGATCTCTGGTCCGGGGTGGTGTGCTCTCCCTCCTCCGGTCACTCTGGTCCCATCGTGCCGGACTGCGGTTTTTCTTCAAGCGGCAAATACGGGCGATGTGTTCCTTTTTGTCGCAATGCCGGCAGATTGATTCGAAAAACCGGCATTCCGACCTGGGGTGGTTGCCGCCGCAGCCGGCACAGTTGGTCCTCGACTTATGACCTCGCCGGTTCCGTGGGTCGCGCCCTGTCTGGAGTCGGTGGATGTCCTCTTCGTCATCGGACGTGCCGGATGCCGAGTGGAAGTCGCCCTGGTGTTTTGTCATCTCGGTTTTGGGCTCGGTCGACCTTGCCGGGTTGTTGTTTCCGCCGCGGCCCCCCGTGTTCGGTCTGCGCATGCTGTCGGCGGAAGTTCGGGTTGCTTCTGTGGCTGCGGCTGCGGTGAGGGTGTCTGCTAGGCTGATGTCGCCCTTAGCCATCAGCCGGCTCTGGAGGGCGGGGTCCCACAAACTGAGCACGATTCGGTCTCTCAGAGTGTTGTTTAGGTTATTGAATTCGCAGAGCCCCCCTAGGCGCTGCAGCTCGGCGACGAAGTCGCTGAAACTCTCACCCGATCTCTGGTCCCGCCAGTAGAACTCGTTGCGCCGGATCAGGATGGGTACCTCTGGAGCGTAGTGTCGCCGAAGAATGGGTTCGAGGACGTCCCAGTCCATCGCGGTCGCATCGGCGGGCTTGGCCAACACTTTGGCCATCTGGAAGACCTCGGTCCCGCAGTGGGTGAGGAAGACGGCGCGCTTCAGTGGGCCAGAGGCGTCCTTCATGCCGGTGCACTCGAGGTACATGCGGAATCAGTTGGAGAACGATTCCCAGTCCTCGGTGGCGGGGTTGAAGGGGGCGGGCGGTGCGATTTTCGCCATCTCAGTGTTTTCGTCTGGCTTCCGTCGGACACATGGTTCGGTTCAGGGTCTGGATCCCACCTTCGTCGCCAGTGTTGTGTCTGCGAAATGATGCCAGGAGTTGGTGACTTAGTGCAAAGCTCTTTATTGATATGCTGGAACCGAACTGGCGAAAGGAAAAAAGCCCGCGGCTTTTATTCCTTTCACCGCGGCGGCCGCGGCCAATGACACCGCTTTGAATCTCCCGCGGTCTGAACGAACCAATCGCGGGAGATTCTTAGCAAGCCAATCGGCGCGGCTCGCCTGACCAATCGGAGAGCCCCGCACTTTGGCCAATCAAAGCGCGGGGATCTCGAGTATGTTAATGAAGGACAGAACAGGTACCAACTTTAGGTATGGATGCACCTGCATTGAAAGCTGCATTCACAGAAGGATAGACTCAAGAGCATGTAAAGTGTTAATACCACCCTATAATGCCTTGGTAAGGCCACATTTGGAATATTGCATCCTGTTTTGGATGTCATAATGTAAAAAAGATGTTGAGACTCCAGAAAAAATGCAGAGAAGAGCAAGAAAGATGATCAGAGGACTGGAGGCGAAAACATATAAAGAATGGTTTCTGGAATTGGGTTGTCTACTTTAATGAAAAGACAGACCAGGGGAGACATGATAGCAGTGTTCCAATATCTCAGGGATTGCCACAGAGAAGAAGGAGTCAAGCTATTCTCCAAAGCAACTGAAGGCAGAACAAGAAGCAATGGATGGAAACTAATCAAGGTCAAAAACAACCTAAAAACTAAGGAGAAATTTCCTGATTTATTAATCAGTGGAACAATTTACCTCCAGAAGTTGTGAATGCTTCAACACTGGAAGTTTTTAAGAAGAGATTGGACAACCATTTGCCTGAAATAGTACATAGGGTTTCCTGTCTGGGCAGGGCATTGGACTAGAAGACCTCCAAGGTTCCTTCCAATTCTGATATTCTGTTAAGGGCAACATGCTGTTCAAGAGATTAAACCATAGCAGCTATGGTTTACAAAACAAAGAAAGAGAACAGAGCTTATAGTTGACTGTTTAATTTTAACTTCCAACATCATATAATTCATAGTTTTCATCCAAATGCAGATTTTATTTTTTATATTCAAGATCTTGTCATCTTTTCTGTTCTGTACCTTCATTTGCATTCTTGAAACCCCGTGTTTTGATTGGTCAAAGCACGGGGTGATCTGGTTGGTTTAGCGAGCCGCGCTGATTGGCCCGCTGAGAATCTCCCACGATTGGCGCAGCAGAAGGAGGAAACCCACCAGACGGTCATCATTGGCCATGCATCAACCACTGACACCCGGAAAGTCTACGTGGAGGTAGGCATCGAAGGCAAGCCATGCAGGATGGAGGTGGATTCTGGGTCCTACCTCTCCATGGTCGCCTGGCAAGAAATCAAATGCTTGGTGCCTACCATCCACAAGAAGGGACTGGAGAACCAGAGACCAATCATCAAAGACTACCAGGGAAACTGCATCCTGGTAGTTGGAACCGGACAATTCAAAGTAACATTTAAGGGCCGCACGGCAAAGCTTCCCCTAACAATCATGGACCGAGACTGGCCCAGCCTTTTGGGACTGCAATGGTTCGCGCCGCTTGGCATCGAAGTCACGGGCATCAACCACATCACCGAGACCGATTGGGAGCAGCAACTGGCATGGGACTTCCAGGAACTATTCGATGGCACCCTAGGCAAGTACCGAGGGCCCCCCATCTCCTTCAGCCTAGACCCTAACATTCCCCCGAGACGCCTAAAACCACAGCGGGTACCTTTTGCACTCCAGCCAAAAATTGACGAGCAAATTGACAAGTTCGTCAAGCAAGGGGTCCTACAACCAATTGATCATGCCCAGTGGGAGACTCCAATAGTCACCCCAGTCAAGCCCGATGGGTCGGTGAGAATCTGCGGGGACTATAAGGCCACCCTAAATTGTGCCTTGCAACAAAGCACCTACCCTGTCCCAGTAGTGCAGCACCTTCTACACTCACTGGGGGGAGGCAAGGTTTTTGCGAAGCTTGACCTGGCCCAAGCATACCAACAGCTGCCGGTCGACGCAGAAACCGCGGAGGCGCAAACCATAGTCACCCACCAGGGAGCTTTCCGATGTAACTGACTCCAGTTTGGAGTCAACGTGGCGCCTGGAATTTTCCAGAGCCTCATGGAGAGACTCTTGTAGGGCATCAAGGGGGTGGTGCCCTACTTCAACGATGTGCTGGTATCAGCAACCAACCAGCGAGAACTAGAGGGTCGGCTAAGGGAGTTGTTAACCAAATTCAAGGAAACCGGGCTAAAAGTGAAGAGGGAAAAGTGCCAACTTTACACAGAGCGGGTCGAGTTCCTGGGATACCTCCTAGACCGGCACGGCATCCACCCCACCGAAACTAAAATCAGAGCCATTAAGGAGGCTCCCACACCCAGGACTAAAACAGAACTGCAGGCATTTCTGGGACTGCTTAATTTTTACAATGTGTTCCTGCCCCAGAAGGCGACCGCGGTGGAGCCTTTGCATAGGTTCTTGGACAAGGCGGCTACCTGGACTTGAGGAAAACGTGAGGAAGCTGCCTTCAGGAGAACCAAGGACCTGCTCACCTCGGATGCCGTCCTCATCCAATACAACGACACCCTACCACTCGCCATCACATGTGATTCCTCACCCTTCGGCATCGGCGCCATCCTCAGCCACACAATCCCGGATGGAAGAGAAGCACCCATCGCCTTCTTCTCCAGGACACTCACCAAACTGGAGCGGAACTATAGCCAGCTGGACAAGGAGGCCCTAGCCATCCTTCTGGGTTCAGTTCCAAGTGGGGAAAAAGACACTGGAAACATGGAGGTTGTTTGGGAAGATGGCTTAATGGTGGACAGGACCACATGGCTTGGAGCTCCAAAGTAGAAAGGATGATCACATGCTTCAAGGTGAAGGAAGAGATCAAGAAGGGCTGATATGCTGAGAGTGCCTGGGTTTTATAACCTTTGTTGGGATTTGAATTGGAGCTTATATTCTGATTGGTTGTCAGACTCCCATGGGGACATGCAGGGGCAACTCTGTAGGCTGCCCTTGAGTTCCAGGCTTGGTTGAGCCTTGCTGGATGATGATGATGTTATGAAAAGGGCTTTGAGCAATTGCTGTAGCGTTACCTGGAGATCTTTGTTATGTAAAATATTATGTAAAATAAGTTGAAGTCCACAAGTTTTAAACTTGCCAAATTTGGAGACCTCTGCTATAGACAGCTGAATCACAAGCAGTCCTTACATTTATCTGAATGCATGAATATCATACCCTCCTCTACTCCGAAATTCACTTCAAATCTGGAAGGATTCCTGGCACAAATTCTTTCTTCAATTGAGAGACAGCTGCTACAAAAAACCCAAAAGCATCAGTTGTGCAAATTGATTTATTACATAGGTGCTATGGAATTAGATGAGTTTTGAAATTTCAGAAATATGTCTGCAATAACTGCAACTTGAACTCAGTGCTGTTTTAAAATTCACAGCACTGTCCAACTATTTACTAAATCTGCATTGCTATCATTATTAATCTTATCATCACTCCTATCATCCATCCCTTCACACTTGTGCCTGTATGACTGTAACTTTGTTGCTTGTATCCTTACAATTTATATTGACTGTTTCCTAGTATGATTTGATTGCCTATTTGTACCCTATAACTATCATTAAGTGCTGTACCTTATGATTCTTTATGAATGTATCTTTTGTTTTTATGTACACTGAGAGCATATGCACCAAGATAAATTCCTTCTGTATCTAATCAATAAAGAATTCATTCATTCCTTTAAGGCTATCACGTTTGGGCTGCAGGCATCTAGGCAACCATTAGATGGCCACAAATGCTGAGAATGCATTTCATTCTGACCATTTATTGGTTATCTAGATGTTTGCATCTGTCACCCTTACATTGATTTCACCATCATTTTGTACTTACTGCCACTTCTCTCCCCATTTGGCCTTGTTTGCCATATTTTTATTCAAAGGCATCCATCATTAGACAGACTGATCATTTTATATCTGCTTTAAAGAGAAAACACTATCCGAATAGAGCAGATGAGGCTGAAAATTGCCACTTCAAGCTACTATCTGAAGAAATATTCAGGGCAGTCTTTTCCTCTGTGGGAGGCAAAGTATATTTCAATTTGAACTACAGTAATTACTTCCTAATTTGTATTTCTATATGCAAACTAACATAGGCACATTTTATGCAAAGCATAAATGGCCAACCTTGTGGCTAATACAGTGCCACGAACTATATTTTAGGGCCAGCAGGAGGCAGGGACCTATCTTTTTTTCTACCTTTTAATTCAGTGAATTGGCTAGGAAGTGTCTTGGAAGAATGATGACTCTGAGTACATAGGAGAGCCACTAGGTGTTATGGAAGAAGTCTAACAAGATCTTTCCTGTATGCAATGATCTTACAGATACATCCACTTTTGCCAAGCTTATTCACATCAATCAAGAAAAGTCATAGAGATGGAGAAGGTACGCAAAACAATACATAAAATGATCATAAGCTGGATCAATTTTCATTTAAAAAATATGCTTCAAGTTTTTGAGTATGTGTGTCCACAAACAAATATCTAAGAAAAATTTCAGGATTTATATATGATAAATTGTGTATAAATTGTGTAGAGATAATAAAAAAGAAAAATAGTCAGTGTAATAGGATCTCTCTCCCTCTCTCCCTCGCCTCCTGTGTGTGTGTGTGTGTTTGTGAGAGAGAGAGAGAGAAAGAGAAAGACAGAGAGAGAGAGACAGAGACAGACAGACAGAGACAGACATTCAGTGAATGATGGGAAATAAAAGACAAAAGAAAATACTTCTTTGCAAGCCCAGTTCATAGTCCATATTCCAAGACTGAAGGATGACAAAACATCTTTACACCAGCAATCAATATCCAGATAAACATAGATTGACAGCAAGCCCGCTCCTGTGTACTCCGCACTGAACTCAAAAAACATCTAGACAATGGAGAGAAGAACCTCTACATTGACTACCATGCTGACTGTATCAAAAGTAACTCACACAACCCGCAACTCAGCTTGAACCTTCCACCACAACCCTACCTCAACCAATCCACCATCACCCAAGACTAGGCACGCACGCCCCTAACTATCTCAATTCCAACTACTGCTGGCCTTAAATGCAAGCTACTCAATGCAAGAAGCCTTGCAAATAAAATACCTGAATTTCTCCTCTGACTAAATATGGCTAAATTCGACATCATATTTGTCTGTGAAACATGGCTCAATGCATCTCTCCCTGACTCCATTACCACAGTAAGAGACTATCATGTTTACCGATCAGTTCATGAAATTCCTAGAGGAGGTGGTGTTGCTATCTTCTATAAAAAATTCTTACATCTAAAAAACATCCAAGTTACCCAGGAACTTGCTATTCCTGAGACCATCGTCTGTGAACTGTCCTTAAATATTACATTTCAATTCTTACTATGTTACAGAGCACCTGATTATGACATTGAACATGTAAACAAGCTAAATACACTACTAACATGGGCAGCATCCTGCCCACACACTTTTATCTTTCTTGGTGACTTCAATCTACCTCATATTGACTGGATCCTAAATGAATGTATAACTGAACCCATACACGCAACCTTCTACAATGCTGTTACAAATCTGGGACTGGAACAACTAGTAACCAACAACTCTAGACTAAACAACTGCCTCGATCTCATCTTCTGCAATAGTTTGAATTTAATTTACAGAATACAAACTAAAGAACCCTTTTCCAGCAGTGACCACAATATGATTGACTTTTGTCTCAACATATGCCCACACAAAAATTATCACAATGATGTAATCCCCAATTATAACTTCAAAAAAGGCATCTATGATCTTATAGACAACGATCTCTCATCCCTTGATTGGCAATCTCTATTCACTGGATGCAATACTGTTGAAGACCATTACAACATATTTTTACTTGAAGTCAAAAGAGTCATCAAACTATTTGTATCCACAACAACTCCCAAAACAAAAACAAAAAAACAGATTATCCATAACAATAAGGAAACTTCAGTCCAAAAAGAGATCACTCTGGTGGCAAAACAAATCTGATCACGTTGCCAATTTCAAAAGCCGATACAAAAATTTATGCCACCAGATAAAGACTGAATGCACCAATTATCACATTAAACAAGAGGAAAACCTTCTACGCACCAATTCCACCCATGCTTTTTACAATTTTGTAAACAAAAAACTAAAAGACCCAAGGTCCATCCCACCCCTAATAGGACCTAATGGTAAAGACTGCAATGACACCATTAAAGCCAACATCTTTAACACATTCTTCAGCTCAGTATTTGTAAACAGCAATGGATCATGCCCAGTATTTCCTAGCTGAACCACAGACAATTACAATGACCTAAAACATATTGTTTTTACAGAAGACAATGTTGAAAAAGCACTACATAATCTAAAACCATCTCTATCTGTTGGACCAGATGGATTATATGTCTACTTCTTAAAAAAGCTATCCACTGCCATAGCTGAACCTCTAAGCATAATTTTTGAAAAATCTTTCAGGACTAGCTCCTTGCCTAACCTATGGTCACAAGCCACAGTCATCCCCATCTTCAAAAAGGGAGACCCCAGCCTAGTTAAAAACTACAGACCAATCTCCTTATGCTGCGTCACCTGTAAAGTCATGGAATCAATTATTAACCAGTCCATTATCCTCCACTTAGAGACAAACAACCTACTCTCCAATAAACAATTTGGTTTCAGGAAAAAACTATCCTGTAATCTGCAACTCTTACACTGCAAAAACTTATGGACTATACAACTCGATCAGGGCAAAGCAATAGACACAATCTACATAGACTTCTGTAAAGCCTTTGATTCAGTGGTACACAACAAGCTATTCCTAAAACTATAATCTTATGGTATCTCTGGACAACTGCATAACTGGATAGAAGCATTCCTATCAAACAGACAACAAATGGTCAAAATTGGGAGTGTCCTATCAAATTCTGTACCTGTCAACAGTGGTGTCCCCCAAGGCAGTGTTCTAGGACCAACTCTCTTCATACTCTACATAAATGACCCTTGTGATTATATTAAGAGCAACTGCATCCTCTTTCCTGATGATGTAAAGCTATTCAACACCACAGACAATACTGCTACCCTTCAAAAAGATCTTGACTATATATCAGAATGGTCAAACAAATGGCAACTTCAAATCTCAACAAATAAATGCTCTGTCTTACATATTGGCAAAAAAAATATATCAGAAAATAAAATACAAGCTGAATAGTCAAGATCTTATTGATGATCTAAGCTCTGCAAAGGACCTTGGGATACTCATCTCTAATAATCTAAGTGCTAGAGCCCACTGTAACTACATAGCCAAAAAGGCATTAAAAGTTATTAACCTAATCTTACGTAGCTTTTTCTCTGGTAATATCACACTAATAACTAGAGCATACAAAACAGTTGCTAGACCAATAGTCGAATACAGCTCATCAGTCTGGAACCCACATTACGTATCTGATATTAGCACGGTTGAGAAAGTTCAGAAATATTTCACAAGAAGAGTTCTCAACTCCTCTACTCATTGTAGAATACCTTATGCCATCAGACTTGAAATTCTAGACCTAGAAAACCTTGAATTACGCCATCTTTGGTCTGATCTAAGTATGGTATATGAAATCATACATTGCAATGTCCTACCTGTCAATGAATACTTCAGCTTCAACCATAACAACACAAGAGCACACAATAGATACAAGCTCAAGGTTAACCGCACCAAACTTGATTGCAGGAAATACGACTTCAGCAACAGAGTGGTCAATGTCTGGAATACTCTACCTGACTCTGTAGTTTCTTCCCCAAACCCCAAAAACTTTGACCTTAGACTGTCTACTATTGACCTCACCCCTTTCCTAAGAGGTCTGTAGTGGGTGTGCATAAGCGCACCAACATGCCTACCTTCCCTGTCCTATTGTTTCTTTTATTTTTTTTATGTGTACCCATTTCATGTATTCATGACTATGTATATACTTATACCTATTATCTTGTAAGCAATTGACAAATCAAATAAATAAAAAATAAAAAAATAAGATTAACACCAGACCAACCCTCAAAAAGTAAACAATATCCCAATCAAGGAATAGCCAAAAGTAAACAGCCCAACCAAAGAAACCAGACCAGCCCCATCAACACTGACAGGGCAAGCCATTGGAATATAAACTGAGAGCAAACCCCACTCCTTGCTAGCCCTGATGATTTTACCTAGTTGGGTAATGAAACATCTGCAAGAAAATAACCAAGCTCAGAGAGCATTAAGGATCCCCCATGAGGGACGACTCTTTGTCATGTAGGCAAATCCAGAGTCCAATTACTTCAGTTCTCCTCTTTACTGGATGTAGGAAAAGGCCTTTTCTCTGTTAATGAGGACAGAGAAGTCCATGAAGGAAATCTTCCATTCTTTGGATGAGAATATAAGAAGCTGGAGAAACTGAGGAACGGAAAGAGAGGACTTAAAATCCCCTCCCCATCTTGTCTATATCTCATTAAAAATTGTAGAATTGAATGCAGTATTTAATTTTTGACTTCATCATGGTTTCAGGTAACTTTTTGTACACATTTTTTTTACTGCAGGATATTTTGGTGACTTATCTAAAGATACTTTGAGGCCAAAGGTACTTTGTTTGTAGAAATCGGAATACTGCTTTTTCTTTTGCATTTTTGTTTGTATTAATTTTTGCTTGGTATTACTGTGATTTGAACAGTTCTATAATTATCTCCTTCTACATTAAATGTCTGCATTTTAATACAGTGTGAAAAGAGAGGAGTTATTTTTTTCTTTCTCTCCTTCTCTGTCTCTTAATATAATTTCATCTTCTATGTGATTGATTTAACCCCATGGAGGAGGAGTGAAATATGGATTAGACTACTAATTATAGCTAGTAGTCTTATCCAGTAGTCAGGATGTGGAATTTAAAAGGCCAGATCCTGAAGATGAAACTCAAATACTTTGGCCACTTAACGAGAAAGAAGGACTCACTGGAGAAGAGCCTAATGCTGGGAAAGATTGAGTGCTATAGAATAAGGGGACAACAGACAATGAGGTGGCTGGATGGAGTCACTGAAGCAGTAGGCGTGAGCTTAAATGGACTCCAGAAGATGGCAGAGGACAGGAAGGCCTGGAGGAACATTGCCCATGGGGTTGCGATGGGTCGGACAACTAACAACAACTAGTTATGGCAGCTAAATAATATCACTTTTGATGTCAGAAGCAATGTACCACTGAAAGCCAGTAGCTGGGGAATTCGGGCTAGGAGGACTAATGGACTTCACATAGCCAAATGTTTTAAGTGATGTTGAAAAAAAAAAGTGGTTCTGAAGATGCTTTCCATTACTGATTGAGTAAGATTGTTTTGACCTTCTTAGGGGATGAAACTTATAAAAATATACCATGGCATCGAATTGGCCGATGTCCTATGTCAGGCAGTACGCTCCCAGATTTGGGAAGGCTGGTATATTATGTCTGATTAGGTCCATTTTCTGCTGGCGACTGTTACCATGTCAATTCATTTCCCACTCTGCTCTGATCCCAAGTTGTTCTAGCACAGAGATTCAAGGTAAAACTACTTTTGCCCATTGCTCTTTCTATTGGTCACAAACTCAAGGAAGAAGAAAAAAACTATGGCTGGATGGAAGAACTGAAAGAGAATCAAAGTACATGGAATTAGAATTGGTCTGCCAGCTGTTAAGCTGCCCTAAACAAGTACCCAGTGAGACTGATTAGTGAAACCAAGTCCTGATGAGCTGAGGCAGTGGTAGAGGCTTTGTGTGAGTTTCTCAAAGCTTTTTCCAGCTCATGCCAGGAAATTTTACTAATGATCTTCTTGGAATCTCAATTTAGGAATAAAAAAGGTCAGAAAAGCAGAAATGGGATAATCATTATGCTATATATTCTATAAAAGAGCACACATGGCTTTTTTATTTAAAAAAATCAAAATGCAGACAGTACATTTAGTTTAGGTAAGATTAATTTGAAAATTCAGTATACAGTTTTTTTTTTTTTTTAAAAAAAATAACAGTTTCTCCTTTCCAGATTCTATGAATTTATGTATAGCTTTGCTGGTGAATGTTTTCACAGCTTCACGCTGGTGTTAGTTATATAGAAAGGTAGCTGGGGTGAGCAAACAGTGCCAAAGGTTTTTTGGAGAATGATTTTTATTACAGATAATCCTCAATTTATAACCATTCATTTAGTGACTGTTCAAATTTACAATGGTACTAGACAGTGGTGGGATTCAAATTCTTTTACTACCAGTTCTGTGGGTGTGGCTTGGTGGGCAGGGGAAGGATACTGTAAAATCTCCAGTCAGACATGGTATTTGCCAGTTCTCCGAACTACTCAAAATTTCTGCTACCGGTTCTCCAGAACTGGTCAGAACCTGCTGAATACTACCTCTGGTACTGGAAAAAAAATGACCCATGACTGTTTTTCATACTTACACCCGTGGCAGCACCTTCATGGTCACATGATCAAAATTCAAATGTTTGGCAACTGGCATGTACTTATGATAGTTGCAGTTAAAACAAGGTTTTGTGACCTTCTGACAAACAGAATCAATGGGGAAGCTAGATTCAGATTAACAATTGTTTTACTGATTTAACAACTGTAATGTTGTTCACTTAACAACAGCAGCAAGAGAGGTTGTAAACTGGTACAAAGCTAACTTAACCACTGTCTTGCCAACCACATAAATTTTGGACTCAATTGTGGTTGTAAGTCAAGGAGTACTGTATTTTTGTTACAGAAATAAGAATGCTTTGGTACTCACTTTATTCCAGGTTTGCTGAGCTTTGGATCTGCAGTATTTATTACCTAAACATTATGTTTCTTTTTAAAGAAGAGAAGCTAACTGTTGAAAAATGAAAAATGTTATGATATGGAAATAGCCAGGTTCTTTATCAGAAAGCACATGCATCCACACAAAAACCCCTTAGCTATTAGGAACCATCTGCTGTACTTAATGGATGAGGAAATGTTATAATGCGAACCACATTCTCTTTTATTTAGAGCTTTTGTGCTAGCAAGCAAATATATATGTATATCACATTTTAATACAAGCTAATAAAGGGAGGAGAGGAGTTAACATTAACAGAGAGGGTTAGTAATCCTGCTCTCATCCCAAATGTTGTGGAAATGAAAAAAAGGCCCAAGTTAAAAAGGAAAAAAATTGTTAGTTTTTCTTTTTCAAATTCTGCCCTTGCTATAAACTCGGCATGGTTGCACAAGATAAGAATATTCTAGCTACCATTTTGGTAATGGAACAGGATGTCTCAAATTAGTCAACACCTTGAGTTAATTTGGAGTCATATAAATCAACTTTTCATCTGAAGGGACAGGGAGGCTGGGTGACACATTGGTCCGTTTATGCTAATAGTGTTAAGTTCTGCGCATGGGTGCAAGGAGCGGAGACGAGACAGTGACAGTGAACTTCAACTCTTTATTAGGCATACTGAACAAAGCAAAAACCCTAGGGCAGCAGCAGCCCTTATATAGGGTTGGCTGCTGACCTATTAGCCAATGAGAACATGGAAGTGTTAAACCCTTGAACCAATGAGAGTTGGCCCATTAACAGCCAATCAGATGTCCCAGAAAGGACCAATCCGATATCGCTATTATCGGCCAATCAGAAATGCAGGATTAGAACCCTGCTTTTTCTTAAGGTTGTTAAAACTTTATTAAACGCCTTTATTAGTTCATAACACCCCTTCCCCCTAGGTTCCGTTTGAGGGGTGCGGTGACGTAATCCCGTAAATACGCGGGTCTATTAGATTTGCACTGTCCCACCGGTTCCTGTCTGTAGTCCGGCTTCGGCGGGACGTTTTTTGATCTATCTGGTACAGGCGGTTCCGCATCCTCACTGGATGACTCGGTGCCGCTAATTCTGTTGTTGTTGTCCTCCGATCTCTGCGGGCTCGCCTCCATTGAGGTATTCTTCTGTGGTGAGGCCAACCCTCTCCCTGATTCTTCTTCATGTAACGCGCCCGGCTGCTGACTTCCTTCGCTTCTGCTTTCCACCATCTCAAATTCGGCTTCTTCGATATCCCCTCCCCCCTCAGTTTGAGAGTCACAGGAGTTGCGGGGACTGGGTTGTAGCCTAGAGGGAAGCTGATCTATATGGCATTTCCATATTTTTCTGTCCCATGTTTGCACATGGTACGATCTGGGCCCGGTGGTTTGAGTTACGGTTGCTTCAACCCATAATGGTTCATCGGAAAGGTTTTTAATGAAGACTAATTCTCCTAACATGAACTTGCGGCATTTTCCGCTAGATCCACAGGGTTTCTCTGGCGGCGTAGGATGGGTGGAGCCAGTCGAGGTGGGAACGGAGCTTGCGTCCCATCAACAGTTCAGCTGGAGTCTTGTTGATGATGCTGTGTGGGGTGATGTGTTGGAGTAGGAGTATTCTGTTTAGTTTGTCATCAATGTCCCCATAGTCCATTTTGTGGAGAGTTTTTTTAACAAATTGAACCATGCGCTTGGCCCTACCATTGGCTGCAGGGTGAGCTGGTGAGGTTAGCGCCTGGCAGATACTTCGGTCCGCTAAGTATTGCTCAAACGCCAGGGTGGTGAACTGGGGTCCGTTGTCGGAGACCAGAACGTCTGGCAGCCCATGCATTGCAAATAGCCTATTCAATTTGTGGATGACTGAATCAGTTGTAGTAGTCTTCTCCTGTGGATCTCAAGCATAGGCATCCACTGTTAGGAGGAACGTATGTCCCTTAGTAGGTCCCGCAAAGTCAACGTGGATGTGGGACCACGGCCCCCGGGAGGTTTCCCACTCTGTTGGAGTTGCTCTCGGTGGGGCACTACTGACTTCTTGGCACTTTAGACAAGTCTTTACCCAGGCTTCGATCTGCTTATCCCACGCATAGCTTCGTGCGAGCGCTTTCATACGCACGATGCCGGGGTGACCGTCATGGAATGTTTTCAAAACTGCTTGCTGTAGCCGCTCTGGGACGACGACTCTGTCTCCCCATAGGATGCAGCTTTTTGTGAGAAAAGTTCTGTTTGCCAGTTTCTGAAAGGGGTGAAGTCATCAGGGGTTTGTCCCACTGGCCATCCTCGTTCGACCCAGCTGAGGACTCGCGCCAGGACAGGATCTCGTTTCGTTTCGATCGCGATGTCTCTGGCTCTTAGTGGTGGTGAATGTAGTGTTTCAACATGGAGTGTCGTAATGGTTGGAGCTGGGTCATCGATGATTTCCGGAAGTGGGGCCTGGCTCAATGCATCAGCGTGGGGAATGGCTTTTCCTGGGCGGTGTTGTAATTTATAGTTGTACGCAGCTAAGAACTCCGACCAGCGAGTCATTCTAGGTGACAATATGTAGGGGGTTGGCTTGTCTCCCGCTATAATCCCCAGCAAAGGTTTGTGATTGATAATAATAATAAAAACTCATCCATATACATATTCATGAAACCGTTTCACAGCAGATACAACAGCAAAAGCCTCTTTGTCAATTTGGCTATAGTTATGTTCAGCCTTCGATAAGGTCCTTGAAAAATAGGCAATGGGGCCTCACTACCATTTGGTAACACATGACTCAAAATGGCTCCTACTCCAAATGGTGACGCATCACATGTGATTGTTAAAGGCAAAGTCTCATTATACTTCATTAAAACAGCATCGGAGGTTAGTAAGTTTTTCACTTTTCGGAATGCGTGCTCCTCTCGGTGTCCCCAGACCCAGGTGGTTTTTTTGTTGAGAAGTCTGTGTAGGGGCTCAGCTACGGTCGCTTTCTGGGGCAAGAAAATGTTGTAAAAGTAGATAGATTTTTATTTTCCTTCAGAAAGGCATAATATGATTGCAGAGTGCCCAAAGAGGGCCACAGCTTAGAAGCTTAGAAAGGAGTAAGTGATGCAGTGGTGGGATTCAAATTTTTTACTACTGGTTCTGTGGGTGTGGCTTGGTGGGTGTGGCTTGGCTTGGTGCGTGTGGCAAAGGAAGGTTACTGCAAAATCCCATTCCCTCCCCACCCCAACCTGGTTTCCAGTTCCATTCTCCTTTGCAGGGCAACAGAAAAAGACCCAACTGATCAGCTGGGACTTGGGAGGCAGAGAATAGAGGGGTGGGGCCAGTCAGAGGTGGTATTCCAAACTACTCAAAATTTCCGCTACTGGTTCTCCGAACTACTCAAAATTTCTAGTACCGGTTCTCCAGAACTGGTCAGAACCTGCTGAATACCACCTCTGAAGTGATGTAAGTAGAGGCTGGGCCAATCCAAAATTACCAGCCATGATAGATAATTGAAAAATGCTTACTCAAAGACAATATACATAAATGTACTGGATGAATGGGCAGAAACACAGGCAAGACTTCATTATTATGTCCTCCTGGAGATTTTTTTAGAAGCATCTGTTTGAAGCAGCTAAAGCTAATTACCACTTGCCCTCTAACTCAGCACACACAGAAGTTGATTGGACAAAAAGAATGGCTTAAGTGAGTCATCTTCTCAGTACCTTTTTGTTCCTGAGGCAACTGGGTCATCCTGTCACCATGAATGTTAAGTTCTGCGCATGGGTGCAAGGAGCGGAGACGAGGCAGTGAACAGTGAATTTCAACTCTTTATTAAGCATACTGAACAGAGCAATCATCTAGGGCGGCAGCAGCCCTTTTATAGGGTTGGCTGCTGTCCTATTAGCCAATGAAAAACATGGAAGTGTTAAACCCTTGAACCAATGGGAGTTGGCCCGTTAACAGCCAATCAGATTTCCCAGAAAGGACCAATCCGATGTCGCTATTATCAGCCAATCAGAAGTGCAGGATTAGAACCCTGCTTTTTACTTAAGGTTGTTAAAACTTTATTAAATGCCTTTATTAGTTCATAACACCCCTCCCCCTAGGTTCTGTTTGAGGGGTGCGGTTATATAATCACAAAGATATGCAGGTCGTTTCAATTGCCTATTAGATTTGTGCTGTCCCACCAGTTCCTTTCTGTAGTCCGGTTCTGGTGGAACATTTTTTGATTTATCTGGTACAGGCGGTTCTGCATCCCCACAGGACGACTTGGCGCTGCTAATTCTGTCATCGTTGTCCTCTGGTTCCTGCGGGCTCGACTCCGTTGAGGTATTTCTCTGTGGCGAAGCACACCCCCTTCCTGATTCTTCTTCATGGAACGCGCCTGGCTGCTGACTTTCTTTGATTTCGTCATCCAGCATCTCAAATTCGGTTCCCTCAACATCCCCTCCCCCCTCAATTTGAGGGTCACAGGAGTCGTGGGAACTGGGTTGCAACCTAGAGCGAAGCTGATCTATATGGCATTTCCATATTTTCCTGTCCATTGTTTGTATGCGGTACGATCTGGGCCCGGTGGCTTGGGTTACGGTTGCTTCAACCCACAACGGTTCGCTGGAAAGATTTTTAGCGAAGACTAAGTCACCCACCTTGAATTCGCGGCACTTTCCGCTAGATCCACAGGGTTTCTCTGGCACGTAAGCCAGGTGGAGATGGTCGAGGTAGGAGCGAAGCCTGCATCCCATCAACAGTTCAGCTGGCATTTTGTTGGTTATGCTGTGCGGGGTGATGTGTTGGAGTAGGAGCATTCTGTTCAGTTTGTCGTCAATGTCCTCATGGTCCATCTTGTGGAGAGTTTTTTTTAAGAAATTGGACCATGCGCTCGGCCCTTCCATTGGCCACAGGGTGCACCGGTGAGGTTAGCGCATGGCGGATGTCCCGGTCCACTAAGTATTGTTCAAACGCCAGGGCAGTGAACTGGGGTCCGTTATCGGAGACTAAAACATCTGGCAGTCCATGTGCTGCGAATAGTTTATTGAATTTGCGGATGACTGATTCTGTTGTAGTAGTCTTCATCTTGTGGATTTCGAGCCAGTTGGAATAGGCATCCACTGTTAGGACGAATGTATGTCCCTTAGTAGGTCCCGCAAAGTCAATGTGAATGCAGGACTACGGCTCCCGGGGAGTTTCCCACTCCATAGGAATCGCTCTAGGTGGGGCACTGCTGACTTCTTGGCATTTTAGACAAGTCTTCACCCAGGCTTCGATCTGCTTATCAATGCCTGGCCACCACGCGTAGCTTCGTGCAAGCGCTTTCATACGCACGATGCCGGGGTGACCGTCATGCAATGCTTTCAAAACTGTTCGTTGTAACCGCTCTGGGACAATGACTCTGTCTCCCCATAGGATGCAGCCCTTCTGTGAGAAAAGCTCTGTTTGCCGGTTTCTGAAAGGAGTGAAGTCGTCAGGGGTTTGGTCTGCTGGCCATCCTCGTTCGACCCAGCTGAGAACTTGCACCAGGACAGGATCTCATTTCGTTTCGATAGCGATGTCTCTGGCTGTTAGTGGTGGTGAATGTAGGGTTTCAATCTGGAGTGTCGTGAGGGTTGGAGCTGGGTCATTGATGGTTTCTGGAAGTGGGGCCTGGCTCAATGCATCAGCGTGGGGAATGGCTTTCCCCGGGCGATGTTGCAATTTATAATTGTACGCAGCTAAGAACTCCAACCAACGAGTCATTCTGGGTGACAATATATAAGCGGTTGGTTTGTCTCTCGCAATAATCCCCAGCAAGGGCTTGTGATTGGTAATTATCGTGAAGGCTCGTCCATACACATATTCATGAAACCGTTTCACAGCAGATACAACAGCAAGAGCCTCTTTGTCAATTTGGCTATAGTTGCGTTCAGCCCTCGATAAGGTCCTTGAAAAATAAGCAATCGGGGCCTCACTACCGTTTGGTAACACATGGCACGTGTTTGGTAACACGGTTGCCTTCTGGGGTAAGAAGATGTTGTAAAAGTTAATGAGCCCCAGGAAAGCTTGGAGGTCTGTTCTATTCTTAGGTCTTGGTGCATTTTTGATTGCTCTTAGTTTGCCCTCAGTGGGGTGAATTCCTTGCTTATTGAGGAGGTACCCCAGGAACTCTACTTTATCTGTACACAGTTGACATTTATTTTTTTTAACCTTGAGGCCGGAGTCTTTAAATTTTTGGAGGACCATTCTAAGTCGCTTCTCTAGTACTTCTCTATTAGAGGCCGCAATTAAAACGTCATCAAAATATGGTACGGCTCCCTTGATCCCTTGTAAAAGTCTCTCCATCAGACTTTGGAAAATCCCTGGGGCTACGCTCACCCCAAATTGGAGTCCGTTGCATTTAAAAGCGCCTCGGTGCGTAACGATAGTCTGCGCTTCTGTGGTTTTTTTCTCTACGGGTAGTTGTTGGTACACTTGCGCTAAATCCAATTTTGCGAAGATTTTTCCGCCCCCCAGGGAATGGAGAAGGTGTTGAACTACCGGCACCAGGTAAGCGTTCTTTTGTAGGGCGTGATTGAAGGTGGCCCAGTAGTCCCCGCAAATTCTTAATGATCCATCCAGTTTGATGGGTGTTACGATTGGGGTTTCCCAACAGGCGTGGTCAGTTGGTTCTAAAACACCCTGGGCTATTAATTTATCGAACTGCTCGTCAATCTTTGGTTTTAGAGCAAAAGGCACCCGACGAGGCTTAAGGCGGATGGGGGCTACTTCAGGGTTAAGGTTAAATGATATCGGGGTCCCCTTGTACTCGCCTAGTTTGTCTGCAAAGACGTCCTGGAATTCCTGGATGAGGGCCTCCTCCCAGTCGTTGCTTCTGGTTTGGTGAATGTCGGCTACCTTGATCTCGAGTGGGGCAAACTATTGAAGGCCTAATAAACTAGGCTGGTCACGATCGACGATGGTCAGTGGTAGTGATGCAGTACGATTTTTGAATGATACATGGACTTGGCTGGAGCCAACGACTGGAATTCGGTTCCCCTGGTAATCTTTGAGTATAATTCTTTGGGCTGTGAGGTCTTGACGCCGGAAGGCAGGGATTAACTGTTTGAGGGTCTTCCAGGAAACCATCGAGAGGGACGACCCTGAGTCAACTTTCATCACGCAAGGTTGGTTCTCGATGGCGACCCTCACTCGGATCTTCTTTGCATCTAACGATGAAGCGTGACCAATGGAAATGGTTTGGTGTGCCTCTTCCCGTCTCGTTGAAGTGGCAAGTGTTTTATTTCTGTAGGAGTGGTTGTTCCATTGGTGGTTCAAGTGTTCCCGACTCACAGGATGATTCCCTGTGGTCTGGCGGTAGTTGTTTTCTCTCTGAATTGGGCTGGATCCTCGCTTGCTTCTACAGACCTTCCCGGTGTGGCCTCTTTTCCCATAGGAATGGCAGAGCGCGTTGAGGAATTTGCAATCTGATCGCGAGTGGTTTGCCCCACAACCCGCGCATTGGTGCGGTAGTCTTCGATTCCGCAGTTTGCGTTGGTTGCGTTCGGACCGGAGCTGGTTGACCTCCTCCTCCTCACTTTCTGATGGAGATTCGAGGTCCTCGTGGTGGGTCGCTGTTGTGTGCCTCTCTAGGCGAGGTGAGGTATCGTTGGTGAGTTGACGGAGCAGTGCGTTGGTGCGGCGCATTCGGGCGGCCTGGTTGCTTCTGCTGCAGTAGCGTCTTTGATGACATTGGCAAGATCGATGTCCCCTTTGGCCATGATCTTGCTCTGCTTGATGTGGTCATTAATCCCAGAACTATTCGGTCTCTCAGAGCTTCTTCGCGGTCTGCAAACCCACAGAGTCCTCCCAGGTTCCGGAGGTCCACGATGAAATCTGCAACGCTCTCTCCTTTCCATTGGTCCCTCTGATAAAACTCGTATCTTTGGACAAGCATTGGTACGGCGGGTGCATAGTGGGCCCATAGAAGGGGCGCGAGGACATCCCAGTCCATGGATTTCACCTCAGACGGTTTCGCTAGTGCCTTGGCCATCTTAAAGATTGCAGGCCCACAATGGGTCAGGAACACTGCTCGCTTTTTCCCCGTAGTTGCGTCTTTCGAATTGTTGGTCTCCAGAAACATCTGGAACTGGTCCATGGATGAGTCCCAGTCTTCTTGTGCCGGGTCAAATGGAGCGGGTGATATGGCGCCGCCGGACATGGTTTCCATTGTCGATGCGCTTCAGCCACGTGCTCTGTTTGGTGCTCTGTCAGTGTTCAGTCATCTCTGATGTCTCCGCATCTCATCCTCGTCGCCAGTGTTAAGTTCTGCGCATGGGTGCAAGGAGCGGAGACGAGGCAGTGAACAGTGAACTTCAACTCTTTATTAAGCATACTGAACAGAGCAAAAACCCTAGGGCAGCAGCAACCCTTTTATAGGGTTGGCTGCTGTCCTATTAGCCAATGAAAAACATGGGAGTGTTAAACCCTTGAACCAATGACAGTTGGCCCGTTAACAGCCAATCAGATTTCCCAGAAAGGACCAATCTGATGTCGCTATTATCGGCCAATCAGAAGTGCAGGATTAGAACCCTGCTTTTTACTTAAGGTTGTTAAAACTTTATTAAACGCCTTTATTAGTTCATAACAATTAAAATGGGTGTTATTGGAACATTTAGCTCCGACTCATTTCTAGCAAGATATGAATGGCTGTGGGTATTTGGAGCCTCTGGTCAAAATACCATCTTTGGTTCTGGATGGAGTTGTATTACCCAACCTGCGACAATGTGGAATCTGGGGGTTCTCCTAGACTCAGAGCTCCTGCTGGATTAGGTGGCAGCTGTGGCTGAGAAAGCCTTTGCATACCTTTGAGCGGTATGCCAGCTGCACATATTCCAGGACTGGGGAACCCTGCTCATCATCATCAATTCCCTTGTAATCTTTCCATTGGATTATTGAAATGCAATTTACGTAGGCTGCTTCTGAAGAACGTTTATAAACTTCAATTGGTGCAGAATGTGGCTGAGCAGGTAATGATGCCAGATACAGTATATGGCACATATAACACCACTACTGTTTGAGTTGCATTGGTTACCAGTATGTTTCTGGGTACAATTAAAGGGGCTGGTGTTATCTTGAGAGCCCCATGTGGTTTGGGACTAAGTTATCTGCCTTTTTTCAAGGATCACTACCCATCCATTTCAATCTAGCAGATTGGGCATACTGCAGATCCCAGCAGACAACCAAAAAGCATTGGCAGCGGCACCAGGGCGGGGGGCGGGGGAAGGAATTAGAAGATAGGCCTTCTCTGGCATAGCTGCTGTTTTATTGAATATTCTCCACTCAGAGATTACAACAGACTGAACCCTGTTGGCCTTTTTTTTTTTTTTTTTTATAAAAGTTTTATCGACAAACAAAAACATATAAAACATAAAACATAACATAAAAAAACATCATTCTTCATAAATTTACAATGTATCGGTTGGTTTACCACTCCCTTTTGTGCATCCATTTCATAGTCATCGAAATAATTATATTACATAACAACTCACATTGTCAATCATCAGTTAAGTATCCTAATATCATTATTGAACAATCATTTGACTATAATTTTACTAATTCATACTTAAGTGAGATAACTATAATTGAGTAAAATTATTTTATAACAGATCACAGAATCATACCAAATCTATCTTAATAAAATATTCTAAAAAATTATCAAAACCAAGAAAAATTATATATTCGTAATTTCCTAAATTTCTAAATATTCTATTATTATATTGTATTATCTAACCATTGATAAAAGAGATCCCAAACTTTATAAAATTGTTTATCTTCTTGTTCTCTAATTTCAAATGTCAATCTACTCATTTCAGCACATTCCAATATTTTCTTAATAATTTCTTCCTGCAATGGTATTTTCTCATTTTTCCAGTTTTTAGCAAATACAATCCTAGCCACTGTTAATACATTTACAATCAGGTATTTCAAATCTTTGTTATATGTATCAGGTAAGATTCCCAATAAAAAAATCTCTAGTTTCAAATCTATGTGTTTCTTTGTCATTTTTTCCAGCCATATGCGAATTCTAGTCCAATATTTCCTGGCCTCCTCACAAGTCCACCACATATGGTAATATGAGCCAGGTATCTGATGACATTTCCAGCACTTTTCAGATTTATCCTTGAACATTCTTGCTATTCTTTTCAGGGGAAAGTGCCACCTGTAAAACATCTTATACAATTTTTTTTTATATGCTGTTGACATTGTCATTTTATAATTTTGTGACCACAATTTTTGCCATTCCTCTAAATCAATCCCATATCCAAAATTCTTCCCCCAAGCAATCATTGTTTCTTTAACTTGTTCTTCCTCTAATTTAATTTCCAACAAATAACTATATAGTTTTTTAATCACTTTTTCATCAGTACCTGTCAAAATCCTATCTAAGTCAGTCAATTTATCATAAAATCCTTCTATTTTAGAATCTTTAAGATACCTTGCATGTATTTGCGTATATGAAAACCAATTCATCTTTATACCCTGTTCTTCTAAATTTTGCATCGTTTTAAGTTCACCCTTTTCATCCAATATTTCCCCATATCTAACTGTTTGTTCCTTCTTATAGGTTATAGGATACGAAAAAGCTTCAATAGTTGATAACCAAACTGGGATTTTCAAATAACATTGTTTCTTAATTTTCTCCCAATTCAACCATAACAATTTCCATATGTAATGCCTTCTAAAATAACCCTGTGATTTAGTTCCCTTATACCATAAAAAAGCATGACAACCCATTAATAAATCATGACCTTCTAAGGCCAACAATCTAGTCTTTCTTAACGTTATCCATTCTTTAACCCACATTAAGTTTGCAGCTTGATAATATAACTCCCAATTAGGAAGGCCAAATCCTCCTCTAATTCTAGCATCCTGTAAAAGTTTTAATTTTATTCTCGCTTTCTTGCCTTGCTATATATACTTCAACACAATTTTATTTAATTCTTCAAAGTAATCCTTACCTAACCTAATTGGTATTGTTTGGAACAAATATAAAATTCTGGGTAAAATATTCATCTTAATTGTTGAAATTCTACCTATCAATGACAATTGTAGGTTTTCCCATTTTTTCAGGTCTGATGCTGTCTGCTGTTTAAGTTTAATATAGTTATTCTCTTTCAGTGTAGTACATCTTGATGTCAGATATATCCCCAAATATTTAACTTTGTTCGTAACTTGAATTTTCAATAAATCTGTCAGCTCTTCTCTTTGTCTTAATAACATGTTCTTTGTCAGAATCTTTGTTTTGTCTTTATTTATTTTTAAACCAGCCATCTCACCATACATCTCTATCTTTCCCAATAGTTTTAAAGCTGTCTCTAGAGGATCTTCCAAAATAAAGACCAAGTCATCCGCAAAGGATTGCAATTTAAATTCCTCCTTTTTGACTTTCATTCCTTTTATGTTTATATCCTCTCTAATATTTCTATTTAACACTTCCAAAGTTAATACAAATAACAAAGGAGATAATGGGCATCCTTGTCTTGTACCTTTTTTAATATTGATAGAGTCTGTGAATTCTCCATCTATCATTACTTTTGCTGTTTGCTTATAATATACGGCTTCTATTGCTTGGATAAATTTTCTAGCAAAGCCCATCTGTTCCAATAGTAATAACATAAATCTCCAATTCACATTATCAAATGCCTTTTGGGCATCTTAGAATATCAAAGCCATTTATTTTTCAGGGTGCGCCTCATAATATTCCAATGTGTCCAGGATTACTCTCATATTGTCTTTAATCTGTCTCTTTGGTAAAAATCCATTCTGATCAGAGTGAATAAAATTATTTAGATATTTTTTAAGCCTTTCTGCCAAGATTGAAGCAAAGATTTTATAGTCTGCATTCAATAAGGAAATAGGTCTATAGTTCTTAATTTGTAATGGGTCAACCCCTTCTTTTGGAATAAGTGTCATATAAGCTCCTGACTATGTTTCAGGTATTTTCTTATTTATCATAACTTCATTCATGACTTCTAACAGTGGAATGCTCAACGATTCTTGTAATGTTTTATAAAATTCTGCCAGGAAACCATCTGGTCCTGGTGCTTTTCCATTGTTCTATCTGTTGAGTGCTTCAGTTAATTCCATCATTGTTATAGCACTTTCTAACATTTTCTGAGTTTCATCAGGTATCTTAGGTAGGTTAGCATTTTGTAGATACTGTTTAATTTTTTCCTCATCAAGATCCTCCTGTTTATATAATTGTCCATAAAAATCTCGAATGATTGCCTTTTTCTCCTTATTACCATAACAAATTTGACCATGATCATCTATTAACTGTGATATTTTCCTTGATTCTTTCTCTTTTCTCAACTTATATGCTAACCATCTACCTGGCCTATTTGCATCTTCAAAATAGTTCTGTTTAGCACTTCTAATTTTTTGTGCCAGTTCTTCTTTCTCTGCTTGATCCATTTTATGTTTAATTATGTCCATTTTAAGTTTGATATCTTTTTTCTGTGGCATGTTCTGTAATTCTTTTTCCAGTTTTTTATGGTCATCTTCTAGAGCTTTAATCATTTGCCTCTTCCCAATGTTCTTTTTCTTTATATAGTCAATTATTAATCCTCTTGCATATGCCTTCATTGTATCCCAAACATTCTGTATTGAAGTATCTTCTTTTTTGTTTTCATTAAAGAAGAAGGCCAATTCTTTGGCCTTCTTTTTCCATCCATTGTGTAAAATCTTTTCCCTTTAGAATAGTATTGTTTAATGTCCATCTAGATCTTTTTTATCCTTTCCATTTAATTGTCATTGGATTATGGTCTGCCCATGTACTTGTTTCAATATTTATTTCTTGAATATTAGATAATAATTCTGTTGATGTCCAAATCATATCTATTCTGGAGCACGATAAATGTCTGTTTGAATAAAAAGTATATTGTTGAATTTTAGCATTTCTTTCTCTCCATATATCTTTTAAATTTAATTCATCTGTCATTTTGAAAAAGGATTTAGGGAGAGTTTTCCTATTTTGTCATGTTGTTCTTACTGTGTAGTCCAGTTTATTGTCTACAATTCCATTGAAGTCCCCCATCATAAGTATATTAACATAGTCCAGTTCAATTATTTTCATATGTAATTTTTTATAGAATTCTTCTTGTTTATCATTCGGGGCATAAATTGCAACCAAGAGTGTTTTTATATTATTATCCACTATTTCAACTATTAATACTCTTCCATCTTCATCAGTCTAAATCAGTTTGGCTGGAGTGGTTTCTTTGATGTACAAAACCACTCCTCTTTTCTTACAATGAGTCAGAGAGGTAAATATTTTCCCTAACTTTGGTCGTATCAATAATTGTTCATGTTGTTTTTTAATGTGTACTTCTTGTAAGCAAATTATATCAAATTTTAGCTTCTCTAATTTGTAAAAAGTTTTCCTTCTTTTAGTAGCTGAATTCAGTCCATTTATATTCATGGAAATCAGTTTTTTTTCTCCCATGGTTATGCTTTATATTTAGGTCTAACAGCTTTCGTGGATCTTATTTCACGTTGTTCTTTGATCTCCATTTGTCCACCTGTTGCGCCTTCTTCTTTTTCCATCTCCACTTGGTCCTCTTCAGATTCAGTTAAAATATTCTCTTTTTCTATCTCCGTTTCTCTTCTTTCGAAAAATTCCTCATAGAATATTTCTGCTTTCACAATTGAATCAATTCTGTATCTCTGTTCTTGCCATGTAAACATTAATCCTTCTGGAATCAGCCATCTATAGTTCACCTCTTTTTTCAATAGCATTTTGGTCAAAAATCGATATTCTCTTCTAATCTCTCTCACTCTTCTAGGTACTTGTTTTAAGACCAGGATCTCTTTGCCTTTGTATTTCAACCCCTTCTCTCTTACCACTTGTAATATATGGTTTTTAAAAGTTTTTTTGGTGAATCTAACATGGACCTCTCTTGGTAATTGGTTCCTCGTTGCATATCTTGTGAAGACTCGATATATCTCATCTACTCCATCCATCATCTTTTCCTCTGTTATTTCCAAGACTACAGCCAGAATTTCAATCATTACTGCTGCCAAGTTTTGTCGTTTTTCTTCCTCAATATTTTGAAATCTAAGATAAAATTCTGACCTGTCCATCTCCCACTTCAACATCCCACTTTTTTCTTGTTCGACCATTGTTAATCTGTTATTGATATTTCCAATTGTATCATCTCTTTGCTTGTCTTTCTCTTCTATTTTTTGGATTCTCTCATCATGTTTCACCATCATTTGTTGAAAATTTTCAAATTTTTCATCAATGTTTCCAATTTTTTGGTCAATACTCATTTTAAGTTCTTGTATTCCTTGCATAACCATCGTTAAATCCACTTGTGCTTTATCTTGCTTCACCATTGTTGAGAGTCGTCCTCCAGATGACGGGGAGACAAGAGCGGAAGTTGAGATGCCTGAAGGTAAAATTTTCTTACTCACTTCGATAACTCAGGGTCTTCCAGGTCTTTTAATCCAATTAGTGAGGTAGCCAATTATAATCCAATTAAGAAAAAGGAAAACACCATAAAAAACAAAAAACAAAACCAATAATAAGTAAAAAGCCCAAAATTAAAAAGGAAAAAATTCTTTAGGTTCTTCAAGACCTTAATCCAATTGTGAAATACGTAATTATAATTCAAAAGTAAAAATTAAAAATGAAGAGAAAAAAAGAAACAAAATAAAGCCCAATAATATCAAAAAGTAATAAGCAAAGAAAGAGGAAAAAGAAAAAAAAAAGTTCTTCAGGTTCTTCCCACCTTAATCCAATTGAAAGACCTCAGAAAATGAAAAATAGCCATAAAAATAAGTCAAAAATAGAGATAAAGAGGCAGACATCCCTATGAAAAAAAAAAAAAGCGAGAAAAGAATATTCTGAGACTTCCCCTTTCAAAAAATAAAAATAAAAATGAGGTATAATAAAAAATAAAAAATAAAAATATCAATATTACAAAATGCTGTGGGGTTGGAGGGGAGGGATAAAACAATTAATAAGGGATTGGAAAAAAAAGCGCACACTGCCTTTTATTTATCCAAGGCTCTTATTTGACTTCTCCACAAATTTCAAAGCCAAGCTTCAACTATTCAGTTAATTATAGAAGTCCCAAAGAGCACCTGTATAGCAGCGATCTTTTTAAAGTAATGTCAAAGTGAGGCTTGGCTTTTTATTTTTACTTTTTTTTTTCTTTACTGAATTTCTATTGCGATCTAGTTAATCAGACTGGTTTTTTCTTTTATATTTTTATATTTACTTGCTCTCTCTTCTCCTTTTTGACTGTTTATATCTTTTAAAATAGAGGCCCCCTTTAATATTTTTTTTTAATATACATAAATATACATATATACTTTTTTTTTCTTTTTAGGCTTTTTTCAGGGGGAAGAAGGGGGAATGGTTTGAAGAAACTTTGTAACACTGCCAACTAGAGGCTTGAAAATATTTTGTTTGAAGTTGAAAAACTCTTGTTTGAAAAACTTTTCTCAAGGCTACTGGAAATGATAAGATAGAGGGAAGAGCACTGGAGGATGTTTATACATGAACCCTGTTGGCTTTTTGTAAAACTTTAAAAACTTGCCTTTGTTCTCGATCCTGGGATATTGAATATATTAAGGGCCTTGTTTCTTAGTTTCATTGTTAAGTGGTGAACTATCTCAGCTGGTGTGTATATTTATTCTGGATGTTTTTATTGTTTTTATAGTTTTGGAATATACCCAGAGTAACTGACTAAGATTGGAGGCTAGAGAAATTGAATAAATAAATAAACCACTCTGCCAGCAATCTTTTCAAATAACCCTGGCTAGCTAAGTGTCTTGAGACTCACAGTTAACTTGGCGATTCATAATTTCAGTGATAAAACAATGCAGCATAATTCCAGACTTGAAAATACAAAGTTCACATAGAAGCATTTATTTATTTATTTAAATACCTCACAACTCACATTTCTCTAGGAACTTTGCAGAATAATTTAACAGCACAATGTACTGTGAAAAATTCACAACAAGGACAAACAGCCGCCATAAAACCAATAGATATACCAACTCAGCATAAAGTAAGTAATACAGATGCAAAAACTAAAAAAAACAGCATCACCAGGTAGAGACATGACCTGAATTTTTATGTGAATCTTCCTTTGAATTTTGAATACCTGGCCATGTCCATTTACAAAGAGGGAGCCAAATTTTGCCTATATATTATCCATCTAATACAGTATATTTGCCATGGAGATTTAGATTCTCAAGTGAAAGAGAATTTGCTCAGCAGAACTGAATTGTATTTTCTTCTATTCATATGTAATTTGATCCTTAATCTCAGTTTAAAAGAATGAAGTATTCATGATAGTCTTTCTAATAAAATTCCAGACCTCAAGAGAGCTGCAAATCTGTTGTGCTTATATAAATACACTTTGGAAACTATTTCTGATGTTTCAGTTTAGTTCTCCCACATCTGTTTAATGGATAGAAAACAACAACAACATTGATTTACATAAAACTGATCGGGGAGATTGCAGGATTGCCCCACCTCCCTGCCAGTCATCTGCTCTTCAGTACTGGCTCATCAGATTCCTACCATCAGCATCAGTTAAGATGTTCCTTCCCCCACCTCCTGGGACAGAGAGAGGGAGAGGGAGAGGGAGAAGGAGAGGGAGGGGGGAGGGAAAGAGGAAGAGACAAGAGACAGGGAGAGGGAGAGATGAGAGAGAGAAAGAGATGAGAAACAGAGAGATGAGAAAGAGGGAGAGGGAGAAAGAAAAAAAGATGAGAAAGAGAGAAAGAAAAAAAAAAAGAGAGAGAGATCTAGCCATGCCCACTCCAGTCACATGACCATCTAACCATGCCCAGCCAGTCACATGACCACCAAGCCACACCCACAAATTAGGCCACACCCACAGAACTGGTTGTTAAGAAATTTGAATCCCACCCCTGGTGCTTTTGGACTAGTCATTCTCTCTCAGCCCAACTCACCTCACAGGGTTGTTCTTGTGGGGAAAATAGGAAGAGAAAGGTATGTAGGATACATCTGAGGCCTTGAGTTATTTGTAAAATTAATAAAGGCAGGATAAAAATAATAAATAAATTACCAAAATATAAAATGGCAAATAAGCATAGAACAAACAAATCTGAGAAGAAAAGACCCACTCAGTCAACCCTTAGAGCCTGGGTGGAAGAGACAGGTCTTAAGGGCTGTTGAAATGGCAAGGAGGCCTATCACATGGCAGAGAAGAGATTGTCCCACAGAGCAGGAGCAACCACAGAACAAGGCATATTTCCTCAGTCCTATAGGATGACAAAACTTTTTAAAAAAGAAGGAACAAAGAACCGGCCCTCCCTTTGTGTAACAAGGTGCGTTTCAAAAAAGAAAAGAGACACTGTGAACAACATATGGAATCACAGAAATCTAAGGAAAGCAGGCACATCTCAGATATTTGAATGGGTCATATACCCATCACTCTTCAGGAACATAGCAAAGTACACACAGTACCATTGTATCACTTAATGTTCTCCCCCTTCTTTGGATACAGGAACTCTTTTCCCATTCTACAGTTTGATCAGAACTATTCGGTGTGTATAACCAGCAAATGGAACATTTGAATTTTCACCCCACCATTTGACATATCTGCAGGAGGGTAAAAATTTAATGGCATTGTCAAATATTTTGTCAGCAGCACACTTAAGTATTCACAAGGGAAGGGAAAAAGAAAATAGATGACTGAGTATGCATTGTGAAGTCACAAGCAAGAGAAGACCATGTGTTATGATGTCATCATTCATATTTAACATTGTGATGAAATTGTGGCTTGCTTCAGATGCCTTGGGAAACATAGGTATTGTGTTCTCATAAAAGAAATGGCTGCAGTCATTGGAATTTTATCCCATCTTGGCACTAACCTTTATGTCTGCACACTTACTGGATTCTTCTCTTGCTGTATATATTTATCGCAGTCTTCATATTGATAACAAAGTATTGGTTAGAGCCGAGATCTTGATATATTAGGTTGAAACAACTTTGCTTCATGTTCTCATAAATTTCTGTCCCTTCTCTAGATAAGTTAGTTGATTACTCATCTATGAGTGATCTGCAATGATTTGCAATTTTAGTTTGTCTAGCATAATTTGTGAACTTGCACAAATCACCCATTCTGATACTGAAAGTGGAAAATGTGTCACCTCAGCTTGATACTTCAGAGTAGCCATGGGTGGCCTGACAGGCAATGGTGGCAATTTTACATTTGCAGTCTTCCTACAGATTTCTTGTGCTGCTTCCAAAATATTCATTATGAATGTTCGAACAGCTTATCTCCCACTCATTTCAGATGAGCACTCAAAGAACCACTACTGCAGGGGAATAACTAGATCTGGGTTCATTGTTTTGAAGAGAGCATCTTTTCAATGCATGGCTTTTGAAATTTAAGAATTTGGTGTCACTCTTATATGGTAGCAACACAGACCAGAAACAGTTAATCAAAAGCCCATAAGGCTTAGATGTATTAAGAAGAAAGCTTTAAAGATATAAACATACCAGCCAGTGCTTTACTTTCAGATGAAGCCTCTATGCATGGTTGATAGTGTGTGTGTAAGAGACTATTACTGTAACAAAACAGTTGTTTTCTCCTGTTCTTGGCATTAGTGGAATTCAAATTTTTTTGAATTACTGGTTCTGTGGGTGTGGCTTGGTGGGCGTAGCAGGGGAAGGATACTGTAAAATATCCAGTCAGAGGTGGTATTTGCCAGTTTTCTGAACTATGCAAAATTTCCACTAAGAGGGCTACAAAGGGAAGAGAAGGCTTTACTCTTTTGTAAAAGTGGAAAGATGTGCATCTCATTATTTCATCACTGCTCGTCCTTTTATTGGTCTAGGAGCTGATTCTCATACCTTTAGAACTACCCTTCAGTTTCAACAGGCACTTCAAAATTTCTCCTGTGAAGATTAGGGGAATTTATTTGCATAGAACTTGCACAGAATTGAGTTAAAGAAATCATGAGATATCCTAGTTTGGCTTGATGAGAAGAGGTAGCCTATGCAAATTGCCTTTTGTTCTCTTGTGGAAAAAAAGACTTATTTGATTTGATACCTCCAGAGTTTAAACAAGTAAATAAGAAATGCAAGGAACATATCTTGTGAACAATGTAAAACTTCAGAGATACCATCAAACTTCCCAGGTCTTTTCAATGGTAGTTAAAGGCACATCGTAAGGATGAGGCAGAAAACTTAAGAATGTTGGCTGGCCAGGCAGCTTTAATATGTTATAAACTGCTCTAGAATTTGACTGGTCTGGAACATCTGGCTGATTAATGTACTTGGAGAAAATGCTGTTTTCTGTATTTTCCCGTTTCTAATTATATGACGAATATATCACTGACTCTTGTTCCCTACCCAAACATGCAGTCAGCATAAAATGATTACTCTCTAGCACTGTTTTACTGCGTTGGCAAATTTCTGAAGCAAGATGCCAGGGGAAGTAGTGCTTTCAGTGTTGTGCAAGCTGGTTTGGAAGTACTAGAATGTGCTGCCATGGCCAAAGTAACATAATTATGTGAGTCACAGTTCACAATGAACCTTAATAGATCCATTGTATGTTTTTTTGGATAAATAACAGTTATTCATCATAAAGGTTGGATGTGTGTGAAGCACATCATATAACAACCCTATCTCTTTGCTCTGAGGACTTAAGGGAAGCTGGACTGTAGATACCATTCTGATAGATTCATAATAGAAAAAGTTTCATGGGTAAGCAAAAAGAATATATACAGTCATATTTACAACACTGCAATCTAATCCATTGTTAGTATTACAGGTTAGATACGAGGCTAGTTCAGATTCTCACTCCTGATAATCCTCCATATCTCTCAGGTTGTAAATGTATTGAATTTACTGCCTAATCTAGTACATACAGAGGCTTTATGCATCTTTGCTTCTCCAGTAGAATGGAAACCCTTTACACTTTTCTAAAATGTACTATGGAGCCAGGATTTATATTGTGGATGTTAACATTAGGTTTTATAGTCAGTCACAATACCAGGGAAGAGACTTGCGTGCTTCAGATAATGATTTAGTAAAGAAAAGTTGTCAATGAATCCTAAATTGGGATATGAAATCAGCTAAAAATAGAGTACAATTGGATCAATCATCCTCTCTCAGCTCGACATAAGTCGTAGCATTGCTTTTGGAGAAAGGATATGAATCGAGCCAACTAAATGTGTTATTTACTTATTTAATTTCTATAGCCACCCATTTCAATGACTCTGGGCATTTCACAATTCAAAAATATATTATTAAAATATAAAAACACTTTAAAAAATAAAAATAATTCAAAACAATAAAAATATCCAAATTAAATATACATAGCAGCTGAGATATTTGATCAGTTAGCAATATAGCCAGGTAAAGGAGCCCTTAACACAGTCACTGTCCCATTTTATTTATTTATTGAATTTATATTGCCACCTATTCGCCCACGGTGACTCATAGCCAGGTTTTCAGATCTGATGAAAGGCTAACAGGGTTAGGGCCATTCTAATCTCTGAAGAGAGATTGTTCCATAAAGCAGGGGTGACTACAGAAAAAGCTTGCCTTCTAGTTCCTGCCAATTGACATTCTTTGGCTGGTGAGATTTGCCCATTCTGCTAGATCTGATTGGATAGTCAAAGACTCTTTGAAAAAGGCAATCCCTCAGGTAACCCATCTCAAGCCATGTAGGGCTTTAAAGTAACCACCAGCACCTTGAATTGCACCCTGAAGCACACTGGTATTATACCTTTTCTTCTTCCTCCTCCTCCTCTTACATCTCTGAAACATACTGTAAGTCAGGGGTGTCAAACTCATGTCTTCACAGTGGTGTCACGTGACGTATTGGGACTTCCCCCCCTTTGCTAAACTGGGCATGGGCATGACCAGTGCATGACACATCTGGCCCCCGGGCCAGGAGTTTGATAGCCCTGCTGTAAGTCATCAAAACATTTTTGCAAATATTCTTCTCATTGCAATGCATCTCGGAATGATCTTGATAACTAAGTTCCTTTGATGGCTTTGGATAGAATCCTCCATACCATCACAACACTGTAAAGATTCATGTCAATTGGTATCATTTCAGATTTTTGTGCTTTCCTATTTAGTGGTCTTCAACAGAATTCAATTTTTTTTTCCAAGAACACCTGAAAAGTAATCCAGCCTGATTTGGTTGTTTCCCTTAGTCCCCTGGGTACTATTACTATCTCTACCTAGACATTCCTATTAGGGCTATGCATAATCTTCAAAATAGGTACTTTGGAACCAATGGTGGGATTCAACTTTTTTTTACTACCAGATCTGTGGGCATGGCTTGTTGGGCATGGCTTGTTGGGTGTGGCAGGGAAAGGATACTGTAAAATCTCCATTCCCACTCCATTCCAGGGAAAGTTACTGCAAAATCCCATTCCCTCCTCATCCCACTAATTTGCTTTCCAGCTCCATTCTCCTGTGCAGGGCAACAAAAGAAGACCCAGCCAATCAGGAGGCACAGAATAGATGGAGACAGGGCCAGTCAAGGGTGGTATTTGCTGGTTCTCTGAATTATTCAAAATTTCCGCTACTGGTTCTCCAGAACTGATAAGAACCTGCTGAATATCCCCTCTGTTTGGAACTCATAGAACTATAAATGCAGCTCCTCTTTTAAAAGCATTAAAGCAGTCACATCCTTTCCTAGGCTTGCACTGCTACTGTAGAAGCTGCTCCAAACTATCTCTGCATACATGTGCCACACATACACTTGGGATGAGGGAGAATGAAGCAAAGTAGTTTTGTATGCAGCATGTTGTGAAGCATACTTTGAAATATTTTAACAACCTATGATTCCCGATTATAAAATGATAGAGGTGTCCTATCTGTTAGAATACAGGAAGAGGGTCGTTTTGATGTAGAACATGTATCCTTACCCCATGAGTCGTATGTCGTCCCTCCTAAGTCAGTGGAGCTTGAATAAATCCATTTATGATGGCTTATTTTATTGGCTTTCTGTGAAAGATTAGCCAATTCTGCCTATTTGCTCGTGTGAGAATATTGGATTCTAGAGTTCACCACTTAATTTTAGAACACCAGTATAAAAGTTGGGCAAGAAGAAAACCCCTAAGAGGGAAAACCATGAGCTGAAAATCCACTCTTCAGTGATGTCATTATGTCACTGTTCACCTTACAGCCTTTGAACATTGGAGAGGGAGAGTTTGTCTATACTCACTGTTAGGTAATGCAGCTGTGTTTCAGGATTCTGAAGGTCAGCACCTGATGAATCTCCTTTGGAAACAAAGCATGATCAGGCTTGGGTAAGGTTTAATTGGGAAGGCTCCAGAGAACAACAGGGGTGTACACTATTCTGGAGCAACCCCCGCCTCCCCCCCAAAAAACATCCAGAAGAATTCAGTGGGAATCCATTTCCAAAATGGATGATTGGCCAGAAAAAGTAGGCAGAGATATCCAAGAAATCAACAGAAATTTCATCAAGAATATTTTTATTTTAAATTCAAATGGTAAGGATAAAATTTCTTAGGGAAGGAGCACCTTTGCCAATTACCTTTAGGATCCCCCAGATCAAAGGTTAAGTTTGCTGGAACATAAAGAGGGATGATCTCCACTCACCTTTTAGTGATAGGCCAAGTACCATCTTTGACTGTTGCCTTAGCCGTTCTTTCTGACGAAGAATGAGATACAAAGATTGGAGTTAAAAGAATTTCAGACACTTAATATTTAGAACCAATTCATCCCCATGCTATCATCCATCCATCATCTATCTATCTATCTATCTATCTATCTATCTATCTATCTATCTATCTATCTATCATCTATCATTTATCTCTATGTTTCTCTCTCTCTTTCTCTCTCTATTGTAGCTATCTGTTGCTAAATAGTGAGCTAGCTATCTTAGATAGTCATCCATCTCATCGAAAGTGTGTGTGAAAGTGATGTCCAACATGTGTAAAA
Source organism: Hydrophis major (assembly GCA_033807585.1). Taxonomy (NCBI): domain Eukaryota; kingdom Metazoa; phylum Chordata; class Lepidosauria; order Squamata; family Elapidae; genus Hydrophis; species Hydrophis major. The sequence continues at coordinate 140,756,729 of CM066329.1, read as the reverse complement.
CTACATACCAAAAAAATGCACACACACACACACACACAGTATTATATAAAAAAGAAGAGAGGCAAAGAGAGGATAAAAATAGTTAGCAGTGTAGCCCTTTAAGCATGTCCTCATTATGGAAAATATTTTTTTAATTTTCTTTTTAACAGCCTTCCTATAATCAGGTGAAGTGGTGGGTTTTTTCACTCATAATGGAAAAGCTTGCAGTAGTCCTTTATATAACTGTGTCCTGAATCTTTATCAGCCTGGAAATATGCAATATACTTATATTTTATTGCCACATGATAAATGGTTTATTCCTCTCACACAAAAAATAAGATTTGCATCACATTTTTGTTTTTAATTAATTTGCATCACATTTTTGTTTTTAATTAATTTTTTACAGAGCAAAAACAACATAATTTTAAAGAAGAAAAGTGATGAGTAAATAAATGAGAAAGAAAAAAGAAAAGAATGAAAAAGAAAAAAAGAAGATATAAAGATATAAAGCTTTCAATCTTCTTTACAAGAATTATAAATGCATTTATATTTTATCCTGTCTCTCTTCATAGTTATATTGTGGCTCCCTTCTTTCCATATTTTACCTTTTCTAATTGACAAATACATCACAAACTTATTTTTTCCAAGGGTTTCTAGTCATTAGATAGTGTAATTGTTGTCTTTCTCCTAATCAAGCAAATTAATTTTTTGCAAATTGTGTCATCTTCTGTGGAGTCCTTGGTGCTCAATGAACTTGGTTTTCTGCTGGCAGACATTTCATTACCCAACTAGGTAACATCATTATTGCATAAAGAGCTACATATACTCTTTCCTATTGTGTTGTCTTTACCAAGTAATACTGGGGATATTTCTACCTTTACAATATAATAATCTCATTGAAGTTACCATATGCAAAAACAATCTCCAGGACTCCTTTTCAATTGTCTATCTATTGGTCCCAGAAAAAAAATATCTTGTTTTATATTTCAGTACAAAGGATCATTAAAATTCTTTGTATCACTGTGTGTATTTGAAACCAAAATTTGCTAGCTTTTTACTAGTCCACCAAGCATGATAAAATTACCCTTCATGTTTTTCACATTCCCACAAAAAACTTAATAAATTTGAGCTCGGGTGAATTTCAAACAAGGAAATAGCTATGTGAAGAAACATATGATCAGCAGTTTCCTCATTTTTAATCCTAGTATCCTAGATATATAAAAACACTCTACTCTGTCAAAGCTTCAATAAATGGAACTTTGTTATTCTAACAGGGCAGGCAGTTTCTAATCATAGCTAAAAGATGGAAAGTTGTTGGCTACTGAAAAACTTCTTAGAAAATGCAATAAGACACTGGTAAATAATATATAGGATGAATTAGGACTGATAGATTTCTTCAACTCAGCAATATATTTCCTTTAAAAAGAAATAAAGCACAGAAGAAACCAGGATAAAATTTATTTAGAGAGGCTTCTGAAAATGGGAGTCCAGATTAATTCATGATAGTTTCTCAAGGCCAAGTCTCCTGAAATGAAAATGGAAAATATGTTGACAAAATTGAAGGAAAGAAAGGCAGAACATCCATTTCCACAGCAATTTAGATTAGGGGTTGTCCAACTTGCATTGTCATCGTGGCATCACATGATGTATCGGGACTGTTTTCCTCTTCACTAAACTGGGCAGGGGTGGGGCCAGCATGTGACTCATCCAGCCCATGGGCCACGAGTTTGACACCCCTGATCTAATGCTTCAGGTGAAATTTAATCCTCAAGTTAAATTACCTTGGAATACCACATGTGGTTGGAAGTCACACATTCTATTAAATCATAAGTTATTGTTATCATGGCTTCTAGAACACTTCATAGTAGCCTGGTTTGAATATTACGCTATCAATTATAGATTACAAACTACAATAGCTGGTTCATGGTAAGTCAAAAACAATAAGCAGCATTAGAAAATAATGTAAACTTTTTACCTGATACATATAGTAAAGATTTGAAATATCTGATTGTAAATGTATTAACAGCGGCTAGGATTGTATTTGCTAAAAATTGGAAAAATGAGAAAATACCATTGCAGGAGGAAATCATTAAGAAAATATTGGAATGTGCTGAAATGAGTAGATTGACATTTGAAATTAGAGAACAAAAGGATAAACAATTTTATAAAATTTGGGACCTTTTCTATCAATTGTTAGATAATAAAATGCAATAATAGAATACTTAGAACTTTAGAAAATAATGAATATATAAAGATGTATTTCTTTTTTTGTTATCATATCTATAAAATGTTTTTAGGATAGATTTGGGAGGACTATATGAATTGTTATAAAATAAACTAAGTAAATTATAGTTATCTCGCAAAGTATGAATGAACAAAATTATAGTCAAATGATTGATTAATAGTGATACTAGGATATTCAATTTTTGATTGATAATATGAATTATTATGCAATGTAACAGTAATTGAGACTATGAAATGGATGCACAAAAAATGTGTAAACCAGCTGACATACTGCTTGTACATTTATGAAAGAAAGCTGGATGTTTTTATGTTTTGTTTGTCTTTAAAAACCAATAAAATTGTTTTTTTAAAAAAAGAACATAACGTAACCTACATATGTATCTTGTTTGAAGATTTCCTGATTATGATATGGTTTATGTGATTTAATATAATACAAATTATGAACTCTATTGATTTATCATTAGTTATTGCATTGTTACCATGCTTTTTTATTTATTCAAAGACTCAAGGAGATATATAATGAAAAAGCAAGAATATATAACCCTTGGAATACAAATATGTGTTCACTTTCTATATTCGAGCTGGTTATTTATCAGTATGAGAGGACTTATTTAATTTATTTGTATGCTCAAGACTTGGTGATTTGTTTAGAAATAAGACTGAATCATGTTTTTGTTTTTACTTTTGGAGATCCTGATTTTATTATTTTTTTAACTTATTATATAAAGCAAAATTTAAAAATATAAAAATATAACCTATAAAGACAAACCAAAGATAACCATAAAATTAGTGTGATTAAAATAAAAATCAAGCATTAAAATGAATAACACCCATTAATAAATCATTGACAAAACTATGTTTTTTCCCCCAGTTTCCTAAATATGGAAGAGTAAAGCCAAATGCACTTCCAGATCTTGGGAACCGTACAAGAAAAGTTTTGTGTTCCTAATAGCTGAGCTTCTGGGAGCAATATGTGTGCTGTATTTGTGTGTGTATCTGGGAGGGGAAGGAACTATCTTCAAAAGGCTCTCTCCTGCTGATCTAAGTAAGCTGGGAGTCCTTCACTTATGAACTATGACAACCTTATTATTACATTGTATATATAATTAGAATAGAATAGAATGGAATAGAATAAACAGAGTTGGAAGGGATCTTAGAGGTCTTCTAGTCCTACCCCAGCTTAGGGAGGAAACCCTACACCACTTCAGACAAATATATTATACAATTATAATATACTGTAATTATAATTTTATTACTATGATTTTCCCTTGTGTCAGTCATTGATCCAGAATGTATTATTCTCTCTCTGTCCTTCCCCAAAGAACTTGTGCAACCTTGTTCCTTTACGATTGTGAGAAGTGAAGCTGGAATAGCTGCCTGCTCATTTCAAAAGTACCTGCTGGTAAGCAAATAGTTGGATTAATTTAATGGCATGGATTACTAGACCAGCCAATTTGATGAACCCGATAGGGAAAAAACAGGTCTCATGTCCATCCTGCTTCAAATTTGGGTATACCTGTACCTATGGATCAATAATTAAATTGTGCATTTCTTATTGATTGCATTAATTGGTGCTGCAAATCACCTAAAAACTTGTTATTTATTCACATTATGAGGAACATATTTTGGGATCATTGATTGTTGTCATACTTGTTTGCTCCTGAGTTTGTTTGAGCCAGATAAAGAATAGATTTCTTATCAGAGGACTTCCGGTTTGAAGGGCTTTGGTGACAGACAGAAATCCGTGATCGTGTGCGGTTTCTGTCTGGGCTCGCCGCTGGAGTGCCCCAAGCCGGCTGGTTTGGGGGCTAAGCCACCCCATAGAGGTGGTGAAGAGGGGGGAGACTGGCAGCAGGGTCGAGGAGAGCTGCATCTCTCCTCCTCAGCTGGCCATTACTCTCTTTCCCGAAGGCGGTTGCAGCGGTGGTCAGAAATGGCCACCACAAAGAAGAACTCGACCGGAAAAGAATGTGCAGGAGGAAGATAAAAAGTGAAAGTTTTGGCTGACTGGGTTAAATTGTAAAAGCAACAACCAAGGTACCCTGGAATTTAAACTTACAAAAAATAACATCACTCCCAAAGAAGAGTCAGAAGCAGCGAAGGAAAGTGAAAAGGGAAAGGTTTGGCTTTTATTTTTCCTTCTCTCTCCTTCCCAATACTGACAATTAAGAGACTTAAATAAGAAATCAGAAAAATCCGCTTTGACTTCAATAGGGAATTAAGCTGAAAATAAAACAAAATGCCAAAGGGATAATAAAGATTTCTGGACATTAAAAACTTTCTTTTTCATAAGCAGGAAGGGAGAGAAAAAGAATAAGGGCAGGATCTAGAAGAGGGAGGAGACTGCCTGGAATTAAAAAGAATATAAAGTAAAACTTCAACAAGACTTCTAAAAGATACATTTTAACTGCAACTTTGCAACTAAATAGTAACCCTAGGAAGAGAAAGTGAAAAAAAAAAGCAAAAAAGAAACAGCTTGCATGTATTTGGATTATTTGGTGATCTTTGGATTTTTGGTTATTATATTTGAATGACTAAAATCAATCAGGTGGTTGTTTAAAAATTTATACAATGGCACCACTTCTGGATGAATTGAAAATGAAACTTAAAAAGTACAAAGAAGATGCACAAGAAGGGAAGGGTTCTTTTGGCTTCATTTTTCAATCAGAAATGGAGATTTGGAACTATGAGAAACAACAAGAAAAGACTGCAAAACAAGAAGACTGGGACAAAGAAGAAGCCATCTTTAATGAACAAGTAATTCTATGTGGGGAAGAAAAAAGAAAGGGGGGAAGAGAATGGAGAATTTAAGACTTAAAAAAACAACCAAAGAAAAGAAAAATAATTTGAAAAATAAGTATAATACTGGAAAGCAACAGAAAAGGGGAATATAGAAGAGAGAAATATAGCTAGAGAGACAAGGGGGTAAAAAGGGGAGAGAGAAGAGGAGAGGGAAGAAGGAAAGGAAAAGAAGTTACAAAGGACTGGAGCAAGATATAGAGAAACAGGACCTATTTAGAGATAATGGGTGAAAATCTAACTGAAAAAGGGATTCTGTAAAGGTACATAAGATTGTATTGTTATATTAGTAATAGAAATAACTTTAGAAAATTGGAAACCATGTATGGTTAAAATGAGGAATAAAATAGTTAGTGTAATTTAGTGAAATGTTTGTGAATAAAATAAGTGAAATAAAATAAATGAGAAAATTGAATTAGGAAGGAACGGGAACATTTTAATTGGTTAATGTTTTATAAAATATAAGTGAAGAGGGGGGGAATTAACTATGGAAAGCTTATAATTGTTCCCATAGAAGTATGATATTTAATTGAAAAGCAATGTTAAAGATGTTAAGACTTTAATGAATATTAATATTAATGATAGAATTGAATTGGAATGGAATGTTGTTTTAATTATATACATTTATAATTTTTTTTTCTTTTTTTAAGAATATAGTGTGTATTTTAAGAATGTACCAAGCAGAATCCAAATGGAAGTTATGTATTATATTGAATGTTACAACTTTAGGGAAAAGATATAAAGGCGTCATACTACAGGAGAAATTTTGTTTAATGAGAAAAGATAATAGATAATTCAAACAGGACAGACAAAAAATATAAATACAATGATTTGAATTGAGATGAGATGATTAAAATAAAATTGAGAAAATTAAAAGAGGGAAGAAGCTATGCAGAAAATGTTAAATAGTAATAAGATATGGAATAGAATATAAAAATGAGCATGAACCTGAATTTGTGTCTGTACGAAGAAATGTAACCCGGGATTATGCTGCTTTCAAAAAAGATGTTTTATTTGTATTTTTTTTCTCTTTGTGAAAACTCAAATAAAATTTACAAAAAAAAAAAAAAAAAAAGAATAGATTTCCTATGATTTTATGATTGGCTCTAATATCAATATTGCCTTGATTACTTTTAAAGGTTTGAAAATGCATGGCACATAAATCTATTTCAGAAATATTTTCTGGAGCAGTTACTAGATGCATTACTCCTAGACGCACACACACCATATTTTATTACCAATTTAACATATTTATGTTATCAACTTAGTATAAAGGCTATCTCCTTTATGTTATTCACTGACAACGTATGGAAGTCTGTCGAATGAACTATTAGTCTGACTTACCGTCTGACTCACAGATGAACACTATACAGAAGCCTGTTGATGGCAGATGAGATTCTGCTAAAACGTTGGCACAACTATAATGACATGGGAAAATACCCGAACAAAGCTGAATACCATACATATAAATACCCACAAAAACTTAAGAAAATATATAAATATATGTTGCAAGCCAATCAAGACAAAAAAAGCTTCAAAACAGACAGAAGATATTAGAAACACCAATCAAGCAGAACACAACAAACTCCAACACCAATAAACACAGACCAAGACTCCCAACCAATCAGGATGAAGAAAAAAACCATTCTGACACAGCACTAGGCTAGCACCAAATTTTAAACAGAAACGGCTGAATCACAGACGAACACTATACAGAAGCCTGTGATGGCAGATGAGATTCTGCTGAAACATTGCTACAACTTTAAAAGCACAATTATAATGACATGGGAAAATACCTGAACAAAGCTGAATACTATGTATATATAAACTAAGCTGAATACTATATATATATATATATATATATATATATATATATATATATATATATATATATATATATATATATATATGTGTGTGTGTGTGTGTGTGTGTGTGTGTGTGTGTGTGTGTGTGTGTGTCTGGCATTCAGCTTTGTTCAGGTATTTTCCCACGTCATAATAGTGGAGCTTTTAAAGTTGTAGCAACGTTTCAGCAGAATCTCATCTGCCATCATCAGGCTTCTGTATAGTGTTCGTCTGTGAGTTAGACTTTTACAGTGGTTTCAGATTTAAATTTGGGGCAGCCTATTGCTGTGACAGAATGGTTTTTTCTTCATCCTGATTGATTGAGAGTCTTGGTCTGTGTTTGTTGGTCTTGGAGTTTGCTGTGTTCTGCTTCTAATATCTTCTGTCTGTTTTTTTGGCTCTTTTTGTATCTTGATTGGCTGGCAACATTGTGTTACTTTATTGGAGGCCTTTAGTGCAGCTTGGCTTCGGGTAAATGGACGGCTATCATTAGTTAGGAAGCTGGGTTTCATCTGGGTGCCTGGTTGGGATGTGTTTGAGATGGAGGTATCAAGGGGGATCTGTTTGTGCCCAGGTGTTTACCTGGCTTGTGTTGTGGAGATTTTTTTGTTTGTGAGTGCAGGCTTCCAAATGATTGACAGCCTGGTGGAATCATCTCTTCTGTTCATGCTTTCTGGTCTTTTTTCAATCTCTATGGCTTCTCTGATGATTCTATGGCTGGGATTTTCTATAGTGGCTAGGGTTTTGGTGCCATTGAAGTTGATGTTATGACCTGTGGCTTCCATGTGTTGGACTAGTGAGGAAGTGTGTTCCATTTTTTTGACTGCATTTTTGTGTTCATCCAGGTGGGTGCTTATTCTTCTATTGGTCTGTCCAGTGTATGTGGCCGGGCATTATGCACAGGGGACTTCATATATGCCTTGGTTTTCCAGGTCAATTTTGTCTTTGGGGTTCCTGAGGATGGCTGCTATTTTTCTGTCTGTTTTGAAGGCAGTCTTGATGTGGTGTCTGTATAGAATCTTACTAATTTTGTCTGTAGTGCCTCTTATGTAGGACAGGACAGCTGTTCCATGGGTCTGTTCATCTTCTGAGTCTCTAGGATGTCTCAGTGTGTTTTTGTGGATCAAGTTGGTGATTTTGCTTTTGTGAAAGCCATTGGCTGTCAATATTTTAGTCAGGGTGCATAGTTCAGTGTTAATGTGTGTCTTGTTTGCCAGACGTTTGGTTCTAGTAATTAGTGTTTTAGCCACGGAGTTTATCTGTGCTGGGTGATGGTGGGATTGGGCGTTGAGGTAGTGGTTGGTGTGGAATAAATCTCCACACCACAAGCCTGGCAAACACCTGGGCACAAACAGATCCCCCCTGATACCTCCATCTCAAACACACCCCAACCAGGCACCCAGATGAAACCCAGCTTCCTAACTAATGATAGCCGTCCATTTACCTGAAGCCAAGCTGTACTAAAGGCCTCCAATAAAGTAACACAATGTTGCCAGCCAATCAAGATACAAAAAGAGCCAAAAAAACAGACAGAAGATATTAGAAGCAGAACACAGCAAATTCCAAGACCAATAAACACAGACCAAGACTCTCAACCAATCAGGATGAAGAAAAAATCATTCTGTCACAGCAATAGGCTGCCCCAAATTTAAATCTGAAACCACTGTAAAAGTCTAACTCACAGACGAACACTATACAGAAGCCTGATGATGGCAGATGAGATTCTGCTGAAACGTTGCTACAACTTTAAAAGCACCACTACTATGACGTGGGAAAATACCCGAACAAAGCTGAATGCCAGACATGTAAGTACCCGTGAAAACTTAAGAAAATATATATATACACACATATACATGTATTCTTAATAACATACATACATACATATATACATACATACATACATACATACATACATACATACAGGCATACAAGCCTAATTACTACACAAAAGAATAGGGTAGGCGAGCTGGTTCGATTGAGTTTCTCTTTAAGGAATGAAGCTGTATCTTCCAGCCTGCAAGGGCCAAACAATGGCTGACATACTTCTCAATTAAAAGAAAAAAACTTTAAAAAGTAACATTTCTGTAAATTGCAAAGTCCAAGATACAGGGCTAAGCTTATAGCCTCTCCTTTAAAGATTGATAGTGATTCCATTGCTTTAAGCAGAATACTAAGCACTTTTTGGGGGACATGTCTGGTTTAGAAAAGAGAAAGTGAGACATAAACTCTTCCAGAATGTTAAATCTTGTCTGCTCTGCCATAAGAAACTATTTTTAAAATGACAGATGAATTAACTTTAAAAGATATTTGGAGAGAAAGAAATGTTAAAGCTAAACAATATACTTTTTATTCAAATAGACATTTATCATGGTCCAGATTAGATATGATTTGGATCTCAACAGAACTAATATCTAATATTAAAGAAACAAATATTGAAACAAGTACCTGGGCAGATCATAGCCCAATGACAATTAAATGGAAGGGACAAAAAAAAAGATCGAGATGGACATTAAATAATACTATTTTAAAGGAGAAAGATTTTACACAATGGATGGAGAAGGAATTGGCTTTTTTCTTCAGAGAAAATAAAAAAGAAGATACTTCAACCCAAAATGTGTGGGACACAATGAAGGCATACGCTAGAGGTTTGATAATAGATTATACAAGAAAAAAGAATATAAGGAAAAGGCAAGCTTCTAAGGCCTTGGAAGATGAGTATAAAATTCTTGAAAAAGAATTACAGAAAATGCCACAGAAAAAGGATATTAAATTGAAGCTGGATGTAATCAAACATAAAACGGAATTAATAGAGAAAGAAGAACTGGCACAGAAAATTAGAAACTCCAAACAGAATTATTTTGAAGATGCAAATAAACCAGGTAGATGGCTAGCATATAAATTGAGAAAAGAGAAGGAATCAAGAAAAATATTGAAGTTAATAGATGAACAAGGCCAAGTTTGTTATGGGAATAAGGAGAAAAAAGAAATTATTCGAGATTTTTATGGACAATTATATAAACAGGAAAATATTGATGAAGAAAAAGTTAAACAGTATTTACAGGAAGCTAATTTACCAAAGATACCTAAAGAGACTGAAGAAATGCTAGAAAGCAATATAACAATGATGGAACTAAATGAAGCATTTAAGAGACAAAATAATGGGAAAGCTCCGGGTCCAGATGGGCTTCCAGTAGAATTTTATAAAACATTTCAAGAATTATTGAGCATCCCATTGTTAGAAGTTATGAATGAAGTTATGATAAAAAAGATGATACCCAAAACATGGTCAGAGGCTTATATTACACTTATACCAAAGGAAGAGACTGACCCATTGCAAATTAAGAATTATAGACCTATTTCTTTATTGAATGCAGACTATAAAATCTTTGCTTCAATCTTAGCAGAAAGACTTAAAAAATATTTAAATAATTTTATTCACTCAGATCAAAATGGATTTCTGCCAAAGAGACAAATTAGAGACAATATGAGAGTAATCTTGGACACTTTGGAATACTATGAGGCTCATCCTGAAAAGCAAATGGCTTTGATATTCCTAGATGCTCAAAAAGCATTTGATAACGTGAACTGGAGATTTATGTTATTATTATTGGAGCAGATGGGTTTCGCTAAAAAATTTATTCAAGCAATAGAAGCTATATATAACAAACAGACAGCAAGGGTAATGATGGAGGGAGAACTTACAGATTTTATTAATATAAGGAAAGGCACAAGACAAGGATGCCCCCTATCTCCTTTGCTATTTGTGTTGACCTTGGAAGTGTTGAATAGAAATATTAGGGATGATAAAAGCATAAAAGGAATGAAAATTAAGAAGGAAGAATTTAAGCTACAAGCTTTTGCTGATGACTTAGCTTTTATTTTGGAAGATCCGCTAGAAACAGCTCCAAAGTTACTGGAAAGGATAGAGGCATATGGAGAGGTGGCTGGTTTGAAAATAAATAAAGACAAAACAAAGATTTTGACAAAGAATATGCTATTGAGACAGAGAGAAGAATTGGCAGATCTTTTGAAAATTCAAGTTACAAATAAGGTTAAGTATCTGGGGATATATTTGACAACAAGATGTAGCACATTAAAGGAGAATAATTATATTAAACTTAAACAACAGATAACTACAGATTTGAAGAAATGGGAAAACTTGCAATTGTCATTAATAGGGAGAATTTCAACAATTAAGATGAATATCTTACCTAGAATTTTATTTTTGTTTCAAACAATACCAATTAGGCTTGGAAAAGAATATTTTGAAGATTTAAATAAAATTATGTTGAAGTTTATATGGCAAGGTAAAAAAGCGAGAATAAAGCTAAAGCTTTTGCAAGATGCTAGAATTAGAGGAGGTTTTGGTCTGCCTAATTGGGAATTGTATTATCAAGCTGCAAGTTTGATGTGGGTCAAAGAATGGATAACATTAAGGAAACATAGGTTGTTGACATTAGAAGGGCATGACTTGCTGTTGGGTTGGCATGCTTTTTTATGGTATAAGGGAACTAAAACACAGGGTTATTTTAGAAGACATTATGTACGGGAGTCTTTGTGGTTAAATTGGGAGAAGATAAAAAGACAATGCTATTTGAAAATTCCAGTTTGGTTATCGACCATTGAAGCATTTTCCTATCCTATAATCTACAAGAAGGAACAAACAGTTAGATATGGGGAACTTTTGGATGAAAAGGGTGAACTTAAATCAATCCAAAACTTAGAGGAACAAGGTATAAAGATGAATTGGTTTTCATATGCACAAATACACTCAAGGTATGATGAAGATTCTAAAACGGAGGGATTTTATGATAAACAGACTGATTTAGATAAGATCTTGATGGGTACTGATGAGAAGGTGATTAAAAAACTATATGGTTATTTACTGGGAATGAAATTAGAGGAAGAACAAGTCAAAGAAACTATGATTGTTTGGGGGAAGAATTTTGGATATGGGATTGATTTAGAGAAATGGCAGAAATTGTGGTCTCAAAATTATAAAATGACAATGTCAACAGCATATAAAGAAAACTTGTATAAGATGTTTTACAGGTGGCATTTTCCTCCGACAAGAATAGCAAGAATGTTTAAGAACAAATCTGAAAAATGCTGGAAATGTCATCAGATACCCGGCTCGTATTACCATATGTGGTGGACTTGTGAGGATGCTAGAAAATATTGGACTATAATTCGCATGTGGTTGGAAAAAATGACAAAGAAACATATAGATTTGAAACCAGAGATCTTCTTATTGGGAATTTTACCTGATATATATAGTAAAGATTTGAAATACCTGATTGTAAATGTATTAACAGCGGCCAGGATTGTATTTGCTAAAAATTGGAAGAATGAGAAAATACCATTACAGGAAGAAATTATTAAGAAAATATTGGAATGTGCTGAGATGAGTAGATTGACATTTGAAATGAGAGAGCAAGAGGATAAACAATTTTACGAAATTTGGGATCTTTTTTATAAATGGCTAGATGATAAAATACGATAATAGAATATTTAGAATGCTAGATAGTAAGGAATATCTTTATTTTGCTATTATTTTGCTATTTGCTATTATATTTATAAAGGATTTTTTAGGATTGATTTGATATGACTAGATGATTTGTTATAGAGTAAACTGGTTTAAAGTATTGTTAGCTCATTAAGCATGAATGATTAAAAATATAGTCAAAAACTTCTTTTTTTAGTGATATTAGGATATATAAGTTTGGATTGACAATATGAGTTGTTATGTAATGTAATTGTAATTTGAGACTACAGAATGAATGCACAAAAATGATGAACCAACTGACACACTGGATGTACATATAAGACTTGATGTTTTTATGTTTTGTTTGTTTTGTTTGTTTGTAGAAAATTAATAAAAACTTTTTTCAAAAAAAAATGAAACTATTTTTAACCTCCTAATCATTGGCTAGTTTGGCTTACTTTGATGAGATTGACAGGAGCATACCAGTTCAATAAAGTTTCCTTCTAAATGCAGATTTGCAAATGATTGAAATCCAGTGTATGGTTAGAACATGGTTTTTTTCCCTTTAAAAATGTATCACACACACGCACACACACCAGATGTGGTACTCAGCAGGTTCTAACCAGTTTTGGAGAACTGGCAGTGGAAATTTTGAGTAGTTTGGAGAACCAGCAAATACCACCTCTGACTGGAGATTTTACAGTATCCTTCCCCTGCCACGCCCAACAAGCCACACCCACAGAACCAGTATTAAAAAATTTGAATCCCATCACTCACTCACACACACACACACACCACCACCACCACCACCATGTAAAATTAGAAGTTTCCTTGCCTGGTTGCAGCAATGCTTTCTCAGGAGTGAAACGTGAATTATGGGTTGTTGTTATTTTTTTTGGAAGTTTTTGCAGTAGAATTTGAAGCTGAGAGTTTTCTTTGTCTTTCTCTTTCCTAGCATAAACCTGTTGTTTTCTCAGATTAGGTGGCATCTGTATTGTAATCAAATCCATCTTAAATCTGCACCATGATGCCATCTATGTTGTAAGGCAGACAATAAAGCTTATGTTAAATTACTTGGAAGGGAATCCCATCACAAGCATTTAATCTTATTTCGAGCACTTAATGGTCCCTTCTCTCTGTCAGTCATCAGAGCCTAGCAATCCACTTTACACCTCTGTAGTGGCTCTGCGAAGGGCAGACAATGTCTGTACAAAAAACTTCCCAATCACTTTTGTATCAGGTCAAGGTTTCATGCACGGGACCTTGTGCATCTGATTATTATTAATAGTAATAATAGTACAGATGCATGGAACCTCGTACATCTGATTATTGTTAATAATTATTATTTATTAATTATTATCTGATTATTATTAATAAACAAATGTAAGAATACTGATGATAGAAACAGCCAAACATAGTGCTTAGCTCTGTCTTTTCAAAGAGGGTTTGAACAACTCTCAGGTCTTCTGTCATAGGCTGGTGATATGATTACAGTGAGAAACGTTGTACCAAATTGGTTCTAACTATTATAACACACATAGAGACACACAGATACACCGACAGACAGAGAGACAGACAGAGTGAAAGAGATATACAGACAGATAGGAAGAAAGAGGTATAATACAGTAGCATAACATGAGAGGCATGTGTCCAAGCATTTGTGTCATTCAATCCAGTTGGTGGCAACATTCCATAAGATTTTGTCAATGAAAAAGATCTCAGAATACTTTTTTCCAAGTAAGATTAGTCTAAAGTGTGTCTCAGAGGGGATCTAATAGTGGCACTTGTGCTGGCTTCAACAGTGAAGCACCTTGGCACAGCCACTACTGAAACTGAGCTTACTGGACCAGAGGTGGTATTCAGCAGGTTCTGGCCAGTTCTGGAGAACCGGTAGTGGAAATTTTGAGTAGTTCGAAGAACTAGCAAATACCACCTCTGACTGGAGATTTTACAGTATCCTTCCCCTGCCACGCCCAGCAAGCCACACCACAGAATCAGTAGTAAAAAAAATTGAATCCCACTACTGTACTGGACCTATTGTTGTAATGCTGGATAAATATGGAGCCTCATGGAGTCTGTTCAGATAGTGGGTGAAGAAGCAGAGTTGAGTGGCAAAAAAGATGGCCTCTGCAATCACAATCTCCTGATCAGAACTGGAGTAGTGATTGGAGTAGAGCAACCTGTAGCATCCACTTAGTCTTGGCAGGGATTAAGCCTGAGTCTGCTTCTCTCCATCCAAACTTGTACAGCCTCCAGACACTGGCCAGGATGTGGAAAATGTCACCTCAGCAATCTGGGATTGTGATATACTATATCAATATATGATGACATTAGATACTAAACCAACACATTACCATAATCAGGAGCTTAATGTAATTGTTAAACCAAATGAGTTAATGTGCCAAGTCCTGATATGCTCCACATGTGAGGGACTATAAACATGACATGACATTATTATGAGTCATGGTGGCGCAGCATTGCAGGCAAATTCTGCTGACTGGTGACTGCCAGCAGTTTGGCAATTTGATTCTCACCAACTCAAACTCAACTAAGCCTTCCAAGGTTGGTAAAATGAGGACCCAAATTGTTGGGGACAATATGCTGACTCTGTAAACTGCTAAGAGAGGGCATAAAGCACTATGAAGCAGTATATACGTCTAAGTGCTATTGCTATTATCTCAACACCATTGACGTATGCTATGATGTTTCTGCAAAGACTAGGGTACATAACCATTTTAAACAGTCAAAAACCATGATCAGAGTGCTGATTGCTCCTATTTGGATAAAGAACCACAGCACAGAATGTGACTCTTATTCTATAAATACAGGGCATTTCTGTTGGGGAAACTTCTCCAGTTATTATCATTTGGTAAATGGAGGCTTCTGATTCTGCCAAGGAAATGGAATTCTGCATATGCCATTAAGAGTAGAAGATGATATTGTAAGGGAATAAAGCTGGAATTACAGTCCTGGACATGGCCATGGACTAGCTTTGGTTCTGAAAAAGATTTAAAATTACACTAAATTCTTATTGTGGCCTAGGAGAAATATTTGATAATCTTGAATAATAATCTTTGCCTCCAAAGGTTGTGGATGTTCCAGTTCGACAGTTTTTAAGAAGAGATTGGATAGCCACTTGTCTGAAATAGTATAGGGTTTCCTTGAACAGGAGGTTGGACTAGAAGACCTCCAAGGTCCCTTCCAACTTGGTTATTCTGAAAAAAAAAATTCTGACTTCTTCCCACATCAACACAAACTGGAACCAACCAAAGAGGAAGGAGGAGAACCACTACAATATCATTTCTCCCACTTCCAAATCCTGCAGTCAATCCAGAAGGATACAGTTATTAACAGTATTGAAAGCTGCTGGGAAACAGTATTGAAAGCTGCTGGGAGCACAAAAAGATGGATACACTACCCTGATCCTGGATCTGCCAAAATTCATCAAT
Organism: Hydrophis major; assembly: GCA_033807585.1. NCBI lineage: Eukaryota > Metazoa > Chordata > Lepidosauria > Squamata > Elapidae > Hydrophis > Hydrophis major. The sequence continues at coordinate 140,740,929 of CM066329.1, read as the reverse complement.
AAATGCTGCCAATATTGGACTGTATTGTGGCCTGAAGCTCAAACGAAATATATCCAGATAATTCATTTCCTCAGAAGCCTTTGGAACTCTTGACCAACAATCTTCTAAATAATGTTTCAAACTGTGAAAATTGAAGTGCTGGTTTTAATCTTTAAAGTTCTCTTATAGCTTGGTCACATTCAGAGTTGGACTTGTTGATTTGATTGTTCCAAGAGAGACAACTGGTTATTCTCTATTTTTGGGAGGTCATGGGTGGAATGGGGTTCCATAACAGGGCTGGCCTGTTGGAATGGCCTCCTATTGGAGGCTCATTTACCTCAGACTTGATTTGCTTTCCAAAAATAGAACAGGAAATAGAACACTTTGGAATGATATTTGGGGTACATTGTTGTTTGATTGTGATTAATGGATTTTATCATCTTAGATTCTGTATAATTAAATATTTTGTTTTTATTGTTATGGTAAACTGCTGAGAGAGTGTTGTTTAGACTGTGGCAAGATAGAAATTTGACAGACAGACAAACTGATGATAGAGAAAAGTTTTCTTTTTACTGATCTGTAGCCATAAAAACATATAGAAGCAGTCATCTGCCTGACAGCATTATCTTAGTGTATTGTTTTGGGTTTGAACTCATTTTGTTAAATTGCATTCAGATGATCAGCCAGACTGTCAGTTTAATTGGATCTTTTCTTTTTTTCAATTTTATTTCCAACGCTAGGTTTGAAAACCACAATTTTTATGACTCTCCTTTATGGAGCTGTCTGCCATCATGGTGTGTGCAGATGGTGATACATGGTTCTCTCATTGTTAATATTGATCTTTCCTTCTCTTCTTAAGTGATTTGTTGAAATTATATAGAGAATGAAAAATATTTGCACATGATGTTTTCTTGTTTTTTCTAGATGAACATAAAATTAAAGGAATACTGTGTTATGGTGCAGGAGGCATTATGCATAGGATATTGTTTTTATGTTGAACAAGAAATAGTACACATTGCATTAGTAACAGTTTGAAAGAAAGCACAGTGGTATAAAAACTAGGGTTTCTATAATATAGGAAAAATTATTCAAATGTATCTAAATAAGCCATGTAAATCATTGAAGAGTTGGTACACTTTGATGTACAATGACTTACTTACATTATTTTCCTAGAGCAATATGTTTATCATATTTATATTCAATAATATTTCCGCCTTAATGATATACAACATAATGGCTTGATTTGCTAGATATATATTTATCCTTAATGCAGTAGTTTTACAGACTTAAAAGAATGCTTTTTAAAAATCAGAAATGTAACTTGAATTGTAGCTGACAAGGTAGCTGGAATTTTCTAATGAATGAAATCTGATGGGTTTTTTTTAGTATGGATGCCATTTTGCCAAACAAGTTTCAAGATCTCACCTTGACAAAAACATATTTATTTAAAAATGTGGAGCCTTTGGTGGTCTCTGAGCTCCTTTTGTTTTTCTTGCAGACATTTGTGTTACTTGACTAGCTGTCAGGAGCAAAGAATCAGGAGCAAAGAATCATTCATAAGGTTGCAGCATAGAAGATTTATTCCAGCTTATACACAAGAATCAGGTCAATAAAAAGCTAAATTGATTCCAGATAAGGGTCAAAAGAATTCAGGAGGGGTTGGACTTGGAATGCTTGGGGGAATGCAATGACTGTAAACTGATGATGTACTTAACTCCACCACCCCCAGCTGTGCCTGCTCTTCTGCTGTAGCTAACATCTTTAGTGTTTGAAGGAAATAAGGTGTGCTCCCTGTTTCTAAAAAAAAATAGCTAGGCCAGTCAGAGTTGGTGGGTTTTTTTCTCTCCTTGGTAGCTCTTTGATTGGGTTGTTGTTTACTGTTGATTGTTTATCTGATGTTAATCCTGGTGTAAATCCTTGCTTACCTAAGAGCTGAGTGATAGCAAAAAATGTTCTGGTCTTTTTAGCTTTCTTAACCATGTTATTCTGTTCTGAATGGTGTGTAAATGATGTTTATGTGCCTGTTGATTGCTGAATTGTTTGCGTTTCCTGAGGCTTCCAGGAATTCTTTAGAATTTTTGGCTTTAGCTTGGTCTACAATATTCACAGTTTCCCAGCTAAGGTTAAGACTGCTCATGTGTTGTAAAATTAAGGAGATTTCATCAAGGTTTTTTTTTTTCTTCTTCTTTGGCTCCTGGATATTTTTGTTTACTTAAGACATTTTGGAGGGTTTTAATTAATTTGAATATACATCCTTTGCCTTATTTCTCCACCTGCAATTCTGAGTAATGGCTAGGAGGATCAAATTGTAGATCATGCTCCATATACTTCAAAATATTAAACAAGGTTTTCCTGCTTGAGCAGTGGGTTGGACTAGAACACTTCCAAGGTCCTTTCCAACTCTGTCATTCTGTTAATGGGTTGGGTTTGTACAAGATTGTATGCAGAATATAATATTGGTCCACTATGATAAATACATTTAAAAAACCCTTATAATAATAAAAGATGAAGGATACTTTTGGGTTGACCCAAATGTCCTAATTTGGACCAAGCCTATTACTTATGCACTTTAAGACAAAAGGATCCAGAAAATAACTTTAGAAATGCATGATACTGACTGGAGAGAAACCAAATCCTCTGAAAATAAACTCACAAAATTGCTTGGGAAAGGGTATCTTCACAACATTTTTTTTGGTCTTAGAATTGTTAGTTTTGGATTTATAAATATCTCAAGACTAGTATTCCTGTATCTCCCAGTTGTCTATTTTGGTTTTGTGAAGTTTGTCCAATTTACAGGAGAAAGATGTATGTTTTTGGCCTGAAGACAGATCTAATTTTCCCAAGTTTCCATGTGAACAAAAAAAGAACTACATAATTATTCTGCACATTTTAAAATAGATGTTCTGTTTCATGAATGCAGGCCATGAAGAGAACAAAAAAGGGAAATCAGTTGGTTGACATAATAATTTACTAGACTCCTATATTTAGTTCTCTAAACTTAGTTGACTGCAATGTGCTTTTGTGAAGATGCTTTTGAAGATGCTGGAAAAAGTGGTGCAAAATGCAACAGTTGATGTAAATGACACTCTCTTTAACCATGTAATATCTATACTGGGACACTATATGAGTTTTTGGATAGGTTTTTGGGTACAATTGAAAGTATGGACGTTACTCTATAAAACCCTGTATGGCTGTATGTAAGTGTCATTAGGACTGTTTCCTCTAGGTTCAACATTGTTCTGTCTGCATGTCCTGTGTTAGATCTGGGAGAGTGGGCGCAAGAACGGAGATGAGGCATCGAATAATGACTCCAACTCTTTATTAGTGACTTCAGAACAGAGTGAATGGCTAGAACAGCAGCAGCTCCTTTTATAGAGCTGGCTGCTGTCACAACAACCAATGATTTGAGTTTGCCACGCTGGAAAGCGTCCAATCAGCGGCGACCCTTTAACAGCCAATCAGATCAGCCGACAACGACCAATCATGATCTGTTACTAGCGGGCCAATCAGAAGTGCAGGTTTACGAGCCTGCTGTGAAAGTAAAACTATTAGAATCGCAGGCTAACGAGTTTGCTTAGTTCATAACACCCCTCCCCCCTAGGTTCCATCTCAAGGGTGGGGTGATGTATTCTCACAGGTAGGCAGGTTGTCTCACCTGTCTACCTGATCTTCGTTGCTCCACCAGTCTTTGCCCAGACTCTGGTTCCGGTGGGCTGTTGGTTGAACTCGGCAGTAATGGTGAGCTGGCTGCTCCGATGGGCGTGTTGTCATCTCTACTCCCGTCAAGGCTGTCATCTGGATTCTCTGGGGGTGCTGATGCCGCCATGCTGCTTCATGAAGAGATGGCCATCTGCCCCGGCTCTTCTTTGGAAGATGAATAATCCAGGTTTGGTTGCGCTGATTGCTGGTTTTCGAGTACTGGATCAGGTACTAGTTCGTTTTTGCCCCCCTCGATTTCCATTCCCCCCTTGGTTTGGAGTTCAGGGCTTGTGAAGGGGGTAGATGCCAGCCGGGAGCGTAGCTGGTCGATGTGGCGCTTCCACAGTCTCCCATCAGCAGTTTGTAAACGGTAGGAACGGGGACCCGTAAGTTGAATTATGGTCGCGGGGACCCACAATGGGTCACCAGTAAGGTTTTTTTTTCAAACACTGGGTCACCTACCTTGAACATGCGATACTTGCTGCTGGATCCCAGGGGCTTTTCTGGTGTGTAGGCAGGGTGTAGTCAGTCAAGATGTGATTGAAGTTTCCTGCCCATCAGGAGTTCGGCTGGGGTTTTGTTTGTGGTGCTGTTTGGAGTGATATGCTGGAGGAGGAGCAGCCTGGTCACTTTGTCGTGGATGTTCCCTTGTTCCATCTTGTGTAAGGTTTTTTTTATGAACTGGACTATTCGTTCAGCCCTCCCGTTGGCCGCAGGGTGAGCCAGCGATGTTAAGGCATGGTGTATCCCCCGGTCTGCTAGGTACTGCTCAAATGCCAAGGCGGTGAATTGTGGGCCATTGTCTGAAACCAAGACATCTGGCAAGCCGTGTGTAGCAAATAGTCTGTTTAGTTTTTTAACAACTGTTTCTGTTGTGCTGCTCTTCATTTTGTGGACCTCAAGCCAGTTGGAATAGGCACCCACTGTTAGGAGAAATGTATGTCCCTTGGTGGGTCCCGCAAAATCGATGTGGATACGGGACCTGTGACCTTGGGGTGCTTCCCATTCCGTTCGTGGTGCTTTTGGTGGAGCTGAGCATGTTTCCTGGCATTTGTTGCAGGTGGAGACCCAGGTTTCTATTTGCTTATCTATACCTGGCCACCAAGCGTAGCTCGTTGCTAGTGCCCGGGTGTCCATCATGCAATAGTTTTAGGACTTATGCTGCAGTCTTCCTGGGATGACGACTCTGTCTCCCCATAAAACACATCCTTTTTGGGAGAAAAATTCTGTCTGCCTGTGTTTGAAAGGCTTGAAGGTGTCGTTGAGTTCGTTGTCAGGCCAACCTCTTTCCACCCAGCTGAGGACCCGTGCTAAACAAGGGTCCTTCCTTGTTTCTGACGCGATGTCTTGTGCAGTCAGTGGTGGTGATGGAAGTGTCTCGATTTGTAGTGTGGCTAGGGTTGGAGCTGGGTTGTCCAGGACTTCTGGTAGTGGAGAGCGGCTCACGGTGTCAGTGTGGGAAATGGCTTTCCCCGGTCGGTGTCGCAGTTGGTAATTGTATGCGGCTAAAAACTCTGACCAGCGTGTGATTCTTGGCGATAAGATGTGGGGAGTTGGTTTATCCCCCGCCAAGATGCCAAGTAGTGGTTTGTGATCGGTGATTATAGTAAAGGATCTTCCATATACATACTCATGGAATCGTTTGATTGCAGACACAATTGCGAGAGCCTCTTTATCTAGTTGGCTATAGTTTCTCTTAGTTTTAGATAAAGTTCTAGAAAAGAATTCAATGGGCGCCTCAGTACCGTTTGGCAGGATGTAGCTCAGGATGGCTCCTACTCCAAATGGTGAGGCATCACAGGTAACCGTTAATGGTAAAGTCTTGTTATATTGTATCAATACAGCATTTGATATTAAAAGGTCTTTTACTTGCTGAAAAGCTCGTTCTTCTCGATGTCCCCAGACCCAGGAAACCTTTTTGTCGAGGAGCCTATGCAGGGGTTCAGCAACAGTCGCCTTCTGGGGTAGGAAGATGTTATAAAAGTTGATAAGTCCCAGGAAGGCTTGGAGATCAGTTTTGTTTCTAGGTCTCAGGGTGTTTTTTATTGCAGCCAATTTTTTCTCAGTAGGGTGAATTCCCTGTTTGTCAAGAAGGTAACCAAGGAATTCAACCCTCTCCATGCATAGTTGGCACTTGTCCTTCTTAACCTTAAGGCCAGCATCTTTAAATTTCTGGAGGACCATTCTTAGTCATTTTTCTAATATACTTCTAGTGGGAGCAGCTATCAGGACATCATCGAAATATGGCACGACCCCTTTCATGCCTTTTAAGCAATCTCTCCATCAGACTTTGGAAGATGCCAGGTGCTACACTTACTCCGAACTGGAGTCTATTACACTTGAATGCACCTCTGTGTGTAACTATAGTTTGGGCTTCTGCGGTCTCTGCATCTATGGGCAGCTGCTAGTACACCTGGGCTAAGTCCAATTTTGCAAATATTTTTCCGCCCCCAAGGGAATGAAGGAGGTGTTGGATCACAGGCACGGGGTAAGCGCTCTGCTGAAGTGCGTAGTTTAGGGTGGCCTTGTAATCCCCACAAATTCTCAAAGATCCATCAGATTTTATGGGGGTTACAATTGGGGTCTCCCATCGGGCGTGGTCAATCGGTTCCAACATGCCCTGGGCTATTAATTTGTCCAATTGTTCATCAATCTTTGGTTTGAGTGCAAAGGGCACTCGACGAGGCTTAAGGCGAATGGGCGCAGTATCAGGGCAGAGATTAAACGATATGGGGGATCCCTTGTACTTGCCTAGCTTCTCGGTGAAAACTTCCTGGAATTCCTGGACAAGGACCGCTTCCCAGTCATCTCCTTCGGTCTGGTTGATGCCTGCCAGTTCGATTCCCAGAGGCGTGAACCACTGTAAGCCTAGCAAGCTGGGTCAATCTCTATCGACGACGGTAAGAGGTAGGGTTGCGGTGTGGTCTTTGAAAGAGACTTGGACGTGGCTGGAACTGGCGACTGGAATTTTATTTCCCTGGTAGTCCTTTAATATAATTTTCTGAGTGCTGAGGACCTGGCGGCGGATGTCAGGGATCATCTGTTTGAGGGTTTTCCAGGAAACCATCGATAGGGACGACCCGGAGTCGACCTCCATAATGCATGGTCGCTTCTCAATGATGACCTTTACTCGGATTTTCCTTGCATCAAGGGATGAAGCGTGGCCGATGGTGATGGTTTGGTGTGCCTCTTCTAGTCTGGTAGAAGTGGCTGGTGCTTGGTTTCTGTAGTAGTGGTTCCATTGGTTGCTTGGATGGTCCCGATTTACTGGTGGGGTGCCTGTTGTCTGCCGGAAATTATTTTCTCTTCGGTTTGGGCTGGACCCTCGCTTGCTTCTACAAACCTTTGCAATGTGGCCCCTCTTTCCACAGGAATGGCAGAGTGCGTCTAGGAATGTGCAGTCTGATCGTGGGTGGTTTCCCCCGCAAACAGCACACTGGAATGAGGGCTTATGACCCCGTTGATCTCGTTGATCATGTTCTGACTGGAGTCTGTTGACCTCCTCTCCCTCACTTTCTGATGAGAACTCGAGGTCTTCATGGTGGGTGGTCGTTGCATGCCTCTTGGGACATGGCGTAGTATTACTGGCGAGTTGGCGGTGTGGTCCGTTTGCTCAGCGCATTCGAACGGCCAACTTCCTGATTGTTTCTGCTGCAGTAGCATCGGCAATGACATCTGCGAGGCCGATGTCTCCCTTCGCCATAATCTTGCTCTGGGTTGTGGGGTCTCTTAGACCCAGAACAATTCGATCTCTCATGGCTTCTTTGAGATTGGCGAAGCCACAGAGTCCCCCCAGGTTCCTGAGGTCCACGATGAAGTCTCCCACACTTTCGCTTTCCTGCTGGTCCCTCTGGTAAAACTCGTGTTTTCTGATGAGTTTGGCACCGCTGGGGCATAATGGGCCCGGAGGATTGGGGTGAGAGTGTCCCAGTCCATTGTTTTGACTTCCGCTGGTTTTGCAAGTGCCTTTGCCATCTTAAATATGGCTGGCCTGCAATGGGTCAGAAATACAGCTCGTTTCTTGCCAAGCATTGCATCCTTCAAGTTATTGGTTTCTCAGAACATCTGAAACCTGTCCATATACGAGTCCCAGTCTTCGTTAGCTGGGTCAAATGGAGCGGGTGGTATGGCATCGCTGGTCATGTTGCCGTGATTGGTGCACTCTCAGCCACGTGCTCTGTTATTGTGCAATAAGTGATCAGTCAGCTCTTATCGTCTCCGCATCCCACCTTCATCGCCAGTGTTAGATCTGGGAGAGTGGGCGCAAGAACAGAGATGAGGCATCAAATAGTGACTCCAACTCTTTATTAGTGACTTCAGAACAGAGCAAAAGGCTAGGGCAGCAGCAGCTCCTTTTATAGAGCTGGCTACTGTCACAACAACCAATGATTTGAGTTTGCCGTGCTGGAAAGCGTCCAATCAGCGGCAACCCTTTAACAGCCAATCAGATCAGCCGACAACGACCAATCATGATCTGCTACTAGCGGGCCAATCAGAAGTGCAGGTTTACGAGCCTGCTGTGAAAGTAAAACTATAAGAATCGCAGGCTAACGAGTTTGCTTACAATAACATCCTGTATAGAGAAGATTTCTGCTGTGTTTGGAAGATGAACAATAGATCTTTTTTATGGTAACCCTTTTCCTTGGGAACAGCTTCCTACAGAGACATCCATCTTGTAGTGACCTTGATGCTCTTCCATTAGGCTGCTAAGACAGAATTCCATTATATGGTCTTTTGGGAGTTAGCGTTGCCTGGTTAGATGGTGCTGAAGCCAACACATATCTTGCTGAGTTTTATATATATATATATTTGAAAACAATTTTATTAGTTTTTAAAAACAAACAAACAAAACATAAAAACATCCAGCTTTCTTTCATAAATATACAAACAGTGTGTCGGTTGGTTTACCAGTTTTTGTGCATTCATTTCGTAGTCTCAATTACAGTTACATTACATATTAACTCATATTATCAATCAAAAATTATATACCCTAGTATCACTATCAAACAATCATTTGACTATGATTTTGTTCATACTTTATGAGATAACTATAATTTACTTAATTTATTTTATAACAAATCATATAATCATACCAAATCTATCCTAAAGGCATTTTATAAATGTAATATTAAATAAGAAAGAGAAAAAAAAATCTCTTTATATGTTCATTATTATCTAAAATTCTAAATATTCTATTTTATCATCCAACCATTGATAGAAAAGGTCCCAAATTTTATAAAATTGTTTATCCTCTTGTTCTCTAATTTCAAATGTCAATGTACTCATTGCAGCACATTCCAATATTTTCTTAATAATTTCTTCCTGCAATGGTATTTTCTCATTTTTCCAGTTTTTAGCAAATACAATCCTAGCCACTGTTAATACATTTACAATCAGGTATTTCAAATCTTTGTTATATGTTTCAGGTAAGATTCCCAATAAAAAGATCTCTGGTTTCAAATCTATATGTTTCTTTGTCATTTTTTCCAACCACATACGAATTTTAGTCCAGTATTTTCTGGCATCCTCGCAAGTCCACCACATATGGTAATATGAGCCAGGTATCTGATGACATTTCCAGCATTTTTCAGATTTATTCTTGAACATTCTTGTTATTCTTGTCGGGGGAAAGTGCCACCTGTAAAACATCTTATACAAATTTTCTTTATAAGCTGTTAACATAGTTATTTTATAATTTTGAGAGCACAATTTTTGCCATTTCTCTAAATCAATCCCATATCCAAAATTTCCCCCCCCAAGCAATCATAGTTTCTTTAACTTGTTCTTCTTCTAGATTAATTTCTAATAAATATCCATACAATTTTTAAATCACCTTTTCATCAGTACCTGTCAAGATCTTATCTAAATCAGTCAATTTATCATAAAATCCTTCTGTTTTAAAATCTTCATCATACCTTGAATGTATTTGCACATATGAAAACCAATTCATCTTTATACCTTGTTCCTCTAAGTTTTGCATCAATTTAAGTTCACCCTTTTCATCTAGTATTTCCCCATATCTAACTGTTTGTTCCTTCTTATAAATTATAGGATAGGAAAATGCTTCAATGGTCGATAACCAAACTGGAATTTTCAAATAACATTGTCTTTTGATCTTCTCCCAATTTTACCACAAAGACTCCCATATATAATGTCTTCTAAAATAGCCCTGCATTTTAGTTCCCTTATACCACAGAAAGGCATGCCAGTCCAACAACGAATCATGGCCTTCTAATGTCAACAATCTAGTCTTTCTTAGTGTTATCCATTCCTTGGTCCACATCAAATTTGCAGCTTGATAATACAACTCCCAATCAGGCAAACCAAAACCTCCTCTAATTCTGGCATCTTGTAAAAGTTTTAACTTTATTCTCGCTTTCTTACCTTGCCATATGTTCTTCAACACAATTTTATTTAACTCTTCAAAATAGTCTTTTCCAAGCCTGATTGGTATTGTTTGAAACAAGTATAAGATTCTGGGTAGGATATTCATCTTGATTGTTGAGATTCTCCCTATTAGTGATAGTTGTAGATTTTCCCATTTCTTCAAGTCTAACACTATCTGTTGTTTAAGTTTAATATAATTGTTCTCTTTTAATGTACTGCATCTTGGTGTCCCCAAATACTTGACCTTGTTGGTGACTTGAATTTTCAATAAGTCTGCCAGTTCTTCTCTTTGTCTTAGTTACATATTCTTTGTCAAAATCTTTGTCTTATCTTTATTTATTTTCAAACCCGTCACCTCACCATATGTCTCTATCTTTTCCAATAATTTTGGAGCTGTTTCTAAAGGGTCTTCCAAGATAAAGGCCAGGTCATCCGCAAAGGCTTGCAATTTAAATTCTCCCTTTTTAATTTTCATTCCTTTTATGCTTTTATCATCTCTAATATTTCTATTCAACACTTCCAAAGTCAATACAAATAGCAAAGGTGATAGAGGGCATCCTTGTCTTGTACCTTTTCTTATGTTAATAGAATCTGTGAATTCTCCCTCTGTCATTACCTTTGCCGCTTGCTTATGGTATATAGCTTCTATTGCTTGAATAAATTTTATGGCAAAACCCATCTGTTCCAATAATAGTAACATAAATCTCCAATTCACATTATCAAATGCCTTTTGGGCATCTAAGAATATCAAAGCCATTTGTTTTTCGGGATGTGCCTCATAATATTCCAAAGTGTCCAGGATTACTCTCATATTGTCTTTAATTTGTCTCTTTGGCAGAAATCCATTTTGATCTGAATGAATAAAGTTATTTAAGTATTTTTTAAGTCTTTCTGCCAAAACTGAAGCAAAGATTTTATAGTCTGCATTTAGTCAAGAAATAGGTCTATAATTCTTATTTTGCAATAGATCAGCCTTTTCTTTTGGAATAAGTGTAATATAAGCTTCTGACCATGTTTAGGTATCATCTTCTTTGACATAACTTCATTCATGACTTCTAACAGTGGAATGCTCAATGATTCTTGTAGTGTTTTATAAAATTCTGCCGGAAGCCCATCGGGACTGGTGCTTTCCCATTATTTTGCTTCTTAAGTGCTTCAGTTAATTCCATCATTGTTATATTCCTTTCTAACATTTCTTCAGTCTCTTTAGGTATCTTGGGTAGATTAGCATTCTGTAGATACTGTTTGCCTTTTTCCTCATCAATATTCTCTTGGTTATATAGTTGCCCATAAAAGTCTCGAATATTTTCCTTTTTCTCTTTATTACCATAGCAAACCTGACCTTGGTCATCTATTAATTGTGATATTTTCCTTGATTCTTTCTCCTTTCTCAATTTGTATGCTAACCATCTACCTGGTTTATTTGCATCTTCAAAATAGTTCTGTTTAGCACTTCTAATTTTCTGTGCCAATTCTTCTTTCTCTATTTGGCCCATTTTATGTTTAATTATGTCCAGTTTTAGTTTAATGTCTTTTTTCTGTGGCATTTTCTGTAGTTCTTTTCAAGTCTTTTATACTCATCTTCTAAAACTTTAGTGGCTTGCCTTTTCCTGATATTCTTTTTTCTTATATAGTCTATTATCAAGCCTCTAGCATATGTCTTCATTGTGTCCCAGACATTCTGAATTAAAGTATCTTCTTTTTTATTTTCTCTAAAGAAAAAGGCCAATTCTTTCTCTATCCATTGTGTAAAATATTTTTCCTTTAAAATAGTATTATTTAACGTCCATCTCGATCTTTTTTTTTGTCCTTTCCATTTAATTGTCATTGGATTATGGTCTGCCCAAGTACTTGTTTCAATGTTTGTTTCTTGAACATTGGATATTAGTTATTGCTGATTTATATTTTTTATTGTGTATTTTTAAATTGGATTTTTAAAAATTTTTAAAAGTGATTTTATGTTTTATGACATTTATGCTGGATCTTATACAGGTAGTCCTTGACTTACAACAGTTCCTTTATTGATCATTCAAAGTTACAATGACACTGGAAAAAATGACTTATGTCCATTTTTCACATTTACAATTGTCACAGCATCCCCATGGTCACATGATTGAAATTGGGATGCTTGGCAACTGGTTCATATTCATGATGGTTGCAGTGTCCTGGGATCATGTGATCACTTTTTGCGACCTTCTAACAAGCAAAGTCAATGGGGAAGCCAGATTCACTTAACCGTATTATTGATAACTGCAGTGATTCAGAGCTATGGCAAAGGTTGCAAAATGGGGCAAAATTAATTAAACAAATGTCTCATTTAGCAATAGAAATGTTGGGCTCAATTGTGGTTGCAAGTCAAAGATTAGCTGTATTATTTAAATCTGGGGGTAAATGAGCATAGTAAACGAACAAATCGTGTACATCTTGTGAAAATATGGGATGAGGCTGAGGATATTTATGTAATAATAAAGCAAATATTGCCAGCAGATAAATCCCTTTATGTGCAGACTTCAGTGAACAGAATGAAGGTGATACGTTCTGTCCTACATTTTTTTTTTGGTAATTTTATTCAATTTAGGAATATCTATATTTTGGATGAAAACAAGTTGATGTATCCTATACTAAGGCAAATCAGACAGCTAAAGATCAATTCCCTGGTGTGATGTTAGAGAAAGGACTACCTAGCACTAAAGGATCCTAATATTCAGCAAAATTTGGCTTTTCTTACATATATAAGATGCTGCTGAAATTTCCTGCATCCAATAGCTTGACCTATTTATGGATTTTTAGATAAAGCTGTTTGTACTGCTCTGAAGTTAAAAAGTCTTTTTTTCTGTTTACCTTTTACAATATCCCTGACAGGATGATCGAGACATTCCATGATAACTTCTTTATTATCTGGAGTTTGTTGTCCTTTGGAAGGCTTTGTAGATGACTGCTTGAATACATCCAGGGAATGAAAATGGACTCTGAAAAATATTTGAAAAATAAAAATATACAGAAAGCAGAAAGGGATAGCTTAATTGTACTAGAAATTAGTTTATTGAAATCCAATTCAGTCCAATCCAATCCTGCTGAAGTGAACTGGATTCTTAGCAGTTTGATTCCCCCACTAGAAAGTAATCAATATGGGAACAGCCTGATTTCCTAGTGTGTGTTCATTTGTGTGTGTGTGTGTGTGTGTGTGTGTGTGTGTGTGTGCTTTCCCCAAATATATCTGCTGCCAAAACAATAGTGTCCATGAGCCTCATTTTGATGTACTTTGTTGTGGTGGGGTTCACCAGCAATTTCCTTAGGAGTGAATGCTTGGGTGTCCCAAAGGTGCTTTTTCAAGAGGCAACTGGTCTTTCTGTTTTTTCTTTGAAGACCTTTTGCTTCTCATCCAAGAAGCTTCTTCAGGTCTCTCCTCTCTTCTTTCTTCTTCTGTTTCTTGAAAAAGCACCTTTGGGGCAACCATGACCTGGATGACTGAGAATCTCCATAGACAATGCTTGGGTAAGTTGATTCTGAGTTGATTCTGATTGTAGGAATCAATTCTATAAAAGTTCCATTTGGGTTCATTGGTATGTTTAGATAGGATTGATTAGATGCCACATGGAGAATTTTGTCCAATTTGGGATGCTACAATTTAAAAAAGATTCAGCAAAACTGCAACCAGTTGAGAAAACTACAGTGACAACAATGAGGGGAGTAAAAACAGACTCATAAGGAGAGACTGAAGGAACTGGATATATTTAGCTTTGAGAGGAAAAGACTGAATGGGAATATGATAGCATTCTTCAAATATCTGAAAGGATATCATACAGAAGATCAAGACCTTTTCATTATCATTTCAAAATGAAAGACATGGAAAATGGACTGAAGTAATTAGAAAGCAGGTTCCAAGTGAATGTTGTAATATTCATAAGAGCAAAAGCAGTTGATGATGGAACCACTTATTCAGAAGTAGATGTCTTCTCTTCACTAGATGGACTCAAGTAGTTCTAAATAAATGTCTGTTGGAAATATTTAATTTGGGTTTGTGTGCTGAATAATGGATTGGACACTATGACATTCTGGAGAGCCATTGCCAGTCAAAATTGCCAGTACTGAACCAAAAACACCAGAAATCCAAATTATCATAATATAATTTCCTATGTCCTATCTGCAAATCAGTTTGTTTAAAATAGTAGCAAGTAGCAGGATCCTCAAGAGAATCTGACAATGATGTTTAATCTTGCTTGTTTCAAATAGAATGTAATGTGAATATCCTTGACATTCCTATGATCCCTACTTCACAAATTAATATAGCTTACTTTTTTTGCTTTTGCTTTCTGCAAAGGAGATCAGAGTAATTAAGATGTTTATCTTTTACAAACAAAATAATGGTCCCGAATGAAGTTCTCAATGACTTCTGCTTTGATCACACAATTCTGTCAAATATTTATGTGCCTTTAGAGAGTTATTGTGCTCTGGTAATCTGTATGCATCACCGCACATTATGAAAATTAATTACTGTGTGGGGTTTTTTTTCTTGATGTATTAGCAGATGGAAGCCTTAATATGTACTATGTGAAAGGGAACCTGGGTGGGATTTATAAGGATTTATCTGTGGAATATGGTTCATCTAATATTACCTTTTCAATCTGTATTAAAGTAATGGATGTAAAATATCCTTTAATAACTTTAATCTATTTTTCTCATCACTAAATTAATATTCTTAAGAGAGAGTACACTGATCCCATTATTTCAATCCCAGCCAACCTGCTCCAAACTACCAAGGGCCTAGAGTCATTTCTGACACTTTCCCAGAGTACATTGTGTGGTGATGATGAGGAAAAGGTCAGTATTAGCAAACCTTCTTCTTTTTCTCTGATCCCAATTAAGCACAGACACTAGTATTGTAACAGAATGCAAACTTGAAAGACTCTATTGACCATACATTGCAGACTTTATGAACAAACCTGCTGTTTCATTCAGTCAGCCTGAGATAATATTTCACTGATTGGTTCCACAAGAGTTCTTTTAACATATTCAAGGAATTCACATGCAGCTAAATCTGGGAAAAATATCAACATGCATAGTACAAACCAATTGTTTTCATTCTATTTCATCTTCTGGTAATAGCACCTCAGAGAGAATTTTCTAAAGTGTTTCAAATTAAATGCATACATGCATTAAATTGAACCAAACATTATTTCTGGACAGTCAAGATCAAAAATTACATACTTACATGCTTGACCCAGCAAATATGGAAATCAAGAAATAGCAAAAAAGTTAATTCCCCCCACCCCCGCCCCTCCTGGCATTTTTCAAAGCAAGAAACTCAGTTGCAGCCAGCTATTATTTTTAATTTTCCAATGATGCTTTGAAGTATTTAGTAGCATTAACTATAATGCTGAATTCTAGCATCAATTTGTATTCTATCTCCCCCCATCATCTATCTACTATCTGTCTATATCATCTATATCTATCATGCATTCTCCCTCTATCTATCTATCTATCTATCTATCTATCTATCTATCTATCTATCTATCTATCTATCTATCTCTATGTGTGTGTGAATAGGATAGATAGATAGATGATATAGATGATAGATGTAGATAAATAGATATAGATATAAGAGAGAAACACACACGGATTTCCTTGGTTTATGCTAGGTCTATGTTCCTTGAAAACTTCACACAAAGTTAATTCACATGAAGCAAAATACTCAACCTAAGAGAAAAAGAGTGTCAAATTTTTATAACCCAAATGCATTGACTAGAATGCTCATAAATATTCAGAGGCTTGTTTTTAAGTGCTATGTCACTATGTCACTTTAGCACTTTTATTCCTGGACTTATGTTTTATGTACAATAAAAGCACTTTCTGCATTTTTTCTATAGCTGGATTTCTCATATGCACGGTTATGGTTCCAGACAAAGGTATAGACTGCATAATCGTGGTGTGAATTTTATTAGTGCTTTTCATTATGTTGTGGATAATATATTTTGCCTACTTAAAAGCTAATACTTGGGCTGAGGATCAGTCAGGGAAGGCCTTTTCCTTTTCCTTTTGTATAAGAGTGGACAAGAGGTTGATGGGTTTTTTGACCTCATAGTAACAGTAATATCTATTGTAGGTATGGAGAATAACTAGAACAACTGCATAGTACAATGATACATGTACATAGGTGAATAAGTACAGAAAGCAATTTTGGTGGGACAGTATTCAAGTGTTCAATTATGCTGCAACAGGTCTGGCATTATTCCAGATCTTTGGGAAAATCTGAATATATTGGCAGAAATTGAATAATAGCTTTTTGTTCCACCAAAGTCTACATTTTCCAAATTTTTAAACAAAAAGTCAATGATCAAAGGCCTTTTCTGAAAGTTGTTCCAGATATTTCAAAATGTCCAATCCAATTTTGATATTAACTCTCAAATATTTTTGGAGGGGAGTAAAATAATCATCATTTTAATCATTATTTTAATAATATTATCATTATTCAATAATATTGGGTGATAATTTTTAGGTAAAGTCAAATGTAGACCTTATGTATAAATGCTGTACTAGTCTCTATTTTACTATCTAGTATCTGTCAGTTCAATAAAATAGAACTGATAATTTTTTTTTTTTTGTAATTTGTGATAATATACCTTCAAGATATTTATAATAAAAGGCTGGTAAATCATAACAATACAAGAGCACACAATAGATACAAACTCATGATTAACCACACCAAACTTGACTGCAGAAAATATGACTTCAGCAACAGAGTGGTCAGTGTTTGGAATATTCTACCTGACTCAGTGATTTCTTCCCCAAACTCCAAAAACTTAAACCTTAGACTGTCTACTATTGACCTCACCCCTTCCTAAGAGGCCTGTAGGGGGCATGCATAAACACACCAATCGTGCCTACCGTCCCTGTCCTCTTATTTTTTTATTTTTCTTATAAGCATCTATCTTATGTATTCAAAACTATATTTATTCTTATATGCGGTATCTGCTATCCCGCATCAGATGGGCGGCTCATGATAGGGAGCGAAGGGGAGAGAAACGACAGGAAGCGAGGTTTCCTCTGGATGAGCGCGCCCCGAATGTCTTGGCACACGCTCTTTTATTGTGCTTTTTTACAAGAAAATGATTTAATCAAAGCTCAAGTCAAACATGGTAATCTCATCAGGATGTGCATGTTTACAAAGCTGCATACCGGACAGATTATTTTCAATGTGGATAAGCTTATTAACAACCGTCTAGCTCCTTGTCCCTTGTACGTGCCTTGCAAAGGTCACTGAAGAGACAGAAGTTAATGATTACACGTGAATGATACAATGTTGCAAACACATGAATGATACATAGTTGCAATGAAACAGTTACAACATCTCCTCTGTTTTTATTATTTATGACGAGTCTTCTTCCTCGTCCGAGAAGACAGGAACCATTTTTATAGAATGTTCGCTGTCCCCGTCATCTAGGCAAGAGTGCGACCTGTCAGCGTCAGGGTTGTCCAAGGAGTGGTAACTCAACAATGACATTTTTTTCGTCCGGTGTTGAGGATATAACATGAGCTTGCAATAGCACATTAACATCAGCAGTTATGGAGGATAATTAATTTTTTTTTAAAAAAATTGCAATATTCTATTAAAACAACAAGGTCCTATAATACATATCAATATAATGATTATTAATGATCCTGCCAATGCAGTTAAAAAGGTTGTAAGCCATGGCGAAATAGCAAACAAGCCCCCCCCCTGCTATCAGCATAAAGCTTCTTTAAGCATAGCACATTGTTTTAAAAAATAACAGATCTAAATCTTTACGATTTTGCAAAAGGGGGTATTCCATGGGTACCTGTAGGGATATAAAATCATCAGAGTTATACATACAAGCCATACTTGAATGCAAAATGATTTGGATTTAACAATTTCATCCCCATGGTCACATGCTGTGAGACCGGTGGAACAAGTCCAAACAAAATTATTGCCAGGGATAAAATACATTCCTTTCAGGCGTGATGTTAAAGTTCCTCCTGAAGTGGTGTAGATTGCAGAATATCCCCTGGTTGTGTGGGTGCGTCTGCCAAATCGAATTGAAGTGGTGGGTAGAAGTCTTCTATGCGAGAAAAATTGGTTGTAGAACTTAAACGAACTCCTTGAAAGTCAGTTACAGTCCAAGTAATATTATATCTTCTATGAGGCTTCTGCGGATCATCATGGACAGTTCTTTTGAAGCGTCGTTTGTTGACAGGATCACAGTTCGGGTATATAAAAACATGACAAGTAGGAGAGAGGGCTATGGACAAGTTAGTTGTAGAACATTTGCGAAATGAGGGAATTCAATTAGTAGAAAAAGGATAATAATTACAATAATGACAATGAAGATTAATTTGGAAATTCATCAAGGATGTTAGTTGGGGTGGGGAAACCCATAATACAATATAAGGACATTTAGGTCCCCCTATGTTTTAGATTGAATAGAGGAAAAGATTTTAAGGTTCCTTTCCATAGGAAGAGCAAAGAAGGAACAAAGGAGCGAGTGGTAGAGTGTTCTTTAAATAAAACAGAAGTGACAGAGTGAAAACTACGGGTAGCATTTTCATGACGTACCCACATGGAACAAGTATAATAGCCTTCTGTTAATGAAATGGTTTTAACACGAATAGTCTTTTGACAGGAAGCATAGGTTTTGTTGAAGTAAGGTAGAAATTGCAAAGAAGATATAGGCAAGAATATCAGGAAGAGTTTTAAGATACAGATGTAGCAGAGGAATTCCCATGATAGGGTCTAACCGCCCTACCAGGGATCCAGCAAGTGGTTTTGTCTGGCAGTAAGATCGCAGCGTAGCCTCATCCCCAAGTGAGAAGCTCAGCGGGACCCTGCCAGGCAGGATCTGGCAATCTGCGATAATATACCAGAGGTCTGTTAGGCGGGGGTGAGGGGGAGGAAAAATGACGTGAAGCAGCAGAAGTGGGAGGAATGCCAGTCAGATTAAGAAAGTTTAAAGTGTAAAGACAAATGTTAAGAGAATTTTGCAATGCTGGGAGGTTCGGGGTTTTTTCCCGCAACGAATATCGATCAAGAGCACGTTTCAGAGATAAGTTCGCTCGTTCCACAATAGCCTGCCCCTGGCTGTTGTAGGGAATCCCAAACTTGTGGGTTACATCCCATCTGTTACAGAAGTCCTAGAAAGCAGAACTTGTATAGGCAGGTCCATTGTCAGTTTTGATTTCTTTTGGACGTCCCAGCAAGGCAAAGGTACGAATTGAATGATTGATGACATGTTTTACAGTTTCTCCCCTTTGAGGGGTAGCCAGAATAAACCCTGAATATGTATCGATGGAAATGTGCAAATATTTCCAAGGGGCAAAAGGTTGATACTGAGTTACATCCATTTGCCAAATTTCACAAGCTTTTAATCCTCTAGGATTTACTTCTATGGGAATGGAATGTCCTTGCTTACTACATGTGGGGCATTGTTGAATAATGGCAGCAGCTTCTGCCTGAGTTAGAGCAAATTGAAAAGTTATCATAACTTGGCGGGGGAGATTCAAACATACTCCCTACTTCTATTTTATAATGGACTTTTAAAGCCTCCATAATTTTCCTCCAAGTGACCAAAATGCCAATAGGTGCACGAGGAGGACTATGGAGATGTTCACCAATTTTTTGCCAAGTGGAAATTTTTAAGGACCCTTCCTCTGAATAATTGGGACAATGTTGCCACACATAAGCCAATAATGTAGCAATAGGTTTCATTTTTACAGGCGAGCCCTTTAAATTAGCAGAATATTTAGAAGAAGAAGCGACTAACTCCCTCAATTCCTTCAGATGCTGCGTCTGTTGTTGAGAAAAGTTTCCACCCATACTTACGAAAGTCGAGACTGTGTTTCAGATCTGATGATGTGCAATGCGCTTCAGGCCTGGCGATGCACAGCTCCCATCGAGCTGATAAGATATGGGCGCGTCACAACGTATCCCCCTTAGGGAATCACATCTGGGTCACCAGAATGCGGTATCTGCTATCCCGCATCAGATGGGCGGCTCATGATAGGGAGCGAAGGGGAGAGAAACGACAGGAAGCGAGGTTTCCTCTGGATGAGCACGCCCCGAATGTCTTGGCACACGCTCTTTTATTGTGCTTTTTTACAAGAAAATGATTTAATCAAAGCTCAAGTCAAACATGGTAATCTCATCAGGATGTGCATGTTTACAAAGCTGCATACCGGACAGATTAGTTACAATGTGGATAAGCTTATTAACAACCGTCTAGCTCCTTGTCCCTTGTACGTGCCTTGCAAAGGTCACTGAAGAGACAGAAGTTAATGATTACACGTGAATGATACAATGTTGCAAACACATGAATGATACATAGTTGCAATGATACATAGTTACAACACTTATACCTGTATCTTGTAAGCGATTGACAAATCAAATAAAATGTAAAAATGTAAAATGTAAATGTAAACCAACTGGCTTTATTTTGCCTGTTTATGGCTACAAATGTTCCTTATTGTTGTAGGTTCATTGATTTTACTTCTCTGTAATCTTTGATAGGTTTTACTTCCTCAAGTATTCATCAACTTTGCTAAGAAAACTTTTTCTCCCTTATTTAATTTAGAATAATATTGAAATACCTTTTTCATCTTTCAAGTGTCCATTATTGTGTTGTTCCCATCTTATAATTGTTAATATTAGTCTTTTCTTTCTTTTTCTTTCCACAATTTATACACAAACCATTTTCCTGGCTTATTTGCAATTTCAATTTTCTTTCATTTTACAAAATGATTTGATTAAAAGCCATTTGTTTAGCAACTATTTGAAATTATAATGATACTGAAAAAAGTGATTTATGATTGGTGTTGAGGTAATTCCTTGTTAGGAGAATGAGTGCACACAGGGAGACGTAGTGAGAGTGTTGAGAATAACTTACAACCAGCACACAGATACACTGTATAGTAAAATGTAGGTTTTTACTTCTAGTAAACAGTTAAGCAAAGTCCAACAAGCAGTCCAAGTCATACACAGTTATAGCAGTTAGTTTTCAGTCCAGGGATAATCCAATAACTAAGTCCAGTATCATAAACAGTTCAGTAAAAGTCTCACATCAAATCCAAGAATAACGACGATCAGTAACAGTCAATAGGGAAATGCAAATCAACCAACATCTAACATCAGAACATCTAGCAACAACAGAACAGAGCTAACAAGCCAGGTTTCTGGCTCCATCTTATGGCCATTTGAGGAACCACACCCAATTACAATTTTAGCATTCCCTTAAAGAGACAGTATTAAAATGTCTATCCTGGTTTATATATTTCCAACCCAAATGTTAGGTGACTTACATTCCTAACAATTGGTACTCACACTTAAGACTTTCACAGCAACTCCATGGTTACAAGATCAAAATGCAGGTGCTTGTAACCTGGATGTATTTCTAGTCATGTGATCACAGTAATTACAAAGTGTACACTACTATTACTGTTAATCTTCTCATCACTCCTTTTCACCCATCCCCTCCCACTTGTGATTGTAGGACTGTAACTTTGTTGCTTGTATCCATACAATTTATATTGACTGTTTCCTAGTATGATTTGATTGTTGATTGTACCCTATGATTATCATTAAGTGTTGTATGTTATAATTCTTGATTCTTAATGAATGTACCTTTTCTTTATATATACTGAGAGTATTTACACCAAGACAAATTCCTTATGTGTTCAATCACACTTGGCCAATAAAGTATTCTATTCTATTCTATTCTATTCTATTCTATTCTATTCTATTCTATTCTATTCTATTCTATTCTATTCTATTCTACCATTTGCAACATTCCCAAACAGCTTCCCACAAGCAGTTAGTGAAGAAAATTGGTTTCACTTAGCAACCACATCATTCCTTTAACAAGCACAATGGTTCACTTAATACAGTGACACAAACTGTCATAAAATCGGAAATGGCTCACTTAATAATCACCTTGCTTAGCAACAGAATTTCTGTTTCCAGTTGTAGTTGTCAAATACTAACTGTAGTTCATCTTTACTTCCATTTTTCTTCCTGTTAACATGGACAATAGCTATTATAAGAATACATTAATTTAATTTACTGGGGTTTTCTTTAATTCTCCTTGTTTTTATCTTTTCTAAATCATTAGAAATTTTGTATTTTCTCTTGTCTCTTTCTTGAATCCTGCCATTATGTTGTATGAAATGGCACCTCATGAAAACTTTACTCCTGTCCCAATTCATCCTTGCGTCTATATCTTTATTACAAAAAAATTCATTGTGGTTTCCTTCAGTGTTTCATTTCATTGTGAAGGAAATAATTTTCCTTTTTAAATGCTAAAGTCACTGGGTTGTGATCTGAAAAGCTCTTTGGCAGGAGCTCTAGTTTCATAAGCACTAGTAGCCAAAACATATCAACTCTTCATGAAAATTTATGTCTTTTAGAAAAATAAGTGATATATAAAATACTATATATATATATATATATTATAAAATATATAAAATAAAAACTTTTGATAATTTATATTGTAGTACTTAATGATTTTCTCAGAAATCCTATTTTTTTGTGGACAAATTACTCATTTCAATCTTTCCCATTAAACACTACTTTTCATGTAGTAAGTTAATTAATTTATCCATACGACCTTTATAAAATCTTACTTTATCCTCATTTGGAAGCATAAATTGCCATTACCATTCAGAGTAGTTTTCTGTCGTAATCATTAGTCAATATCAGTTCTGGTTGTAATTGGGTTGTTCTTGAATGAGAATTGAAACATCTTTAAAGAAAAACCAGAGAGTCCAGTACAAAATTATGTACAAAATAATTCCATTTCCTTTTCTGTTCCTGTTGAGATAAGCTGTCCAACCAAATTTTTGCAGATCAAATATTTTGTATCCCTTTTTCCAATATAAGTTTCTTGTAAACAAACTACATGTTTTAATTTTTTTCAAATAATGAAATAATTTTCTTTCTTTCTTTCTTTCTTTCTTTCTTTCTTTCTTTCTTTCTTTCTTTCTTTCTTTCTTTCTTTCTTTCTTTCTTTCTTTCTTCTTTCTTTCTAGCAGCTGCTTCATTTATATTCCACATTAGGCATTAAAATCCATATTTATTCCAAAAACTTTAAAAGTCAATACCTGTTGTGCCTAACTTTGGAGTGTTCTCTTCTGTTTCTTATTGTATCTGTTGTCTGGGGCCTTTGTCATTTCCATTTCCATTTCTTCTAATTTCCCTTTTTGTGCATGTAAATATGTATATATACATATACACAGTGTGTATGCAGTACACAGATACACTTACACAAATGCTCATAAGTAAACATTTTAATTAGCTCTCCATTTACTGCCCAAAATTTGAGGTGAAAATATATTTAATAAATAAGTGGACATTAGTTATAACTTTACCCTCATGTTAGCATTTCCTATTTCCTGTTATCTTCCAGTTTAAATGGAGTGGCAGCAAAATAGATTATGTCTCTGTACGAGTGATGAACATAATGAACAAAGGTGCAGCCTTATTGATCAAAATGTTTTCATCTAGCCAATTGCAAAAGATATACTCTTTGTGACTTTAAACTCATCTGTCTGTAGCCTATTGAATATTATTTTCCCAGCTTTCACATTAGTAAGTAATAATAATTAGTAAGTAATAATACGTGCATAAGTGCACCAATGTGCCTACTGTCCCTGTCCTATTGTTTCTTTCATATTTTTATATTTTTCTAATATATATCCATGTATTCATAACTATGTTTTTACTTGTATCTATTACCTTGTAAGCAATTGACAAATAAAAATAAATAAATAATAATTTTAAAAAAAGTAAATAAGTGCTTTCATGTTGAAACAAATGAGCTTGTTTCCTCTTCACAAAATTAACATTTTATGGTGTGATGATGTTTTTGCCATGCCAGCCTACATTTTTAGGTATACAGTTTCTTAAACGTTTACAATTTGTTTGAACCTGAATTCAATGCAATACCTGTGTTCTTCTACAGAACCACATGTTATATTGCTTAATACCTTATCATAGCTTAAACACCTGTATTCAAGGCAGAAATCACTTTGTGGGGGATGGGAACCTCTACTGCAGGGGTCTCCAACCTTGGCTCCTGGAAGCCTGGCGGACTTCAACTCCCAGAGTTCCACAGCCAGCAAAGCTGGCTGTGGAATTCTGGGAGTTGAAGTCCGCCAGGCTTCCAGGAGCCAAGGTTGGAGACCCCTGCTCTACTGCATCATAGCATATTGATAGGGCAGAAATGTATGGCATAGCAATAAAGTCCCTAAGGTGCTTTTTCAAGAGGCAACTGGATTTTCTGATTTTTCTTTGAAAATGTTTCAATTTTCATCCAAGAAACTTCTTCAGTTTTGATTGGATGGTGGGAATGGAAAGATTTATACTTACATATTTTGCCAAGGAATGTACTCAAGGCAGAATCAAAAAGTATGCACCCTCCTAATCATACTAACAATCTCTGAATCCAATAGTGATGTCCATTTTGCTCTCTTTTCTGTCTGAATTAATGAAGACCTAACCCTAAACCTAAGTGGATTTTCCGAGAATGGGATTTTCCTGTGTATTTTGCCAAGAAATATATTTAAGAAAGATTTAAATTTTAGATGTTAACCTGCTTCATCTGTTTCCTGATAAAACACATGGGGAAACCTCATTCGCAGGAAATCCACTTAGGGTTAGATTTAGGCCTCCATGAATTCAGAGATTAAAATAGACATCGCTGATGGATTCAGAGATCATTAGTATGGTTAGGAGGATGCATACTTTTTTTTATCCTGCCTTATGTTTGTTTTCTGGCAAAATACATAGGAAAATCACTGTCGTGTCCGTTCGGCAAGGAGACCAGGAGGCAGTGATTGGTTTCAGCTCTTTATTAGGCCCCCGGAACCGATCTGGCTCCAAGGGAAAACTTGCGGTTTTTTATTCTCAAGCCGTGGTGGCCAATGGCACCGCTTTGAATCTCCCGCGATTCGTATCCGCCAATCGTGGGAGATTCTCAGCGAGCCAATCAGCATGGCTCGCTAAACCAATAGATCACCCCGCGCTTTGACCAATCAAAACATGGGGTTTCAAGAATACAAATGAAGTACAGAACACCCCTCCCCTCTTGGTTTGGTCCTACGTAACGTAATCCCGTAAGTAGGCGGGGCTCCGCACTTGCCTACTAGACCTGCGCAGGTCAGTCATTGGTTGGCTCCCGGCCGGTTCAGTCGGGTTCTCTGTGTCTCTCGGCCTCGTCGATGGAACCGCCTGGTAGGCCTTGCCAGGCCGCTTGTCGCAGCTCCCTCCTGGTCTACCCGGGCTGGTTGAGCTGCAGTTCTCGCCGCTCCCGCTTAGTCTTTCTGGGCTGGTCGAGCTGGCCTGGCTGCTTCTCCCTGGTGAGACTTCGAGCTGGCTGCTTGCTGGTGAGTATGGTTGGTTTTCTTCTGGGTTTTGGTTCCTGGGGTATTCCCTCCCCTCTTGGCTTGTGTTAAGGGGATTTTCTGTGTCTGGTTGCAGGTCGGTTGTGTTTCTTGTGGCCGTTCTCGATCTTATTTGATCGATGTAGCATTTCCACGCTCGTCCGTCGGTTGTTTGCAGCCGGTACAAGTGGGGACCTGTCAGTTGGGTTATGGTTGCTGGTACCCATAGTGGGTCTCCGGTTAGGTTTTTTGCATAGACGGCGTTGCCTGGCGCAAAAGACCGGTGCTTGCTGGAGGAGTTTGGGGGGTTTTCCGGGTTGTATGTGGGGTGCAGTCTGTCGAGTGGGGACCTTATTTTCCTCCCCATCAGTAGCTCTGCCGGGCTTTTGTTCGTTGTTGTGTTCAGAGTTATATGTTGGATAAAAAGCATTTTATTTATTTTGTCTTGGATTTCCCCGTGTTCGATTTTCTGGATGGTTTTTTTTGTGAATTGAACCATCCGTTCCACCCTTCCGTTTGCTGCTGGATGCGCCAGAGCTGTCAGTGCGTGTCCTATGCCCCGTTCCACTAGGAATTTTTCAAATTCCAGCAAGGTGAATTGGGGCCTGTTGTCCGACATGATGACATCCGGGAGGCCATGGGTTGCGAATAGTTTGCAAAGTTCCTTGGTTACGGCCTCTGTGGTGGTGGATTTCATGTTGCTTTCCTCCAGCAAGTTGGAGTAAGCATCTACGGTTAGTCTGTCCCTTGGTGGGCCCGGCAAAGTCTATGTGGACCCTAGACCAGGTTCCCCTGGGGGTTTCCCATTCCAGGATCGGTGCTGCGGGAGGGCTCGGTCTGGTTTCTTGGCAGCATTGACACCTTGCCACCCAGGCCTCGATTTGCTTATCCATCCCTGGCCACCAAGCGTAACTTCTGGCCAGGGCTTTCGTTCTAACTATGCCCGGGTGACCCTCGTGTAATAACCGCAATACCTTCCCTTGCAGTTTTTCCGGGATAACCACCCTATCCCCCCACAGTACACACCCTTTTTGCAGCGAAAGTTCCGTTTGCCGGTTCCGGAATGTTTTGAATGCTTCGTCGTTGTCCTTTTCCGGCCACCCTTTCTCTACCCAATGTAACACCTGCGCCAGACGTTTGTCTTTATTGGTTTCTCGGGCAATGTCTGACGTGGTTATGGGTAGATCGGGCAGAGTGTCTATGCTGAGGGTGCTCGTTGTGGGTGCTGGGTCGGTGTCTAGGTCAGGTAGCGGTGAGCGGCTCAAAGCGTCTGCATGTGTAATAGTCTTACCGGGTCGGTGTGTGAGTTGGTAGCTGTAGGCAGCAAGGAATTCGGACCACCTTGTCATCCTGGGAGATAAAATGTTCAGGGTGGCCCAGATTCCTGCCAGGATGCCCAGCAACGGCTTGTGGTCCATGATGATTGTGAAGGTGCGGCTGTAGAGGTACTCGTGGAACCTCTTCACTGCTGCAAAGATGGCTAGGGCCTCCTTGTCCAGCTGGCTATAGTTCCGCTCCGGTTTGGTGAGTGTCCTGGAGAAGAAGGCAATGGGTGCTTCTCTTCCATCCGGGATTGTGTGGCTGAGGACGGCACCGACGCCGAAGGGTGAGGCGTCGCATGTGACGGCGAGTGGTAGAGTCTCATTGTATTGGATGAGGATGGCATCCGAGGTGAGCAGGTCCTTGGTTCTCCTCACGTTTTCCCCAAGTCTAGGTAGCCGCCTTGTCCAAGAGCCCATGCAAAGGCTCCACCGCGGTCGCCTTCTGGGGCAGGAACACATTGTAAAAATTAAGCAGTCCCAGAAACGCCTGCACTTCTGTTTTAGTCCTGGGTGTGGGAGCCTCCTTAATGGCTCTGATTTTAGTTTCGGTGGGGTGGATGCTGTGCCGGTCTAGGAGGTATCCCAGGAACTTGACCCACTCTGTGTAAAGTTAGCACTTTTCCCTCTTCCGGGAAAAGTGCCGGTTTCCTTGAATTTGGTTAACACCTCCCTTAGCCTACCCTCTAGTTCTCGCTGGTTGGTTGCCAATACCAGCACATTGTCGAAGTAGGGCACCACCCCCTTGATGCCCTGCAAGAGTCTCTGGAAAATTCCAGGTGCCACGTTGACTCCAAACTGGAGTCGGTTACATCGGAAAGCTCCCTAGTGGGTGACTATGGTTTGCGCCTCCATGGTTTCTGCGTCGACCGGCAGCTGTTGGTATGCTTGGGCCAGGTCGAGCTTTGAAAAAACTTTGCCTCCCCCCAGTGAGTGTAGAAGGTGCTGCACTACTGGGACGGGGTAGGCGCTTTGTTGTAAGACACAATTTAGGGTGGCCTTATAGTCCCCGCAGATTCTCACCGACCCATCGGGCTTGACTGAGGTGACTATTGGGGTGTCCCACTGGGCATGATCAATTGGTTGTAGGACCCCTTGCTTGACGAGCTTGTCAATTTGCTCGTCAATTTTTGGCTGGAGTGCAAAAGGTACCCGCTGTGGTTTTAGGCATCTCGGGGGAATGTTAGGGTCTAGGCTGAAGGAGATGGGGGGCCCTCGGTACTTGCCTAGGGTGCTGTCGAACACTTCCTGGAAGTCCCATGCCAGTTGCTGCTCCCAATCGGTCTCGGCGATGTGGTTGATGCCCGTGACTTCGATGCCAAGCGGCGTGAACCATTGCAGTCCCAAAAGACTGGGCCGGTCTCGGTCCACGATTGTTAGGGGAAGCTTTGCCGTGCGGCCCTTAAATGTTACTTTGAATTGTCCGGTTCTGACTACCAGGATGTGGTTTCCCTGGTAGTCTTTGATGATTAGTCTCTGGTTCTCCAGTCCCTTCTTGTGGATGGTAGGCACCAAGCGTTTGATTTCTTGCCAGGCGACCATGGAGAGGTAGGACCCAGGAACCACCTCCATCTTGCATGGCTTGCCTTCGATGCCGACCTCCACATAGACTTTTCGGGTGTCGGTGGTTGATGCGTGGCCAATGATGACCGTCTGGTGGGTTTCCTCCTTCCGCCGGGTCTCTCCGCCTCGTCGGGTTCACCTGCTCCGGTCCCATCGGCTGTCGGCTGGGCGATCTCCGGCTCTGGGGGGTGTGCTGTCCCATCTCCGCTCACTGTGGTACCGCCGTCTGGGGCTGTAGGCTTTCTTTAGTCAGCAGACGTGGGCGATGTGGCCCTTTTTGTCGCAATGCCGGCAGACTGCATCGAAGAAACGGCACCCCGATCTCAAGTAGTCTCCTCCGCAACCGGCACACATGGTCCCCGACTTACGACCCCGCCAATTTCGCTGGTCGCATCCCGCCTGGAGCCGGTGGATTTCCTCCTCCTCGTCCGAGGTGTCGGAGGCAGAGTGGAATTCGCCATGGTGGGTGGTGGTCTCGCGGTGACTTGCTTCCGGTTGGGCCTCGGTCGCCCGTCCTGAGTTGGTGGTCATGGTGCGGTCTGATCTCCGTATGCGGTTAGCCGACTTCCGGGTAGCTCAGCTGCGGTGGCTTCAGCGATGGCGTCAGCGAGGGCGATGTTGCCTTTGGCCATCAGTCAGCTCTGGAGGACTGGATCCCGAAGTCCAAGCACGACTCAGTCCCATAGGGCCTCGTCCATGTCGGAGAATCCATACATGCCTCCTAGGTTCCGCAACTCAGCAACAAAGTCACTAATGCTTTCGCCCGGTCTCTGGTCCCACCGGTAGAAGTCGTGCCGCCTGATGAGGGTGGGCATGGCGGGGGCATAGTGGTTGTGGAGCAAGGGCTCGAGGTCATTCCAGTCCATCGCTTTGACGTCGGCAGGTTTAGCGAGGGCTTTCGCCATCTTGAACACTGCGGGCCTGCAGTGTGTCAGGAAAACGGCTCGTTTTTTTGGCCCGGTGGTGTCCTTCATGTTGCTGCATTCGAGGAACATGAGGAATCTGTCCGTGTAGGATTCCCAGTCCTCGCTAGCGGGGTTGAAGGGCGCGGGCAGAGCGATGCTGGCCATCTCGTCGGTCTTGCTTCCGGCGGACACATGCTCGATGGGGTTCAGCCTTGGGATCCCATCCTCGTCGCCAGTGTCGTGTCCGTTCGGCAAGGAGGCAGTGACTGTGGTTTCAGCTCTTTATTAGGCCCCCGGAACCGATCTCGCTCCAAGGGAAAACTTGCGGCTTTTTATTCTCAAGCCGCAGCGGCTACAGCCAATGGCACCACTTTGAATCTCCCGCAATTCGTATCCGCCAATCGTGGGAGATTCTCAGCGGGCCAATCAGCGCAGCTCGCTAAATCAATCAGATCACCCCACGCTTTGACCAATCAAAACACGGGGTTTCAAGAATGCAAATGAAGGTACAGAACAATGACATTCATGCAAAATCCACTTAGGGGTAGGTCTGCATGAATTCAGAGAGGAAAATGGACAGCACCATTGGATTCAAAGCCTATTAGCATGGTTATGAGGTGCATCACACTTGAGTCTGCATTGTCTAGGTTTCCTGGCAAAACAGGGAAATCCCATTCATGGAAAAAGAAAATAGGGTTAGGGTTAGTTCTCCATGAATTCGGAGAGCAAAATGGACATCACCATTGGATTCAGAGCCCACTAATAACCTTAGCAGTGTGCATTCTTGTCAAATCTCCCTTATCTATAGCCCCTGTCAAAGTACATGGGAAAATTCCTTTTGTGGAAAATCCACACAGGGTTAGGGTTTGGTCTCCATGAATTAAGAGAGCAATATGGACATTACTGATGGATTCAGAGATCGTTAGTATGATTAGGAGGGTGCATACTTTTTTGATCCTGCCTTAAATATATTTCTTGGCAAAATACTTTGGAAAATCCCATTTGCAGAAAATCCATTTAGGGTTAGGATTAGGTCTCTGATGGGCCCTGAAGCCAATGGTGATGTCCATTTTCCTGTGTCAATTCATGGAGACCTAAACCTAACCTTAAGTGGATTTTACAAGAATGGTATTTTCCATGTATTTTGCCAGGAAAAGTAGATAAGGCAGACTCAAGAAGGATGCACTCTCCTAATCTAACTACTGGGCTCTGAATCCAGTGGTGATGTCCATTTTGTTGTCTGATTTCAGAGAGACGTAATCCTAACTTTAAATGGATTATACACAAATAGGATTTTCTCCATGTATTTTGCCACGTAACTTATTTAAGGCAGACTCAAAAAGTATGAACCTTCCTAACAATTGCAATGGACTCTGAATCCAATGGTAATGTCCATTTTTTATCTCTGAATTCATAGTGACCTAATACAAAGTGGATTTTCTGTGAATGGGATTTTCCCATGTATTTTGCCAGAAAATGTAGATAAGGAATACTAATGGGCTTCGAATCCGATGATGATATCCATTTTTCTCTCCAAATTCATGGAGACTGTTAAGTCCTGGGCATGGGCGCAAAGAATGGAGACAAGACATTGGACGGTGACTTCAACTCTTTATTTAACAAGAAAGAATGGAGCAAAAGACCTGGGCAGCAGTAGTTCTTTTATAGAGCTTGCTGCTGTTAAACAACCAATGAACTGAGTCTATCGCTTTCACAAGCGTCCAATTAAGGGTTCCCATT
Organism: Hydrophis major; assembly: GCA_033807585.1. NCBI lineage: Eukaryota > Metazoa > Chordata > Lepidosauria > Squamata > Elapidae > Hydrophis > Hydrophis major. The sequence continues at coordinate 140,709,953 of CM066329.1, read as the reverse complement.
AACAGCCAATCAGACTGGCCAAACCTGACCAATCATGACTCGCTATTCACGGGCCAATGAGAATTGCAGGATTATAAGCCTGCTGTAAGACGAAGCTGTTTAGGGTTGTACCGCTGCGATGGTTTAATCCATAACACCCCTCCCCCCTTGGTTCTGTTTGAGGGATGGGGTGACGTATTCTCGCAAATAGGCAGGCCGCTTCACCTGTCTGCTCAACCTGTGCTGTTCCACCGGGTTCTGTTCTGGTTCTGGTTCTGGTTCTGGCTCTGGCTCCAGTGGAATGTCCGCTGGGCTGAATAGCGAAGACTGTGGTTCCGGGTTGCCCTCGTCAGCTCTGTCTTCCGGGTTCCCTGGATCCGCCTCCGTCGTGGTGCTGTCACGTGGCGAGGCTGTTCCCTGGTTCGGTTCTCCCTCGGATGGTGAGTATCCCCTGGGCTGTTGGGTTTCGATTTCTTCTTCGTCCTCCTCCATGTTCTCCCCCCCCCCAGCTGGAGGTTCCGGTGCTAATCTGGAATGGAGTTGGTCTATGTGGCATTTCCACAACTGAGCATCTGCCATTTGTAGGTGATAGGATTGGGGTCCTGTAAGTTGTGTTATTGTTGTGGGGACCCACAATGGGTCGCCCGAGAAGTTTTTTTGCAAACACAGGGTTCCCTTTCTGGAACGCCTGACACTTGCTGCTGGATCCCGGGTGTTGTTCTGGCATGTAGTTTGGGTGGAGGCGAACAAGATGCAAGCAAAGTTTCCGGCCCATCAGGAGTTCTGTTGGGGTTTTGTTCGTGGTGCTGTTTGGGGTTATGTGTTGGACAAAAAGCATTCGGTTTATTTTGTCGTCAATGTCACCGTGGTCCATTTTGTGCAGGGTCTGTTTTATAAATTGAACCATTCGCTCAGCCTTACCATTGGCTGCAGGGTGAGCTGGTGATGTTAAAGCATGGCGGATGCCCCGATCTGCCAAGTATTGTTTGAATGGTAGGGCAGTGAATTGGGGGCCATTATCTGAGACAAGGACATCAGGAAGTTCGTGAGTAGCGAATAGTTTATTCAGTTTTTTAGTGACTGTGTCTGTGGTGGTGCTTTCCATTTTTTGGACTTCAAGCCAGTTTGAATAGGCATCCACCATTAAGAGGAAAGTGTGTCCTCTTGTGGGTCTTGCAAAATCGATGTGGATACGGGACCAAAGACCTCGAGGCATTTCCCACTAAGTTGGGGGAGTCTTTGGAGGAGCGAAGAGAGTCTCCTGGCATTTACTGCATTTTGCTACCCAAGTTTCTATTTATCTATCTAAACCAGGCCACCATGCGTAACTCCTGGCCAGTGCCTTCATTTACACGATGCCTGGATGTCCCTCGTGCAGCATTTTCAACACCCTATATTGTAACTTCTCTGGGACTATGACTCTGTCTCCCCATACTATGCAACCTTTCTGGGAGAACAGTTCTGTTTGACGATTCTTAAATGGCTTGAACGCGTCATCGGTTGCACTGACCACCCAACCGCATTCTACCCAGCTGAGGACTCGTGCCAAAACAGGGTCCTTTTTTGTCTCTAAGGCTATGTCTCGAGTGGTTAATGGCGGCGATTTGAGGGTTTCGATTTGTAGTACAGTTACGGTTGGAGCAGGGTCCTCTATAATTTCTGGTAGTGGAGAGCGGCTCAAAGCATCAGAGTGAGGAATGGTTTTCCCCGGGCGATGTTGCAATCGGTAATCGTAGGTGGCTAAAAATTCTGACCAACGTGTCATTCTTGGTGATAATATATGGGGAGTTTGTTTGTTTCCCACCAAAATCCCAAGTAGCAGCTTGTGGTCTGTAATTATGGTAAAGGGTCTCCCATATACATATTCATGGAAGCGTTTAATTGCGGATACAATAGCGAGGGCCTCTTTATCAAGTTGACTATAGTTCCTTTCGGTTTTAGACAAAGTTCTCGAAAAGAATGCAATGGGTACCTCATTTCCATTTGGGAGGACATGACTTAAGATGGCTCCTACTCCAAGTGGTGAGGCATCACAGGTAACCGTCAAAGGGAGAGTCTCGTTGTATTGCATTAATATGGCATCGGAGGTTAAAAGGTCTTTTATCTCTTTGAACACTTTCTCTTCACACCGTCCCCAAACCCAAGGAGCCTTTTTATCAAGAAGTCTATGTAGGGGTTCGGCTACAGTTGCCTTCTGGGGAAAGAAAATGTTATAAAAGTTAATGAGTCCCAGGAAGGCTTGAAGGTCTGTCTTATTCCTAGGTCTCGGGGCTTTTTTGATTGTGGTTAGGTTTTTTTCGGTGGGGTGGATTTCCTGTCTGTCGAGAAGGTATCCCAGGAACTCCACTCTCTCCGTACAAAGTTGACACTTGTCTCATTTTACCTTAAGACCTGAATCTTTGAATTTCTGCAGGACTTTTCTGAGTTGTTGTACTAATAATTCTTTAGTGGGGGCAGCTATTAGGACGTCATCAAAATAAGGCACGATGCCTTTTATGCCTTGTAATAGTCTCTCCATTAAACTTTGGAAAATGCCCGGCACCACACTTACTCCTAATTGGAGTCTATTGCACTTAAAAGTGCCTCTATGTGTAACTATTGTCTGGGCTTCTGCAGTTGCTGCATCCACAGGGAGTTGCTGGTACACCTGAACTAAGTCCAATTTCGCAAATATTTTTCCGCCACCCAGGGAATGAAGAAGGTGTTGAACCACTGGTACTGGATAAGCGCTCTGTTGAAGAGCATGATTTAGGGTGGCCCGATAGTCCCCGCAAATTCTTAACGAACCATCTGGCTTCATGGGCGTTACTATCGGGGTTTCCCAACGGGCATGGTCAATCGGTTCCAATACGCCCTGAGCTATCAGTTTATCTAGCTGCCCATCTATCTTTGGCTTTAGGGCAAATGGTACCTGACGAGGCTTAAGCCGAATGGGAGCTACATCGGGGCTGAGATTAAATGATATAGGGGTCCCCTTGTACTTGCCTAATGTTCCTATGAACACGTCCTGGAATTCCTGGATGATAGTCTCTTCCCAGTCATCATTTCTGGTATGGTGTATGCTGGCTAGTTGAATTCTAAGTGGGTGAACCACTAGCAAGTGGGTAACCCTAACAAGCTGGGTTGGTCACGATCGACGACAGTCAGGGGAAGCGTTGCTGTGTGGTCCTTGAATGATACTTGGACGTTGCTGGAACCGACAACTGGGATTCTGTTTCCCTGATAATCTTTCAGGACGATTCGCTGCATGCTGAGGTCCTGGCGGGAAATAGCAGGGATCAGTTGTTGGAGGGTTTTCCAGGATACCATCGACAGGGATGATCCCGAATTGACTTCCATCACACATGGTTGATTCTCAATAGTAACCTTCACGCGTATCTTCCTTGCATCGAACGATGAAGCGTGGCCGATGATAATGGTTTGGTGGGCCTCTTCTCGTCTCATTGAAAAGGCAGGTGCTTGGTTTCTGTAGTAATAGTGGTTGTTCCATTGGTGGTTCAGATGGTCCCGGTTCTCAGGAGGTTTGCCTATTTCCCGACGGAGGTTGTTCTCCTTTCGGTTGGGACTGGACTCTCGTCTGCTTCTGCAGACCTTCGCTATGTGGCCTTTTTTCCCACAGTTATGGGAGAGTGCGTTGAGGAATTTGCAGTCCGATCGCGGGTGGTTTGCCCCGCAACCCGCACATTGGCGTGGACATTGCTGATTCCTTTGCTCTCGTTCTGAGTGGAGCCAATGGACCTCCTCTTCATCACTGTCTGAGGATGACTCGAAGTCTTCGTGGTGGGTAGTGGTAGCATGCTTCTCAGTGGCGAGTGGGACCTCGTCGGTGAGTTGGCAAAGTGATGCGTTCGCTCGGTGCATTCGAGCGGCTGACTTCCTGGTTGCTTCTGCGGCAGTAGCATCAGCGATGAAATCTGTAAGGTTGATGTCGCCTTTCGCCATCAGCTTACTCTGCACGTGTGGTGCATTTAATCCCAGAACTATGCGGTCTCTTAGGGCTTCCTCTAAGTTTGCAAAACCACAAAGGCCTCCTAAGTTCTGGAGGTCAGCTATGAAATTACCAATGCTCTCGTCCTTCCGTTGGTCCCTCTGGTAAAATTCTTATCTTTGTATCAGTATAGGTACTCCAGGTGCGTAATGGGCCCTGAGGATTGGAGCGAGGGTGTCCCAATCCATGGTCTTCACTTCCACTGGTTTTGCTAATGCTTTAGCCATTTTGAAAACAGCGGGGCCACAATGAGTCAGGAACACCGCTCATTTCTTGCCAGACGTAGCATCTTTTAAATTGTTGGTCTCCAGGAACATCTGGAAACAGTCTATATAGGAGTCCCAGTCTTCGGTTGCTGGGTCGAATGGAGCGGGTGGTATGGCACCGCTAGTCATCTTGCCGTCTGTTGCATGCGCTCTTTCGCCACATGCTCTGTCTTTGTCTGATATGTTCTATTCAGCTCTATTGTCTCCGCATCCCACCCTCATCGCCAGTGTTAAGTCCTGGGCATGGGCGCAAAGAACAGAGACGAGACATCGGACGGTGACTTCAACTCTTTATTTAACAAGAAAGAATGGAGCAAAAGACCTGGGCAGCAGTAGCTCTTTTATAGAGCTTGCTGCCATTAAACAACCAATGAACTGAGTCTATCGCTTTCCCAAGCGTCCAATCAGGGGTTCCCATTAACAGCCAATCAGCCTGGCCAAACCTGACCAATCATGACTCGCTATTCACGGGCCAATGAGACTTGCAGGATTACAAGCTTGCTGTAAGACGAAGCTGTTTAGGGTTGTACCGCTGCGATGGTTTAATCCATAACAGAGACCTAACCCTAACCCTAAATGGATTTTCAGATAATGGGATTTTCCAAAGTATTTAGCCGGAAAACATAGATAAGGCAGGTTCGACAAATATGCACCCTCCTAGCTATACTTATGGGTTCCCAATCCAATGGTGATGTCCATTTTTCTCTCTGAATTCATAAAGACCTAACCATAACCCTAAATGGATTTTCCGTGAATGTGATTTTTCCCATGTATTTTGTCCATAAAAATGGACATCACCAATGGATTCAGTGATCATTAGTATGGTTAAAAGGGTGCATACTTTTCAAGCTGGCCTTATCTATGTTCCCTAGCAAAATACATGGGAAAATCCCATTCATGGAAAATCCATTTAGGGTTAGGTCTGCATGAAACCAGAAAGGAAAATGGACAGCACCATTGGATTCAAAGCCCATTAGCATCGTACTTGAGTCTGCCTTGTCTATGTTTCCTTGCAAAATACATGGGAAAATCCCATTCATGGAAAATCCACTTAGGGTTAGGGTTATGTCTCTATGAATTCAGAGAGCAAAATGGACATCACCGTTGGATTCACAGTCCATTACTGTGCTTAGGAGGGTGCATACCTTTCAAGCCTGCCTTATCGTTCCCTGGACCGATACAGGCGAAAATCCCATTCACAGAAAATCCACTTAGGTTTCAGCTTTGGTTTTCATGAATTCGGAGAGCAAAATGGACATCATCATTGGATTTGGAGCCCACTAGTATGGTTAGGGGGCTGCATACTTTTGGCATCTGCCTTAAATATATTTATTGGCAAAATACATAGGAAAATCAAATTCACCCCAAATCCCCTTATAATTATGGTTGGTTAGGTCTCTATCAATTTGTAGAGCAAAATGGACATCATCATTGGATTCAGAGATTGTTAGTATGGTTAGGAAGTTGCATACTTTTCGAATCTGCCTTAAATACATTTCTTGGCAAAATACATGGGAAAATGCCATTCACAGAAAATCCACTTAGGGTTAAGGTTAGGCATCAATGAATTCAGAAAGCAAAATGGACATCACCATTGGATTTGGAGTTCACTAGTATGGTTAGGATGGTGCATCCTATTCAAGTCTGCTTTGTCTACATTTTCTGGTAAAACCCATGGGAAAATTCCATTCGCCAAAAATCCACTTAGAGGTAAGTCTCTATGAATTCAGAGCGCAAAATGGATTCAAAATGGAGGGTGCATCCTTCTTGAGGCTGTGTTATCTGCATATACATGGAAAAATCCTAGTCGCATGGGAAAATATATGGGAAAATCCTAGTGGCCAATAATCCACTTAGGGTAAGAAACACTTGGAAAGGTAAATAATCTGGTAGGATTATACCTTGCTTCTCCAGCTCTGTGAAACACAGTCCAGCATTAAAATGCTGCCTGCCCTGGCAGAGAGAGCTGATTGTTAAAACAATACATAAAGTGACATGAATGCCAAAGACTTTCCCTGAGTTATGTCTATTGCATTCTAATATCCTCTGCAATCAGTGGTTCAGGAGAGAATAAACACCCCATGTTAAAGGTAGTTTTGTATGTCAAACAGAGAGCTTTGCAAATAGCCAGATAATTTTCATGACTAAAATTCAATAGAGGAACAGCTCAGAGTTTCAGCCAGCAAGTCAAGTTACCTCTGATGGCGCTTTCGGTGATTTTCAATGAGAGTGGACTTTACCATGTCTACTTTGAGGGCAGATGGCCCAACGTTCTAAACAACTTTGTTCAGAAATCAAACTCTTCAAGGAGAGACGCCAGGCAATCAAAACCAGGGATTAGATGCTACTAAATGAGGCATAAGGGGCTGACCTGAAAACAAATGTAGATCCTATTATCAGTAGAGCCTGTTTTCCCATTCAGATAGTGGGGAAAAAATTGCAAAATGGGGGTGCAGATAACTAACAATCTGAATTGGTCTTTCCGCACATCATGTTAATGAAGCATTCAAACCAGCATTTGCATTTCCTGCATTGGATGAGAAGAGCACATCTCTCTCCTTCTGTCCTGACCACTTTTTACAGACACACTTTTTACAGAGGCACTCTCTGATTGAGAGCATTTGAACAAACTGCATCACGGTTTGGTTTGTTGGCAGCAGTTCCTCAGATAGAAAGTCCATATAGAGAGTGGTAAGGACAGCCAAGAAGATTATAGGAAGTTCGCTTCCTTTTATTCAGGATATTGCTTATAAGCACTATGTGCTTAGAGCTCGAAACATCGTTAAGACTCCACACACCCACTTTACCACCTGTTTCTGTTGCCCCACTCTGGGAGGAGGTTTTGAAATATTTCTAGCAGGACTACCAGATACTGTAACAGCGTTGTTCCCTATGCCTGGTCAACTCACAAGATTCATTTTTCTCGCCATGTACTGTACATGTATACATGAACTAGACTATATTGTTTCTCTGTGTCATAAATGTGGGTATATTCATAATTTATTTATTTACTTTCTTGTCATGTTCATGTAGTGTATATTGGAGGTGGTGACCTTTTGAGAGCTGTATGCAATGAAATAATGTATGCTATTAGTGTACATTTAAAGTGACAGAAAGTTCTTCTCTTCTCTTCTCTTCTCTTCTCTTCTCTTCTCTTCTCTTCTCTTCTCTTCTCTTCTCTTCTCTTCTCTTCTCTTCTCTTCTCTTCTCTTCTCTTCTCTTCCCCCTTCTCTTCTCATTTGTGAGAAGAAGAATGTGGAAGCCATGTTGAATGATGATTTTATATCCTTGTGTGCAGGTAGGGGACATTTACAAGAGAGAAACAGCTACTCTGATTTGTGGTCCATGTATCCATTAACTTCTGTTGAGGTCTGTTGCAAATGAGTTTATCTGTTTGGGAATGGAATATAAAATTAGTCTGGCATAGATGTATTAGAGTATCCAGAGGAGGATGAAAATCAAGATGATGCATTTCTGTGATCAAAGCCGCACCCCTTTTATGTGTGTTGTGTGATGCATACACACAGGGGGTGGGCTATGGTCATATAGTTGTGGCAACCATTGTGACTGCCATTATTTTTTAAAAATCATTCTTGAGTTCGCCTCTGGATAACATGCAAAATCTGTGAGAACCTAGAAGCAGAAGGTTCATTTGAGACAGCCCTACTTTTTACATTTTCTTCTTGCATCTTCTCTTCATGTAGTTTTTCTTCATAGTTCCCTCTCTCCATTGAATTTATCTTGGGATGAAATCTTGTGGTGAAACCCAAAATACCAATCTATTGAAATGCTATTGTAAATGAGTAACTACTCCTTTGAAGAAAAAGGATTGATACATTTTGATATCTGTGCAGAGTTGCTGGGATCCGAGTGGCATATAAAATTAATGAATTATGTTTGGTAACACAGTCAGACAAATGTTGAGATTAGATTTGGTAATTTGTAATTGATAGTTTTCTTCTTGGTGTTCATGTTTTTTTTGGGTATGGTATCTAGTGTGCCAATAACTGCTGGGACCACAAACAGTTTGTTTATGACATAATGTTTCAGTTTCAATTTTCAGATCCTATTCTTCTTGATCTCATCCAATTCTTTGTCTTTTATTCTACTCTCTACTGGCATTGCCACATCAATCACCCATACTTTATTCTTTATAACAGTACAATTATTTAGGCCAAATATAGAGCCTCACTTTAGGTGCCAACATCAAAGCTCTGTTTTGTATGCACATGGGTCCCAGCCTGACATTTGCAATACTTAGGACAAGGGTGAATCAGCTGCAAAATAATAAATATCTATTCCTATTGCAGTTGCAATACTATTGCATTGGCATATGGAATTAAATGCAGTGCATAGGCAGCTGACTTCCATTCCTTAACATTACAAAAGACTGCACGATATTAAAAGATCAGTATAATGAATCTTAGGAACCAAATACAGATACAGCCTTAGAAAGCAATTTTAAAAACACCCCTGTTAAACATGAAGTTTAGCCATTCACAGCCAGGTCCTTTCTAATATAGTGGGATACTGTATATTTCTATTGAAATTGTAATATAGCTGCATTTGCATCTGTTCCAAAATTCTGGCATGCAAATTCCATCCAAATGGATGCCCTTCTTGATCCTCTGTTTTGACATTTGGCCTTTTGTGGATTGGGGCTTTGCATTGGCTTTGTGATAAGACACAAGAGGGGCACAAGTAGCACTATGGAAAATATGCTAAAGTAAAAATAAAGTCATTTGAAGAAACTAAAGATGAGCTGAAAGCTGTGAGTGCAGGTTGTTTATTGTTTGGCTGGCATCTTCATCTCCTAGCTTGGACTTTAGTCATTTCAGCAACTTCTGCTTTCCACAATAACTATGTGAACTTATTTTTTCAAAAAGAACTAATGTAGTAAAGTACCAAATCAAGATATTAATTCAATGCCTTTTGTTTTGTAATCTTTTAAGAGAGATGTTTTTATTAGCAAGATTGCCCAGATACATCTGATTTGAGTTAGTGAAAATATTTTCTATTCCACTCTTGTTACTTAGGCATTCTGACAATAAATCTATATTCAGTATATTTTAGATTTCCTATCCACAGGCCAGCTGACAAAAGACAAGGAGATACGGCAACTTGAGTGGCTCATAATGGCACCGTTATGCATTTTCAATTCCTTAGTTATTGTTGTTTTTAACTCACCTTGTTTTCTGTTAGGAACAGATGTTAAAGGCAGAGTTCTTGTCAATTTGTTTGGTGGGTCACATAACATTTTAAATTAGAATGAATTTAAACTGAATTTTAAAAACATTAATATCTGTATCCCAACAGTTGGATCTAGAATTACTGATGTGGCAAACAGTACACGACAAAATAATTTTATAATGGATAGCTTCCCTTTTCTAAAGCCCTGCTTCCCTTAGGAAAGACTCAATAATATTTAATTAACTTTCAATTAGTGATATATTTCAATATGATTCCTACCCTCTCTTGAGCACTAATGTTTAAATATCTATTAATAAAGTGAAATATAAGAGGGAATCTTGCAGATAATTGCCAAGATTTATCTTGGATATTTGGCCAGTGGCTATTGCTTTCTCCCATTCAAAAATATATATTTTAATTTAAAGTTTCATAAAAGTGTCCCAAAGTACGAAAGGCATGTTTATCCCAGCCCAGAATTTAAATGATTAGGCCAGAATTCTAGAAGGAAATTCAGGTGGTATACATGGGATACAGATTATATATAGGTTGTATACTGCTTATTTCTTGGGGCTTTCTCTGCTGTTGATATAAATTTCCATGCACCCATCCTTGAATCAGAAAAAAATATCAATATAAAAGTTGTCCCCATTGTCTATATTTATACTCCTGCTTGGGACAGGATCAGCCAGGACTCTCTTGAAAGATGGAAGGCTGGAGGCTGGTTGGTAGGTTCAAGAATTGGTGTTCTTAGAAGGAGGCAAAACTCCTGTTTCTTTTAAGGCAGATGGTAACATCCCCTTTGTTTTTTGATTGATTATGTGACATCAGGACTAGTGATGGGATTCAATTTTTTTTACAACGGCTCTGTAGGCATGGCTTGGTGGGTGTGGCAGGGCAAGGATACTGTAAAATCTCCAGTCAGAGGTGGTATTTGCCAGTTCTCCGAACTACTCAGAATTTCTGCTGCTGGTTCTCCAGAACTGGTCAGAACCTGCTGAATACTATCTCTGATCAAGAAACTGTTAATTCCTAGCAACTACATAGGTTTTCTCCATGACAAGCTGTCCCTAACCTCATTTTTAAGGCTTTCCAATGATGCATTCATTGCCATTGTAACTGAATCCAACCATGTTGTAACCTCTTCCTTAAGAAGACATTAATCACTTCCTGAATCCAGCCATATATGCCCCATCCAGCTGATGGAATAAGCTATATTGCCTATCTTCAACTCTATTCAAGTTCTTTCCAGTTCCAGAAAGTCCTGGGATAATTTTAAGGCTCCAGATCTGATGCTAACTCAAGAGTTCTTCTTCTTCTTCCAATGAGAATGTTGAAACTCAACTTTCATTTGTCTTAGCTACTCTTATCAACTAGCTTGGGTGTCTGCATAAATAGTCTGCATAAACAGTGGAAACTGCAGCTACCCGCTCTTCGGTTTTGTCAAACAGAAATACAGTTTGTGGATTCAAAAGCAATAGGTGCACAAATGAAGTAGAAACTGAAAAAAAAAATATTCAGCAAAGTGTAGAAAAAGATCTTTAATTGCAAAAGCATGATATCTCCTGGAAAGATCCACAAAGAAAAGAATAAAACAAAATGTTCAATAGAAGAGTGTAAACACAGGATTTACATTCCTATAATAGCTAGAATCCCACAATCTTCGACTAAGGCAGATTCCCCCAGATCAATATAGCTAGAATGGTCTCTTATGGTTTAGAGAATATTTTGCTTTTCTTCTTAATTACTTGCTTCTGTTGGTTTAAGAAAAATATATTCCCAGATGCTGGTATATGTTGCATAGACATTCCACTATATGTCTTGAAAAATAAAACACACCCAACCATACTGGTTAATTTCCTACCCTTGGAGATTCCTACCTTGTGATCACAAAGTTCTGAGATCATTTATGCTGCTATCATTGATTGGAATTTTGAGATAAATACTTGTATCCTGCTGTCATATTATAATGTCCCCTAAAAGCAAAGGCAGAAGAATTAAGTTTAATCCATTAGGTACAGTTTGTAGCTTAGATGCTCTTATCACTTAAAAGGAAAAAAAGAAAAAAGAAAACAAGCATACATACAGCAAAAAGGGTGCCCTCCTTATCCCCACAATTCCATTACATCTTCCTCTCAACACAATTAGTTTGATGGAGGCTTACCTAGTTCAAAACTGTCTTAAGACAAGAAGGCTTCCAACTTATTCCACATATAAACCGGGTTGCCAACATCCTCAGATCGTGGTGGGATTCTAATTTTTTTACTACCAGTTCTGTGGGCACGGCTTGGTGAGTGTGGCAGGGGAAGGAGACTGCAAAATCTCCATTCCCACGCCACTCCAGGGGAGGATACTGCAAAATCCTCATTCTCTCCCCACCCCACTAATCTACTTTCCAGCTCTGTTCTCCTGTGCAGGGCAACAGAAGAAGAACCAGCCGATCAGCTGAGACTTGGGAGGCAGAGAATAGATGGGGCCAGGAGCAGTCAGAGATGATATTTGCCAGTTCTCCGAACTAATCAAAATTTCTGCTACCAGATCAAGTACACAAACTATGTTTCCCTTTGAGTTAAAAACAGATCTGAAGCACAGGCAAGCTTTTCCAATATTCTGAACATATTTTCTGTCAGCATATTCGATCTCCAATATAACATTTCTGCTTTGAAATGCTTTGTAGCTGAGAGAGATCTAAAAGCTGTTTGAACTCCAAATGCTCTCTGTTGAGCTGGGTTCTAATTGTCATATAATTTATAAGAGGGAGGCAGGTTTCATTTATAAGAAAGTGCAGAGTAGCCTCTAGTTCTGTGACAGTAAGAATATATTTTTCAGGAAATTTAGATTGTAGGAAATACGACTTCAGCAACAGAGTGGTCAATGTCTGGAATACTCTACCTGACTCTGTGATTTCTTCCCCATATCCCAAAAACTTTAACCTTAGACTGTCTACGGTTGACCTCACCCCTTTCCTAAGAGGTCTGTAGGGGGTGTGCATAAGCGCACCAACGTGCCTACCATCCCTGTCCTATCGTTTCTTTTATTTCTCTTATATGTATCCATGTATTCATAACTATGTTTATACTTATACTTATTATCTTGTAAGCAATTGACAAATCAAATAAATATAATAAAATAAATATTTGCATTATCAGTCGTACCTAAACAGAAAAAACAGTAACTATTTAATGTGATTCATAAAAAAGGAAGAAACCAGTATTTTGTAAGCAATATGCTGTAGGTATATGAGCTATATTCCAATGTTATTTTCCCCCTCTCCTGCCTAAAGCCAACTAAATATATCTTGCAAGATCCAAGACATATCCTGGGACACATATATTTGCCTTTGTAAATATATCTTGCTTGCTTAAATCATGTAAAGAATGGGCTTATACCATTAAGGTTCTCGGATGCCACCATAATTCTGGAAAAAGTTAAATAAAGACTTGCACTTGATTCTGGAAGGTTAAAAAGCTTTATTGGAAGGAGAGACTATTTATCCATTCAATGCTGTCATAAGACGGCTGCCAGGTTTCACAGTATCCAGTTGGTGCTACCAAGAAGTGTTGCATGATAATCAATTCCTTTTGGAGTTTGTGAAAATGAATGTAGGGACAGCTGGATATTGTCCTTGGTGGAATGAAACCTGGACCTATGTTAGAGTCAATATCATTTATTGAGAAAATGCAGTCAAATTGTTTGTTTTGTTTTAAAAAAGGCAACTGAGCACAGTTTTGTTTTATTCTAAAAGTAATGCTGGAATATTGGTTTCTGGGGTTATAATGTTTTCCCTTAGAATGGATAGATGGGGTGATGGTGGTGGATGAGGTGGAACAATGGAAAAATTATTGCATTTTAATTAATAATAATAATAATAATAATAATAATAATAATAATAATGATGATGATGGAACAGAGTTGAATAAAATAAATGGTGGTGGATTTCTCCATCCATAAAGTCCAAACTTTACCAGGGGCAATGTGGGGAAGAGTTAAATCTAGGATGCCATCTTCCCACCAGTTTTACCTAACCACATTTTTCTTTTCTTGCTGTTGTAGTGTCCTTTGTGTCACATGGAAACTCTGGAGTATGAAATTGGGAATGGAGGTATTGGATGCCCAAGGAATGTTGAAGAGGTGGTTTGAATTATATCATTTCAACTCATGATTTGAGACGTCATAGTTTCAAATGAACATTTATAATATCTACAGCAAGGACAGAGAACCTATAATCCCAAATGATACAAAATATACACCTTTATTATCTATATCTATATCTATATCTATATTCTTTATTCTGTTTCTGTAGACTTTTTTATTACATACCCCCTGAATCTCAAATTCTCCTTATATGGTACCACTCAGAGAAAGGGAGAAAGCCAGTTTGGTGTAGTGATTAAGGCATCAGATTAGCAATTGAGAGTTGCTCAGTTGTTCTAATTTGGCTTTAGGCACAATGCCAGCTGAAGAACCTTGGGTCAGCCATTCTCACTCAGCCCTAGGAAGAAGAAGGCAAGTGCAAGCCATTTCTGAAATCTTGCTAAGAAAATGGCAGGGACTTGTTCAGGCAGTTGCTGGGAGTCAAGACTGACTCAAAAGCACACAGAAACGAAAAGGAAAAGTGGAACAAAAGAAGAATGAAATAAGACTGCTGAAGAATAAATTGACAGCAGTAAGATGATAAAGTAAGAAGACCATCCATCCTCTATTCATCTATCTATCTATCTATCTATCTATCTATCTATCTATCTATCTATCTATCTATCTATCTATCTCCTCCATCACTTCATTACAATTTTAATAAAGATTAAAATTAATAGGAAGTAGTGTACAGAATAAAGAATGGAAAGGAAAAAAAGACAAAGCAAAGTGCATCCCCCAAAATATAAAGAAATCGTTCACAGCAGTGATTAATATACACATGTACTGTACATCTAACTGTATGGTTACATCATAATTTTCATTTTTTTTCTATTATCTTTTTTTCTAATCATCAAAACCATTTATCAAAAGTTGCTTTTTTTCTGTTTCATGCAAAAAAATCTATAATGGATTTCCAGTCAACAATAAACTTAGATAATGCCTTTTCTCTGATCAAAGAAGTCATTTTCTATATCTTCACCATCTATTCCTCCATTGTAATTGATGTTGAATCTTTCCACTTTATGCATATAATAATCTCATTGCAGTTATCATGCAAAAAGACAAGGTTCTATAACCTTTTTCTAACTATTTGGTTAGTACCAAAAGAAAAGTCTCTGGTTTCAATTGTATATTAACCTTTACAATCTTTTGAATTAGTATATATTTGAATCCAAATTTTCTAGGTTTTTTGCATGTCCACCGAACATGAGGAAATGTTTCCTTGTACTGTTCACATTTCCACCACAGATTTGAAATACCTTCATACTCTCTGATTGGTTTGTGTAGTGAAATGTAGAAACTATTTATCCATCATGATTGCATAGTATAAACAAGCTTTTTCTTGAAAAGGAACTGGCACATCAAAACAAGGAGGAAAGGTCTGAGACCAGAACAAAGTGTGAAAACTTGCTGTGGGAATCAGCACAGATGCCATCAGCTACAAAAGATGGGAGCTGGACATTGGAGAAACTGAACTCTCAGCAACTCCCAACTTCCTTTCAACTACTTGACTAGTGGACAGAAGAGTAGGTTCTCTTTCTATTTTTCTTCCTGTAGAATATGTATACAGTATGTATGGAAATGTATGCAGGTGTAAATTTACAGAATATGAACTGATATAAAACAGCCAAAAAGCAACTGATTGTGTTTCTGGCTCACTTGGTGGGATCTTCATTATATTTGGCCTGACACAACATATAACATCTTTCTTAATTATTTTCTTTATCCAGATGTGCTGCAGAATGTTGACATCATCATCCCCATGTCCCATTTATCTTGATTTTGTAAATGTAAACTGATCTTGGAGTAGAGTTGTATCAAGGGTACCAAATGTGAATCGCAAAACTATGAATAGTATAGAGTTTTGGGCACCTCTTCATATGATGGTCAATCAGATTTCTGTGTCTTGACTAGTGACTACGTGAATAGATAAGTAGTTTATTTGGTAACAATATGGGAATGGCTTGATAAACCTTTTTCCAATATTTCTTTTTTCTTTTTCAGTCTAGCAAGCAATCTTGAGAATTCCTGCTGTTCTCCCATCAAAGTCTCAATCTGATCTGTTGCTATTTAGCAGTTTGAGATCAGTCAAGGTCAGCTCGAGCTGTATGCAATATAAGGATTGCATGTAATGTTTTATACTGTCTTTGTATGATAGAATAAAATGTCTAGATTATTAGGCAAACAAAGAGTAAGAAGGTTTGATTGCACTTCTGTTCAAACAAAAATCCAACTCAGCATTCAAATTTCTCACCCTGTAATTTGAAAGAACTGTACCACTGCTATTTGCTATTAGAGGAGAAGTGATCAACTGTTTTTAAAATGGTAGATTAGAGTCTACAAAGCTGGTGGATTAGAAAATTTTGATGTATTTTAATTATTAGCAGGCCAAACCTCTCATTTTTATTTGAAATTAAAGTGAAATTGCCTGGGTAAGAGCTTAATTATATTCTGTGTCATTTTTATGGTTAAAGATTAGTCTCCTATTTATAATGCTTATATTAACAGTAATAGAGTAGGAGACAGTTACTGATGATGAGAGAGAGGCAGGGCACTTCACAAAACTCTGAAAAAGGCATTTGTTTTTTCCGATATGCCTTCTCCCATTATTCCTTTTTTGTTCATTTGTTTCCATTTGAAGCAAAACATGATACAAGAATTCATGGATGGTAGAATCCTTTTTTCAGTTTTATATTGGCAAGAAGAAGACCAACAATGAGATCACAGTATCGGGGCATTCAGAAGACCGGTTAGAAAAAATTAAGATAGTGGCACATGACTGTAGTATTGAAGGCTCACCATATCACACATGCAAAGCATATAAAGGGACAAGCTTTGATTGCATGACTATAGCCCCCATCTTTACATTTTTAACCTATCCTCACCCAGTCCAAAGTCTGTAGATACTGAATCTCCTGCTTTTCTTTATTGTCTCCCATTTGTAAGGACAGTGACCAAGTCTTATTTTGTCTTCAACATCTTAGGAAAAAGGCTTCATTTCATACCCAAAATGATGAGTTGTACCAAAGATGAGTCAATTTTCCAATGTCCATGTGTAATACCAGTAATCAGATTTTAGTAAATGATAATTCAGGTCATCACAGATGACATTGCAGTTCATGTAGTCAAGCAAACACATTTTTCTTATTTTAATACATCTCATTGTTGTTTTTCTCATACTGTCCTTTATTAAAGAAGCAGAGGAAGCAGTGCATCAACCTTCTCCTTCATACTAGCTCTTAACTTGGGCTCTAATTTGAAGACTGGTCTAAGAATGTTGTTTTATTGTATGCTGCTCAGAGTCACCTTATGTGAGATGGGTGACCCTATAAATTTGACAAATAAAAAAATCTAATTGGATATTGTAATAGAATATAGTAGAATAGAATTCTTTATTGGCCAAATGTGATTGGACACACAAGGAATTTGTCTTTAATGTATATGCTCTCAGTACATAAAGGAAAAACTACATTCACCAAGAACCATAAGATACAACATCGAGTGATAGCCATAGGTTACTAATAAGCAATCAATCATACCAGGAAACAACAACAAAAAAAACCCCAATTTAAATTGTAAAGATACAAGCAACATGGTTATAATCATAAGTGGGAAGAGATAGATACTAGGAAGTGTTATTATAATCTAGTCGTAGAGGAATAATAGTAATACACTCTTATTTAATAAGTTGACAGTGTTGTAGGAATTGTTTGTTTAGCAGACTAATGGCATTCAGAAAAAAAACCTGTTATTGTGTCTAGTTGTGGTGTGCAGTGCCTTATAGAGTTGTTTTAAGGGTAGAAGTTAATCAATGGCATATTTGCAACTATTTCTGGAAAGTTTCTACTTGCTTCTAGCCCATCACAAAAAGGTGTCAGGGCCAATATGAAGTAAGTGTCTGGGATCCAAGTAATGAGTCCATAGCAAACAGAACTCTGAGGCAAGCAGGTTTCTCAAAGAACAGGTTTATTGCACATAACATATTGGTACAGATTGGTGAAAACTGACTCTAAAAGTTGAGTTGGTTTTCACCTAATTAAGTTTTCCCCCTTTTCCCAAACAATTGGTCCAGTCAAGGTGCTGTCTGGTTGCTTGGAAATTTCACTCCTCCTCTTTTCAGCCACCTTTGGGAATGTTCTTGGTTTTTAGGAGAAACTATTTTATTTTGGCTACAAAACTCCAGTTATCTCTATTCCCCCATTCCTATCCCTCAGCGCCATTGTGGCAACACTGAAGCCTCCAATATGGCCTCAATCAGGCCAGCCTCAGCGTTGACAGTATGCATTAATTTGATTGGGTTCTTTCCAGTCCTAATCTGGCATTTCTATTAGTAGAATATGCACTTTTACAAATAGTTTGGAGAGTGGAGACATTTTTAATTATTCCATAGAATTTATCAGTATTTCTTGAAATAGCTTTCTGATGTTCTCCAAAAGCTTAATTTATCTTCTGCTTTAGCCTAGCAATCTTGTGAAATAGGCAAATGTTTTGATTATGTTTATCTTGATCTTACCTTACCCATACCTATTAAAGTAATGAATTGAGGAACCACATATATTCTTCCCTCTGAGTGATACAGCTACAAATTTACTCAGACATGGTTTGTTTAAGAATCATGCAGTGGCTACTTTTAAGTCATGTTAATCACAGAGACATCTTGCAGCATTTTTGAGTTAAGCTCAGTGCAATCTAAAAGTAGAAATTCTACTAACCAGCAACTTAGCAAGTTCAGTGAATGAAGCCCATTACTTAGATCCAAAAAAAGTTTCTCTCCCTCAAACAAGTCAGTTGAGATTCTCAGACATCCAGGTCATGGTTGTCCCAAAGGTGCTTTTTCAAAAGGTAACTGGACTTTCTTTGTTTTTCTCTGAAGACATTTTGCTTCTTATCCAAGAAGCTTTTTCAGTTCCGACAGAATGGTGGAGAATTCTGCATTCTTTCTGAGAGTTGTTAAAGCCACTTGGAGATTTATCTGTGCCCTCGGGGTCATCTGAATAATGCAAATGGTTATGGAACCTTCTTGGAATTTCTGAAAGGAGTTCAGTTGTAACAGGAGATAGTTGATGCCAGATCCCTCTCTTGAGGAAGGGCTATTCAATATTAACATAAGCTGCCCTTTTGACACCTATTTCAAACAGTGATCTTCTTTGTCCAGAATGTGGACTTTGCTGTCTTCTAAAACAGCAGTCTCCAACTTTGGCAACTTTAAGACTTGTGGACTTCAACTCCCAGTGTTCCTCAGCCAGCTTTGCTGAGGAACTCTGGGAGCTGGTCCATTAGTCTTAAAGTTGCCAAAGTTGGAGACCCCTGTTCTGAAGAGTGACTTTTGTCTTTCAAATGCAGATGGACTTCTGAATCTTGTCCTGATAGGTTTGATCTCCTATGATGTTGTGAAATGCTTGTTTTGTTTCTCCAATATACAGATCTGCACATGTCTCACTGCATTGCACTGCATATATTACATTGCTCAATTTGTGCCTGACAGATTTGACAATTTGTGACTGACAAATTTGACAATTTGTGACTGACAAATTTCTGCTTTAGTGTTTTTGGGTGTTTCAGGTGCGTATGCATATTGTGTTGGTCAGTGGTGGGATTCAATTTTTTTTACTACTGGTTCTGTGGGCATGGCTTGGTGGGCATGGCAGGGGAAGTCTATTGCAAAATCCCCATTTCCTCCCCATCCCACTAACCTGCTTTCCAGCTCTGTTCTCCTGTGCAGAGCAACAAAAGAAGACTCAGCCAATCATCTGGGACTTGGGAGGTAGAGAATAGATGGGGTAGGGCCAATCAGAGGTGGTATTTGCCGGTTCTCCAAACTACTCAAAATTTCTGCTACCGATTCTCCAGAGCTGGTCAGAACCTGCTGAATACCATCTCGGGTGTTGGTTGAAAATCCTCTTGAGCTTTTAAGATATTCTGGCAATGTATGAAGACAATGTTACTTTGTTGTTCCCTTCTTTGTCTATTATGGAGGAGCTGGGCCTTTTTGGGGGGTGGGGGATTTCATCATGACCATCCAACCAAGAGCCCTTCAAAAATCTCTGGGAATGAACTTGGATCAAACAATTTGGGTAGTAAACTTTTTGTTAATGTCACTAGATATTATTATCATAAGAATACTTGTATTTGCTGTAACTAGAGACCTGAAGAAATAGAATATTTTCTCGAAAGAATTATGATTGCAGTCATCAGCCCAAGAGCACATTGCAGTGCTGATGATAACAATTATGATTGCAGTCATCAGCCCAAGAGCACATTGCAGTGCTGATGATAACACAATTTTGTTTGACTTGTTCTGGGCCTGAATTGCTTATGCTGGCACTTATTTTTCCCATAGACCTCTTACTTCCCAAGTCAGCATGTAGCAGGTTGCAAGTGCTACTTGGAAAAAGAACTTCCATTTCATAAACAGAAGGGAGTGGGAAAGAAGGAGGAAACCTGGATTAGAGGCAGAAATAAAATTGCAACACATGGCATTCCCTACTGATTGTTTCTCACACAGATAACAGATGGAAAATTTGGCACAAAAAATGGTTTTCCGAAGGGATATTCTAGTCCACTGATGTGAGAATGGTTGGTAGTTTTTCAGCAGTGACCTATTGTTACCATATAAACAGACTATTTGAATCATATCCATATTTATTCACAGAAATAAATTACAATGAAATGCTATGGGCTGGCTTCAACATAACCATCCCAAGAGAGGAAAATCTTCTTCAACTCCTACACTCCTATGCAAAAACATATGGACTACTCTACTTGACCAGGGTAAAGCTATGGACACAATTTACAGAGACTTCTGCAAAGCCTTTGATTCAGCAGTACATGACAAAGTACAGTTAAAACTAAACTCTTACAGCATTTCTGGATCCCTTCATAAGTGGATTACTGTGTTCCTGTCAGACAGGAAACAAATAGTAAAATAGGGAGCACTATACCAAACCTTTCTCCAGTTAACAGTGGTGTCCTCCAAGGCAGCATTCTAAGACCCACACTCTTTATACTCTATTTAAATGACCTTTTCAATCAGCTTATAAGCAACTGCATCCTCTTTGCAGATGACATAAAACTATTCTACACCACTGACAATGCTACTGTCCTTCAAAGCAACTTTGATTATGTGTCTGAATAATCAAACAATTGGCAACTCCAAATCTTGACTAACAAATGCTCTGTCCTACATATTGGTAAAAAAAATCAGTACATCAAATACAAACCAAACAGATATGACCTCATTGATGATCCTCACTCTGTCAAGGACCTTGGAGTACTCATATTGAATTACCTAAGCTCTAGGGCTCACTGTAACAGCATTGCAAAAAGGCATTAAGAGTTGTAAATCTAATACAAAGCTTCTCCTCCGGAAATATTGAATTGCTAACTAGAGCATACAAAACTTTTGCTAGACCAATGTTTGAATACAGCTCATCAGTCTGGAATCCACACTGTATAACGGACATTAATACAATTGAGCGAGTCCAGAAATATTTCACAAGAATGATATAGGGTATTTTGTTGCTTGCAACAGAATACCCTATATCATTAGGCTTGAGATTTTGGGCTTGGAGAACCTTGAACTATGCCACCTATGGTTGGACTTAAATGTAGCACACAAAATTATCTGCTACAATGTCCTACCAGTCAATGACTACTTCAGCTTCAACCACAACAATACAAGAGCACACAAAGATACAAACTCAATGTAAACCGCTCCAAACTTGATTGCAGAAAGTACAACTTCAGCAATAGAGTGGTCAATACCTGGAATGCACTACCTGACTCTGTTGTTACATCCTCTAACCCCCACTCCTTTAACCCCAAACTATCCACTATTGATTTCACCCCATTCCCAAGAGGTCTGAAAGGGGCATGCATAAGTGCACAATCATGCCTACCATCCCTGTCCTATTGTCCCCATTTATTCATACCTATTTCCTATTCATACCTATTCTTACTCATGTTTATACTTATACCTATTATTTTGTAAGCAATTGACAAATCAAATCAAAATAAATAAATAAAATCTCCTTTGGTCTGTTGGACACTTCTGCTGAAATGCGTGGGAGGTATTTCAGAGGTATTATCTGCGTTAGTTTACAAACAGTTCAGATAATAATTCATCTTATCTTTCAAGTGTTGAGGTGTCCATTTTATTGAAACAGTACTATGAAAAACTTGTATTGTATCTCAATAACAATGGCTATGAGATCAATGAGAGCCATTTGTCCCCTTATCTGTCTATTCCAAAGGACATTGTTCAGTGCAGCCAGATCTCTTGATCTTCCAGGGGGAAACAATCTCACAGTTGTCATATGAGGTTTCCATTTAGGATTTAAGTAAACTATGAGAATTACTGATGATGCAGAACAAATTCACGAAATCGATTCTAGTTTCACCCCCATGTACACTGGCAGTGATGTTGAGATCAAAAGTGGGTCTTTCACAAATTTATATACAGATAAAGGAAGCAATACATTTATATTATATGTTATTAGTTCTCATGCCTGACACTTTTTTGGTAAGACAAAGCTCCCATGAACAATTTAATAGTAGTGGATGAATGAATTTAAATCTAAATTAATTGTCACTATTTTCACTGGTTCAGGATCTGTTGAATGCTCTAAATTGCCACATGTAATTGAGATATTATTTATTTTTTAAACTATTTTAGACAAAATACAGCATTTACACAAGTTTAAGTTGGCCAAGTGGTATCAATAACTTAAAGATGGAAAAGGAATGTCATCTTATTTACCATGCCTTTTATCTCATTCCTGGAGACAAGTTTTCACAGAACTTAATTTTCAAACAAAGCCAATAAACTACTTGGATAGAGGTTATAGAAGATTTCCAATTATACACACTTTTACACATTTATGCATTTGTGATAATTCACAGGTAGAAGATCCGATCCATTACTTTCTTGCAAATCATATCAAGAACCCAGAGCTAGATTTATTATTCCTTTGTTTAATACAACTTAATCAATTCATTATAGAAGGAAAAAAAAAATCTATTTCTTGTGTGCTAGTATAGATGGAAATATCACAAAAAAGTTCCATTCTTTGTAAAGCCTTCCAGAAAGGTATGGATTCAGTTGTTAACAGACAGTGTGGATAATTTTAGGGAGGGGATACACTTAACTGACACAGATTGTTGCAATTTTATATGAATTTTGTTAAAACCCATGGTTGCAAATAAATAAATGCTGTTATATTTTGCCCTTCAGAATGAGAATTATATAAATATTTAATAACCAGGACTTATCAATATATAGAACCATGCATTTATAAATGAGCACATATGGCTGTAATAATAGAACTTGCAAAGTTGAATTATATTCTGAATCTGAAAACAAATAAATCCCCTTTCAATAACACAATCGTTTAGCACTGGTCCTTTCTTGCATTCCTCACATCTTTAGCTGACTGTACTCCATCTGACTCTAGTTCCCTTTCCATCTAACCCCCTTATTTGACTCAGCTGGTGACGCCACCTCTTATTTCTCCAGCTTAGCATGCCTACTCAACTGCTGGGTCTATGCCTCTTTATGAAGGGAAGAGGAAAAACTAAGATTGGATTGCATAAGTTGAACTGAAGTGGCTAACTAACAGCCCTAGTTTCTTCTACTAAAATAATACAATTCTTGAAGCAGGAATTACAGGTAGTCCTCAACTTAAAACAGTTTATTTAGTGACTGTTTGAAGATACAATGGCACTGAAAAAAGGAACTTATCACCAGGGGTGGGATTCAACTGGTGTTACTACCGATTCGATGATTACACTGCACATACATGTAAAAAAACTTTAAGCTGTGCTGCCTGGACATCTAAAAAGTGCTGCACACAGGTGCACAGTGTTTGAAAAGCCTCTTTTTTCCTGCTTTTTCGACCTCAGCTGCGCAGCGCAAAGCAGCGAGGTTGAAAAAGCAGGAAATAAAAGACAGGTAAGAGCCCGGGCAGGCGGGTGGGCCAAACAGCAGCAAACACAGAACTGGTTCAGTGTCTGCTGCTCTTTAGAGCTACCGGTTCTATAGAGCCAGGCAAAACCAGTAGCATCCCACCCCTGCTTATGACTGTTTTTCACACTTACAACTATTGCAGCATCCCGAAGGTCATGTGATCAAAATTCAAAATTTAGACACTTGGTAACTGGTTCATATTTATGATGGTTGCAGTGTCTTAGGTCACATGACCCCCCTCTTTGCAACCTTCTGACAAGAAAAATCAATGGGGAAAACCATATTCACTTAACAACTGCATTTCTAACTTAACAACTGCAGTGATTTCCTTTACAACTGTGGCAAGAAAAGTCATAAAATGGGGGAAAACTCACTTAACAAATGTCTCTCTTGGCAACAGAAATTTTGGGCTCACTTGTGGTTGTAAGTCAAGGATTATATTTTAATGTAAATTTAATCATTCTGAATAATCATATGGTGTTTACATGTTTAACCTATAAGTTGGTGGCTTTCAATGGAGGCTACAAAATGTGTGTGAGATGGATACATAAAATTTCAAATAAACCTTTCTATTTTGTAATAAGCTACTAATAATAGCATTGCATACCTGGAAAAGTTTAGTTTAGAACACACTACATAGGGCCTTTATATGAAGTTTACCATTCTTTTTATTTTTCACAGCAATAACTTCTCTAAGCACAGGAACAGAGAGCAGAATGATAAATGGAAGAAAAATAAGGAAAGAAATGGATTAAGCCAAACATCTTATTTATCTGGATTTCCAAGGAGTTGTTTTTTTTTTAAAGCAAGTTGTTAAATATGAGAGCATTGGAGGTACTATTTGTCTCTTTTAAAATTTCCTTGCTTTTCCTAATACCCTATTCTGCGCTCATGCATCAAGTCAATGTAGTGTGACTTGCTTTGGTAAAGTGGAACCAAAGGTCAAGGTTTTCAATCTCATTGTACTCATGAGGACACCTTTTTTCGTGTAACACCTGCCTGACTAAAAAATGGGATTCTGGTTACTGAGCCTATCAATTAATATAACACTTTAATGCTCAGTCTTCTCTCTAGTGAGTAAAGACTACAATGAGCGAGTGAAAAATAAACAAATAGACTTACCTTATAGAGCTTAGAAGAGTGTAGTTCATTTTTATTTAGTATGAGCTGACACTACGTGATATTGAAGACATGTAGAGATGAATAATAGCTACTTTGATAATACCTTCCGAATTAATCGTAATTCTTAATTGCACTTCTCTTTTCTTCTTTCACTATGACAAGAGGTGCGTTGCCAAAGGGAAAAGCTAATTTTATTTCCTGAAAAAAATATTTCGCAAGAAATAAAAAAGGATCATGCAGAGAACATGAGCACACAAATAGATCTTTTCTTCTTCGCTTAATTTTATTGAAATATTACACTTCAAAGATATGAAAAGGATTAATGTATGAGGTACAAATTGATACCAATCCATTTGTATGGATGAACATCTACAATTAAAGATAGATGATAACATATAAGCATAAATGTTCTATGAAATAAGTTATTAAAACTATTACTAAACCTGGTTTTTTCTTAAATCAATTTTTAAAATGGAAAAAATGACTAAAATAGCTATAGTATTTATATATTTACATACCACTTGCAAAGGAAACCCTCAACTCATTTTATAAAACTGTAATATTACAATTGAGACAATTGAATAATATTTCAATTGAGAAATGATACTACAAAATTGAAATGTTTGATGATAAAAAAACTACAAGAGAATGCAGGAGTAAATGATTATTAGAAATCTGGCAGTCTTTAAAATATAATCTTGTTGCTTTTTGAGTATGGAAGTTCTCCTCTTCAAAATGAGAATCACTGTTTATTATTACGTAGTGTTGCTCCATCTAGGAACATACTAAGAGTTCTATTATAACTCATCAGCTTATTGATTCATTTAGCTCAGTTTTAATTGCAGCAACTGAGAAGGGCTTTCTGAAGCCCAGCTCATATGATTTTCACGTGGGATTTTCTTTTTTTTATTTTAAATTTTTATTGGTTTTTAAAACAAACATAGGCAAACAAAACATAAAAACATCAAGCCATCTTACATATATATACATACAGCGTGCCGGTTGGTTTACAAATTGTTTTGTGCTTCCATTTCGTAGTCTTCAATTACAATTACATTGTATATATTCTCGCATTTTCAATCAAGTATTAAATACATTAATATCATTATTAATCAGTCATTTGACTATAACTGTTATTCATTCATGTTTTACGAAATAATCATATTCTACTTAATTTGTTATTATGACAGTTCATATTATCATCTCAAATCTATCCTAGAATCATTTTGCAGATAGAATAAGAAAAGAATACATCTTTATATATTTATTATTTTCTAAGAATCTATATATTTCATTACCATGTTTTATTGTCTAACCATTGATAAAATAAATCTCAAATTTTATAAAATTGTTTATCATCTTGTTCTCTGATTTCAAATGTCATTTCAGCAGCTGGACTCTGGCGTTGAAGCTTATAGGAAAAGAAAAGGTGATAAGTCTCTGGAGAAGAGGGTTATAACAAGAGCCTTGGATAATTAAACAAAGTGCAGTGTGCTCTTTTTATTTCTTCTAAGCTGCACTAGCCCTCCTCATCATTTTTACTTTTTGTAATAGCTATTTGGATTTTTGGCCCTTTGGAACTTGTCTTTCTTTTTTTTTTTCTTGTCTTTTGAAGTTAAATTTTTATGCTTGCTTTTTATTTTAAAGGAAAACCTTTAGTATTAATGATTTCCTTCCTTTTCTTTTTAAGGGAGTAGTCTTTTTTCTTTTTTTTCTCTCCCTCCCTGGTATTTTTTTTTCTTTCCATTTGCCTTTCATATTGGTTGTTTTTTATTTTTCTGGCCTTCTTTTTTTTCTTATGCATCCTTTTATATCTGAGACCTCTTAATTGGATTAAGGTGTTGAAGAACCTGAAGAATTTTTCTTTTCTCTTTTTTAGCTTTTTATTTTTTACTTTTCCGCCTTTTTCGGGATTTAATAACTTTTTCTTTTTTGTATGTGTTTATTGTCTTTTCCTCCATTTTTGAGTTTTTATTGCTATTTAACCAATCGATTGGATTAAGGTATACAAGAACCTGAAGGATTTTTTTCTATTATTATTATTATTATTGTTGTTGTTGTTGTTGTTTTGTTGTTGTTGTTGTTGTTGCTGCTACTACTACTACTACTATTTGTCTTCTTTTTTCCTACTATTTTCATTTGGAATTGCAATTGGTTATTTCATAATTAGATTAAGGTCTAGAAGAACCTGAAGATTTTGAATTGCTTGAAATGAGTAGGAAACTAACAGCCCCTGGTTCCTCATCTTCTACTTCTTCCTCTCCACCATCTGGAGGACAACATTCAACACAGACAATGTTAGAGCAAGAAAAAGAACAGGAAAAAGTGACCTTGCAGATGATTATGCAAGAAATTCAAAATATTCAAACAAGAACAGAGAATATTGAAAAGAGAACAGAGAACATCGAACAAAGAACAGGTAAAACTGATGAAAAGGTGGAGAACATTCAACAAATGATGATGAAGTATGATGAGAGATTTCAAAAAATTGAAGAAGAAGATAAACAAAGAGACAAGAAGATTGCAGATATTGATAGCAGATTAACTGTGGTTGAACAAGAGAAAAGTGGTATGCTGAGATGGGAGATGGACAGATCAAAATTTTATCTTAGATTTCCAAACATAGAGGAAGAAAAGGGACAAAACCTAGCTAAGATAATGATAGAAATATTGGCTGAAGACTTGGAAATAACTGAAGAGAAGATGATGGATGGAATAGATGAGGTTTATCGAGTCTTCCCAAGATATGCAATGAGAAATAGCTTACCAAGAGAAGTTCACATCAGATTTATAAAGAAAGCCATTAAAACGCAAATATTGCAAATGGCAGGAGAAAAAACATTGAAATATAAAAACAAGGAGATTGTGGTCTTGAAACAAGTACCCAGAAGAGTGAGAGAGATGAGAAGAGAATACCAATTCCTGACCAAAATGCTACTTAAAAAGGAGGTGAATTATAGATGGTTGATTCCACAAGGTTTAATGTTCACATGGCAAGAACAGAGATATAGAATTGACTCAATTGAGAAAGCTGAATCATTTTACACAGAATTTTTTGGAGGGAAAGAGGAAGAGGCAGAAAAAGAAATTTCACCAATCGAATTCCAAGAGGACTGCCAAATGATGACTGAAAAAGAAGAAGGTGCAATAGGTGGAAAGGTGGATGCCAAAGAACAACATGAACCAAGATCTATGAGAGCTGCCAAACCTGACTACAAAATATAACCATGGAAGAGAAAAAACTGATTACAATTAATATTAATGGACTTAACTCAGCTGTTAAAAGAAGGAAAACCTTCCATAAATTAGAAAAATTAAAATTTGATATAATCTGCCTACAAGAAGTGCATATCAAAAAGCACTATGAACAATTGTTGATACAGCCAAAATTAGGGAAAATATTTACTTCTTTGACACAATGTAAGAAAAGAGGAGTGGTTTTATACATTAAAGATATCATCCCAGCAAAATTGATTTATACTGATGATGATGGAAGAATACTAATGGTGGAAATAATGGACAATAATATGAAAACACTCCAGATTGCAATCTATGCCCCGAATGACAATCAAGAAGAATTTTATAAAAAATTACATATGAAAATAAATGAACTGGACTATGCTAATATAGTTATGATGGGAGATTTTAATAGAATTGTAGACAATTAACTGGACTGTACAGCACAGAAAACAATAAAGCAAAACAAAAAGACTCTCCCTAAATCCTTTTTTAAAATGATAGATGAAATAAATTTAAAAGATACATAGAGAGAAAGAAATGCAAAAACTAAACAATACACATTCTACTCCAATAGACATTTATCATAGTCCAGAATAGATATGATATGGATGTCAACAGAATTGTTAACTAATATTCAAGAAACAAATATTGAAACAAGTACTTAGGCAGATCACAATCCAATGACAATTAAATGGAAAGGACAAAAAAGAAGATCTAGATGGACGTTAAATAATACTATATTAAAGGAAAAAGACTTCACACAGTGGATGGAGAAAGAACTGGCTTTATTCTTTAGAGAAAACAAAAAAGAAGATCGAGTATAAGCCGAGTTTTTCAGCACATTTTTTGTGCTGAAAAAAACCCCCTCGGCTTATACTCGAGTCAGATTCCCCTCTGAAAAAAAAATGGTGTGGAGCTCCGAAGCTGGGCAGCCGCTTCCCTGCTTCCGTATTTCCTTTGCAACTTTTAAGCACGGGGGTAATCGGAAGCAGAAAAGTTCTTGCTTGAGGATATATTGTTTTTTCTTTTTTTAACTGTTTTTTTTGGGGGGAAGACCCACTGCCATGTGAGAATGCTCAGACACGAAATCTATCCAACCGAAAATAAGTGTGTGTGTGTGTGTGGGGGGATTTTAACAGAGGGAAGATGTAGGGAGAAGGCAAAAGCGACAGAAGATCCTTCAGGGGAAACTGAGGGGAAGACTCACCCTTGGTCCAGATGAGCCCCCTTCCCCTTTCTCTAGGCTGAGAAAACAACGCGAGCCGAGGTTGCTTCGGCTCCACTCAGCTTCATTTTCTCAGCTCCAGCTGCTTTCAGTCCACTCGGGAGGAGGGGGAGGAGGGGGAGGAGGAGGTGGTGGCAGCTCGCGTTGTTTTCTGAGCTCTAGGCTGAGAAAACAATGCGAGCCGAGGTCGCTCCACTCAGCTTCATTTCCTCAGCTCCAGCTGCTTTCAGTCCACTCGGGAGGAGGGGGAGGAGGGGGAGGAGGAGGTGATGGCAGCTCGCGTTGTTTTCTGAGCTCTAGGCTGAGAAAGCAACGCGAGCCGAGGTCGCTCCACTCAGCTTCATTTCCTCAGCTCCAGCTGCTTTCAGTCCACTCGGGAGGAGGGGGAGGAGGTGGTGGTGGTGGCAGCTCGCGTTGTTTTCTGATAGTGAGATCATTTCCCAAATTAATTGATTCGCTAACCCAAAAGAAGAAGATGTTGATGACAGTGGGAGGCAGGAGTCACTCTCTCCCTTGCAAGAAAAAAGCAAGAGCCGTTCTTATGATCTCTCCCTCTCTCTCTTTCTCCCCATAATACAGTCAAGCCCTTTCCAGCACGCGCGCGCGATCCGCCCCTGCCGCTTTGCACCTTGCAAATGCAAAAACCCTGGGTTTTGCATTTGCAAGGTGCAAAGGGGCGGGGGAGGATCGCGAGCACGTGCTGGAAAGGGCTTGACTTTATTGGGGGGGGGGGGAGAGAGAGAGAGAGAGAGAGAGATCATAAGAACGGCTCTTGGTTTTTTCTTGCAAGGGAGAGAGTGACTCCTGCCTACCACTGTCATCATCATCATCTTTTGGGTTAGTGAATCAATCAAACCTTTCATGGTAATGAGATCGTTTCCCAAATTTCCCTTAAATCAGGGAAGAAATCAGAAACAAACCTTTGGGCTGAGAATAAGCCTGTTCCTATGATGCCATTTTTGTTCACTGCAGTGTGAGAAGTGTGAAAAAACACACTTCTTTTTCTTCATCTTCATCTTTTTCTTCATCTTCCCTATTTACTGGTCTCTTTCAAAGAGGAAATTGTGAACATCAAACTTATTCTCAACTGTCCTAGTGAAAGTTTTTATTGGTATCTATTTTTATTTTTGAAATTTACCAGTAGCTGCTGCATTTCCCACCCTCGGCTTATACTCGAGTCAATAAGTTTTCCCAGTTTTTTGTGGTTAAATTAGGTGCCTCGGCTTATATTCGGGTCGACTTATACTCGAGTATATACGGTACATCAATCCAGAACGTA
Source organism: Hydrophis major (assembly GCA_033807585.1). Classification (NCBI taxonomy): domain Eukaryota; kingdom Metazoa; phylum Chordata; class Lepidosauria; order Squamata; family Elapidae; genus Hydrophis; species Hydrophis major. The sequence goes on along the minus strand of CM066329.1, from coordinate 140,679,566 downwards.
TGGGATACAATGAAGGCTTATGTCAGAGGCTTAATAATAGACTATACAAGGAAAAGAAATATCATGAAAAGATTAGTCTCTAAGGCATTAGAGGATGAGTATAAAGGACTTGAAAAAGAGTCACAGAAAATGCCACAGAAAAAGGACATTAAGTTAAAAATGGATATAATTAAACATAAAATGGGTTTAATAGAAAAGGAAGAACTAGCACAGAAAATCAGAGGCGCTAAACAGAACTACTTTGAAGATGCAAATAAACCAGGTAGATGGTTAGCATATAAATTGAGAAAGGAGAAAGAATCAAGGAAAATATTGCAATTAATAGATGCCCAAGGCCAAGTTTTCTATGGTAGTAAAGAGAAGAAAATCATATGAAACTATTATGGGAAACTATACACACAAGAGAATATTGATGAGGAAAGAGTTAAACAGTATTTACAGAATGCTAATTTACCTCAGATACCTAAAAAGATTGAAACAATGTTAGAAAGCAATATAACAATGATGGAGTTAACTGAAGCACTCAAGAAGCAAAATAATGGAAAGGCGCCAGGCCCAGATGGACTTCCGGCAGAATTTCGTTAAACATTACAAGAATCATTGAACCTTCCATTGCTAGAAGTTATGAATGAAGTTATGTTAAAGAAGAGGATACCTAAATCATGGTCAGAAGCTTAGATTACACTTGTCCCAAAAGAGGAGGCTGACCTATCTCTTTACTAAACGCATATTATAAAATTTTTGCTTCAATATTGGCAGAAAGACTTAAAAAATACTTAAACAATTTTATCCATCCTGATCAAAATGGATTTCTACCAAAGAGACAAATTAAAGACAATATGAGAGGAATCTTGGATCCTTTGGAATACTACGAGGCACATCCTGAAAAACAAATGGCTTTGATATTTCTAGATGCACACAAGGCATTTGATAATGTGAATTGGTGATTTATGTTATTACAGCTGGAACAGATGGGCTTTGCTAAAAAAATTATTCAAGCAATAGAAGCTATATATCATAAGCAAATGGCAAAGGTAATGATAGAGGGAGAACTGACAGACTCTATTGACATAAGAAAAGGAACAAGACAAGGGTCCCCACTATCGCCTCTGTTGTTTGTTTTAACCTTGGAAGTGCTAAACAGAAATATTAGAGAAGAAAAGAATATAAAAGGGATGAAAATTAAAAAGGAAGAATTTAAGCTGCAAGCATTTGCAGATGATCTGGTTTTCATTTTAGAAGAAGACCCACTAGAAACAGCATCAAAATTGAGAGAAAAGATAGAGACATATGGAAAGATGGCTAGTTTGAAAATAAATAAAGATAAGACAAAGATCTTGACAAAGAATATGCTATCAAGACAAAAGGAAGAACTGGCAGACCTATTGAAAATTCAGGTCACGAATATGATCAAGTAGTTGGGGATACATTTGACAGCAAGATGCAGCACACTAAAAGTGAATAATTATATCAAACTTAAGCAGCAGATAGAGCTTGATTTGGCGAAATGGGAAAATCTACAACTGTCATTAATAGGGAGAATATCAACAATCAAGATGAATATATTACCCAGAATTTTATATTTGTTCCAAACAATTCCAATTAGACTTGGAAAAGACGACTTTGAAGATCTAAATAAAATTGTCTTGAAATATATATGGCAAGGTAAGAAAGTGAGAATAAAATTAAAACTTTTGCAAGATGCTCGAATAAGAGGAAGATTTGGTTTGCTTAATTGGGAGTTGTATTATCAAGCTACAAATTTGATGTAGGTTAAGGAATGGATAACATTAAGAAATACTAGATTGCTGACATTAGAAGGACATAATCGGTTGTTGGGGTGGCATGCTTTTTTATGGTATAAAGGAACTAAAACACAGGGGTACTTTAGAAGACATTATATATAGGAGTCTCTGTGGTTAAACTGGGAGAAGACTAAAAGACAATGCTATTTAAAAATTCCAGTCTGGCTATTGACTATTGACATTTTCTTATCCTATAATATATCCTATAAAATATGGTGAAATATTGAATGAAAAGAGTGAACTTAAATCTATGCAAAAAGATTCCTCCTAGAGGAACAAGGTATAAGGATGAATTGGTTTTCATATGTGCAAATACATTCAAGGTATGATAAAAACTCTAAAGCAGAAGGTTTCTATGATAAATTGACTGATTTAGATAAGATTTTGACAGGTACTGATGAAAAGGTGATTAAAAAATTGTATGGATATTTATTAGAAATTAAACTAGAAGAAGAACAAGTAAAAGAAACAATGATGGCTTGGGGGAAGAATTTTGGATATGGAATTGATCTAGAGAAATGGCAAAAATTGTGGTCTCAAAATTATAAAATGACAATGTCAACAGCATATAAAGAAAACTTGTATAAGATGTTTTACAGGTGACATTTCCCCCCAACAAGAATAGAAAGAATGTTCAAGAACAAATCTGAAAAATGTTGGAAATGTCATCAGGTACCTGGCTCATATTACCATATGTGGTAGACATGTGCGGATGCCAAAAAATATTGGACTAAAATCCACACGTGGTTGGAAAAAATGACAAAAAAGCATATAGATTTGAAACCAGAGATATTTTTACTGGGAATTTTATCTGAAATATATAGTAAAGAACTGAAATACTTGATTGTAAATGTATTAACAGCAGCTAGAATTGTATTTGCTAAAAACTTGGAAAAATGAGAAAATATCATCACAGGAGAAAATCATTAAGAAAATATTGGAATGTACGTGGGATTTTCAATTATCATGGGTTAGGGTTTATTATTATCCAGTAGATGCATCATAATTGGGAACTATTTCTCTAGAACAGTGTTTCCTCAACCTTCGTAACATTAAGTTGTATGGACTTCAACTCCAAGAATTCCCAAAATTTATTCCCAGGCTTCTGATTAGGGAATTTTGAGAGCTGAAGTCTACACATCTTTACATTACCAAGGTTGAGGGAACATTACTCTAGGAGTTTTAGAAATGATTTCCCTGCCATACTCTGCCATAAAATTCTTTTTCACATTTTGATCCAAACTAATGTACACTGATTTTCTATGGAACATTATTGCCGTGTAAATTTCTACAATTCAACCCAGCTTAATACCTTTAAGCAATGAACTTCAATGTCCTTAGCATGGTAACCACAGTACATTGAAGATTTAGCTTCACTATATAACACTTGTGGGAATTAACGAACCAGTCAGGTACTACTGATGGCTTCATAGGTTTTGAGCAATCCTTCTGACAAGCCATTTTCTTTCACAGTTGCAGGCAGTCACTCTCTCACCTTTCAAATAAACTGAATTAAAGCGCACAAATGTCAGATGATAAACCAATTCTGTTCACAACCCTTGCTATCAAAGAGTCAGGTGCTCAGTCATCCTGTTTTCCCAAAGCAAACAACCAAACAAATTATCCTCTGTTCCTCACAAAGCAATTTGTTTTCTTCCTTCTGAGAGCAACATTGGCAAGTATTTGGGGATAACTTCCAAAGCAAATCCAACTGAGGGTCTAAAAATCAAGGATTGAGGAGAGGGAGCAATACAGGTGAAACTTGACAAATTAGAATATCGTGCAAAAGTTCATTTATTTCAGGAATGCAACTTAAAAGGTGAAACTAATATATGAGATAGACTCATTACATGCAAAGCAAGATAGTTCAATCTGTGATTTGTCATAATTGTGATGATTATGGCTTACAGCTCATGAAAACCACAAATCCACAATCTCAGAAAATTACAATATTACATGCAATCAATAAAACAAGGATTGTACATAGAACAGTATCGGACCTCTGAAAAATAGAAGCATGCATATGTAGCCAGTACTTGGTTTGGGCCCCTTTTGCAGCAATTACTGCCTCAATGCGGCTTGGCATAGAAGCTATCAGCCTGTGGCACTGCTGAGGTGTTATGGAAGAGCAGGATGCTTCAATAGCAGCCTTCAGCTCTTCTGCATTGTTTGGTATCATGTCTCTCATCTTTCTCTTGGCAATGCCCCATAGAGTCTCTATGGGATTCAGGTCAGGTGAGTTTGCTGGCCAATCAAGCATAGTAATCCCACAGTCATTGAACCAGGTTTTGATGCTTTTGGCAGTGTGGGCAGGTGCCAAGTCCTGCTGGAAAATGAAGTCAGCATCCCCATAAAATGAAGTCAGCATCCCCATAAAGCTCATCTGTGAAAGGAAGCATGATGTGCTCCAAAATCTCCTGGTAGATGATTCAATTGACCCTGGACTTAATGAAGCACAGTGGACCAACACCAGCAGATGACATGGTTCCCCAAATCAACACAGACTGTGGGAACTTCATACTGGACTTCAAGCATCTTGCAATGTGTGCCTCTCCATTCTTCCTCCAGACTCTGGGTCCTTGGTTTCCAAATGAGATGCAAAAGTTGCTCTCATCAGAAAAGAGGACTTTGGACCACTGACCAACAGACCAGTTCTGTTTTTCTTTAGCTCAGGTAAGAAACTTCTGATGTTGTTTGTTGTTCAGGAGTGGCTTGACAAGAGGAATACGACATTTGAAGCCCATGTCCAGGATCTGTCTGTGTGTGGTGGCTCTTGATGCACTGATTCCAGCCTCACTCCACTCCTTGTGAAAGTCCCCAACACTTTAAAATGGCCTTTTCCTGACAATCCTCTGCAGACTGCAGTCATCCCTGCTGCTTGAGAACCTTTTTCTTCCACACTTTTCCCTTCCACATAACTTTCTATTAATGGGCTTTGATACAGCACTTTGGGAGCATTCAACTTCTTTGGTAATTACCTTTTGAGGCTTTCCCTCCTTAGGAAGGGTGTCAATGGTGGTTTTCTGCACAACTGTCAGGTCAGCAGTCTTTCCCATTATTGTGATTCCTCCTGAACCAGACTGAGAGACTATTTAAAGGCTCAGGAACCCTTTGCAAGTGTTATGGCTTAATTAGCTGATTAGAGTGAGACACTTTGAGCCTAGAATATTTTCACAATATTCTAATTTTTTGAGATTGTGGATTTGGGGTTTTCATGAGCTGTAAGCCATAATCATCACAATTATGACAAATCACAGCTTGAATTACCTTGCTTTGCATGTCATGAGTCTATTTCATATATTAGTTTCACCTTTTATGTTGCATTCCTGAAATAAATGAACTTTTGCACGATATTCTAATCTTTTGTGTTTTACCTGTATGTATCAACTGGAAAAAATGTTTTTCTGGTTATTCCTCCCCACCCTTAGAGTAAATTGGGATTATATGGTTTGTACATTTCCCTTTCTTGGAGATCTGCCCTTCTCTACTGTTGTAGCTGCTCTTGATTAATTGAAATTGGCCTAAATGCCTGGCAATGAAGATTTCCTAAGTAAAGTGCTATGATAAACATGTCCTGGCAGAACTGGAAAAAACCTGGAGAAATGAGCTTGAATTGAATATGGCAGACTGAAATTGTTGGATGAAAGTTTTCCCTTCTGAGCATTGGATGTAATTTTAAAGAAAAATGTTCCATTTGTGCTATATCATTTTAGTTCAAAAAATTTCATGCTACCAGAGAAGATGGCAGCCAAACAAGCCAAACATTGCTGTGCCAAGGCAGGAGACTTGGATGAAAATTTTCAACATGATAGGGGAGCTAGTTTGAAATATATAAAGTTCACATCATGTACTTCAACTCATAGCTATCAGTCTTTTGGAGCTGTCTGTTGCCATCCATACTGTAGTACTTCTCTTGCAATGGAATCCTTACAAAGCAGCTCTCCCTTTTTAATGCAAAATTTATGCTAGCCATAGTTTCATTTAAATTTGCTTATATTGTTGAATTTCTTCCAAAAAACAAGGTAACATTACAAAGCCGTTGATTTTTCTTGGTAATGTATTCTAGCTTTTCCAATATGATGCTTTCCCATAATTCCTGTAGCATACTTCTCCTTTGATAATAGGACCTTATAATGTGGTTTGGGCTTTAGCACATTGTCAGTCTTAATTAGAGATTTGTCTGCATGATTGAACATGTGAAATAGTAAATGTCCTCTGATATCTAATGATTAGGAGCATACAAACATATCTTCACATTCACAATTAATTGTTTATGGTTCGTGAATTAGTTGTCACTGCTGCTAGTAACAGCTGGCCAACCTGACCAAAGAGATTTAAGTACAAATGAAAACCATCTGTCAGTACATTTAAAGGAATGATTGACGGTAATATTGGAAATGCAGGAAAAGGATACTGTTTTTAAAGGAAATACATTTAAGAAAGCGATTCTTCAGTGTTAATGTATAGCTTTAAGAACTGTTCCTTTCTTTGGACAAACAAGTTTCAGAACCTTACTCTCTTGGACTTTAGTTTTCTGCTGCTTTGTAGGACATTAAAACAAGTGTATTTGGTCTGGTTCTCCTAGTGGGATGTGAGTCACCTTGCTGGCTGGAAAAAAACTGGGCCAATCAAAGAAGGGTTCTGGAGGCAAACTGAGGGGCAGGGGCAAAAATTCCTAGAGTGCATAGGACTCATGAGATTATGCAAATGGCCTCAGATTTTGGGAAGTTTTTATATATCGCTATTAAAGTACATCATAAAACCCCAACAGGTTTGGTTCCTGTTTCTGAAATCTCATTAACTTTATTTTGACCCCCCCTCCCCAAATGTAGCAATTGTAGAAATGATGAGATATTGCTTCTATGAGATGTGGTGCTGGCTACTAGCTTGGATGGTTTCAAAAAGGGGTTAGGCCAATTTATGTAAGTCATGGGGATCAATGGCTATCAGCCCTGATGGCTATCCAACTGCCTCTGAAGGCCATCTACTTGAATACAAGTGAGCTTCGGTGGTGGTTCAATGCTACCAGTTCAGACTGGTTTGGCTGAACTGATAGTAAAAAAAGCCAAAGATCAGCTGAGAGGAGGAAAAAAGTCCTCTACAATCAGCTGAGAGGAAAAAGAAAAGTGCAGGATTGGCCCTCCCACCTGCCTCTGCACTTTTCTCTTCTTTATCCTCTCAGCTGATTGGGGTTGCAAGTCTCAGCTGGTGTGAGGAAAGCTGCACGCTGGTCTTAGGCAAAGCACATTCACCAAGCCACATCCACCAAGCCACGTCCACTGAACCGGTGGTAAAACAATTTGAATCCCACCCCTGGTGAGCTTCCTTGTGTACTTGGCCACTGTGAAAACTCATTGCCAAAATAGATGGACTAGTGCTCAGATCTAGCCAGGCACTGCTTATATTCTGAAGTTTATAACAATAATTGACTACAAAAGTATGATATGAGGACCTTGATAATACTGTATATCCAATGTACTTTTCTCCTCACATTCTGTTCTGTTTCATTCCTGTGCCTACTCCTATTGTGAAATTGTTTTCTATTTGTATATATCCTTTGAAAATTGATGTGGTATCTGCCACACCTGATGTTTTTGACAAGCTTTGCCCCTAGTGTTTATAACAACAGGTGCACAATAAAGCTAACTTGCAAACTTCTATTGTTTTTGACATTTGGTTTTCTACTACCAATACCTTAGTGCTAATTACATGGTCCCAGGTCTCCATAACAGACAAAAACACAAACAAACAAACCAAACTCAGACCCAAGTTCTCATAGTTGAAAATGACCTTATACTGTTTTTTTCTCCCTGCATCATTTGTGTCAACCTTAACACATTGACTCAGTCCATAATTTTTCAGTGTTTTTGCCACGGTGTGGGGTACCAGAAACATTAAATGGTCTGTTTGTATCAGGATGTCTTTTGACTGTGTCCTTCTGTGCACCTTTGGTGAAACAGTGTAGTAAAAGAAGAAGCTGAAGTAATGTTGAAAATGAGTCATTCTGGTGTTAATGAAACTATTCTAAACATTATTAATTTGGTTCAAATCAAGCTATAATTAAGACAGTGTGCAGCATATTTGTATTTTTAAACTATTAAGAAGAGACACACTTGTGTAGTGTTTGCAAAGAATAAAGAAAAAAGACATGGCATGTATAGAGCAATGAATTCTGTGTTGCTTATGGGTAGGAATTTTGGAAACACTCCATTTGGCTGATAAAAATGAGATAGACCCAGATTCAAATAATGGCAATGATAGTTTTTAGTGGCAGGATTAAAAAAATGAAGGTAGGCAGAGTTAATGCCATATGTTCACAATTTTTATTTATTGGTGTTTATTTCTGTTGCTTATCATTAGAATTCAGTATAGAATTGGTTTATTTTATTCTTCTTCTCAGGAAGGCAATGCATTTTAATTGTTTTAAATTGAAATCTATAAAATATCCACATCTGATTTTTACTTTTCCTTGGAACTTCTCTGTACAACTTCCCAATATGCATTATTTCCAAAGTAAATTTCTTCAGGATATGTTTTTATGGAAATTTTCCTGATATACTTCTTTTTCATATAAACAACATCTCTAACCACATATTTTAAAACTGAAGTTATATGTTAATTCATGCCCAATTTCCAGAATATATATTTCTTTTTGAATACTTCTTCATTTTCTTGTATTGCACAGTTTGTACTAGAGAAATTGTGATTCTAAACAATGAATTTGTTTATTCATGCCAGGTGCATCACAATTTTAAAAAGGCATACTGTATGACATAACATTTAAAGTACAAAAGATTAAAATATGTACAGATATGTACAAATAAAACAGATCTTGACCAGAAACCAGCAACATTAATTGCATTCTGTTGGACTGCCATTAGGTCCACAAATGTACACTAATCGGGGTACACATACATAGGTGTTTTCTGCATGTCACCACAATTGCAAAAACAAAAATGAAGAATGTATGCTATTAACACATTCAAGCAATTTCCTGGACAACAGTTTATACCTGGCTAATATTTTCAATCCAGAAGTATCCAAGTGAGGTGCTCATTTCCACTTAGAACCATGATGGCGAACTTATGGCATGTGTGCCGGAATGTGTTGCCAGAATGTATTGCACAGCCATCTTCCTGGGCATGCCAGCTGTCACCCGTTGCTCTTCCAGGTTCCAGAGTGCACATGCATGCCGGCCAGCTGGTCTTCTGCACATGCATGCATGCCAGAAACCAGAAGAAACCGGGTGCCTGGTACGCATGTGTACACTGGAAACTGGAAGCTCAGCTCCCCAATGCACATGCACGCATTGCACGCATGTGCATTGGGGAACTGCTTTTTCAGTTTCCGGCACTCCCACTCATGCGCACTGGGAGCTGCTTTTCCGGTGTTCTGCCGCATGCGTGCACTCCCGTTTCAGCACTCAGTACCAAAAAGTTTCACCAACATTGACCTAGACAATGTGTTGTAGTTCTTCGTTTATAGCAGTGGAACATCTGATTTAGCATACTGTTATGGGAGATAATTGGAGAACCAGAGTTTCTCTGAGTAGAGATGTCCCTTTGTTTTGGGGATCAGCAGCAGTGAACTTTGTTTCCTAAAAGCCGTCTTCTCATTCTCTGGCTTTTTTTTTGCTTTTGACTCTCAAGTGCAAGCATTTGGTTTAAAGGATCCTCAGCGGATCAGATTGGCTTGAATATAACCCAAGAAAGAAATACCAAACATTCTAGCTAATGGAATCCCCTGAAAAGTGTTCTTATTTATATATTGTAGATAGCAGTAGTAATAGCACTTACAATAGACTTATATACCACTTCCCAGTGATTTACTCTAAGCAGTTTACAGAGTCAGCATATGTCCCCCAACAATCTGGGTCCTCATTTTACCAGCCTCAGAAAGATGAATCAACCTTGAATCAGTGAGGCTCGAACTGCAAAACTGCTGGCAAACGGCAATCAGCAGAATTAGAAAGTAATACTGCATTCAAACCACTGTGCCACCATGGCTAGATAGTGGATTGTTTCTTCTCAAGGTATTAAATCTTGACTTTCTGCAGTGCTCTGCATGATTTTTCAGGCATTTTAAGAATATTATCATTTTCATTCGTTTAAAATGCAGGAGCCATTGTGGCAAAGTGGTTAGAACTAATAAGGGAACAACTCCTTGATACTCCAAAAGGCCACACTTTTGAAAAATTAGTTTAAGAGACAAGAAACAGAGACATCAATAAACCAAATCTTAATACAGTTTGTGGCTGTAAAATTCAGAGCAGTTTACTACCTGAGTCAAGAGTTCGATTTGGATCTGTTCACAAATCATCTGTCTCTAGATAGCCATCATATCCCTTGGAGTTGTGGGAGAGGAAAATACATCACACAATGAGAGGATATTTATTTATTGATTTGATTGATTGATTATGTGGTGAGCATGTGTCTATTCACCAACTGAACCAGGCACTCAACATCATAGCAGCTCACCACATCTTCTTTTTCCAGAATACTCATTGAATAGGTGTGTGAGTTACCCAGGGTCATTTTTGTGAGAGGGGCAGCCATATATGTTGAATTAATGAATACATAGACACAATTTGGTAAGTAGACTCCTGTTTCCTGATAACATTCAAAATAAGCATTTCATGTTTATAGGTAATGGAGTCAGAAAACATAAATATCTCCCACACTCAACCTTTTGATAGCACTGCCCATATTTTCTTTTGTAAGTTTTTTTTTCAGGGCTAAAAACATAGACCCCACATGTGTCATTCCATATTTTACAGAATCATAGAATTGGAAGGGACCTTTGAGGTCTTCTACTCCAATTCCCTCCCAAGGCAGGAGTTCTTATTCCATATTGGACAACCTTTTTTTTTTTTAAATCTCCAGTGATTATCTTTAAAAATAGCTATCTCCTCCTTTGCTAATGGTGTGATATTTGAATGTAGCATGGCAAAACAATTACCATATTTTGTACTTTCCACATCTTCTAGGAAATCCTCTACTTACATTTTTGCATTATGACATAGTGGCGATAAATGGACTGCCAATGAAGGAAAAAGGATGCAATTCAGCAACTGAACTGTGGAATTCTTGGTTGTCTTGAGTTTAGTTGTTTGCTTGCAGACATTTGACATGACATCTTCAGTGCTGTGAAGTTTACAGTAGGTTCCCTGCCAGAGTTAGTAGGGCAGTGGTTTTTTACTTGGTGGTTCTTCAATTAGAATATTGTTTTCTGTCTCATTATTTGTCTGGTGTTGATTCTGCTTGTCTGAATGTTGGCTTCTAGAGGAGATGTAATCCAGTCTTTTCTTTTCCTAAAACAGTAAATACCAGGCAGAAACCCTACCGCACCCCACCCCATACTCACTTGCACTCATGATGTTACTTAGTTGGGTAATGTAATGTCTACAAGAAGAAACAACCAAGCTCAAGAGATCATAAATAATTCCATAATATCAAACTTCAGCAAAATCACAATAGCACATTTGAATATCTCATTCATCAAACCTGTTTGAAGCTCAACAAAAGGCAGCAGACATTTTTTACATAGTAATCTTCCATGTGCTGTGTAAAGTTGTAGAAATCTGCAACTCCCTCTAAGAACCTATTGTGCATTAAAGGGCATTGACAAAACAGCAAACTTCATTCAACCAGAAAAAAACCAAGAAAAAGAAAAGTGACCTGCCAAAATCAAAGAAATGCTCAGACAATTTACTGATACTTATTTCTATGAAAATTGATTACCTTCATCTGCTTTCAGACATTGTAAATCTGAGATTACTATCTATTAAAAGAAAAAAGTTCATAAATACTGTTTTGCCTTTGGCAAGGTTATTTCTCAGAAAAACCACCATATGAACTATTTATATGAATTGTATATATTCCTTAAAAAAGGTCTTCTTAGCTATGAAAGTAGTACAAACATAAGGTGGCTAATCCTCATGCTCTTGAAACATTCATGTATGGATGGTCCTACCTTTATGCCTCAGGCTGCTATCACAAACTAATTGCATTTGACCTAAATTCTTGTCACTTTTGTAAAACCAATTGGACCCAAGAAGACTGATTTGGGAAATATTTTGCTTTGCTTTGATTAAATTGTGTTTGTCTATTTTACAGTGTAATAGAGTTAAACAGGATTAGCAAATGGAATAAAACTGATTTTCTTTCCTCCTAATAAATATTTTTATTATAAAATTCAGTGGAGGAAAGTTAACATCTTGGCAGGGCAATAGCTTGACATACCAGCCTTTTCAGATAAATGGACAATTTGGTCTCAGCAATTGACAGTATTGAAAGTGGATTAGCATCCACTTAGTGCAACATATGAAGGTTGCCAGTTCAATGAAACTGTCTTTTATGAAATATAATTTATCTAGTTTGGTAGAAATATTTATGATGAGCCAAAGGACCTTGAGTTTTAAAAAGACTAGAGCAAAATGTTTTTAATAAGCTCTGATTCAGTGCAGCCATCAACCTGTTCTTCCTTCTGAGATAGACAGCCCATCATACAGTGCTGAAGGATTTTTATGATAAAGGCTTTCAGAATTTGTGTCATGCTCATTCGTGAGACTCACAGTTTCTAAAAGCAGCACAAAATAATAAAGTAGTGGCTTTAGAACTAACCTGAAGTAGTACTATATGTTTCTTAATTTTTCTTTTGATCCTTTACTGTGAATCCTGTGAATTTTTTCCAAAGGGCTGCATAGTTCAGGAGTGTCTCTTTTTCTAGTCCAGACTTTCTCAATCTCAACAACATTAACGTGTGTGGACTTCAATGGCCAGAGTTGAAGTCTGCACATCTTAATGTTGCTGAGGTTGAGAAATACTGTTCTTGGCTTTCACTTTATAAGAGCAGATATTTTACATCAAACAAATGAGCCTTCGTGATGCTTGGAAAAAGGCCTATTGTTTTTGCCTAGATGTGTCAGGACATCTAAGCAACATCCCTTTTACCAAGTGACAGATGTTTATCTGGCATAGTGCTGCTTAGATTAATTAGATATGTTTGGATACTTAACTGTGCCCTGTCCTCTCAGTGTATGCCTACAATATTAGCTTTGGGTATGTTTTGTGTTTGTGTAGAACCCTGCTCCTGGATAGAGACATGTCCAGTCATGTAACAATAATCTTCTTGCAAGAGGTGCTTTGCACATGTGTTCAGTTATTGTGAAGACGTGTCTCTGTTATGTTGTGGACAAAGAATTAAACCTTTGCACACAAGGTTTTAAAGATTTTTTACTAGTTATAAAAAGATCCATGAAAAACTTGGAACTACTTCCCTTCTATACGATGATTATATTCTAATATTCTTTCCAGCAAGCTTTAGGTTGCATGTCTTCACAGTCTCTTCATATTTTTAGGTGGTAAAGCATTGTATGTGGGAAGTCAACTGCAGCTCAACACAGACAAGAAGGAATTGTACTGATTCTGAAAACTAACTCCAGGACTGAAAAAAATTTCTTATTCAGGAAAAAGATCAGCTTTATAATCTTGAATGGTTTTTGAGAGAATGTTTTGCTTGAAACTTCATCAAAATGCAATATCTCCTTGGCCTTCTGCCCAGCTCTACTGTTGAATTGTGAAAAAAAAGCATAGCAGGAAAATAGCATTCTTGAAGAACTTTTAGCCATGAAGAATTAAATTATTATAAGATTTTTTATTATAAGATTATTTTTAAAGAGCACACATATACCAATATTTGATTCCTCTCTGCTAAAGTAGAAAGTGCCCAACTCAGCCTAAATTATGGTTATTATTCAGGAAAGACTTAGGTACTCTTAAAGGGACAATATTTCAAAATTATTCTGCTGCTACAATGCAAAAAAGATTCTGATCCAATTTATGTATTTATTACATTTATTTGAATGACATGAGCACCTCATATCTGACATAACCTTTTAATATTTTGTTACTTCTTGGGCTACAGTTCCCTACACAAAGATGAAAAAGTTCAGTATCAGGTATAGTTATTTTTGCTAGAGTGAATGAGTGTAATGATCTCCCAGACATAGCTTAGGGGTATACCAATATGAGTTTTTATAAAATCTGTAACTCTGATGCCTTAAATGGCCATCCAGATTTCTGAAGCTTAGATCTGACAGCCTACAGTACCACTCAGATTCTGATATACGTTCATCTGTAATCATAAATATGAGAGAGGAGATAAACCAAAAGGAGCAAAACGTCTGCTACTCTGATTGTAACAATACTTATATTTATTTCACTGAGTTTATCAGCATGTTGTTATAGTCTGTATTTTTAAACTATTGTAGCCAATTGTTTTAGTGTTAGCATAACACTAAGGTGAAGTGTAATTTCTTTCAGAACTACTTTTTTTCCTGCCTGTCCTGAACAAAGCATTGAAAATAAAGGCTAACAGATTTGCACTGCAGAAATGAAGACCATGACAAAATGGGAGCAAAGAAATACATAAAATGGTAAGTCCTTTCTGCCATCTAATGGTTATCAAGATTCTGCAGTTGTTGTTGTTGCTGTTGCTGTTGCTGTTGTTCTTGTTCTTGTGTGTGTATCCCAGGTCATAGGGCAATTGGTCACAGCACAGTAATTTGACAAGAATGCTATGTACTGTCTCTTGCATTTCATTGTCAATGTTTGAAAGAATGATAAAACTTATACTTTATATGCTCCAATCATCTGAGTGGAAGTTATAGGTTGAGTCTAGTCCTGCTTCCTACATTTTCTGGTTACATGATGGAAAATAGCAACAAAGATGGTTAGGGAGCTGGAGAGTAAAACATATGAAGAATTGGGTTTATCAAGTGAAAAGAAGGACTAGGGGTGACATGACAGCATTGTTCCAATATTTGAGGGTTGTTACAAAGAAAAGAGGTTCAACCTATTTTCCAAAACACCAGAAGGCAAGACAAGAAACAATGGATGGAAACTAATTAAGGAGAAAAACAACCTGGAAATAAGGAGAAATTTCCTAACAATTGCTAATTCCTCACAATTGTTAATTGTGAGAGCAATTAACAAGTTGAATGGGTTGCCTTCAGAAGTTGTGGGTGCTCTATCACTGGAGGCTTATTAAAAAGACACTGGACAGACACTTATCTGGAATGCTATAAGGTCCCCTACACCAGGGGATTGTATAGAAGACCTCCAAAGTCCCTTCCTATTCTATTATTCTGGTATGCATTTTACTGTTTTTCAGTTTAGGTCCTTATGGGGACATCTCTTTGTTTTAAATACCCAGTAGTGTCTGGAAGCCCTGACCACAGATGTATGGATTGTGAAAAGTGGTTTGTCTGGTATCTAAGCGAGTCTGACATCAGTTAAAATTGAACTAAAGACTTAAGCAATAAAATGTAGTAATTATGTAAATTAAGTTTGGGACAGGTATTAATATGTCTAAGGATCTCACTGAAGTTTCTGGAAGGATTGTGAACATTCTAGGACCATGCCTAAAGACAGAAGATACTGACAGAATAAACAACTGAGATGAAAAGAAACATATCAATGGGTTCCATAGCTCCTTTTCTTTTATCAACTGAAACTCTATTTAATTGCTTCTTATGGGTCATTTGGCATTTTCAATTTCTTTCCTGTTGGATGAGCAGACAGCTTCTAGTTCTTGGCAAGGTTACTTTAGACAAATACATACTGCAAAGCTACAAAAAGGAAAAAAGAAAAGAAAGAAAAAAATGAGTTAGACCTAGAAAATCAATGAGAATGAAAAAAGATCCTCCAATAATTTGCTTCATTAAGTTGAGAAAGTATAGCATTGTTCAATAATTTTCAATTCAGCCTGTTTTAAAGATTTAAGTTGTATAATCATATGTGTTAGCTACAACATGGTACCTTATATCTTTGAAAATATAAACAGAAATAACGTGTTCTTCCTTCTTTATTTAAACACCTGATAAATTAGTGGTTCAAGTTAAACAAGTTTATCAAGAGTCTCTCTTGATAAATAAGTAAGCAGTATTAAATTTAGAAAAGTATATTTACAACATAATTCTTCATATCAATAGAAGAGAATACATGTCGCTTAGGGATGAACTATGGAGTCTTTGATGCTTTCAGAGCTTGATTGTTTGTTTGCAGATGTTCATTATCTGTCTAGGTATCATCATCATCATAGTGATGAAGTTATCTAATTGAGTAATGAAACATCTGCCAGAAAACAATTAACTTCAGAGAGCATTAAGGACTCCATAATTCTTCATCTCAGAAAATACTGCTCATGTCTTGACCATTTCTGAGTTGACAGGATACTCTTTTAAAATAAAAGTGCACTGCCAAATTTCTAAATAAAAACCTGAAATCTGTGTAAAGGAAGTGAATTAGGCTAGGGAAGCTCTTTGGTAGTCTAATCTTTGGAATAGGAGGGGAAAATAATAAACCTGATTTATTGCCTTCAATTTTAAAATATTTGAGATATTCACTGTTGTGAATTAATAAAAGTGAATTAATAAAAGTGCTTAATAAAGATTATTAAAACCTTTAGAAAAGTGCAGGGTTCTGACCCTGCACTTCTGATTGGCTGATAATAGCGACATCTGATTGGTCCGTTCAGGAGAATCTGATTGGCTATTAGCGGGCCTCTCTCATTGGTTAAGGGAACTAACGTTTCCCGTTTTTTATTGGTTATTTGATCAGCAGCTTGCCTATAAAAAGGGCTGTTGCTGCCGTAGTTTTTGCTCTGTTCCACAATGTTAAATAAAGAGTTGAAGTTCACTTTTCATCGTCTCGTCTCCAATCCTTGCGCCCATGCACAGAACTTAACACTGGCGACGAGGATGGGATTTGGAGACGTCAGAGCTGACTGAGCACTACAGAGCGCCAAACAGAGCACGTGGCTGAAGATGCACCAACGGCTGAACCATGTCTAGCAGCATCATACCACCCACTCCATTCTACCTGGCACAAGAAGACTGGGACTCATATATGGACCGATTCCAGATGTTTCTGGAGATCAACAACTTGAAGGATGCCACTACCGGAAAGAAGCGAGCGGTATTCCTAACTCACTGCGGGCCGACTGTGTTTAAGATGGCCAAGGCACTAGCCAAACCGGCTGAGGTGAAGTCCATGGACTGGGACGTCCTTGAGCCCCTTCTACGGGCCCACTACGCACCAACCGTACCAACGCTTGTTCGAAGGCATGAATTTTATCAAAGAGACCAGCGGAAGGGAGAAAGCATTGCGGATTTCATAGTGGATCTCTGGAATTTGAGAGGCCTCTGCGGGTTCGCTGACCTCAAAGAGGCCCTGAGAGACCGAATAATTCTGGGATTAGATGCACCCCATGTGCAGAGTAAGCTGATGGCGAAAGGCGACATTAGCCTTGCAGATGCCATCGCTGACGCTACTGCAGCAGAAGCAACCAGGAAGTCGGCTGCATGAATGCGCCGCACCCACGCCCCGCTCCGCCAACTCGTCAGTGAAATCTCGCCTCACCTGGAGGGACAGGCAACAACAGCCCATCACAAGGACCTCGAATCGTCATCAGAAAGTGATGAAGAAGAGGTCAACTGGCTCCGGTCTGAATGAGACCAACGCCATCAACGAAACCAGAGAGTACAGTACCAATGCGCTGGTTGTGGGGCAAACCACCCACGATCAGACTGCAAATTCCTCGACGCACTCTGCCATGTGTGCAGGAAAAGAGGTCACATCGGAAGAGTTTGTAGAAGCAAGCAAGGATCCAACCCACCTCAGAGGGGGGCCAACTACCGCCAGCCCACAGGAAGTCGTCCTGTGAATCGAGAAAACTTAACCCACCAATGGAACAACCACTCCTACAGAAACAAACCACTAGCCCAGTCAATGAAGCGGGAAGAGGCACACCAAACCATTACAATCGGTTACGCCTCATCATTAGACGCCAAAAAGATCCGGGTGAAGGTCACCATCGAAAACCAGCCCTGCCTGATGGAAGTTGATTCAGGATCATCTCTCTCGATGGTTTCCTGGAAGACCCTTAAACAATTAATCCCCACTGTCCGGCGGCAAGACCTCAGATTCCAAAGAATCATACTTAAGGACTATCAGGGAAATCGAATTCCAGTCGTCGGATCCAGCAAAGTCTGTGTCTCATTTAAAAATCATACTGCATCCCTACCACTGACCGTAGTCGACCAGGATCAGCCTAGTTTGTTAGGCCTCCAATGGTTCACCCCACTTGGAATTGAAGTAGCCGGCATTCACCGAACCAACAGTGATGACTGGGAAGAGGCCATCATCCGGGAGTTCCAGAACATCTTTACAGAGAAATTAGGCGAGTACAAGGGGACCCCAATATCATTCAACCTTAACCACAAGGTAGCTCCCATCCGCCTTAAGCCTCGTTGAGTTCCATTTGCCCTTAAACCAAAGATTGACGAGCAGCTTGATAAATTGATAGCCCAGGGTGTGTTAGAACCAAGCGACCATGCTCCCTGGGAAACCCCAATCGTAACACCCATCAAGCCGGATGGATCGTTAAGAATTTGTGGGGACTACTGAGCCACTCTGAATCACGCCCTTCAGCAGAACGCTTACCCGGTACTGGTGGTACAACACCTTCTCCATTCCCTGGGGGGCAGAAAAGTCTTCGCTAAATTGGATTTAGCACAGGCATACCAACAACTGCCTGTAGACAAAAAAACGGCCGAGGCACAAACTATCGTTACGCACCGAGGTGCATTTAAGTGCAACCGACTCCAATTCGGAGTTAGCGTGGCCCCAGGAATTTTTCAGAGGTTGATGGAGAGACTGGTACTTAATTGATAAACAAGGCATTCACCCCACCGATAGCAAGCTTAGGGCAATCAAAAATGCTCCAAGGACCCGAAATAAGGCTGATCTCCAAGCTTTCCTGGGTCTTATCAATTTCTACAACGTGTTCCTGCCCCATAAAATGACCGTAGCTGAGCCCCTACATCATCTGTTGGACAAAAAGGCAACTTGGGTCTGGGGACACCGAGAGGAACACGCGTTCCGACAAGTAAAAAACTTATTGACTTCAGACGCTGTTTTGATGCAGTATAATGAGACTTTGCCTTTAACGATTACATGTGATGCATCACCATTCGGAGTGGGTGACGTTTTGAGCCATGTGTTATCAAACGGTAGTGAAGCCCCTGTTGCCTACTTTTCAAAAACGCTATCAAAAGCTGAACGTAACTGTAGTCAAATCGATAAAGAGGCTCTTGCTGTCATTTCTGCTGTTAAACGATTTCATGAATATATTTACGGGGGAGTTTTTACTATAGTCACCGACCACAAACCTTTGCTGGGGATTATAGCGGGGGATAAGCCAACCCCTTATATCTTATCTCCCATAATGACTCGCTGGTCGGAATTCTTGGCTGCATATAATTATAAACTGCAACACCGCCCGGGGAAAGCCATCCCCCACGCTGACGCACTAAGCTGTGCACCACTTCCTGAAACCGTTGACGACCCAGCTCCAACTGTTGCGAAGCTCCAAATTGAAACACTTCAATCACCACCACTGACAGCTCGAGATATCACGATCGAAACCAAATGCGATCCCATTTTGGCGCGAGTTCTCAGCTGGGTCGAGTGAAGATGGCCATTGGATCAAATCCCTGATAACTTCAGTCCTTTCAAGAATTGACATACGGAACTGTTTTCACAGAAAGGCTGCATAATTTGGGGGGATAGAGTCGTCGTCCCAGAGCGGCTGCAATGAGCAGTATTGAAAACCTTGCATGAAGGCCACCCCAGCATAGTGCGCATGAAGGCGCTCGCACGAAGCTATGCGTGGTGGCCAGGTATCGACAAACAAATTGAGGCCTGGGTAAAGACTTGTTGCAAATGCCAGGAAGTTAGCAATGCCCACCAAAAGCAACCCCAACAGAGTGGGAAACACCCAGGGGACCATGGTCCCGTATTCATATTGACTTTGCGGGACCTACTAAAGGACACACATTCCTAGTAACGGTGGATGCCTACTCAAACTGGCTTGAAATCCATGAAATGAAAAGTACCACAACGGAATCAGTCATCAGGAAATTGGACAGATTATTTGCAAGCCATGGACTGCCAGACGTTTTGGTATCTGACAACGGGCCCCAGTTTACCGCGCTTTCTTTTGAACAGTATTTGGCGGACTGTGGTATTCACCATGCGCTAACTTCGCCGGCGCATCCTGAGACCAATGGAAGAGCTGAGTGCATGGTACAATTCATCAAAAAAACTCTACATAAAATGGACTATGGCGATATCGAAGATAAGATTAACTGGATACTCCTCCTTCAACACATCACTCTGCACAGCGTCACCAACAAAACTCCAGCTGAATTGTTAAATGGGACGAAAACTCCCACCTTGACCGACTACACCCATTGCACAAACCAGAAAAACCACACGGATCCAGTGGGAAATGCTGCAAATTCCAGATAGGCGACTTAGTCTTCACTAAAAACTTTTCTGGTGATCCATTGTGGGTCAAGGCAACTGTAATCCAAGTCATAGGACCTAGGTCGTACCGAGTAAAAAGTCGCGACGGAAGAATATGGAAGCGCAATATTGATCAGCTGCATTCGAGGCTACAACCTCGTTTCTGCGACTCTGGTAACTTCCAAACTGAGGGGGGAGGAGATGCCGAGGAGACCGAGTTCGAAATGACAGAAAGCACGAGTGGAAGAAGTGAGCATTCGGAGGAATCAGGGAGGGTGGTGGACTTGCCTCAAAGAGACACCTCGTCAGAAGCAAACCCATAAAGGCAAGAGGACAACGAAGACATTAGCGGTACCGAGTTTTTAAATGAAGGACCGGAGGTAACCTTCTCGCCAGAAAACGTCCCACCCAAACAAGATTATAAACAAGTACCGGGGGGACAGCGAAAATCTAACAGACAATCTAAACAACTGGCCTACCTCAAGGATTACGTCACCGCACCCCTTAAACGGAACCCGGGGGGAAGGGGTGTTGTGAATTAATAAAAGTGAATTAATAAAAGTGCTTAATAAAGATTATTAAAACCTTTAGAAAAGTGCAGGGTTCCGACCCTGCACTTCTGATTGGCCGATAATAGCGACATCTGATTCAGGAGAATCTGATTGGCTATTAGCGGGCCTCTCTCATTGGTTAAGGGAACTAATGCTTCCTGTTTTTTATTGGTTATTTGATCAGCAGCTTGCCTATAAAAAGGGCTGTTGCTGCCGTAGTTTTTGCTCTGTTCCACAATGTTAAATAAAGAGTTGAAGTTCATTGTTCATCATCTCGTCTTCAATCCTTGCGCCCATGCGCAGAACTTAACATTCACAACAATGATACTTTGAACTAGATTGCTGAATTGGGGATTTAACCTAAGTTACCCCTTTCAGTAATTTGTTTCTGTTCCTTCTATTTTCTTTTGGTCTGTTTAGATGTTTGTTTGTTACTTCTGCTTTTTATTGCATTTTTTAATTTCTTTTGTAATTTTGTTATAGAAAAAAGTAACACTGTATGTAAGGGCGAAATCAAATTTGATGTCTTGGGTAAGGCACCAGGCTAGAAACTGGGAAACTGAATTCTTAGGCACAAAGCTAGCTAGACATTCACTTTCTTTCTGCCCTGGCAAGAAGGAAAATTTTGCCAAGATAACTGCAGGGTCTTGTCCATACAATTGCCAGGAGTAAAGATGGACTGGAAGACACAAATTCTCTATCATCTATCTGTGTCTGTCTATCTATCTATATCTATCATCTATCATCTATCATCTGTCATCTGTCATCTGTCATCTGTCATCTGTCATCTGTCATCTATCATCTATCATCTATATCTATCTATCTATCTATCTATCTATCTATCTATCTATCTATCTATCTATCATCTCTCTCTCTTTCTCTCTGTCTCTCTCTCTCTCTCTCTCTCTATCATCTATCTATCTATCTATCTATCTATCTATCTATCTATCTATCTATCTATCTATCTATCTATCCATCTATCTATCTATCATCTCACTCTCTCATCTACAGTATCTGTCTTATCTTTATGTGTCATCATCATTACCTATCTATTATCATTATGTGAGATTGTGGCTAAAGAAAAACCACCAGGATTCAAAGTTGATCCAAGGAAAAAGGCTTTATTGGAATATACATCTGCAGATGGGCTCTCCCCCTTGGCAGCTGGGATGAGGAACACAGAGCATAGCATCTACTCTTATTGTTATACCCTAAACTACCCCACTTCCCCATTATGCAAATGACTTGGTTTACAATCTACCTTTCAGAACACAGGTGACAATTCATTACCTTATATGTGCATAGCACGCAGCGAACACCTCCCTATCACGAGGGCATACATCAACATATCATGCACGAAGTGCATGGTAGTTCAACAGCTCAATTGGTACCCCATCTACTTCAGAAACATTCCAAGGTAGTTCAATAGTTCCCAGCACTTCAAAGGCATTCCAAGATTGGTCGACATTTTAATTGGCGCCTTTTAACTGGTGCCTGGTACTTTCCTTCCTCACTTTCCTTCCTTCAAAGACATTTTTTTCAACATGAGATTTGAGTCATAAACTTTAATTTAACACTTCTTCTCACAATCCCCCCTCTTCTTGTTCCATCCTTGACTCAAACTCAGTCTGCTGTCCACAAGTCTTTTTATAGCTTCTTTCAGTTTTATGTCCAGGGCAGACGTAAAAATGGTGTTTCTTTATGAATGCATGATCGATGGTGGATAAGAGGATCCTTGCCAAGTCAAATTGCAGTTCTGGAAACCAAGTATTGGGGGGGCTTCTTTCCGCTAGTTCAATTGACTATGTCTGAATGAGAATCAAGTACAACCCAGGTAACATTCTGGGGTTGATGTGAATTCCGGCTTCCCCAGGAAGTTCCCAGTCCTAGTCCTAGAATAAAGACAATTAGCTCAGTCCAGGATTCAGACTTCTTCATCTTTTCAGGTGAGCTTCAGCGGCTGACCATCCACTGGAACTGCCTCCAAGGTTTTTCAGGTTCCGGTGCCCTTTTGACTCTGCTGTAATGTGTCCAGCCTCCTTCTCAAGTGTGAATTGCAGATTCAGTTGTCAACAGCACCTGGTATGGGCCTTCCCAGCTGGGCTGCAGCTTCTCGCTCTTCCAAGGTTTTTATCAGGGTCCAGTCTCCAACTTCATGAGGATGTTGGCTGCCAGCCAAAGGTGGTCGTTGCGCCAACAATCCCTGTTTGTGAAGAGAAAGCAAAGACCTGGACAGTGTCCACAAATATTTTCTCAAGAACAAATCTTTGAATTCAGGAATTGGATTCCCTATTTTTGTCAAGTAGGGTCGCCCCATTAGCATCTCGAATGGAGAGACCCCAGTGTCTTTCCTTGGGCATGTTCTGATTCTAAGCAAAGCAAGTATTGCCAACCCCCCACTTCTCTGGTAATTCGGTGAAATCAATCTGTGCTCTCTGGAAAGGCCAGCCCACTAGGGGTTGCCCTCCCATTTCTTTTTTCTTACTGCTTTCTTGTTTACTGTCAAACATATCAAGCATTTACAACAGATACTCTGGGCTAATGTCCACATTTTTGGGCTCCAAAAATGTGGTTTCACAGCTGTTACCAGTGCTTCTGTTCCCCAATGCCCTCCCTCATGTACCTTTTCCAGAATTCCTCTCATTGCATTCACAGGGACCACCTTCACCCCCTCTGAGGTTCTCCACCCATCCTCACTTAATGTACACCCCTCTTTTTCCAAATCATCTTTCTCTTTTCCCTCAGGTTTCCAATCCTAATCCTCTTCCATTTCTAGCAAGGGAATTGATGCCATTACCAGCTCTACCTCCCCTGCAACTTCTTTCACCCACTTGTCTGCCCACCTGTTCCCAACTCCCTCTGAGGTGTTTCCTTTCTGATGAGCATTCACATGCACTATTGCCACTTGATTTGGCAGTTGCAGGGCCTCCAAGGCCTGTTCCACAAGCTGTAATTATTCAACTTGTTTCTCATCAGCCTTGATAAATCCCCTCTCCTGCCAGATCTTCCCAAAGATATGGACCACACCCCAGGTGTATTTGGAATCACTCCAGATTGTCACATCAATTCCTTCAGCCAATTCCAAGGCCCTCTTCAGAGCAAACAACTCCCTGACTTCCTTTCCCCTTCCTCAACCCTGCTTGATCCATCCACAAACCATTTCTCCTCTTCCTTCAGAGGAGTCTCTTCCAGATCCTCCCTCATCTTTGTCATCAAATCTACTTGCAACAAACAATCATGATCCTCAGCTTCCCACTCCTGCCTTCTTCCTTCTAAAAATTCTGCTGGATTCAAATTCCTGTCTGTCCCAATCACCACATCAGGGCTGGTTCTCAAAATGGTCTCATATTTGGGAATCCACCCCTCTGTCATCCAAGTTGTTGCCAACTGACTTAGCACAGAAGTGACCTGATGAGGTGAATGCACCACAAGGGCTCCCCCAAAGGTTAACTTCTTGCTCTCTACCACCCACATAGCTCTAGCAGCCACAGCCTGCACACACACCGGCCATCCTCTCACCACCGGCTCCAGAGTTTTGCTCAGAAAGGCGATGGGCTGGTATTTCCCCCCCCCTTCTGTGCCAACACTCCTAGTGCCGTTCCCTGAGCTGCTGACACATACAGATGAAATGGGAGCTTCAAATTGGGCAAAGCCAAAACCAGTGCAGATGACAGTGCCTTCTTTAAAACTTCCCATCTCTCATCATCTCCCTCTAACCATTCTATACTCTCTCCTTTTCCTATCAGCTTCCTGTGCAGGAATTGGGCTAACACAGTGTACTGGTCCACCCAGACTGTGCAATACCCCAACAATCCAAGGGCTTTATTTCTGGGGGGAGCCAGGCTTATGATCCCTTTCACCCTCTCAGGATCCAAGGACCTCACCTCCTGCTGAATATGATGCCCCAAATATTTCACCTTCCTTTCCACAAACTGGATCTTATCCCTTGAAACTGTCAATCCTTGCTCCTTCAGCCAATTTAGCAAAGCTACAGATGCTGTTCTAACTTCTTTCTCTTTCTCCCCAGTTAGCAAGAAATCATCCACATACTGAATCAACATGATCCCTTTCCTTTTCTCAAAAGACACTAACTTTTCTTCCAAAGCCTGTCCAAACAACAAAGGGCTTTCAGTATAGCCCTGGGGAAGTACTGTCCACCTTAACTTCCCACTCTCAGGATCATCCCATTCAAATGCAAACAGGTCTCTACTTCCTTCCTCAAGGGGGCATACCCAAAAAGCATCCTTCAGATCTATCACAGTAAACCATTTGTCTTTGGGAGGGATTCGTCCCAAGATAGTATAAGGATCAGGAGATCCTCCTCAAATCATTAACTAATCTATACTTCCCACCCTTCTTCAATACCGCCAATATTGGGGAATTGAAAGGTGACATAGCAGGCTCCAACATGCCCTGTTTCAACAATCTATCAATCACAGGCTTCAACCCTTCTCTTCCCCCCCTGCCTAGACCTCATCCGGAATTGCCCTCTCATCTTCCACAGTCATCTTCCACATCCTTATTCCCTTCCTGGTATCCCACAACTGAATACCGAACACAGGCAACAAATCTCTCCCGAGCAAATTCACTCCAGAATCAGGAATGTACAATACTTCCGCTTCAATCACTACCTCATTCATCTCCAGTCTAATTTGTTCAAACACACTCACATCCTGTGATTTTCCACTTATCCCAACTACTTTTATCACTTTCTTGGATCTATGTGCACCCTCTACTGGGTCACACACAGAAGTCCGGCTTGCGCCAGTGTCTATCAGCAACAGCCGCTCCTGATAGTTAGGACCTACTAAAATGTTTACCAATGGCTCCCTGCAGGTCCTCTTAAAGGAGCCGGAACAGCCCTAATCATCATACAATGCATAACTCCTCTTTTCTCGGTTGGTAGGACACTCGCATGCGAAGTGACCTTCCTTCTCACACCTAAAGCAACTCCTATCCATTCCAGGCTGTCTCATTCCCATACCTCTCCCTCTAAAACCTCTACCACGTCCTCGAAAACTTCCCTGATTATATCCCCCAAAATTCTCTCTCCTTTCTCCAATTGGACCCTTCCCAAAATTCCCACCTTTCTTCATCTCATTTTTTGCTGCAGCCTATACAGCTGCAACCATCATTTGTGACTTCTGCTTGGTTTTTACTGTGTCACGGTTCACAAAAGCTTGTTGGGCTGCTTTCAGGAGATCAACAATTCCCACAGCTCCCCAATTATCCATTTTCTGAATTTTCTTTTGGCTATCTGGCCAGGCTCCAGTCACAAACTGCATTTTCAGCATGGCTTCAAAAGCAGGTGTGCTAGGATCTACTCCTGAATACTTGACCAGACTTTCTCAGAGTCTGATACAATAATCTCCAGGGGATTCATCTTTGCCTTGGTTTACCTCAAAGGCTTTAGTTAAATTTTTCCCTTGTGGGACTGCCAATTTTATACCCTCCATGATCATTGCTCTCATATTCTGCATTTTATCCCTACTTTCTTGAGTGTTTGGATTCCAATCAGAAACAGCTATAGGGAATTTCTGATCTGCCGGTACAGCCCCTTGTTGTCCATTCACTTTTGCATTCCATGCTTTCCAGGCTGAAGTCCGAATGAGGTCACGCTCCTCAGGAGTAAATAGATACCCCAGAATGTACATCATCTCCTGATATGTGTAATCATTCGGACCCATCCATAGATCTAACTGTTCGGCCACCTCATAACCATTTTCATGAAGTTTTGGAAGAGTCTTTTTCAATTGTTGCAACTCGGCTGGTTTTAAGGGGGCAGCCACAAAGACTGTTACCAGGTTGCCTGCAGCATTAATCCCATTAGGGACTTCCCTAAGAGGAAATGCATCCACTTCAGTTTTTTCTCTGAATGGAAAATCCTGAACACTTTTCTTCAATCCCTCCACTTCTTTTCTCAGTCGCGGATAAGGGGGCGGCTGAGGAGGGGGTTGTGCCACCAGCAATGGCGGTGGTGCCACAGGAACATTGGCAGGCGCGTTATTCAAATTAGGATTTGCCAGTGGCGGACTCTGCAATCAATCGTCCGTCTCACTCTCATTGTCTTTTTGTTGTGACATGTATTGACCCTCAATTGGAGGGATGGGACCTTCAAATTTCACATGAAACCATACATCTATGTATGCAATTTGAGTGGTCATTTTGTGTTGGAGAATATAGTCTTGCAATTTGGTCATCCAATAGGTACTGGTTTCCCCCTCAGGACTCCAGTGATATGGAAATTTAGGATCAATCAAAGGATATTTTAGCCATCGGTCTCAACAAAGATAAATCATGTTTTTCTTTTCGAGATGTTTGGTGAATTCCTTTAGATTTGGGGAGAACCACTGTTGAAGTAGCTGTCCCAGGGGCGAATCTACCGGAATTGATTTTCTGCCATTGTCAGATTTTCCCTGTCCCAGACAGGCCTCTTCCTGGTCTCCAAGACCCTTCTCTGTTCCTTTCCCATCTCTACTCTTCCAGGCTCCTAGAGCCTTGACTCACCAGTCCCCAGTCCTCCAGCAGATGCTGGATTCCCCCAGGGAATTTAAGGACCCCTCTCTTTTTCCCAGTCCTCCAGCAAATGCTGGATTCTCCCAGAGAATTTAAGGACTTCTTTCTTTTGGCTACAAATGAAAGGAACAAAGTTTACCTGATCTGATCGCTCCTGGACTCTCTGAAGTCAAAAGGATGCGTGGGCGTCCCCAACTCAGATCGTTCTCACACACTCTCAGCCGGCATTTCGTCTCAGTTCTTTTTCCAAGGATCATCTGGATTCCCAGTCACCTCGGGAGTCTGACCTAATTCGGGGAGAGGTGCCTCTCAATGGGAGGTTGTGACCACTCTCTTACCTGGTCCCCGTTTTCCAATCGACCACCATCGAGGATCCTGGACGAGCCCCCAAATTATGAGATTGTGGCCAAAGAAAAACCACCAGGATTCAAAGTTGATCCAAGGAAAAAGGCTTTATTGGAATATACATCTGCAGATGGGTTCCCCCTCTTGGCAGCTGGGATGAGGAACACAGAGCATAGCATCTACTCTTATTTTTATACCCTAAACTACCCCCCTTCCCCATTATGCAAAAGGCTTGGTTTACAATCTACCTTTCAGAACACAGATGACAATTCATTACCTTATATGTGCATAGCACGCAGCGAACACCTCCCTAACACGAGGGCATACATCAACATATCATGCACGAAGTGCATGGTAGTTCAACAGCTCAATTGGTACCCCACCTACTTCAGAAACATTCCAAGGTAGTTCAATAGTTCCCAGCACTTCAAAGGCATTTCAAGATTGTTCGACATTTTAATTGGCGCCTTTTAACTGGTGCCTGGTACTTTCCTTCCTCACTTTCCTTCCTTCAAAGACATTTTTTTCAACATGAGATTTGAGTCATAAACTTTAATTTAACACTTCTTCTCACAATTATTATCACCACCATCATCTATTATTAGATATCTAAGCATAAGTGTATGTTGTTTTTCATAATTTCTGGGTTTTTTGCCAGATTGTTCCTAAAAATGGAACAAGGAGAGACATTGTAGTTAATTCATGTTTTGACTGCAGCTTGGAATATTTTTGGTGCTTGAGAGGCAGAACATTTTAAAGAGCTGGTAATGCACAATCCCAAAACTGTTGCTAATTCTGTCTCTTCTAAGCCAACGATAGAGAACTAAGCCTAAAGCCATTTTTAGCAGATCCCTTTAGTGAGACAACTAATAGTAATTATTTTCCTGTCCTTTCACCACATGCATTTTAGTGTGAGTTTTAGCACCTTTTATGAAGATCCATAAAAGGCCTGCAGGTAACAGAATGAAAGCTATCAAACAAAAAGACATAAAGGACTCGCAGGAAGTTTTCCCCCTAAAGCAGTTTGGTCCACATACATCAATGACAAAAGAAAAGAGTGTAGCTTAATTCATACTTTATTCTGCCATAGCAACTGCAATGGAATTGGTTTCAGTAACTTAGGGGACAATGATAAGAGGCACCTTAAACAGTTGCACGGTCCAAAACAAATGTTCACACCCAGGGGATCTCTTTTACAGTTCTGTATTGGAATTCTTACCATGAAACATTGATCTGTAATACCTTGATTTGGGGTTGGGATGGAGAATTTAAAAAATGAGTTTTCATAACTTTTGGATGCTAAAAAAGAGATGAATCTGAAAGCCCTGAATTTATCTCTGCAGTGAAGGCTATTTTGTTTTGTGCATTTTGCACACAGAAGGATATATGGATCTTCCTCCAGTTTCCCGGGAAATCAATAGGGATTGGATAGAAGGAGAAAAAAAACAAAAACTCAGCATTGCGAAGACATCCCCACCCCCAATTATGCAGTACTGAAAGTGTTATTTTATTTTATTGTTTTGTTTTTGTTTTTTTGAGAAAAACAGGATGGCCAGGTTTTGTTTGGTGCCGAACTTTTATGACAACAAATGTGTGCTTGTGTGCTTATGCGCTCATGTGCATGATGGTGTTAAGAAGGTTAAGGATGGAGCTTCAGTTTATAATTTTTGGCTTGGTAATACCTGCTGCAATGGAGGAAGAAGAAGAATTTTGATTCTGCTCCTAATGAGAATGTGATGCATGTTATGGTAGCTCTAGAAAACCTGTCTGCGAGATACTAGAACATTCTGTCTGAATTCATTAGTTTACTGTTGTTCAAAGTGATTCTTGAGCTTCTGTATAGATCTGTTTTGCTATTTTTTTAAAGACTTCAAGCAGTAAAGAAGATTTCTCAAAATTCATGTTTGTAGGAATATCTTTCTCTTTTTCTCATTCTCTTTCCGTCTGACATATGGAAAACTATACACAATTGTATTGGCAGAAAGATTTTCAGTAGAATTATTTTAAATAAATTGGCTAAGAGCTAGAAGGATCCTGCTTGGGTAATTTCTCTGAGAGCCAACCTCATGAACCCATTATAACTTCTTTATTAAATCAGGAGCTAAGCATGTGACATCCTTTCAGATATTTAAATAATGCTATTATAACCTCCTTAGGCAGTTATTCTTGAAGCTAAAATTATCCTATTCATCTCTCTTCCTAAAACATGGTGTCTAGTCTCCCAATCATCTCTGTGTTCTTCTAATAAGTTCCATTTTTTAAAAAATTCTTAAAGTGTGATGTTCAGAACTGGACACAACTCTTGTTCTGATCAAAGCAGAACAAAATGAAATGATTGCCTCCTGTGATTTGGAAATTATGAAGCCTAAAATTTGAATGCTTTGGAACTACCCAACATTGTTGGGATTATATTCAGTTCACACTCACTAATATTCCAAGATCTTTTTACACAAGTACTATTTTTAAACTAGTATTCCCCACCCATATGTGTGAATCTGAGTTTGCTTCCTAAGTGAAGAAATGTTATTTATCTATTGAGCTTCCCTGTTATTTAAATTTCATCCTACTAAAATTTCTATTTATAAATTTATCTTAATTTTAGAACCAGGTCATAAGTACCTTTTGGGAGAACCATCATAACTATGAATGTCCTTGAGGACTACCTGTAATATGTACATAAATATAGCATCATTTAATACTAGCAGTATTATAACTTAAGTTGATATTAAGTACTGCAACTGAAAAGTAATTCAGCTTCATAAACATACAGTACTGAAAATGAAGCACTTTAAAGGGCTTTTTTAAAACCCTCAGGACATGAGGAAGCTTCAGAAATCATTTGAAGAAAAGTTGTTTCTAAAGACTAGATACTAAATGGGAGAATGTAACCCTTCTCACATATGGGAAAAGGGGTGACTCTGTTTGTACAATCAAACTGAAAACCAGAAACATAAACTGCAATCAAATTATGCAAATAATTGGACTATCCTTTACATATAACCCACAAGATAAATATCTTATGGAAATATCCTTTTCTTTTCTTTTTGACAATAAGGACCTTTACTCTACTCTAATCATTTGATCTTTTCTCAGTTCTCCAGGATGACTTAAAGATAAAGCTAATCCTTATTTAATGACCACAATTAAGATTTGTAACTCAGTTGTTAAATGAAGTGGTGGCTAAGTAAAGTGGCAACTGATCTTACAATCTTATTTCAGCTTTGCTTTACAGATGTACAAGGGTTGTAAATGTCAGGACTGATTGCAAAGTTACTTTTAAAAATCACCATTGTAACTGCAAATGGTTGCTAAATCAACCAGTTGCTAAAATGAGACTAACTGCTGTACATAAAGGTCCAGCCTGACCATCCTTATCATAGGTTTCAATTCATCTGGTCCTGGAGATTTAAGCTTATTCAAAGTAAAGAGGGTTTTCTTGAGTAGTTTTCTGTTGATTTCAAGTTTTTATTCTGTCCTTAGAATCACCTGGCAGAATCCAGAGAAGACAAAATAGGAGTTAAATATTGTTTTGCTCCATATTCCCATGTTGTCATCTTCATTGAACAACTGATATACTGATTCCTTTTACTTTTCTTCTTATTTTGAAATAACTTAATAAGCCATTTTTTTATATAGAATTATTCTTTTATATGTTTAACATCCTTGGTTTACTTCCACTTATTTTCTCAATATCAGCTCTCCAGTTCTTGGCTGTCTTCTGTGGCCTTCCCTTGGGACCTGACTCTATATTTCTGATATGTTTGTTTGTTTGTTTGTTTATTTGTATCCTGCCTTTATCATTTTAACAAATAACTCTAGGTGCTGACTATCCAACACATCTTCTTTTTCCTATGGTCTCTACAACAGCAATCCTTGGTGGGTGAGTTGTGCTGAGAAAGAGTGACTGGCCCAACATCATCCAGTGGCTTTCATGACTAAGGTGGACTTGGACTCATGCTTACCCGCTTTCTAGCCTGTTGCCTTAAATATGTTTTATCTTAATTTTTTTTTTAAAAAAAATAATTATTTGGGTTTTTTTAAAGAGAAGTACTATGTATTATGGAATAGTGGTTCTTTATGTGGATTCCTTCATCCTCTGAGAAAGAAACTTCCTGGAAGAACCATTTTTGGAAGAACCATTCTTATCCCAATAGATGCATAAAGTAAAATCTCCCATCATTACCTTTCAGGGCCACTTTGAAAGAGCTACAATTTGCTTCTGATAGGTATCTTTCATAGTTATTTTTTCCTTGGTTGGGTGGATGCAAACACAAGACTTATTTTTGTTTGTCCACTTGTTAAGTCTGGAGCATGGGTGCGAATGATGGAGACGAGCCAGTAGAAACAGTGAACTTCAAACTCTTTATTTACATATTGTGACAGCTCAAATTGGAGGGTTGCTATAGCCTTCCTTATATAGGCAACTTATTAACTATTAACCAATAGCAAACCTGGAGCTCTAGCTCCGTTAACCAATGGGAATGGCCTGTTAATGGCCAATAAGATGCTCCTGAATGGACCAATCTGATCCTGCCATTAACAGCCAATCAGAAGTGCAGGGCCAGAACCCTGCACTTGACTTCAAGCTCAATATAACTTTATTGGTATTATTCATTCACAAAACCCTTTTCCCCTGGCTTCTGCCTACGGGGCGCGGTTACATAGTCCTTCAGGTAGGACAGCTGTTTTGTTAGCCTTTTCAATTTTCGCAAAGTGCCTGGCGGTTGGCTGCACTTCTGCTGAGGTAGATCGTTGTTTAATGGTAGGGGTGCCTCTGGTTCCGAGTTCGCGTTCCCATCGTCACCAATATCACTGGCCACTCCCTGAGGTGAACTTACTCCGGTCCCTGGTTCCTGTTCCTGCGTTTCAGTTCCATTATCAGTCTCTTCAAAAAGGTTTCCCTCTAATTGCAATTCGCTTTCCTCTGTATCTCCCTCCCCCTCAGTTTGGTCATAAGGGAGTTCGGAAGTGCGAGACAGTAGCCGCGATTGTAGTTGATCTATGTGGCGCTTCCAAAGTCTGTCGTCAGGGCACTGAATGAGGTATGATCTTGGGCCGATTACGCGGATTACAGTCGCCTCTACCCACAGTGGATCACCCGATAAGTTTTTAGCGAATACTAAATTGCCTACCTGGAAGGTACGGCATTGGCCGCTGGATCCGAGTGGCTTTTCCGGTTCGTAGGCTGGGTGTAACTGATCAAGGTGGGAGCAGAGCTTTCGTCCCATTAGCAGCTCAGCGGGAGTATTGTTGGTGACGCTGTGAGGTGTGATGTGCTGTAGGAAAAGGATTCGGTTGATTTTCTCGTCGATGTTGTCGTAGTCTATCTTTTGGAGAGTCTTTTTGACGAACTGTACCATGCGCTCAGCCCTACCATTGGCAGCAAGGTGTGCAGGCGAAGTGAGTGCATATCGAATACCGCGGTCAGCCAGGTACTGCTCAAAAGACAGCACAGTAAATTGGGGCCCGTTGTCGGATACCAGAACGTCTGGTAATCCGTGGGTTGCAAAAAGTCTTTCCAGTCTTTTGATGACCTCATCCATGATCGTGTTGCTCATTCAGTGAATCTCGAGCCAATTCGAGTAGGTGTCGACGGTTAGCAAAAACATGTGGCCTTTGGTCGGCCCAGCAAAGTCCAGATGGATGCAGGACCAGGGTCCCCGTGGTGTCTCCCATTTGGTTGGGATTGCCTTTAGTGGAGCGTTGCTTGGCATCTTTTGCAAGTTTTAACCCACGATTCGATTTGTCTGTCGATGCCTGGCCACCATGCGTAGCTTTGTGCGAGACCCTTCATGCGCACGATGCCAGGGTGGCCATCGTGCAAGGTTCTTAGCAGTGTCTGTTGGAGTCGTTCTGGGATAACGACTCTATCACCCAAGATGACACAGCCCTTCTGCGAGAACAACTCTGTTTGACGACTTTTGAATGGTGCAAAGTCGTCTGGTACTTGGTCCAATGGCCATCTGCGTTCCACCCATGATTTTCTCGTCGATGTTGTCGTAGTCTATCTTTTGGAGAGTCTTTTTGACGAATTGTACCATGCGCTCAGCCCTACCATTGGCAGCAAGGTGCGCAGGCACAGTGAGTGCATATCGAATACCGCGGTCAGCCAGGTACTGCTCAAAAGACAGCGCGGTAAATTGGGGCCCGTTGTCGGATACCAGAACGTCTGGTAATCCGTTGGTTGCAAAAAGTCTTTCCAGTCTTTTGATGACCTTAAGATGGGGTCGCGCTTTGTTTCTCTCACGATGTCACGGGCAGTTAATGGCGGCGTGTGGAGTGTCTCGATCTGCAATGCTGCATCGTTGGTGCAGGGTCGTTGATTGTTTCAGGGAGTGGTGTACGGCTCAGCACGTTGGCGTGGGGAATGGCTTTACCGGGATGATATTGCAGCCAATAATTGTAGGCAGCCAAGAATTCTGACCAGCGGGTCATTCTGGGAGAAAGTATGTAGGGAGTTGGCTTGTCCCCAGCGATGATCCCCAGCAATGGTTTGTGGTCAGTTACAATGGTGAAAACCCGGCCGTACACATACTCATGAAATCTTTTAACAGATGATACAATCAGCTGATACAATTGCCAGGGCTTCTTTATCGATCTGGCTGTAATTTTGCTCGGTTTTCTAGAGCGTCTTTGAGAAGTAAGCAACAGGGGCTTCGTTACTGTTAGGTAACACATGGCTCAAAATGGTGCCCACTCCAAAAGGTGATGCATCACATGTAATGTTTATTGGCAAAGTCTCATTGTACTGCATTAGTACAGCGTCCGAAGTCAGTAGTTTTTTCACATTACGGAATGCCTGCTCTTCTTTGTGACCCCATACTCAAATTGCTTTTTTATCTAATAGACGATGTAAAGGTTCAGCGACAGTTGCTTTGTGCGGCAAGAATACATTATAGAAATTGATGAGGCCTAAGAACGCCTGGAGGTCGGTCTTGTTCTGGGGTCTGGGAGCGTTTTTTATTGCTCTCAATTTGCTATCGGTAGGGTGAATACCCTGACTGTCAATTAAGTACCCTAAGAATTCAACACGATCGGTACACAGTTTGTACTTATTTTTTTTTGACTTTCAGGCCTGCTTCCTGGAATTTTCGTAATACCAGTCTTAAACGCTCCCGTAAGATTTTTGGAGTGGGGGCAGCAATGAGCACATTGTCAAAATAGGGGACAACGCCCTTAATCCCCTGCAATAGTCTCTCCATTAGGCTCTGAAAGATCCTTGGGGCTACACTGACTCCGAATTGAAGCCGTGTACACTTAAAGGCACCTCGGTGTGTTACAATAGTCTGTGCCTGTGCCGTTTTTTCGTCAACCGGCAGTTGCTGATAAGCCTGCGCTAAGTCTAGTTTAGCGAAGACTTTTCCGCCCCCCAGGGAATGGAGGAGGTGTTGTACCACTGGCACCGGATATGGGTTCTGTTGCAGGGCGTGGTTTAGGGTGGCTCAGTAGTCCCCACAAATTCTAATGGAGCCGTCACAATCGGCGTTTTCCACGGGGAGTGGTCCGTTGGCTTTAAAACTCCCTGGGCAATCAACTTATCAAGCTGCTCGTCGATTTTTGGCTTTAGAGCGAACGGAACTCGACGAGGCTTAAGGCGGAGGGGAGCTATCTTTGGATTAAGGCTAAAGGATATTGGTGTCCCCTTGTACTCGCCTAGCTTTTCCTCGAAGACATCCCTGAATTCATGGGTGAGATCTTCCTCCCAGTCACTGCCGCCGATTTGGTTAATGCCTGCCACTTCAATGCTGAGTGGTGCAAACCATTGCAGGCCTAACAGACTAGGCCGGTCCTTATCGATCACCGTCAGGGGTAAGTACTCCATGCGGTTCTTGAATGCAACCCAGACTTGACTGGATCCTGCGACTGGAATTCGGTTCCCCTGGTAGTCCTTTAACATGAGCCATTGGAATTGAAGGTCTTGGCGCTGGATAGTGGGGATGAGTTGCTTGAGGGTCTTCCATGAGACCATTGAAAGAAATGGTCCCGAGTCAACTTCCATTTGGCAAGGCCGATTTTCAATGTTCACGTTGACCCGAATTTTCTTAGCATCTAGTGAAGGCATGGCAAATAGTGAATGTTTGGTGTGCCTCTTCCCGTCTCGCTAGACGACTCATGGGTCAGTTTCTGTAGGAGTGGTTTACTGGTTCTCACCTTACAGGGCGATTCCCTGTCGATTGGTGGAGATTGGTTCCTTTCGAGGTCTGGCTGGGTCTGAGGAGGCTTCTGCAGACCCGTCCAATGTGGTCTCGTTTCCCGCACTCATGGCAGAGCACGTTGCGGAATTTGCAATTGGAGCAGTAATGGTTGGCCCTGCAGCAGTGCACGGTTGCTGGGACTTCAGGTATCGGTCCCGATCGGACCGCAGGTGATGGACCTCTTCTTCATCGCTATCTGACGACGAAGAGAGGTCCTCATGGTGGGCCGTCGGTAGCTGCCCTTCTGCATTGGGTGAAGCTTTGCCAGCCGGTTGGTGTGTTGGAGTGCGATTTAGGCATAGTTGGGCAGCCGACTTCTTGGTCGCCTCCGCTGCTGTAGCTATGCCGTCTTTAAGGGTGATGTCACCTTTTGCCATTATTTTGCTCTGTACATTTAGAGCGTCTAGCCCGAGGACTACTCGGTCTCTCAAGGCCTCTTCTAGGTCAGTGAAATCGCAAAGGCCTCCCAAGTTCTGGAGGTCTGCAACAAAATCGGTGACGCTTTCTCCTTTCTGCTGGTTCCTTTGATAAAACTCGTGTCGTCTTATGAGCATTGGAACGGTTGGTGCATAGTGGGCCCTTAGTAGCGGTTCGAGGACGTCCCGGTCCATGGCCTTCACTTCAGCCGGTTTCGCTAATGCCTTAGCCATTTTGAATACCATCGGGCCGCAGTGCATTAGGAATACCACCCGTTTCTTCCCAGTTGTGGCATCCTTCAGATTATTCGTTTCCAAAAACATTTGGAAACGATCCATGTAGGACTCCCAGTCCTCTTAAGCTGGATCGAATGGAGCGGGTGGTACTACGCCGCCGGACATGGTTCTGCCGTTGTGCGCTTCAGCCACGTGCTTAGTTTTCTTAGTTGGCTCTGATGTCATCCAATCCCACCCTCGTCACCAGTGTTAAGTCTGGAGCATGGGTGCGAATGATGGAGACGAGCCAGTAGAAACAGTGAACTTCAAACTCTTTATTTACATATTGTGACAGCTCAAATTGGAGGGTTGCTATAGCCTTCCTTATATAGGCAACTTATTAACTATTAACCAATAGCAAACCTGGAGCTCTAGCTCCGTTAACCAATGGGAATGGCCTGTTAATGGCCAATAAGATGCTCCTGAATGGACCAATCCGATCCTGCCATTAACAGCCAATCAGAAGTGCAGGGCCAGAACCCTGCACTTGACTTCAAGCTCAAGATAACTTTATTGGTATTATTCATTCACAAAACCCTTTTCCCCTGGCTTCTGCCTACGGGGCGCGGTTACATAGTCCTTCAGGTAGGACGGCTGTTTTGTTAGCCTTTTCAATTTTCGCAAAGTGCCTGGCGGTTGGCTGCACTTCTGCTGAGGTAGATCGTTGTTTAATGGTAGGGGTGCCTCTGGTTCCGAGTTCGCGTTCCCATCGTCACCAATATCACTGGCCACTCCCTGAGGTGAACTTACTCCGGTCCCTGGTTCCTGTTCTTGCGTTTCAGTTCCATTATCAGTCTCTTCAAAAAGGTTTCCCTCTAATTGCAATTCGCTTTCCTCTGTATCTCCCCCCCCCTCAGTTTGGTCATAAGGGAGTTCGGAAGTGCGAGACAGTAGCCGCGATTGTAGTTGATCTATGTGGCGCTTCCAAAGTCTGTCGTCAGGGCACTGAATGAGGTATGATCTTGGGCCGATTACGCGGATTACAGTCGCCTCTACCCACAGTGGATCACCCGATAAGTTTTTAGCGAATACTAAATTGCCTACCTGGAAGGTACGGCATTGGCCGCTGGATCCGAGTGGCTTTTCCGGTTCGTAGGCTGGGTGTAACTGATCAAGGTGGGAGCAGAGCTTTCGTCCCATTAGCAGCTCAGCGGGAGTATTGTTGGTGACGCTGTGAGGTGTGATGTGCTGTAGGAAAAGGATTCGGTTGATTTTCTCGTCGATGTTGTCGTAGTCTATCTTTTGGAGAGTCTTTTTGACGAACTGTACCATGCGCTCAGCCCTACCATTGGCAGCAAGGTGTGCAGGCGAAGTGAGTGCATATCGAATACCGCGGTCAGCCAGGTACTGCTCAAAAGACAGCACAGTAAATTGGGGCCCGTTGTCGGATACCAGAACGTCTGGTAATCCGTGGGTTGCAAAAAGTCTTTCCAGTCTTTTGATGACCTCATCCATGATCGTGTTGCTCATTCAGTGAATCTCGAGCCAATTCGAGTAGGTGTCGACGGTTAGCAAAAACATGTGGCCTTTGGTCGGCCCAGCAAAGTCCAGATGGATGCAGGACCAGGGTCCCCGTGGTGTCTCCCATTTGGTTGGGATTGCCTTTAGTGGAGCGTTGCTTGGCATCTTTTGCAAGTTTTAACCCACGATTCGATTTGTCTGTCGATGCCTGGCCACCATGCGTAGCTTTGTGCGAGACCCTTCATGCGCACGATGCCAGGGTGGCCATCGTGCAAGGTTCTTAGCAGTGTCTGTTGGAGTCGTTCTGGGATAACGACTCTATCACCCAAGATGACACAGCCCTTCTGCGAGAACAACTCTGTTTGACGACTTTTGAATGGTGCAAAGTCGTCTGGTACTTGGTCCAATGGCCATCTGCGTTCCACCCATGATTTTCTCGTCGATGTTGTCGTAGTCTATCTTTTGGAGAGTCTTTTTGACGAATTGTACCATGCGCTCAGCCCTACCATTGGCAGCAAGGTGCGCAGGCACAGTGAGTGCATATCGAATACCGCGGTCAGCCAGGTACTGCTCAAAAGACAGCGCGGTAAATTGGGGCCCGTTGTCGGATACCAGAACGTCTGGTAATCCGTTGGTTGCAAAAAGTCTTTCCAGTCTTTTGATGACCTTAAGATGGGGTCGCGCTTTGTTTCTCTCACGATGTCACGGGCAGTTAATGGCGGCGTGTGGAGTGTCTCGATCTGCAATGCTGCATCGTTGGTGCAGGGTCGTTGATTGTTTCAGGGAGTGGTGTACGGCTCAGCACGTTGGCGTGGGGAATGGCTTTACCGGGACGATATTGCAGCCAATAATTGTAGGCAGCCAAGAATTCTGACCAGCGGGTCATTCTGGGAGAAAGTATGTAGGGAGTTGGCTTGTCCCCAGCGATGATCCCCAGCAATGGTTTGTGGTCAGTTACAATGGTGAAAACCTGGCCGTACACATACTCATGAAATCTTTTAACAGATGATACAATCAGCTGATACAATCGCCAGGGCTTCTTTATCGATCTGGCTGTAATTTTGCTCGGTTTTCTAGAGCGTCTTTGAGAAGTAAGCAACAGGGGCTTCGTTACTGTTAGGTAACACATGGCTCAAAATGGTGCCCACTCCAAAAGGTGATGCATCACATGTAATGTTTATTGGCAAAGTCTCATTGTACTGCATTAGTACGGCGTCCGAAGTCAGTAGTTTTTTCACATTACGGAACGCCTGCTCTTCTTTGTGACCCCATACTCAAATTGCTTTTTTATCTAATAGACGATGTAAAGGTTCAGCGACAGTTGCTTTGTGCGGCAAGAATACATTATAGAAATTGATGAGGCCTAAGAACGCCTGGAGGTCGGTCTTGTTCTGGGGTCTGGGAGCGTTTTTTATTGCTCTCAATTTGCTATCGGTAGGGTGAATACCCTGACTGTCAATTAAGTACCCTAAGAATTCAACACGATCGGTACACAGTTTGTACTTATTTTTTTTTGACTTTCAGGCCTGCTTCCTGGAATTTTCGTAATACCAGTCTTAAACGCTCCCGTAAGATTTTTGGAGTGGGGGCAGCAATGAGCACATTGTCAAAATAGGGGACAACGCCCTTAATCCCCTGCAATAGTCTCTCCATTAGGCTCTGAAAGATCCTTGGGGCTACACTGACTCCGAATTGAAGCCGTGTACACTTAAAGGCACCTCGGTGTGTTACAATAGTCTGTGCCTGTGCCGTTTTTTCGTCAACCGGCAGTTGCTGATAAGCCTGCGCTAAGTCTAGTTTAGCGAAGACTTTTCCGCCCCCCAGGGAATGGAGGAGGTGTTGTACCACTGGCACCGGATATGGGTTCTGTTGCAGGGCGTGGTTTAGGGTGGCTCAGTAGTCCCCACAAATTCTAATGGAGCCGTCACAATCGGCGTTTTCCACGGGGAGTGGTCCGTTGGCTTTAAAACTCCCTGGGCAATCAACTTATCAAGCTGCTCGTCGATTTTTGGCTTTAGAGCGAACGGAACTCGACGAGGCTTAAGGCGGAGGGGAGCTATCTTTGGATTAAGGCTAAAGGATATTGGTGTCCCCTTGTACTCGCCTAGCTTTTCCTCGAAGACATCCCTGAATTCATGGGTGAGATCTTCCTCCCAGTCACTGCCGCCGATTTGGTTAATGCCTGCCACTTCAATGCTGAGTGGTGCAAACCATTGCAGGCCTAACAGACTAGGCCGGTCCTTATCGATCACCGTCAGGGGTAAGTACTCCATGCGGTTCTTGAATGCAACCCAGACTTGACTGGATCCTGCGACTGGAATTCGGTTCCCCTGGTAGTCCTTTAACATGAGCCGTTGGAATTGAAGGTCTTGGCGCTGGATAGTGGGGATGAGTTGCTTGAGGGTCTTCCATGAGACCATTGAAAGAAATGGTCCCGAGTCAACTTCCATTTGGCAAGGCCGATTTTCAATGTTCACGTTGACCCGAATTTTCTTAGCATCTAGTGAAGGCATGGCAAATAGTGAATGTTTGGTGTGCCTCTTCCCGTCTCGCTAGACGACTCATGGGTCAGTTTCTGTAGGAGTGGTTTACTGGTTCTCACCTTACAGGGTGATTCCCTGTCGATTGGTGGAGATTGGTTCCTTTCGAGGTCTGGCTGGGTCTGAGGAGGCTTCTGCAGACCCGTCCAATGTGGTCTCGTTTCCCGCACTCATGGCAGAGCACGTTGCGGAATTTGCAATTGGAGCAGTAATGGTTGGCCCTGCAGCAGTGCACGGTTGCTGGGACTTCAGGTATCGGTCCCGATCGGACCGCAGGTGATGGACCTCTTCTTCATCGCTATCTGATGATGAAGAGAGGTCCTCATGGTGGGCCGTCGGTAGCCGCCCTTCTGCATTGGGTGAAGCTTTGCCAGCCGGTTGGTGTGTTGGAGTGCGATTTAGGCATAGTTGGGCAGCCGACTTCTTGGTCGCCTCAGCTGCTGTAGCTATGCCGTCTTTAAGGGTGATGTCACCTTTTGCCATTATTTTGCTCTGTACATTTAGAGCGTCTAGCCCGAGGACTACTCGGTCTCTCAAGGCCTCTTCTAGGTCGGTGAAATCGCAAAGGCCTCCCAAGTTCTGGAGGTCTGCAACAAAATCGGTGACGCTTTCTCCTTTCTGCTGGTTCCTTTGATAAAACTCGTGTCGTCTTATGAGCATTGGAACGGTTGGTGCATAGTGGGCCCTTAGTAGCGGTTCGAGGACGTCCCGGTCCATGGCCTTCACTTCAGCCGGTTTCGCTAATGCCTTAGCCATTTTGAATACCATCGGGCCGCAGTGCATTAGGAATACCACCCGTTTCTTCCCAGTTGTGGCATCCTTCAGATTATTCGTTTCCAAAAACATTTGGAAACGATCCATGTAGGACTCCCAGTCCTCTTAAGCTGGATCGAATGGAGCGGGTGGTACTACGCCGCCGGACATGGTTCTGCCGTTGTGCGCTTCAGCCACGTGCTTAGTTTTCTTAGTTGGCTCTGATGTCATCCAATCCCACCCTCGTCGCCAGTGTTAAGTCTGGAGCATAGGTGCGAATGATGGAGACGAGCCAGTAGAAACAGTGAACTTCAAACTCTTTATTTACATATTGTGACAGCTCAAACTGGAGGGCTGCTATAGCCTTCCTTATATAGGCAACTTATTAACTATTCAACCAATAGCAATCCGGGAGCGCTAGCTCCATTAACCAATGGGAATGGCCTGTTAATGGCCAATCAGATGCTCCTGAATGGACCAATCCGATCCTGCCATTAACAGCCAATCAGAAGTGCAGGGCCAGAATCCTGCACTTGACTTCAAGCTCAAGATAACTTTATTGGTATTATTCATTCACAACACCACTTATTTTAACTTGTGCCTTCTACACCATTGCCAGATTAATTTATTTGTATTTCTAAGCAAATTACATTCTTTAGCCTCTGGGGCTGGACCCAATTTATCTGGTCTCTTCCTCTGAATTTGCTACAAAAGCCCAACATTTCACAGTCGGTGATCCATCCACAGAAGGAAACATTGCAAGGATCTCCATATTACTTAAATCACATCTAAAATCAAAATTTGCACGAGGACACTGCCTGCCTTTTGAGTAGTTTCTAAAAGATGAAATTCTGAACCACACCTCTCAAAAGATAACCTCAATAGTGGCTCTCCCTTTATATATATATAATATTTGAATATTTTTAAAGTTAGTAAAATATCAAAGGTAGAAAAGCATTTTTCCCTTTATGTTAAAAAACTGAAATAATATAGATGATTCTCTTAATATGAATTATGATAAAGGTTAATGAGTTAACAGAAACATATAATAATACCCCACAGCAAAGAGAAGTAGAGATGGTAAAATTGATTCTTTTATCCAAAGAAGAGAATATATCTAACTTTGTTTCTATTTTGAAATTGCTTCTGTGCTTACAATGCAAAAAATATATAAAAAATTGATTTTGTTTTTGCTAATTAGATAGGCTTATTGTTATAGAAATGGCTCGTACATACTGTTGTGTAAAAGTAAAAAGTTATGATTGTAATGTTTTCTTCTATTATGCTAAAGAGACTCGGAAATGGATGCCTTTTTCTTTCCTTTTCCA
The DNA here is from genome assembly GCA_033807585.1 of Hydrophis major. Taxonomy (NCBI): domain Eukaryota; kingdom Metazoa; phylum Chordata; class Lepidosauria; order Squamata; family Elapidae; genus Hydrophis; species Hydrophis major. The sequence goes on along the minus strand of CM066329.1, from coordinate 140,637,009 downwards.
TCTTTTCACCATATTTTTTTTCTTTTCTCTTTCCCCTCCTCCTTAGTTTTAGTTTTCTATTCCTTTTTTGAATTTGTCTTTGTCTTTTATATTTTGATGAACCAATAATAAAAGTTTGGATCCAGAATAGTGGCTGGCACATATCTTAACCTTCAGAATGGTTGCTTACCCATAAATACAACACAGGGGCCTGATAAGGGGATGGCAGGGAGTTAGAAAGAAAGATGAAATGATTTTCTACCTGAACATCTGTCTCAAACCATTAGCATCTATACTATGCTACTGAATGGAGGAACAGCTGTGGTATGTAGTTAGCTCATATGACACAGAATCAGTATGTGAAACAAAGGCTTTTTTTCAGGCTTTTGTCATTCAGTGCTTTCTTATTAAATCTATGAACATGGGATTCCCACTTATCAATTGGACATCAGTGCCTGTCTGGTTGGATCATCTTAGATACGGATTATTACAGCAGGCCCATTCATCGCTGTGGGAGGTTGCTCCAATGTATATTTTATTTTGGAAACATTTTATTCAGAAAGAAGCTGCATTTGAATCTACTGACGTTAAATCTGCACACGCACACACACACACATACACGTATAGAAATGCAAACAGAAACAAGCAACATCTAAAGGCTCTTTCAGGCTGATGTAATAGACAGAAGGAATAACCTTGATGAACAGAAGTTCAAAACAAACCAAAACAATGGTCAGGTGAAAAAAATCTGTCTCCAGGGACGAAATGCAATATAAGAAAGCATCTCACCCATGACCCTCTCTGGTTCTGATAGTAAGAGAGAAAACAGGAAATGGGGGGAAAGAGGAATACATTCCGAATTCCAAGATTCTGCTCCTATAATCTAATAATAAAAGTAGCATTACTTTGAATGTCTTTGGTTTCCAACTTTGGTGTTAGGCTGACAACCAAATACACTGGATTGTCCATGTAATTTTCTTGGCAATAATACAAAATTGTGCTGCTGTTTTCTTCCAGCTTGTTTTTTTTCAGTTTGTCAAACTTAAAAACACACCAGGTGGCAAGTTGTCCTGTGGTGAGTTGGCTGTGGCCTAGATCTGTCAGTGCTGCTAGTACTTGAAAGTCCATTTACATATTGTCCATTCTCAATTCACATGGAAGTTTTCTAAATTGTTGTTTGTGTAGAAACTTTCCATGTGGCAAAACTGGTCTTTTTTTTGACTCTACATACAATAGAAACAGAAATAAAATGACTACACTTGTGAAGGATGCATGGTAATATTTCAGAGATGGTCATGTGTCCTTGTTTTGGTCAAACGTTTGCATTAAGACTGGATTGATATCAAGCATTGCAGATGCACCAAACACAAGTGGAAACATATGATATTCTGACAGCTTTGGCAATATTTATTCCAATCTATACCGTTGGATCATTGATATTTAATGCTGATTGCACCAAACTGCTTGATAAGGAACAAGATCCAAGAATTTGGAGACTTCTTAGCTATCTGGACTTTTCAGCCTTCTTTGGTTGAGTAACAGTTAACAATCCAGTCTGGAGGGCAGGGGAGGTTGTTTTGATCATCCTGACTTTAGACTAATATTCAGCTGCTCTTCTTGAAAGAAGCCCAAACAACTCTATTCCACTGATGCTGGAACAAGCCTATTTTAATATTCTCAAAGCTATGCAAGGGAAAAAGTGAGGATGATTTGTGCCTTTGAGCCAGAGAGAGGGAGAAGGGGAGAGAGATTAACTAAAACCATTTCACTGTATTTTCTCTCACTCAGTGAACATTTTCCTCGACAAAAAACTCAAAACAACATCTAAAACTACCATCAATCTATTCTTAGGGGAGGCATTTTCTTCCCATATTCTGATTTACAAACATGACTTTGTATTGCCTTTTGTTTATTTTTATGAAGAAGGAAAAATCCAGCATACATTTAAAAATGCCTTGCAGGCAGCAATTGGTCCTTCTCTGACCATCAGCCCTCAAATTCAGTATTAAGGTCAGTAATCCATCACCAGTATGGTCTTCCATCTTTCTCCTTACTCTGTTCATGATTGTAAGTATAAATATCTATAAAGAAACAGAAGCTTAATTTGTTTTATTTTCTGTACCTTTTCATGTATCTTGTATTGTTAAAACAACTAGCAATGCAACTGGTGATGAATTAGGCCATTTGCATTATAATAGCATATAAATATTATTTATTTGGTTCTTTCACTTAGCATCTGTGGAGAAATTCGCAAAAAGAGAAAGAGATCACCAAAAAGAGAAAGAGATGACAGCATATATCATTGTCCTTGGCCAGGAAAATCTGAACTTCTACCTCTGGGTAGTTACAAACTTTAGTGGATAGCTTTAGTGGATAGCTTCTCAGATAGTTCGACAAGAAATTGAAGGATGGATTTATGACCATCTCTCCTAAATCCAAGGTGACCAGTTTCATAGTATATGATGAGGGTTGCCCTCAAATTTTTTTGAGGAGAACCAAGAACCAGAAGTCATGTCTCTTGTTTGATATAGTCTGTCATAATGTTTCTATTTTCAGATTGACTGTGTTACTAAAACAGGTCTGTATTTTAATTGGCAATAAATACTGGCAGTCATTCATGTTGCTGACTGTAAGTTATTGTTATGGATTAATGACAAATTTTCTTCATTGTTGTTTGAAGAGTATTGTGAAAATTATATTCTTAATACAATGATTAGACCTTGTGACTTGCAAAAAAAAAAAAAGGCTGGGATTTTGAAAATAATTAACATTATGAAAAAAAGACCCATTTGAAACAGTTAGAATGGAAGCTTACTGCATCTTACAATCACTGTGTCAAAATCACCATAGTTTTGTATAACACACTCAAACTAAATCCAGAATTGTAGAATTTTCCTTTTGTTTTCTCTCCCAAATGTTGGAAAAGCCTGCTAAACTTTGCTTTCTAGCCAATGAATGGACACAATTCAGCCATAGGACAAAGATCAAGTCCTCTTGGACATGGTATTGGCATTCTTGGAGAACCACCACCAGTCATTATTAACAGTATTTATTAAAGTGCAACCATGCGTTATCAACTAGAAGCCTCTGTTTTAGAATAGAGTAGAGTAGAGTAGAGTAGAACAGAACAGAATAAACAGAGTGGGAGGTCTTTTAGTCCAACCTCCTGCTTAGGCAGGAAACTGTATACCATTTCAGACAAATGGTTATCCAATCTCTTCTTAAAAACCTCCAGTGGAGGAAAGTTGTTCCACTGATCAATTGTTCTCACTGTCAGGAAATTTCTCTTTAGTTCTTGGTTGCTTCTTTCCTTGTTTATTTTCCACCCATTGTTTCTTGTTCTACCCTCAGGTGCTTTGGAGAATAGCTTGACTCCTTTTTCTTTGTGGCAGCCCCTTAAGACTTTGGAACACTGCTTTCATGTCTCCCCCAGTCATTCTTTTCATTAAACTAGACATATCCAATTTCAGCAACCATTCTTTATATGTTTGGGGCTACTGAGTTCTAAGGGTTTGGGGTAAGTTTTGGTAGGTCAGTTACAAAAACAGTAACTGTGAAAAACAGTCACTTTTTTCAGTGCCATTTTAAATTTGAATGACCACTAAATGAACTGTTGTTAAGTAGAGGACAACCTATAATGCATGTCAGCACATACAGAGAAATGCTATGTGCATTCATAGTCAAAGAATAGGGAGAAAAGAAGGAAAATGTTCTTCCAAGATTTTGTTTTGAAATGGCAAAATGGAAATAGCTGATCCAGTCCATAAAAGATGCAAACAAGTGCTTGCTGGATTTTATGTATCATTCAAATTGAATATGACCAAAAAATTTGGCCACATATCAAGAATACTATGAAAATTCAAACAATACCAGGAAGAAAAATATAAAGGATTTGAGGAGCCTGAGAAAAAGAATAAAAATGATATAAGGCATTTTAATATTTTAAACATTGTTGAGAAAGCAGAAAGTCTAGATACTAAGGTTTACTCAGTGGAATAATTTAGAATATAAGAGTGAACTTATTCATACACCTACCACTGGCACAACAACATTTTTTCCAGCTCTTTGTTTCTGAACCATAGAACTTTATGTGCTAGTAAAGCTGCATGAGTTTGATTAAATTAATGTATATACTAATGTTGTTGCTGGGATTGAGAATTTAGGATTGTAATACAAATTTTATCCTCCCTGAGTGAAATTCGAGCTAATGAAACTATAGCCACATGTATCTTTTTTTCAGTTTTTAAGAACTAGAAACTTGGTTTTATGAAAATTCAGGATGCTGGATTCCACCTTCCCTCTGGTATACTAAGGTGAGCCTATGTGCACATATGCATACACAGACACATACATTGCAGAATATATTGTGATTAATAATGTAACCTTCATGGGCAGAATTTGGATCAATTGGATTGAGATGGGCAGTGATAGAATTTGAATGAATGAATGAATGAATAAATGAATAAATAAATAAATAAATAAATAAATAAAATGATACATTGAAAGAAACCTACATCTTTCCTTGACGCATATACATTTGATTGGTTCCCTGTCCCTGACCATGCATTTGCACTAAAAAAAGGGGGGAAAGAAACTTCAGGAACAATACAGCGTCTGCTTAATGCAGATATAAAGTACTTTAACTTTCACCACATTTTGCCTTTCCAAGGATACATTGAACCAAAGTTTCATAAGCTTTTGTCCAGATATTTTCCAAGAAATGTTAGAGTATCACAAACACATTTCAATCCAGGAATACCAGTATGTCACAATATTTCCTCATAGTCTTTTCTTGACTGAAGTGGGCAGATGTCTTATCAGAAGCCCATATCTTTGTTGCTTGGTTGCTATAATCCAGGAATGCTAATTGTTGGAGCTACTCAAAAAAATAATTCATTTTCACTAGCAACCTTTAACAAAAGAGCTTGTAATGTAATTTGGTCAATTTTTATGGATAAGTTTTGGATTGCCGATGTTGCTGGAAAAACAAATCAGGAGGAATGCCTGTAACAGTTCTGAAACAATTCATTTACCTTGAGTTTCAACAAATAGCAACCCTCCAAGGATAAAGTCCATTGGAATTTGATGTAATTTGTCAAGCTTTGCCTAGACTTGTTTAGTAAAGGTTAAATGCACTTTGCTTTGTTCACTGAGCTCATTCTAGCTTTCTCTCTGTCATTTTGTGTTGACTGACTGTATCTGACTGGGATGACAAGTGCTGAAGTGAAGACAACATGCAGGGCAATAGCCTATGTGCTGAAGTACTTAATTAAACTAGCCTTGAAGAAAAATAAGTCTGTTTGAAGGTCGTTCCAAGCCTTCCTTAGGCTACAATGACACCATCTGTTTTTTCCAAGATGTAGCCTAAGATGTTATGGGCAACAGATGGTTCATTCAGTCCTTTAATTTGGATCATAACTCAATTTACCTACTTCAAGGTAAATCAGGATTTCATGACAACATCCTCTGATAGAAGTCTGTTTTCCTGTCCTGCCTGGTAGGAAATTACGTTTACAAAAATATTGTAAGCAATGAGAAATTCAATATTGTAAGAATATGCGAATGTTATGATGCATGAGAGACAGTGTATACCGGTTCTACCCTTATCTAAACTGATGATGAACAGAAAATGCCCATTATTCTAATACTCCAAAGGAAAGAATGTGAACCCATAATGCACAGCTTTTAGTCCCTAGCAAGCAACTATTTAATTTAGTCCTTGATTTATGGTCAAGATTTATTACCTGAATGGGAAAGAAAAATGTTTTAATTATTTTTCCAATGATTTGATCCTACCATTGTTTCATTTGACTCTCAGAACAGGAGTAATTATCAAGGAAGAGGGATGTCTTGTTCTTGCAGGTGTTAATTTAAAACAGTGGTTCCCAAAGTGGGCAGTACCACACCCTGGGGCGGTGGGATGCCTTAGGGGGGTGCTAAGAGGCAAGGGGGCCAGCAGGGGGCACTCAGAGGTGGCAAGGGTGGTGTTTGAGGCACCAGCCCCATAGGGTCACCCCATTGACTGTTGCACTGCTCCGGAGCCAGTGCCTTGAATGCGATAGCTCCGATGCACCGCTCTGGTGCAACAGTCAATGGCATCTGTGGATCACCTAGGGTAAGGCAGAGGAAGGAGGGCTTTGACCACATGCCCAATATCCAGGATCCCACTCAGCCAAGCCCGCCCATCTTTGTAGTTACCGTGCCTGACAGAAAGTTCACAGGCTGTCCTTCCCATCAGGGATCAGCCTCCCAATCTGCCCCCCTCGCCGATTTAGAAGAAGCACGAAAAGATCGAGTAATTTTGGGATTAGATGCGCTAGGCGTGCAAAGCAAGCTGATGGCGAAAGGCGACATCAGCCTTGCTGGCGCCATCACCGAAGCCATGGCTGCGGAGGTGACCAAAAAGTGGGCTGCACAATTACGGCGAAGCCGCACTCCAGCAACACCACCGACCGGCGAAATCTTACCCAACTTAGAAGGGCAGCTCTCAACAATGCACCACGAGGACCTCTCTTCGTCGTCAGACAGCGACGAAGAAGGGGTCCATCGACTGCGGTCCGACCGGGACCCTCGCCCGAAGCCCTTACGCCCTTGCACTGGCTGTGGAGCAAACCATGCCAGGGCCGAATGCAAATTCCGCGACGCACTCTGCCATGAGTGCGGGAAACGAGGCCACATCAGCCGGGTCTGCCGCAGCTTACCAGGACCCAGCCAGGCCTCAAGAGGGGCCAACTATCGCCAATCGACAGGAAACTGTCCTGTAAGGCGAGAGCCAGTAAACCACTCCTACAGAAATCGAGCTTTGCAAAAAGAAGAGGCTCACCATACTATCACTATAGGTCACGCCTCAGTTTTGGACACTAAGAAAATTCGAGTCACAGTAGCCATCGAGAACCAGCCTTGCCACATGGAGGTCGACTCAGGATCGTCCCTCTCGATGGTGTCGTGGAAGACACTCAAGCAACTTATCCCCACAATCCGTCAAGACCTCCAATTTCAACGCCTCATCCTCAAGGACTACCAAGGAAATCGAATCCCCGTTGTTGGGTCCTGCCGAGTCCGAGTCTCCTTCAAAAAGCATACAGCGTACTTACCTCTAACGATCATCGATAGAGATAGGCCTAGTCTATTAGGCCTCCAATGGTTCACGCCACTCGGCATCGAAGTGGCCGGCGTGAACCAAGTCGGTGGTTGTGAGTGGGAGGAAGACCTTATTTCTGAGTTCAGCGACGTCTTCGCGGACTGTTTAGGCGAGTATAAGGGGACCCCAATCTCATTTAGTCTAGATCAAAAAGTTGCCCCTATTCGCTTGAAGCCCCATCAAGTTCCATTCACTCTTAAAGCAAAGATCGACGAACCACTCGACAAGCTAATTGCTCAAGGGTTGTTGAAGCCCATCGATCACTCTCCATGGGAAACCCCTATTGTAACACCCATTAAGCCAGACGGGTCAATCCGAATTTGTGGGGACTACCGGGCCACTTTAAACCACACCCTACAGCAGAATGCGTATCCAGTTCCGGTGGTGCAGCACCTCCTTCATTCCTTGGGGGGCGGAAAGGTTTTCGCGAAATTAGATTTAGCTCAAGCTTATCAACAACTACCAGTGGATGAAAAGACGGCCCAAGCCCAAACAATTGTAACGCACAGAGGTGCCTTTAAATGTACCCGATTGCAATTTGGGATTAGTGTAGCCCCGGGGATATTCCAAAGCCTCATGGAAAGGTTGTTACAGGGAATCAAGGGCATGGTTCCGTATTTCGATGACGTATTAATTGCAGCCCCTACCAAAAAAATCTTGCAGGATCGTTTGAAATGTGTTCTTAAAAAATTCCAAGCGGCTGGACTTAAGGTGAAAAAAAATAAATGTCACTTATATACTGACAGTGTTGAGTTTCTAGGTTATCGGATTGATAGCCAGGGCATTCATCCTACCAAAAGTAAATTAAAGGCGATAAAAAACGCTCCCAGGCCACGAAACAAGGCCAATCTCCAGGCGTTCTTAGGCCTCATTAATTTCTATAATGTATTTTTACTGCACAAAGCGACTGTTGCTGAACCGTTACACCGGTTATTAGATAAAAAAGCATTATGGGTATGGGAAGAACAAGCGTTCCGGAATGTTAAAAAACTGCTCACATCTGACTCTGTACTTATGCAGTATAACGAGACTTTACCATTAGTTATAACCTGCAATGCATCGCCCTTCGGGGTGGGTGCCATTTTGAGTCATGTACTGCCTAATGGGAACGAAGCCCCTGTTGCTTATTTTTTGAAGACTCTTTCACAAGCAGAGCGGAACTATGGACAAATTGATAAAGAAGCTCCCGCAATCGTTTCAGCTGTAAAGAAATTTCATGAATATGTGTATGGAAGGACATTTACCATTATAACTGACCACAAACCGTTGCTAGGGATAATAGCCGGGGACAAGCCAACCTCCTACATATTATCCCCTAGAATGACCCGATGGTCAGAATTCTGCTTATAATTATCGCCTGCAATATCGCCCAGGGAAAGCCATTCCCCATGCCAACGCATTAAGCCGAGCACTGCTTCCAGAGACTGTCGACGATCTGGCACCAACGGCAACCACGTTGCAGATCGAAACACTCAACTCGCCGCCTATGACCGCCCGAGACATCGCGAGAGAAATCAAACGAGACCACACCCTAGCTCGAGTCCTAGGCTGGGTAGAACACGGATGGCATTTGGACCAAGTACCATATGACTTCGCGCCATTCAAATCGCGACAGACTGAACTTTTTTCCCAAAAGGCTGTATTATCTGGGGCGATAGAGTCGTTGTCCCAGAACGACTCCGGAAGATGCTGCTACAAATCCTGCACGAGGGCCACCCCGGCATCATGCGGATGAAAGCACTTGCACGAAGCTATGCATGGTGGCCGGGCATGGACCGGCAAATCGAGCAGTGGGTCAAAGCGTGTACCAATTGACAACAAGCCAGCAACGCCCCACCAAAAGCCATGCCTTCTGAATGGGAGACGCCACGTGGACCCTGGTCCAGAATCCACCTGGATTTCGCGGGGCCAACCAAAGGATATACCTTCCTGCTGACAGTCGACGCATACTCCAATTGGTTAGAAATTCATCGTATGACGGCTACAACTTCCGAGGCAGTGATCAAGATTCTAAATAGACTCTGCAACCCATGGATTGCCTGACATCCTGGTGTCCGATAACGGGCCACAGTTTACGGCACTAATGTTCGAGCAATACCTCACTGACTGCGGCATCTGCCATGCGCTCACCTCGCCTGCGCACCCTGCGACCTGTGGCCGAGCGGAACGCATGGTCCAATTTGTTAAAAAGACTTTGCAAAAAATGGACTATGACAATATCGATGACAAGGTCAACCAAATTCTCTTTTTGCAACACATAACTCCACATAGCATTACCGGCAGAACTCTCGCAGAACTACTGATGGGACGAAGACTCCATTCCCACCTCAACCGTTTGCACCCTGCTTATGAACCGGGAAAGCCAATAGGATCCAGTGGCTGCTATCGCACCTTCCAGGTAGGAGACCACGTTTACACACGAAACTTATCAGGCGATCCGTTATGGATTGAGGCAACGGTAGTACGAATGACCGGCCCCAAATCCTACGTAGTGAAATGGTGTGACAATAGACTGTGGAAACGGCATATCGACCAATTACGGTCACGACTCACAACGGCCAGTCAACAACTCCCCCATGACCAAACCAAGTGGGGGGAGGTACAGAAGAAGATGACGTTCCAGGGAACCTGCTCGAAGGGAGCGATGAATTAAGTGAGACTCAGGAAATGGAGCAGGAAGGAGAATTGTTTGCACCGCAAGAAATTGCACCTGAGCAAGAAGCAGATCCACTGCCAAACAACAATCTACCTCAACAGGATTGCAATCAACCAGTCCAACGAAAATCCGAAAGACTTAAAAGACAACCGTCCTATTTAAAGGACTATATAACTACACCGTAATCAAGAAGCCAGGGGGAAGGGGTGTTGTGTATGTACCATAGTTAATAAAGTATGAGCTTGAGGTAAAGTGCAGGGTTCTGGCCCTGCACTTCTGATTGGCTGTTAGGCAGCCAGATCGGATTGGTTAGTTCTTAGGAATCCGATTGGCCCTTAACAGAGGATTATTATTGGTTTAAAGAGCTAGCGTTCATAGCTCGCTATTGGACAATTCTCACAAGGGTTGCCTATATAAGGCAGAGTTCACTGTTGTTGTTTTGAGAAGTCACTATGCAATAAAGAGCTGAAAGTTCACATTCAGAGGCTGTCTCCATTTACTCCGACCCATGTCCAAGTACTTAACAGTCCCTTTTTCTTTCTTTCCCTTTTCTCTTTCTTTTCTTCCCTTCTCTCTCTCTTTCTTCTCTCTCTCTCTCTTTCCTTCTCCCAGGCTCACCCCATTGATTTGGTACATCCCTTCACTCAGACTTGCTTGGGCAGGTCCCTCTGGTGCAGTGGGCTCAATGGGGTGGACCTGCGGGGCTGGCACCTAAAACGTAGCAGTGGTGGTACATTTGAAAAGTCGAACAAAGCCAGAGGTCAGTAATTTTTGCTGCAAAGAATCACAAAAGCTTCTTGGTTGTGCACAAGAAGGGACACACATCAATGTAATTCAGCAACATAAAATAAATAAATAAAATAAAACAAATCAACAAGAATCTCTGATTAGATTTTATTCACTACTAGAATCTAATCAGAGATGCTTTGCCGATTCTAGTCCAATGACCTGCTCCAGCAGGGTTAGAAGGGTGTGTGTGTGTGTGTGTGTGTGTGCATGTGCATGGCTATCAAACTCCCAAAACAGGTCAAGTAGCTCTCAGGAGGCCAGTCATAAATTGGAACACTTGCTAAACAACCAGCCATTTGGTTTGTCAGTCACATGACCATACCCACCCAGTCACATGACAACCAAACCACACATACCCGGTCATGTGACCAGCAAGCCACACCCAGCCAGCAAGCCACACCAGCCAGTCACATGACCAGCAAGCTACGCTATCAAATTAGGCTATGCCCACAGAAATTTGAATCCCACCTCTGGATGGGGGGCACCGAGGATGCGTTTGTAGCACACCAAGGGGGCGGTGGATTGAGAAAGATTGGGAACCACTGATTTAAAATAATATTTCCAAGACATTTCTCAGGGCAAACACCCTTCCAAACAGGGGTGGGATTCTGCCTGGCTCTATAGAATCAGTAGCTCTGAAGAGCAGAAGAAAACAGAACTGGTTCTGTGTTTGCTGCTGTTTGGCTCACCTGCCCACCCAGGTTCTTACCTGTCCTTTATTTCCTGCTTTTTCAACCTCAGCTGTTTTGCACAGCACAGCTGAGGTTGAAAAAGCAGGGAAAAAGAGGCTTTCTGAATGCTGCACACCCGTGCGCAGCACTTTTCAGCTGTCCAGGTGGCACAGTTTGTTTTTTACATGCGCGCGCAGTGTGAATCCCACTTCTGCTCCCAAACCAAATTAAAGAGATAGAAACATAAAGTAAATATAATAAAAGAGTAACAATAAAACAATAAAATCATTGCTCACATTCTAACTTCCTGTTGTTTATAATGACTCCCCGCTTTCTGAGTGCATATCAAGAAAAAAAAATATTGTGGAGCACTATGAAATGGGCATGTTCACATCAACACACACACTACAGCTTAATCCTTGTCTTCTGTACCAAAATGTCAAAGTTTAATTCTGAATGGCACAAAGTGAGATAACAGATAAATTGCTAGGTTAATATTAGTAAATTGTTTTAGCAATTTCTTCTTTAAAAAGAAAAAGGAACTATTAATAGCAAAGTAAATCATGACATCTCTTTCATACTGTCCTTTATTTTGATCCTTATTTTAAATCAGTTACTTTGTTCATCGAAATCATCATCCGTCCAATAAAACTTTTAATGATATATAAGCATGTTAGGGTAGGTAATTGCATGGTATTTCAATTTAAATTATTTCCCCTTAATAACTGTGACTATTAATTTCTTGGCTGAGAAAGAATAGGAAGTGGTACCCAGATGTCATGTGCTGGCAGACAAAAGAAATAAATCAGGAAATGCAACCAAATGAGATTTAATAAGCTTGAGAAACAAGAGTCGTAAGGAAACAAACTCAATGTTCACCTTTTCTGGTACAGAGAAATTGTGATCTCAGAATTATGATTATGAAATGTGCACACTTATCAGTTAGATCAAACATCATTGGAACTGTTCACAAGTTATGTGATGCACCTAAATTAATTATCATTTTCTAAGTAGGATGAGGTCATTTGGATATTTAGAAAACACATCAATAGAACTTGAGGGCGAAAGAAGAAAGTCACAGAGGCATCTTTGGAAAATTAACATTTGAATTCACTCTAGTCCAGTGTATTAAAGTAAACAGAAAGCAATGAAGCTTATTACACATCCTTCATATCTGAATTTCAAGAATATTAACCTCAACAGATATTTACAATAATTTTTTAAAAAAGAAGACAAACATTTTTTTCTGTAGCTATGTCGCAAAAGTTTTAATTGATGGGCAACTCAACGTATTCAAAAATAATAATGGAATAATAAAGCAGCACTCAATGCGTCACCTTGACTATAAATCGGATGCAGCTTTACTTTACAATATTTCCAAATGGAGCATACATCCAATATTTAATGTCTGAATTCTAACCTCCTATGGCTCATAAGAAAAAAAAATAGCTTTGGGGGAAAAAGTGTATTTTACCACTGATCACATTGGGACAAGAGAGGGCACAACCCCTACTCTCTTGTAGGGGTTTTGTACTATAAAAAAGTACTATTGTACTTTTTTATAATAGCTCCCATATCCTTCCTTATTTCTGGAAAGTTAAGCAACGGATTGCAAGAATTCTGTTATTCGTCAATTTAGAAGATCTCATTCTTCTCCTGTTTCTGTTAAAAATGTAACAATTTGTTTTTAAGTTGTATCAATACTTCAGAATTTGGTTTCTACCTTTAGGCGCTCCTATGAGTGAATAATGAAAATGGAAGTATGATGAGTAGAGGGAAGGCTACACTAAGAATTCTTAGTCAACAATTTGTAGATTCCCCAAGTATGATTATGGTTCTCAAAGCTTTTTAATAGAATGAAGTGGCTTATATTTATAATATGGATTCAGTCTACCTGAGATATCCAGTAGTAGATGGCCAGAGATAGAAATCTCTCAGGAAAGGCTGGGAAGTAATAGAGAAATGTTTGTCTTATTCCATCAAGTTGAAAAAGTGGATTTGGGTTCTTGATACTAAGCATATCAAACCACTTAGAAGTTCAAATACCTGTCTTTATCAATATTGCCCAATCTGTCTCCTCAGTCCTCCAGTGCGTGGACTTCAACTCCTAGAAATCATCAGCCATCAAGAGTGGATAAGACTGCCTTAGAACAGGTGAAGGATTATGGGGCATCCATGGTATTATGTTCTGCATATTTAGTCCATAGAAGCAGGGATCCCCTTTGGAACAGAATATCTTAGCGCACATAGATGACACTTTAAAGCCCTTGGCACATAATCATCAATCAAATTAAAGATGATTACTGTCTGCTTGGCAGAAATAATGTTGTGCTTCTAAAATACAGTGGTTTCATTTCTTGCAAAAATGATTAAAGAGGGTACTTTTCTAGTTACTACCATATATATTGAATAAATATAAAACCCAGTAAACAAAATCCCTTTGGAGGTGGGGTGGGAGGAAACTCTCCAACATTATGGAAAACTCACCAAATCTGATGGAAAATAAATTAAACCCAATTGAAGTTGTATTTTAAAATGCATCAAGAATAAAAGCATCAGATAAAGGGATCAAAGTTCTCCTGACTTAAAGTACACTGGGACTTTGTATTTGTGCAGCTATATTCCAAATGTAATTATTCAGAGTTTCCATTCTTAAAAAGATGCATTTACGTTATAGCTTTTTAAATGGGCAAGTGTATTCGTATTATATGTTGAATCAAGCACAAGCCTTAGTGTCATCGCATTACTGGTATATCTTAATTTCTGCTAAATTGCAGTAAAAGTTTGCTTTAATGGACTTCAGATGCAATAAACAAAATCTGCCAAAATATTGTATGGTTCTGTGCATGTATAAAAGCCCATTTTCCATTTACACATGCATAACAATCTCATGCACCATTTTATCCATGCGTACAATTATGCATGTGTAAATCCCTATTCCCATTTTATGCATGTATAGATGTGTAAAATCTGCCGATATAAAATCCCATTCTGATTAAATAGATGGTTTACTTTTACAGGCATCCCCTTCCCCTTTTAGTTCATTCAATTGAGTGTTACTTTATTCTGTGTTTCATAATTAAATGCTAATTGACTATAAATAAGGACATTGTGAATGAAAGAAGAATGTGAAGAACAGCGAAATGGAATAGATAGATTTCTTTTAAAAGGCTTTTCTTCCTAAAATCCTAGATGACAGATATGTCTGATTTATATAAAAGCTAAAAGTTTTCTGCACAAAAATATGCTATTAAAAAGAGTGTTTTTGAAGATGTAGCTATTGTTTCTACAAAGGGCCCAATTTCTTTGACTAATTAAATGAAGGGGAATAAATGCTTTCTGAAAAATGTTTCTGCACTGGAAACAGTACTGCTTCTCTTCTCTAATGCTAAAATAGCAGCTTATTTTTGTACACTTTGTATGGCTGATGCTGTTCAAAAAATAAACTAATATATCTCTTTGAGGCTTACATAGAAGATATTTGCATATTTGTTCATTTATTGACACCTTAAACAAAGGTTCCTAGATTGGGAGGTTCTGCAACTCCAACTACATCAGATACACGTGTGTGGGTTATGTCTGAGAGAAAAAAATCTAATACAATATCATTTGGATATACATGTGTATGTGCGTGCGTGTGTGCGCATATAAATTTTAGCCTTTGAAGGAACTGTATTATCAAAAGAGAAAACCATGGCTTACAATGGAAATCCTATTCCTAACAATTTTGGTTGGTCTGTTCCAAGCATGATTACATCTGGACTAAATCCCGTATTTATTTTTTTCCTGGTTTTTTCTGAATCAATTTCATACTTCCCTCTCTATCCTTGATTTGTCACTTCTTAAGTGTTGCCTTTTGTATTAACTGCAGAGTCTTCAGTACTCTTGCTGGAAGAGAGGGACTGGGGAAAGGCTGCCACCCCTGAAACATGTAGGAATAGCAGAAGTTGAAACAACACAGTCCAGTTTTTCACCTGTTCTTAGATGAGGGGAAATATTGCCTTTTAAAATATGCAAACCTTTTGCCTTGATATTATCTGTTATATAGAATGATTCCAGAAATCTTTGACACGAATGGCTCTATAAAGTCTAAATTCCTCCAGCTCTTCCATTCTTGTAAAAATAAAATATCTAAGTGACAGGGTTGATCTCATGCCACATGGCACAATGTTGTATACAAAATATTATGTTGGAATAACAGAATGAAAACTGATTGCCTAGAGAGAACTGAAAGATCGATCAGCCTTTCAAGTCAAAAGTGAGGCTCTGTAGGATGTTACTTATAGCATCTCAGGTGAATCATTTCTTTCCCAGGGTATATTCCATACATTAAGTCATTAAATTGGACTCAACTTAGATTCCTAATACAACCAATTCCAATTAGCAGATCATACCCTATTTGCAATAGGCCAGTCTTCTACTGTGAAATGTATACCAGTTTCCCCCCTCAGTGTAAAAATATACAATGCTACTGCATTTTTTTTTTTTTTGCTGCAGTTAAATGTTCAATCAGTCCTTTTTTTTTTCCTGAAAGTTCTGATTTCTTTTTCCTTTCGTATATTTTTCATACATCTCCTACCCAGACTACTGTGTTGCCCTTCTTGATTCCTGAAACTTCACAGCGTAATTTATTTTGTCTGCCATTGATTATAAAGAGTGAATTCTTTGCAGGTGTTAGAAGGTATTGACCAAATAATCCACTGTCTTGGATAATTCTGTTGAAGCTGTTCCAGGGCCAGTCTTTAGATCTGATAGGGTCTTTTAAGTTCTTCAAGAGGTCCATTTTCCCTGTCGACAACTCAATAAAAAGCACATCTGTTTGCAAATGTGAAGAAGCATAAATATAATACTGATTGGCTTCGGTGAAAGAGGATTGGAATGTCAGATGGGATATGTGCATAGAGGTTTGTAAATCATAAATCAGCTTGATTTTTCCTTGGACTGTTATGGCCTGGACTTTGATCCTCCTACTCTCTTCATCTGCACTGACCAAATAACGTCCATCTGGAGAGATGTAGGGAGTACCTGATACATCATCATTGGGACCAATAACAGAATCTGTAACACTGTCAATTATAAGTTGTGGAATTCTTGGTATGGACATGTTTGCTTTGCACTGCACAAAGAAATAACCTCCCAAGTGAGTGTAGGCCATGGCCTGGGGCAGACAGCAGTAGTTTCCGAAGCTGATAGTCTTGATAGGAGCCATGGTTTCCAGATCAATTTTGTGAACTGCATCCTTTGACTTATTGAAGATGAAACCAAACCTGTAAACAAAAAGGAAAACATGTTATAACTAACTATGCACTTTAAGAAATGTGGGTTCCATTCATGAGTGAGCAAGTTTATGGTGCCCGAGTGCTCAAAACCTTATTTAAGTAAGGACATGCAAGAGTACACAATTTTCGGGTGAAATGCCAAACTTCATTTTCAGGTATGAGATACTGCAACACACCTTCAAAAAACTAGGAGTGACCATCATAAACAATGAGTGAAGTGAGAACAGAAATTAGATACCATGAACTATAAATTAATTTCAAATATTTAATATGATGACCACTGCCACATCTTTAATAACGTCTCATCTGTCACAGTGAAAATTACAGTTTGATGAAAACCCTGAAGAAGCTTTAGGCAGCTACCAATTCTGGAGCCTCATCTTACCCAACCTTGCTTAGATCAAATGTCGCACTATATTTTGATCATGGGAAGGAGTGAGGCAAATAAATTTTACCTTGTTTAATGCCATCTTAGAGCTTAATTCTGAGCTGCAATAGAGTATATTTAGTTGGACACAGAGGTATTCAGGGAAAAGGCATTAAAAGTGAAACAACACATTGTCAAGTTTTGTACCATGAACATTTTTGGGTAATAGCAGAAGATCATTGCTTCTAGCATTTGTTTTAAGTCTCTTGCTGCAAAAAAAAAATCACATTATACTTCTGGTTATTGCTTTTCGGTGTCTTAATGTATGACATCAATTAAATTGCATAAAGATTTTTAAATATATTAGACTAACATAAACCTGACCTCAATAAGTGATACAGAAAGCTACTTTTTCAAGATATGCAAGTCTTTTCTCATTGAGTTGTTTTTAGCCATTGGTAGCACAGGCATTTGAAATCAAAGGGTTTATTAAATCTACACCCATTGCAAAATATAAATGTCTATATAAAAGAACTAGCTGGGGACACATATGATGGTAGATTTTGGGGGTGGGGGGGCAGACGACAGTATATCCTGATACCCTTTAAACCTTTCCTTCCTTTGCAAAAAATGCTTATTAAACAGAATGAGGTGGGACTTCCGGTTTGCAAGCTTTTGGCGGCATCAGGGATTCGTGACCGCGCAATCCCTGCTGCGTTTGCCGCCAAGGTTCCCCCGATCCATTTGGATCTGGGGGATATAGCTGCCCCATAGAGGCAGCTGAAGACAGGGGGATTCTGGCAAGGGGTTTGGGGGTGCCACAAACCCCCTCCCCAGCCGGCTAAACCCCCTTTTCCCGAGGCGGAGGAACGGCGGTCAGCAATGGCCTCCACGAAGAAAGCTGCAGCCAGGTAAGCAGGTGCAGGAGGGAGAAAGCCGGAAGAAAAGTGAAAGTTGCTTCTATCGGGACAAGACGGGAGAAAGTGACCTGGAATCTGGAAGGCTGCTAAGTATATATTGTTCCTTGTGAGAGTTATAAGCTGTGAATACTCTAAAAGGGAAAGATTTTTCCTTGTTCTACTCTCCTTCCTAAAGTGACAGCGGAAAAAAAAAAAGAAAGAAAAAACCTTTTGGCTGTGAGTGGGAAGGGAGAGTGGAAAAAATAAGAGCAAAATTTGAAAATAAGTAGAAGATTGCCTAGAATTGCAAAGATTTTAAAAACTTCCAAAAAATATATTTGAAAAGGATTTGTGACTACTTTAACCCCAGAAAGAGAAAGTGAAGAAGAAGAAGAAGGTATCTAAAGGAAACAGTCTGTTTGGATTGTTTG
Source organism: Hydrophis major (assembly GCA_033807585.1). NCBI lineage: Eukaryota > Metazoa > Chordata > Lepidosauria > Squamata > Elapidae > Hydrophis > Hydrophis major. The sequence continues at coordinate 140,618,797 of CM066329.1, read as the reverse complement.
GTGATTTTGGAACCTTTGGAAATTACTTCTGATTAAGCCATCTGGGTGGTTGTTTGGGGAAACTTTTTCTCTATACAATGGCATCATCTATGGATGAATTGAAACTTATATATCAAAAATATGAAAGAGAAAAACAAGGAGGGGAAGATGGTCTTGGCACTATTTTTCAATACTTAGAAATGGTGGTTTATACTTATGTGAAGCAGAATGAGGATGATGGGGACGAAGAAGAAGAAGAAGCCATCTTTGATGAACAAATGACTTTGACTGGAGAAGGGAAAAAGCAAGAGAAAAAGGTCTTTGAGATCTGGAAAAACAGCCCAAAAGAGAAGAATAAGGTGAAAAGGTGACATTGTGTTAAGAAACAACAGAAAGGGGGAAAGCAGAATAAAAGGGAGGTGGAGAGACAAGGGGTTAAAGAGGACAAGGAGAAGAAGAAGCAAGAGAGAAAGGAAGGGATGAGAAGTCCTAATGGTGGGGAGCAAGATGTTAAGAAGCAAAAGTTTTTTAGAGATAATGGATAAATTTTATTGTTAAAGGGATTCTAGAAAGGTACATAAGACTGCATTCTTATACTTGTATTTAGAAGTAATCATAGAAAATTAGAAATAATATGTAACTTAAAATGTGATAAAATATTTAACATAAATTGGTGAAATTTTTGGTTAAGAAAAGGGAGTACTGTAATGAAACATGATTTAAGATTGTGATTTGGGGGGGGGGGTATTAATTTTTGGAAAGCATAAGTGTTCCCACAAAGGCATGATATTTAATTGAAATGGATAAAATGTTCAAGATATAAATGATTGTTAATATTAATGATTAGAATATGGTATACTAGCAAAATCTTTGTGAAATGAGATTTGAAGTAGAAGAAGGAGGAACATTTTAATGAAATATTGAGCTATAATATGTGATGTGGGGGGGGGGAATAATTATGGAAAATGGGGCTCCCATAAGAGTATGTGATTTAATTGAAAAGCAATGAGTTAAATGTTTAAGATATGAATGAATATTAATATTAATGAATAGATTTGTATTATTTATGATAATATAGTATAATTTTAAAATGTACCAGACAGAATCCCAATGTATGCTATGTGTTTTATATTAAGTATTATAAATATAGGGGAAAGAGATAAAGGCATCATATATAGTGTACAGGAGAAGTATTTCTTCTTCTTTTTTTTTTTAAAGAAGAAAAATAAATGGTTGGCTAGAATAGAACAGACAAAGAATAATAAATATTATGATATGAATTGAGAGGAGATAAATAAAATAAAATAAAATTGAGAAAATTTAAAGGAGAGAAGTTATATAGAAAATTGAAAATGTTGATAAGATATGAAATGGTATGTGAAATGAATATGAATCGAATTTATGTCTGTACCAAGAGTTTTAACCCGGGACTAAGCAACTTTCAGAAAAGAGATTTTTTATGCTTTTATGTTTTGTGTTTATGTGTATTATGTATTATGTGTTTTGAAAATAAAATTTGTTTTTTTTTTTTTTTAAAAAAAAACAGAATGAGGTGGAAGAGTGCTAGAAAAGATGAAGAAACACTAAGTGGTGCAATCTTTCTTGAATTGAAAAGATGGTATCTCCCATTGTGTTTTGAATTCAAAAGAATTAATAGGAAATGTTCTACATGGATGGTTCCTCCACCTGGAGAGATTAAAATAACAAGATTATGGTATTTGGATTACCAAATCTGGATGACCACAAAGGCCAGATATATAGCAGCATTAATTTGGAATGGGTTTTTGTAATTTCTCGAACCCAATCTATACAGTTTGTGATTTTTTTTCCACAAAAAACATGGTCCTAATATTCCAATTCCTTTGATTGAAAACCATATTTCTGACTGTTCTAGTACACAGAAACTCATTCTTTCTCCAAATAATAATCATTATTGTAAACCACAAAGAGTTTTGGGATTGTGGTGGATAGTGCATAATTATGAAAACAGAAAAAAAATAGAGTTGAAAGCTGCATAATATCATGCATAGAAATTCATTTCTTAAGAAAAATGGTTTTATATTCTTTGATCTTGCAAATAACCCTGGAATTTAGTTCTTGCATCAATTACAAATTAAAAAAGAAATCTCGTACAGAAAATGAAAATGGTGTGTGACTAAGAAATAATAAGATTATGCCTGCTGTTCCTTTGTATCAGGATGCATTGAAGTGCATTAAAAAAAATACTTTAAGCTCTTCTTTGCTTACAATAAATGTAAGGTTGCACATAAACCAGTAGTAACTTTAAGACATAAAGACTTCAACTCCCTTCGCCATGGCTGGCTGGGGAATTCTGGGAGTTGAAGTTTACATACCTAAAAGCTGAAACACAGGCCTAAACAGACATCTGGTAGTCGGATTTATATGGTCAAGGAGATTTCTTAGGAGACATAACCAGGGTTACATTGACAGTTGAATGAAACAGATCAATGATACACCTGCTGTTATTAGATAAGCACTCAAGCATTTAATGTCCATTCCCTCCATTTCTTTCCTCTTGGTGGCTAGATTTCATTGTTGTTGTTCAAACCCAGAGTTTGAACAATACTAATTATGATTTCTTCAAGGAGGCAGCTTTAAAGATCATTAATTTATATTGACATCAATACTTTTGTCATTCCATGTGAGACAATAAGATACAGTACAGGGATTCTTCCAAACTCCACCTCTTGTTTTAGCTGACTATAGCTCACTCCATTTTTGGAACTTGTGCTAAATCATTGTTTGAGTTGACACGCAAATGTGTGTGAACTTCTTACTTGAAATCTAAATTGCAAAATTGAAGATAGGCTTGCAAGATCACTTGGGATTGGTGTTACTGTAGCAGCATTCTATAGTAATCTCCCTGCCTAAACTGCTGGATGCCATCTCAGGGTTGGCTATGGAATTCTCCAGGTTTATAATCCTGGAGGACTTCAATTTACTCTCCCTGGGACTGGCCTTGGCAACAACCTGGGAGTTCATGGCCACCATGGTAGTGATGGGCCTATTCCAAGTCATTTATGGTCTGACTTGAAACATGCCAGACATATTTTTCTCATCAGAGCAGTGGCAAGAAGGGAAAGCTACCTTTGTCATGTTAGATCACAAGTCTAATCATGATCAAACTCCATTTATTACACTTATATTACTCTTTTCCTCCAAGACCTCAGAGTAATTGACATAGGGATTCTATTTCAGGTTATCCCCACTATAGCAAACCTGTTATATGATTTGGATGAGGAAGGGAGGCAGGTCAAAGTTGTCTAGCAATTTGCATGACTTAAACCTGGGCTTCCTGACCTTTAATTCAACCGTTTAATTTAACTGAAAAACACTACTTCACTTAGATTACACCTGGAATCCCATTGTAATTTTATAGATCCATATTATGGTGATTTTATTATGCTTTTATCTTAATTTAATATTTTATGACCTATATTGTATTGTCCACATATTTTATACACACACACATATACTCTCTCTGTGTGTGCATGTATATGTACATATATAAACATGTGTGTGTACACACACACACACATATATATATATTCTGATGCTTTATTTAATCTGAATTTGTATATCTGCATGACCTCTGTAGTTGCCATAATTAAAATTAAAATTAAAATAAATATCTGGAATTGGAATATTAGTATACATATTTGTATCTGTATACATGTATGAATGATAATAATTTGTATGTTACCATTGGCTGTGCAATTGTATAAAGAAAACATATACAATTTCTGAAATTAAAAAAGCTTTGTCATAGCAAACTTTTGGCAACTCACTGGAAGTGATTCTGGATATTGTACAATCAACTGGCTTCATAAATATTGATGATGACTCGATCAGGGTTCCTCAACCTTTTTGGCTTTGCAGACTGGCGGGGATGGTTCTGTGCACATAGCAGAAATGTGGACCTGCTGCTTGTGCAAATGGAACATACGTGCACATGCTTGTCTGCTGCTCATACAAATGTGGATGTGCGCATGTGTGCTTGCCCACCACTTCCATGGGTTTGTTCAGAACAGCTCAAGGCCTGGTAGTGGGCCATGGGCCAAAGGTTGGGGACCCCTGGACTAGATGGTACATTTGCAATGGCTCTAAGCCAAGAGTAAAAAGATGTAGATAAGAATTCCTCGAATCATGTTCTAACACGGGAGGGGGGGGGGAAGAGGTATTCCAACTTGATCGCATTACTAATTTTCTTCTTGAAAACATCCTGAATATGCGTTAGACTGCAAAAGTTGAAATAAATTTATTAGACTGCTACTATACCAAAACTTAAAATAAGAATCATTGGTTGAAGTTTTCATTCAATTAAATTAAAACTCAGTAACAATCTTGAGAATGGATGAACTAATGGATAATTCTATCAGTCTAGTCATGCTCCATTGCTTCTTGGAGTCCATTCTGTCCATCTGATATCATATCCCATTTCTAGACTCACAGGGGGTTTTACAGAAGATTTTATGTCTTCATGAGGAATCTTTTTTTTTTGGCAAGAGTACAAAATTAAACTAGTATTATCTGTGATTCAGAAGAATTGTTAGACTAAAGGTACAACTGTTAGCGAACTCTTACCTGATGTGATTGATAATCAGATTTGTAGGTGGAATAAAATAATCATCCATTCCAGTCAGATGGGTACCAATGACCTGCTGGTTCTCTCCTGTACTTGCTTCTGATATTACCTACCATGAATAAACAAACATTGGCCACTGATAGGAGCAAGAAAAAAAGTACTGAAATAAATATCTAGAAGGCCTAAAATGCATACAAGACCAACAAGATTGTGATTATCTGCATAATAGTATTCCATAAGCCAAAATATCAGTTCCTAAAAATAAGTATGAAATGGCATCTCTGTGTAGGTTTGTAAGATCAGAGAATAATTTCAATTTACTTTCAACATGTTTATGTTGTATACAATGCAGTCATGCAGGACTTGAAACTGTCCCACATCAAATCCTGCAATAATTTTTCCACACTAGCTAAATGAACGCAGATGCTATATTCATGTTTATTTAATATAATGAAAATACACAAGGCCAATTCATTGTGTTGAATGTCTACAGCAAAGTTATAGTATATAATCATTTCTATAAAAGTATATGTAATATAGCTATTAGAAGATGAGGTATGGAAATAAGAAAATTATTTTTACTATTCTATTTTTTAAAAAAGTCTAAACTTTAAACATTAAATTCTTTATTTTTATGGAAACTCCTTTCCTCCATTAAAATCAGCAAAACATAAAGGTGAAATCTTAAAGAAAGTGTTTACATTCTGAGAGTAGGAAGGTGCTGTTGAATCAGCATAGCTACTCATCAGTAAACTCCTTAGAAATCTGTTGTTGAGCAGGAATGCTTTAGAGCAGGAGTTTGCAATCTCTGGGCCACAGTACCAGTCTATTGACAATTAGAAACTGGGCTGTACAGCTAGAGGTATATAGTGGACAAGTGAGCAAAGCCAAAACCACCTCCCTGGTCCACATAAAAAATGTCTTCCATAAAACTGGCCCCTGGTGCCCAAAAAAGTTGGGACCGGTGCTTTAGAATGTCCAGCTAAAGAATTCACAATCAAAACTGCTAAAGCATTAAAAAAAATTGCTTCAAATATTTTGTTTGCTATATTTAAAGTTTTCTTCATTATACTGCTAAAAATATTATATTTCTTCATGAAGGGATTTAACATAATCAGGAAAATACAGTATATTTTATCCTTCCTTCCTAATACAATATAAGCAAAATTAGAGTAATGCAGTGCACGTAACAAAATCCTAGGAATTCTACAATTTGTGTGAAATAATTTGCAAAGTGTTACAGTTCAGACAATTAGGAGCTTGTATAGTGGACACAGTGATTTACTTTTTGTGCCATGATCATTTGCATATAGAGATGGCTTTGCCACTATTACAATGGGTAGACAGAGAATGATATTGAAGCTATTATTTATCATACAACAAGCAGCACAAATCCATAGTTTTTTATGAATGGCAGGCTCTGAGTACGGCTAATGCTAGAATTGTGTAGGGACATCTTTTTTTCTGTCTCCACAGTGCTGGAAGGTAATCTACACTAACAGAATCTTGTCTTTCTAAAATTCATTTTTTTGTTTATTTCAGTAATGCAAATTACAATACCTAGGAAACTGGCAAAATAAGAGCGTTCATACAAAGCATGTTCTTTGTAGCAAAGGAAAAATGGTTTGGTTCAAGGATTCAAGCTTATTTAAGATTGTCCATGATACCCATCAATTTTTTGGAGGGGGGAATCAATTCCATAACTCCAAATTCTTTAAATTTGATGCCTTTTGTGTTGGCTTGCAATTCACAACTAGATTGTGGTACATTAAGAGAAGGATGATGGGTGTTCTGGATGGAGAAAATGAAGAGAAAGAAAATAATGCAAAATAAAAAAAAAATAAAAGGAGAGAGCTAGCATTTAAGGTAACTCTAAAATTAACTGCAAATAATTAAAAGTGGTGTCTGTTTAAATGATAAGAAGAATGGGTGGTGGACTTCTATGATGATAAGAAAAATTGGTGGTAGACTTCTACAATCCCGTTATACTTGAGAGATAGCTTTTGATCTAATGGAGATCTTGCAAACAAGAGAAGGAAAGAGGTTGCTAGTTCTTTCCTTCATCTTCTCCTTGCCCCTATTTCCAGAATCTATTCGGAGGGATGATCTCCTCCAAAACTAAGGAGGACGAAGCAAGAGGCTGCAGAAGAGGACAAATCAACAGAAAGTGTATTCTCTTGTTCTTTCATTAGGGGATAATTCTTGGAGATCAAAAACTGCTCAATGATGTTGGAATATCTTCACCCAGTGACACTGAAATTGTCAGTACCTTTCAACACGCAGATTTCTGGCTGTCAGTTCTGTTTTCAGACAGCTCGAAATAAAACAAAAGATGGAACTACTCTAAACAGAGGAGCAGAGGAGGGGGAAAATTGGTATGCAAATGAACAATAATATTTCTATTTTTAAAATCCTGTTTATAGAAAACTACAAATATACATTTAGATATTAAACTCATTAGAAATTTACCTGTAGTGTGGGATGGGATTTCTTCATATCCCCCCAGCTAAGTATCCATATTTGATCATGTGATTTATCATAATGTAACTTCACTGGCAGAGGATCAACATCCAGAGACTTCAAAGAAACAACAAAACAACGACAAAAACCAGTTGCATTAGTTTTTTTTTTCATGAAGAGGGAATGCAATTGTTAACAAACTGCTAATGAGAATTGCTGGCTATGCTTTCCATTTTCTATTAAAATGAGACAACATAGCCTGCCATTTCTACCATAAATGCCCTGTAGAAGACCTTATAGCCTACTGAGACTTGTTCCTTATATTAGTAGTACTAATGTCATCTATGATATCATCCTGCAAATGGTCCCCCAACATCCTTATTACATACGCAATTTGCCTCCAAATTCATGCCATTGACATCAACAAAAGACCTAAGTCTAGGGGCTTTTTTCCATAGAGCGTTCATTACATCCAGCTATGAGAGCTTTGGAACATTCCCCTGCACTGTAAAGTGCTTGCCATCTCCAAAAGCTTTTCTCCCTCTCCCTCTCCCCCTCCCCCCTCTCTCTCCTGAGGGAAAAACAAAACAAAACCCAAAACATCAGGGAAGGAAACAATTTAACAATCTTTACATTTAAAAGAGAGCTGATTTCCCCCACTGTAAAGATTTGCACTAAGACTTGGCATTATGGTATATGCATATTTTAAGACTGGTTTCACTGGGAGTTTATCCTTTTTCAGCAGTTGACATGAACCTGAGCCAGTCTAGATTTTCCAAACTATTAAATGGATAAAGATGAAAACATGTTTCCTTAAAAAATAAAGGAAGTAAAACTTTATTATTTAAATCAATCAGTGTATATAAAAGACAGAATAAGCATCTTATTAGGGAACTGTACATACTGTATTCCTTTGTACATGAGAGAGTAGATGGAAGGCTGTGGGTTCATGAAGGCACCTGGTTTCATCTTTCTACTCTTTCTGAACTTTCCTTCCTTCCTTCCTTCCTTCCTTCCTTCCTTCCTTCCTTCCTTCCTTCCTTCCTTCCTTCCTTCCTTCCTTCTTCCCTCCCTCCCTCCCTCCCTCTATCTCTATCTCTATCTCTATCTCTATCTCTATCTCTATCTCTATCTCTATCTCTATCTCTATCTCTATCTCTATCTCTATCTCTAGACAAACACAATACAGAAGTCTGATGATGGCAGCTGAGATTCTGCAGAAACGTTGCTACAACTTTAAAAGCACAACTATAATGACGTGGGAAAGTACCCGAACAAAGCTGAATACCATACATACATACATACATACATACATACATACATACATACACATATACACACACACACAGAGAGAGAGAGAGAGAGAGAGAGAGTATGTTTCATATGAAAAAGAAAGTACGCCTTCTTTGAGTTCAAGGGTTTAATGCATCAGGACACAGTAAAAATCATCTGGTTCTTAGCAGTTTTTAAAAGTAGGTAAATACAACCTCAGATGAAGAAGAACACATCACATATTACACCATGTCATGATGGAAGTCAATGGAATGGAATGATTACTTGGAAGTTCATGCATATGAAGTCATCACTGTAGAAAACCTTATTATTGGTTTCCATTGTACTCAATAGGATCTATTTTAAGTAAGGATGATGTGCAAACAGCAGGCTTCGTGTATTACATTATGTTAGGAATAACCATAGTTACCTAACGTTGTTTGGATAAATAATATATAAACCATGATAGCAAAGTTTAAATGTGTTTTCACTTTAAACTCTAAATGATATAATTTGGGTGCAGTTGAGAAATTGCCATAAGAGGGAGCTAGAGAACCTGGATTGCTACTGGATTGATGGTTGATTGATCTGCCTGTTCCTTGTAGCTGAGGTTGAAGGAGGAAAGAGTTTTGAATGCTGCAGATCTAATCTACTGTGAGAAGATATTTACTGGACTGATTTATGAATTGACATTGTAAGTTAAATGAGCTTTTTTCTTTGACACTGGATTTCTGCAATTGAATAATCTCCGGACCGAACTGACTGAACACTAGTGAATGATATTTGGACTGTTTGACCCTGCTAAACTCTTAATGGAATAAACTATTCAACTAAAAAACGCTTTCTCTCATATTCGCCTGACTGCCTGACTGCTGTGCACATTCTGCTAGGGTATATCTCTAACACATATATTCTTGCAATAGGATAGGATCTTGATGTACTTATACATTGGATCTGGTCACATACATGCAATGTTATATTGAATATCGGTATAACAAAATAATCTTAGACTTAGTAAATCCTTAGAATTGTACATGCATATGTTCACTTATATTTTTAGAACCCATTAGAAGTGTTCATGCAATAATGACTCTTTTTCTACTGGCCATTTTATTTTGCTTGTAATAGAAACCTTGCCATATTTATAACAAGCTGCAAATAGAGGTTCCCCCCCTCAACAAACAGACCAAACAGTAGACTGCAAGCCATGGTTAAGGCAGTAGCTAGAATCTCCACAGGGAAACAGCAAAATTTTTTGCACTGTCAGGGCTATTTTTTGCCATCTTAAAACAACTACTTGTCACTGTAAGATTACCTGAATGATTTTCTGTGTCTGAATATCAAGGATCATTATTTTATTCCACTTAGGCTGAGTAACATAAATATATTTGTCTCTAACATTGACAGCAGAAGCCCAAAGGCAAGACTGAACAACTTCACCTTCAAGAGTAGGACAGATATCTGCCTGAAATAAAAAAAAAGAATCTCTGTCAAACATATTCACAAAGCCCGAAACCTGAGGATGCTAAGTAAAAATTATGCACTTATTTATGCACTAAAGTACAGGGATTTTCTTACTTGTACTAGAAACAGTCTTGTGCTCTTTAGTATGCAATAGTTTGAATTTATTAATAATTTTTATTTATTTTATTTATTATTTAGATGTATAATCCCACCTTCCCCCACAAAACTCAAAGCATCTCTCTCCAGCAGGAACATGAACTTTCAGATTGGATCTATTGTTCTGCATTCAAAATTGCATTTCTATAGCCAAGTGCAATGTACCATATCAACAAACAAGCGCCAAACTCATCTTTGTATTTTTTTATTCATACACATTTGTGTAACTTGTTCTCTCTTTTCATGATTTAATTAGGCTCAGGTTTCTCAATTAAGTGAGGTTCAAATTAGGCTCATGTTTCTCAGTCTGTGGCTCGAAACCCGATAGTTTAGCCCCCCAGAGGGATCTTACCTTAGAGATAATTGGGGGAAGGTTGTCACAATACTTTTTTAAAATCCCCTGATGTGCCTTGCACAGGCAAGAAGGGACACTGTTAAAAATACATTTTATGCTTGCTCCCTTTGTAAATCCATTACACTACCCAAAAGTTTGCAAATCCATGTAGTATATAGATTAAGATTTAATTATTAAAACTAAGAAGTGTATTTATTTCCTCAACATATCATCAAGGAAATTTTGTTTATAGGAGAGATATCATTTATGACACAAGCCACCATATATACAGAGTTTAGGAATCCTTGTGTTAGATCAACATTATCAATACTCTGGATATTAATCATGACCCCAGACTTACATAACTGGTGAACACTTTCTCGTTTGGTTTGATATGTCTCTGGATCTCACAGTCAGTTGGCTGAATTATTGTGATTCCATCCTCAGAAAAAACATAGAACATACTTCCCACACTGAGCCCTTCAAGAAAAAAGCAGAACAAAAAGAGCAAGGGAAGAAAAGTCATATTTCCCATGTCTAAAAGCAAAATGAAAGCTCAACCAGAAAAGAAAGTACTAACAAGGAAAAGCTGGAAGGAAAAGGAAAAACACCTAAAAATTAGGATGCTTTTGGTGCATTCACAAAATTAAAGTTCATATCACAAGTATGGCTTCAAGGTGTGGAAAAAGAGATAGAAGTAGACCCAAAAATGTTTTGCCTTGGTGGTAGCAGTAAAAACTTCAAATAAGAAACTGGGGTCATGGATCTGTTGATCAGACAAGCAGGCTTCTTTCCTTTACAGGAAAAAAGAGACCGTTAACCATGTTGGTTTTTCAGGAAAACACCTCAAATGCAGGAATCCTATGATGTATTGTGCATAGTTCCAAACTGAAGCAACACATGTTATCTATGGCTTTCAGGGAATATTTTGTTTGATGTCCAATAGACTTTGGGGATTGGTCAGTTATCCTAGCCACCAAAGCAAAGACATTTTTGAAATTTTGCAAACTCTAACTCACAAATATGGAACCTTTTAGCATTGCAACAGCACTCATCTGTGAAAACTGGGGCATTCCAGAAGTTTGAGAAAAATAATTTGTCAATGAGCTGCTAGTAAAAGATTGCATTCTACATTTGTGCTTAATCAGAATGTCCCATGATTTAGGCAGAGGACTTCATTTTCCATTACATGCAGAAGCAGTAATAAATACATTGTATACTGTATTGAGCAGCTTTTCCATCATTTTTCAGCAATCCAATCAATACACATGATCAGAGTACAGATTTATACTGGGTGTTTTGTAATGGCTACTGTCATTCCAAGTGATATTGATAGTGTACTTATCTGCCCAACATCCATAGTTCTGTTGTGTCAAATTTTGTTTTACTACTTTTTTTTGGTTTTGCATGGAATATACATATATATTAATTTAAAATATCAGCTATTGTAGATAGTAATTCTGCTTCAGCTAGTGATTCCAAGTCCTGTTCAGACTAGAAATGTTCTAGAGAAGATCACATGCTTCTAGGACTAGAAATTAATCCAGTTTAGGTTAACCACTTTCACTCCCACTTATTTCAAGGAGAGATAATTCAATTCATGCTATTACTCAGAATCAGAGACAGTTTAATAATTTAATAATTTAATTTAAGGTCTTTGATTGGGATAATTGCTTTTTTTAAAAAAGAACAGTTCCAGATAATACTTATTTTTTTGGTTAATGGATGTGAACTTGCAGAAAAATAGAGCAAAGAAACACAATGTTATCTGGATTATTCAATCTTATTATGTTTTAGCCTATGATGTTTAGCCTGCTAGTTATACCACAGAAATATCCCAGTTAAGGAATCAAAATAGATCTAGAAGAATGAAGCTTAAATATGATGCTGGAGTGAGGAACCATGCATTTCTGAAAGCATAGCTAATGCCCGACAGCTTTAATTGCTGTGGATCAGTTAAAGTCTTTGGCTCAAAGTTTCTTATGTAACAGTTCATTATTGAGAACCTTTCCAACAGGGATTTAAAAATGCACATTTGGAAGGTAGAGTTTGGCCTCTGATGAAATGAGTGCGCATTTCTGCAGATATATAAAATTGGGAGATTTTTAATCAAATTGTAACAATCATGCAGTGATTTATGTATAATTGTGAATTATGAATAGTTCATGCACACTGATTTCCTATTCTACATGACTGTTTTGATAAAAACACATGATCTACATTCTAGATTTTTATATGTCATACTCTTAGAACAGTTGCTAATGGTAATACCAAAAATGTATTTAATGTTGTTTATGGATTAGTGATGCAAACACACATTGATAATACATTTTCTATTAGAATACTGTATGTTGTGCTCTGAATTCCACTAGAATCAGTATTTCAATTGCTAAAAATTACATCTACTTTTATAAAGTACAGTATTCTGTCTCAATTATTTTTATTTTGAACAGAGTTTAACTCCAAATGGGCTTTTAGAATTCTTCATTTCACATAGCATTTTCTTCCAAGGAACACGCTTGTTTCTTTTTCCCATTTGAATTATCCTATTGAATTTATTTCAAATAAAGACAATGTAGCCCCATGACTGAATAAGTTTTCTCTCAGGGATATTCACTTGCAATACAGCAGAGTGTTATAAACAAAGAATGGTTCTCACAATCTTTTTGTAGATGAGCAAAATTTAATTTTGTCTTATCATTATATCTGTAATCGGGCTGTGTTTTCATTATTTGCAGTCTGATTGTCTTGTCCTCTTTCTGAAATATCCAGTAGTGCAAATTTAAAAATTCAGGAATAACTGACATAACAACCCAGAAGGCTGCGCAACATTCATTGCCATCATCTATGATGTTACATTTACCGTATTTGAAATTAATCTTAAAACTGCCTTTCTGATTTTCTAATATTTCTATTCAACACTTCCAAGGTCAACACAAATAGCAAAGGAGATAGGGGGCATCCTTGTCTTGTGCCTTTCCTTATATTAATAAAATCTGTAAGTTCCCCCTCCATCATTACCCTTGCTGTCTGTTTATTATATATGGCTTCTATTGCTTGAATAAATTTTTTAGCAAAACCCATCTGCTCCAATAATAATAACATAAATCTCCAGTTCACGTTGTCAAATGCTTTTTGAGCATCTAGGAATATCAAAGCCATTTGCTTTTCAGGATGAGCCTCATAGTATTCCAAAGTGTCCAAGATTACTCTCATATTGTCTCTAATTTGTCTCTTTGGCAGAAATCCATTTTGATCTGGGTGAATAAAATTATTTAAATATTTTTTAAGTCTTTCTGCTAAGATTGAAACAAAGATTTTAGAGTCTGCATTCAATAAAGAAATAGGTCTATAATTCTTAATTTGCAGTGGGTCAGTCTCTTCCTTCGGTATAAGTGTAATATAACCCTCTGACCATGTTTTAGGTATCATCTTTTTTAACATAACTTCATTCATAACTTCTAACAATGGGATGCTCAATGATTCTTGAAATGTTTTATAGAATTCTGCTGGAAGCCCATCTGGACCCGGTGCTTTCCCATTATTTTGTCTCTTAAATGCTTCATTTAGTTCCATCATTGTTATATTGCTTTCTAGCATTTCTTCAGTCTCTTTAGGTATCTTTGGTAAATTAGCTTCCTGTAAATACTGTTTGACTTTTTCCTCATCAATATTCTCTTGTTTATATAGTTGCCCATAAAAATCTCGAATAATTTCTTTTTTCTCCTTATTCCCATAACAAACTTGGCCTTGTTCATGTATTAACTTCAAAATTTTTCTTGATTCCTTCTCTTTTCTCAATTTATATGCTAGCCATCTACCTGGTTTATTTGCATCCTCAAAATAATTCTGTTTAAAGTTTCTGATTTTCTGTGCCAGTTCTTCTTTCTCTATTAATTCCATTTTATGTTTAATTACATCCAGCTTCAATTTAATATCCTTTTTCTGTGGCATTTTCTGTAATTCTTTTTCAAGAATTTTATACTCATCTTCCAAGGCCTTAGAAGCTTGCCTTTTCCTAATATTCTTTTTTCTTGTATAATCTATTATCAAACCTCTAGCATATGCCTTCATTGTATCCCACACATTCTGCGTTGAAGTATCTTCTTTTTTATTTTCTCTGAAGAAAAAAGCCAATTCCTTCTCCATCCATTGTATAAAATCTTTCTCCTTTAAAATAGTATTGTTTAATGTCCATCTCGATCTTTTTTTTTGTTCCTTCCATTTAATTGTCATTGGGCTATGATCTGCCCAAGTACTTGTTTCAATATTTGTTTCTTTAATATTGGATATTAATTCTGTTGAGATCCAAATCATATCTAATCTGGACCATGATAAATGTCTATTTGAATAAAAAGTACATTGTTTAGTTTTAACATTTCTTTCTCTCCAAATATCTTTTAAAGTTAATTCATCTGTCATTTTAAAAAAAGACCTTGGGAGAGCCTTTCTATTTTGCTTTGTTGTTGTTGCTATATAGTCCAATTTATTGTCCACAATTCCATTAAAATCTCCCATCATAATTATATTAACATAGTCCAGTCCAATTATTTTCATGTGTAGCTTTTTATAAAACTCTTCTTGTTTATCATTCGGAGCATAAATTGCAATCAAGAGTATTTTTATATTATTGTCCATTATTTCTACCATTAATACTCTTCCATCTTCATCCGTGTAAATCAATTTTGCTGGGATAGCCTCTTTAATGTATAGAACTACTCCTCTTTTCTTACATTGAGTCAAAGAAGTAAATATTTCCCCCAATTTTGGCTGTAATAACAATTGTTCATGTTGTTTTTTAATATGAACTTCTTGTAAACAAATTATATCAAATTTTAATTTCTCTAATTTATGAAAAGTTTTCCTTCTTTTAACAGCTGAATTAAGCCCATTTATATTCATTGTAATCAGTTTTTTTTCTTCCATGATTATGCTTTATATTTAGGTCTAACCGCTCTCGTGGATCTCACTTCATGCTGTTCTTTGCTATCCATCTGTCCCCCTACTGCTCCTTTCTCTTTTTCAGTCTCCAGTTGTTCCTCTTGAAACTCAATTAATGAGACCTCTATCTCTGCTTCCTCTCTTCTTCCTCCAAAAAATTCTGCATGGAAAAGTTCTGCTTTCTCAATTGAATCAATTCTATATCTCTGCTCTTGCCACCTAAACATTAGTCCTTCTGGAATCAGCCATCTATAATTCACTTCGTTTTCCAATAGCATTTTAGTCTACTTGTCTGTTTGCTATTTCTCTATGTGATTATTTCTACTTTCATATCATGAGAGATGAATGAGGGCATTAGAGAATTGAAGGAAGAAAGGAAGGAGGGCATTCTGAGCCCAAGCTGAAGACCGTAGGAGATCCTGAAAGTGTATTACCTTGTGTTTTCTTTATTGCAAAATTCATTTCACTGTTATATCACTATTACTGATGTCTTTAATAAAAGTTCTCAACACTCTAAGAAGCCTTATGATGCTAAGGGCTAAAGGATACAGCCTTTCATCACAGGGTGCCATCAATATGGATTATTTCAGTAATTTAGCAGGATGTCAAGCTGTTTATAGGTCTGCTAAAGGCCTAGAAAGTTAGCCGTGAACACATTTGGTTGTAATCAGCATTTGTTAAGTTCAAAAAGTTAAACAAAAATTCCCGTGCTGATTTTTTGCATGTGCAAATATATAAGAACAGTTATACTCCATAAAATTATAGTTTGATACATGGATGAATATATATTTTATATGTTCATATAATATCTTTAAATCTGAAATGTTTGCTTTCCAAAGGAACATTTCATAGTGACTGTTTTATTTTGCAACCCCATATATTTTTCAAGTATGATAGTATGGAATAAGGCCAGGGATGTATGCCTTCCAACCCTATTGTGAGATAGAAAGAATATTTGAATTTTGAAAATGTTTGATTGTTTAAAGCTGTGTACAAAAACTGAATGCATAATTGCCAAATAAACAAGCATGGATAGTAAGCAATGTTCTATTTTGCTTAAAGAAATGAGTGGGACCCTCCCCCCATATGTACAGGATATTGAGGAAATATGGCATTGAAGAATGTGGCTTAATTAAACAATCTGTACAAATACAATTGTGATATAAAAATGACAGGGACTGATTGCTATAATTTAAAATATATATAATATAGGTAAAAAATAAATATTATTCTGCTAATGATGATGATAATGTTTAAACTCTCAATAATGTTTTTTTTAACATATGGAAGATCTAATACAGTCTTCCCAAACAGGATATTTTTCAGAGGGGTGAATTTCAACTTCCAGAATATTTAATAATGACTATGTAGTTGAAGAATTCTGAGGGTAGAAGTCCATATGGGTAGAAAATGTCCAGGTGGCACAATACTTGCCTGGCCTATTATGTCTTAGGCGCTCTTTTGAAAATGTATATTACCATATTCATATTGTTCCAGTTATGCAATTGGTTTGCCTGTGCCTTAAACTGAGACTAGGCAATATTGCTAACATGAGTGTAAAATCAGTAGAGAATGGTTTCTTATGGATTTATTAAAGCAGACAAGCACATTATCACTACAACAAGACAATGTTACTGCAGTACCTTCCTCTCGCCACAGTATGTTTGCAACTGCAGTATCAGAGAAATGGGAGAGCCAGAAAATGGAAACAAAAAACATTGTCAACATTTCATTGTAGCAGTTAAATGATGTTAATACTCTTTTTCTCTTTTCTTACACAATAGCAATTTCTATAGTAAGCAATTGCATTTTTCCAGAGAAATAAGGTTGTCAGAGAGAACCTCACCAATTTTGAATTTTTGTGTTAGAATACCAGACCCCACCTCCCCTCTCAGTCAAAGTATTTGTACATAGGAAAACCATCAAATTCACCAAAGTATCTTGGATTGTTTGCCTGCAAAAAGGGTGGTAATCTTTGAGACAACTCACTGTAATCACATAGAGCATGTGTATCAAACACAATCATGTCTAAGCTATATATAGCGCCATACAGGTCAAAATATTACTCTGCTAATAGTGATGATAATATGTTTAAACTCTATAATGATTTTTTAAATGTGGAAGATCTAATATAGTCTTTGGAACCAAGATGCTCTTCAAAATAGCCTTGGTTAGTTTGGTGCATGTTGGCCAGCATGTTACAAGCATAATCTGTTTTCCTCCAAGCAAAATCACACTATTTTATGCAAACTGGAATATCTAATATAGTCACTACCTTATAGCCAATGCACTCCTGGCCTCTTCCAGTTGTAGACTTTGGGGCTATTCTGCCATCTAACATAAGATGGCAACATTCTGTTTGTTGCTAAAAACAAATTATTTAGGCAGATGTATTAAATTCCAATTCTCTCCTGTTTATTTTGTTGTGATATACACACTGGAATTAACGCCATACATTTTTGCACTTATCTGTAAAATATCTCACAGGTAGATTTTTTAAAAATTTATGTGTAAATTGACCTTTAAGGAATTTGTCACAGGCAATGTCACCTAGCAATGTGCATGAATGATGAAGGTAACTAATGCAATCCAACTAAGACAGACAGCTTCAACTGCCATAGTTAATTTTATCTAAAAAAATGAATGCTAACCTGAGTAATGCCTTAAGAAATGTAGTTGGAACTATTATTTCCTACCCTGTATATTGAATCTCATAGTTTCACATTCCAGAACATAGTTTTGCAGATAATTTATGACCTAGGATATATAATTATGAAGTAGAGGGTTTATTATATCGTATTGTCTTTCCAACCTGAATGGGACAATTCTTCAAATCATGAATTGTAGTTTAATTAGTGAATGTGAAGCAAAGCAAAGGGCTTCATAGTCATGAGCTGAAAAGAGCAAAGGCTGCTGGGAAGACAACTGAGGCTAATGCAATCCTGCTGCTGTTAACTATTATTATTGGATTTAATTAATTCAATTAATTTAGATTTAATTTAATTTAATGCAGCATTGTTTAGCCTGATACCTAAAGGGTTGAAATTATAATTTTCATAATTTTGAAGCACTTTGGCCAAAAACCAATGCTAGCTGGTAATTCAGAAATAATAGAATTGGAAAGATTGCCAAAGAAAATCTGCTGGTTCAATCCATTTTTAATTGATCCTTGGGGAGGGTTTCCCAACACTGTACTCTTCATACACCATAAACAATTTCAGAAATAAATTTGAAAGCATTAAGTTCAAGGACTCCTGGAATTTTTACCTTACTAATGAAAACTACATAAATTTCCATAACTTAGAAATCTACAGACAAGAAACTATCACGTTTTGTAAATAATTCTTATTTTTAGTGATCAATGTGAACTAGAAAGCCATTCTGAAATTAGACCTCAGTATGTGGTCCTTTATGCAGGCAAAATCCAGTTTGGCTCAAATCACTCAAGTCCATCAAAAGAGGATATATAATTAGAAAGTAGATATATAAATTAAACTTACGGGTTTTTCTTGCTGAATCTTCAATGAAGAGAGATGAAATGTCCTCATCTACTCCCACTTCATTTTTAGCAATGCAAGTATAGGCACCTGTGTCTTCATATCGAACACTTTTGATATGAAGTTCACTTCCATTTGCTGCAGCACCACCAAAAGATAGGCATAAAGAGTTGGAAATGCAAAAGGTTGCAGAACCTGAACAATTGCCAGGATCCTCTCCTGAGCATATTACTTTGCTGGAGAGCTCTGATGAAATCAAAGAGATTATAGACCAGTCTCAAAATGATTCTGTTGTCCAATATTTTTTGAGGTGAGATGGCTTACAGAAGGAAAATTCTGAATATCCTGCAGATATCCACACTGATATCTTTTGTCAGAATAAGGAAAGGACAATTGAAAAATCTATCCATAGAGTTAACATTTCTGAACTTCTATGAATCCTTTTTTTTTTTTTTTTTGAAAATTGCATTTTTACAGGTATGCTGTCATTTTGAGTATGTGTAAAAATGGCATTTATGGGGGAATTGTGAAATTTGATTGAAATATACTTCGTATTTTATTTTTCCCTTTTATGGACAATCTTTGGCCCTCAAGTAATATGCAGACCACAGAGGCCTGTTGTAGATACTACAGCTCCATCCCTGAAGATATTAGGGCAGTACCGTGTTCCGCTATAATAGCACCTCTGGCAATGGAAAGTCTTCCTCCCCTCATTTATTCTTTGCTTTCTTTATATTACAATATTTGTAAATCATCTCAATCCTGTAAGTTTGAGGCAAGTTAAAAAAAACTGCTTACAAAAATACAGCAAGAAAAATCTAATATAATAAGAATGCTTGTTCACAATCATTCAAAGCTGATATTGGAATTGATTCTAGATGTAATATTCTAATGCTATGTCATTTCTTTTTTGCTTTAGGTTGCTACTTTCCAACTACTTACACCTCTTCCTTCCATTAAGATTGATCTCCTGAAAATATCCATCAGTGGTGGGATTCAATTTTTTTTTACTACTGGTTCTGTGGGCATGGCTTGTTGGGTGTGGTGTGGCTTGTTGGGCATGGCAGGGAAGGACACTGCAAATTCCACATTCCCTCCCCACCCCACTAACCTTCTTTCCAGGTCCATTGTCCTGTGCAGGGGAACAAAACGAGACCCAGCCAATCAGCTGGGACTCAGGAGGCAGAGAATAGATGGAGTCAGGGCCAGTCAGAGGCAGCATTTACTGGTTCTCCAAACTACTCAAAATTTTCACTACCGGTTCTCCAGAATTGGTCTGAACCTGCTGAATACCACCTCTGATATCCATGCAGGTTTTTTTGTACTGTTATGCAAAGGATTTGCTATGATGTTCTTCCAGATTTTTTTCCCAACTTCCCAATGATGTTTATAAACCAGGTATTCCTTAATGGTTTCCGAACCAAATAAAATTATTAACTTCTGAAAAGGATAGCTTAGCTTAGGAAACATTCAGTGGAAACATTCTACTGCTCTTTAGTATATTGCTGAAAACTCTACTGACTCTATTCAAAATGGCTAATTTGCAATGATCAGCAACAGAATCACTCAACTGATAATGGATGAAAAGAATTGAATACTGTCTTCATTCTCTAGCAAAAGAGAAGTACATAATATACATAGAACCATTTAAAAAAGAGCTTCAATAAATCAACCAACAATATAGGCCCAGGTATATGTTATATGAATAGCACAAAGGCAAAGTAATATCTAAATGATGTAAGATCACATATTAGTAAAAAAAAAATTAAAAGAAAAATCCTTGAGACTCTGCCAATGATAGATAAAACTCACATTCTTTTTACCCTTACCTAAAATAAGAAGCTGCTTGGATAATTTTGATGTGATAGCCATGCCATTCTTTAACCAGGACATTTTGGGATTTGGAATGCCTTCTGCATGGCATTTGAGGCTTGCTGATACTCCTGGTTCTTGTGCCTGACTTTCAGGATAGACACGAATCACTGGCGGCACTATGAGAAGAAAAAATAGGAACTGATGACTTCAAATTACATTAAATTAAGCTTTGCAGCTCTTAGGACATCAGCTACTGTATGCAAAGCCAATTCAGGTGATTTGTATAATTGCATGTTTTTTTCCAAGGGATGGGTTGCTTCTAACCTGGGCAATGATGAGTAAAAAACTAAGCACTGGATGTGAAGCTCTTCATTTCTTGTGATTTATATTTTAAAGTTCCACACACATGGACCACACTGATTTTGTATTAACTGAGTAATTCCATTCATCCACCCACCCATCACTCACCTATCCATCCATCCATTACCCACTTACATCCACTCATCCATCCATCCACCCATCCAATTTATATTATCACTGGTTACAGAAAACAAATGACTCTAGGATTAACAACTACATGATTCATTTAATAACTGTAGTGATTGCCTGATAAGTGTTACAAAAATATCATAACTCACAACTCATAACTCACTTAACAACTGACTTGCTTAGCAATGGAAGTGTGGGCTCAATTGTGGTTTCTTTTTCTCTCTCTCTTAATTTTAAATGAAATTACTGTCTGAACAAATGAAAACTCTCTTTTCACCAGTTTTGTGCTTTTGATTGCAAGTGCAGATGCCTTTGTAATAAAAATAAGCCAATAATCAATGCTAAGACAGTTTAAATTAATATATTATATATAGTATATTTGGACATTATTAAATTGTGAAGCTGGTGTTGAAAAAATAATTCTTTTCTGGGCAGCACACTTAATATAAATCTAATTATGTTTTACCTCAAAGTCTGGAAAAGAACCTACCTCTTGCCAGATGGAATTAAACCATCCTGAGTTCTGGTATTAAAAACTGGAAGCAAATGCTATTATTGTTCAAATCAACATAATGTAATGAAATGAAAAATAAAAACAAGCTATCTGTCAAAACATTAGAATATTCTACATTTTGTTGCTGGTTGCAAAGTCTAATATGAGATATTATCAACCGTTAAATATATGAGTATTTAACATATCCAGGCTTCAAAAATCTGAATGGCTATTGGATGGCAGCAAAGTATTTGAGTTTTGTGCCATTTTCCCACTATTTAATTGATTGATTTTTTTCCATTATGTGCCATCAAGTCTTTGTCAACACTTAACAACCACACAGAAACCACCTAAATGCAATTCAAACCTGGTAACCCAATTACTTTGTCAGTCCAACTATTTTGCTTATTTTAGAGGGGGAGTCATTCTGAAACATTTCATGGAGGGGAATATTAATTCACAATGACTGTGCTGAAGGAAGGAAGGAAGGAAGGAAGGTCGGTCCTACTGCTTCACTGCTAAAGGTAATACTTGCCAAACTGGACATAATTTTTTGCTGCCCCATAGTGTTTAGTAAATTGCTTTTCCTTGGTCATCAAATAGAGCTGTGAAACTTCAGAAGCTGCTTAATCTCACTCCTAGTTTCCAAAAGTCCTAGTACTTTTCGATGAAAAACCATTAATTTGGACTTGTGTCAAGCTCTATCTAGGATTTTTCTTAGTGAGTCATCCCCCAATTCTAGCTCTTTTCTGATCTCAGATATCTACTTTCTTGTTTACTTCCAAATTAATCTTTTTATAAATCCATTCATCCTATTTATGATTACATATGCACAAAACATAACAAGTCATATTTTTAATCACAGGAATATATGCTGGGTCCAGACTGTTTAGGTATTCAATATAAGTACAAGCATTTTGAATTAAATACCTCAAATTCATTTAAACCTTGGTATATTCTGCTTAGTGTATTGTTAACCAAGTTGGCATTACTTTCAATGTTTTAAGGGCTGTCCTGTGTATAACATATCATATTAATACAATTGGCAAAGTATGAATCTCTGTTGTCATTGTTTTGACATATTTGTGCCCAAAGTAAGAAAATAACTGCTTTTGAGGTCACTTACTTTCTAATGAAAAAAAAAAAAAACTGGATCTAATGTACCCCCAAGCTATCTATCTTTTAATTAGCTGAAATGGATGGTACTTCTAATAGATGTATCCTCAGGCTGAATTAATTGAATTAATTATATGCATCCTCAGGCTGAATTAATTGAAACCAGTATCAGGCAACCAAAACAGAAAAATTCTGGATACATATAGATATAGGACATGTTCTTATGGGGTTATCAAGGTCGAAGTAGATGGAAAATATTTTGGAATTATACTGAAAATTGTTCATAACAAATATCCGATTTCCAGTATTTAACTATTAGTAAATATTTTATCAATCTAAACAATTCTACTGGTTAGCAATTCAAAGATGCAACAATGGCCATCGGACACTGCCACAAACTTGATCCTATATAGTAATTATCTTCCACCTGCGTTTATAGTGGGACCTAGTTTTTACACGGTGAAAAGAAAACAGCTTGACAGCTGATCAATCTGTTACCACAACATAAAACCAAAGAGACTTTCCTGTAGCTGTTTATAGTCTGGGCAACAGAAAGAGGAAAAATAATATTATCATTGATTATAGTATAAACAGAAATCAGATTTCATACACAGCAGTGGTTGGAATTCTTTCAATACAGCTTCTTTGCTTTTCTACAATAACTAAAAGTTTGTGTATTCTTATATCCCTCTTGTCTATTTCAATTCTGCTTGCTAGTGAAAAGCTGCAGAATCATCTACTATGACTCAAACCCAGTATGAGATATGAACAAATCATGTTCAGTCTTGTTTGTTTTGTTTATCTTACTGCAGCTAAACCCTACATACAGAGCAAGTTATGCTGTATAACATGAGGATGTAGAGTTGGGATTAACAATCTATGGCCCGTTCAAGCTCAGAATTTCAGAGTAAACCCAAGATTTCAACATTCTCAACTGGAAATTCTCTAAAAATATTGAAGGACTGTTTTATTCACGAGCCATTGCAGGAATCAACTGAATAGGTCCAGGTCTCCTTCATAAAAGAATGGCAGCTTCTGAACTTTGTCAATTGCTTACAAGATAATAGGTATAACTAAAAAAAAAACATGGTTATGAATACATATATACATATAAGAAAAGTAAAAGAAAATAAAAGAAACAATAGGACAAGGATGGTAGGCACGTTGATGTGCTTATGCATGCCCCTACAGACCTCTTAGGAAAGGGGTGAGGTCAATAGTAGACAGTCTAAGGTTAAAGTTTTTGGGGTTTGGGGAAGAAACTTTAATGAGAACTGAAGCGAACATGGCAATGGAGTCTCAGATACAGTTGCCACCCTAATTCCAAGCTTTCTGTCTGATCAGCTGGGAACAAGTCCAGAGCAAATATTACAGACTGTGAAGAGCAGGTGTGACATCTGAGGAGCCACATATAGCTCTACATCATCCTCTTTATGGCCTCATAACCTCAGAATGTGCAGCCTTTATGGCCTCATAACCTCAGAATGTGCAGCCTGAATCTTCTATTCCCATTTTTTAAGGAAAGTTTAAAAAGAAAGATACAGCTCTTTTTAAAAAAAAAAAAAAACACCAAAATTTAAAACTACAGGCCATTTTCTCACTACATGGGAAATTTAAGATTCAAAATGGCATCTTGAACTTCTGAGAAGGCATCCATTTTACTCCTTAAAAAACCCAAAATTTCTCCAATAAGGAAAAAAAAACCAGTCTGAAAATTTTATCTTTGCTCAGTCTGTAGATGTACTTCAAGGGGAACAAAGATATAAAGTAAAAGGGTGAAAATTATGCTTGTTCATTCATTCTATACAACTCATACTTTTGTTTCTTCGAAAATTGATTATGCTGAAGAATTCCCCCTTCTCAACCCCAAACTGATAATAATAGTGTTATGAACTAATAAAAGCGCTCAAATAAAGTTTTAACAAACCTTAAGAAAAAGCAGGGTTCTAATCCTGCACTTCTGATTGGCTGATAATAGCGATATCGGATTGGTCCATTCTGGGGAATCTGATTGGCTGTTAATGAGCCACTCTCATTGATTCAAGGGTTTAACGCTTCCATGTTTCTCACTGGCTAATAGGTCAGCAGCCTGCCCTATAAAAGGGTTGCTGCTGCCCTAGGGTTTTTGCTCTGTTCAAAATGATTAAAAAAGAGTTGAAGTGCACTGTTCACTGCCTCATCTCCGTTCTTTGCGCCCATGCGCAGAATTTAACACTGGCGACGAATGTGGGATGTGGAGACATCAGAGCTGACTGAACACTACAGAGCACCAAACAGAGCACGTGACTGAAGGCGCATCGACAACGGAAACCATGTCCGGCGGCGCCATACCTCCTGCTCCATTTGACCCAGCACAAGAAGACTGGGACTCGTACATGGACCGGTTCCAGATGTTTCTGGAGACCAACAACTTGAAGGATGCCACTACGGGAAAAAAGTGATCAGTGTTCCTGACCCATTGCGGGCCTGCCGTCTTTAAGATGGCCAAGGCACTAGCGAAACTGGCTGAGGTGAAAACCGTGGACTGGGATGTCCTCGCAACCCTGCTACGGGCCCATTATGCACCTGCCGTACCAACGCTTGTCCAAAGACATGAATTTTACCAGAGGGACCAGTGGAAAGGAGAGAACGATGCAGATTTCATCGCGGATCTCCGGAACCTGGGAGGCCTCTGTGGGTTTACAGACCTCGAAGAAGCTCTGAGAGACCGAATAATTCTGGGATTAGAAGACCATACGATGCACACGATGGCCAAAGGGGACATCGACCTTGCTGATGTCATCAAGGACGCTACTGCAGCAGAAGCAACCAGGAAGTCGGCCACCCGAATGCGCAGCACCAACGCACCGCTCCATCAACTTGCCAGCGATACCTCACCTCGCCTAGAGAGGCACACAACAGCGACCCACCATGAGGACCTTGAATCACCATCAGAAAGTGATGAGGAGGAGGAGGTCAACCGGCTCCAGTCTGAACGTGACCAACGCCACCAGCGGAATTAAAGACTACCGCACCAATGCACGGGTTGTGGGGCAAACCACCCGCAATCAGACTGCAAATTCCTCAACGGCCTCTGCCATTTCTGTGGGAAAAGAGGCCACATCAGGAAGGTCTGTAGAAGCAAGCAAGGATCCAGCCCATTTCAGAGGGAAACCAACCACTGCCAGACCACAGGGAATCGCCCTGTGAGTCGGGAACATTTGAACCACCAATGGAACAACCACTCCTACAGAAATAAAACACTGGCCATTTCAACGAGATGAGAAGAGGCACACCAAACCATTACAATCAGTCATGCCTCATCACTAGAAGCAAAGAAGATCCGAGTGAAGGTCACCATCGAAAACCAGCCTTGCGTGATGGAAGTCGATTCAGGATCGTCCCTCTCGATGGTTTCCTGGAAGACTCTTAAACAATTAATCCCTGCCATCCGGCGTCAAGACCTCAGAGCCCAAAGAATCATACTCAAAGATTATCAGGGGAACCGAATTCCGGTCGTTGGATCCAGCCAAGTCCAAGTATCATTCAAAAATCGTACTGCGTCATTAAAAAAAAATCATTACCACTGCCATATTTTGATGACGTTTTAACTGCTGCCCCGAATAGAGAAATACTAGAAAAGCGTCTTAAAATGGTTCTCCAGAAATTTAAAGACTCTGGCCTTAAGGTTAAAAAAAATAAATGTCAACTGTGTACAGACAAAGTAGAGTTCCTGGGGTACCTAATCGATAAACAAGGCATTCACCCCACTAATAGCAAACTAAGGACAATCAAAAATGCCCCAAGATCCAGAAATAGGACTGATCTCCAAGCTTTCCTGTGGCTCATTAACTTTTACAACATCTTCTTGCCCCAGAAGGCGACCGTAGCTGAGCCCCTATATAGACTTCTCGACAAAAAAACAACCTGGGTCTGGGAACACCGCGAGGAGCATGCATTCCAACAAGTGAAAAACTTACTCACCTCACATGCTGTTTTAATGCAGTATAACGAGACCCTGCCTTTAACAATTACATGTGATATGTCACTATTTGGAGTAGGAGCTATTTTGAGTCATGTGTTACCAAATGATAGTGAGGCCCCTATTACCTATTTTTCAAGGACCCTATCAAAGGCTGAACGTAACTAGAGCCAGATCGACAAAGAAGCTCTTGCTGTTGTATCTTCTGTGAAACGGTTTCATGAATATGTGTATGGACGAGTTTTTACTATTGTTACCGACCACAAACCTTTGCTAGGGATTATAGCGGGAGACAAGCCAACCCCTATATATTGTCACCTAGAATGACTCGCTGGTCGGAGTTTTTAGCTGCGTACAACTATCAATTACAACACTGCCTGGGGAAAGCCATTCCCCATGCTGATGCATTGAGCCGTGCCCCACTTCCGGAAACCATCGACGACCCAGCTCCAACCCTTACGACACTCCAGATTGAAACGCTACATTCACCACCGCTAACAGCCAGAGACATTGCAATTGAAACAAAATGAGATCCTGTCTTGGCGCGAGTTCTTAGCTGGGTCGAAAGAGGATGGCCAATAGAACAAACCCCTGACGACTTCACCCCTTTCAGAAACCGGCAAACAGAATGTTTTTCGCAAAAAGGCTGCATCCTATGGGGAGATAGAGTCATTGTCCCAGAGCGGTTACAACAAGCAGTATTGAAAACATTGCATGACGGTCACCCCGGCATCATGCGTATGAAAGCGCTCTCATGAAGCTTCGCGTGGTGGCCAGGCATCAACAAACAGATCGAAGCCTGGGTAAAGACTTGCATAAAGTGCCAAGAAGTCAGCAGTGCCCCACCTAGAGCAACTCCAACAGAATGGGAAACACCCCGGGGGCCGTGGTCCCGCATCCACGTTGATTTTGCAGGACCTACTAAAGGACGTACATTCCTCCTAACAGTGGATGCCTATTCCAACTGGCTCGAGATCCATGAAATGAAAAATACTACAACTAAGTCCATCATACGAAAATTGAATAGGCTATTCGCAATGCACGGGCTGCTAGACATTCTAGTCTCTGACAATGGACCCCAGTTCACTGCCCTGGCTATTGAACAATATTTAGCGGACCAGGGTATCCGCCATGCGCTAACTTTGCCGGCGCACCCTGCAGCTAACGGCAGGGCCGAGCGCATGGTACAATTTGTTAAAAAAAACTCTCCACAAAATGGACTATGGGAACATTGATGACAAAATAAACAGAATATTCCTACTCCAACACATCACTCCACATAGTGTCACCAACAAGACCCCAGCTGAACTGTTGATGGGACGCAAGCTCCATTCCCACCTCGACCGGCTTCACCCATCCTACGAGCCAGAAAAACCCTGTGGATCTACTGGAAAATGCCATGAGTTCAAGGTAGGCGACTTAGTTTTCACCAAAAAGCTCTCCAGCAAACCATTATGGGTCGAAGCAACCATATTTCAAACCACCGGGCCCAGATCGTACCGTGTGCAAACCTGCAACGGAAAAATATGGAAACGCCATATAGTTCAGCTTCGCTCTGGGCTACAACCCAGTTCCCACGACTCCTGTGACTCCCAAACTGAGGGGGGAGGGGATGTCGAAGAAACCGAATTCGAGATGGTGGAAAACAGAAGCGAAGGAAGTCAGCAATCGGGCGCGATAAATGAAGAAGAATCAGGGAGGGGACTCTCCTCGCTACAGAGGAATACCTCAGCGGAGGTGAGCCTGCAAAGATTGGAGGACAACAATGACAGCATTAGTGGCATCGAGTTGTCCAGTGAGGATGCAGAACTGCCTGTACCAGATATGTCCAAAAGCGTCCCGACGAAACCGGATGACAGACAGGAACTGGTGGGACAGTGCAAATCCAATAGACAGTTAAAACAACCTACATATCTTAGGGATTACGTCACTGCACCCCTCAAATGGAACCCGGGGGGAAGGGATGTTATGAACTAATAAAAGCGCTCAAATAAAGTTTTAACAAACCTTAAGAAAAAGCAGGGTTCTAATCCTGCACTTCTGATTGGCCGATAATAGCGATATCGGATTGGTCCGTTCTGGGGAATCTGATTGGCTGTTAACGAGCCACTCTCATTGGTTCAAGGGTTTAACACTTCCATGTTTCTCATTGGCTAATAGGTCAGCAGCCTGCCCTATAAAAGGGCTGCTGCTGCCCTAGGTTTTTTGCTCTGTTCAGAATGATTAATAAAGAGTTGAAGTTCACTGTTCACTGCCTCATCTCCGTTCCTTGCAACCATGCGCAGAACTTAACAAATAGAAACTGAAAAGTAACCTGAGAAAAAAACCAAAAGAATTGAAATATCCACCCACTTTCACTTTCCACATGTAATCTTTGGGATGTTTAAAATGTTTAAAACATATTCAGTATTTCTATCCATAATGAAATTTGTGTAAACATGGGAAATCTATTAGCAAAAACTGCACCAATAACCTTTGTGTTCAATACAGAACTTTCACAAAATATCAGTGATATTCTCTTGTAATTAAGTGAAACAAATATACAACTTGCTTACCAAAATAATAATGGGGTAATAATTCTTTGCCCTATGCAAAGATAAGTACAAGACAAGAGAAAGAAGATTTTTTTAAGAATAGCTATTTGGAAGGACTCATTTTAAATGCCAGGAAATGAATACAAAAGGTGTTCAAAAGAAAACTTAAATTTTCTTCCTATTTTGCAGGGAAAGGAATCATAATATTTTTAATCGGTGCTGGTTCTTTGTGATAAGTATTCCTAGATATATAAATCTACTTGGATTGATGTAAAGTTTCATATCTTATTCAAGTTTTTTCTGTGAATTTTTCTCAGTATTAATTAACGTAGCAGATGATTTACTAAAGTTGAATTTCTAAATCTGCCACCGAATTAAATTCAAACTGTCATTGAGATATATCTCTATTTTGATCTCTAAGACATTGTAAGTACATTATCTGCAAATAGATTAATTATATGAAATGTTTTTCTATTCAGACCTTAAATATTCTTGAATGGCCTAATATCTGTGCTCTTATACAGAAAAAAACCATTTAGAAGTTGATCTATTTAGCATAAAATGTTATATCTAATATTCACAGATACAATACATCTCAATCAGGGGTGTCAAATTCAATTTCACCAGGTCACACCAGGGTTGTGTTTGACCTGGGGGAGGGGGGGGTAGAATCAAGACCACATGATTTGTTAATACTACTTTATAATGCCTTGGTAAGACCACACTTGGAATACTGCAAGCAATATTCTGTTATTATTTGTCCTGTCACTATAGTAGCTTGGATTGAGAACTGTGGAATATGCTTGTAGCTCAATGTGCTTAGCACAGGACATAAACTATAGACACTGCTCCTTGACAAGTGCCTTAAACAAGTTGGACCAGCAAAAGCTTCCTTAATCAAGGAGAGATCCAATGTAGAACTAAGAAGAAGTTTTCTGACAGTGAGAACAATTAATCAGTGGAACAGCTTCTCTCCAGAAATTGTGGGTACTCCATCCCTGGAAGTTTTCAAAAATAGACTGAACAACCACTTATCTGGGATGGTATAGTGTTTCTTGCTTGGTCAGTGGGGTGGATTAGATGGTGTCCAAGATCCCTTCCAAGTCTTTATTATATACTATTCTAATATTCAAGAATATAATAAGACAAATGGAGACTTTAAACTTCTGCTATTCGGGAACTTCTCAAGAGATTATACTGGATTGAATCTTCAAATCCCTTAAACCAGTTAGGTCTGTGTTGAAGTTTTTGAATAGCTTATATGAGCTGCAGACCAGTGGCCACTAACTGGTGGGCCGGGGACCACTGGTGAGCCATAAGAAAATTGTGGTGGTCTGCAAAGTAGAGCCATGTGAGCTAAAATTGGAAGGTAAGTCCAATGGCAGGGAAGGAAAAGTTGGTCCCATATTCCAGAGCTGCAGTAGTCACAAGACTGGCCTTTTGGTCATCCCAGAGCAGCTCCTCCAGTCCATGGCAGGTCGGAGCACCTGGTTGGAGGAGCACCAACATTAACAAGCCACCATCAGTCAAAATTCATATTAGTGGTCTGCGGGATTTAAAATTATGAGTTTGGTGGTCTCTGAGGTCCAAAAGATTGGTGACCCCTGCTCCAGACCATCATCGCTCACACCTGTTTTCAATGGTACCATCTCAATGGTTTTCAATGGTCCCATCCCTTGCCAGAAACAAGGTCATCTTATATTTTGCTTCAAATGTATTATCTAATTCTGCCAAAATGAGACCATTAAATTAAAAATATTTTTTATGTCTAGTGACAATGGTACCAATTCAAAGTTAAGATATGTTTATTTTCCAAGTGTCATAGATTGACACTGGAAAAGCATCACTGTACTCTATACAGCATGGGGCAAAACCTAGTATAACCCAAGTATACCCTTTAATAATTAAAATAAACGATTTATATATTCAGTGTTTAGAGCCATCCATCTCAACCAAGTGAGTCTGGGTTGGTTACAATTCTAATGTAATCCTGTATTATGTGTTCAAGCTTTGCATAGGAATGTGCACCATGCATACAAGAGAAAAAGGTACACAACATCTATCTAAAACCAATTTGTTAATTTAAATTAAAGAACCAGCAAAAACTACCAGCATTACAGAATGGTAGATTTTTTAAAAAAGAAAAAGTGAAAAAACATAGGATGTCTGTGCTGTGTAATTAGTCAGCTAAATATATACAAGACACATTTACAATCTGAGTTTAATGTTTGATCATGCACACAAATTAACCTTGTTAACCTCAGTAGAATTATATCTGTCCTGAAGGAATGTACTGAAAAATGTATTGTTTTCCTTCTTGTAGTGCATTTCTGAAAAGATCAAAAGCTTATGTGTTTCTGAAAATGGGAGGAAGTCCAATAAAAGCCATCATGTTAATTCATTTTTCTCTAAGGGGCTACAAGGTTGGTCTAATAAGCCATTTCAGAAAGTACACATTTATTGATCAGCTAAGACTATGTAAGATTATAGCTGCTGTTAAAATATTCTGCCTTTCCATTTTATATTAAAATAAAAATAGGCTTCCCTTCTGTTGACAAGCATTGTGAAAATGTTATTTACCATTTTGAGTTTTACATATTGTAGGTTTCAGTAAATTTGAAAAGCAGGCTGAACTTATGAAAGACAAAAGAGTTTTATGACTTTTCAAATGCTTTCCAATTTAACAGGGCATAAGATTTTCCAGAGGATTGGGCTAGGATTCATAAAACAGTAAACAAAATAAAAAAAGAACTGCCTTGGCATCTCCAAACACAACACATTTAAAGTTTTTTGAGATAGCACTATTTAAAAAATGACTGAAGTAGCAGTTTACTTGGAGCTAGGTAGATTTTGAAGAAGTAGTATTCTCAATCTGATTGATATTCCCTAATGAGTCTCCACTTTGAAAGTGGTTCTGATCTGTTCTGGTTAAAGAAAAGCCTGTTCAGAGAGAAGGCAAAATTATAAACAGCAGAAATTTAATTTAAATGGCATGGATATTCTAAAATAACTGAGTTGATCTTTAAATATGATTGAAAGATCTCATTTAGTCATTTCAACTAGAAATTCTCAGAGTTGTAGAATCTCATAGGTGCTTTTTTCTTTAAAAAGTAACTGCACTTTTTTTGCAACCTGGATGACTGAGAATCTCCACACAGAGTTGTAGAATGCATTGTCTTAGAGTGATTTCTAGAATATTCCTCAGTTTAACAAAACCATTTCATCCTGCAAATTATTTGGAAATAATAGTGAAATTTCTGGTCCTTTTGATTTCAGAGAGTAAAACCCAGTTCATCTGGAACTGAAATGATCTCATACATGTGTAGAAAATCTGAACTGGGAGCTGATCATGTGGGTAGTTCAACCTGCTGGACATTTGGATTTATTTTATCTGTGAAATTATCAGCTGCAACTGCACAGCTAAGATATATTTTGTCATTCATTAAAGAATGCTTTATGTGTACAGAATTTTACTAACCAGACTGGCAATGCACATATTGACCTTGGCAAGTCAATAATCAAGAACTGTCTGAAAGAATATATGCCAGATTAGTTAAACAGAGGTTTTATTTTCCCTGAAGAAAAAAAGATTCAATTACTTGGTAAATTAATATGAATGGAATTCAATATATTAAATGGCATTATGCTCAGGAATGATTCCTAATACACCCAATAAGTAATTAATTTCAGGACATATTATATTTTCTAATAGCATGTGAATTAAATCAACTGTTTTATGGAAGATCTCTATAAAAATGGATAAACTCTTCCAGAATTTTGTTTATATGAACAATATTATTAGGATTGCAAAATTATACATGGATGGTAACATACTGAGGTCAAATTGTAACAGTTCTTAATACAGAATAAATACAGGTAGCTTGGAAATTGCTAAACAGCTAATTAATTTCTTCAAGTAATTCACTATTAGAATAAAATATACTCATTCACATATTTGAGCCCTGAGTCTACAGATATTTTGAATGATACTGATGTTTTAAGGCTCATACATTTTTAGTGCTGCTGTGAGCTATACTAGTTCATCAGTAGCACCAGTAGTGTGTGGGATAGCAAAGGACTCTAACTCCTGTTCTGTTCATCATATTTACAGTATATGTGACTTAAATGAAGAGTAGAAAATAATTATCACATTTGAAGATGACCCAAAGATGGGTGAGAAAACACTTTGAAGTATTTCTCAACCTCAACAACTTTAAGTATGGACTTCACTTTCCGGAATTTCCCATACAAGATGAATTTCAGCATAGGCAATTACAAATCTAATATTTGGGTAAGAATATTTGGGTAAGAAAAATCAAATGCATGAGCATAAAAAGGTCAAGGCAGCAGTGACAGGAATGACTTTCTAACAACTTGGAATGGGTAATTAAAAAAACAATCAAAAATAAATTGTAGACAAACACATTTACAAGATCATAAGTTGAAAAACAGAATTCAGAGTTTGATATGGTTTGAGGCATGGGTTAAATGAATGGAGACAGTCTTAGTTGGTGAACTTCCAGCTCTTTATTACATAGTGACTTAAAACTTTAATAACAACAACTCTGCCTTATATAGGCAATCTTAATGCGAAACAACCAATAGGGAGCTGTAAGACGTTCGCTCCAGGACCAATAAGAGTCCTTCATTAAGGGCCAATCGGATTCTCTGAGCCCAACCAATCCGATCGAGCCGCTTAACACCCAATCAGAAGTGCAGGGCCAGAACTCTGCACTTTACCCCAAGCTCGCTTTTATTTTAACTATTTACATACATAACACCCCTTCCCCCTGGCTCCTCAATTATGGTGTGACTATATAGTCCTTCAAATAGGACGGTTGTCTTTTGGGTCTATCAGATTTTCTTTGGACTGGCTGTGTGCAGTCCTGTTGAGGTAGGCTGTTGTTTGGCAGTGGCTCAGCTTCTCGTTCGGGTGTGATTTCCTTTGGAGCATATGACTCTTCTTCCTGCTCCAATTCCTGAGTTTCACTTGTTTCATCTCTTTCTTGGAACAGGTTCCCTGGAATGTCATCTTCTTCCGTTCCTTACCCCCCCCTCAGTTTGGTCGTAGGGGAGTTGTTGGCTGGCCGATATGAGTCATGACCGTAATTGTCATTTCCACAGTCTTTCATCAACACATCTTACAATATAGGATTTGGGCCCAGTCTCGCGTATTATCGTTGCTTCAATCCAAACCGGGTCGCCCGATAAATTTCTTGCATAAACGGGGTCGGCTACCTTGAAGGTACGGTAGCGTCCACTGGATCCTGCAGGCTTTTCTGGCTCGTAAGCAGGGTGTAATCGGTCGAGGCGGGAACGGAGTTTTTGCCCCATAAGAAGTTCGACGGGAGTTCTGCCGGTTACGCTATGCAGAGTGATGTGTTGTAGAAGTAGGATGCGGTTTATTTTTTCATCAATATTATCATAGTCCACTTTTTGCAAAGTCTTTTTTACAAATTGGACCATGCGTTCTGGTCAGCCGTTGGTAGCAGGATGCACAGGCAAGGTGAGCGCATGGCAGATGCTATTATCAGCAAGGTACTGTTCAAACATTAGCGCTGTAAACTGTGGTCCGTTATCGGACACCAAGACGTCTGGCAATCCATGAGTTGCAAAGAGTCTATTAAGGACTTTAATGACTGCTTCGGAGGTTGTATTGGTCATTCGATGAATTTCTAACCAATTAGAGTATGCATCAACAGTCAACAGTAATGTATGTCCTTTAATCGGCCCTGCGAAATCCAGGTGGATTCTGGACCAGGGTCCGCGTGGCGTCTCCCATTCGGTCGGTGCAGCTTTTGGCGGTGTGTTGCTGGTTTGTTGGCACTTAGTGCAGGCCTTGACCCATTGCTCGATGTGTCGGTCCATGCCTGGCCACCAAGCGTAGCTCTGTGCGAGTGCTTTCAACCGCATGATCCCGGGATGTCCTTCGTGCAAAATTTGTAACAGCGTCTTTTGGAGACGTTCTGGAATGACGACTCTATCGCCCCAGATGACACAGCCTTTTTGCGAAAAAAGTTCAGTCTGCCTTGTTTTAAATGGCGCGAAGTCATCTGGGACCTGGTCCAATGGCCATCCATGTTCTACCCAGCCTAGGACTCAAGCTAGGGTGTGGTCTCGTCTGGTCTCTCTCGTGATATCTCGAGCGGTCATAGGGGGTGAGTTGAGCGTCTTGATTTGTAACGCCGATATTGTTGGTGCCGGATCGTCGAGAGTCTCTGGTAGCGGTGCTCTGCTGAGTGCGTCGGCGTGGGGAATGGCTTTCCCCGGGCAATGTAACAATTGATAATTATAAGCAGCTAGGAACTCTGACCATCGAGTCATTCTTGGGGACAATATATAGGGGATTGGTTTGTCCCCAGCGATTATCCCCAGTAAAGGTTTGTGGTCAGTTACAATGGTAAATGTCCTTCCATATACATACTTATGGAATTTTTTTTACGGCTGACACAATTGCAAGAACTTCCTTATCTATTTGTCCATAGTTACGTTCTGCATGGGAAAGAGTCTTCGAAAAGTATGCAACGGGGGCCTCATTTCCATTAGGCAGCACATGGCTCAGAATGGCGCCCACCCCAAACGGTGAGGCATCACAAGTTATAATCAATGGTAATGTTTCATTATATTGCATAAGTACAGAATCAGATGTAAGTAAATCTTTTACATTTCGAAACGCTTTTTCCTCCCGGTAACCCCAAACCCACAATGCTTTCTTATCCAATTACCGGTGTAACGGTTCAGCCACAGTCGCCTTATGCGGTAAAAACACATTATAGAAATTGATAAGGCCTAAAAATGCCTGGAGATCTGTTTTGTTACGGGGTCTGGGAGCATTTTTTATCGCCCTTAATTTACTCTCAGTCGGGTGAATACCCTGACTATCAATGCGATAACCTAGAAATTCAACAATGTCGGTATACAGATGACATTTATCCCTTTTTACTTTCAGTCCCGCTTCTTGGAATTTTTTAAGAACACATTTTAAACGATTCTGCAGAATTTTTTTACTAGGAGCTGCAATTAACACGTCATCAAAATTTGGAACCACGCCCTTGATTCCCTGCAATAATCGTTCCATTAAACTTTGGAATATTCCCGGGGCTACACTTACCCGAATTGCAATCAGGTACATTTAAAAGCACCTCTGTGCGTTACTATCGTTTGAGCTTGGGCTGTTTTATCGTCCACGGGCAATTGTTGATAGGCTTGAGCTAAATCTAATTTAGCAAAAACCTTTCCGCCTCCCAGGGAATGAAGGAGGTGCTGCACCACTGGCACTGGATACGCATTCTGCTGGAGGGCGTGGTTTAGAGTGGCCCGGTAGTCCCCACAGATTCGGATTGACCCATCTGGCTTAATGGGGGTTACAATAGGAGTTTCCCATGGAGAATGATCAATGGGTTTCAGTACCCCTTGTTTAATGAGTTTGTCAAGTTGTTCATCTATCTTGGCCTTAAGGGCGAACGGAACTCGACGGGGCTTTAAACGGATCGGAGCAACCTGAGGGTTGAGGCTAAATGAAATTGGGGTCCCCTTATACTCACCCAGACGATCTGCAAAGACATAGCTGAATTCAGAAATAAAGTCCTCCTCCCACTCGCAATCACCAACTCGGTTCACGCCGGCTACTTCGATGCCGAGTGGCGCAAACCATTGGAGGCCCAACAAACTAGGCCTGTCCCTATCGATGATCGTTGGAGGTAAGTATGCCATATGCTTTTTAAACGAGACGCGGACTCGACAGAACCCAACCACAGAGATCCGATTCCCTTGGTAGTCTTTAAGGATGAGACGTTGCATTCGAAGGTCTTGGCGTTGGATGGTAGGAATTAGTTGCTTTAATGTCTTCCATGACACCATCGAGAGGGACGATCCGGAATCGACCTCCATGTGGCAAGGTTGGTTCTCTATGGCTACTGTAACTCGAATCTTCTTAGCGTCCATGGCTGAGGCGTGACCTATAGTGATAGTATGGTGAGCCTCTTCTTTCTGCAACGTTTGATATCTGTAGGAGTGGTTTGCTGGATCTCGCCTTACAGGACGGTTTCCTGCTGATTGGCAAAAGTTGGTTCCCCTTGAGGCCTGACTTGGTCCCGGTAAACTGCGACAGACTCGACTGATGTGGCCTCGTTTTCCACACTCATGGCAGATCGCATCACGGAATTTGCAGTCTGCCCTGGGGTGGTTTGCCCCGCAACCAGCGCAAGGGCGTGAGGGTTTAGAGCGAGGGTCCTGGTCGGACCGCAGTCGATGGACCCCTTCTTCGTTGCTGTCTGACGACAAAGAGAGGTCCTCATGTTGCATCGTAAGAAGCCGCTCTTCTGACTTGGATAAAATGTCGCCTGTCGGTGGGGTCGTTGGGTTTCGGCTTCGCCGTAGTTGCGCCGTGGACTTTTTGGTCACCTCAGCAGCAGTGGCTTCGGCGATGGTGTCAGCAAGGTCGATGTCGCCCTTCGCCATCAGCTTGCTTTGCACGCCTAGCGCATCTAATCCCAGAATTAAGCGGTCTCTCAGTGCTTCATCTAAGTCTGCGAACCTGCAGAGGCCTCCCAAGTGTCGGAGGTCTGCCAAGAAGTCAGCCACACTCTCTCCTTTTCGCTGGCTTCTTTGATAGAACTCGTGGTGTCTCACGAGTGTCGGTACGGTTGGCGTGTAATGGTCTCTCAGGAGAGGTTCGAGGTCGTCCCAGCTCATTGCTTTCACTTCTCGAGGTTTCGCGAGTGCTTTCGCCATTTTAAAGACAGCCGGGCCGCAGTACGTCAGGAACAGCGCCCGCTTCTTGGCTGGTGTGGCGTCCTTCAGGTTGTTTGTTTCAAGGAACATTTGGAAGCGATCCATGTAGGATTCCCAATCCTCTTGGTTTGGATCGAACGGAGCGGGTGGTACGATGCCGCTGGACATGGTTTCCGTTGGTGGCGTCGTCTTAACACGTGCTCTGTTTTTCTTCCAAGTTCCTTAAGATCAGATGTCTCCAGATCCCACCCTCGTCGCCAGTGATATGGTTTGAGGCATGGGTTAAATGAATGGAGACAGTCTTAGTTGGTGAACTTCCAGCTCTTTATTACATAGTGACTTAAAACTTTAATAACAACAACTCTGCCTTATATAGGCAACCTTAATGCGAAACAACCAATAGGGAGCTGTAAGACGCTAGCTCCAGAACCAATAAGAGTCCTTCGTTAAGGGCCAATCGGATTCTCTGAGCCCAACTAATCCGATCGAGCCGCTTAACACCCAATCAGAAGTGCAGGGCCAGAACCCTGCACTTTACCCCAAGCTCGCTTTTATTTTAACTATTTACATACATAACAGAGTTACTTGAATATTTTTCCTGATTATTTATATAAACAATAAAATACCTTTCCTATGCCCAAGAATCATGCAGGAAATCTGCAAAAACATGTTACTTAAGATGTAATCATTGCAACAACAATAATAAAGTTGATATTGTACCTAGGGGTGCATTGGTGTGAAGGGAAACATAAACAAGAATTAGACACTAAGGGGTGAATACCATATTTTGTATTGTTATCCATGCCTGACTTTATCCCTTAGGTCCTGATGTCAAACTGTCCAACTCTTGCCTTGGGAGTATGAATCAAATTTCTTTTACATATTTTTTTTTCATTAATTGAATGTTACATTCACATATCATATATTCATTAATTAATGTCTTCCCTCGGACAGGAAGATCAACTCCATAGGAAGATGAAAATTCCAAAGAATCAGGGAGGCACCTGAATGTTATCTCATTGCTTCAGACTTTAAAAATGTTTCAACCATTGCCTTTGTTACTATTCTTGCATATTTCTGTCAAGGTGATCTTCCTTACTCTCCACAATTAATCACTTGTCTCAGAGTATAGATTTGTTACTATCATAGCTTAACCCCAATTGAAGCAATACAATCTAAATTTCTGAGAACTGTGTCTGAGACTAAATAGATCCAATTTCTAACATGCTCTCTGCAAGTGCCCTTATATAATTACAATGTAATTTCAGGAAATTTTAACACTGCTTGTCTTTGCAGTTTTAAAGAAAACCATTACTCATATGAGATGTTAAACACACTATTTGGTTTGGAGTTATTAGATGAACATCATTTAATATCTCCTGACAGTCTTTAAGGTGATGATTATTTTGGAACTAACTTTATCCTATACTTTTCCTCCTTCAAGCTATCTGAAATCTGAATAGATTTGAATTTATATGTGCCTGTATATTTGGTAAGTTTTCATGAACACAATGAAGAAGAAGTTATCTTAAAAGCATTAAAACTACCTCCTACATATCAACATTTTGATTCTGTATTCTTTATTTATTCTCTATTTGGAAACTCTGAAAAAAATATTTTTTAATAAAAACTAGAGCTTGTGCTTAGTGATTAATTCTCAATGTACTAACAGTGTTTTCTCCATTCTAATGCATATGGTCTACAGTTTTAGATGTATTTATTAAGGAAAATAGTCAAAATGAGCAATGAATATAATTAGGAATAAATACAAAGAGTCCATATTTGGGGACACATCTATAAGACCACAAGAGCTGTTGACACTGACAATATAAAGCCTTTTGGAATATGATCCAAGGTTTAGTATCTTCCAACACTGAGAATTTGGCATTTTGAATTATCCATATTATTTCTGAAGGAACTGTTCCAAAGCCATAGCAATAGCACTTAAACTTATACACCACTTAAAGTGCTATGTAGCCCTCTCTAAGCAGTTTACAGTGTCAGCATATTGCCCCCAACAATCTGCGTCCTCATTTAACTGACCTCGGAAAGATGGAAGGCTCAGTCAACCATGAGTTGGTGAGATTTAAACTGGGGAACTGCTGGCAGCCGGCAGTCAGCAGAAGTCACCTGCATTATTGCATTCTAACCACTGCACCACCACGGCAAATGTAAAGAACCCTCATCAATGGTATAAGTAGGCAATTCTAAGTGTGATATTATTGGTTTAGGATTAATGCAGTTTAGTTAGCCATATATGTTTCTACACAATATAGACCAGACAGTTTGTCATATTAATCTTGTTCAAGTTTGCATTTAAAACTTATTTGGCACCAACAAGCATTCTTCATAATTGAATGTTAGTAATAACCTGACCCAACCATGTGGCTTAAATGGTAGGCTTTTACACTCCTTCCACTCCTCTTTTTCCCTCTTACACTTTGCATTAAAAGAGTACATAGAAACTCATAAGTGGACCGCTAATCCTATAAAAGGCAGAGATGGAGGTAGGCAGGGAACTAGGCAGATGGAGGGAAGTAGAAGCAAATGCTACAGTTATAAATATGGGTAGGCTGCCAAGCACTCAAATACTGATCATTTAACTCTAAGAATTGGTCCTAACTATCATTCATTCAGTGGTGTTGTAACTCTGAATGGTTGTTGAATAGCAAGGATTACCTGCACTATTTCGTTGCAATAAAGAGGTTATCCAACATGGAATTTAAGTTGTGTTTACATTTTCACAATACAGTTGTTATTTTATATATATATTATACAAAGCAATGAACAAAAAAAATCTTAATGGAACCATAAATATTTAATCTCATCAAGGCTGCTTATGTTGAGACTGTTATTTTTCCTCTATAAGCTCGAGGACTTTAAGAGTTGTGATATATATAGTAAAGTACTTATTGTTTTTATTGGTACATACTTATAGCTAAGCAATAGCAATAGCAGTTAGCAGACTTATATACCACTTTATAGTGCTTTACAACCCACTCTTAATGTTTTTTTTTACAGAGTCAGCATATTTCCCCCAACAATCTGGGTCCTCATTTTACCCACCTTAGAAGGATGGAAAGCTGAATCAACCTTGAGTGTGGTGGGATTTGAATTAAGGGCAATACAAGAACTCTTTTGCATTGGTATCAGTATCTACTAGACCCAGTTCAGTGCCATGTTTAAGACATCAGACTAGAAACCAGCAGACTGTGTGTTCTAGTCCCACCTTAAGCATAAAGCTAGCTGGGTGACCATGGGCGATGCACTCTCTCTTAGCCCTAGGAAGGAGGCAATGACAAGCCACTTTTCAAAAAGTTGCCAAAAATCTGCCAAGACTTGCCCAGACAAACCGATTTGAATTTACAATAATTAGTATATTATTAGCGCTAATATATAGATAACATAGTAAACAAGGATGAAAGATTATTGCATTAAGACATATTTTAGGAAGACTAAAGAATTGCCATCCAGAATGGATAGATAAGATCGAGACCACTGACTCAGCTTTAAAGCCAACTGAATCACTTTTCTATGTTATTTATATTGGCAGATCAATCATTTGCCTTTAATGTTGTGATTTTTTTTTAGGAGGGAAGAAATTGAGGGTGTTTTTCAGCTTACTGCTATTCTAAACTCTAGACTGTTTTATATTATAGTGTTCAAAATAGATACCTATTACTAGAAAATACTTCAAGGGAATCTGTGAAATTGGATTGAGGAGCCAATGGCAACCATTTTCAAAGAAAATGTGGTGATTTATTTCAGCTTATTGTAAAATGCAGCAACCAAAGAAAATGATTCCTTGCATTAAGGAGTCTTTTGTTTGCAAACTATCCATTTTCATAGCCGATTATTGTTTTATGAAATTCTTTACCAAGAAAGAACATTGTGTTAGAAAAGATAAATGGCTTTTCTTTCGCTAAACATGATGTTTAAAATGCAAACCTCTAGTGTGATATGATCACATAATCCGTTGGAGGAAAAGAATGTTACTTTTCTTTCTGACTTTGACTTTGATTAAGCAGGCAGGGAAGCTGGGCACATTGAATTAAATCCATTTTCTGTAACAAAAATAGTATGAGAGGCAGCTGAATTCAATTTTACTATTTACTGGTATTTATTGGTTAAAGTTGCAGTAAGCAAGATTGCCTGTATTTCATTTCACAGCCAGTTTCTAAAATGCTTATATCTTTTCGACATTATACTACAGAATATTTGCAGCATGTGATTTTTCCTTCTGGCGATGTTATTAGCCTTGATCAAACAGATAGAGGCCATCATGCCTCACAGAAAAGTCTTCTAAGAAAGACAGTGGATGAGATCTGTCCCTCATGATTCAAATATTCTAATATTGATGGAACAACCTTGGAAATAGATTTATTGTGCCAGCTTTTATGTACTATAGCTAAGATCAGGGAAAAGACCTTAGAATGATACATTTTGTCTTCTAAAATGTTTTTTTTTTATTTATGACACAATTATGCTCTATGATATGTTTATTCTATTATACTGGCCCTTAATCTTAATAGAAATATGGTTGCTAGACAAATTTTCTTTGTTAGGTGGAAAATATTGGCTAAAACTCAAGATGACAGACTGATATTTCTTCAAGTGAAGTTAATGGTGAAATGATTTGTCCTGAGTGTTTTAATGGAAACGTTATTAGATTAAAAAAAGGTAGCCTGCCAGTCTCACTCATACCCAAATTCACATAAACATCCACATATAAAAAAGAAATAGTGCTGTCTGAGTCAAAGAGCAAATTGTAAGCTGAAAGTACAGTGACATTGTGAGTTCTAGGCTAACAAGGGATGTGTCTTGTGTCTTATGGTCTATGTTCTGTCCCTAATTTACATACTCGAAATCCCCGCGCTTTGATTGGCTAAAGCGCGGGGATTTCTAATTGGCCAGGCGAGCCGCGCCGATTGGCCCGTTGAAAGTCTCCCGTGATTGGCTCACTCCAAGAGCGGGAGACTTGAAATGCTGCCATTGGCCGCGGCCGCCGCGGCGAAAAGGATAAAAGCCACGGGCTTTTTCCTTTTCGCCGGTTCGGTTCGGTTCTCAACTTTAAAATAAAGAGCTTTAAACTAAGTCACCGACTCCTGGCGTCTTTTGCGGACACGACACTGGCGACGAGGATGGGATCCAGACCCTGAACCGAACCCCGTGTCCGACAAGAGCCAGACTTAGCACCGACATGGCGAAAATCGCACCGCCCGCCCCCTTCAACCCCGCCACCGAGGACTGGGAATCATTCTCAGACCGATTCCGCATGTACCTCGAGTGCACCGGAATGAAGGACGCCCCGGGCCCGCTAAAACGCGCCGTTTTCCTTACGCATTGTGGAACCGAAGTATTCCAGATGGCCAAGGCATTGGCCAAGCCGGCCGACGCAACCGCCATGGATTGGGACGTCCTCGAACCTATCCTTTGGCGACATTATGCCCCCGAGGTCCCAATCCTGATCCGGCACAACGAATTCTACCGGCGGGACCAGAAACCAGGCGAAAAACTGAGCGACTTCGTCGCCGAGCTGCGGCGCCTAGGAGGGCTCTGCGAATTTGACGGCCTGAATAGCCTTCTAAGAGACCGATTCGTACTCGGCCTATGGGACCCTGCACTCTAGAGCTGGCTTATGGCTAAGGGCGACATCAGCCTAGCAGACGCCCTCACCGCAGCCGCAGCCGCAGAAGCGACCCGCACTTCCGCTGACAGCATGCGAAAACCAGACGCAAAGGGCGGAAACAACAACCCGGCGAGGTCGGCCGACCCAAAAAACGAAACAACCGCACACTACGGCGATTTCCATTCTACTTCCAGCACGTCCGAAGACGAGGAAGACATACATCGAGTCCAGACGGGGCGCGGTGACCAACGGAACCGGAGAGGTCGTAGGTCGAGGACCACCTGTGCCGGCTGCGGCGGCGACCACCCCAGATCAGAATGCCGATTTTTTGACTCTATCTGTCGGCATTGTGATAAAAGGGGACACATCGCCCGGGTTTGCCGCCAAAAGAAGACTCGCAATCCACCCAGATGGGACCAACACGATCGTAAGAGAGAAAGCCCACCGCCCAGGACCAGAGATCGCCAATCGGACAGCCGGTGGGACCGAATCCAGCGACCATCGAGAGGCGGCGACAACCGGCGCAAGGAAGAAACCCACCAGACGGTAACCATCGGCCACGCCATCTCCGACGGCGCCAGAAAGGTACACGTAGAGGTCCATATTGAAGGACGACCATGCAAAATGGAGGTGGACTCCGGGTCCTACCTCTCCATGATTGCATGGCACGAGATAAAACGGTTAGTGCCCACCCTCCATAGGAGAAACATAAACGCCCAAAGACTTATTATAAAAGACTACCAGGGAAACCGCGTCCCGGTAGTGGGCACCAAGAACTTTAATGTGACATACAAGGGCCGCACCGAACAACTCCCACTCACAATCGTCGATCGCGACCGCCCAAGCCTGCTGGGCTTACAATGGTTCGCCCCGCTCGACATCGCCCTCACGGGAGTCAACCACGTCACCGACGACGGCTGGGAACAGCGGCTAGCCCAGGAGTTCCGGGAGGTCTTCGACGGAAGCCTGGGCAAGTACCAGGGGCCCCTTATATCTTTTGATCTAGACCCTAACGTCCCCCCCAAGCGACTAAAACCTAGGCGGGTACCATTCGCCCTAAAACCTAGGATTGACGAGCAGATTGACAAGCTCGTCAAACAGGGGGTGTTACAACCTATAGACCATGCCAGATGGGAGACCCCAATAGTGACCCCGGTCAAGCCAGACGGGTCAGTGAGAATTTGTGGGGACTATAAGGCCACCCTAAATGGCGCGCTGCAACAAAGCGCTTACCCCGTCCCAATCGTGCAACACCT
This sequence comes from Hydrophis major, assembly GCA_033807585.1. NCBI lineage: Eukaryota > Metazoa > Chordata > Lepidosauria > Squamata > Elapidae > Hydrophis > Hydrophis major. The sequence continues at coordinate 140,574,062 of CM066329.1, read as the reverse complement.
ACTGCACTCACTGGGAGGGGGCAAGGTCTTTGCCAAGCTCGATCTCGCCCAGGCATACCAACAGTTGCCGATCGACGAAAAAACAGCGGAAGCCCAGACCATCGTTACACATCGGGGGGCTTTCAAGTGCAACCGACTCCAATTCGGAGTCAGCGTGGCACCAGGCATCTTTCAGAGCCTGATGGAACGTTTGCTGCAGGGCATCAAGGGGGTGGTGCCCTATTTCGATGACGTATTAGTAGCGGCGCCAAACGAAGCCGAATTAGAAAACCGACTCAGAGAGGTCTTAACCAAATTTAAAGAAACGGGACTTAAAGTAAAAAGGGAGAAATGCCAACTGTGCACGGAGCGAGTGGAATTCTTGGGCTACCTTCTAGACCGGCACGGCATTCACCCCACAAGTAAAAAAGTGAAAGCTATCAAAGAAGCCCCCACCCCTAGGTCTAAGACTGAACTACAGGCTTTCTTGGGGTTGCTGAACTTTTATAATGTTTTTCTACCCCAAAAGGCAACGGCGGCGGAGCCTTTACATAGGCTCCTGGATAAGGCGGCAACCTGGACTTGGGGGAAACGGGAGCAAGCCGCCTTCCAAAAAACCAAAGACCTCCTCACCTCCGACGCCGTCCTGATCCAATTCAGCGAAACCTTGCCCCTGGCCGTCACTTGCGACGCATCACCTTTCGGCGTCGGCGCTGTCCTCAGCCATACCCTTCCGGACGGAAAAGAAGCACCCATCGCATTCTTTTCCAGGACCCTAACCAAACCAGAGCGGAACTATAGCCAGCTGGACAAAGAAGCCTTGGCTATAGTTGCCGCCATTAAGCGGTTCCACGAATACCTTTACGGCCGCCCCTTTACCATTGTGACAGACCATAAGCCGTTGCTGGGCATCCTTGCAGGAGATCGAGCCACCCCGAACATTCTGTCTCCCTGGATGACAAGGTGGTCCGAGTTCCTGGCAGCCTACAGCTACGAACTAATACACAAGCCGGGTAAGAAGATTTCACACGCGGACGCTTTAAGCCGCTCGCCGTTACCAGACTCCGACCCTGACCCAGCACCAACGACAAACACCCTGAACATCGAAAACCTGCCCAACCTGCCCATAACCGCGTCAGACATTGCCCGGGAGACTATTAAAGACAGGCGTCTGGCGCGGGTTTTGCATTGGGTGGAAAAAGGTTGGCCAGAAAGGGACAATGACGAATCCATTAAGACATTTAAAAACCGCCAAACCGAACTCTCGCTACTTAAGGGGTGTATCTTATGGGGTGACAGGGTGGTCATCCCGGACAGGCTGCAAAGGAGGGTCTTAGAATTGTTGCATGAGGGACATCCTGGCATCGTCAGAACTAAAGCCCTGGCCAGAAGTTACGCTTGGTGGCCAGGGATGGACAAACAGATAGAGGCCTGGGTAGCTAGGTGCCAGCGATGCCAGGAGACTAGACCCAGCCCACCCGCAGCACCCATCCTAGAGTGGGAAACACCGAGGGGGCCCTGGTCCAGAATCCATTTGGACTTTGCCAGTCCCACAAATGGGCATACCTTTCTAATAACAGTTGACGCTTACTCCAACTGGTTGGAGGTAAGCGACATGAAATCTACCACCACGGAGGCCGTAATCAAAGAACTTTGCAAACTCTTTGCAACACACGGCCTCCCAGACGTCGTCGTTTCCGACAACGGGCCCCAGTTTACTTCCCTCGACTTCGAGAGATTCCTGGCGGAGAGGGGCATCCGCCATGCATTAACAGCACCGGCGCATCCGGCGGCGAACGGTAGGGCGGAACGGATGGTCCAATTTACCAAAAAAACCATCCGGAAAATGGACCATGGGGAGATCCAAGACAAAATTAACAGACTCCTCTTTATACAACATATCACCCCGAACACCACTACCAACAAAAGCCCAGCCGAATTACTAATGGGTAGGAAGCTGAGGTCCCCACTCGACAGGTTACACCCAACATATAACCCGGAGCGGCCCCCAGACTCAAGTTCAAAATACCGAACATTTGCACCCGGAGACCTCGTGTATGCGAAAAACCTGACGGGGGACCCTCTATGGATCCCAGCCATCATCACCCAAATCACAGGCCCGCGCTCATACCGGCTCCAAACCACAGATGGGCGAGCCTGGAAGCGACACATTGACCAACTCAGGTCACGGTCGGCAACAGAATTCACCCCCCAAGAAACAAACCAAGGGGGGAGGGAATACCCGAATAAACAAACGCAAGAGAAAATAAACCAGCAGTACTTACCGGAACGCAGCCATCGCGATCCCCCACCGGAGAAGAAACACCAAGCCAGCTCAACCGACTCGGAAAGACCAAGCGGGAGCGGCGAGACCCGTAGCTCAACCAACCCGGAAGGCCCAGGTGGGAGCCACGGAGAAAGAACCGGCCCGATCATCCAACCGGTTCGCACAGAAGAGGGAGCGGCCAAAAACTCGACCGCTCCGGTCGAAATCCAGCTTGCAACTGAGTTGCGCAGGTCAAGTAGGACTAGACGGAGCCCCGCCTACCTACGTGACTACGCAACGTAAAGACTGTACCAAGAGGGGAGGGGTGTTCTGTCCCTAATTTACATACTCGAAATCCCCGCGCTTTGATTGGCTAAAGCGCGGGGATTTCTAATTGGCCAGGCGAGCCGCGCCGATTGGCCCGTTGAAAGTCTCCCATGATTGGCTCACTCCAAGAGCGGGAGACTTGAAACGCTGCCATTGGCCGCGGCCGCCGCGGCGAAAAGGATAAAAGCCGCGGGCTTTTTCCTTTTCGCCGGTTCGGTTCGGTTCTCAACTTTAAAATAAAGAGCTTTAAACTAAGTCACCGACTCCTGGCGTCTTTTGCGGACACGACAGTCTATGTATTTCTTCTAAGAGAAAAGCTGGCATGGACACTTAACCAGCCAGCTTTATACTATTTCCAAGTTGTGGGATGGAAAGGATTACACTATTCTTTCAAAAAAGTTTCAACAAAGAAAGAAAACTACATGGACATATGGTTCATAATACATAGTGATATATGTTATGCAAAGGTGGTATTCAGCAGGTTCTGACCAGTTCTGGAGAAGCAGTAGTGGAAATTTTGAGTAGTTCGGAGAATTGGCAAATACCACCTCTGACTGGCCCTTCCCCCATCTATTCTTTGCATCTCGAGTCCCAGCTGATTGGCTGGGTCTGCTTTTGTTGCCCTGCACAGGAGAACGGAGCTGGAAAGCTGATTAGTGGGGAGGGGAGAGAATGGGGATTTTGCAGTATCCTTCCCCTGCCATGCCCACCAAGCCACGCCCACCAAGCCACACTATGCCCACCAAGCCACACCATGCCCACCAAGCCATGCCCACAGAACCAGTAGTAAAAACTTTTGAATCCCACCACTGATGGTATGATTGATGTTTTCATCCTATACACCATGATTGGGGAAAAGATACATTAAATTATATGGGACTTCTAAATCGTCTTGTATTGGGTGACACTACAGAAAATCCTTGGTTTACTTCTGTAATTGAACCAGGAATTATGACCATAAGTCATGCTGGTTGTTAAGTGGGTTACCATGTGATCATGCCTAATTTTACAACCTTTTTTGTGGGGAATCTTAAGTGAACATTGTGGTTATTAAGGCAGTCAATTGTTTGAAATGGGCCATTCTTTTGCTGGAAACCAGAAGTAAAAGTCTGTTTCTGGCAAAAATATATCTTACATTGTGGCATTGTGATACTGTAAATGTGGGCTGGTTGCCAAGCACCCAAAAATGTGATCACATGATCACAGTGTGTGTGTGTGTGTGTGTGTGTGTGTGTGTAGTTGTGAGAACTTCATATCCAGGTCATAAAAAGCCCTGTAGAGGTAGTTGTAACATCAGTCACTAAATGAATGGTGTTAAATCAAGGATTACAAATCTTAGATACCTAGGGCAAGTCAGAAGTCCTCAAGGTAGTTTATTATTGTATATTAGATTCTGTGACAGAAAAGAATTTCCCTAGAATTATGGAGTTTACAAACCTAGGGTCCAAAGAATGGCCATTGTATTTAATTGTTTTTAGCATTTAGCACCCACCATTTGAGGATCACAAATACAAGGTTACAGAGCATAAAACATTCTGGTCTGCAAACATGGAGAAGCACCACTAGTCACTGTAGACAATGCTCAGTTAATGGATTGCTAATCTAATTAAAATATTATCATTTTTATATGAATTGTATTGATTTTGCCTTTTGTAAGGAGGGACCCTAACATACCATCAATTCCACAAAAGGGTTTCTAGAAGGGGCAGGTTTTGGCAGCTCTCCTAAGTACTGATGCTTTGGGTTCTTCTGCCAGTTTTCAATTTATAAATGTAGGAAAAAAAGAGGAGATTTGGGATCCTAATGCTCGTTTTAAAAGTATCATCCATTGTAATATATTTAAAACTTATTTTAATGGTCTCATGAATTTTTTATGCAAACTATCCTGGTCCAGTTAGTCAGAGAATCTTATCATCTTGTTTAGCATTTTACTTGGCTATTTAGCTTGTGATCTTTCATTCCAGAGAAACATCAGAGCCTTTATCCCATAATTGCTAAAACATAAATTACAAGAGATCCCAGAAGAATTTATCTTGTACTACGAGACTTTTGTAGGTGAAACAGTTTTTCCTTACCCATTACACTTTGATCTATTTTCCCAAAAACTGGCTGCCAGAATATGTTATCACTGAAGTGAAAAAAAAGGAGAGATGTAGAATATGGTGAAGCACATTAAGAGCCGCAAGAAGCTACTTTAAGAGGAGATCTCAAGAGGAAACAGAGAAACCCTCAATTCAGCATAAGGCTAATATCTTTCACAGCCTACAGCATTCTGTCAGAAAGGATGTCCACTCGCTTGATACATTTGCTAGCACTTTGTGGTTATTTGAGCACACTAGAAGGCAAATGAAGACATTCCTGCCCTTTGAAATGCCTTGCCCCCGCTCCTCCCAAGGGAGGTCAGTGATCTTCTGCAAGAGCTTAAAGATTTGGTTCTGATAGTTGGTGTGGGATTTTAATGGTGGGCTTCCCAATGTGTGTGTGTGTGTGTGTGTGTGTGTGGATAGATTAATAAAAGATTCCCACCTCTTCCCTAGCTCATCCTACGTCCTCCCTTTCCATCTTTTAGTTAAGACTGAGTATTTGTATTTTCATAGTATTTTATCTGTATTGTTCATAGGGTATGTATAATTTTATCTTTTTAACATTGCAAGCTGCCCAGAGTTGCCCTGTGGTAAGATAGGTGGCCAATTAAATAAATAAATGAAATAAATGTAGATGCGGTAAGTCCTCAATTTAATAACCACTATTCGATTTTAAATAACAACTGAATTTTAAAAATACCTCAAATGGAAAGTGTGAATTTATGCATGCATAAAGTGTTGAATCGATATTATGCATCATGCAAACTCTGCTAAACTGAGGTTCATGAAACTGAGTGTACATTGTAATGGTTTCTTTTGATAAGAAGATGCTTCAGAGAACTCACTTTCCTTTTCGTCTACAAAGCCAAACCCCTGACTTTGGAAAGTTATTATTGAAAGTAGAGAAATCAAGATCTCACCATACTAGAAATAATCCTGATTTAAATTTAATGTAACCTCTCTGCAGGATTGCCCAGCACATTCTCTTTTCTAGTGATCATGTTGTATAATGAGCTCAGTGGGATGTATGATAAACTGTATAATGAATACTTATACTATTAAGTACATACAGCCTGTCTAAATGCAGAGCTGCATGGAAAAACAGGCGAAAGACTAGGAGAAGCTCAAAGTATGATTGATGGGTAAAATACCAAGAACCTGAACATAAATTTCCAGGCTCAAGAACCAGACAAAGTTGAAGGACAAAGATCCTGAGAGAGAAGTAGGTTTTACAAAATCCGACAGGACTATACTTGGAGTTTTCTAGCCAATCAGCTTGTTTAGGAAGAGCAAGAGAAATGTCAGGTATATCTTTCATAGCAAGAGAAATATGAGGCATATTTTTGATAGACCCTGGATTTCCAAGAAACTACATTAAGAATGTAAAAGATCTGATGTGGTTCTCATCTTCAAAAAAGGGGAAAAAAAATCCAGGAAATTATAGACCAATCACTCTGATGAGAAGATCCTGGAAAAGGGAAGATCCTGGAAAAGATAATCAAGCAACAGATCTGTGAGCACCTAGAAGCATGCAAAGTTATAACTGGAACCCACATGAGTTTGTCAAAAACAGATCGTGCTAAACAGATCTTATTTTATTCTTTGACTAAACAACTAAATTAGTAGACCAATGAAATTCAGTGGACATAATGTACTTGGAGTTCAGTAAGGCATTTGACAAAGTAGATCACAATCTACTTCTTAATAAGCTAAAAAAAATGGAGATAGACAGCATCACTACCAGATGGATTTGCAACTGGCTGACAAATTGCATTCAGCATGTGCTCCTTAATGGAACCATATTTACATGGAGAAAAATAAGCAATGGGGTACCCCAAGTACCATTTTAGGATCAATACTCTTCAACATCTTCATAAACAATTTAGATGATGAAATAGAAGGGGAATTCATCATATTTGCAGATGATATTAAACTGGCAGGATTAGCCAACACCTCAGAAGATAGGCTCAAAATCCAGATGGATCTTGACAGACTTGAACACTGGACCTTATTTAACAAAATGAAATTCAGTGTAGAGAAAAGTAAGGTTTTAAATTTAGGCAAGAAAAATCAAATGTACAGGTACAGATTAGGTGAAACCTGGCTCAATATCAGTAACTGTGAGAGGGATCTTGGAGTCCTAGTATACAATATCTTAAATATGACCCAGCTGTGCATGGCAACAGCCAAAAAAGTCAATGCAATCCTAGAACTGCATTAACAGGGGGTAGAATTAAGATCACATGAAGTACTAATACCAATTTATAAAGCCTTTTTAAGATCATACTCAGAATACTGCATCCAGTTTTGTTCACCATATTATAAAAAAGATGTAGAAACTCTGGAAAGAATGCAGAAAAGAGCAACAAAGATGATACAGAGTGCTGGAGGCTAAAACATATGAAGAACGGTTGCAGGAATTGGATCTGTCTAGAATAGTGAAAAGAAAGACTAGGGGTAACATGATAGCAGTATTGCTATATTTGAGGGGCTGCCACAAAGAGGGGTCAATCTATTTTCCAAAGCAAGGTAAGACAAGACAAGAAACAATAGATGGAAACTAATCAAGGAGAGAGGCAACTTAGAACTAAGGAGAAATTTCCTAACCATGAGAACAATTAACTAGTGGAATGGCTTGCCTTAAGAACATAATAGAACAGAATGAGCTGGAAGAGACATTCTACTCCAATCCCCTGATCAAGCTTCTAGTTCAGCCACCTGCTCAAGCAGGAGAACCTATACCATTTCAGATAAGTGACTGTCTAGACTCTTCTTAAAAATATCCAGTGAGGGCGGAGCTGGCGTCGCAATGATACGGCATGCGATCTTAAAGGTCTGAGATCGCTGCTGATATCTTTGCTCCTGGACAGTCCAAATGGATCTAAACCGTCCCGAAGAGATGGTGAAGGTAAAGAGCACATCCTGTCAATCCCAGGGATAGCGCAAAGTCCCTGGTAGATCCAGGAGAAGCTCTTTTTGCCAGCAGCAAAGAGGCAGCCATTGAAGCTGCTGAAGTTGAGACAGTGCCAAAATGAAAGAGAACAGAAAGAGAAAGTGTGCCAGTTTGGTGAGAATTTTTTCTTTACTTTAAGTTTTAAAAGGACACCCTAAGGAAAAGAAAGAATCTGTAAAATCTCAGACAGAAATGATTAAGTGGCCATTTTAAACGGGAAGTCAAATTAATTTTTTCTCTCTTTTTTTTTGCTTCCTATATAATTTTTTACTTTGAACTGGACTGGTCTTTTTTTTCTACCTTATTTTTTCTTTTTTGTCTCTTCTCCTTTTTGTCTTTCTAATGTTTTAGGCTAGGGATTCCCTTTTAGCTTTTTTTTTTTTTTCTATAAACCCTTTTTCCTTTTAAATTAATTTTTATAATAATTTGGTTGGAAAAGGAGGGGGAAAGTGAAAACAGAGAAAACTTTGTAACACTGCCAACTAGAGGCTTAGAAATACTGTTTCTCTTTTTTTCTCTCTCGACCAGACAAAGCTGAGAAAGAATTCAGTCTTCTTTTCAAGGACTTTGAGCCTGTCTGATAAGATAGAGGGAAGAGCATGGGAGAGTATTACTGCAGGTGCTCTTCTGGGTTTCTATCAATAGCTAGAGTCTGGTGTTGAAGTATACAGAAAAAAAGATGATAAGAATCTAGAGAAGAGAGCTATAAAACTTTAAAAAAGCCTTGGATAATTAAATAGGTGCAGTGTGTTCCTTTTCTCTTTTTCAAGCTGGGCTATTCCTCACTTTAACAAACCCACTCCTTATCAGCTTATTATTTGTAATAGTCATTTGGATGTTTGGCCTTTTTGGAACTTGCTTTTGTCTTTCTTTTTGCTTTTGGAGCCTAATTTTTACTTTTGCATTTTATTTTAAAGGAAAAGTCTTAGTATTAATGTTTTCCTTCTTCTTCTTCTTTTTTTAAGGGAGTAGTCTTTTTTCTTTTTTCTTTCTCCCTCTCCTGCATTTTTTATTTACTTTCCATATTGTTTTTACTTTTGTGGTTTCCTTTTTTTTCTATACCTTTTCATACCTGAGTCTTTTTAATTGGATTAAGGTGTTGAAGAACCAGAAGAACTTCTTTTTTTTCTTCTTCAGTTTTTTACTTTTTATTTTTCTACCTCCTATAAGATTTAACATTTCCCCCCCTTTTTCTGTTTATGGTTTTTTCTTCCTTTTTTGAGCTTTTACTGCTACTTAACTAATCAATTGGATTAAGGTATACAAGAACCTGAAGAATTTTTTTTAAATCTTGCTTCTTTTTTTTCCACTATTTTTACTTGGAATTACAATTGGTTATTTCATGAGTGGATTAAGGTCTAGAAGAACCTGAAGATTTTGAATCGTCTGAAATGAGCAGGAAATTAATGGTGGCTGGTTCTTCAATTCCTACTTCTTCCTCCTCACTATCTGTAGGACAACGCTCAATACAGACGATGTTACAACAAGAAAAAGAACAGGAAAAGGTGACACTGCAGATGTTAATGCAAGGAATTCAAAGCATACAAGCAAGAACAGAGAAAATTGAAAAGAGAATAGAAAAAACTGATGAAAAGGTGGAGAACATTCAACAAATGATGATGAAATATGATGAGAGATTCCAAAAAATTGAAAAAGATAAACAAAGAGATAAGAAGATTGGAGACATTGATGGCAGATTAACTGTGGTTGAACAAGATAAAAGTGGGACACTGAAATGGGAGATGGACAGATCAGAATTTTATCTCAGATTCCAAAACATAGAGGAAGAAAAGGGACAAAACTTATCTAAGATAATGATAGAAATCTTGGCTGAAGCTCTGGAAATAACCAAAGAGAAGATGATGGATGGAATAGATGAGGTTTTTTGAGTCTTCACAAAATATGCAATGAGAAATAGTTTACCAAGAGAAGTTCACATCAGATTTACAAAGAAAGCCATTAAAACGCAAATATTGCAGGTGGCAAGAGAGAAAACATTGAAATATAAAGATAAGGAGATTGTGGTCCTGAAACAAATACCCAGAAGAGTGAGAGAGATGAGAAGAGAATACTGATTCCTGACTAAAATTCTACTTTAAAAAGATGTGAATTATAGATGGTTAATTCCACAAGGTTTAATGTTCACATGACAAGAACAGAGACACAGAATTGACTCAATTGAGAAAACTGAATTATTTTATACAGAATACTTTGGAGGGAAAGAGGAGGAGACTGAAAAAGAAATGTCACTAATTGAATTCCAAGAGGACTGCCAAATAGTGAGTGAAAAAGAAGAAGGTGCACTAGGTGGAAAGATGGAAGTTAAAGAACAACATGAACCAAGATCTATGAGAGCTGCCAAACCTACCTATAAAGTATAATCATGGAAGAGAAAAAACTGATTACAATTAACATAAATGGACTTAACTCAGAAGGAAAATTTTCCATAAATTAGAGAAATTAAAATTTGATGAAAATTTGGAGGAAGGAGGAGCTTCGTTGCTGTGATCTCGGGGCTCCGAGATCACAGCTGATATCTTTGCCCCTGGTCAGTCCTAACGGACCTAAACCGCCTCATAGTGACGGTTACAGTAAGGGGCGCGTTCTGTAGATTCTGGGGACATCGCAAATCCCTGGTCGATCCAGAAGAAGCCCTTTTGCCAACGGTGGAGAGGCAGCCATTAGGCTGCTAAAGCTGGGACAGCTCCGGAAGAACGGGATAGAAAGAAGTGTATCGGCTGGTGAGGTTCTTTTTTTTTTGCTTGGGACTTAAGAACACTCTAATATGAGAAGAAATCTGTAAACTTATTGACAGAATTTGATTTAGCAGCGATTTTTTTTAGTAATGTCAAAGCGAGGCTTGGCTTTTTATTTTTACTTTTTTTTTCTTTACTGAATTTCTATTGCGATCTAGTTAACCAGACTGGTTTTTTTCTTTTACATTTTTATATTTACTTGCTTTCTCTTCGCCTTTCTGACTGTTTATATTTTTTAAAATAGAGGCTCCCTTTAATATTTTTTTTAAATATATATAAATATACATATATACTTTTTTTTTCTCTCTCTCTCTCTTTTAAGGCTTTTTTCAGGGGGGAAGAAGGGGGAGTGGATAGAAGAAACTTTGTAACACTGCAAACTAGAGGCTTGAAAATATTCTGTTTGAAGTTGAAAAACATTCTGTTTGAAGTTGAAAAACTTTTCTCAAGGCTACTGGAAATGATAAGATAGAGGGAAGAGTACTGGAGGCTGTTTACACAGGTGCTCTTTGGAACTTCTATAATTAAATGAATAAGTTTGGCTTTGAAATTTGTGGAGAAGTCAAATAAGAGCCTTGGATAAATAAAAGGCAGTGTGTGTCTTTTTTTTTTTAACTCCTTATTAATTGTTTCATCCCTCCCCTCCAACCCCACATTATTTTGTAATATTTATATATTTATTTTTATTTTTATTATATCTCATTTTTATTTATTTTTTAAAGGGGAAGCCTCAGAATATTCTTTTTTTGCTTTTTTTCTTTTTTTCATGGGGATGTCTGCCTTTTGATTTCTATTTTTGACGTATTTTTATGGCTTTTTTTCATCTTCTGATGTTTTTCAATTGGGAAGAACTTGAAGAACTCTCTTTTTCTTTTTTTTTCTTTTTCCTTTTCTTTGCTTATTACTTTTTGATATTATTGGGCTTTATTTTGCTTCTTTTTTTCTCTTCATTTTTTAATTTTTACTTTTGAATTATATTTGCGTATTTCACAATTGGATTAAGGTCTTGAAGAACCTGAAGAATTTTTTCTTTTTAATTTTGGGCTTTTTACTTATTACTGGTTTTGTTTTTCATTTTTTGTGGTGTTTTCCTTTTTTCTAAATTGGATTATAATTGACTACCTCACTAATTGGATTAAAAGACCTGGAAGACCCTGAGTTATCGAAATGAGTAAGAAAATTTTACCTTCAGGCATCTCAACTTCTGCTCCTATCTCCCTGTCATCTGGAGGACGACTCTCAACAATGGTGAAGCAAGACAAAGCGCAAGTGGATTTAATGATGGTTATGCAAGGAATACAAGATCTTAAAATGAGTATGGAACAAAGAATGGAGAGTATTGACCAAAGAATTGGAAAGATGGATGCGAAATTTGAAAATTTTCAACAAATGATGGTGAAACACGATGAGAGAATCCAAAAAATAGAAGAGAAAGACAAGCAAAGAGATGATACAATTGGAAATATCGATAACAGATTAACAATGATCAAACAAGAAAAAAGTGGGATGTTGAAGTAGGAGATGGACAGGTCAGAATTTTATCTTAGATTCCAAAATAGCGAGGAAGAAAAAGGACAAAACTTGGCGGCAGTAATGATTGAAATTCTGGCTGGAGTCTTGGAAATAACAGAGGAAAAGATGATGGATGGAGTAGATGAGATATATCGAGTCTTCACAAGATATGCGACGAGGAACCAATTACCAAGAGAGGTCCATGTTAGATTCCCCCAAAAAAACTGTTAAAAACCAAATATCACAAGTGGTAAGAGAGAAGGGGTTGAAATATAAAGGCAAAGAGATCCTGGTTTTAAAACAAGTACCTAGAAAAGTGAGAGAGATTAGAAGAGAGTATCGATTTTTGAAAAAAGAGGTGTTCCTAATTGGGAGTTGTATTATCAAGCTGCAAACTTAATGTGGGTTAAAGAATGGATAACATTAAGAAAGACTAGATTGTTGACATTAGAAGGTCATGATTTATTATTGGGTTGGCATGCTTTTTTATGGTATAAAGGAACTAAATCACAGGGTTATTTTAGAAGGCATTATATATGGGAATTGTTATGGTTGAATTGGGAGAAAATTAAGAAACAATGTTATTTGAAAATTCCAGTTTAGTTATCAACTATTGAAGTTTCTTCGTATCCTATAACTTATAAGAAGGAACAAACAGTTAGATATGGGGAAATATTGGATGAAAAGGGTGAACTTAAAACGATGCAAAATTTAGAAGAACAAGGTATAAAGATGAATTGGTTTTCATATATGCAAATACATGCAAGGTATATTAAAGATTCCAAAATAGAAGGATTTTATGATAAATTGACTGATTTAGATAGGATTTTGACAGGTACTGATGAAAAAGTGATTAAAAAACTATATAGATATTTGTTGGAAATTAAATTAGAGGAAGAACAAGTTAAAGAAACAATGATTGCTTGGGGGAAGAATTTTGGATATGGGATTGATTTAGAGAAATGGCAAAAATTGTGGTCACAAAATTATAAAATGACAATGTCAACAGCATATAAAGAAAATTTGTATAAGATGTTTTACAGGTGGCACTTTCCCCCGACAAGAATAGCAAGAATGTCCAAGAATAAATCTGAAAAGTGCTGGAAATGTCATCAGATACCTGGCTCATATTACCATATGTGGTGGACTTGTGAGGAAGCCAGGAAATATTGGACTAGAATTCGCATATGGCTGGAAAAAATGACAAAGAAACACATAGATTTGAAACCAGAAATTTTTTTATTGGGAATCGTACCTGATATATATAATAAAAATTTAAAGTATTTGATTGTAAATGTATTAACAGCGGCTAGGATTGTATTTGCTAAACATTGGAAAAGTGAGAAAATACCATTAGAGGAAGAAATTATTAAGAAATATTGGAATGTGCTGAAATGAGCAGATTGACATTTGAAATTAGAGAACAAGAAGATAAACAATTTTATGAAGTTTGGGATCTTTTTTATCAATGGTTAGATAATACAATATAATAATAGAATATTTAGAAATTTGGGAAATAATGAATACATAATTTTTCTTGGTTTTGATAATTTTTTAGAATATTTTATTAAGATAGATTTGGTATGATTCTATGATTTGTTATAGAATAATTTAACTTAATTATAGTTATCTTGCTTAAATATGAATTAGTAAAATTATAGTCAAATGATTGTTCAATAATGATATTGGGATATTTTACTGATGATTGATAATGTGAGTTATTATGTAATATAATTATTTTGATGACTATGAAATGGATGCACAAAAGGGAGTGGTAAACCAACTGATACACTGTAAATTTATGAAGAATGATATTTTTTTATGTTATGTTTTATGTCTTATATGTTTGTTGTTTGTTGTTAAAATCAATAAAACTTTTATAAAAAAAAAAAAAGAAATTAAAATTTGATATAATCTGCCTACAAGAAGTACATATTAAAAAGCAACATGAACAACTGTTGATACAGCCAAAGTTAGGGAAAATATTTACTTCTTTGACACATACGGATGATGATGGAAGATTATTAATGGTGGAAATAATGGACAATAATATGAAAACACTCCTGATTGCAATCTATGCCCCGAATGACAATCAAGAAGAATTTTATAGAAAACTACATATGAAAATAATTGAACTGGACTATACTAATATTGTTATGATGGGAGACTTTAATGGAATTGTAGACAATAAACTGGACTATACAGCACAGAAAACAATAAAGCAAAGGAGAAAGACTTTCCCTAAATTCTTCTTTAAAATGACAGATGAAATAAATCTAAAAGATGCATGGAGAGAAATAAATGCTAAGACTAAACAATATGCTTTCTATTCAAACAGACATTTTTTTTTTGAAAAAGATTTTATTAATTTTCTACAAACAAGACAAACAAAACATAAAGACATCAACTCTCATATGTACATCCAGTGTGTCAGTTGGTTCATCATTTTTGTGCATTCATTCTGTAGTCTCAATTACAATGATGTTACATAACAGCTCATATTGTCAATTCAAACTTATATATCCTAATATCACTAAAAAAAGAAGTTTTTGACTATATTTTTAATCATTCATGCTTTATGAGCTAACAATACTTTAAACCAGTTTATTCTATAACAAATCATATAATCATATCAAATCAATCCTAAAAAAACCCTTTATAAATATAATGTCAAACAACAAAATAATAGCAAAATAGCAAAATAAAGATATTCCTTACTGTCTAGCATTCTAAATATTCTATTATTGTATTTTATCATCTAGCCATTGATAAAAAAGATCCCAAATTTCATAAAATTGTTTATCCTCTTGCTCTCTAATTTCAAATGTCAATCTACTCATCTCAGCACATTCCAATATTTTCTTAATAATTTCTTCCTGTAATGGTATTTTCTCATTCTTCCAATTTTTAGCAAATACAATCCTGGCCGCTGTTAATACATTTACAATCAGGTACTTCAAATCTTTACTATATATATCAGGTAAAATTCCCAATAAGAAGATCTCTGGTTTCAAGTCTATGTGTTTCTTTGTCATTTTTTCCAACCACATGCGAATTATAGTCCAATATTTTCTCGCGTCCTCACAAGTCCACCACATATGGTAATACGAGCCGGGTATCTGATGACATTTCCAGCATTTTTCAGATTTGTTCTTAAACATTCTTGCTATTCTTGTCGGGGGAAAGTGCCATCTGTAAAACATCTTATACAAGTTTTCTTTATATGCTGTTGACATTGTCATTTTATAATTTTGAGACCACAATTTCTGCCATTTCTCTAGATCAATCCCATATGCAAAATTCTTCCCCCAAACAATCATAGTTTCTTTGACTTGTTCTTCCTCTAATTTCATTCCCATTAAATAACCATATAATTTTTTGATCACCTTCTCATCAGTACCCATCAAGATCTTATCTAAATCAGTCAATTTATCATAGAATCCCTCCGTTTTAGAATCTTCATCATACCTTGAATGTATTTGCGCATATGAAAACCAATTCATCCTTATACCTTGTTCCTCTAAGTTTTGGATCGATTTAAGTTCACCCTTTTCATCCAAGAGTTCCCCATATCTAACTGTTTGTTCCTTCTTATAAATTATAGGATAGGAAAATGCTTCAATAGTCGATAACCAAAACTGGAATTTTCAAATAACATTGTCTTTTTATCTTCTCCCAGTTTAACCACAAAGACTCCCGTATATAATGTCTTCTAAAATATCCCTGTGTTTTAGTTCCCTTATACCATAAAAAAGCATGCCAGCCCAACAGCAAATCATGACCTTCTAATGTCAACAACCTATGCTTTCTTAATGTTATCCATTCTTTGACCCACCTCAAACTTGCAGCTTGATAATACAATTCCCAATTAGGCAGGCCAAAACCTCCTCTAATTCTAGCATCTTGCAAAAGCTTTAGCTTTATTCTTGCTTTTTTACCTTGCCATATAAACTTCAACATGATTTTATTTAAATCTTCAAAATAGTATTTTCCAAGCCTAATTGGTATTGTCAAACAGACATTTTTCATGGTCCAGGATAGATATGATATGGATGTCAACAGAATTGTTAGCTAATATCCAAGAAATAAATAAGTACTTGGGCAGATCATAATCCAATGATAATTAAATGGAAAGGACAAAGAAGAAGATCTAGATGGACGTTAAATAATACTATACTAAGAAAATGACTTCATACAGAGGATGGAGAAAGAACTGGCTTTTTTCTTTGAAGAAAATAAAAAAGAAGACACATCAATGCAGAATGTATGGGATACAATGAAGGCATATGTCAGAGGCTTGATAATAGACTATACAAGGAAAAGAAATACCACGAAAAGACTAGCCTCTAAGACATGAGTATAAAGGATTTGAAAAAGAGTTACAGAAAATGCCACAGAGAAAGGACATTGTTAAAAATGGGTATAATTAAACATAAAATGGGATTAATGGAAAAAGAAGAATTAACCCAGAAAATCAGAGGTACAAAACAGAACTATTTTGAAGATGCAAATAAACCAGGTAGATGGTTAGCATATAAACTGAGAAAGGAGAAAGAATCAAGGAAAATATTGCAATTAATAGATGATCAAGGCCAAGTTTGCTGTGGAAGTAAAGAGAAGAAGGAAATTATACAAGACTATTATGGGAAACTATACACACAAGAGAATATTGACAAGGAAAGAGTTAAACAGTACTTACAGAATGCTAATCTACCCCAGATACCTAAAGAGGTTGAAATAATGTTAGAAAGCAATATAACGATCATGGAGTTAATTGAAGCACTTAAGAAGCAAAACAATGGAAAGTCACCAGGCCCAGATGGACTTCCGGCGGAATTTTACAAAACACTGCAAGAATCATTGAATCTTCCATTGCTAGAAGTTATGAATGAAGTTATGTTAAAGAAGAAGATACCTAAATCATGGCCAGAAGCTTATATTACACTTGTTCCAAAAGAAGAGGCTGACTCATCACAAATCAAGAACTATAGACCTATTTCCTACTAAACACAGATTATAAAATTGTTGCTTCAATATTGGCAGAAAGACTTAAAAAATACCTAAATAATTTTATTCACCATGATCAAAATGGATTTCTGCCAAAGAGACTAATTGAAGAGAATATGAGAGTAATTTTGGATACTTTGGAATACTATGAGGCACACCCTGAAAAACAAATGGCTTTGATATTCTTAGATGCACAGAAAGCATTTGACAATGTGAATTGGTGATTTATGTTATTACAGCTGGAACAGATGGGCTTTGATAAAAAGTTCATCCAAGCAATAGAAGCTATATGTCATAAGCAAACGGCAAAGGTAATGATAGTGGGAGAATTGACATCATCTATTGATATAAGAAAAGGAACAAGACAAGGGTGCCCTCTGTCACCTTTGTTGTTTGTGTTAACCTTGGAAGTGCTAAACAGAAATATTAGAGAAGAAAAGGATATAAAAGGGATGAAAATTAAAAAGGAAGAATTTAAATGGCAAGCATTTGCAGATGATCTGGTTTTCATTTTAGAAGACCCACTAGAAACAGCATCAAAATTGATAGAAAAAATAGAGGTATATGGGAAGGTGGCTGGTTTGAAAATAAATAAAGACAAAACAAAGATTTTGACAAAGACTATGTTATCAAGACAAAAGGAAGAACTGGCGGATATATTGAAAATTCAGGTCACAAATAAGATCAATTGTGGGAATAAACTTTGGCCTGAGCTTGAGCAATGATTAATATAATGCCTTATACATTCATTCCTGTCTAAAGGTCACTAAGATAGTACAAAGAAAAGAGAACAATAAGAACAAATACAAACAAAGAGGCAGCTTAAACAACTGCAAACAAGCCTGTACTATATCTAATTATTAAACCACAATGTAATTGCTTACTATGCACAAAAATCTCAATAAAAGGAAGCACTGGAATTTTATTCTGGGCTCCTATCCCAAGTACACCAGCCTGTGTCTCATTCTTTCCATGGGAGACCACCACAATCAATTACTTGGGGATACATTTGACAGTAAGATGTAGTACACTAAAAGAGAATAATTATATCAAACTTAAGTAGCAAATAGTGCTAGATTTGGTGAAATGGGAAAATTTACAACTGCCATTAATAGGGAGAATATCAACAATCAAGATGAATATGTTACCCAGAATTTTATATTTCTTCCAAACAATCCCAATTAGGCTTGGAAAAGATAATTTTGAAGATTTAAATAAAATTGTGTTAAAATATATATGGCAAGGTAAGAAAGCAAGAATAAAATTAAAACTTTTGCAAGATGCTAGAATAAGAGGAGGATTTGGTTTGCCTAATTGGGAGTTGTATTATCAAGCTACAAATTTGATGTGGGTTAAGTAATGGATAACATTAAGAAATACTAGATTGCTGACATTAGAAGGACATGATTTGTTGTTGGGGTGGCATGCCTTCTTATGGTACAAGGGAGCTGAAACACAGGAGTACTTTAGAGTACATTATATATGGGAGTCTCTGTGGTTAAACTGGGAGAAGACTAAAAGGCAATGTTATTGCAGAAAATTCCAGTCTGGCTATCGACTATTGAAGCATTTTCTTATCCTATAATATACAAAAGGAACAAACAGTTAGATACGGTGAAATATTGAATGAAAAGGATGAACTTAAATCTATGCAAAAACTAGAGGAACAAGGTATAAAGATGAATTGGTTTTCATGTACGCAAATACATTCAAGGTATGGTAAAGATTCTAAAACAGAAGGTTTCTATGATAAATTGACTGATTGAGATAAGATTTTGACAGGTACTGATGAAAAGGTGTTTAAAAAATTGTATGGATACTTATTAGAAATTAAACTAGAAGAAGAACAAGTTTAAGAAACTATGATTGCTTGGGGGAAGAATTTTGGATATGGGATTGATCTAGAGAAATGGCAAAAATTGTGGTCTCAAAATTATAAAATGACAATGTCAAGAGCATGTAAAGAAAATTTGTATAAGATGTTTTTCAGGTGGCATCCCCCCCCCAACAAGAATAGCAAGAATGTTCAAGAACAAATCTGAAAAATGTTGGAAATGTCATCAGGTACCTGGCTCATATTACCATATGTGGTGGGTGTGTGTGGATGCCAAAAAATATTGGACATGGTTGGAAAAAATGACAAAAAAGCATATAGACTTGAAACCAGAGATTTTTTTATTGAGAATTTTACCTGAAATATATAGTAAAGAATTGAAATATTTGATTGTAAATGTATTAGTGGCTAGGATCGTATTTGCTAAAAACTGGAAAAATGAGAAAATACCAACACAGGAGGAAGTTATTTATAAAATATTGGAATGTGCTGAAATGAGTAGATTGACATTTGAAATCAGAGAACAAGAAGATAAACAATTTTATAAAATTTGGGATCTATTCTATCAATGGTTAGGCAATAAAACACGGTAATGAAATATGTAGATTTTTAGACCATAATGAATATATAAAGATGTATTTTTTTATTATATCTACAAAATGATTATAGGATAGATTCGAGATGATAATATGAACTGTCATAAAACAATTAAGTAAAATATGGATTATCTTGTAAAACATGAATGAATAATAGTATAGTCAAATGATCAATTAACGATGATATTAATGTATTTAGGAATATTTGATTGACAATATGAAAACATATACAATGTAATTGTCATTGAAGACTACGAAGTGGAAGCACAAAACAATTTGTAAACCAACCAACACACTGTATGTACATATATGGAAGATGGTTTGATGTTTTTATGTTGCGTTTGTTTATGTTTGTCTTAAAAACAATAAAAATTTTAAAAAAATATCCAGTGAAATCCCACAATTTCTGAAGGTAAGCTATTCCATTGGTTAATTGTTCTCACTGTTAGGAAGTTTCTCTTTAATACCAAGTTGCTTCTCTCTTTGATTAGTTTTCAAACATGATTTCTTGTCCTGCCTTCTGGTGCTTTGGAGAATAATTTGACCCCCTCTTCTTTGTGACAGCCTCTCAAATACTGGAATACTGATCATGTAACCCCTAATTCTTCTTTTCTTTAGACTGGCCAAACCCAAATCCTGCAGCTGTTTTTCATATGTTTTAGTCTCCAGGCCTTTGATCATCTTAGTTGCTCTTCTCTTAACTTTTTCCAAAGTGTTAACATCTTTTTTGTGGTGTGGTGACCAAAATTGGTTGCAATATTCTAGGTGTGGTCTTACTAGGGTTTTATAAAGTGTAACTAATACTTTATGCGATCTTGAATCTATGCCTCGTTTGTATAGTATAAACCATGGTTGTATCAGCTTTTTTGGCAACTGCTGCACACTGCTAGCTCATATTCAAGTGATCATCCACTAGGACTCCAAGATCCCTCTCACAGTTACTATTTTTGAGCCAGGTCTCACCTAATCTGGACTTATACCTTTGGTTTTTATTGCCTAAATGTAAAACTTTAGTTTTCTCCATGTTAAAATTCATTTTGCTGGATAAGGTCCATTGTTCAAGTTTCTCTGGATTCTTTTGGATCCTGAGCTTGTCTTCTGGAGCATTGGCTATTCCTGTCATATGCAAATTTGATGAGTTCCCCTTCTACTCCCTCATCTAAGTCATTTATGAAGATATTGAAGAGTACTGGGCTTAAGACGAAGCCTTGTGGTACCCCACTGCTTACTTCTTTCTATGTGGATGATCACTGGGGCTTTTAAGAAGAGACTGGAGATCCACTTGTCTGGAATGTTATCAAGTCTCTTGATTAAGCAGGGGGTTGGACTAGAAGACCTCCAAGGTCCCTTCCAACTTTGTTATTCTGTTCTGACATGTTGGCTTAATTCTAATTGCATTGAAAATACTAGGACTTTATCACCTAACTGAATATTTTTTATTGATTCCCTTTTAATAGAACTTAATAGAACTAACCATCATTATGGTTTTGGTATGAAAAGTTGTTCCACATTTTTATGTGAATATAGGAGAGTGGGCACAAAATTATACTACATCAAACCAATTCTAAAGAGATGCATGGCCTGTGACTTTAGGACTGCAGCTGATTCCTCTTGACTAATAAAGCCTTAAAAATAGGTTTAATTATATATTTATGCACTAACTCAACAATATTTTAAAGAGGTAGTTAAATGCAGCAAAAAAAAAAAAAAATCTCCTCACTTTTTCATCCTTTCACCACACATACTCAGGAGGGTTACCATGTTATTTCTTTTTATGTACCATATTTGCAGGCATATAAGATGACTTTTTTGCCCTGAAAACATGCCTCCAAGTGGGGGGGGGGTCGTCTTATACGCTGGCAAATACGTTGTTGTCACTCGGTGCAAGAGCGATGGGAGCAACTTGCGAAGCCCCTTCAAACCCAGTCGGAGTCTCTCTTCCTCCTTCTCCCCCCACCCTCCGCCCAGCTCGGGGCGCTTGCGGAGGCCAATCTGCAAGTGGGGTGGGGTGGAGCGGGAGGGTCTCTGGCGGGGCCGCTTCGCCCAGCCAGCCCCAAGCCGCGTAATGGCCCGGGGAGTGGGGGGGAGAAGGTGGTGGGGGTGGATTGTGGCACCCCTCCTTCTGGGCAGTGGGGCGGGGCCGGCAATTTGCTTCTCCCTCCCTCTTTGAAAGACCGGGAGGGCTGTGCTTGGGGCGGGAGGGGGGTGTCCTCGGGAAGTTCCTGATGGGACCCCGCTGAGCAGGGCTACCCGGCTCCCGAGCTGCTTTCCAGGGTCCCCTTGGGAAGAAAAGGGTCCGGTGGGCGGTGGAAAAAGGTGAGGGATCTCCTCTCGCCCCCTGTCCCATCCCGTCCCGTCCTCTTGTCCCTTCCTCCCCTCCCCGCTTAAGAGAGATCCGCCTCCCTGGCACCTAGCTGCCACCCAGCGCCGCGTCTCCCACGCGGGGGCTGCTTAAGGGAGGAGGCCTTTCACTTTCCCCGGGGGGGAGGGGGCAGGCGCGTCACTTTCACTTGCAGGCAGCAGCGCGGCCTCTCCTTTCCCACCCATCCACCCATCCACCCACCCACTCTGCTCGTGCGAGCGGACCGGCAGGCTCCAGGCTTTGCCCCCATCCCTCACCTCCTTCCACCCCCCCCAGTGGCAGAAACTTCGCCGCACGTGGGGACGAGTGGAGGAGGTGGGAGAGCAAAGCTGAGAAAGCGCCATCCTTGCTTTTGCGCGTCGGGAAGAGTTCGTGTTTTTTGTTTTTTTGTTTTTCTCCCAGGAATTGGATGCTGCTCGTGTGATTTTCTTTGAGAAGTTTTCTCTTCCCTGTTTCAGCCTTTGCTCCGAATCCTTCCGCCCCTCACCACCCCCAGATTCACTTCTGGAAAGGATGCTTGTGTAACTCTTTTCCTAAGCGTTGTTGGGGTGGAGGGGGGGCAGTGTGCAGCGTGAGCGAGAGGCTCCTTTCCTTTCTCCCTGAGCGCAAAACTGTCTGCTTTAATTCTTCTCTCTTGGACGCACCGAGCAAGGCTAATAAGATAATAATAAGATAATAAGATAAGATCCTAAGCGCATTGTGGAAACAGATCTGGATCTCGTTGGAGAAAGGTAGCAAATGAATGAACTGGACTTTTGGCAAGTCTCGGGGTAGGAACTCGAGGCTTTCTGGAAAGTTAGTGAGCAGGAAAATAGACACCCTTTCCGCTTCCTCCCAGCGTGGGTATCTCATTATCCCTCCCTGTAAGAAGTAACAACCACAAAGCCAAGGGAAAAAAGGGCCAGTTTCTTGTGCCTGATCAGTGGCGGCCCTTTCGCACTTAGAACCCTCTCTCTTTTGTGCTCGTCCACGGTCCAGTGACCGAGCCTCCCCGCGTGGAAATAAGGAGGCCTTCTTTTCCCCCCCCCCCCCGTGCCCCCCAGCCCCCAACGGTGAGCTGCACATGCACCAGACTGCTCCGGCCAGCTCGCCATCCCAGTGCAGCCAGAACGATGTGCAGGAAAAAGCCACAGTAGGAAGTAAAGATTTCTCCCCCCTCATCCTCTCTCTCTGAAATAATTAATGTCGCAATCAGTGTGGTGCACCCTTGGAGACAAACTGGTTGGGGAGGTGGAAAGATATTAAGAAACGACTGTTTTTTGTCCAGTTTTATTTTTATTTATTTATTTTCCCCTGAAAAAAGCAGATCGCTCAACGGTGTCACAATTAGGGAGAGGAATTGAGTGCCAGCCTGAGAAAGGTGAAGCTGCCTCTCTAAAGCATTTTGGTGGCTTTGTAAGTTTGGGGGAAAGGGGAGGGGGTGTCAATCAAGAATTATATCCACAATACCCCAAGTGTTACAACTTACCATATTTGCCAGCATATAAGACAACTTTTTTGCCCTAAAAAACATGCCTCCAAGGGGGGGGGGGGTTGTCTTATACAGCGAGTATATAACAAACTCTATATTTTGAGTGGAAATGTTGGGGGCTCGTCTTATACACCTAGTCGTCTTATACGCCGGCAAATATGATATTTACTTTTTTGAGTACAAAAGCCAGGACCAAATTCTCTTACTTTTTATTACCAAGAATGTCATTCATCTCAAAGGAATTCTTTATATGGAAGATTTGCTCTGTCAGTCTTACATTCCAAACCATTGCACTTCTCAAGGTACCAATTTAACTTTAGGTTAATTATATTACTTAGGGCAAATATCTGAATTTGTCACATCCAGGTGAAGAGAAATGTTAATCTCATTTGAAACCTTTAGAATATCATGGTACCACAGTTTCAGAGTTCTTGTCGTATTGGTGGTGTTGTTGTTCTATTTTAAGGCAGAACATAGAACTATTTTAAGACATTGGTACATATTGATTACTGACTATTTGAGTATTTCTCATTTTGAAGATAACATGACAGATTGTGTTTGTACTCTAATGTTACCTAATGTTAATGAAACCCCTGAATTTAGTCTAGGAGTGTGGGGCAGAAGTCTAGAGACCTACTTTCTTTTACTTCCTTCCTTTTATTTCATTCACTATACCAGATAGGCTTTATGAAAAATGAGCTGTAGTAAATTCACCATTTTCATCATTCTTGTATCCTATACCAATTCGCTCTCAGCATTTTTTTCATAAACATAAATGTGAATTAAGATTTAAGAGTGGAGTTAATTCTAGAGAGTGGAGTAAAGCAAACAGCAGAAAAGTGTAATCCTGACTCTGGTGTCTTTGTGAAAAAGGCAAAACAATTTCATTTTGTTCACAGCCTTCATTCTTATCAACTAGTCAAACTTCCTTCCTTTTTCTCAAAGGTGCTTTTTCAAGAGGCAACTGGACTTTCTTGGTTTTTTTGAAGATGTTTTGCTTGTCATCCAAAATACTTTTTCAGCTCTGACTGGAGACAAAAGTACCTTTGAGACAACCATGACCTGGATGACTGAGAATCTCCACAGACATTTAGTTATGCACATTGGGATAAACAACCTTCAAATGGTGAGGAAGTATAAACAGATTTCCAGAAAAATTGCAGACTATAGGAATCATTTCCGCTTCGGTTTGAAATGCAGACAACACACACTCAGAGGTGGGATTCTACCAGTTTGCACCTATTCGCTAGAACCAGTTGTTAGAAGAAATTACTAGCCTAATCCCGTGAGGAAGGCAGGAAGGAAACATTCTGGTGTTGCTTACAGAAACTGCCTCTCCGTTAACCCTTATTACATTCTTGGCAGGACTAGACTTCCTGTCTCTGGAACTTTTCTGGAGTTATTTTCCCCTCCTTTGCTGGTACTTTGCTTGTGTGGAGTGACCATTCAAAGTTACAGTGGCACTGAAAAAAGTGACTTATGACCATTTTTCACACTTACGACTGTTGCAACATCCTCAGTCATGAGAGGCCAGGCGAGGAGATGTGTGCCTTGATGTGAGTGATATTGAGTTGGCCATGCCCAGCCAATAACATGACCACCAAGCCATGTCCACCCAGTCACATGACCACCAAGCCATGCCCACCAACTAAGCCATGCCCACAGAACCGGTTGTTAAAAATTTGAATCCCACCCCTGCACACACTCATTCCCAACAGCCTGTCCCTTCAACAGTGAAGGGACACAGGGCAGAAAACATCCTGCAGAAAAGTACAGCTCTACAACACAGTTCTTTCAACAGTTCCAAGAAGGCTCCACACCCATTTCCACTACTCATGTAACCCTAAGGACACAGACAAACCTCCAAATGGCCTCAACGACTCTCTGAAAGAATCTATATGACCAGCTATCTGCAAGGAATGTAAGCCCTCCCATTTCCCACAATCCAGTCAGAGCTGGATGAGATTCTTGGATGAGAATTGAAATGTTTTCAAAGAAAAACAAGAAAATCCAGTTGTCTCTTGAAAAAAGCACCTTTGGGGCAACCATGATTGAGAATCTCCATAGACATTTTTCTTCTTTTGAATCACATTTTTCAGAACATGCCCAATTTCTCCTCAGAACTCATATTTAATTATTTCATTTTCATCATTCACAGGAGTATCATATAGCTATATACCTATACAGCCCTACTTCCATACACTTACAACTATCAGTACAACAGATGACGTCACTTCATGCTTCTAGAGATTTACTTTTGCAATTCAAGTCCAAATCTTCATACCCTATGCATATATTCATTTAGCTCACTCAGAGCACCTTCATTCAGATCTAATATAGCTTTCTTTTTTATTTTATTCATTTAATAATGTATTAATTCATCTTGTTCTACTCTTTTTACACTTCAAGTCATGGTCTTTGTGCCACTATCATCAACAGGCGGGCCAATAGGTATTGCCTTCTTATGCCCACCTTCACTTTAATCAATTAGGTCTTCTATGTTATACCTTTTCATAATATATAGAAATGTAGACTAATCAGCCCTAGTGATACCTTTGCCAACAGTATGGAAACAATATAGATAAGTTAACACATATTTTGTCCAGTATGCCACAACTGCAATTAAAACCAAGCTTTACTCTAAGAATGCTGATATTATTCTCTGCTAGCTAGAAATAGGGCAAGATTTTTTTAATCTGGTCCTCCTTTGGATATAGAGTACAAAGCATGAAATACTCTAAGACACTTGAAAACTTGTGATGTTCCTTTACCTCTCTCTTCAATTATTTTGTTGGATTAATGCACAGAACATAGCTATGCTGAGCCCGCCAGCAGTTGTGGCTACTTCACACCCTCACACAACAGACCAAGCGATTTGTGTATATTACATGCCTTCCCTCACTGAGTAAAGTGTCTCACTGAAAAACCTTGTTGTGCAACCATTTGTTTATTTACAATCTGTATTCCATATTTTCATAACTCTCACTTCCTAATATTTTTATTACAGTAACAAAATAATATTTTAAAAGACTAACAAATCAACACACACACAAACACGCATTCACACACCCCTTATATTTCTTCTTGTGTATTTGTTTTCTATTCTAGAGAAATTAACTGAGAGATATCTTCCCACATACAACTAATACTGAAATGACACAATATGGTGGGCGTTTTTGCTACTTTTGTATAAAAAATAGTAATGTTCAGCGAATTGTCATATGTGCCATTTACTAACCATTCACCTGAAGAATGTGGGTCTGATACAATTCTTCATAGCCATAAGCATGACACGTGTAATTGCCCATGTGAATAGTTGTTACCTTGGTTATGTAGAGAGAGTCATCTTCTCCAAAATCCTGTAAATAAACAAAAAAGAGGGTGGGGGGAAGGAGAAACCTCTCATTTAGCAAATGTGTTTGAAATGCTGCAAGAAGCTAAGCTAACACTGGTTGCATTTGACAATTGCTTTCCCCTCTGAATTGCAGTTTTAATATGAGTAGATTCGCTGGTGAAATGAATAAGAGGCCACATGCAATGAGAAAATGAGAAAAAATATTGCAACTGAGTATCAGCTTCTGATTTCTAGAAAAAGCATACACACATAAAATTCAATATGCTGAGTCTATAATGGAAGATTTGACAAATTACAAGGCAAACTACTCTGGGAGGTGGCTTTAGTATACAGAGACTGGACATGAAAGCTCCATGCATTATCTATTAAATGAAATACTTGAACTGGCCTTCGGTTATCTGAAAAAAAACTTTTGTAAATGGATTTTTCCATCCCTTTCTCCCACCAAAGCTAGTAATTAAATAGGGATAAGAAGGTTGTTTCTCTTTTAAACAAAACCTTCTTATTTTTAATTACCTATATTATGGATTATCTCATTTGGGGAAAAAACCCTTCCTCCTTATTTTGGTTGCTTATTGTATAATTCAGAACGATAATTCTGCTTGAGAAATTGAAATATTTGTGAGATTTCCAAATACGAGTATGTTGGCCTTATCACATTGTTCCAAATGGTGCTATATGAGCTTGTATATTGATGAATAAACACAGGCAGCAGCTGTTTTTTCTATTTTCATTAGTATGCAAAATTTGCTGTGCTGAATTGCTTATACTTTTATACACCACCCACAACAATACATTTAAAAACCATATTTAATTAGCTTAAAGAATTATCTTCTGGTTTTAATTAGCTTAGGGATGACATGTGCAAAATGTACCCTTTTACATACAGAGCTTTCATGCTGAAAAAGAAAATGTTCTCTTTTTTATCAGACACAAAATAATAACACTGTTTTTACTTCTCAGTTTCAAAAAAGAAATTCAGGAGTTCCAGAACTGATACATAAAATTATAGGATGTTAGAGCTGAAAAAGGTCTTAGTAGATATTTAATTCTACCTCCTTGGTCAAGGACAGAATCCTGCAATTCCATTATATCTGAAAAAAGGTCAACCTTTCTTTAAACATCTCCCTAAATCAAACTCCATCACCTCCCAAAGCTGATATAGTCAGTTGATGTCATCAATGATCTTATATAGCAATAGTACAATCTCTGGGTGGTTTACAATGTCAGCATTATTTGCATATTGCCCCCAACAAATGACTCCTCATTTTACTGACCTAGGAAAGAGGTTAAGTCCCATCAGGATCAAACTCCAGGCTGTGGACAGATTTTGCCTGTAATACTGCATTTTAACCACTGCGTCACCAGGGCTCTCATATAAGTAGTCTTATCAAGTTGTGAAGCTGTTTCCATATTTTTTATTTATTGTATTCTTATGCCATATGTATCGCCAAATTCCAGGTGGAGTAAACTCTTTTGAAATAGGGCTGCATTAGGCAACTTTCTGTATCATGCTTGTACCCAACTTCCCAGAATTGCATGTGCAATTTGAAATGGATCACATAAGTCATGTGTGGTTGGCTGATTTTCAGATATAGTCTGCCAAATAGTTTCCCTGCAGTTATTCCCTATTTATTTATTTTGCTTGTTTGCTTGCTTGCTTGCTTATTATTATGTTTTTTGGCAACATCCATTTGTCCTTTCCACCTGTTAATTCCAGTCCTAATCTCTGGAAAAACAAAACATAGCATGCACATATAATAGTAGACTTCCAAGTGCAATTCAAGTTGCCGGTTGACATCCTTAAAGATCTACATTTATGGGCCCAAGTTATTTGTGGGAACACCTCAGCTTATGGCTTCAACCTGTATCATCTGATGTGGCAGTGAACAAGCTTTAGGTCCTCTGGATGAGACAATATCACCTTTTGGGTATTAGGCAGTATGCTTAATTTGTCATGTTTGTTAGGTTTGGAGCATGGGCGAGAAAGAATGGAGACGAGCCTCTGGAACAGTGAACTTCAACTCTTTATTTACATGGTGACAGCTCAAACTCAATGGCAGTTATAGCCCTCCTTATATAGGCAACCCAATAACTATTTAACCAATAACGATCTAGGAGCGCTAGCTCCCTTAACCAATATGAACGCTCCGTTAATGGCCAATCAGATCCCCCGGAACGGGCCAATCCGATCCTGCCATTAACAGCCAATCAGAAGTGCAGGGCCAGAACCCTGCACTTGACTCCAAGCTCAAGATAACTTTATTAAACCTTATGCATTCACAACAATGTTGCCTGTCCTATCAAACAGTCCTCTCCAAATATGGACAATCTCAACCTTAGTGACCTTTCAGGAAGCCATAGAAACTTGGTATTTCTTCCAGGCATTAGTTTTGGTGATATATGAAGATGTTTTATGGTTTTTAATAAGAGGACCTTGACCTGGGTTTTGCTTTATTTTATGACTGATGTTTTCAATTCCCAGATAAATAGGCAGCTTTCCAAATTTGATAAGCAAACAAACAAGTCTATTCATTCCTCTGTATAATAGGCCTTCCAATATTGGAAGGTAACTCTCTCTTGCTGTCACCTAAATCTTCTGTTAAATCTTTTCCCTAAATCTTCAGCTTAATGTACACTGGTCCTTCCACTGTTCCAGAATCTCCCTCCCCACACTGTTAACATGGGTTGATGTTTGGATCTTCCAGGTATGTATGTATGTATGTATGTATGTATGTATGTATGTATGTATGTATGTAACTTTTTTTTTCCTATTTGTAGGCCAGTATCCCAGCCGCCTTACTGCTGTAGTTTTGCAAGAACAAGATTTTTTTTCATAAGGGAAACAGTTCAATTCTACAACTTTAAGATAGCATGTGGAATATTCTTCATTAAATATGTAGGTAGGTAGAAAATAGGTAGGAAATATCCTACATTCAATTTTAATCAGAATCTGTGTGGCTTCTTCATTGGTTTTGAACAATATCAAAATGTATCCTAGCTCAGACAAATTAAAAATAGTTTGATTTTGAATCCTTGCATGATTACACAACACATCACATACTAATTGTGTTCCAATTCCGAAGGTTTGCACATATGCAAGTGTCCTTTAAGTCAGGGGTACCAATTCCTAGGCTGCAGTCCACTCTTGGCCTATTCACAACTGAGACATGTGAGTGGTGGGCCGGTGTACATGTGCATGTGTAGCTCAACTTGCATGAGCAGTGGGCTGGTGTACACACCTGCATGCAGGCAGCTCAACTTGACTGACCAGTGGGTTGGTGTAAATGCACACAGCTCAGCTCATGTGAGCAGAAGGCTGGTACATATCACAGTTCAACTCACACGAGCGATGGGCTGGCATATACATGCATGCGTTCCAGCCAGCCAGTTACTCATGCATGTCAGCCCATTGCTCACATGGCCAGGTTCCCTCCCCCAGCTCCCAGCCGAGCTTCCAAGCTGCAAAAGTTGGGACTGCTGCTTTTGAGATACTTATAAACATTAAAGTTCTAGATAAGGAATCCTAGGAAATGGGAAAGAACTCTTCAGATTTTTATCCATTCATAAGCCTATGCAAAGTCTGGCCTCTCTAGCATTACATACTATGTCTTACAGTAAAATAAAATCACGCTCTCTTTAATGACATATTCATATAGTGTCAGATGGCAAACTGCTTCTTTCTTTGGTTTGGTTCACTTTTTCTTCTCTGAAATAAAAGCTTGTATCCTCTGGTGAATTGCTTTTTACAAATTCCTTTGGAAAAAATATTGCTGAAATGATCCCAAAACGCTTTCAAGCTTTGTTGGTTTAAAAACTGGTGTTCCAGATTTATCTCAGCTCGTTTTTGTATTCTGTAATCCTTTAAACCTCTGTAATCCACAGACAATTTAAGAAACAAAACTATATCTGGCTGGCTGTCAGATATCTTTTCCATATCACATTTCCTTTCATGATTCCTTGCAGATATTTGTTTTTCCAAGAACAGTCTTTTCTATTTGGGGCACTGTCTTTTTTTAAACTTCAGGATATTTACTTCAAGAATGGACCAGGTATCTGATTTTACCAATTGGTGGACCTTCAGTATATAAGGTTGCCCAATGTTTTATTTTTGGATCATTTTTTGTGGGGGGAGGGGCCAATGGTCTTTAACTGGAGATTTAAGTGCTTCTTACTGGTTCCCCCTCCCAAATTATACATAGACTACAAAACAAAGGGGGTTTTCACGGTGAGATGCCACTTTATGCCACAAAATAAGTGGATCTCAGTTGGTGCCAGTGGGATCAACCTGCCTTGCTCTGGAACAGTGACTCTCCTGTATCTGCTTCAGTTCCTGCTAATCCAGCAGTTTGAAAGTAGACAATTGTGATTAGATAGATGGGTACTATTTTGGTGGGCATCTTAATGGGGGCATGAAAGGAACTCCTAACTGGGCATCTCCTGGGCAATGATGATATCACTACTAGTAGTAGCATTTTTTCATACAGGAGCTCAGGTTAGCAAGCACAGAGCTTCCTTCACTTATGTTTTCTCTGTGGAAACATACCTGCAAGGTAGATTTGATAGAGAATAATTGCCCTGCATAGCCAAGAATGGACTAGAGACTGTGCTTTCAACCCAACAACCTGAACTGGTGATTTATTTTTAAAACTATGCAAAAGCTATTTTAGGTTTTGAGAATGGAAATACTGTAAATGACACTCGTATGCAAAACCTTGTTTAGATTTTGCATTACATCTGTTCATTATTTCATTCTCACAACAGCAGAAGCTGTGGCAATGATTTTTAGTGCAAGTGACACTGAGAAGATTGGGGGATAAATGTAGGTAAAAGAAAGAGATGGAATCAAATGTACAGGTTTAGACTAGGTGACACTTGGACTAATAGTAGTAACTGTAAGAAGGATCTTGAAGCCCTGGTGGACAATCACTTAAATATGAGACAGTAACCAAAAAAGCCAACCCAGTCCTAGGCTGCATTAACAGAGGATAAAATCAAGATCATGTGAAGGGTTAGTACCACTTTATAATGTCTTTGTACAACTGCACTTGGCATATTACATCCAGTTTGGGTTGCCATGATACGAGGGCTATCCATAAAATAGATTATGTTTTCGTCTGTAGAAAGAAGGGGTGGAGCTAGCGCAACCATCTTTGGTCTTTGCATCCGCCACTCAGTCTGCATCTAGTCATGCTAGTGGGAGGTTCATATCATTGCCCGTTATTTCACAGCAAACGTTTGAAATGTGTGCTGCAATTGAAAATCCCACGAATTGTGAGGTGCGATCAGTGATAAGGTTTTTGTTGGCAAAAAACCATAAACTGATTGAAATTTTTCGGCAACTGTGTGAAGTGTACGGGGACAACATCATCACTGAAGGTGGAGTACGCCAATGGTGCATTAAGTTTAAAAATGGCCAAACTATGGCACTCGAGAAGTCCTGAATGCTTTCAAGTGGGAGATTTTTCCTCATCCGCCCTACAGCCCCGATCTTGCACCAAGCGACCACCACTTGTTTCCGAGGATGAAGACCTGGCTTGGAACACAGCGCTTTGATGCCTGAGATTTGAACCAGTCAGTCACGCCCGCCCGCAGTTCCGCGTCGTCGTCAAAGTGCTGTGTTCCAAGCCAGGTCTTCATCCTCGGAAACAAGTGGTAGTCACTTGGTGCAAGATCGGGGCTGTAGGGCAGATGAGGAAAAATCTCCCACTTGAAAGCATTCAGGACTTCTCGAGTGCCGTAGTTGGGCCATTTTTAAACTTAATGCACCATTGGCGCACTCCACCTTCAGTGATGATGTTGTCCCCGTACACTTCACACAGTTGCCAAAAAATTTCAATCGGTTTATGGTTTTTTGCCAAAAAAAACCTTGTCACTGATTGCACCTCACAACTCGAGGGATTTCAAATGTTTGCTGTGAAATAACGGGCAACGATACGAACCTCCCACTAGCATGACTAGATGCAGACTGAGCGGCGGACGCACAGACCAAAGATGGTCGCACTAGCTCCTCCACTTCTTGCTACAGATGAAAACATAATCTATTTTGTGGATAGACCTCGTATAAAAGAGATGTTGAAACTTTAGAAAGAGTGTAGAGAAAAGCAACAAAGATGATCATGGGACTTGAGACTAATATATGAAGAAATGTTGTGGAATTGGCTATGTCTAGTTTAATGAAAAGAAGGATTAGGGTGATATGATAGAAGTGTTCCAATATCTAAAGGGCTGCCACAAAGAAGGAGTCAGCCTATTCTCCAAAGCACCTGAAAACAGAACAAGAAGCAATGGATGGAAACTAATCAACAAGAGAACCAACCTAGAACTACGGAAAAATTTTCTGACAGAACGATTAATTGGTGGAATAGCTTGTTCCACTGTAGGTATTCCAACACTGGAGGTTTTTTAGAAAAGATTTGACAGCCATTTGTCTGAAATAATATAGACCAGTCTTCTGCTTGAAAAGGGAGTTAGATTAGAAGACCTCCAAAGAACTTTCCAAATCTATAAAAGTTTGATGAAGTTGGCATCAACCAAAGACACTTCATACTATTGTGTTTCTATATTATTCTGAATGCTGTTTTGTAACAAAGCTGCTAATGGAGAATACTTCTATTAAAAGAGGAAAAGTGGACATTATTAGCCTGAACAAAGAAAAATTAAAGCATTCATGTATTTTCCCACTACCCTTCCTTGGAATTATCATGGATGAGTCTGCATGAGTCTATGAGTTTCATAGTATGGGTTATATCTCCTCCATAGAAGTAGAGATTTCATCTAAA
This sequence comes from Hydrophis major, assembly GCA_033807585.1. Classification (NCBI taxonomy): domain Eukaryota; kingdom Metazoa; phylum Chordata; class Lepidosauria; order Squamata; family Elapidae; genus Hydrophis; species Hydrophis major. The sequence goes on along the minus strand of CM066329.1, from coordinate 140,540,778 downwards.
TTATACCCCGCTGTCCCACATTATATGTCTCCTTAATATCTTTCTTACTAAAATTGGCTTTTAAATGCATATTTGAAAGGTGACATGAAAAGTTTTGTCAGATTATAAATATATTTATGGCCAAATATTTCTATTAACAGTAATTACCAATAATTGCTGAGTTAATGGCTGAAATTTTAAGAGCATCAGAGCTCATTTGATAGGAAACATGGCATGCAAAGGAGGAAGAAAGTGATATAGTTTGCTGAGCTAATAAATATACATCTCAACCAGGAATGTTCTTTGTCTGAAATTATTTTAGAAAATAATTAGCAAAACTTGGAGAAGGACCTTTGTACACTGAAACCATTTTTGTATGGTTTTTTTGTATGTTCTTAGTTGAAAAACAAAGCAAGAGAAAGAAAAAATACGCATGAAAATAAATAAAATAATATAAAGAAAAAGTATAATGAAGTTTACAGTTATACAAAAATATTACTTTATCAAAGTAAAATCTTTTCACATCCATTTAAACTATCAAGAGAGATTAAGAGAGCTTACATTTTCTTCTTTGATATTACCACAGCTCTTTATAAATAAATAGTTCTTTATTTTTTAAAAAAAAAATATATGTAACATGGAGCCAGTTTGGTCTAGTGATTAAGGCAGCAGACTAGAAATCAGGAAATTGAGTTCTAGTCCTGCCTTAGGCATGAAAGACAGGTCAGTGACTTTGGACCAGCCAGTCACTCTATTTCTTTGCCCAAATCACCTCACTGAATTGTTATAGGAAAAATAAGAGAAGGAGTTCACCACCTTACACTAGTTATATAAATAATAAAGTGTGTGTGTGTGTGTGTAAAAGCACTAATTTAAAAATGAGATCCAACTACAATTAACAAAAAAAAAAAAAAAAGGAAACCATGCAGAAATTGATTAAATCAGGGGGTAGATACATCCTTATAATTATATATTATATTGTTATGTTATGTTATATTATATTACATTATTGTAGGTTATTAAGAACTATGGATCCTTAGTATATGGAGTGACCAAAGGAATTCATATTCATGTTTCTTATGATGCCTTTAGAGTGATTAAGAATGCATAAGTTCTCTTTTATCTGTATATGAATTCCTTTGATCAATTTATATACTAAGGATCCATAGTTCTTAATATCCTACAAATTCCAAATTGTGGGATATAGATAAGGAGAACATGTGCATCCTTAATCAGCAATGACCACTCTAAAGGCATTATAAGAAACGGGGATTTAAGTACCAAATGAGACAATAATAGGACAAATGCAAACCAGTCCATTGTGTTAATGTTCCAATTTCTAAACTGCATTTCTACCATAAATTAACTGTGTTGATCATTTATTAACTATTCTGTGATGTGACTAGAAGTAGTATGCTGAATGTTTTAAATCTGAACCATTTCAAATAAGAAATGCTTCCTTGAAGTTTAAAAAAAGAAGTTAAAGGTAATTTTTTTTTTTTGCATTAGATTCATTAAAATTTATTAGTGTCACAGACAAATATAAAAGGTTTTGCACATCATTCCAGAAGGTAATACAAGATAAAAGATACACACACACACATACACATACACACACACTAACATTTCATAAAATCCATATAAAATACAATTCACAATAAAATGAAGGCAACTAATTACTACCTTCCTACACTTTTTATTTCACCTTACAAAAGTACTGTACTGGGTAAATTGTATTTTGCTACTTGCTATGAATTTTTTTTAATCTGCCAGTAGACAGTTTAATTAAAAGTAATCTGGAAAAATTATTTATTTCAATTTATAAGGTTGATCTTACTGAAAAATGATTGGCATATAATTAAAATCAGTATAATACCTAAAAATAAGAAAACAATTCCAGAAGAACAGAATGTAATGGAGGAAACTCATATCATAACCAAAAGATTTCAAGCGTGCACAGTACCAACTTAATATGGAGCTTGGGGAAAACAGCAGAGTTTTTCCCCCAGAACATCTAAAGGCTTGTATGTAGGGGAGGGCAAGTGGTACAACAGAGAATGTGAGTTTCTGGTACTATGCCTAACATAAATATTTCTGGTTTATATGATAAAGGGAATATATATTTAATGTTACATGTCTTGATGGCAGCAAGAATTGTATATGCACAACACTGGAAAAATGAGGAACCACCCATAGAAGAAGATTTAATTAAAAAAATACTAGATCGTGCAAAAATGGATAGGTTGACATTAAAGATAAAAGATAAGGAAAAGGCAGAATATATTCATACATGGGACTTATTTTATCAATGATTGGACAATAGAATTAGAAATTTGAAAAATACTATTCTGTATGTCTTATGTTTAATATATTATTATATTAGATACTATTATGTAAGAAAATTAACCCAGACAATGTGCTGTTCATAAAGCACCTATGTATGTTAAAGAAAATATATAAATAAACTATTTTTTTAAAAAAGAGAATGTGAATTTCCTAATCCAGGGGTATCAAACTCACGTTGTCATGGCAGTGTCACGTGACAAATTGGGACCTTTTTCTCCTTCGCTAAACCTGACATGGGCATGACCAGTGCATGATACATCCAGCTGGTGGGCTGCGAGTTTGACAGCCCTGAATTAATCAATGGGACATAAACTGTACCCATCCTGCCAAAACTTACAGATCAAGCAGAAATAAAAGGAGACATGTTTTTTTTTTATTAGGAAGGCAATCATAGTGTTACAAGTGTTCTCATAGCACTGAGCATACAGAATGATATAGAGTACCAATTACACTGCAATTTCTCCCTACAGTCAAAGCCTTTCACTGGTGGCATTTCTTTTTTCCTTAATAATTGCTGAAGTGGACATACAAAATATACAAGAGTGATTGTGCAGAGATACTGTGTTGTCTGGAGAACTGTGCAACCAGGTCCCTTTCACAGACTCAAATTTCCTCTTCCCACTTCAGCTTGGTTAAAACCAATTCACACCAGTATCGCTCTGCAGAATTTTCTGCTCTATCTTCAGTTTCTAGAATGCATGGAATTGAATTAAGAGGGGCAGGAATGAGAAATTGAAACTTAAAATTAAATATCCTGACCTCTTTCCTGGAAAAAGCTGGTTTTCATAATCTCAAATAGAAGGGGGATTTATTTTCTACATCTGATTCAACTACATGCAGTAAGGCTAGGGGTTTAGTCCCAAAAGGCTTGATACAAGTTGGAATATACTGAACTTGCCTTGAATCGATGGAAAAGAAAATACCTACAATTTTTCTTTGAGCTTTCTGGGCTACCTATGAAACGTACAATTTTTATTTCCAAATGAGTAGGAGGTCTAAATGTATATCATCCAGGGGTGGGATTCTACTGGTTCTGATGGGCACTATAGAACCCTTTGTTAACTTTCTAAGCAGTTTGGAGAATAGTTAGAAGAAATCTTTTGTTTTTTTCCCGCTCTTATTATATTCTTGGCAGTATACCTAGACTTACTGTCTCTGAAGGAGGTTTTTTTTTTTCTTTCCTGATACTTTCTTAAAGGGGAAGGGTTGTTTTAAGCTTTTTACACTGCTTTTGGAAGGAAATACTCCCCTGGAAATACTTCCAGCTGGCATGCAATGATCAGCACTTTGAAGAAATAATTGAATAAGGAAGCAGAGCTGCAGAAAGAAGCCTTTTAATGACAAGGAACCAAGATGAGTGACATTCAGCAAGTCTTCTTGGCTAGCTAGAAAGCTTGACATTCAAATGTGAGTTTACATACCAGAGATGGTATTCAGCCGGTTCACACTGGATCGGGAGAATCAGTAGTGATAATTTGGCATGGGTCACCGAACTGGTAGTGACTTCTGGCTGGCCATGCCCCTGTCACCCGGTCGCAGCTCACTCACTTGCCCTGCCCATCTAATTCTTGTTCACCCTGCCTGAAGCTCGCCCCGCCCAGTTACTCCTCACTCCACACTGGTTCCTTGGCCCTGTGCCCCAACTGAGCAGCTCTCATCTTCCTGCTCACAGGTAAGCCTGCGAGTCACATTAGCCCCTCCCTAGCATCCCCGGCTTGCCTTCCCCTCTCCCACCATATCCCAAGCATCCAAGCCTCCCCCCCTGTTTCCGGGGTTGCTTGTCTCGCTTCATTGCTGGTGTGGCCCCATCTCAGGTGGGAGTGCTGGCAGTCTAGCTAGCTGTTCCCCCCATCCCCAGGCTCACTTGGTGGGACCAAGAAGGTGGGTGTCCTGGGCTGCACATGTTGTAATTGCACATGTGCAATTTGTTGCAGCTGTGCATTTCTTCCTTTCCCCATGGGAGAAGGAGGTCATGGGCAACGGAGGCCGGAACATGCTGCAGCCACACCTTTCTTCCTTTCACCCCTGGGAAAAGGAGGACATGGGCAACGGAGGCCGGAGTAGCAGCTTGTTTTCTTCCTTCTCCCAGGGGATGCGCTGCTTCCAGCCTGGCCTGGCCAGTGGGTGGGTGGGCAGTCAGCCCTAGGGGGGCATCTCTACTGTGCTGGGGTTGAGGGGGCAGCAGAGGTGCCCATGTGCAGCAGCTCCGGAAGAAAGGCATGGCTGCAGCATGTTCTGGCCTCCGTTGCCCACATCTCCCAGGGGGAAAGGAAGAAAGGCACAGCCACAGTATGCTCCAGCCTCTGTTGCCTGCATCATCCTTGGAGGTTACTGGCTTTTCTGGCTTCCTGTGTTGGATTGGAACACCCCATTTTTTGGGAGTCAGTGGGGCTGCAGACAACAGAAGGCTCTCCTCTTGATCGGGGAAGGGAACTGGGCTGTGGGGTCTCGCTGTAACCAAAGGAGAAAGTGGCATTGGGCTTTTCATGGAGGAAGGAAACATGAAACACTTCATCCCCCAGGAGAAGCTTTAGTGGTATCTGGCACTGTCCTTTTTGGGGTGTACTTTTAAGAGGCAGAATGCAAGCTTGGCACTGATTTTTTTACTGCCTTTCTGGGGGGCATGTGATCTTTCCTTAAATCTGGATGATTTCCTTTGGATATTTTGTGAAGTGAGTGAGACCAGCTGGCATCTTTAAGTGGTGCAAATGGATCTAAGGATTGCTTTTCCTGGGTGTGTTTTTTCTAGAGAGCTTAAAAACTCTACTAAAGGGTTTCACTTTATGAGCAAGAGTTGGCTGCTGATAGTTATCATTGCATTTTAACTATTTTAATTCCTCAAGGTGCTCTGGCACCCTGTCTGATTTGTAACTCTGGCTTGCAGGTATTTTTAATCTAATGATTGGTATTTAGGGCAGTTTTTTTCCAAACAACGAAGCTTTTCGTATTTTTGTACAGGTAATCTTTTTCTTACAACGGTTCATTTAGTGAGCATTCAAAGTTACAATGGCACTGAAAAAAGTGACTTATGACTGTTTTTCACACTTATGACCATTGCAGCATCCCCACTGTCATGAGAGGCCAGGCGAGGAGAAGAGCCCCTTGACATGAGTGACAGCGAGTTGGCCACACCCACCCAGTCACATGACTATCAAGCCACACTCACCAATTAAGCCACACCTACAGAACTGGTTGTTAAAAATTTTGAATCCCACCCTTGATGTCATCTGTTCAATATTAATTCCATTTAATGATCCAGATCAGTTTCTAGTATCTTTTGAAGAATACAAACATTTTATTAATTGACAGTAGCTCCTGTTGCCTCCAAAAGGAGATAAAACTTGAAATGTTTTCTTTAGCCCTATTAATGATGATAAGATCAATGCATCATCTGTTTATAACAGCATCATTATGGGCCTAGCTGCAATATAATTCTCTTTTAGCTAGATGATGGACAATAGCATTAATATAGACATTAAAGAGCACGTATAATATAGCCTTGTTTAACTCCTTTTCTAATAGGGACTGAATCAGAGATCTAACCGACTGCATTTCATTGTATAATAAAGTTAGTTCAAGTGAACGATTTCCATTTGGAAAAGGTATGGCTTTTTTAAGCAAAATAATGCTTTTAAGATCTTCCAACACAGATTAGAGCTCTACATAGACGGTAAGATGCAGAATACTCTTTGGCTTTAGAAAAGGTCAAGGAACAGAAGACATCACAGTAGATGCAAAGAAAATAATGATACCAAAGAAAGTCACTACAGGCTTTACTCAGTATAGAAAGGATATCAATTTTGTTGACTGCACCCAGCTGACTACATCAGAAAATTAGGAATTCCATAAAATCTCTCATGAGAAACTTATGCAAGAGTTAAGAAGCCAGAGTATGAACAGAATATGGTAAAACAGACTGGCTCCAGGTTGGCAAAGGAATGTGACAAGGCTGCATATCCACCTCTGATTTATTCAACCTATACACTGAATATGTATATATTAAGAGTAGAAGATTGGAAGGAGATGAATGTAATTTGAAAACTGAATAAAGTAATATAAGTAACGTGCACCATGCTAATGATACTACGCTGATAGCCAAAACTGCAAGGGATCTTCAAGCTCTAGCAAAAAATGTTAAGGAGCAAAGTGAGAAAATGAGACTAAAATTAAATCTAAAGACAACTGAACTAATGACAACAGGTAAAACAACCAGGCAAAGAACATATCAAAGTGAAAGCAGCTTTTGCTTGAACTGGAAGGCCAGTGGGAAGAGATTAAAGACAAAGTTATTTGATAACCTAGTTTTATTGCCCATATTTAAAAATAGCACCATAATTGAAACACAAAATCAGCAGTTACCAACTATAACTCTGTACCCATACATAAGAAGCCATAGTTTCAAATCTTACATACTTTTCTTCCATCTATATATGCCCTAGTGGCCTGAGGGTTACTCATTTCTTAATCAGCTGGATGGTTGATATTTATGCAATGGTTTTTTTAAAAAAATTTGGTCCAGCAAAACATGTAAAACAGATAAAACAAAATCAATTCAGTTGTTTTATATCTGGAATGCTAATTGTTAATAGCTTTAAGTAAGGTTAGCATGGTATTTAGACATAAGTCTACATTGCATTTAGACATAAGTCTAAACTACAAATAAGTATAGAAGCCTAAAATCTATATACTATTGTAAATTTTATATAATAATAAAAGTCAAATAAAACAGTATATTTGAGAGAGTGATTCTTTTGGTCCTGAAGGAGACATTAATGTGTCTTTTTCTTAGTCCTGACTAGAACAATGATGTTAGATTCTGGACCATTTTTGTCCTGTCAACCCTCTCTTTTGAACAAAGGCTGTTGAGAAGATGGACAGACAATAGCTCCAGATGATCCTGGAGGAAATGGATCATCTGGGTCTCATAATACAGAATAACACAATTGGAAGGGATCTTGGAGTTCTTCTAGTCCAATCCCCTGCTTGAGCAGGAGATCCAATCCTTTGCTTGAACAACATATTGGTAAGGGGATGCTATACCAGACTGATTCTATTCCAGTAAGGTTTCACTTATAACAGTGAAATGGCATTTTAGTTGTGCTTGTTAAGCTCTCTTGGTAGAAGCAAGATGAAGATCATGTATCCATCCTAGTGCTCCTTGAATTAGTGTTATCAATTATGGTACCCTTTAAAGCCAATTGCAAGATTTGGGAGTGGGGGCATTGTGTTACACAGTTCTCCTTATTCCTGACCCACAAGGGAAACCATGAGCACAGAGAAAAGGTTAGGTGGAATTTCTTGAATACTGGACTACTTTATGATGGGAATGAAAGGGAAACAATGGGATGAGAAAGGAGAGAAATGGAAAGTTAGAGAAAGAAACTCACTGAAAAGCACTAGTACAAAAATGGGAATGAGGATGATGAACTGAAAAGAAATCCATTGAAGTTTACGAAGGATGTCACATACTTTATCACAAAGAACAAGTTGTTATTGCAATGGAAGTAAGTAGGTATCAAGTTACTGTATTTCCTGAAATATAACCAGCTGTCCAAAAAGTATAATTGGGACAACTAATAAGGATCACTGTGTCTACTCTAACTATCCTTACCAATATGTTGCATAAACAAACATGAAACATGTTTTTTAAAAATGCCTCTTTTTTGGAAAGAACATCTTGCCCTTTCCAGCACAATGAGGCAGAGAATTGGACACAAGTCAAATTAGAGATTTAAGTGAGTTTTATTAGAATATTAGAAATTGCCCTATTCTGCATTATGTGCAGGATTCATGCTTAGCTGGAGCTCAGCTAAAAACAAGGAGAAAAGCTTGTGTTTGTTAAATGACAGGGAAGGAAGGAAGAGAATATTAGGTTAAATGACTAACTGGTTTGGAGTAATGTCAGGCTGACCTTGTGATGAGGCTATAAAGTGTGCAAATCACTTTATCCAAATTTCTTGGAAGGGAGAGAGATTTCAAAAGAGAGAATTTCAAATTTGCTGTCTGTTTCACCTCATTTGCAGCAGTTGGTTGATTATGTTTTGTACAATTTCTTTTATGGAAAGCTCATAAACTTTTTTTATGGAAAAGTCTGGCTTGTTTATTTTAACGGGAAAGAACAAAATTAATTTCTTGTACTTCCCACCCTATTTTCAATAATAAAAAGTGCCTTATTATTCCTTGCCATCATAATGAAATTTACCAGAGAATTTGCCTTATGGTAGGATTCATTCCACTACAGCAAATTCTACTACATTCTGTCTAACAAAGATAACAAGCATTGCTACTAGTAGTTTTAAAAATCAGATTAAAAAGTGTGCAGATCAGGGATGTCAAACTCAAGGCCTGTGGGCTGTATCTGGTCTGCGGCGTGCTTAATTCTGGCCCATGGGGCAACCATGGAAATGGCGAAGGATTGGTCTGCAGTGCCTCTGACAATGAAAATGGAGCTTGAGAGGGCCATGCCTGGCCCACCCAGGTCCTGTTTTTCAGCCTGGATGGACTCCGGAAACCTCCTGCCAGCAAAAATAGAGCCTGTGGGGCCATGCACAGCCCCCCTGGGCTCAATTTTTGCTGGCAGAGGGCTTCAGAAGGCTACCCAGGCTGAAAATGGGACTGTCAGAGGGCTTCAGGAGGCCATCCAGGCCAAAAATGGGGCCTAGGGGGCTGCATGTGCCCTCTCAGGCTCTGTTTTTGCTAGCAGAGGGCTAGCAAATTAAAAACTAAAAGAAAAACAAAAGAAAAGGAGAAATATTTCCCCTTTTGCATTTGAGCATCCAAGAAGGGACATGAAAGGAGAAAGGAAAAGAGGAAAGAAAAAGAAGGAGAGGGGGGAAGGAAGGGGATGGAAGGAAGGAAGGAAGGAAGGAAGGAAGGAAGGAAGGAAGGAAGGAAGGAAGGAAGGAAAGTCCTATCTTATCAGAAGACACCAGCAGATGGCAAGGCTCCTTTGGAGGATGTTATGAACTAACAAAGGCGTTTAATAAAGTTTTAACAACCTTAAGTAAAAAGCAGGGTTCTAATCCTGCACTTCTGATTGGCCGATAATAGCGACATCGGATTGGTCCTTTCTGGGAAATCTGATTGGCTGTTAACGGGCCAACTCTCATTGGTTCAAGGGTTTAACACTTCCATGTTTTCCATTGGCTAATAGGACAGCAGCCAACCCTATAAAAGGGCTGCTGCTGCCCTAGGTGATTGCTCTGTTCAGTATGCTTAATAAAGAGTTGAAGTTCACTGTTCACTGCCTCATCTCTGCTCCTTGCACCCATGCGCAGAACTTAACACTGGCGATGAGGATGGGGTGCGGAGACATCTGAGCTGATTTAACACTCACAGAGCACCAAACAGAGCACGTGGCTGAAGGCACATCGACAACGGAAAACATGTCCGGCGGCGCCATACCACCCGCTCCATTTGACCCAGTACAAGAAGACTGGGACTCGTACATGGACCAGTTCCAGATGTTTCTGGAGACCAACAACTTGAAAGACGCAACTATGGGGAAAAAGTGAGCAGTGTTCCTGACCCATTGCGGGCCTGCCGTCTTTAATGGCCAAGGCACTAGCGAAACCGGCTGAGGTGAAATCCATGGACCGGGCGTGACGGGCCCACTATGCACCCGCCATACCAACGCTTGTTCGAAGGCATGAGTTTTATCAGAGGGACCAACGGAAAGGAGAGAGCGTCGCAGATTTCATCGTGGACCTCCGGAACCTGGGAGGCCTCTGTGGGTTTGCAGACCTCAAAGAAGCTCTGAGAGACCGAATAGTTCTGGGATTAGATGACCATATGGCACAGAGCAAGATCATGGCCAAAGGGGACATCGATCTTGCCGATGTCATCAAAGACGCTACTGCAGCAGAAGCAACCAGGAAGTCGGCCGCCCGAATTCGCTGCACCAACGCACCGATCCGTCAACTCGCCAATGATACCTCACCTCGCCTAGAGAGGCACACAACAGCGACCCACCACAAGGACCTTGAATCTCCATCAGAAAGTGATGAGGAGGAGGTCAACCGGCTCCGGTCCGAATGCGATAAACGCAACCCACGGAATCGAAGACTACCGCACCAATGCGCGGGTTGTGGGGCAAACCACCCACGATCAGATTGCAAATTCCTCGACGTGCTCTGCCATTCCTGTGGGAAAAGAGGCCACATCGGGAAGGTCTGTAGAAGCAAGTGAGGATCCAGCCCAATTTGGAGAGAAAACAACAACCGCCAGACCACAGGGAATCGTCCTGTGAGTCGGGAACACTTGAACCACCAATGGAACAACCACTCCTACAGAAATAAAACACTTGCCACTTCAACGAGACGGGAAGAGGCACACCAAACCATTACCATTGGTCATGCTTCATCGTTAGATGCAAAGAAGATCCGAGTGAGGGTCTCCATCGAGAACCAACCTTGCGTGATGGAAGTCGACTCAGGGTCATCACTCTCGATGGTTCCCTGGAAGATCCTTAAACAGTGAATCCCTGCCATCTGGTGTCAAGACCTCAGAGCCCAAAGAATTATACTCAAAGATTACCAGGGGAACCGAATTCCATTCATCGGCTCTAGTCAAGTCCAAGTATCATTCAAAAATCGTACTGCGTCGTTACCGCTGACCGTCGTCGATCATGACCAGCCTAGCTTGTTAGGCCTTCAATGGTTCAACCCACTCGGGATCGAGGTAGCCAGCATTCACCAAACCAGAAGCGACGACTGGGAGGAGGCCCTCATCCAGGAATTCCAGGACGTCTTTGCAGACAAACTAGGCGAGTACAAGGGGACCCCGATATCATTTAACCTTAACCCTGAAGTAGCCCCCATCCGCCTTAAGCCTCGTCGGGTACCTTTTGCCCTAAAACCAAAGATCGACGAGCAGCTTGATAAATTAATAGCCCAGGGTGTTTTAGAACCAACTGCCATGCCCATTGGGAAACCCCAATTGTAACACCCATCAAACCGGATGGATCGTTAAGAATTTGTGGGGACTACCGGGCCACCCTCAATCACGCCCTTCAACAGAACGTTTACCCGGTGCCGGTGGTTCAACACCTTCTCCATTCCCCGGGGGACGGAAAAGTCTTCACTAAATTGAATTTAGCGCAGGCGTACCAACAACTGCCTGTAGATAAAAAAGCTGTGGAAGCACAGACGATCGTTACGCACCGAGGCGCTTTTAAATGCAACCGACTCCAATTCGGAGTGAGCATAGCCCCAGGGATTTTTCAAAGTCTGATGGAGAGACTTTTGCAAGGGATCAAGGGGGTCATACCATATTTTGATGACGTTTTAATTGCGGCCCTGAATAGAGAAATACTAGAAAAGTGGCTTAAAATGGTTCTCCAGAAATTTAAAGACTCCAGCCTAAAGGTTAAAAAAAATAAATGTCAACTGTGTACAGAGAAAGTAGACTTCCTGGGGTACCTAATCGATAAGCAAGGAATTCACCCCACTAATAGCAAATTAAGAGCGATCAAAAACGCCCCAAGACCCAAGAATAGGACAGACCTCCAAGCTTTCCTGGGGCTCATTAACTTTTACAACATCTTCTTGCCCCAGAAGGCGATCGTAGCTGAGCCCCTACATAGACTTCTTGACAAAAAAGCCACCTGGGTCTGGGGACACCGAGAGGAGCACGCATTCCGAAAAGTGAAAAACTTACTAACCTCCGATGCTGTTTTAATGCAGTGAGACTTTGCCTTTAACCATTACATGTGACACGTTATCGTTTGGAGCAGGAGCCATTTTAAGTCATGTGTTACCAAATGGTAGTGAGGCCCCTATTGCCTATTTTTTCAAGGACCTTATCGAGGGCTGAACACAACTATAGCCAAATTGACAAAGAGGCTCTTGCTGTTGTATCTGCTGTGAAACGGTTTCATGAATATGTGTATGGATGAGCTTTTATTATTATTACCGATCACAAGCCTTTTTGGGGGATTATAGCGAGAGACAAGCCAACCCACTATATATTGTCACCTAGAATGACTTGTTGGTCGGAGTTCTTAGCTGTGTACAATTATAAATTGCAACACTGTCCAGGGAAAGTCATTCCCCATGCTGATGCATTGAGCCATGCCCCACTTCCAGAAACTGTTGACGACCCAGCTCCAACCCTCATGACACTCCAGATTGAAACACTACATTCACCGCCGCTAACAGCCAGAGACATCGCGATTGAAACGAAACGAGATCCTGTCCTGGTGCAAGTTCTCAGCTGGGTCGAACGAGGATGGCCAGTAGGACAAACCCCTGATGACTTCACCCCTTTCAGAAGCTGCCAAAGAGAACTTTTCTCGCAGAAAGGCTGCATCCTATGGGGAGACAGAGTCATCGTCCCAGAGCAGTTACAACGAGCAGTTTTGAAAGCATTGCATGACGGTCACTCCGGCATCATGTGTATGAAAGCGCTCGCCCGAAGCTACGCATGGTGGCCGGGCATCGATAAGCAGATTGAAGACTGGTGAAGACTTGTCTAAAGTGCCAGGAAGTCAGCAGTGCCCCACCTAGAGCAACTCCAACAGAGTGGGAAACCTCTCGGGGGCCATGGTCCCGCATCCACATTGACTTTGCAGGACCTACTAAGGGACATACGTGCCTCCTAACAGTGGATGCCTATTCCAACTGGCTCAAAATCCACAAGATGAAGACTACTACAACCGATTCAGTCATCCACAAATTAAATAAACTATTCGCAACACATGGGCTGCCAGACATTCCAGTCTCCGACAACGGACCCCAGTTCACCGTCCTGGTGTTTGAACAATACTTAGCGGACCGGGGTATCTGCCATGCGCTAACTTCACCGGTGCACCTTGCGGCCAATGGCAGGGCTGAGCGCATGGTCCAATTTGTTAAAAAAACTCTCCACAAGATGGACTATGGGGGACTTCCGGTTTCGCGTGGCTTCGGGGCAGCAGGAATTCGCGACAGCTCGCGATTCCTGCTGTGCTAGCCGTCGAGGTACCCCCGATCCAGATGGGTCAGGGGGATATGGCTGCCCTGTAGGGACAGCTGAAGAGAGAGGGGAGTCGGATAGGGAGGTGGGGGTGTCGCAGACCCCCCCTTCTCCGGGAAAACCCCTTTTTCCCAAGGCGGTGGAGCGGCGGTCAGCAATGGCCGCCACGAAGAAGCCAGCAACCGGGTAAGAACTGTGCTGGAGGAAGTGTGAAGAGTGAAAGTTCTGTCTGAGCCGGGTCAAGTAACACCTTTTAAATTGCCTGGAATTGAGCTGCTTGAATTGCTGGAGGATACATTGTATCCCTAAGAAGAGCGAAAAGCGGCGGAGAAGCTGTTAAAGGGAACTTTTTTTTTTTTTACTCTCCCATCCCACGGAAATAGCAGAAATATTTGGATATATTAGACATTGAAAGTGGATTGCTTTGAAAGTTGAAGCTAAGAGACAAAGGGATTTTTGGACATTGAAAAATTTAAGAAATTGGAAAATCTCTGCTGGAGGTATGGATTTTTGATTATTTAAAATTGTCATTGCAAGTGGGAAGGGAGAAAAAAAATTGGAGCAGAAGCTGAAAAAGGAGGAGATTGTCTAGAACGTCTTTGTGGATCCCAAAAGAAGATATATGGTAATTGGACCTCTTTGATTAAAAATTAATCCAGAAAGAGAAAGAGAAGAAGGAAGAAAAGTATTAACTTTTGGAATTTTTTTTTTTTAATTGCTTTTGATTATCTTTGATTAAAAATACTTGTGGTTGTTTTGGAAAAAGTTTCCCTTTTTATAATGGCATCGTTTGTGGATGAACTAGAGATTGAATATCAAAAATATAAAAAAGAAGATACTTTGGGCGCTTTGTTTCAATTCTTAGAAATGGCATTATGTTCTGTTGAAAAGTTGATTACGCAGCAGAAGGACTGGGACAAGGAAGAAGAGGAAGAAGAAGCCATCTTTGATGAACAATGGGTCCCTTCCGGAGAGGAGGAGAAAAAGGATAAGAAAAAGGGGATTTTAAGAATTATAAAAACAACCAAAAGAGAGAAAAATGAGCGAAAAGATGGAGGCAAGGTTAGAAAGCAAAGGAAAAGGAGTAAGAAAAGCGAAGGGAAAAAGCAAAGGGGTAGAAAGGGCAAGGAGAAGAATAAGCAAGAGAGAAAGGGGGGGAGGAGAAGCCTTAATGGGGGGAAGCAAGACCTAAAGAAAAAAAGTTTATTTAGAGACAATGGGTGAATTTAATTTAGATTAGAAGAGGGATTCTGGAGGGTATATAAGAGTGTGTTTTTATATGTATATTTAGAATATAAAATTTATTATGTAATTTTAGAATCTTTTAAACAGAATCCCAAGAAAGATTGCTATATGTAGTATTTCTAAGTTAGGGTAATGAGTTATAGATGTTACTCCAATTGGTGTACAGGAGAAGTATAGTAAAAGAAAAAAAAGATGAATGGATAATTGGAAATAGAACAGACAAAGAAGGTTGTTGAAAATGGTAATAAGATATGGAAGGATATATATGCTTTTTTTTTTGGATTTTGTATATTGATAAAAGGCAATAAAATTTTAATTAATAAATAATTTGGATGGAAAGGAGAAGTAGGGACAAGATATGAAGTTAATATTATATGAAATATTGATATTATAATCTGGAAATGTTATGCCTTATTGATCTTTTATTATTATTTTTTCTTAGAAAAGAATTTATAAGCTGCTATGCCTTGATTCTTTGTGCATTGTTTTTATAAAACTGATAAAAATGGTTTTTATATATATATATATAAAAGAAAATGATAATAAGATATGGAAGGAGATATGGGTTGAATATGATGTTTGAATTTGTGTCTGTGTGAAGAGTTTTAACCCGGGAACAGACAACCTTCAGAAAAGATCTTTTACTTTTGTTTATGTTTTGTGTTTGTATGTTTGTGTATTGTGTTTATGGTAAAACTAACAAAATTTGTTTTTTTATAAAAAAAAGGAAAAAAGAATCAATAAAACCTTGGAGGAATGTTAGATGAGAATAATTTAAACAAGCCAGAAAGAAAAGAATATGATGACTATAAAATGGATAAATATGGAAGAGAAATGAAATTGAATAGGAGTAAAGAGAAATAATGAGAAATTTGCTGAAAGATATTTGTGTGTCCATATGGAGATGGGATAAATTGGAATTATGCTGTATAAAAATAATGTTTTGTTTGACTTGTAAGGATTTACAATGTTAAGAGGTTTTATGTGTTTATGTATTTAATGGTTAATGATGTGTTGTTTTATCTTTAAAATTAATAAAAATTTGTTTCAAAAAAAAAAAAAGATGGACTATGGGGACATTGACAACAAACTAAACAGAATACTCCTCCTCCAACGCATCACCCCACACAGCGTCACCAACAAGACTCCAGCTGAACTGTTGATGGGACGCAAGCTCCGCTTTCACCTCGACTGTCTCCACCCATCCTATGCGCCAGAGAAACCCTGTGGAAAATGCCGTGAGTTCAAGGTAGGTGACTTAGTCTTCGCTAAAAACCTTTCCGGTGAACCATTATGGGTCGAAGCAACCGTAACCCAAACCACCGGGCCCAGATCCTACCGCATGCAAAAATTGGATGGAAATACATGGAAATGCCATATAGATCAGCTTCGCTCTAGGTTGCAACCCTGTTCCTGTGACTCCTGTAACTCTCAAACTGAGGGGGGAGGGGATGTCGAGGGAACCAAATTCGAGATGGTGGAAGGTGAAATCGAAGGAAGTCAGCAGCCCGGCGCATTACCTGAAGAAGAATCAGGAAGGGAGTTGACTCGCCACAGAGAAATACCTCAACGGAGGCGAGCCCACAGAGACCAGAGGACAACAATGACAGAATTAGCAGCGCCGAGTTGTCCTGTGAGGATGCGGAACCGCCTGTACCAGATAATTCATAAAATGTTCCACTGAAACCGGACTACAGACAGGAACCGGTGGAACAGCGCAAATCTAATAGACAGTTGAAACAACCTGCATATCTGCGGGATTACGTCACTGCACCCCTCAAACGGAACCTAGGGGGAAGGGGTGTTATGAACTAATAAAGGCGTTTAATAAAGTTTTAACAACCGTAAGTAAAAAGCAGGGTTCTAATCCTGCACTTCTGATTGGCCGATAATAGCGACATCAGATTGGTCCTTTCTGGGAAATCTGATTGGCTGTTGACGGGCCAACTCTCATTGGTTCAAGGGTTTAACACTTCCATGTTTTCCATTGGCTAATAGGACAGCAGCCAACCCTATAAAAGGGCTGCTGCTGCCCTAGGTGATTGCTCTGTTCAGTATGCTTAATAAAGAGTTGAAGTTCACTGTTCACTGCCTCGTCTCCGCTCCTTGCACCCATGCACAAAACTTAACAGAGGACAAAGGTTTGGTGTTCTCCCTGGTCTTGCCTTCCTCCAATGGGGACAGTGGGTTCCCCCAGCCCTGCCCCAACACAAGTCATATCAAGTTTGCCATACCCACCCCAGTCATGCTCACCCAGCCCCCTGAGGTCAAACAATGCAGCCCCCATTGAAAATGACTTTGACATCCCGGGTGTAGATGGTCCGTTGCTGGATATGTGTAATCTTTTTAGTGTGATTGTTTCCTATCAAAATACAGAGGAAGGACATTTATCTTTGTTTTCAGTATTAGTACTTTTCTCTTCTTCTCCCACAGCAATTTTCTTTTTGGATATTTATACTCTATGCTTTGATAGGCAAGCTAATTTTCAAATGCCCCTCTTCATATTCTGTTCGTGTGAGCAATGACCAAACCATTGACTTCACAGAATATCTAGTTTTGCTTTTTGCAATAGTGACAATGCATACAGGCACTTTTGCTGATACTTCATTCTGATTATGTATGAAGAAAGCAGCTGGAGGATAAACAGGAGAGAAAAAGAAAACAAAGCTTATTTCAGTCTTTCAGTAACTGGCAGAATGGGTAAGAAATCTTTGCATAGTAATTTTGTCTGCCACCAGTGAAATTATTAAACAGAATAAGACCACAAAAAAACTATGCTGTCAAGGGATCCTTCTGCCTGACTATGTAGGTTGAAGGTGGTCATACAAACAAGAAGAAAGTGGGAAAGTGTCATACACTGATTAAACTAAAACAAAAGCAATTCCTAGATAGACAATATGTCTGAGGAAAATATGGTAGACCACAGTTTCCACATCACCAATTTCCAGGTGACTTGCCACCAGGAAAGCCAACACCACAACCAGTGAATTCCACAACCCATTAGGCAGGACAGCCATCAACAAGAAACTATTATCTTGACTTGGGCTACTAAAATCTGGGACTCACTGCAATTCCTGGTATGCCAAATAATCTTCAAGCCATTACTAAATGCTATCTTAACAACCTAGAGCCTTGGGAACCTATAGGTTGGCTTTGAAAGTGGTTTTCAGGTCCACTGCATAGGATAGTGCTGACCTACTGAACTAACTGTTAAGCCTGTGTTCCCCAACCAGGGTTAAGGAGACAAGCTAAACAGAATGTGCAGCGTCAGTCAGATAGGCACACATATAAATGTGTGAGATAAGTTTGTATGTTAGTTAACATACAGTAAAAATAACAGATACGCTTGTGCTATCAAAAATATAGTTTATTCCATTTAGATTTATAGCAAAGTCAAAATAACAGTCCATTAGTCATGTATGATTTTAGTCAGTCCATTCAAGGATATTCTTATGCCAGCAGACTTGAAATTCTAGACCTAGAAAACCTAGAACTATGCCGCCTAAATGGTTAATGACATAGTTTCTCTTAGCTGCCCACACTAAAGCTGCTCTCAAAGATGTTGCTTTAAGACTTGGTGCAAAAACTTCATCGTAATCAGATGCAGTTTGATTAAATCCTTGAGCTACTAACCTAGCCTTATGGGTAACAGTCCCATCATTTCCAGTTTTTATTTAAATATCCATTTGCACCCAATAGATTTTTATCCTGGAGGTAATTTAGCATCTTCATATACTTTCATTACCTTTAATGAATTTAATTATTTTTCCATTGCCTTTTGCCAATTCTCCTGATCCTTAGCAGGATACATTTTAAGTTCATCTACACTAGTTGGAACTTTATTTACTTGGCAAACTATACTTGCTTGATACCTATCAGGGGGTCTAGTTACACGTGTAGTACGTCTAGGTATTACCTGACTTACAGGTGGACTTTCATTTATTAACTGTTCTTGATTATCTAACTCTTCCTGATCAACTGTTTCCTCTTGTTCTGGTCCTATTTGCTCTTCGTGGACTTCTTCTTTAATTGGACTCTTCTTATAACTAGTCTGATCTTTTTGCCTTTTGTAGGGTTCAATAATTATTTCATTATTTAAATCTTGCTCTAATCTATTCCATCCTACATGTTCTAGGAATTTCGCACTAGCACTGGTGCAAACTCTAGATGTACCTGGTTCCCAGAATCTATAAGATCTGTGATTAGATTCATATCCTACAAAAAATAATCTTTTAGCTCTATGCTGTCCTTTGTGTCTGAGTTGTGAAGGGATATGCACCATGCTGGTGCTCCAAATGTGTGTATGTAACTTAAATCAGGTTTTGTACCATGCCACAGTGTGAATGGTAATTCACCTGTTGTTGAATTAACAACATTATTTAATATATGATTACCACACATTATTGCTTCTCCCCATAAATTGTCAGGTAATCCTGAATCAGACAACATAGTACGTGCCATTGACTGTGTTTGGCCTCGTCTCTCTATAAAGGCATTATGTTGTGGCCTATATGGTGCAGACTTTTTATGTTGAATACCTAACATTCTAAGTCTATTCTGGAATTTATTATTTGTAATAAGAGTTACTAATTTCTTTTTAGTTTTCCTTTCTGCAAATTTTATCCAATTAAAGAGATTTAGATACGTTTCAGTTTTGCTCTTCATTAAATAGCAGAACCTATATCTAGAATAGTGGTCCATTATACTTAATATGTATCGAGCACCTCCTACACTTGGTTTTTTCGGACCTATTAAATCGGCAAATACTACCTTTAAAGGCTCTTTGGTAGTAAATCTATCAACTCTATTTGCCGGTATGACCTTTCCTTTGCTTTGATTACAAGCAAAACATTGCAAATACTTATTACTGTTAGGGATAACATTGTTTACCCTAACTGGTTTAGGTAAAATAATAAATATGTTATCATAGTTTATAAGTTAAAGTGTCTGCAACTTTAAATATAGGAATGTAATTAAGGGAGCAGTTGTGAAAGCACCATAAAAGAAGCAAGGAACGTTAGCTTGCTCTCTCTGGCTTGATGATCCCTAATTACTGGATACACTGAAGACTGCGTTTTTCCCCTACTGGAAAAGGAGAGAGAAAGGACTGATTTGTAAGTGAACTGACATTGGATATTCTACACGGATTTTGCTAACTGAATATCCTTGAATGGACTGACTAAAATGATACATGACTAATGGACTGTTATTTTGACTATGCTATAAACTCTAAATGGAATAAACTATATTTTTGATAGCACAAGCGTATCTATTATTTTTACTGTATGTTAACAAACATAAAAACTTATCTCACTCATTTATCTGTGTGCCTATCTGACTAACGCTGCACATTCTGTTTAGCTTGTCTCCTTAACCCTGGTTGGGGAACACAGGGTTAACACTTACAAGGTTTCAAACTTATTCCTTTAGATAGTTGAACAGTTTTCTTAAGCATTTTAAAATTTAAATGCCCTAGCCATAGGTGTAACAAGTGAATACATTCATCATGAGGTTTCTTATTATCATAAACCATGTTAGCCACCTCATTATCATTTAAAACATATAATTCACCTCTTAAAGATGCAGTAATTTTCTTATCTTCTTTCTCAATTATGCAGTTATCTCCCCTAAAGGTTAAATTACAGTTAAACTACATATCCTAGTTTAACCAAAATTCTAACTGAAAATAAATTAAACTTAAGTTGTGGTACATATAACATTTTTACATTCTCTTTTATGAAAGAACAGTATGCTATACCTTGACCTTTAGCTTTCAGTTTCCAGCCATTGGCTAACGAAATCTGCTGTGTACTCTTGGACATTTTAATAAAATTTTTGTTATCATTTCTTATACAGTGGGATGCTCCACTGTCAACCACCCATAAATTTTTTTTTACAGCTCCGTTAATATACATGGCTAAATCTAAATTTTTATTTATCTTTTGATGACTTTTAGTATTCTGGCCAGTGTTCTTGCGCTTTGCTTTTTTACAAAATCTTGCCAAATGTTCTCTTCCTCCACAATTAAAACACTTTTTAATTGTGTATGCAGTAGGAGATTCATTATCTTCTTTTTGAGCTTGCTCCCTTCTTAACTGATCTCTTTCAAGTCTTCTTCTTGCCTCTTCAATCAATCTGCCAGTTATATCAGTTTAAGTTAAACTTTCCTTTGGCAATATTTCAAGGGAAGTGACATAGTTATCATAATTTTCATCTAGTGAAGATAGAATTATGTAGACTTGGTGTAGTTCAGAGAAAATTAGTTCTTTCTCGTGCAGTTCATGAAAAATGCTTTTTATAGTTTTCAAATGACTAAGCATATCACAATTCCTTTGGAGATGCGTCCTGAAAAGCTTCCGTGTTAGATTTATGTGAGCACTAACGTTATCTCAGACATAAATCCTCTTCAGCTTCTGCCAACACCCAACAGCCGTTTGCTCTCCACGGATATGAACAAGTTGCTGGTCAGATAGTGTTAGTCCTATTATGCAAAGAGCTTGTTCATTCTTCTGTTTAAAGTCTTCTATCTTTTGTCTATCTTCCTCAATCTCTATATCCCATTCCTCTACGTTTGGTGGATTTTCAATTATGTTCGTAGAAATAGACTACATTTCATAGACCATGATACATAGTTTGTTCCATCCAGCTTGGATATAAGGGACAAACTTTGTAGATTGACTTGTGCCATGTTTTCTTATATATGGATATAAAACTATAATTAATAAAACACAGCTGTCTGTTTACTGTAACCTATAACAACACAAACTCTCACTTTTTACATAAATCTGTTTTATCCTAGTTAAACTGACTTTGCAGCCTCTGTGCCCATAACCAGTGTTAAGCCTGTGTTCCCCAACCAGGGTTAAGGAGACAAGCTAAACAGAATGTGCAGCGTTAGTCAGATAGGCACACAGATATATGTGTGAGATAAGTTTGTATGTTAGTTAACATACAGTAAAAATAACAGAAACACTTGTGCTATCAAAGATATAGTTTATTCCATTTAGATTTATAGCAAAGTTAAAATAACAGTCCATTAGTCATGTATCATTTTAGTTAGTCCATTCAAGGATATTCAATTAGCAAAGTCCGTGTAGAATATCCAACGTCAGTTCACTTACAAATAAATCAGTCCTTTCTCTCTCCCTTTCCAGTAGAAGAAAAACGCAGTCTTCAAACCATCCAGTAATTAGGGATCATCAAGCCAGAGAGAGCAAGCTGCCATGCCTTGCTTCTTTTATGGTGCTCTCACAACCACTCCCTTAATTACATTCCTATAGTTAAAGTTGCAGACACTTTAACTAACAAACCATGATAACATATTTATTATTTTACCTAAACCAGTTAGGGTAAACAATGTTATCCCTAACACTAACTACTTGTAAATCAATATTAGAGATGCTAGAAATGATAGCTAAGAATATTGAGAAAGCACCATGAGAAAAGTAGTGAGGTTATTCAAAGTTCTACTTTCAGATAACCTCAGTTTTCTTCTTGTCCCAAAGAAGTTCCCTAAACAATTAACAAGCTATTATTCAGCATATCCAAAAGAGCAGCAATAGTGCTTAGCCCTTAGACTTATATACCGCTTCACAGTGCTATACTCTCTCTAAGTAGTTTACAGAGTCAGCACATTGTCCCCAACAATCTGGGTCCTCATTTTCCTAACCTTGGAAGGATGGAAGACTGAATCAATGCTGAGCCAGTAAGACTCGAACTGCTAGCAGTCAGCAGAATTAGCCTGCAATATGGCAATCTAACTACTGCACCACCATGGCTCCACACATATAATTTATTATGTCAGTCTGAGATTAGTTAATTTGTTACATGAGTGTAAAGCCATCATGCTTGAATCCTATAATTTGAGTCAGCACTTAAGCTGCTGCCAATCTGCCAACTGTACTTTAGCCATCTGTGTTTCAAATCAGAGGGAGCCTGATATATAAACAAAATAAAATCCCTGGATGTTTGATTGCATGCAAAGGTTTTTAGAATTTAGTACATTCCTAGAGTGGGCAACAAAGAACTAGGTGAATTTCTCATTCACTATCTCAACAGAACTTGCTGTAAGGATGCAGTATTTTCAGGTGGCCAAATCTCCCTGCAGGCTTTCCAAATCCCTTTCACTCAGCATATAACAGAGATCCTACCCACCAAGCTCATTTTTTGTTAGCAAGTAGAGCAGTCAATGGCTTTAAGTAAAGGTTACGCCAAAGCAAATTGGCAGCTGCTTCCAGAGCTGGTGCAGCTATTTCTAAATCCATATAGCAATAGCAGACAGCTGCAGGAAAACTTTAGGGAAATATTGGTGCAAAACATACAACTCATTTATAAGGCCCATTTCAGCCATCCACTGCTAACTTATTTTAATTCTGTTCAATAGAAGGTTCTGTTTGTAGGTCTCTGTTTGTAGTCATAGATTTGTGAGCCTCGGGTAAATTATTATGGATGTAATGGGATGTGAGAATAACATTGAGAGACAGGAGAAAGAACCACAGCCTAAGTAAGGGTCTGATGAAAAAAATCTGAGGCCAAAGAAGAGATGGGGGAGAGGGGGGATGGAAAAAGCAACTCAGAAGGGATCCTCCCTAGTTTTTTGGAACATAAAGGCAGGGGGAGGCAGACTTAGAAGATTCAATTACTGTAACCATACAATAAAGGCAGTGTTAGTAGCCATGATGCTGATTTTCTGCCTGGACTGCCTCAAAAAGCCAACATATGAAGGTTGGCCTGAGGAAAGCTCATGTGCCTGAGAAAATGCAGTAAATTGTGGAATTAAATGCTACTTTGGGTTGTGTAATTACTGCTTCATCTGATGCACTGCATATTCAGTGGTAAACATTAACAGAGCCAGCTCAGTGATCAAGATAATAGTACTGTTAATACAACTAACCTTTGAGAACTAAAGATGCATTCCCAAAATGATACATTATTTAGTTAAGGTTTGTAGAAGGATACTGGAAAACCTCAAAACAGGCCCATACAACAAGATGCAGCCTGCCAAGCAGCCTTGTGTAATCCATCAGCAAGTTTTTAAAAGTCAATAATTATGTGATTGCCACCCCAAAATATATCCTGCTTCAGGCCTCACTGTAGCTATTTACTCATTCCTTTTTTATTCAGTTTTTACATATGTTATATTGTATTGGCTATGGAGTGGCAAAATCTTCTCTTCCACTTACTGTTCTGACCCAGGCTTCTGAGATTGTAATTACATGCACTTATTTTGAAAACAAGTCTTGTTTTATTGCAACACTGGGAATTATTTTCATTCCCAGCTGGTAATGAATCTCAAACAATCCCTTGAGATAAACACCCACCTTTCTTTCCTGTGAAGTACTGCCAATAACAGAAATGTCCACTGAACAAGAAAAAAACAACAACCAAAGTACAAAGAGCTTCAAGAATAAATCTGAACCGAACGAACGACTTTGCTTCCTGCAAAGGTTTCATCATCTTTGCCTGTCCTTTATACCTTATGGGAGGGGCAATCACCTCCCAGCCTTACTCCCAAGTTGCCCATTTTGTTTCAGCTGCTCTCGCTTCTAGTAGCTCTGCCTCTGGTGCCTTTGGAATCTGGAAGCAGCCAGGCAGAGGACCTAAGGGAACCTGCACACTGGGAACAGGTTCCCTTGGGTCCTCTGCCTGGCTGCTTCCAGATTCCAAAGGTGCCAGAGGCAGCACCCCACTCCAGATGGTCCTGGCCCCATTTCTGCATTGGGTGCAGGACCTTCATCCGAGTCCTCTCCAGACTCTCAGACTGATCCCTTTTCTTCCTCATTGTCTGATTCCGCTGCTGTCTGCACAGGCTGCCAGCGAACCACAACATTTACTAATGGAAATAAAATCTCAATTCTAACTGATATTAATGACATGCACACATCATTAATCAAGATTGCCTTAGAGAGTATTGGATGGATTGTTGATTATTGTGAAAAGAAAAGCAAACAAAATACTTTATGATTTGTCCTAGCAATTGTCTTTGTGGGTGCTCAATTGATGCCCAACAAATAGTACAATGCATCTCTTTCAAATAGCTATACATCTCTTTTGTAAGACATTTGAATGTGGGACATATCTATCCACTATTTTAGTAGTTGCCCAAAATATACTGTACTCTTTCCTTCCACGGGGAGCTTAATTCTTGAATAAGAGAAAATATTAGATATCATTTCCCTCAATAGGATGCTAGTAGAGATGCCCTTGTGATACAGTCATCGAAGTCTTCACTCTATTTTAAGAAACAAAAATGTATCTCCATTGTCTGGTTTAGATTACCAGTGCTCCATAAGGAAGGCTTTTACATAGCTCTCTTTCAGGCCAGGCTTTTATCAGATTACTAGGGAGCTTCTAAAAAGTCCCTGTTAAGTGTGGGGCATGGGTGCGAATAATGGAGACGAGCCGGTGAAAACAATGAACTTCAAACTCTTTATTTACATGGTGTGACAGCTCAACTGGATGGCTGCTATAGCCTTCCTTATATAGGCAACTTACTAACTATTCAACCAATAGCAACCTGGGAGCACTAGCTCTGTTAACCAATGAGAACGGCCTGTTAATGGCCAATCAGATTCTCCTGAACGGACCAATCTGATCTTGCCATTTAACAGCCAATCAGAAGTACAGGGCCAGAACCTTGCACTTAACTTCAAGCTCAAGATAACTTTATTAAACATTTATTCATTCACAACACCCCTTCCCCCGGGTTCCGCTTACGGGGTGCGGTTACGTAGTCCTTGAGGTAGGATGGTTGTTTTGTTAGTCTTTTTGATTTTCGCTATGCACCTGGTATTTGGCTGCACTCTTGTTGAGGTAGGGCGTTGTTTGGTGAAAGGGGTGCCTCTGATTCAGAGTTCACGTTTTTGTTGTCACCAATATCTTCGGTGTCACCCTGAGGTGAACTTACTCCCATCCCTGGTTAATGTTCTCACGTTTCTGTTCCGCTTTTGTTTCCTTCAAAAAGGTTTTCTGCTAGTTGAAATTCATCTTCCTCTGTCTCCCCCCCCCCCTCAGTTTGGTTATTAGGGACTCGGAATTGCCTGACTGCAGCCTTGATCGTAGTTGATCGATATGGCGTTTCCAAAGTCTATCGTCAGGGCATTGTACAAAGTATGATCTTGGGCTGGTTACACGGACCACAGTCGCTTCTACCCATAGCGGATCGCCCGATAAGTTTTTAGCGAATACCAAATCACCTACCTGGAAGGTACGGCATCGGCCGCTGGATCCAAGTGGTTTCTCTGGTTCGTACACTGGGTGTAACCGGCCGAGGTGGGGGCGGAGCTTTCGTCCCATTAACAGCTTGGCGGGAGTTTTGTTGGTGACGCTGTGAGGTGTGATATGCTGTAAAAAGAGGATTCAGTTTATCTTCTCTTCGATGTTGTCATAGTCCACTTTCTGTAGCATTTTCTTGACGAATTGTACCATGCGCTCGGCCCTACCGTTGGCCGCAGGGTGCGCAGGCAAAGTGAGCGCATGTCGGATACCATGGTCAGCCAGGTACTCCTCAAAGGACAGTGCGGTAAATTGGGGCCCGTTGTCGGATACCAGAACATCTGGTAATCTGTGGGTTGCAAACAGTCTTTCTAGTTTTTTGATGACCGCTTTGGTGGTCGGGTTTCTCATTCGGTGGATTTCGAGCCAGTTCGAGTAGGTGTCTATGGTTAGCAAGAAGGTGTGGCCTTTGGTCGGCCCAGCAAAATCTAGATGGATACAGGACCAGGGTCCCCGCGGTGTCTCCCATTCAGTTGGAATTGCCTTTGATGGAGCGTTGCTTACTTCTTGGCATCTATGACAAGTTTTGACCCACGACTCAATTTGTCTGTCGATGCCTGGCCACCACGCGTAGCTTCGTGCAAGGGCCTTCATGTGCACGATGCCAGGGTGGCCATCGTGCAAGGTTCTTAGTAGTGCCGGTTGGAGTTGTTCTGGGATAACGACTCTATCGCCCCAGATGATACAGCCCTTTTGAGAAAACAACTCTGTTGTCGACTTTTGAATGGTGCGAAGTCGTCTGATACTTGGTCCAATGGCCATCCGCATTCCACCCATGTGAGGACTCGTGCCAAGGTGGGGTTGCGTTTTGTTTCTCTCACGATATCACGGGCAGTTAATGGCGGTGTACGAAGTGTCTCGATCTGCAACATTGTCATCGTTGGCACAGGGTCGTTGATAGTCTCTGGAAGCGGTGCACGGCTCAACGCGTCGGCGTGGGGAATAGCTTTACCAGGGCGGTATTGCAGCTGATAATTTTAAGCAGCCAAGAATTCTGACCAACGAGTCATCCTGGGAGATAATATATAAGGGGTTGGCTTATCCCCAGCTATTATTCCCAGCAAAAGTTTGTGGTCAGTCACTATAGTAAAAGCCCGGCTGTACATGTACTCATGAAATCTTTTGACAGCTGATACAATTGCAAGGGCTTCTTTATCAATCTGGCTATAATTTCGCTCAGTTTTCAAGAGCGTCTTTGAAAAATAGGCAACAGGGGCTTTGCTACCGTTAGGCAATACGTGGCTCAAAATGGCGCCCACTCCGAAAGGCGATGCGTCACATGTGATATTTAACGGTAAGGTTTACTTGTACTGCATTAGTACAGCATCAGAAGTCAGTAGCTTTTTTACATTACGGAACGCCTGCTCTTCTCTATGACCCCATACCCAATTTCCTTTTTTGTCCAGTAGGCGATGTAAAGGTTCAGTGACAGTCGCCTTGTGCGGCAAGAATACGTTATAAAAATTGATGAGGCCTAGAAACGCCTGGAGGTCGGCCTTATTCCGGGGTCTGGGAGCATTTTTTATTGCTCTCAATTTGCTATCTGTAGGGTGAATACCCTGACTGTCAATTAAGTACCCTAAAAATTCGACACGATCTGTACACAGCTTACACTTATTTTTCTTCACCTTAAGGCTTGCATCTTGGAATTTTTGGAGAACAAGTCTTAGATGATCCCGTAAAATTTTTGGAGTGGGGGCAGCAATTAACACATCATCAAAGTAAGGGACGATGCCTTTAATCCGTTGTAAGAGTCTTTCCATTAGGCTCTGAAAGATCCCCGGGGCTACACTCACTCCGAATTGGAGCCGCGTACATTTAAAGGCACCTCGGTGCGTTACGATTGTCTGTGCCTGTGCAGTTTTTTCATCAACCGGCAGTTGCTGATAAGCCTGAGCTAAGTCTAGTTTAGCGAAGACTTTTCCGCCCCCCAGGGAATGGAGGAGATGTTGCACCACCGGCACCGGATATGGGTTTTGCTGCAGGGAGTGGTTCAGGGTGGCTCGGTAGTCCCCACAAATTCTAATTGAGCCATCCAGCTTAATTGGTGTCACGATTGGGGTCTCCCAGGGAGAGTGATCAGTTGGCTTTAACACTCCCTGGGCTATTAACTTATCAAGCTGTTCGTCAATTTTCGGCTTTAGTGCGAACAGAACTCGACGAGGCTTAAGGCGGATGGGAGCTATTTTTGGATTAAGGCTAAAGGATATCGGGGTCCCCTTGTACTCGCCTAGCTTTTCCGCGAAGATGTCCTTGAATTCCTGGGCGAGGTCCTCCTCCCAGTCACTGCCGCCGATTCGGTTAATGCCTGCCACTTCAATGCTGAGTGGTGCGAACCATTGGAGGCCTAACAGGCTAGGCTGGTCCTTGTCGATCACAGTTAGGGGAAAGTACGCTGTGCGGTTTTTGAATGAAACCCGGACTCAACTGGATCCCATGACTGGAATCCGGTTCCCCTGATAATCTTTAAGTACGAGTCTTTGGAATTGAAGGTCTTGGTGCCGGATGGTAGGGATGAGTTGCTTGAGGGTCTTCCAGGAAACCATCAAAAGGGACGATCCCAAGTCGACTTCCATTTGGCAAGGCTGATTTTTGATGGCCACTTTAATTCGGATTTTCTTGGCATCCAATGAAGAGGCGTGACCAATAGTGATAGTTTGGCGAGCCTCTTCTCACCTCGTCAAACGATTCATGGGTCGGTTTCTATAGGAGTGGTTTGCTGGTTCTCACCTTACAGGACGGTTTCCTGTTGATTGGCAATAGTTGGCCCCCTTCGAGGTCTGGCTGGGTCCTAGGAGGCTTCTACAGACCCATCCGATATGGCCTCGTTTCCCGCACTCATGGCAGAGCACGTTGTGGAATTTGCAATCGGACCGGTAATGGTTGGCCCCCCCAGCCAGCGCATAGTTGCTGGGACTTTGGGTAATGGTCCCGATCGGACCGCAGTCGATGGACCTCTTCTTCGTCGCTGTCTGATGACGAAGAGAGGTCCTCATGGTGGGCCATCGGAAGCCATCCTTCTGACTTAGGTGAAAGTTCGCAGGCTGGTTGGTGTGTCGGAGTGCGGTTTCGGTGCAGTTGGGCAGCCGACTTCTTGGTTACTTCCGCTGCTGTAGCATCAGCGATGGCATCGGCAAGGCTAATGTCGCCTTTTGCCATTATTTTGCTCTGCACGTTTAGCGCATCTAATCCCAGAACTACTCTCTCAAAGCCTCTTCCAGGTCGGCGAAATCGTAGAGGCCTCCCAAGTTTTGGAGGTCCGCAACGAAATCGGCAATGCTTTCTCCTTTCCGCTGGTTTCTTTGGTAGAACTTGTGCTATCTTACGAGCGTTGGTACAGTTGGTGCATAGTGGGCCCTTAGTAGAGGTTCGAGGATGTCCCAGTCCATAGCCTTCACTTCAGCTGGTTTTGCTAGTGCCTCGGCCCGCAATGCGTTAGGAATACCGCCCGTTTCTTCCCAGTTGTGGCATTGTTCAGATTATTTGTTTCCAAGAACATATGGAAACGATCCATGTAGGACTCCCAGTCTTCTTGCGCTGGGTCAAACGGAGCGGGTGGTACTACGCCGCCGGACATGGTTCCGCCGTTGTGCATTTCAACCACGTGCTCAGTTGTCTTCTTCATTGTTTTAGTCAGCTCTGACGTCTCCACATCTCACCCTCATCGCCAGTGTTAAGTGTGGGGCATGGGTGCGAATAATGGAGACGAGCCAGTGAAAACAGTGAACTTCAAACTCTTTATTTACATGGTGTGACAGCTCAACTGGATGGCTGCTATAGCCTTCCTTATATAGGCAACTTATTAACTATTCAACCAATAGCAACGTGGGAGCGCTAGCTCCGTTAACCAGTGAGAATGGCCTGTTAATGGCCAATCAGATTCTCCTGAACGGACCAATCTGATCTTGCCATTTAACAGCCAATCAGAAGTGCAGGGCCAGAACCCTGCACTTGACTTCAAGCTCATGATAACTTTATTTAACATTTATTCATTTTCAACATCCCAATGGAATCAAACTTTTGTCCTTCTAAGGTGGCCAAGTAGAGGTCATCATCCACTATGTTCTTTATGAGACCCTGGCAATAGATATACATAAGGGATGAAATACAGAATGATTGAATTTATTTCTGAATTGTGAATACAATTCTTTCTTACCATTTAGGTGCTATTTCTGCTATACTCTTCTTTAAACCCAGAAATATTTTTTTATAGTTTGAATTGTAACACAGGTTTTTGTACTATTTAATTTCTGTGTGGGTTGCATTCTCATCTGATCTCACCTTATATTCTGCAGTCATTGAAATAATCTTATTACATGTTGAGGGTAAACAAGAAAAACCTCTGTTGGTGGAAAAAACTTATTTCTGAAATATACATTTTGTGTCTTAGAGATGCCTCTTCATCTCCTCCTCTGATGCTGTATTTGGCACTGCTGTGTAAAGTTTCTTTATTGAGATAGTCTGGTAGTTGCTTTTCTTGACATGCTTTCGAAGCTTAATATTTTTACTAGGCAAGCTTTTTGTCACTTTTTATTTGCTTGATTCTCTCCCCTTTGGTGGATTGTTATTTTTAATGTTTTTATTTGGCATTCCTTTAAAAAAAAAAAAAAACACCTTTTAAAGCTGAAAATCACTTAAAACTATTTTTCGGATGGTAGTATACTTCCCATAAAGTCATAATTATGTCATTATTATTAGTTTATCTGATGTCATATATTCATCACATTTCCTGAATATTTAAGACTTCACTATTTTACATTATTTCAATACATTTTAAATGGGATTTTTTTTCATATATCTTTCTTTTAGAGAAAATTGAAATGTGAGTATGAAAAGATAAATTCACAGTCTCAAATGAGCAGGCATTTCTTCTTCTTTCCTAAGATTTAGAGATGTTACCTAGCAAAGAGATTTAAAACAGCCCTATTTTCTCTTTAATTGGAGAATGTTCCCAGACCAGAAGCTCAGTGTATGGTGAGAAAGTAGTTCAGTCACGAAGACTTTTATTTATTTGTTTGTTTGTTTGGTCAAGCAATTATAAGATAACAGGTATCCAAACCTAGTTATGGATACATGAAATGGATACATATACAAAAAATAAAAGAAATAAAAATAAAAAAGAAACAATAGGACAGGGATGGTAGGCATGTTGATGCACTTATGCATGCCCCCTACAGACCTCTTAGGAAAGGGTGAGGTCAATAGTAAGCAGTCTAAGGTTAAAGTTTTTGGGGTTTGGGGAAGAAACTACAGAGTCAGGTAGAGTATTCCAGACATTTACCACTCTGTTACTGAAGTCATATTTCCTGCAATCAAGTTTGGTGCAGTTTACCTTGAGTTTGTATCTGTTGTTTGCTCTTGTGTTGTTATGGTTGAAGCTGAAGTATTCAATGACAGGTAGGACATTGCAACATATAATTTTATATACTATACTAAGATCGGACTGAAGGCAGTATAGTTCTAGGTTTTCTAGGTCTAGAATTTCAAGTCTGGTGGCATAAGGTATTCTGCAATGAGTGGAGGAGTGGAGAACTCTTCTTGTGAAATATTTCTGGACTTTCTCAACTGTGTTAATATCAGATACATAATGCGGGTTCTAGACTGATGAACTGTATTCGAGTGTTGGTCTGGCAAATGTTTTGTATGCTCTCGTTAGTAGTGTGACATTACCAGATAAAAAGGTACGTAGGATTAGGTTAACAACTCTTAATGCCTTTTTGGCTATGTAGTTACAGTGGGCTCTAGCATTTAGATTATTAGAGATGAGAACTTCAAGGTCCTTGTCAGAGTTTGGATCATCAACAAGGTCTTGACTATTCAGCTTGTATTTTATTTTCTGATTTTTTTTTTGCCAATATGTAAGACAGAGCATTTATTTGTTGAGATTTGAAGTTGCCATTTATTTGACCATTCTGATACATAGTCGAGGTCTTTTTGAAGGGTAGCAGTATTGTCTAGGTGTTGAATAGCTTTACATTATCAGTGAAGAGAACGCAGTTGCTCTTAATATGATCACAGAGATCATTTATGTAGAGTATGAAGAGAGTTGGTCCTAGAACACTGCCTGGGGGACACCACTGTTGACAGGTACAGAATTTGATAGGACGTTCCCAATTTTGACCATTTGTTGTCCGTTTGACAACAATGCTTCTATCCAGTTATGCAGATGTCCAGAGATATCAAAAGATTTTAGTTTTAGGAGTAGTTTGTCATGTACCACTGAATCAAAGGCTTTATAGAAGTCTATGTCGATTGCGTTTATTGCTTTGCCCTGACCAAATTGTGGAGTCCATATGTTTCTGCAGTGTAAGAGTTGCAGATTACAGGATAGTTTTTTTCTGAAACCACATTGTTTATTAGTGAGTAGGTTGCTTATCCCTAAGTGGAGGATAATGGATAGGTGAATAATTGATTCCATGACTTTACAGGTGATGCAGCATAAAGAGATTGGTCTGTAATTTTCAACTAGGATGGGGACTCCCTTTTTGAAGATGGGGATGACCGTGGCTTGAGACCATAGGTTTGGCAAGGAGCTGGTCCTGAAAGATTTTTCAATGATTATGCTTAGAGGTTCGGCTATGGCAGTGGATAGCTTTTTTAAGAAGTAGGCACATATTCTGTCTGGTCCAATAGATAGAAATGGTTTTAGATTGCATAGTGCTTTTTCAACATTGTCTTCTGTAAAATCGATATGTATTGGATCATTGTAGTCATCTGTGGTTCAACTAGGAAATACAGGGCATGATCCATTGCTGTTTACAAATACTGAGCCAAAGAATGTGTTAAAGAGGTTGGCTTTAATGGTGTCATTGTTGTAGTCTTTACCATTTGGTCTTTTCAGGGATGGGATGGACCTTGAGTCTTTTAGTTTGTTGTTTACAAAATTGTAGAAAGTGCAGGTGGAATTGGTGCATAGAAGGTTTTCCTCTTGATTAATGTGATAATTGGTGCATTCAGTCTTTATCTTGTAGCTTAAATTTTTGTGCTGGCTTTTGAAGTTGGCAACGTGACCAGATTTGTTTTTCTGCCAAAGTGATTTCTGTTTGGATTGAAGCTTCCTTATTGTTATGGGTAATTTGTTTTTTCTGGTTTTGGGAGTTGTTATTGGTACATATAGTTTGATGACTCTTTTGACTTCAAGTAAAATTATGTTGTAATGGTCTTCAATAATATTGCATCCAGTGAATAGAAATTGCCAATCAAGGGATGAGAGATCATTGTTTATAAGATCATAGTTGTCTTTTTTTAAAAGACGTGAAGCCAAAGGAAAGCAAACATAACCCAAACTTGGGAGCAACTGCTTCAAAGAAAAGACCTAATGAGATAGAGCCAAAGATGGGGGGAAGAGGCCAACCAGTGTTTCCAAAGAAGGGGCTGAAGGAAGTACATGCTGTAGGCAACATTCTGAGTGTAGAATTCCTCAAACCAGCTGCAGGAAGAGATGTCTGTAAGTGATGGGGGTAAAGAGAGGAAAGCACATCACAGATAATAAAATACCCAACATGTTCATGTGGTTCTATTTGAGGTTTTACAGTTTTATTGTGCTGTTTTTATTGAGTCATTATTGTTAGTTAGTTTATTTATTTGTTTATTTATTTATTTGATTTCTATAACCATCCATCTCAGCAAATGACTCTGGGTCACAATTTAGCTCACAATTCAATTTCACCCTGATTTCCACCCTGAGTTATGTGTCATGGACAGCTAGATAATATTAGATGAATAAATTAAGATAACAATGTTTTTAACTAATAACAAAATATGGATTTGTGAGAAAATGTGGAACATGAAAACTGTAGCTAGTCTTGTGAACATAAATACATAAGGAGTTCCTTTGGAGAAGCAGTCCAGACCCCCCAACAAGGAGATCCCAGATTGTGAGCTTCCAATTCCATTTGTTTCCCTACTACATCATAAATCTTCTAATTAGTATCAGCCAGTTGCTTACCTTATATATGTGACATAATCTCCAGTATGATACCTTGAGAGAAGAACATAGAAGGTAATTTGCCATTTAAACTGAAGGCAACAGTGCTATCCAAAATGAGGAAAATGTAAATGGGAAGGGAGGGAGGATAGCAACATAGGCCCAAGGAGCAGGCCAGGCCAACCAATGGTAAACCTGTTAAACAAAAGCTGAAGTTGAAACATTAGAAATAATCTTGAAAAGTCTATTCAAAGGAGCTGAATGCCCTTCATGAGATCCATTTATCTCATGAAATTGCTTTTATTCCCTCTCCAGTGATCCTATTCTACCCCCTGAGAGATGCAAGACTTAAGACAAGACTTATTTAAAAACATGCAGCTTATGATTTCAATTATCAAGAGATCCATTTTTTTTTAAACCCAGGCTCCTTCATCATAGATAGGAAATGTTGAAATGTTGAAAATGCAGAATTAATCTATGAGTAAACACGTATGAAATTGAGATGGACCTGAAATAATTTGATCCATCCTTCTCTAGGTGTTAGATGTTTTCCTAGTAAACTATACATGTTTAAAAGATATTTTAAATTTTCCTTTCAGGAAAATAAGAAACACATAAAATTTCAAGACTTTTTCATTATTTATTTTCAAAATCATCCTTATTATTTTTGATTCTTAGGCAGACTACTATATGTATAACTATTGCATTAAACACTGTATGGTTGAAGAAAATGTGAGATGTAAGTGTAATAAAATGAATACATGACTAAAAGTGGTTTCTTTTAAAATGCATCCCAAATAGCTAAGGTATTCATTAGTATTAAATATTATTTTGGTAATTTAGGCAACCTTAAATATTAGGGACAAGGATAAAATGAATTAATTATATGAGTCATTCAGATGGTACTTTTGGAAGAGTTATGTGATGAAAATATTCAGGTCTTGATAGATAAGAGAAATTATTGTGCAGCTTATAAGTCTCTCATTAAATAGTCGAGAGAAATGATTAATTTTAATTGCCAGTCAAAACAGTGCACAAAAGCAGCAGGCCACCCCAAAATAAATTACTCTCCTAATTTTAATTTTTGTTCACACTTAGAATTGGTGATTTATTGTCAAGTATTACTGATATTTATTTTGATGCATGTCACATACTTGCCTATCTCTGTTCAGGACAGACATGCATGTGGGGCATAACAACATCATTTATTTTGATATTATTTGATGGCTGTCTGTTAAATTTTGACAGGGCGTTATTTCAATTGGAATATTATGTATGATTGTTTAAAAAATGTCCGAAAATGCCTCTAAACTTGTATGTGATTAAGTCGTGCCAGAAGCAGAAAAGATGTTCTTGAAGTTAAAAGGTACAATTAATCTCCTGTTATACTTCCAATTAACTAAATTGCTAGCCTTATTGTGAAAAGTAAAAATAAGCAATTGA
The DNA here is from genome assembly GCA_033807585.1 of Hydrophis major. Classification (NCBI taxonomy): domain Eukaryota; kingdom Metazoa; phylum Chordata; class Lepidosauria; order Squamata; family Elapidae; genus Hydrophis; species Hydrophis major. The sequence goes on along the minus strand of CM066329.1, from coordinate 140,505,611 downwards.
GTTGCTGCTTGGGGCATTCTAAAAGACTGGGAATAGAAACAATGTAATTAAGTGACTTTGACTGCATTAAGAAGCATAGTTTCCCCTTATGTTTCAAATATATCATGGAGTAATGCAGAATTGGACTTTAGCAGAAGAGAAATAAAGCACTATTTCCAACTGCTGGATTGTCCAATGTGACTTTTAGCCCAATTTAGAAAAGAGAATTTAGAAGAGTTAATTGAGGTGAGTAGGAGGAACTTCATGGTGTACAACAGCCTGTACATGTTCACTCTTTACAAATCTGTAAAGCAGATGTATCCTACCACTGATTTCATCAAAAAATAAATAGTAGAATGGTTTGATCTAATAAATAGCCGGAGGAAAGGGCTGAATCTGGATCAAAACTGGGCAAAGTTTTTTATCTGATTGTCACCATACTAAAATCTGGATCTCCCACACTTGCTTAAAGCACAGGGCTCATTTGCACATTCTAAACAAGGAGAAAATGAAGTGTACTGTCACAGGGTGGCTGGTAGGAGAGAGACACTTGTTCACAAAAGGACTTCTCTTGAAGGGTATATAACATCCATGCAAACTGATAAGAATAAAGAACAACTAATTTCTCCAAAAATTTGAATGTTCATCCAAAGTACAGTATGTGAGATCTCCAATGTGTAGTCATGATTATGACTGAAGACTTACATTGATATCTTCCAAATCCAAGAAGTTCAACACAATCCCATTGTGTTTCCAGATGATTGGAGGCCTCAGAGGTCCGTGAATGGCACAAGTCAATACAGTGCTTAGTCCAACAGTTACTGTGGTAATGCTGACTTTCTGTTCTTTGGGGAGTATGAGTTGAACCACCTCTGTGAAAATAATCACAAAAGGCAATTTATTCTTTTTACTATCTCCTAAATAAAAACGATTAAGGGATTTTCAGGAATAGCTAAAATGTTGGCTGCCCCATATATAAACCCAAATACCCCCTGCCCATTAGATAATCCTCAAGGTTGTTAGACATAAGATAATATAAGTCTTACTAGCTTGCCGATATCAGATTCATATTAAAGAGATTAGCATATACTTTTCTTTCACATTTTTGAGAGGCAAATTTGTTTGGACAAATTGTTTCTCATGAAGAAATGTGAAATTCCCCTCTCATCCTTCTGTCTGTCTGTCTGTCTGTCTGTCTGTCTGTCTGTCTATCTATCTATCTATCTATCTATCTATCTATCTATCTATCTATCATCTATCTATCTATCTATCTATCTATCTATCTATCTATCTATCTATCTATTATCTATCTATCTATTTCATCTGTCTGATTGGCAGAACTACCCAACTAAAACTTTTGGTATGATTCTAGGCAGCATATAGCAAAAACTTGCAATAAAGCAAAGACCTCCCACCTAATATTTAAAACATACCCAATATGTAAAATATAAAATGATAATCAAACACAATCTTAAAGCCATCCAAAGATACTCTTTCTTAAACCCTTTGGTGGAAAAGCCATATATAGCACATATGATCTGAAAATAAACAAACAAACAAATAATCCAATAACCTGAAAAAATATTGTATATTGTATGCTCAATTGTACATCCAGAGGTCCCAAATTAAATCCCAAATTGGGTTCCAATTCATCCATAGGGAAAAGACTTGTATTTCCAAGAATATGATAATATTTTTAATGTACTGTATTTCCCATTTATACTCGCAGATGAACTCATCCATACATAAACTGTTCTTCAAAATTTTAACCAAAATACCATGAAAAAAGCAGGTTGGCTTTTCTGCAGGTTGCATATTTCTCATGGTATTTTGATTAAAATGTTGAGGGTTGGTTTCTCTATGGTTTGGTTTATCCATATGTGTATAAGATAGTTTTATTAAGATAGACAATGCTATGCCTGTGAGTAAACAGTCATCCAAATGACCTCTTACATCAGAAAATGATATTTTTCACCATGATTCTTTTCTAATTTCATTCCATTCTATTCTAATTACATAGTATTCTATTCCATTCTAAACTTCTTTGTATGAACTGGCTTTAGGGTGTTTTTTTTTTTTGTTATTTACTTGGCACTGCATTCTGATTAATACTACCAAAGAGAAAAATAATATAGCCAAAATTGTGATATCTGTACATTTTATCCCCTCAAAACTTCACAATAATAGCATTATTTGCATAGGTAACTGTTGTAAAATATGCCAACCACACTTTGCTTTAATACATGAACAGGTAAGTTATTGATGGTGGAATTATTGTCAGTGGAAGAGAATGATTATTAAGCATTTTAACTAAATAGAATGAGAAGTGATGAAGTAATGTGGCAACATTGTCAAATCTGAAACATTTATAGCTCTATCATTCCCTAGATATATGCAACAGTTAAATGCCCCAAGTGGAACTTTCACATTACTAGCCCATTAAGTTGATATTTAAGAGGATAACTTATTATCACATACTGTCTGATGCAATACTGATCTAGTCTGTGGTTGGCAAACAAACAATATAGCAAATACATGGACTTCAGGAGAAAGATACTGTTGTGAATTAATAAAAGTGTTTGAATAAAGTTTGTTGAAACCTTAAAGCAAAGTGCAGGGTTCTGGCCCTGCACTTCTGATTGGCCGATAATAGCGATATCGGATTGGTCCATTCAGGAGAATCTGATTGGCTATTAACGAGCCCTTCTCATTGGTTAAAAAGAGGTAGCATTCCTGTGTTTTCATTGGCTAAATACCCAAGAGCTTGCCTATATAAAGGGGACTGTTGAGGCTGTTTGGAGAGCTGTTGCACCATGTTAAATAAAGAGTTGAAGTTCACTGTTCGTCGACTCGTCTCCGCTTCTTGCGTCACGTACCGAACATAACACTGGCGACGAGGGTGGGATGTGGAGACGTCAGAGCTGACTGAACACTACAAAAAGCGATAACAGAGCATGTGGCTGAAATGCACCAATGGCGGAACCATGTCCGGCAGCGTCATACCACCCGCTCCATTCGACCCGGCACAAGAAGACTGGGACTCATATACGGATCGCTTCCAGATGTTTCTGGAGACCAACAATTTGAAGGATGCCACTACCGGAAAGAAATGGGCGGTATTCCTAACTCATTGCGGGCCAACCGTATTCAAGATGGCCAAAGCACTAGCGAAAGCGGCAGAAGTGAAGTCCATGGACTGGGATGTCCTTGAACCCCTGCTAAGGGCCCACTATGCACCGACCGTACCAATGCTCGTTAGAAGGCATGAATTTTACCAGAGAGATCAGCGGAAGGGCAAAAGCGTTGCAGATTTCATAGCGGATCTCCGGAATCTAGGAGGCCTATGTGGGTTTGCCGACCTTGAAGAAGCCCTGAGAGACAGAATAGTTCTGGGACTGGATGCACCAGGCGTGCAGAGTAAGCTGATGGCGAAAGGCGACATCAGCCTTACACATGCTATCGCTGACACTACTGCAGCAGAAGCAACCAGGAAGTCGGCTGCTCGAATGCGCCGCACCCATGCTCCACTTCGCCAACTCGCCAGCGAAGTTTCACTTCACTGAGAAGAACCGGCAACGACAGCCCACCACGAGGACCTCGAAACGTCATCAGAAAGCAATGAAGAAGAGGTCGACCGGCTCCGGTCTGAACGAGACCAATGCCGGAAATTGCAGTACTAATGTGCTGGTTGTGGGGCAGACCACCCCTGATCAGACTGCAAATTCCTCGACGCGCTCTGCCATGTGTGTGGGAAAAGAGGCCACATCGGACGGGTCTGTAGAAGCAAGCAAGGACCCAGCCAAATGCCGAGGGGGGCTAACTACCGCCAATCTACAGGAAGCCATCCTGCAAAGCGAGAACCCTTGAACCACCAATGGAACAACCACTTCTACAGAAACAAACACCTAAACCACTCAACGAAGCGAGAAGAGGCACACCAAACTATTACAATTGGTTACGTCTCATCACTGGACACCAAGAAGATCCGGGTCAAGGTGGTCATCGAAAACCAGCCTTGTACGATGGAAATTGATTCAGGATTGTCCCTTTTGATGGTTTCCTGGAAGACTCTGAAGCAACTCATCCCTACCGTCCGGCGACAAGACATTCGGTTCCAAAGAATCATACTCAAAGATTATCAAGGGAATCGAATTCCAGTCGTGGGATCCAGCCAAGTCTCCTTTAAAAATCATACTGCATCTCTACCCTTGACTGTAGTCAACAGGGATCGGCCTAGCTTGTTAAGCCTCCAATGGTTCGCTCCACTTGGAATTGAGGTAGCCGGCATTCACCAAACCAGCAGCAACAACTGGGAAGAGGCTCTCGTCCAAGAATTCCAGGACGTCTTTGCAGACAAACTAGGCGAGTACAAGGGGACCTCGATATCATTTAACCTCAACCCCGAAATCGCTCCCATCCGCCTTAAGCCTCATCGAGTCCCATTTAGCCTTAAACCAAAGATTGACGAGCAGCTTGATAAATTAATAGCCCAGGGGGTGTTAGAACCAACCAACCATTCTCCCTGGGAAACCCCAATCATGACACCCATCAAGCCGGATGGATCGTTAAGAATTTGTGGGGACTACTGAGCCACCCTGAATCACGCCTTGCAGCAAAACGCTTACCCGGTACCAGTGGTGCAACACCTTCTCCATTCCCTGGGGGGCAGAAAAGTCTTCGCTAAACTAGATCTAGCCCAGGCATACCAACAACTGCCTGTAGACAGAAAAATGGCAGAGGCTCAAATGATCGTTATGCACCAAGGTGCGTTTAAGTGTAACCGACTCCAATTCGGAGTAAGCGTGGCCCCGGGAATCTTTCAAAGTTTGATGGAAAGACTATTTCAAGGGATAAAAGGCATTGTCCCCTATTTTGATGACGTTTTAATTGCTGCTCCGACTCAAGAAATACTAAGGGAGCGCCTGGGGTTGGTTCTTCAGACATTTAAAGACTCAGGTCTCAAAGTTAAGAATAACAAGTGTCAACTATGTACTGATCGAGTAGAATTTTTAGGATATTTAATAGATAAACAGGGCATTCACCCCACCGATAGCAAACTTAGGGCAATCAAAAACATCCCAAGACCCCGAAATAAGGTGGATCTCCAAGTGTTCCTAGGCCTTATCAATTTTTATAATGTCTTCCTGCCTCACAAGGCAACCGTAGCTGAACTCTTACATCTTTTATTAGACAAAAAAGCAACCTGGGTTTGGGGGCACCGAGAGGAACAGGCGTTTCGACAAGTAAAAAACTTATTGACCTCCAACACTGTTTTGATGCAGTATAATGAGACCTTGCCTTTGACTGTTACTTGTGATGCATCACCTTTCGGAGTGGGTGCCATTTTGAGCCACGTTTTACCAAACGGAAGTGAAGCCCCTGTTGCCTACTTTTCAAAAACATTGTCAAAAGCAGAACGCAATTACAGTCAAATCGATAAGGAAGCTCTTGCTATTGTATCTGCTGTTAAACAATTTCATGAATATATTTATGGGCGAGCTTTCACTTTAATAACTGACCACAAACCTTTACTGGGAATAATAGCAGGAGATAAACCAACCCCTTATATATTATTTCCCAGAATGACTCGCTGGTCAGAATTCTTGGCTGCCTATAATTATAAGTTGCAACACCGCCTGGGGAAAGCCATTCCCCACGCTGACGCATTAAGCCGTGCACTGCTTCCAGAAACAGTTGACGACCCTGCTCCGACCGTCACAACACTGCAGAACGAGACACTCCAAAAACCACCACTCACAGTTCGCGATATTGCAATTGAAACTAAACGCGATTCCATTCTAGCACGTGTCCTCAACTGGGTAGAACGTGGATGGCCATTGGACCAAATTCCTGACAATTACGCCCCCTTCAAAAGTCAACAAACGGAACTGTTTTCCCAGAAGGGCTGCATCATTTGGGGTGATAGAGTCGTTGTCCCAGAGTGGTTACAGTGAGCGGTACTGAGAACCTTGCACGATGGCCACCCCAGCATCGTGCGCATGAAAGCACTCGCCCGAAGCTATGCATGGTGGCCGGGCATAGACAAGCAGATCGAAGCCTGGGTAAAGACTTGTTCCAAATGCCAGGAAGTCAGCAATGCCCCTCCGAAAGCAACCCCAACAGAATGGGAATCACCCAGGGGACCATGGTCCCATATTCATCTGGACTTTGCGGGACCTACAAATGGACACACATTTTTATTAACAGTGGATGCCTACTCGAACTGGCTCGAAATCCATGAGATGAAAAATACGACAACCGAATTGGTCATCAGGAAATTGGACAGATTATTTGCAACACACGGATTACCGGATGTTCTGGTATCCGACAGTTTACTGCGCTTTCTTTTGAACAGTACCTGGCGGACCACGGTATTCGCATGCGCTAACTTCACCGGGGCATCCTGCTGCTAATGGAAGGGCTGAGCGCACGGTACAATTCGTCAAAAGAACTCTACATAAAATGGACTTTGGCGATATCGAAGACAAGATTAACCGGATACTCCTTTTGCAGCACATCACTCCACACAGCGTCACCAACAAAACTCCCGCTGAGTTATTGATGGGAGAGAAACTCCGCTCCCACCTGGACCGACTACACCCATCGTACGAACCTGAAAAACCACACAGATCCAGCGGGAAATGCCGAAATTTCCAGGTAGGCGACTTGGTTTTTGCGAGAAACTTTTATGGTGACCCATTGTGGGTCGAGGCAACTGTAATCCAAGTAACCGGACCCAGATCATACCGAGTGAAATGTCACGACGATACAATATGGAAGCGCCATATTGATCAGCTGTGTTCAAGGCTGCAGTCGGGGGTCTGTGATTCCGGTGATTTCCAAAATGAGGGGAGAGGAGACGCTGAGGAGGCTGAGTTTGGAACGGCGGAAGGCACAAGCCGAACAAACAATTGCTCAGACTCAACATATGAAGAAGGATCGGGGACAGGGGTTAACTCGCCTCAAAGAGATATCGAGGACATTAATGGGAACGGAAGTTTAGATACAGAATCAGAGGCACCATGTTCACCAGATAACGTCCTACCCCAACAAGACTCTAGACAAATACCGGGAGGACAGCGTAAATCAAATAGAAAATCAAAACAACCTGCCTACCTCAAAGACTACGTTACCGCACCCCTTAAACGGAACCCGGGGGGAAGGGGTGTTGTGAATTAATAAAAGTGTTTGAATAAAGTTTGTTGAAACCTTAAAGCAAAGTGCGGGGTTCTGGCCCTGCATTTCTGATTGGCCGATAATAGCGATATCAGATTGGTCCGTTCAGGAGAATCTGATTGGCTATTAACGAGCCCTTCTCATTGGTTAAAAAGAGCTAGCATTCCTGTGTTTTCATTGGCTAAATACCCAAGAGCTTGCCTATATAAAGGGGGCTGTTGAGGCCATTTGGAGAGCTGTTGCACCATGTTAAATAAAGAGTTGAAGTTCTCTGTTCATCGACTTATCTCCGCTTCTTGCGCCACGCACCGAACATAACAGATACATCTAAAAATTATGCATATCACAGCAGCCAATTAAGCTGCAAATGTTCACTTGTCCAATAGAGGGAAGTCAAGAGATAAAGAAGGCATGAAGCTATTTTGTCGTCATCTAGAAGTGTACAGCATAACTGTGGTAGCTCGAACCACATTAAATTGAACAGTGTCCACAGAAAATGGAATTGAGGATAAGTCCCTACAGGCTCAGAACATGAAGACCCTGACCCTGAAATGGAATTGAAAGAAGACTGTATTGCAGAAAGCAACGTAAAGAATGAAAAAAAAGGTGTAGAGAGACATTCAGAAGAACAGATATTGGCTTCTGTGTGCCGTCATCCTTTTATCATATGTACTGGAGGGTTAATGTGATTTTTGTTCCTGAATCTTAGAGCACAGCATCTACTTTTCTTGGATTTATCTATGGTCGGTCTATTGAGGGTCGAAAAGCTTAATAAATCATGTGCCAGCAGGTGTCGTACATTGACAGTTGTGACGTATTTTTTGAGCGACAGGGAGTTGCAACAGAGGGATGAAAGAGCCATATGCGGCTCCAGAACTGCAGGTTGCTGACCCTTGTGCTAGTGAGACAGTCCATCACTATTTACAGATTTACAGATTAACAGAATTGGAAGGGACCTTGTTGATCATCTAGTCCAACCCACACCCTGTTGACCAGGCACTTTTCATACTTTTCATACATATTTACACCATTGCACATGATCAAAATTCAGATGCTTGACAATTAGCATGCATTTATAACAGTTGCAGTGTCCTGGGGTCATGTGATCATCATTTGTAACCTTCCCAGCTAGCTTACGACAAACAAATCAATGAAGGAAGCTAGATTTGCTAGATGATCAAATGATTCACTTAACAATGGCAGTGATTCATGTTCTGTCCTTAATTAACATACTCGAGATCCCCGCGCTTTGATTGGCCAAAGCGCGGGGCTCTCCGATTGGTCAGGCGAGCCGCGCCGATTGGCTCACTAGGAATCTCCCGCGATTGGTCCATTCGGATCGCGGGAGATTCAAAGTGGTGCCATTGGCCGCGGCCGCTGCGGCGAAAGGAATAAAAGCTGCGGGCTTTTTTCCTTTCGCCAGTTCGGTTCCAACTTGCTAATAAAGAGCTTTGCACTAAAGTCACCGACTCCTGGCATCATTTCGCGGACACAACACTGGCGACGAAGGTGGGATCCAGACCCTGAACCGAACCACATGTCCGACGGAAGCCAGACGAACCACCGAGATGGCGAAAATCGCACCACCCGCACCCTTCAACCCCACCACCGAGGACTGGGAATCGTTCTCTGACCGATTCCGCATGTACCTCGAGTGCAGCGGCCTGAAGGACGCCACCGGCCCAATGAAACGTGCCGTCTTCCTGACCCACTGTGGGACCGAGGTCTTCCAGATGGCCAAGGCGCTTGCCAAACCCGCCGATGCGACCGCGATGGACTGGGACATCCTCGAACCCATACTTCAGCAGCACTACGCTCCAGAGGTACCCATCCTGATCCGGCGCAACGAGTTCTACCGGCGGGACCAGAGGTCGGGTGAGAGCTTCAGCGACTTCGTCGCCGAGCTGCGGCGTTTAGGGGGGCTTTGCGAATTCGATAACCTAAACGACGCCCTGTGAGACCGAATCGTGCTCGGTTTGTGGGACCCCATCCTCCAGAGCCGGCTGATGGCCAAGGGCAACATCAGCCTAGCAGACACCCTCACCGCAGCCGCAGCCGCCGAAGCAACCCGAACTTCCGCCGACCACATGCGCAGACCGAACACTGGGGACCGCAGTGGAAACAACAACCCGGCGAGGTCGACCGAGCCCAAACCCGAGACGACCACCCACCAGGGCGATTTCCACTCAGCATCGGGCACTTCCGATGACGAGGAGGACAACCATCGACTCCAGACAGGCCACGACCCATGAAACCGGCGAGGTCGTAAGTCGAGGACCAACTGTGCCGGTTGCGGCGGTGACCACCCCAGGTCGGAATGCCGGTTTTTCGAATCGATCTGCCGGCATTGCGACAAGAAGGGACACATCGCCCATGTCTGCCGCCTGAAGAAAAATCGCAGCCTGGCACGATGGGACCAGAACGACCGGAGGAGAGAAAGCTCACCACCCCGGACCAGAGATCGCCCCTCGGACAGCTGATGGGACCGGAACGGGCGATCCTCGCGAGGCGGTGACAACCGGCAGAGAGAGGAGACCCACCAGACGGTCACCATCGGCCACGCCATCACCAACGACGCCCGGAAGGTCCACGTGGAGGTAGGCATCGAGGGCCAGCCATGCAAAATGGAGGTGGACTCCGGGTCCTACCTCTCCATGATTGCATGGCATGAAATAAAGCGCTTGGTGCCTACCCTCCAAAGGAGGAACGTAGACAGCCAGAGACTCATTGTAAAGGACTACCAGGGAAACCGCATCCCGGTAGTCGGAACCAAACACTTCAACATCACGTATAAGGGGCGCACCGAACGACTTCCCCTAACAATCGTCGACCGTGACCGCCCAAGCCTACTGGGACTGCAATGGTTCGCCCCGCTCGACATCGCACTCACGGGAGTCGACCACGTCACCGACGACAGCTGGGAGCAGCAACTGGCCCGGGAGTTCCAAGAGGTCTTTGACGGAAACCTAGGCAAGTACCGAGGGCCCCTTATATCTTTCGACCTAGACCCTAATGTCCCCCCAAAACGCCTGAAACCAAGGCGGGTGCCATTCGCACTGAAACCCAAGATAGACGAGCAAATTGACAAGCTCGTCAAACAAGGGGTTCTACAGCCCATAGACCATGCCCGGTGGGAGACCCCCATAGTCACCCCGATCAAGCCCGATGGGTCTGTGAGGATCTGTGGGGACTATAAGGCCAACCTAAATGGCGCGCTACAACAAAGCGCCTACCCCGTCCTAGTAGTGCAACACCTACTGCACTCACTGGGAGGGGGCAAGGTTTTCGCCAAGCTCGACCTCGCCCAGGCATACCAACAGTTGCCGGTCGACGAGCAAACGGCAGAAGCGCAGACCATAGTCACCCACCGGGGGGCATTCAAATGCAACCGACTCCAATTCGGAGTCAGCGTGGCACCGGGAATATTCCAAAGCCTAATGGAAAGACTACTGCAAGGCATCAAGGGGGTGGTACCTTACTTCGACGACGTCCTAGTGTTGGCAGCCAACCAAGCCGAACTAGAGGGTCGACTAAGGGAGGTCCTAACCAAATTTAAAGAGACCGGACTAAAAGTCAAGAGGGAGAAATGCCAGCTATGCACGGAACGAGTAGAATTCCTGGGCTACCTCCTAGACTGTCACGGCATTCACCGCACAAACAAAAAAATCAAGGCCATCAAAGAAGCCCCCATACCCAAGTCAAAGACTGAACTACAGGCGTTCTTGGGGTTACTGAATTTTTACAATGTTTTCCTACCCCAAAAGGCGACGGCGGCGGAGCCCTTGCATAGGCTCCTGGACAAGGCGGCGATCTGGACTTGGGGGAAACAGGAGCAAGCCGCCTTCCAAAGAATGAAGGACCTCCTCACCTCCGACGCCGTCCTTATACAATTCAACGAGACCCTACCTCTGGCCGTCACATGCGACGCATCACCCTTCGGCGTCGGCGCTGTCCTCAGCCATACCCTTCCCGACAGAAAAGAAGCGCCCATCGCATTCTTTTCAAGGACCCTCACCAAACCGGAGCGGAACTATAGCCAACTGGACAAAGAGGCTCTGGCTATAGTTGCCGCCGTAAAACGATTCCACGAATATCTCTACGGCCGGACTTTCACCATCATAACGGATCACAAGCCGCTGCTGGGAATCCTTGCAGGAAACCGGGCCACCCCGAACATTCTGTCTCCCCGAATGACAAGGTGGTCCGAGTTCCTGGCAGCCTACAACTACGAACTCATACACAGACCGGGTAAGACGATCTCCCATGCAGACGCCTTAAGCCGCTCGCCGCTACCAGAACCCGACACCGACCCAGCACCCACAACGACCACCCTCAGCATAGAGACTCTACCCAACCTGCCCATAACCGTGTCAGACATTGCCCGAGAGACTAATAAAGACAAATGTCTGGCGCGGGTGTTGCATTGGGTGGAGAAAGGGTGGCCGGAAAGGGACATAGACGAGTCCGTCAAAACGTTCCGAAACCGCCAAACGGAACTCTCTTTGTTAAAAGGGTGCATACTATGGGGGGATAGGCTGGTCATTCCGGAAAAGCTACAGGGGAAGGTTTTGGAACTGCTACACGAGGGGCACCCTGGCATTGTTAGGACTAAAGCCCTGGCCAGAAGTTACGCTTGGTGGCCAGGGATGGACAAACAAATAGAGGCCTGGGTAGCTAGGTGCCAACGATGCCAGGAAACTAGGCCAAGCCCACCCACAGCACCCGTCCTAGAGTGGGAAACCCCAAGGGGACCTTGGTCTAGGATCCATATAGACTTCGCCGGGCCCACAAAAGGACACACCTTCCTCATAACAGTTGACGCTTACTCCAACTGGCTGGAGGTAAGCAACATGAAGACGACAACCACGGAGGCCGTGATCAAGGAACTCTGCAAACTCTTTGCAACACACGGCCTCCCAGACGTCGTCGTCTCCGACAACGGGCCCCAGTTCACCTCGCTGGAATTTGAAAAATTCCTAGCGGAAAGGGGCATCCGCCACGCGCTGACAGCACCGGCGCACCCGGCGGTGAACGGTAGGGCGGAACAGATGGTCCAATTCACTAAAAAGACCATCCGGAAAATAGACCACGGGGAGATCCAGGAGAAAATAAACAAACTACTCTTCACCCAACACATAACCCCAAATACCACAACCAATAAAAGCCCAGCCGAACTATTAATGGGCAGAAAACTAAGGTCCCCACTCGACAGGTTACACCCCACGTATAACCCGGAGAGGCCCCCAGACTCAAACAGCAAACACCGAACCTTCGCACCCGGTGACCCCGTATACGCAAAGAACCTGACGGGAGACCCGCTATGGATTCCAGCCGTCATCACACAAACAACAGGCCCACACTCGTACCGGCTACAAACAGCAGACGGACGAGCGTGGAAACGCCACATCGACCAACTAAGGTCGAGGACTATCAACCAACAAACCGCCGACGCACAAACAGGCGAAACCAACCCCCACAACACAAACCAAGGGGGGAGAGAATACCCAGGGGACCAAAACCAAAGAAGAATAAACCAGCAGTACTCACCGGAAAGCAGCCATCACGACCCCTCGCCAGGAAGGAACAGCCAGGCCAGCTCGACCGACCCGGAAAGACCGAGCAGGAGCGGCGAAACCCGCAGCTCAACCAACCCGGAAGGCTCAGGAGGGAGCTACGGAGAAAGGACCGGCCCGATCGACCAGCCGGTTCCCACGACGGCAGCAGGAGAAGCAGAGATCCCGACCGAACCGGCCGGGATCCAGCCTACAACTGAGTTGCGCAGGTCAAGTAGGCCCAGACGGAGCCCCGCCTACCTACGTGACTACGCAACGTAAGGACTGAACCAAGAGGGGAAGGGTGTTCTGTCCTTAATTAACATACTCGAGATCCCTGCGCTTTGATTGGCCAAAGCGCGGGGCTCTCCGATTGGTCAGGCGAGCCGTGCCGATTGGCTCACTAGGAATCTCCCGCGATTGGTCCATTCGGATCGCGGGAGATTCAAAGTGGTGTCATTGGCCGCGGCCGCTGCGGCGAAAGGAATAAAAGCCGCGGGCTTTTTTCCTTTCGCCAGTTCGGTTCCAACTTGCTAATAAAGAGCTTTGCACTAAAGTCACCGACTCCTGGCATCATTTCGCGGACACAACAATTCACTTAACAACTATAGCAAGAAAGGTCATAAAAGGGATCAAGACTCACTTAACAACTTTCTTGCTTATCAATAGATATTTTGGGGCTCAAATGCGGTTGTAGGTCAAGTATTATCTGTACTGAACAGAGAGATGTTGGGTGGATATTGTTAAGTGAAAAACAACTATCATGTGATAGAGAAGAAGAAAGACACTGGTGATTAACATTCCTGAAATAAGATCTTGGCTGGAATTTACAAAAGGTTTATCATGATTAAAAGGAACTGTTTGAAAGAATAAATCTTTTTGACAACAGTAACAATGCTTTGAGAGTTGGTTTGTTGTGGTTACAGTACCAGGGTAGAAACCAAGAGATTGTGAGTTATAGGTCCACCTTAGGCAAAATTCCACCTGGATGATCTTGGGCTAGCCATTTTATCTCAGCACTAGGAAGCAGGCAATAGCAAACCACTTCTGAAATCTATTCCCCAAAACTGCAAGGACTTGTCAAGACAATCACCAAGAGTCCAAACTGATTTGAAGGCATGCTCCCACAAAGACATAAGAAAGCAAAACTGTTGTCATGGTTCAAGCAAACAAGCAGCTTAGACTTTAAGTTGGGTGGAGAACCATTAATCACACACGCCCAACTTTTCTGTGACACACAAAACACAAGTTTCAGACTATCTTGGAAAGTTACTGTGAGCATATACCTAATTTTCTTTATAAGTGTCAGGGCTGATTAACCTTTAAAAGACACCGTCTGAAACTAATCCAGTCATCTACTCTTTACTGTTTCAGTTCCTTTCCCCTTTATTGATGAGCAGAGAAATTTAGAATTCACCTTGAAATACTGATCAGCGAACCTGACACAGCCTGGGCTTACTTGAGTAGCAAAATACTTTCTCAATGTTCTGGTTGATATAAAGAAAAGATAGACCAGGTAATTGACATTTGCTCTTCAGAATGGCAGTAGCCGGATCAGACTATCCAGAGATATAATTCCTTTTTTCTTTCCTTCAAGCATCAATGTACAATTTGGTATGAATATTCAGTTCCATTAAAATTGTATCAAATTTCAGCAGGTATTATAGACATATAGAATATACTTAAAATAACTGTCTTATAGGGCATTTTACCAAATAGGAGGGATGATTTTTTAAAAAAATCCAAACACACAATCAAACTTTAAAGTATTTTACTCCAACAACTTTGCTAAAAAAAAAAGCTAAGTATATTAGTTTTTCATTTTGTTTTGAATGACCTGTCATCAATATCTCCCTTCAGTTATCATTTGTGTTTGAAAGCTTTCTAAATACAGATGTAATAATAGAAAATTGTTTCTGTAGTTTTATTAAACTAATTGAAAGGATACCATCTTCAATTTTAAAACAACCTTGATTAGCCTTTTCTCAAAAAAACTATACATGTATTGTGAGACAGGCACCTTCATTAACCTCATGCTTGGATAATTTTACCTCAGATAATTTTACCAAACATTTGGAGACATTCACTTTGCTCAAGGATACACAATATGGCTCCATGAAGGGGATGTCTTGTCTAACTAATCTACTAGCTTTTGAGAGTGTGGATAAACATGTGGACAAGGCAAGTCAGTAGGTATCATCTATTAAATTTTCAAAAATAACTTTTAATAAAATATCTTATCAAAGATTTATCAGTAATTTTTAACAGTTATGAAATATAAGGGCAGTCCCAGTTGTGAATAAATGACTAGCTAAAGAATAGAAAACAAACAGTTCGTGGGAGTTCGTGGATATTTTTCAAATGGAGGAATGTAATTAATGGAGGTACTCTGGGACTGATATTTTTTTAAACATATTTTTAAATGATCTGGAATCAAGTGTGACTAGTAGAATAGCCAAGTTTGCTGATAAAATTAAATTGTGCAAAAATAAGCACTAAAAACAAGAAAGGACTGTAAAGAAATCCAAAGAGATCTCTACACTTTGCATTAGGGCAGTAGGTGTCAAAATGGCAGGGTGTCATTCAAGATGAGCAAGTAGAAAATGATGCAGACTGGTGCCAAAAGTCTTAACCAGTCACACAAACTAATGGGAGCAGAGCTAGCAGAGCTAGATGAGAAAGGAGATCTTGGAGTCATGGTGAGCAGTTCAGTGAAGATGCTGATTTGATACAGCATGCACCCACTGGAAAAAAAAACCCTGATAATATGAATCATAAAAAACAATATTGAAACTAGAGATGCCAATAGCATAATGCTTTTATATAAATCAATAGTGTGATAACATCTGGGATATTATGTGCAGTTCTGGTTGCTGCATCTTAAAATAGACAGAGAAGAGATAGAGAAGGTTCAGAGTGGGGCAACTTTCTTTGGGGCTGGAGAAGTTTCCCTGTAATGAAAGTATTGGGGGCTTTTCAGTCTAGAAAAGAGATGATGGAGAGGGCACATGACTGAAGTACGCAAAACTAGGTATGGTGTGAATAAAGTGGATAAGAAGATATTTTCCTCTCCCCAAATACAAGAACCAGAGGTCACCCAGAGAAATGAAATATGGACAATTTTAAAAAATACATTGAATAACTCAAATTTAGAATTCATAACCATGACATGTGGTGCTGGCTACCAGCTTTCCTGGCTCCAATTTAAGGAAGTCCTGGGGATCAATGCATATTACTCTTGATGGCAGCATGGCTGTCTCTGAAGGCTAAGAGACCAATGGTCTTCTTTGTGTGATTGGTTGGCCACTGTGAGAAAAGACAGCTGGTTTAAAAGGGCCAGGAGTCTGATCCAGCAAAGCACTGTTCATGTTCTTATATTCTGAACACTTCACAGTTTCTATCCAATGCACATTTTGTTCTAAATTGCTTATAGTTTGCAGAGAGTTTCTTTCTATTATTTTTGTTCTATTTTCTGCACCCCTTATTGAAGGCCAAACCTAAAGTGACTCTCACTGCAGCATACCATTTAAAAACAAGTGTCCAATTTACTGAAGCTGTGCACTTTTTATTGGGGAATATTAAGTGCTGAATATGTAAAGCACCAGAAGGTAGCTCTCTTATAATGAGTTAAAAAGAGCAGAAAATTGTACAGTTAAGCCAATTGCCAGGTATAAAATACTTTGGGCCAGCTATGAGACTATGCTCTGGAAATAGACATTACAGATTGTGTTAGATTCCTATAATCTGGCCAGATTATGATTTTCTTCTGTCTATTGTTATTCACACATATTTGAGATTTGATTGCATTGACAGTTTATAACATTTTGTTTCAATTATTTCTAAATATTCACAACACACATTTTAGTGATTTCTAACACTAATAAATGTAACATTAGTCCATTTTTAAAGTTGAGGCACATTTTCTTCTTTTGATGAAAATAATTATATTATACATGCACCTGATAGGATAAAAAACAATTAGCAAATCACATAAAATTTAGTGTCTTTAATGAAGATCCTTTTTGTTTAAAAAGATAAGACAGAAGAGGGAGTTATATTGGCTTTGCTTTTTCATGGCGTTCCCTTAATCATAGCTTTTTTGGAATGATTTGGTTTCTATGAAACACTTTTAACATTATCTCATAGTTTTTCTTTCAAGTGCATTGTTGTAACATTTCCTTTTAAAACATGACAAATATTGAGTTTCACAGAAGAATAAGGAAAAATATTTCTTAGAAAAATTGTGTATGATACGATTAGTCTTTCACAATCGGCTGCCCATTCTCATGTGTTCACACAGAGATATAAGCTACAAAATCACAACCATTCTTTTATTTATTGCAAGTGCTTTTGGAGAACACAAACTCACAGATGTTAAAGATGAGTGAGAAGATCAAACAAATGCTGTTAGAATTTCACCAGCATAGATCCTAATTATAATCCTGTGTGAGTCAGTAGTATCTGAGCAGATGGCAACAATTAGTTGATTTTACATGGGTTTAGAAACCAAGTCTGCTCAGATTTCATCTAGGAAACAGACCTACAGGGAACACCAGGGCTGGAGGATAGACTGAGAAGTTTAAAAGTATTCTTCAAGAAAGCAGTAACAAATTGCCTCTACATTTAGCTGCAAAAACTAAATGGGTGTAATGCATGAAGTCACCAGAAGTCAAACTTGACTCGCAGGATAATTTTCTTAATTTGGGGGTTAAGAAAGAAATCATACAGGCAGGATATCTGTTGCAAGTAAGCATCTCAAGTCATATATACTTGGTATAAACTATTAAGCATTTTACATTGATTTATAACTATGATATAATATTGCATCCCAATTGTATTATTGTGGTTTATCATGCAATCAGCCAGATGTTTAGACTGGATTTGCTATTTTTATCTATCTGTTGAATCTTTCCCAAGGATGTGGGAAAGGCAGATGTTTGTTGTTTGATGATGTTAAACGTAGCATCGCAGGATGTAAAGCATTCCATGAAAACTGCTATTTGCAGTTGATTGACTGGTATTTTCAATGCCAATGGTATTCAAGTGGACTTCTAGATCTTTTGGGATTGCACTCTGGATACCTATCACTGTTGGTTCTACCTTTACTTTACTTTGCCACAGTCATTCTACTTCTATTTGTGGAAAACTTCTACTTTTCTCCAATTCTTTCGCTTCTCTCCTGTTGTCTCCAAGTACAAGGGGCGTGCATAAGCGCACCAACGTGCCTACCGTCCCTGTCCTATTGTTTCTTTTATTATTTTTTTCTTATATATATCCATGTGTTCATAACTATGTTTTTACTTATACCTATTATCTTGTAAGCAATTGACAAAAGTAAATAAATAAAATAAAAAATACATGCCAGATTTTTTTTGTCTTTCTTATTGATAAAGGTTAAGTTAGGGGTTTTATGTAGTGAGACCTGTCTGTATTGTAAAGTCCTAAAGCAAATTAGCTTCTTCTTTTTCTATAACTTTTGTCTATTTTGTGGTCCTACCAGTTCTTGCTTGCAGGCAAATGTTTTTTTCTTAGCGACATCCCAATGTACCACTGTTCCTACTTTGTCATTATTGTTATTACTACTCAATCACATGGTCTTTATGAACTGCACTGATTTTAATAGCAATAATCTTTAATAGCAAGTCCTGCATGCTAATTTTGTTAGATTGTACCATTTATACTTCTTTATCATGGAAATCTTTCCTCTGCTGTCATCTGAAGCCAAGCAACAGCAATCATAATTTCACAATGAAGACCTATATAATTGAGGTCATTACAGGGAGCAATCTGGAATGAGCATCTACAGAACAAAACTTATTGTTTTAGCATAGCTCAGAGATAATTTACATAGCAAGTACGGGTCATCTTTCCTTCAGCAAGAGGAGTACATTGCATGCAGAATTCCATTTGATTTGGAAAATGATTTTTATATCTCTAATTAGATTTTTTCTTTGACTTTAAACTCCTGATATAATATTTCACAGTATGTTTTACTGCTTTTTAATTATTTTTCCCATTTCCTCACAGATATTTTCCTATACATGAAATAATGTAGTATTTTTTCTAGGTTTCAGCAGATGTGCATCTTATTAAAGAATGTAGGTTATTCCACAGCATTTATTTATTACATTGATTGGCACAGGCTCTTAATGTATTCTGTCTCCAATTAGTAAAGGAGCATGAACTTTGCATTGAATTTTAGTCTCAATAAATAGGTTCTATCCTAATTTAGGGCATATGCAAGCCAAGACTTTTCTCTCAGCATCTGCTTTATCAGTCAGTAAAACATTTCTAATTAGGGATGCTTGAACCAATCTTTATTTGTCCTCTGCCTTTTTACTGAGCCAAAGAAATCTGTGCAATCCCATTCAACTCTGTGATGTATATACAGTACACGTTTGATGTCTTTCTGTCTGTCAGTGTGTGTATATGTGTGTGTGGGGGGAAGTGAGGTTACATTTTACATATTAGATTTACATTCCATCTTTCCCCAGAAATTTATGGCAGTGTATTCCTCCCCCACCTGCACCCCAAACAGAGCAACCCAAAGAGAGTATTGGTTTGGGGGCCAACAACTAGAACTTCTCAATGAGTTTCCATGGCTAAATGTAAATTCTACAGTATGCAAATCTATAAATATATCCACACTGAATTATATTGGAAAGCAAATTAAATATTTGGGACTATTTTATGTTAATCAAATATCCAGGTAGAATGCTGAAAAAAACCTATTCCATTAGAAACAGTGGGATCTATGGCTCCCACTGTTTTACCATTCAAGGGCTGCAGTAAATTCAGGAATCTCTTTGGATTCAGTTCCATGATGATGGCCCCTTCCACTCATGAAAGTGACTCATAAAGTAGACTGCATCTGACTGAATTATTAATAATAAATATGAAAACTAACATTGAACCAGTGAAAAGGAATTTGTGTATCCTGTTCTGTCAAATTTCATTTGTTCACATTATCATTTTTTCTCTATTTTAAAAAATAATCCCTGAAGATAGCAAGGAATCAGTACTAGTGCTCTAATGCTCCAAATTCTTGTTTCAGGAAGAATTGGCTTGCTTTCTAACATTTCAACTCACTGTGGGTTTGTTAGTATAATTCGTGCAATGAATCTGAGGAAATGGTTAAATAGGGAATAAGAAAACTACTACCATCAATAATAATAGGTTCAGAAGTTTTTGTTATAGGCATGAAATTCATGTAATGAGAAAATCTATTTTTGTTTTTCTGTGTATTTATATGTCAGCATATTGATTTTTTTTTATAGACCCTGAAAGGTATTTCAGAGGCCCAGGTCAGAGTCAATTAAAAATCTTCCCCATTTTATTATTTCCATCAGGCATTCTAAGTGCAGGAACATAAATGAGCCCATATGTGTTGAAATAAGATTATTTTTAAATCCTAAGAAAATATGCTCATCTAAGCTAAATTTTGTAATTGCCATAATTCAAACTATTACTGTAATGTACACTCTGCCTCCCATAGGCATGCTGTTTCAAATAATGTTTTATAGTAAATTCTGCACTAAATTAGTCACAGTATTTTCTGAGTCATAGAAAAGCATGACTATTTCTAACCATGACAAAGAATTTATCATCTTAAGACTTTTCTGTTTATCATTTATTTGTAAATAAATGATATAGGCTATAGCCTATGACTTTTTGAGTTATGCTTAATTTTTCACTAAAAAGTATAAAATTTATTCTATCAACTTTCCCTCCGTAAAATAAGTTCAGCTCAGGATCTCTCAACATTCACACCTGAGCGCTTCTTAAAAAAAAGTCAACTTTGTAGCTTTTGCAACCTCCTCGACAAACATCTCTACATTCAAAAGATAAAGGAGGTAGGACAATGGTCTTGGACTTTCATCTATAGGCGCATGAAATAAAAATTAGGGGTTCTGTGAGTCACTCCAAATCATACTGAGGCTATCAACTTGAACTGAATAATGATTCAATTCAGGAGAAATGAGTATGTTTGCATATCATCAGATCAGTTCAAAAGCATCTGATCCAAAATATGGAATCAATTATTTGATAGGAAGATTAAGATCAAAGGGGTGATTCAGTCAAAATGCCTAAAAACTGAATGTTGTGCAGTATATCCTTAATAAATAACACCATTAGCATTTTAACAGATAACAGATAATCAGAGTTGGAAGGGACCTTGTAGATCATCTAGTCCAACCCCCCCACCCAAGCAGGAGACCCTACACCATTTCTGACAAATGGCAGTCCAATCTCTTCTTGAAAGTCTCAAGTGATGGCGCTCCCACAACTTCTGAGGGCAAGGTGCTCCATTGGTTGATTGCTCTCACTGTCAGAAAGCTTTCCCTTATTTCCAGGTTAAATCTCTCCTTGTTCAGTTTCCATCCATTATTCCTTGTCCGGCCTACAGGCACTTTAGAAAATAGCTTGATCCTTTCCTCTCTGTGGCAGCCCCTCAAATATTGGAAGACCGCTATCATGTCACCCCTGGTCCTTCTCTTCACTAGACTAGCCAAGCTCAGTTCCTGTAACCATTCTTCATATATTTTAGTCTCCAGTCCCCTAATCATCCTGGTTGCTCTTCTCTGTACTTTTTCTGGAGTCTCAACGTCTTTTTTGTAATGTGGTGAACAAAACTGGATGCAGTACTATAGGTGTGGTCCTACTAAGGCTTTATAGAGTGGTATTAGTACTTCCCTTGATTTTGATTGTATCCTCTATTAATACAACTTAGGATGGGCATTAGCTTTTTTGGCTGCTGCTGCACACTGCTGGCTCATATTTAGGTTGTCCACTAAGACTCCAAGATCCCTCTCACAGTTACTGCTATTGGGCCTGGTTTCACCCAGTCTATATGTGTACTTTTGGTTTTTCTGTAGGACTTTACTTTTCTCTATATTGAATTTCATTTTGTTAGATACAGCTAGTCTGTTCTAGTCTGTCAAGTTCCATCTGGATCTTGAGCCTATCTTCTTGGGTGTTAGCTATTCCTACTAGCTTAGTATCATCTGCAAATTTGGTAAGTTCCCCTTCTATTCCCTCATCTAAGTCGTTAATGAAGATACTGAAGAGTACTGGGCCTAAGACAGAAACTTGTGGCACCCCACTGCTAACTTCCCTCCATGTAGACTTAGACCCATTAAGGACTACTCATTGAGTATGGTTTGCCAGCCAGTTGTGAGTCCATCTAGTGGTGGTGCAATCTATTCCACTTTTTTCTAGCTTACTAAGAAGTAGGTTGTGGTCTACTTTGTCGAATGCCTTGCTGAAATCTAATACTATGTCCATAGTATTTTGCTGGTCTACTAATTTAGTAAAATACTGTGGTATAATATATTTAGATTTCAGCAAGGCATTCAATAAAGTAGACCACAATCTACTTCTTAGGAAGCTAGAAAAAAGTGGAATAGATTGCACCACCACTAGATAATTAAGATTTTAATTTTAATTCTTTGTCTGTCACTTGCATGATCAGGTAACTATGGCAAGTAATAACATGCACATGTTTTTCTTTTCCTTTCCTCAAATTTTGAATCATGCTCTTCTTTTCACAAGCCATCATTATGAAATGTACAATATGGTAAGAACACAAGAGTATTGGTGGGGAGAGGGAGATGGGAGAAGCAATGATGGCATCTGCATGATTATATCATTCTACAGTTGTTATAAGTATAAATGCCAATATGCATGCAGATCAGGTATGTGTCATTTTACTGTCCTTGAGGTTTAATTGTGCTAGGATATAAAAATCTGTCAATTTATTCAATTGTTTATTCACCAGTGTCTATGATCTCTGAGCAGTGTAGTAGTTTGGCTTGTCAAATAACTAGCCAAGTTATAGGGAACACTTGCGTGCTTTCCAAGATATGTCACCAGGAGGGTGAGCTGGCTTTGCACCAGAGAGAAAGATGAGTGGTTCTTCCTGCAGTGTCATGCAAAGCCCCCGTCCTTCCTGGAGTTGCTTTGCAAATGGACATTGCAACTGGGAAGGTTCAGAACTTCCAGGAATCTGACTGTCTGCACAGAGCACATCTGCCCATTGAAGCGATATCCATATATCTACTTGCATAGAAAATGCTTTCAAACACTTAAGTGGACAGAAACTGAGGAGAATGATAGGAGCTCATCCTATGCTGGGACCATCTCCAGTGTCTTCAAGTCACTGAGCCACCAAGCCTCTAGCTCAAGGGTGTCAAACTTGTAATTGCATGTGGTTGTCACATGATGTATTACAACTTTTTCCTTCACTAGATCGGGAGTGGCTGAGGTCAACACATGACGCATCTGGCCCACAGGCAGTGAGTTTGACACCCCTGCTCTAGCTGTTTAGCTACAAATAGTAGAATCCTAACAGGGAACTGGATGGCTGTTTTTTGTTGCTGAGAACTCTTGTCAGGGTTGCCGCAACCAATTATGCCATTATTTGAATCACAAAGCAACACGTAGCCAGTACCACTTAGCTTAGATGGAGGTTCAGTTGTTGAAGGATTTAGTCTTCCATTGTTTCTTCTTTACCAACAAGGTAGTTTTATATTGAATTGTTTTTACAAACTGTCTTCCTCCTACTCTGTCTGCCTTCTTTACCATCACATAGCCTGTAGTTATGTTTTGGTTGTTTCCATGACAATACAGCTGCCTTCCTTGAAAACTTAATCTCTACAAATCACCTCAGTTTCATCACAACCATGATAATATAAGGCTGCTAATGGTTAAACAACTTCCAAAACTTCTATTTCATTTGTACATCCTAATTTTGCCAGAGCATTGTTGACCTACAATAGTTTTGTGGATTAGATACACAACACTGTACTTCTGTGTTCAGTAAATTCAGTTGTTAAGAAAAAATACACACAGTATTCCAGGTGTTGGAAGAGCACAAGATGAAAAAAGTCCTCTATTAGTTCCAACACATCCATCATTTAGAATAGTCTGATACTAGTCTATGGTTTGTTGTTTGAAGAATAACATTTGATTATATTATTGAGGGGCACAATTCATGTATTAAATAAGGGAAATTTCTAATTCATAATTTATACTACTCCCTCCCATACATTGTGAACCAATGTCACCTGTGTTCAACTAGCATATGATGGACATTTCATATTGCCAATTTATGATAAGATGTGACAGTTATCTCATGAAAAATATAGCTTTCATGACTTTCCTCTTTTATTAAATATTTCCACTTCACAGTTCAGTAACTTTTCAGCAAATGCAAAACACTGACTAAACCAGCAATACATTTTGATCCAGTTCATTTGGTTAAATCTGCAAACTCTCACACCTCTATACCATTTCCATGCCTTCTGAATATTTAACAATGTTTTCCTAGGGTTTCCCTCCCCCCACTTTTAAAAAATCCTAGAACGGTTTACTTTGAGGTTTTGTTGAAAACAGTGATCCCTTTATTTATTTGATTTCTATTCCACCTTTCCTCCAGGGAGTCCCATAGTACTCCTCAATTTTCCCCACAAATAGCCTCATAAATTTGGGCAGATTAGGTTGAGACAGAGTAATTGGCCCTTTATTCAATCACTCACTGTGAGACTTTAAGGCTGAAGACGGACTGGACCTTTGGGCTCCCCAATCCTAGCCTCATATCTTAACTGCTGGATTACAAGTCCCTTTGTAGTAAGTAGGCAATGATGCAATTTATTCTAATTAGAAATTGGCATGTGCTACAAACATGTATTTAAATTGCATAGCTCATATACGTACCAATATATGCAAGAATGGCTTGCATATTTGAAGTAGCATGACTAAAACAAGACAGATAAAAAAGTAAGAAGAAAGGAAAGAGAGAGCAGAGGGGTAGGTCTTACATCACTGCAAAATAAATAAATAAACCTAAAGCAGGAGGGGCAACAGATGAAAAAGCAATAATTCCCAAGGAAATTCATGGGATTCGTTTTATCAGCACATCTGATGATGAAACACAGTTTTGCTACTATTAAAGCTTTTCAAACCCCTGAAGTTAAGAACTTTTGACATTATTTCATAAAGTGAAGAAAAAATTTATTAGATTTTATATTTGATTCTTGGCAGACATCCAGAGCTGTAAATAAAATTTTGGATCAGCATTTCAAGTGATCATTGCTTTCAGTGGGTTAAGTCCCCATGGAGAATGCTGGAATTTTCAGTGAATTCTCAGTGAAAGAAAGACTCAGATGAGACTGATAATTTTGACAAAGATTTGAAAAGCTAAATTAATATTTCTTAGTATAAGAGGCAAGATTAGTAGAAGTGCCAAGAAGATAACTTTTTGACAAATCTTGCTTGTCAAATATGGGCCTAAGGATGGGTAATTAAGCCATCTTTCTTTGCTGATCAACTCTTAATATGTATTTTTGTGTTGTAAATGGCCAAGGAAGCAGTTGGTAAAGACCAACAATTAGTGAACTAGGCTGTGACTGTAATGGCCAGATATCTTCCTTTATATGAAACACTGAAAAGATTTAATTGTCTTTCATCCACTAAATCTTGACAGTCAAGGGATAGGAATAGTCCTGATACTTATGGTCTTTTTGTTAACAGACCCAAAGATCATCAAATAATGTGGCATCTTTCTTCCAACATCACATGAAAAGACAGCAGAAACTGAGGCTACTTGTGGCAACACCTCTGCAGTTCATCCATTAGCTCCAGTTCCCAAATCACAAAGGTTTAATTTCAGGAGAAGGAACAGTAGCACACTATTTATATCAAAAGGCCCTCAGCTTCTGATATCATTAAGGGGAGAGTGGAGATACTGTCAGGAATCCCAAGAAATGAATTAATTGGATGGAGATGCATACCCATTGTTTGGGGGAATTACACTGAAAGTGATATACACATTAAGGGTGATGGTATAGATGGGAAATTGGCTTGGCTGCTATGAAATTTAAATTCAAAAATTATTTCTAAATGTGCATTACTATTTAAATACTTTCTGTAAATGGACGCCTTCTTTTTTGACATGTTGGCTTATTTCATATGAATAAGTGGCTATCCTATTTAGATATTGGAAGTAGCTTACAGAAAGATGCATGCAGTATATTATTTCAAAAGCCCTGCCGTGTTTGGAAGTGCTTTGATGTTCCTGTTGAACATTTGGAAGCTTTGTTAGATGTAATTTTTGTTAGATATAATTATTGAGTGAGCTACAAAAATAAAAATAAAAAGATGTTATTCCTGGTTGGAGTCTTCACAAACCAAGCTCTTTCACTAAGGATCACAGTGCTGCATTAATGTCTTTATTTTTAAAATTCACACAGAATAGAGATGCTATTGTCAAGCAAATCAAGTTGCAACCATTTCCCGCCAGCTTCTTTTTCTATAAAACTGGAATCTAAACGCATTCTTGAAAATTAAGATGCAGGGAGGCTTCACTGGAGTTTTAGCTGAAATTCTTTCACGTGTATGTGTTTATATATGTATGTGTATATATACACATACAGTCCTCCTAATTCCCCCATAACAGTAATCTTTGAAGTGGGTTGGGCTGAGAGAGAGAGAGTATGAATGGCCTCAAGTCATCCAGAGAGCTTTCATGGCAAAGGTGGAATTTGAGCTCATGGTTTCTTACTTTCTAGCCTTGTGCCTTCATCATTAGATCAAACTGGATGCTGGGTTAATATACTTACTGCCATTATAATATGACTGATCTGTATTGTTCTTGTTCTGGAAAGAGACACAAAGCTAACAGAGGTCATATGGTAGAAGTAAATATGCTCATTCAGGTGAAATGCTTGTACTGCTTTTGTATGCAACAGAAGTAAAATAAAAGAGAGAGAAAACTATGGAATAAGCATATACTAACTGTGGTAAATGCAGGAAACTGAAGATTAAAATGCTAAAAAAGGAAAGTATGTATTAAGGGGACATTTCCCTATTCAATACCACATACACTAATTTCTTGCCTTGTGTCTCATTTTGATTACTGCCATTTACTTTATCCAATGATTGATTTCTTTACATCTTGTTCCTTTGTAATACCTTAACACAGAATGTTATTCCTCCTGTTGCCCTTGTTATAAAATAAAGGCAGTTGACTTTCAGAGCTGAACACAGAAAATGCATGGATGTTCAGATCTATTTCAAGTCATACTTTAGAAGAAAACAATATTTAATTTATATATCAGTCAAGCATTTGCAAATTGCTTGGTTTATATTATGAATTAGGTATTAATTATTTTTGTTATTACTATACTTTCATCATTTTCCCTATCTCAGAGTTGTAAAACAATGCCAGGTGAGACATATTTACTTCGTCTCTTCTCCCCCCCCCATTTAAAACATAGGAGGAATAGGAAATGATTATTTTGCACAAAATATAATAACAGTTATGATGAATATAGTTTGAAAAAAATAAACTCTTTGAATATGGAAAGCCAAACTGATTTTTTCCTAACTATAGGGTAACCAAAGCAAAATATTTATTATCTATAATTTTACCACTGAATGTAAAAGCTTTTCAAAGCTTTAGTGTTTAATTGGGAGATGGGTTTGTCTCTAATCTATATACCTATTATGTAATGTGGTATTAAATTTCCGAGTAAAATAGCTATATTTTAATAGATAATATATACATCTACTAGACTTTTAGTAAAGTATATTATGAAACACTTCAGTTGATGTATTCTTCCCCTCCTAATACTAGGAGTATACTATGATAAAGATTAGATGGATAGATATGAATAAGCTTCAAAACAATGGCATCCCCCACCAGAAACTGGCTCAGAAAGATACAATGGTCAGTGGTACTGAATGCCTCAAGAATTCAGGAGGACCAAGATGGTTACATCATCTCCATCCCCAGTCCTCAAAAGGGTGACCAATGTTTTCAGAAAATGGTAAACGGACCTGAAGCCTGAATGAACAGTCTCAGGGTAATCCACTTCATTGATGGCTCTCAGAAGTTAAATACCTATCACCTCTTCCACAACCTTCTCTAAAAAGGGAAACCTGGAGAGGGAACAAAAGTTATCCAATGCTTTTGGGTCTAAGGATAGCCTCGTGAGAAGGGGCTGCATCACTGTGTCCTTTGAAGCAGGTGGAACAATCTTTCCTGCAATGAAGCACTGATTACTGTTTTGACCCAACTCTACGCCACCACTTGGGAAGCTCAACAAATCCATACCAGTCTCATTATATTTGTCTCGAAGACACAAATAGCTGTATAGGTCAGTGCATTTCTGACAATGGCTGTCACAGAGTAGAATTATTATACAACTCCTGGAATAAAATAAATACCATATAAAAGATATTTGCAAATACTTCGGAAAGTTAGGGACATCATGACAAAAATATATTTGTCAAAAAATATTATTTTTCATTTGATCATTTCTTTTTCATCCTGTTTTGGGGTAAGGGTAGAGTAACAGATTCAGTTCAGCTGTGAAATACATCACAATACACAGCAATATGCCTATAGAGCCCATATATTACTTTATAATCCAAAATACCCATTGAACAGAAAACAAATGGATGGTGGTAATCCTACCCACATTATACCAGTCCAAAGTGCTCTTTTCACCTGTTTTTCCTTTTTTCCAAGCAATGAACCACACTGCTGAACACTGGACCACAGAGCCTGCCACCATCTTTATTTTGCAGTAATATTTATAAAACCCAGGCATAGTCTTAGAAATAAATGTGATGTCTGAGACTTGAAACCCACTTGCCTTTTAAAAATGTATCAAATAAATATTTTGGAGATTCTACTCTTGCCACCTGACAATCTTCTCTGCATTTAATATGTTGAACGGGAGAAGGTGAGAAACCCTAACATTTAACCTTGCAACCTGTCTTCTGAGCTTTTTTCCCCCTTCCACCATTTCCATATTGTGGCACATTGTGGGGAAAAAAGCAACATGGAGATGAATCTTCAGAAGAACTACACATAATTATAAATGGAGAGTTTGGTGATATGAGTTGGACCAGGATTAAGCCTTTACTTCTTTCAGTTCAAAAAATCCCACTGTCACCAACTGCAGCTGTTTGCAAAACTATAATTTAAAATTATATTATTAAGAAATAGAGGGTAGTGCTTGCCTTCCAAAACTATAAGCTACAGTTTTCTTCCTTCAGTCAACCAGAGAGTGATTATATTTTCAATATAATGCCTACACTAAAAATCAAAATCCACATAAATTTCAATATAAATTGTGCTTGAAACCAATAAGATGCTAAATATTTTAACATTGCTATATAATGAGACCAGTATGGATTTTAAACATCCAATTTTAATATTCTTAATTAATTCGATCATTTTGGCCTAGATTTTCACTAGGAGGCAGGCCTATCTTTATGATAGTCATGTACCAAAATAATAAGCTTGCGTGTTGCATTTGAACTAATTTCAGTGATCTAGATTTTCAGTGATCTTCTCATGACATTTTTTTTCTATAATATAATTTAAGATCTAACCTCAAAGCCTACAGCCATTTGACTTTCATTTCTATTAGTTTAAAATGCCCTGAGTACAGTAAAATTGGTTGCATGCAGAAAAGAACATTTTCAAGATATTAAAACTGATGGACCGTGTACCCTATTAGAAACAGTACTCACTGTTTCATTTGTGTGTGTGCGCGCGCATGCATGTGTGTTTTAGTACTTCATTGAATGACCCAAAACAATATTTGTGGAACTAATAAAACATGATCGGTATAATGTGATCATTTATTCATTGTTACAGTTGATTATATTTTTGATTGGACATGAGAGTTTGGAAAGAAGTGCCTGAACATATTTTAGATAATTTAATTGTTTAGTTTACTGGCTTTGTTCCATGTACAAACACTAAACTAGTTTAAGAAATGTTTCAGGTTTTTTTTTTATCATAAATTATGTCCTTTTATAGAGGAAATAAAAACATAATATCAAGAAATTAGTTCTTAGTTTTTTATAACACTCTCTTTTTTTCGAATCATCCCTGGACAAGATGGGTGGCACATACATTTAATAATAAATAAATAATCCTTCAGTGCTAACATAATTGGACTGCAAATTCATCCTCTAAAACAACTTAGCTCTGATGCATCCTGTGGGAAAATACAATTAATTAGAAGTGATGTGTTACAATATTAAATTATATTGCATTTCTTTTTCAACCACAATAAGTGACAATAAACTCTAATTGCAAAATTTTGCAAATTGTGAAATGCTATGCTGTGACTGCTTCAAGATGGAATATAATGCTCTGTAAATAATAATAATAATAAAAACATTGATATTGAGATATACGCAGGCTGTGGCTGTTCGTCAGAAATTCCTACTCTGTTGCCTCCATATAAGAATGAATGAAAAAACAGAGTTAGCAGAGTTTGAGTTGGAAGATATTTTTGAAGAAATCACTATTAGAAAAGGATCCAGCAGAATTTTATAGAGTTTTGAGCATTTGAATTCATACGGCTGTAAAGATTGTTTATGATCTTCTCTATATCACTTTTTGAAAAATAATGTAATTGTGGTAATTCTTACTACAGTTAACTTCATGGTCTTTAAAACCTAGATCTAAATATTGGTTTTCCATTTGCTTTCAAGATTTAATAAATTATTTATTATCCCTAATCTGATATAATTCTCTTTTATTTGACAAAGATACAGGAATGCTAACTGCCTGTTGAGTAATCCTTTTTGTTTCTTTTTACAAGCCTTATGGAAAATCTCCTAAAATCACAAAGAGCTGGATCGGTTTTGAAGATTCATGTATTAAATAACCTGTTAAATTTAATCTTGATTATTTCCAAGACAAAAACCTTTCCAATTTGCGCAATTTAGGAAAATTATTTCATGGTGGAGTAAACACTTTGCGCAAAATGATTCTGTGAAATATGCTGGCATAATTAATGATTAAAGGAACATAATAATGATTAAAGGATTTCATAAAGATATAATTTTAATAAATGTGGCTATTTTGAAGTGCATCTAAGGAGACTAAGCATATATTTCTTGTTGTGAATGAATAATGCCAAATAAACTTATCTTGAGCTTGAAGTCAAGTGCAGGGTTCTGGCCCTGCACTTCTGATTGGCTGTTAATGGCAGGATCGGATTGGTCCATTCAGGAGCAACTGATTGCCCATTAACAGGCCATTCTCATTGGTTAACGGAGCTAGTGCTCCAGGATTGCTATTGGTTGAATAGTTAATAAATTGCCTATATAAGGAAGGCTATAGCAGCCCTCCAGTTTGAGCTGTCACACCATGTAAATAAAGAGTTTGAAGTTCACTGTTTCTATCGGCTCGTCTCCATTATTCACACCCATGCTCCAGACTTAACACTGGCGACGAGGATGGGATTGGATGACATCTGAGCCAACGACGAAGACAACTAAGCACGTGGCTGAAGTGCACAACGGCGGAACCATGTCTGGCAGCACAGTACCACCCGCTCCGTTTGATCCAGCTCAAGAGGACTGGGAGTCCTAGAGGACTGGACCATTTCCAAATGTTTTTGGAAATGAATAATCTGAAGGATGCCACAACCGGGAAGAAACGGGCGGTATTCCTAACGCATTGCGGCCCGATGGTATTCAAAATGGCTAAGGCATTAGTGAAACCGGCTGAAGTGAAGGCCATGGACTGGGACGTCCTCGAACCACTACTAAGGGCCCACTATGCGCCGACCGTTCCAACGCTCGTAAGACGACACGAGTTCTATCAAAGAAACCAGCGGAAAGGAGAAAGCGTTGCTGATTTTGTTGCAGACCTCCAGAACTTGGGAGGCCTTTGCGATTTCACTGACCTAGAGGAAGCTTTGAGAGACCGAGTAGTTCTCGGGTTAGATGCTCTAAACGTACAGAGCAAAATAATGGCAAAGGGCGACATCACCCTTAAAGATGCATAGCTGAAGCTACAGCAGCAGAGGCGACCAAGAAGTTGGCTGCCCAACTACGCTGAAATTGCGCTCTAGCACACCAACCGGCCAGCGAAGTTTCACTTAAGGCAGAAGGGCAGCTGCAGATGACCCACCATAAGGACCTCTCTTCGTTGTCAGACAGTGACGAAGAAGAGGTCCATCGCCTGCGGTCCGATCGGGACCGTTACCCAAAATCCCAGCAACCGTGCGCTGGCTGTGGCGCCAACCATTACTGCTCCGATTGCAAATTCCGCGACGCGCTCTGCCACGAGTGCGGGAAACGAGGCCACATCAGACAGGTCTGCAGAAGTCTCCTCGGACCCAGCCAGACTGCGAAGGGTACCAATCTCTGCCAATTGACAGGGAATCGTCCTGTAAGGTGAGAACCAGCAAACCACTCCTTCAGAAACCGACCCGTGAATCGCCTAACGAGATGGGAAGAGACCCACCAAACACTCACTATCGGCCACGCCTCTTCACTAGACGCTAAGAAAATTCGGGTCAAAGTGGA
The DNA here is from genome assembly GCA_033807585.1 of Hydrophis major. Taxonomy (NCBI): domain Eukaryota; kingdom Metazoa; phylum Chordata; class Lepidosauria; order Squamata; family Elapidae; genus Hydrophis; species Hydrophis major. Next base: position 140,473,557 of record CM066329.1, on the reverse strand, counting down.
CATCGAAAATCAACCTTGCCAAATGGAAGTTGACTCGGGGTCGTCTCTGTCAATGGTCTCCTGGAAGACTCTCAAGCAACTCATCCCCACTGTCTGGCGCCAAGACCTTCAATTCCAACGGCTCGTGTTAAAGGACTACCAGGGGATCCGGATTCCAGTCGTAGGATCCAGTAGAGTCCGGGTTGCATTCAAGAACCGCACGGCGTACTTACCCCTGACGGTGATTGACAAGGACCGGCCTAGCCTGTTAGGCCTGTAATGGTTCGCGCCACTCGGTATTGAAATGGCAGGCATTAACCCAATCAGCGGCAGTGACTGGGAAGAAGACCTCGCCCACGAATTCAGGGACGTCTTCGCGGAAAAGCTAGGTGAGTACAAGGGGACCGCAATATCCTTTAGCCTTAATCCAAAGATAGCTCCCATCCGCCTTAAGCCTCGTCGAGTCCCATTCGCTCTAAAGCCAAAAATCGACGAACAGCTTGATAAGTTGATAGCCAGGGAGTTTCAAAGCCAACCAACCACTCCCCATGGGAAACACCAATCATGACCCCAATTAAGCCGGACGGCTCCATTAGAATTTGTGGGGACTATTGAGTCACCCTAAACCATGCCCTGCAACAAAATCCATATCCGGTGCCAGTGGTGCAACACCTCCTCCATTCCCTGGGGGGCGGAAAAGTCTTTGCTAAACTATACTTAGCTCAGGCTTATCAGCAACTGCTGGTTGATGAAAAAATGGCACAGGCACAGACTATTGTAACACACCGAGGTGCCTTTAAGTGTACGCGGCTTCAATTCGGAGTCAGTGTAGCCTCAGGGATCTTTCAGAGCCTAATGGAGAGACTATTGCAGGGGATCAAAGGCGTTGTCCCCTATTTTGATGATGTGCTCATAGCTGCCTCCACTCCAAAAATTTTACTGGATCGTGTAAGACTGGTTTTACAAAAATTCCAAGAAGCAGGCCTGAAAGTGAAAAAAAATAAGTGCAAACTGTGTACAGATTGTGTTGAATTCTTAGGGTACTTAATTGACAGTCAGGGTATTCACCCTACCGATAGCAAATTGAGAGCAATAAAAAACGTTCCCAGACCCCGGAACAAAACCGATCTCCAGGCGTTCTTAGGCCTCATCAATTTCTATAATGTATTCTTGCCGCACAAGGTGATTGTCGCTGAACCTTTACATCGCTTACTTGATAAAAAAGCAATTTGGGTATGGGGTCACAGAGAAGAGCAGGCGTTCCATAATGTAAAACAACTACTGACTTCTGACGCCATACTAATGCAGTACAATGAGACCTTGCCGTTAAATATCACATGTGATGCATCGCCTTTTGGAATGGGCGCCATTTTGAGCCATGTATTACCTAATGGTAGCGAAGCCCCTGTTGCTTACTTTTCAAAAACGCTCTCGAAAACCGAGCGAAATTACAGCCAGATTGATAAAGAGGCCCTGGCAATTGTATCAGCTGTTAAAAGATTTCATGAGTACGTGTACGGCCGGGCTTTTACCATTGTAACTGACCACAAACCATTGCTGGGGATCATTGCTGGGGACAAGCCAACTCCCCACATACTTTCTCCCAGGATGACCCGCTGGTCAAAATTCTTGGCTGCCTACAATTATCAGCTACAATATCGTCCCAGTAAAGCCATTCCCCACGCTGACGTGTTGAGCTGTTCACCGCTCCCAGAAACCATCAACGATCCTGCACCAACGATGACAACGTTGCAGATCGAGACACTCCATACGCCGCCATTAACTGCCTGTGACATCGCGAGAGAAACAAAATGCGACCCCATCTTAGCACGAGTCCTCACATGGGTGGAACGTGGATGGCCATTGGACCAAGTACCAGACGACTTTGCACCATTCAAAAGTCATCAAACAGAGTTGTTCTCACAGAAGGGCTGTATCATCTGGGGCGATAGAGTCGTTATCCCAGAATGACTCCAACAGGCACTGCTAAGAACCTGGCATGATGGCCACCCTGGCATCGTGCGCACGAAGCTACACATGGTGGCCAGGCATTGACAGACAAATCGAATCATGGGTTAAAACTTGCCAGAGATGCCAAGAAGTAAGCAACTCTCCACCAAAGGCAACCCCAACCGAATGGGAGACGCCGCGGGGACCATGGTCCCGCATCCATCTGGACTTTGCTGGGCCAACCAAAGGCCACACATTTTTGCTAACCGTTGACGCCTATTCGAATTGGCTCGAGATTCACCGAATGAGGAATACGACCACCGAAGCGGTCATCAAAAGATTGGAAAGACTGTTTGCAACCCACGGATTATCAGATGTTCTGGTATCCGACAATGGGCCCCAATTTACCACGCTGTCTTTTGAACAGTACCTGGCTGACCACGGTATCCAACATGCGCTTACTTCGCCTGCGCACCCTGCGGCCAATGGTAGGGCTGAGCGCATGGTACAATTCATCAAAAGGACTCTACAAAAGATAGACAACGACAACATCGACGAGAAAATCAACCGAATCCTTTTCCTACAGCACATCACACCTCACAGCGTCACCAACAAAACTCCCGCCGAGCTGCTAATGGGACGAAAGCTCCGCTCCCACCTCGATCGGTTACACTCAGCCTATAAACCAGAAAAGCCACTCGGATCCAGCGGCCGATGCCGTACCTTCCAGGTAGGCGATTTAGTATTCACTAGAAACCTATCGGGCGATTCGCTGTGGGTAGAAGCAACCGTAATCCGCGTAACCAGCCCAAGATCATACCTCGTTCAGTGCCCTGATGATAGACTTTGGAAGCGTCACATAGATCAACTACGATCGCGGCTACCGTTACACAATTCTGAACTCCCTTATGACCAAACTGAGGGGGGGGAGATACAGAGGAAAACGAATTGCAACTAGAGGAAAACCTTTTTGAAGGGACTGAAAACGGAACTGAAATGCAGGAACAGGAACCGGGGACCGGAGTGAGTTCACCTCAGGGAGTGGCCAGTGATATCGGTGACGACGGGAACGCGAACTCGGAACCAGAGGCACCCCCACCATTAAACAACGATCTACCTCAACAGAAGTGCAGCCAACCGCCAGGCACTTTGCGAAAATCAAAAAGACTGATAAAACAACCGTCCTACCTCAAGGACTATGTAACCGTGCCCCATGGGCAGAAGCCGGGGGAAAGGGGTGTTGTGAATGAATAATGCCAAATAAAGTTATCTTGAGCTTGAAGTCAAGTGCAGGGTTTTGGCCCTGCACTTCTGATTGGCTGTTAATGGCAGGATCAGATTGGTCCATTCAGGAGCATCTGATTGGCCATTAACAGGCCATTCTCATTGGTTAATGGAGCTAGCGCTCCAGGATTGCTATTGGTTGAATAGTTAATAAGTTGCCTATATAAGGAAGGCTATAGCAGCCCTCCGGTATGAGCTGTCACACCATGTAAATAAAGAGTTTGAAGTTCACTGTTTCTACCGGCTCGTCTCCATTATTCGCACCCATGCTCCAGACTTAACATTTCTCAATCTGTTTTAATATTAAAAATAATTGGTTTCAATTACCTTGATTTCAAAATCCTAAATAGACTTTGCATTTGTGATGGGAATGAAAATACGGTGATAAAAGCTAAAGCTTTCATCTTAGTAAGAGTTGAATACTCTTCAGCACCATTAATTTTCAGCAAAGAATTGTGAATGAAATTGCCATTATTTGAAATAAAAAAATAAAAACTAATTTGTCAGTATTGTGTTAGCTTCCTTCTGCCACTTAGTCACAATCTTGTTAATATTGCAAAAAATATATATCTATTTAGAGTCTTCTAAAATTAGTCAAAAAGTGAGGAAAATTTCACCTTAAGGTCACAGACTTAGTTTTGTTACTTTTACAACATGAATATAGCACAGAAAACCAGACATAATCTTTGAATTAAAGTATGTAGAAAGGGGATTATGTCATAAACTATTGAAGAATGAAATGCTGTAAAAGCTGTAATTTTGTCATACAGAGACATAATACTCCATACATAAATTTAAGCTTATCAGCCCCACTTCTATGTAGAAAGTTCAATGACAGTTTGAAAAGCTTTAGCAAAAAGGCTATCAAGTCAGAAGCAGGAAATTTTTGGCAACTCTTCTAGGATTACACCAAACTGTTTTCTGATTATTCTCAAAGGAATGTTGCAATATATTCTCTTCTGATATGTGATTGAATGGTCCTTTTTTAAAGTTAATTAGCACCCATATTAGCTAACCAATAAAGCTAATAAACAACAACATTAACATGCTTGATTTTGGATCCATTTCTTCTGGGTAAGTCAATCTTGAGGGAGTGGTTAATACCCTGGGGTTGCCCAGTATTTTTGTGCCTTTCCATCATGGCATTCATGCTCCTGTAAGCTGAGCTGAAGTTCAGGCAAATCAAGTTCAGAATCTTCCACAGAAAAATGTTGAAGCTGTCTTATTCTAGCCTAGTTGCTCATTCACTTGGATGTGCTCATTATTTATCCCCATCTCTGCCCTCTTCTTCAGTGAGGGCTCATTCAGTAGCCTGGTGAAAATGGTGGGAATTTTGCAATGTTCTTAAGTATTATTCAACCCAGGAAACTTTGCCAACTCATACCCTTAAGGAAGAAATGGAACTTCTCGCTGAGTCAAGATAGAGGCATGTCAACATTTTAAGTAAATGTAAGTAATTGGTCCCAGAGTGGATGAAGGGCTTCAAAGCAGAGGAATAGCTTAAGAGTCATTGCATTGGACACATGGGGCAGTCCCATATGAGTGACTCTGGCTGTTCAATAATTTTAACTGTGATAGCATCCAATGGTTTTCTGAAGAAATGAAAACAGGCATTTGGCATAATTATGTTGATTACCTATATTGTATGGAGATAAACATTAAGTATCATAGCCATTATGAACCCCCCCCCTCTCTCTCTGTGTAAACACAATGGCTCAATAAAGTGTCTTATGGCTAAGGAAAAGGTGTTATCCTGGTCAAAGTGCCTGACATCTTCCTGAAAGGTCATGATTACAAGATTACAAGAGCAAAAACAACAGATACAAACTCAAGGTTAACTGCACCAAACTTGATTGCAGAAAATACAACTTCAGCAACAGAGTGGTCAATGTCTGGAATACTCTACCTGACTCTGTGGTTTCTTCCCCAAACCCCAAAGATTTTAACCTTAGACTTTCTGCTATTGACCTCACCCCTTTCCTAAGAGGTCTGTAGGGGGTGTGCATAAGCGCATCAAAGTGCCTACCTTCCCTGTCCAATTGTTTCTTTTATTTTTCTTATATGTACTCATTTCTTGTATTTATAACTATGTTTATCCTTATACCTGTTATCTTGTGATTGACAAATCAAATAAATTAATTAATTAACATACCCCAGAAGCTTTTACTGATTCTAGGTTATTTGGAGATTCTAGCAAGGGAAGACAGAGACTCGGTATGCCTCCCAAAGAAACTCCTATTAGGAAGAGTCTTTTTCCTCCATGGAGCCACAGCTTTGAGAAGGACATGGAAAGCTGAGGGAGGAAGGGGACCCCACCAATAGGCACTCAGTGCACCCAAATCAACTCTGATGATTAATGAGATGACAGATGCCACAGCTAGATGCCCTTCAACTCTGATTATTCATTAAAGAGTAAAATTCTGACTTGCCTACTATATTTATCAGGAACAAATGACACTATCATCCCCAAATACTAAAATTTCTTAAGAAATCGCTCTTTTCAGTGTAGCAGTAATTACAAAATATTAATTGCTCCAAAACTTGGTTCAGAAAAAGCAAAATATACATCTAGCTAATGCCAAACTCTTTGAAGCCAAAATGGCAAAATCTTGTGAGACCAACAGTGGTCATTTGGACAGGGAGGGGCGGGGAGTAATGAGGCTAGGGAGACTTTTTCCTAAGTATTTATTTCAGGCTGAAATTGATCCAGGCAGTAACTAGCCAGTTTAAATGGATGTTTATAATTATAGTTCCCTGAAGAATGGTTTTCATATGATCTTGAGAGTGCTCCTGTATTTGGCATCTGTACAAACACAACTTACAAAGCCATTTTCAGCCACTTCTGGAAAAGGAAACTATCCTCTCAAATATTAATGTAGTAGGAACAATCAGTAAGAGGCAGATAAAATTGCTGTTCTACAAAATGTGCATATTTTAAGTTTCCTGTATCTACTACACCAGTGTGCAAATTGAGCTGCATGTACGCACCAGCCCACTGCTTGCACAAATCGCTTGCGTGGTCCAATTCCGAACAGGTCATGGCTCAATAGTTATTTGAAAGATTTTCCATAGTTTTCCAAACCTACGAACTCGTTTAGTTTTTAAGATTTTCATGATATATTCACCAGTGATATCCATCAAACAAGATAGGCAGGGTACTTAGAGTTGTAGCTTCATGTTTGTTAGATGTTATTAAAAATATAAAGTAAAAGAGCATTTAAAAACTGCAGCCTCTGAAGATACACAAAAATAGAAAATACTATTCTAGAATCAAGCTGGCATGTCACAATGGCAAAGCTACTGCCTTCAAAAGGCTATAAAATATCTGTACCACAGAAGTGAATTACTGACCACAATTCTGATTTGAAGGACTTGCCATTATTTCAATGGGAAAATCATATACCACCTTATCCTGGTGAGCCCAGACTCATCATGAGGGAGGATACTCTGGATTGAAACTGCCTCCCCGTTACTAACCAGTTCTTGAATTTTCTTATTACTGATACCAGTTTTTTGACTTCTTTTTCATTGCATTCAGCAATCATTCCATCTCACCCTCCTTTTCAAACATCATTGCCTTTGATATAGTTTAAGCTTCTTTTTCTGCTCACCAGGTGTCTTATCTCCCACCCCCTTATCTGAGCTTTATTTCCTACAGCTGTTTTCGGCTGGAAGCCAAATGCTATTATTCTCCCTTTCTGACTTGTTACACCACATAATCTTTATTTTTAAAGCTGCATTTCTAGGCAAGTGTGCATGTGGTTACTGTACTTAAAGAGAGAGAAAGAGAAATATAATGACTGAAATGGCAACCTACCTGTGTTGTAGTTGTAATCTGCATCTATACTTGTTCTATAGAGAAAGATCAATGATGACATGCATGTATTATTTATTGCATGCATATGATTACATGCATATGATTATTTAATAGGGTTACCAAATTTGCAAAAACACAGAATTATAATAGCAATAGCCCTTAGACTTATATGCCACTTCTCAGTGCTTTACAGGACTGTCTAAGTGGTTTACAGAGTCAGCATATTGCCCCCAACAATCTGGCTCCTCATTTTACTGACCTCAGAAGGATGGAAGGCTGAGTCAATCTTTAGCCGATTAGCATCGAATTGCTAGCAGTTGGCAGAATTAGCCTGCAATACTTCATTCTAACCACTGTGCCACCATGGTTTTGCTAAGGTGGCAGGAAAGAGTTAATAACAATAAAACAACTCATTCTACCACCATTTATTGGTTATCTATATTCTGAAAAGATTTAGTTTTAAAAAACACCCTTTCTCAAGCTTGGTGCACTACATTGTGTGTAAATTACAACATAGAGAATTTTGCTCGGGATTTTTTAAGTAGAAACCCAAAATATTGGAGGATGCCAAGAATGGAGAACATGGTGTACATTTCCCACTTTTCTCATATTTAGAGTGTACCAGTTTATTGCATTATAAGTAGAGCCAATAAAACACTACCAAGAAGAGATTGAGGCCTCTCAATCTATTAAGTTATGAGAAAAGCCTTCGGGGCAATAGAATAGCAATCTTTAAATACTGGAAGGATTTCCATAGGAAGATTTCGACCTTATTTGGGCATCTCAAGCCACAGGACATTGGACTTAAGCTGTAGGAAGGCAGATTCTGATTGAACATTATAATAAATCTTCCTAGTGGTAAAACTAGGAAGCACTTGTGACGAGTTTCATTGTATTTAATATCCTTAAAGGAACAATCAACTGATGGGGATGTTTTAATGGAGCATGAAGCTGAACGAAATGGCTCCAACCACTTGTTGTGATTTTCATGTGCCCATTGATAAGTCATTGCTCCTGAAACAATAAAAGGTAATGGTGCCCCTGAAAAGAAGCCCCGCTGCAAATATTTACACATTTTGTCTAGCTTTAGACATTCTCCCATCCCCACCCATGTTTGTTTTATGATGCTGATTGGTTTGTTCTTTTCAAAGCTGCAATTGCAATCACTTTCATGCATTATAAATATCGGGAGCTTATCAAATTTTGCCACTATGATTTATTACAATCCAAAACACATTGGAAGATGGCACATTAGTTTTACACTGCATTGTAACATCAGTTGTTGTGATGTAGAAATCTTAAAAGAAAAAAATCTTTAGTTTTTGAATGCACAATAAATTGTCCAGACTCTATAGCCCCAGGACATATTTTATTATTATGAATGTTGGGTGTTTTACTCAGAACATTCTATATGAACTGGCCTTCCAATTTAAAACCAGCTTAAGGTGCTCTTTTCTTCTCATTTGTCATGGTGCTATATTTTTTGTCCAAATACACATTTTCTGGAAAAAGCTATTTCTTATAAAGATGATGCGGATTTTGGGGGGGTCTTGATATTACTATAAATCAAGCTTGTAACAATTGTCTATGGAGATTCTCAAACATCCAGGTCATGGTTGCCCAAAGGTGCTTTTTCAAAAAGTGACTGGACTTTACTGCATATAAAGAAAATTTGTATAAGATGTTTTACAAGTGGCACCTACCCCTGTTGAGAATTGCGAGAATGTTTAAGAACAAATCGGATAAATGTTGGAAATGTCATCAGGTATCTGGTTCATATTACCATATGTGGTGGACATGCTCGGATGTAAAAAGATATTGGACTAAAATCCACATGATTGGAAAAAATGATAAAATAACACATAGATTTTAAACCAGATTTTTTTTTTTATTGGGAATTATACCGGAAATATACAATAAAGAGCTGAAATATTTGATTGTAAATGTCTTGACAGTGGCTAGAATTGTATTTACTAAGAATTGGAAAAATGGAAAAATACCTTTGCAGGAGGAAGTTATAAAGAAAATTATGAATTGTGCTGAGTAAATTGACATTTGAAATTAGAGAGCAAGAAGATAGCAATTTTATATGATATGGGATTTGTTTTATCAATGGTTGGACAAAAAGACATGGTAATGTAATAGATTAGATAATTTTGTAATAGAAGTTCAATAGATTATTTAAAATATAATATAGACATATATAACCATTGGATAAAAGTACAATATAAATTTCAAAATAAAATCTGGAATATCTCATATAAAATGATGGAATAAATAGTTTAGTCATGGATGATTAATAACTGATAAATATATAAGCATATGTTAGTTTGACAATCTGAAAATCTATATAAACTGTGAGTAATGACTACAAAAGGATAGCACAAAAGATTTGAAACCAACTGACACACTGTATGTATATAAAATGGAAGATGGTTTTATGTTTTTATGTTTTGTTTGTATATCTTTGTCTTAAAAATAAAAACTTTTATGTATGTATATATATATATATATATATATATATATATATATATATATATATATATATATATATATATATATTCTTAAGTTTTCGCGGGTACTTACATGTCTGGCATTCAGCTTTGTTCGGGTATTTTCCCACGTCATAATAGGGGTGCTTTTAAAGTTGTAGCAACGTTTCAGCAGAATCTCATCTGCCATCATCAGGCTTCTGTATGGTGTTTGTCTGAGTCAAACTTTTACAGTGGTTTCAGATTTAAATTTGGGGCAGCCTATTGCTGTGTCAGAATGGTTTTTTTTCTTCCTCCTGATTGGTTGAGAGTCTTGGTCTATGTTTATTGGTCTTGGAGTTTGCTGTGTTCTGCTACTAATATCTTCTGTCTTTTTTTGGGGGGGGGCTCTTTTTGTATCTTGATTGGCTGGCAACATTGTGTTACTTTATTGGAGGCCTTTAGTGCAGCTTGGCTTCGGGTAAATGGATGGCTATCATTAGTTAGGAAGCTGGGTTTCATCTGGGTGCCTGGTTGAGGTGTGTTTGAGATGGAGGTATCAGGGGGGATCTGTTTGTGCCCAGGTGTTTGCCTGGCTTGTGGTGTGGAGATTTTTTTGTTTGTGAGTGCAGGCTTCCAAATGATTGACAGCCTGGTGGAATCATCTCTTCTGTTCATGCTTTCTGGTCTTTTTTCAATCTCTATGGCTTCTCTGATGATTCTGTGGCTAGGATTTTCTATGGTGGCTAGGGTTTTGGTGCCATTGAAGTTGATGTTATGACCTGTGGCTTCCATGTGTTGGACGAGTGAGGAAGTGTGTTCCAGCTTTTTGACTGCATTTTTGTGTTCATCCAGGCGGGTGCTTATTCTTCTATTGGTCTGTCCAATGTATGTGGCCGGGCATGATGCACAGGGGACTTCATATATGCCTTGGTTTTCCAGGTCAATTTTGTCTTTGGGGTTCCTGAGGATGGCTGCTATTTTTCTGTCTGTTTTGAAGGCAGTCTTGATGTGGTGTCTGTATAGCCAACGGCTTCCACAAAAGCAAAATCACCAACTTGATCCACAAAAACACACTGAGACATAATAGAGACCCAGAAGAGGAACAGACCTATGGAACAGCTGTCCTGCCCTACATAAGAGGCACTACAGACAAAATTAGTAAAATTCTACACATATATATATGTTTTCTGAGGTTCTCGCGGGTATTTGTATGTGGATCTTTGGTTATTCGGGTTTTCTCCCACGTAAGATTGGAAGTATCTAGGCAACGTTTTGATGAAGTCTCATTCATCATCTTCAGGCTTGGTCTTCAGCTCTGTGCTTCTCAGAGTGATGTGAGTTTGCAGCTGCTTCTTCCTTTTAACTGCTAGTGGGGGTGTGACTTGATTGGGTGGGGGCTTGGCTGTGTTCTGATTGGGTGGGGGTGTGTTCTCATTGGTAGGGGGTTTGGCTGTGGTCTGATTGGTTGGGGGGTTGGCTGTGTTCTGATTGGCTGGAGGCGTGTTCTGTTCAGGTGGGGGCTTGATTGTGCTCACGCCTCCAGCCAATCAGAACACAGCCAACCCCCCAACCAATCAGAACACAGCCAAATCCCCTACCAATGAGAACACACCCCCACCCAATCAGAACACAGCCAAGCCCCCACCCAATCAAGTCACACCCCCACTAGCAGTTAAAAGGAAGAAGCAGCTGCAAACTCACATCACTCTGAGAAGCACAGAGCTGAAGACCAAGCCTGAAGATGATGAATGAGACTTCATCAAAACGTTGCCTAGATACTTCCAATCTTACGCGGGAGAAAACCCGAATAACCAAAGATCCACATACAAATACCCACGAGAACCTCAGAAAACATACTTACATGTCTGGCATTCAGCTTTGTTCGGGTATTTTCCCACGTGGTGCTTTTAAAGTTGTAGCAACGTTTCAGCAGAATCTCATCTGCCATCATCAGGCTTCTATATGGTGTTTGTCTGTGAGTCAGACTTTTACAGTGGTTTCAGATTTAAATTTGGGGCAGCCTATTGCTGTGTCAGAATGGTTTTTTCTTCCTCCTGATTGGTTGAGAGTCTTGGTCTGTGTTTATTGGTCTTGGAGACTCTCAAGACTCTCAACCAATCAGGAGGAAGAAAAAACCATTCTGACACAGCAATAGGCTGCCCCAAATTTAAATCTGAAACCACTGTAAAAGTCTGACTCACAGACAAACACCATATAGAAGCCTGATGATGGCAGATGAGATTCTGCTGAAACGTTGCTACAACTTTAAAAGCACCACGTGGGAAAATACCCGAACAAAGCTGAATGCCAGATATATATATATATATATATATATATATATATATATATATATATATATATATATATATATATATACATACATACATACATACATATATATATATATATATATATATATATATACACTGCTCAAAAAAATAAAAGGAACACTTAAACAATACAGTGTAACTCCAAGTCAATCACACTTCTGTGAAATCAAACTGTCCACTTAGGCAGCAACACTGATTGACAATCAATCACATGCTGTTGTGCAAATGGAATAGACAATAGGTGGAAAGCATAGGCAGTTAGCAAGACATCCCCAATAAAGGAGTGGTTCTGGAGGTGGTGACCACGGACCACTTCTCAGTTCCTATGCTTTCTGGCTGATGGTTTGGTCACTTTTGAATGCTGGCGGTGCTTTCACTCTAGTAGTAGCATGAGATGGAGTCTACAACCCACACAAGTGTCTCAGGTAGTGCAGCTCATCCAGGATGGCACATCAATGTGAGCTGTGGCAAGAAGGTTTGCTGTGTCTGTCAGCGTAGTGTCCAGAGCATGGAGGCACTACCAGGAGACAAGCCAGGAGACGTGGAGGAGGCCTTAGAGGGCAACAACCCAGCATCAGGATGCTACCTCCTCCTTTATGCAAGGAGGGACAGGAGGAGCACTGCCAGAGCCCTGCAAAATGACCTCCAGCAGGCCACAAATGTGCATGTGGCTGCTCAAACAGTCAGAAACAGACTCCATGAGGGTGGTATGAGGGCCCGACGTCCACAGGTGGGGGTTGTGCTTCCAGCCCAACATCGTGCAGGATGTTTGGCATTTGCCAGAGAACACCAAGATTGGCAAATTCGCCACTGGTGCCCTGTGCTCTTCACAGATGAAAGCAGGTTCACACTGAGCATATATGACAGACATGACAGGGTCTGGATACGCTGTGGAGAACATACGCTGTGCCTGCAACATCTTCCAGCATGACCGGTTTGGCAGTGGGTCAGTAATGGTGTGGGTGGCATTTCTTTAGTGGGCCGCACAACCCTCCATGTGCTCAACAGAGGTAGCCTGACTGCCATTAGGTACCGAGATGAGATCCTCAGGCCCCTTGTGAGACCATATGCTGGTGCGGTTGGCCCTGGGTTCCTCCTAATGCAGGACAATGCTAGACCTCATGTGGCTGGAGTGTATCAGCAGTTTCTGAAAGATGAAGGCATTGATGCTATGGACTGGCCCACCCGTTCCCCAGACCTGAATCCAATTGAGCACATCTGGGACATCATCTCTTGCTCCATCCACCAATGCCACATTGCATTACAGACTGTCCAGGAGTTGGGGGATGCTTTAGTCCAGGTGTGGGAGGAGATCCCTGGGGAAAACATCCGCCCCCTCATCAGGAGCATGCCCAGGCTTTGTAGGGAGGTCATACAGGCACATGGAGGCCACACACACTACTGAGCCTCATTTTGACTTGTTTTAAGGACATCAAAGTTGGATCAGCCTGTAGTGTTTTTTTCTACTTTAATTTTGAGTATAACTCCAAATCCAGACCTCCATGGGTTGCTAAATTTGATTTCCATTGATAATTTTTGTGTGATTTTATTGTCAGCACATTCAACTATGTAATGAACAAAGTATTTAATAAGACTATTTCATTCATTCAGATCTAGGATGTCTTATTTTTGTGTTCCCTTTATTTTTTTGAGCAGTGTATATAAAAGGGACTGGACTTTGTTTTTCCTTGAAGTTGTTTTGCTTCTCATCCAAGAAGCAAGACACCAGAATATAAACTTATAGCAAACAGCACTTCTTACCAGTAGTGGGATTCAATTTTTTTTTTTACTACCGGTTCTATGGGTGTGGCTTGGTGGATGTGGCAGGGGAAGGATACTGTAAAATCTCCAGTCAGAGGTGGTATTTGCTGGTTCTCCGAACTACTCAAATTTCCACTACTGGTTCTCCAGAACTGGTCAGAACCTGCTGGATACCACCTCTGCTTCTTACTAGCATTGATGATGTTACCTAGTTAGGGTAATGAAACATCTGCAAGAAAACAAGGACCCCACATTTCAACCCTGAGCTACAAATATTTTCCTTTATTGGTAATTCTGAAACTGCTTACGAAGGCCTGTACTGATGTTGAACAGTCAGCAGAATTGAAGTTTGAGGAATATTGAGCTGCTGGAATTTTCTTCTTTCTTGAAACAACACCCCCACCCAACTCCAGATACCTGCAATCAACTGCTAATTACATCTTTGAGCCTTGAAATAATTTTGGTTGGGTTTTGAAAATGATTTTACAGAGGCAACTCTTTGAAAATGTGTCCTTCTAATCAGGGTGCCAAGCTCATGGCAAAGAACTTTGACTGCTGTAATTCCTAGTTAGACTATTTGTATTATTGGATTTAATATAAGCAATAATATTTATCCTTGCCACAATAATTATCTTCCACCAATTAGAAAGCTGCCAGGAAATCTATCATCTCTAAGATGCAAGACAATTGAGAGTAACTAGTTAACCTTTCATCCAACATGCCAACAGAAATTATGCTTTTGCAATAAATCTGTCTGCCATTCCCTTGACACTTGCAAGGTGCCAGGTGCCAGGTACAGAGAACTGATTAAAATAGGATTAGGAATCTTAGTCTTAAAAGAATGATAATTCAAAACAAGTTGTATTGATTATATTTTAAGCAGCATAAAATAGTCTTATGACTTAAACAGTTAAGATGAGTTTTCATTGCAAAAGAAATCTCTCCTCTGCATTTATCTATTCCGTTCATTTCATATTTTTGAGACTTTGAAATTGGCTATCTAGTAGGACAATGTTTGAGACAACCCTGCATGAGATACTTTTATCCATTTGGTAGGATCTCAAAGGGCTGTCAGCTGCAGTCACAGAACTTAGTTGGTTGTGTGCTACCAAACATGCTAATTGGAGCAGCCTATTATGATACCTTTCAGAAATCCCATAAGGTGTGTGTCAGAATGGCAGGCATGAAGCAAAGTGACTGTAAGAATGCACAAACTGTACAACATAAACATAATGGGACTTTCTTGTATCACTATCAAATGAAGTAGTAGCCCAGATGAAAATTCTGTCAGTTGGGTCTCTTCTCTCTACCCTCCATTTATATCCCATGGCTACGCATATCAATGGAGATCCAACTCAGAATAATAATGAAAGATCTTAAAACAATGATGTGGAAAAGTTTTACATTGCACAGAGGATATCTAAGGATAGGGAAATCACAATCCTTCTTTTAATTAAATATCTATATTTTCTGTGAATGTTAAAAAAAACAAGAAAAATGTCAACAAAGGAGAATATTTGTAGCTCAGGACTCAAATGAAGAATCCTTGGTACTCTCTAAGCTTGGTTTTTTTTCTTGCAGATGTTTCATTATCCAAACTAGGTGACATCTAGGTAATTCTAAGTAACTAGATAACGCTAGCACTGATGGTGTTACCTACTTTGGGCAATGAAACATCTTCAAAAAAACAATCAAGCTCAGAGATAAAAAAAATGTGTTGGTTTTTATACACAAGTGTCTGCAATATACATAGAAAACATACATAGAAAACATCATATAATATATACTGTATACACACACACACACACACACACACACACACACACAGAGGTAGTTTTAAGCCAAGAATTACATTGCAAATCCAGAAAAGTATGACTAAAGCATTTGACAAAGGATAAGGCATTTGACAAAGTAGATGATAGCCTAATTCTTGGTAAGCTAGAAAAATGTGGAATAGACAACATCATCACCAGATGGATTTGTAGCGGGCTGACAGACCATACTCAAAAAGTAGTCCTTAATGCTACTACATCCACATTGAGAGAAGTAAGCAGTGGGGTACCACAAGACTCCATCCTAGGCCCAGTACTTGTTATCTTCATAAATGACTTAGATGAGGGAATAGAAGGGGAACTCATCAAATTTGCTGATGACATTAAACTGGCAGGAATAGCCAACACCCCTGAAGACAAGCTCAGGATCCATAAAAATCTTGAGCAACTTGAACAATCCACAAAATAAATTTGAAGGTAGAGAAAAGCATAGTTTTACATTTAGGCAGGAAAAATCAAAGGTACAAGTACAGGTTATGTGAGACCTGGCTCAAAAACAGTAACTGTGAAAGGGACCTTGGAATCCTCATGGATGATCACTTGAATATGAGCCAGCAGTGTGGAACAGCTGCCAAAAAAGGTAATATAATCCTGGGTTGTATAAACAGAAGCATAGAATCAAGATCACATGAAGTATTAGTACCACTTTATAAAACCCTAGTAAGACCACACCTGGAATACTGCAATCAATTTGGGTCACCATACTGCAAAAATATTGAGACTTTGGAAAAATTTCAGAGAAGACTAAGATAATCAAAGACCTGGAGACTAAAACTTATAAAGAATGGCCGCAGGATTTGGGTGTGGCTAATTTAAGGAAAAGAAGATATGATATCAGTATTCCAGTATTTGAGGGGCTGCCACAAAAGAGAGGGTCAAATTATTCTCCAAAGTACCAGAGGGCAGGACAAGAAACAATGGTTGGAAACTAATCAAAGAGAGAAGCAACCTGGAATTAGGGAGAAACTTCCTAACAGTGGGGACTATTAATCAGTGGAATAGCTTGCCTTCAGAAATTTCATCATTGGAAGTTTTTAAGAAGCGACTAGATGGCCACTTATCTGAAATATCATAGGTTCTCCTACTTGAGCAGGGGACTGGACTAGAAAATGTCCAAAGTCCCTTCCAGCTTCTATTCTATTCTATTCTATTCTATTCTATTCTATTCTATTCTATTCTATTCTATTCTATTCTATTCCATTCCATTCCATTCCATTCCTATTTCTTTTCCTTTTCCTATTCTATTTGCACAGTCATCAAGGAAATGGGAATTATGTCATATTTCACAAAGATGCATATCAAAACAGAACTGTTTTCACATCTGCCATCTTGATTGTTTTGATATCTTTATAACCCCTATCCCATCAACAGTCCTGATTGTAATATTAGGAAACACCAACCATTTTGAGTTAGAGTTATGATCTTGGGGTGGGGTGGGGGGGTGGAATGAGTAAGTGAATAATCTATCAAAATATTCCATGGAGAAGTAAGTTTAAGTAGTGATACATGATACCATTATGTGTCCTGCTAGGCCCTGTAACTGGCTCAGGTTTTCTGGTCATGGTGGGGTGGGGAGGAGTTCTTGATTTCCAGGATCACAATAGCTTTGTATACAATGGTGAGCTGTGTGGGTGGCTAAGATTGGGAGGAGAGACAAGTTGGTGGGGGAAGTTGCAATGCCACTGCAGTTGGTTGTAAAGGCAGGCAGACTGCCAAGTGCTGAGTTTTTTTTATCACATAACCACTTGGGCAGTGGTCCTCAACTTTTTGAGCACCAGGGACCAGTTCTGTGGAGAGGGCTTTTTCTGCTTGCATGCCATGGATGGATCTTTGCTTGTTTGCATGGCCCGGTTTCTAGCATGCCATGGTCCAGTGTTGGACTATGGACTAGGGGTTAAGGACCCCTGAATTAGGGTGTTGCAACAGCTTTGTTGAAAAACAGTCACTGAACATGGTCATTAATCAAGAACTACCTGTAGTCATATTAAAAAGCACATTACATAAATATTGATTAAATGAAAGGAAATAACAGCATTTGTTTGCTTTCCTTGAAAATTCATTTAATTTGTGTGAATTCAAGGAAAACATGGACAAGTTACAATCGTGGA
Source organism: Hydrophis major (assembly GCA_033807585.1). Lineage (NCBI taxonomy): Eukaryota > Metazoa > Chordata > Lepidosauria > Squamata > Elapidae > Hydrophis > Hydrophis major. The sequence continues at coordinate 140,456,022 of CM066329.1, read as the reverse complement.
AAGTGAATACTTGGATCTTCTTTGGCTGAGTTGTAAACACAATAAATAGGAGGGCTTTCCAGAAGAACTGATTGTGTAATTTGATATTACAAAATAACAAATGTAGTGCAGATACATTTTTTTTTATTTCACTCACAATAGGGAAATGGATTAGCACAGCAATACAACTGCCAGCATCTAATTATGTTATTATTGGGTTTGCTGATATTATTGTTTCATTCATTATTTTTAGATTTATACAAAAAATTAAAAATGTGTCTTGACACAGATTACCATAAGAAAATTTGGCTGTCTGTGAAACATAATATTTTTTTCATCTCTCCATCATATTCTTTCTCAAAGATACAACTACAAGGTAATGTGTGTTTTGTGATTATAGGAACAACATTTTGACCTGATATCCAAGAAGCACACAACATCTGGATTCATAATTGTCTCCATTTTGTTTTTTCTTTGCTTCACTTTCTCAACTATAACATCTTAATTATATTACTGAAATTCAGAGAATTGTTGAATAAAAGGGAAAACAAAATGATTTTCTCGAAAGAAAGATGACAGTGGATTTAAAGTGATTATTGAAAATGAAATTAAATAGATCTCTTCCTTTCCAAGGATCACTATTAACATCATCTCGAAAAGATCCTCATGTTTTAAATTATTTAGGTGACAATGAATCTTCCTTTCATGAAGATTACTGTCAATAACAGTATTTCTTAAAGTGTGGTCCCAGGCCCTGGGGGAGAGTCCCTCAAAACCCTCTCAGGGGTCTGTGACATCAAAATTATTGTCAGCCTGTGCTGAAAAATAATACAATATTAAAATCTCTTCGAACAATTGTGACAAGCGATAGTGGCAGTAAATGCATCAATTAAAATTTTTAAAATAGTAAATGTTGGTAAATACAAACCATACCAATAAAAACTCATTTGAGATCCTCTGTTACTTTTAAAAATGGGAAGAGTTCCCTAAGATAAGTTTTAGAAACACTGGTACATCAATACTGTCTATAGACTTATGATGGTCACTGATTTCAAAATGGAAAGTGCAACCAATTGATTGAGGCCCTATCTTTTTTTTTAAGAAAATGTGCATTGTATGGATTGCATACATATTAAAAGGAATACTCCTTTTTATATGTATACAATCCATATAATGCATATTTTTCCAGGCTTTGTTTAAGGGTAAGCATGATGTACAATAGTTATTACTAATTTGTGTTATAAAAATCTATTAAATCTATAATCTGTTTTGAGTTGTAGCTCTGTGGATAGTGTGACCCAAAAAGTAGCAGATGCAGGACACATTTACTCTGAAAGAGAACACAAAATTGTTGTTTTATAGATTGTCCTGCAAAGAGAGTAGGGAATTAGTGTAAACCATTGACTATGGATCACAGCAAACAGCTGTCCATCTGTTACATGGACTGTCACCCATTCACCAACAGGCTCAGTAGAACATTTCATCCATGCATCCATCTTGTGAGGTGCATAAAGGTAAGATAGATTGCTAAGGCCATGCTCTGAGATTGACAGCTATCTGGAGAGATAAAATAAAAAGTACAGTATTCCAAATCTAAGAAAATGTTCATATGTGATATACCTGCTGGTTTGAGTCTATCTCAAATCTTCCCTATTAGAAACACTATATTTTCCAAGTAAAATACAAGCTATTTCACATGAGGCTTTCTATATTTTCCCATTCAACTGTAAGAGGCTTAATTGTCATTTGGATTAAAAGTTTTGAATTTCTGAGCAAAAGTCTGCACTTTACAGACACTTCATTAGGAAAATAGTGAAATTACAGCAGAGTGATGATTAAATGATTAATTTATCATTTTATTCAGGACAAAGGTCATGTATTAGTTGTTGAGGTATTCCCTGTTAGGAGAATGAGTGCAATCAGGGAAACGTAGTGAGAGTGATATTGAATAACACACGACCAGCATATAGATACACTGAATAGTAAAATGTAGGTTTTACTTCCAGTAAATGGATAAACAAAAAGTCCAACAAACAGTCCAAATCATATGTGGTTAAAGCAGTTAGTATCAATCCAGGGATAATCCAAAAATGAAGTCTAGTATCATAAACAAAGTTCAGTAAACGGAGTTTGCTAACAGTTGCAAGACTCACAGCAATCCAAGCAGAATGACATTCGGGCAAAAGGCAACAGGAAAAATGCAAGAAAAGAACAAACCCGGTTTCTGGCTCCATCTTATGGCCATTGGAGGAACCTCAGCCAATCACAAGTACAGCATTTTCTTAAAGATACAGTATTAAATTAACTATCCTGGTTTATATATTTCCAACCCAACTGTTAGGTGACTATCATTCCTAGCATTAGTCCCCTGAGAAGACGGGGAGGTTTGTCTGTCTCCCTTCCAATGTTACAGTGCTAAATGCAATTTTCATTTCATAGAACTTTGAGCAGTTAATTTCCTGTATCCATGGCTTTCATCTGTGCTGGCTGTAGAGTCTTGAAAATGCCTAATGAAGGATTAATAGAAAAATCACATAAAACCTTAATTCTAATATCTCTTCTCACTTGAGTTTTATTATGAATGTCACATTTATTGTGTGTGGGGGAGGAGAATGTACGTTCTTTTAGAATATGTAATAAAAACATGAAAATGAATTTTTTAAACAGTATATGCCTGTGAAATATTAAAATCTCATTTAGATAACTGCATTACATGAAAAGACTAAAGTATTATTAGATTATTTAATCAATACATAATATCTTGGAACTATCACTTAATATAATTTAAACATTTCTAATTACTAAAACATATAAGGTGGGCCATCTAAAATTGAGGAAATAAAAATTACAATTACAAAATAACAATTGTTTCAGAAAGGACATTGTGCAAATATTGTGCCCCTGAAGATTATATTAGGCTTGGCTTACATAAATATACATCATGTTCCTAATCAGGTTTCCTAATATGTTCCTGCAGCAGAATAAATACAATTACTTTAATGCGTATGTTGTACTATCTACATGAAGCACCACGCAGTTAAAACTGCATGTCATTAGAAATGTATTGCTTGTGTTTTATCTAGTTCCATTCTGGAGTTCTGCATACATACAAATATCACAATCCAACCTCAATTTACTTAAAAATAAGTCTCATTATGTTTGATGGGGCTCATTCCTTGATTGGTGTGCCTAAAGTTACACATCACAGTCTTAAGCATACAAATGATTAGATTCTGAGAAGCATTGGTTGGAAGGTCCAATATATATAATACTCCCAATGCTTAAATAAAGTTTTATTTTTGTGCACAATAAAAAACCTTCTCTATAGTGGTTGATAAGGGAGATGGATATATGAAAAATGTTTAGGAAGTTTTCTCACACTGGAGGCAGGATTCCATCCTTGTTTCACAGATGTTTCAGGTGCATCATGTAAACTAAAAGATGGGTTGAGAGCTGCCTGTGGTTTCCAAAAGGGTGGAGCCAAGAGCCCATCCCAAAATTGCCACCTAATTGTAATGATTAGTGCCAGAGTAGTGAGGATTATCTCGAATATGTGGGAAGCAAAAGAGGCAAACTCTTTTGACTTAAATGTCTAAATCAGGGGTGTCCAACCTTGGCAACTTTAAGACTTGTGGACTTCAACTCCCAGAATTCCTCAGCCAGCTTTGCGGAATTCTGGGAGTTGAAGTCCACAAGTCTTAAAGTTGCCAAGGTTGGACACCCCTGGTCTAAATGTTCATTACATTCTACTTTAAATTGAATCCACTTTGGTCTTTGTTTTAACCTGTCTACTTTGGGGATGTAGCTCTAAAATCCTGCAGTATCAGTCAGCTACTGATTCAGGCCAAGCAGAATTATATATATAAAATGGAGCTAATTTGATAAGGGAGGAGAAAGTCCAAATTAGAAGGGAAATAAGATTGTTTTTTTAAAAAAATGATATCTACTTTTTTTCTTTGCTATTCTATCCTTTTATTTATTTCTCACATTCCTTTGTGTTTTCCCCTCCTTTCTCTGTTTTTCTCCCTTTATTATCCCCTTCCATTTTCTCCCCATTTTTTCTCTTTCTCTTTGTCCTAGGCTTTTTCTCCATGATTTTTCTTGATTGGCCAGAATCAGGTCTGAGTTGGGTTGCCTTACAAATATTGAAATGAAAAAAATGTACGAAAACATCAACTTCTCTCCATGCAGAGAAATAAGTGGGTCTATTTGTTATGAAATTAAATTGCCACTTAGAAGCAATCTTGGGCAGGAAAGGGAGGGGAGAAAGTTACATTTCACTTTTTCTTCTGTACTTTAAAAAGCCATCCTTGTCAGACAATGAGAGATAGGGGAAAAACACTTTTGACTTACTTATCTGGTTGAGAAAGGATGTGCCTGAGCATACTCAGCCATATGGAACATGAGAGGGTAATGTTTCTGGTTGTCCTTTCATTTCTACAGCAACATTTTCCTTTCTGTACATCCCTCCATATATTTCACAGAGATGACCTTTCCACCATGTTTATTTAAAAGCCGTGCTATTTATGGTTATTTGTAGAGCCACCCAAGTGAAATCAACAGCATTTAGAAATAAAACAAAGATGTAATTTATTATAATAAACACAATTTGGATTTTTTCAAAGACCATGCATAACTATTAAAATTACAATTTGCATTTAGAAAATTAGTTCCCTTTAAGTTATAAACATATAAAGCTTGCTGTGATCACACCTCAAGTGTTGAACATGCTGAAACACAGGCACATTGCTTTGTCTTCAAACCTGCAAGTGCATAATGTGCCAAGAAATGTAATATAATTAAAATAATCTTTAAAAATGCCAAATTATATGTTATGCATGAACTATTATCTGCTCTAGTGGAAATGATATTTTGTCAAGGTGCAAGTATCAGGAATATTACAAATATGCCAGAATATATAAGCACATTGTTTCATTAATGGTATAAAGCAGAAATATTGCTCCTCGTCTATTAACAGTTTTGAAACAATCTAACATATCATGAACATTTGTATTCCATTAAAAACTTTCAGAGTGAATTAATTGCTTTCCAACTCTCACAAACTCCCCATCTCTCACTTTTAGACTACAGGCAGAGTAATAGCCAAAAAATGACTCATCCAGAAAAAATACCAGGTTCTCATGAATGACAAAGTTGTAATGTGAATGATTCAATTTTGGTATAATATAATGTATGAACCCTTTCCAAAAACCCTATAAGTTATACATTTAATTCAGTTATACATTTAATTTAGTTATACATTTAATTCAGACAAGAAGAAAACAATTAGAACTGATTACAGACCACCAAATCTCCTCTATGTGACCAGAACTGCTCTAGCCACGTTGCGGTTAATCTGGGCCAACCTAAGGAGAGTAATAGTCAATTTGTTGTCCAGACCTGGGAAATATTTACTAGACTTTCTTCTCCCTTTATTTAGCATGAAAAAAGTAGCAAAAGTTTAACACTTTTGTTTTTTTTAATAAAAGTTTTATTTAAGTTTTCACAAAACATACAAATACAAATAAAATATCTTTTTTTGAGAACAGCGTGGCCCCAGGTTATCACTTCTCCATACAGACATAAACTCAATACATACTTATCTTATACATTCTAATCCATATCTTATAACTATTTTCATAATTTTTTCAATAGCTTTTCCCTTTCTTTACTTCCTATAGCTTTATCTTAAATTATCTCATTCCTTTCTTAATTCAATTACGTATCTTTTTATAATTTTTAAAATCTTTCTAACCAATGTTTTTATACTTTTGTCTGTCCTGTTTACAATTTCATATTAACTTTTCTCAAAAAACAACTTTTCCCCTGTAATTACTAGATTGGAGTGTAACACCTTTGTATCTTTTTTCAAATCTTATTTAAAAATTTAAGTTACATCTTTACAGTTATAACATTCATTTTCTAACCTCTATTTTATAACACATACCTATTTTCAATTGAATTCTGCTTGGCACTATATATATATATATATATATATATATATATATATATATATATATATATATATATATATATATATTTTCTTAAGTTTTCGCGGGTACTTACATGTATGGCATTCAGCTTAGTTCAGGTATTTTCCCATGTCATAGTAGTTTGCTTTTAAAGTTGTATCAACGTTTCAGCAGAATCTCATCTGCCATCATCAGGCTTCTGTATAGTGTTCATCTGTGAGTCAGATTTTTACAGTGGTTTCAGATTTAAATTTAGGGCAGCCTATTGCTGTGCCAGAATAGTGTTTTCTTCATTCTGATTGGTTGGGAGTCTTGGTCTGTGTTTATTGGTCTTGGAGTTTGCTGTGTTCTGCTTGATTGGTGTTTCTAATATCTTCTGTCTGTTTTTTGGCTCTTTTTGTATCTTGATTGGCTGGCAACAATGTGTTACTTTATTGGAGGCCTTTACTGCAGCTTGGCTCCGGGTAAATGGACGGCTATCATTAGTTAGGAAGGTAGGTTTCATCTGGGTGCCTGGTTGGGATGTGTTTGAGCTGGAGGTATCAGGGGGGATCTGTTTGTGCCCAGGTGTTTGCCTGGCTTGTGGTGTGAAGATTTTTTTGTTTGTGAGTGCAGGCTTCCAAATGATTGACAATCTGGTGGAATCATCTCTTCTATTCATGCTTTCTGGTCTTTTTTCAATCTCTGTGGCTTCTCTGATGATTCTGTGGCTGGGGTTTTCTATAGTGGCTAGTGTTTTGGTGCCATTGAAGTTGATGCTATGACCTTTTCAGTTTTTTTAAACGTTCTTTTTAAATCATTGAGAGCCTTATTCTCTTTACAAATATTCCACTACACATTAATATAAATTTTTCTATCACTTTAATCATCTAACATATTATATAACAATGCTATCCCATGCACCTTTGCAGAATCCTCTCCTTAAATTAATTTTTAACCATTGTCTCTGTGTCTTTTAAATAGGTTTATACCTTTAATTCTTGGACATTTTTCCTGTACCTCTATATCTTGTTTCTGTCTTTTGTAGCTTCTTTTCCTTTCCCTCTTCCCTCTCTTCTTCTCACTCCCCTTTTTATTCCCTTTTCTATCTAATTCTCCCTTCTGTGATCTTCCCTTCTGTTTCTTCCTGATGTTATGATTACTTTTCAAATTACTCTTTTTGTTGTTGTTGCTTCAATACTTAAGTTTTTAACTCCCTTTCCCCCCTTTCCCTTTTTTACCCCACTTAAAATTGCTTGGTCATTAAAGATGGCTTCTTCGTTGTCCCGCCTTTCTTGTTCTGCCAGCATTTTTTGTTGTTTTTCATAGTTCAAGATCTCCATTTCTAAAAATTGAAATACAAAGCCAAAAGATCCTCTTCTGTCTTGTGCTTCTTCTTTTTGTTCTTTCAGTCTCATTTTTAACTCTTCAAGGAGTGATGCCATTTAAAAAAATTTTTAAACAACCCCCAATTGATTTTATTTTATTTCATTAGGATCCTCCATCCAAAGTTCCAGGAATCATGCAATAATCCAAAACTGTTTCTTGCTTCTTTTCTCACTTTCTCTTTCCAGGGGCTTTGTTTTCTTGTAACAAAGTTTCAGTTACAATGTATCTTTTGCAAGACTTGTTAAAATTCCACTATCAATTTTTTTTAAGTTCCAGGTGGTCTCCTCCATTTTCCAGATTCCACCCTCTTTTTTCCTTTTTCCCTCCACTGCTTTCTTTCTTTGTTTTAAAGTTTTTAAATTATCCAAGTATCTTTATCTTTTTGACACTTTATTTTCAGCTAGAAATAGCCTATTAATGTCAAAGTGTATTAGTATCAATTTCTTATTCGAATCTCTTCTTCTTAATATTCCAAGTCAGTTAAAACTGTCTATGTTAGAGGGAAAAAAGCCAATTCCGTTTCCTTTCTCTTTTGCAGCTTAAAATCTTTTTAAGGAATAGTATTAGTCTTTAAAATTCAGGTTCCAGGTATCTTAAATAGATGTTCTCCATTCAATCTGGTCAGTCAAACTTTCTCCCTTAAACTTTCTTCTGCATAATCTTGTCTGGTTGGGTTCTTCTTTGAGGTGGCCATTTCTGACCATTGCTGCAACCGCCTTTGGGAAAGGGAGTAATGGCCAGCCGAGAAGCAGAGATGAGGTTTTCCTCAACCCTGCTGATAGCTCCCTCTTCTTCACCACCTCTACGGGGTGGCTTCAGCCCCGAATCTGGGTGGCTCGGGGTGCTCCAGCGGCAAGCATGGATCAAAACCGCGGATGATCGTGATTTCGGTCCGTTGCCGAAGAAGCCCAAACTGGAAGTCCAACACTTTGAATGCTCATTTATAAAGTAGCAAAAGTTTAGCACTTTGAATGCTCATTTATAAAGTCAGCATGCACTTTGCATTCTAACTTTCTTTTTATTTGTTCCTAAAGCTAAGGAATTTGAATAAAAAGAAAACCTAATAGAAGAGTGTAGACAGGCTGGGTCCTAGTAACAGATTTTTTTAATGCAAATGTAATGAAAAGGCATTGCATTCCTTCCAATTCACATTGCTCTATCTCAGGATCAAGATTCATTTACATTCTATTGTGAGGCTCAGTTTAGTTATGAGTGAACCAGGGATAGCACAAAAATAAAACACAGAACATGAAGTTGGGGGAATCATACATTCCTCTTTTTCATGGTTCCCCATCAGCTGTCATCATCTCACAATAAAATGCTCTATCTTGGATCTGGAGAAACTGTTAGCAGTTGGTAGTGAGCCCCTTTAATTGTATAGGAAAGGCCAAAGTAATTGATAAGGTTTTTAATGGAAGTCATGGAACACATCAACCACAATTCTTAGCAAAAATATATTTTTCACCTCCTCTATGGACAGGAACTTATGCTATAGTATTAGCACTTTCCTTTTTGAAAATTATATTTTATATGCTTTTTTGCACCCTACCTTGGGGAAAATAAGAAAGACTAAAGTAATATTTTTAAAATCTTAAACACTTAAGAGGCCTAATGGGAACACTTTATTTTCAAGATGCAGAGTAGTTCAGCTCAAGTGTTGAAGGCAAAAAGACAAGCTCCCAGGACAATGTAAAAGTTAATAATGTTCTGCAAACTCAAGAGAACAGTTTGCTTCCCTCCCCCCCCCCCCCTCAAGATTTAAAGAATTTGATCACTGGAACTGACAGGTAATTTTGTTTCTTCAGCTGTGTAACCATAGATAAATAAATTTCAATGATGCATAAAAAAAGCTAGTCAGCAACAAGGAAAGCAAGAGGAAGGAAAATTATCATTCCTACCCTATCACCCATTTTGTTTAAAAAGAACTGTGGCACAGGTATGTGTGCTTAAAGCGACAGTCCTAAAGTATCAAATCTTTATAAGCATAGTAACTTTTGCTGCTGCTATTGCCATTGCCACACATTCTAACACCAGTACTGCTGCTAATGTAAAAAATGTGATTGTAGTGACATCTCTGACCAACTGCTGAAGTATTACAAATCTTTCCCTATAATTCACTGCTTTTACAATTAATTGTACATTATAAAATATTACTGATTTTTGACAGCACATTTTCCTCCTTCAAAAATAAAAATGGAAACAGAAGTAGATATACCCAGGTATCAGTCCCTCTCTGACACTCAAAATTCCCGAATCTATTCTCATCTTTAAAAAATCTAATTTAAAAAATGGTGACATTAACTTTTCTGTGATGCCATCTGTGCTCTTTAACTGAGTGGAGGAATGAGCGTCATCACCAGCTAGGGGAAAGATACCAACCTGCTTCAGGTATTGCCTTGCAGAATCTTTCAAAAGTTGACAAAAGTTATAAGCTTTAATGTAGGAAGGGGGAAGGGAAGGAGTTACTAAAACCATGTGAAGTAATAATATTAACTAAAAATAACTATTATCCAAACATTTAGAATCATGAGACAGACTGTTTTCCTTTAAAAGATTTAGGCAAGATATTTGAGCAAGGTCTATGGTTTTTAAAGAAAAGTTATCATTTCTAAAGAAATTAAGTAAATATAATAAAATTTTAAACCTTTTATGGTGTTTTTAATTTAAAAACAGTTGAATACAAAGAAATAGCTTAATAGAACAAACATTGATGAAAATGTCTTTCTAATCAGTTGTGTGATTTTTAATCTTTGTGAAAATATTTTGTAATAATTAAATGCTAGTAATAGGAGCCCTTTGATAGACTTCATTATTTTTTTTTTTCAAATGAGGATTCTTCATGAGCTCAACACCATATTTTTCAGGTAGAATTTTTCATACAAAATTTCATACAATTTTTTTTTTCATATAGTTATAATATTTTATGTGATACCTAAAATATTCCTCATTATATTTCTCATGATACCATGTAATTTTGCTTACAAAATTTCAAGAAAAAAAAATCCAAAGTAATAATATATTTCCCAGAGAAACAATGTTAAGATTTCTGCTTACACAATTGCCTGCCGTCAGCCTAAGGTCTTCTTTAGTAGTTTAATTAGTTGGTTATGTAATTAAATCTGTTAATGTTCAGTTGTCTTTGTACACGAACCCACTGTGATAATGCAGGGTAGGTGGCCTTAGTTAAAATTAAAGATTTCATTCACTCAAGCTATCTTTATGATATAGTTTTATTATGATCTCATTGTCCACTATCTACAGGACATAATTAGAGGTGAAAAACACAGTATAGTTGAAGATGCCTGAAAAAGGAGAGACCTTGTGAATCTGAGCTTAGACTTTGCAGCCTCTCTACATAGTGTCATGTGGGTGCCATCATCTGCATCTTGCAAAAAGTTCTGGTGAAATGTTGCATCTTTTAAAACAATAAAAGAAAGATATGGAGAGTAAAGAACAGCACTAAATTTTTAAAGTATTTTTTAAGCTGCATTCATGTTGGGATCTGTCCATGATCCTGAAAGACCTATTTCTAAGCAATCATATATTGGGAATCTTGAATATTTCTGTTCAGCAGACACAGGATGTTTTCTTACTCCAGGCCTATTGAAAATAAATTGGGAAAATCTGCTAAATGCAATTAGGTAATTCAAGTGTATGATAGGCCCGAGCATGCAAAATTTGGTAAGTTTTCAACCTCAAATCTTTCCAAATAGTCAAGCAATATGCAAACATGGCTGAAATAAATTGTAAATTTGTAAATCTGGAAATTATGGTCATAGGTCAAGGACATTTAAGATAATATAAGGTAATTATTTATCTGGAAATATAAATGGATAAAGCCTACCTATTGGAATCATTCCTGTCTCCTGCTCACACTCTCCCTTGTTATAAGGGCTGGATATATGATCTGTTCCTTCTATATTCCACTATAAGCTTCTTGGTTTTATTGGTGTTGAGGACCAAGTTATTGTCTCCACACCACAAAAGCAACCAGCCCACCTCATATTGGTAGGCAGACTCATCCTCCCCCAGAGATGAGTCCAACCACTGTTGTATCATCTGAAAATTTAGTGATAGTATTACTAGCATGAGTGGGAATGCAGTCATGCACATAAAGAGTATAGAGTAAGGAACTCAACACACAACCATGTGGTGTACCAATGTTAAGAATAAGGGCTGAAGAGGTATGATTACCTAATCTGACCCTCTGTGAGTGGCCAGACAGGAAATCCGTTCTCCAAAGGCAGATTGAATAAGAAAATCCAAAGTCCAGAAGTTTAGACACCAGTCTATGTGGAAGGATTGTGTTGAATGCAGAACTAAAATCTACAAAAAGCATCCTCACATAGCCCCCCGCTCCACTATTCTAGATGAGTCAGAGCAGTGTGAAGAGTGATGGCTATAGCATCCTCTGTAGATCTGTTTCTTCTGTATGCAAAAGTTTAGCTTTTTTATCCATAGGGACGTCACATGGTTTGTCACCATTAATATTCATTTTAAAGAATAGTGGAAAAGTCTTCAATACAACAATGCAAATTGTGGTGTCACCTTACAAAAGAAATCAGGGAACAGCAGGAACCAGGAGCAACCCATCTCCTCTATTCTTGAAACTGCTAAAATACCTCAACAAAGGCAGAAAAGCCGATAGAATTGAAAGGACCACGGAAATGATTGTATAAGATTCACTTCCATCTTCCAATTCATTATTAATTGACTGACCCTAGAAAGCAATTCCATATGGTTTAATAATATCTTCTCTCCTTCTTCTGTCTGTCACTCTGGCATTCACCATATAAAGAAAAGCAAAGAAAATGATACTTTATGAAAGTCAAGTCAGTTCTCATCACATCAAAATAAATCCTATTTGCATTGGAGGACCATAACCTCTTCTGAATCTTCTCACTTTTATTCATCTGAATCTTATGCATATCTCTGGTTTTCTCTCCGCCAGATGTCATTGTGTGGTATCAATTGCCTTACAGTGAGACAGGCCTTTAACCCACTCTTGTAGCAGCTTTCCAAAACTTTCCACACAAGTTTTGTCCACCCATTATTAAAGATGTAAAGGATTGAACCTGGACAGGATTCAAAACCTTTTACCACCAGTTTGTTGGGTGTGACTTGGTGGGCAAGCTTTGCATGTGCGTGCACACCCTTTACATATGCGCACACCAAACATGTACTTTCCGCAGGTGCAGAGGTATTTGCTCAGGCACAGAGGCGTTCCAACTCACCTCCTGCAAGCCTGCACTGTCCTGGTTGCTTCAGCAGCAGTCGCACGCAGCTCTTCTGTGCTGTGCAAAGCAGCTGCGCTTCAAAAGTAGAAGATAAAGGTGAGTATTGGGAGCCTAGACGGGCGAGCGGGCCCAGCAGCAGAGCAGCGGAGAGAACCGGTTTCGTCTCTGCAGCTCATCACCACTATCGGCTTGGCAGAACCGGGCCAAACCAATAGCATACCACCACCGGACCTGGGGTACTCTTGTTGCACACAGCATGCATTTTTCACTGAGCTACATCTCCATAACTATAGTTTCATAATGACTATTTACCCAACAATGCTGTGGCAAAGTTCAAATGCAGAATTCCCCTGGTAAATAGTTCAGAATCACAGAGTTTAAAAGGGTCATTGAGGACTGATGTATATTATGTAAATGTTGTGTTGTTTCTGAATTAGAAAATAATGTGTACATCATTTAATGTTGGATTTCCTCTCTAAATTAATAGTTACAATAAATAATTAATGTGGAATGAGGTAAATAGGTTTGATTACTAAGAAGAACAACAAAGTGAAACTATGGATTAAGCAAATTCTTGATCATAGGCTAACTCAAAGCCAATGGAGTATTCCTATAACAAAAGTCTTTCTTAGTAATATAAATGATTTGCAACTACATTAGATTAGCACATAATTAGCTGGATCGGGAAGGAACATGACTATGTAGGTGAATGTAATAAAATTCAATATACTGGAACAGAGAAATATAGTCACTTCTATATGCAAAATGATCATCTAAAATGTTAGGTAGATACTGAGAGACAGAAAGACCAAAACCCTCTGAGACAATTTGGAGAAGTGAAATGAACTATGTCTTTTGGGACAAGTACCAAACAACATTATAGCTTTCTACAATTTCATTTAACATTAATAAAATAAATGGAATACTTAAGTGAAAAACTATTTGAGATGCGTTTCAAACCCATTACAGTAGGATGTTTTCATTCAATTATTATGCTGAATCTTTGCAAAACAACAGACATTACAGGTATCTTTGCCATAGGCATTGCTATAAAATGAATAGTCATTAACTAAAAATGTGTTATACTTCCAAATGAATGAACAAAAGCAATTTCTGGACCCACAATTTATATGAAGATGATTAACGCAAACTGAAATGGTGGCATTTTGTATGTATTTGTTACTCAAAATTATTCTGCAAATCATAATTTATAACTTGATAATAAAGCAGGCAGTTTATTTAATTTTAAGAGTCTGCCTTAGCAACTGAAACTGCAGGCTCATCTCAGAAAATGTGGCAGAAGTTTTAAAATTTTCATGCTCATAATAACTTGGGTTATTATGTGGGCCCATGTAATGTGGAATTGCCTCTAAAATCTATTAAACACTGCAGTTTGTCAGAATGCTTTAGCCAGATTAGAAATTTAGAACAATTATTCAATCTTTGTCAATTTAACAACATTTTCCCGAGAGAGAGATTCATTTGTTGCAGCAACATACATATATACAAACAGCACAAAAAAAAAAATCTTGTGTCATCCAGGAGTTCGATTTTGAATGGCTCAAGATTGACTCAACTTTCCATCCTTCCCAGATCAGTAAAATGAGGACCCAGATTGTTGGTGGCAATATGCTGATTCTATAAACCGCTTAGGGAGGGCTATAAAACACTGTGAAACTGTATATAAATCTAAGTGCTACTGCAATTTCTATCTTTAAGATCCAAAATCTGCATTAAAGATTAGGACTTATTATTTTTTTCTGACACATTGACTAAGGGAAGTGTGAAAGGACAAACTAATATTTTATGGAAAATTAAATTCTCCTTGATAGTTAATATATAGGTTAATTAAATTGACCTCCTTTCCACACATTCATATATTAACTCCATTATTTAATTTAGTTGGATGGTGATCTGTTGAATTTTTGTTGGGATAATTATCATGAGTAAGCAGAATTTTGGGAAAGGTCTTGTACAGATAAAATGTTCATAATTTTATTAAGGGAAACTGTTAGGAATGTGAGTCACCTAACAGCTATTTGGGATGAAAATATATAAACCAGCATAGACATTTTAATACTGTATCTTTAAGAGCATGCAATTGGGTGTGGTTCTGCATTTGACCATAAGATGGAGCCAGAAGCCTGGGTTGTTTAGTCTCAGAGAGTTTTAGTCTAGTCTCAGAAGAAGTGAGTGAGTCTCTGTTTCCTTCCGTTGGAGAGTATTGCCGTTCCTCCATTTTTTCTAATTGACTGCTTTTCCTGGATTTGATGTAAGTCTGATACTGAACTCTTTATGATATTGGACTTTGTTATTGGATTATCCCTGGACTAAAAACTGACTGATCTTACCTGTGAATGACTTTGGACTGTATTTTGAATTTTGCTTAAACTTTCTGGAAGTAAAAACCTACATTTACTGTACAGTGTTATTCAAACACTACTCTCAAATACTTCCCCCTGTATGCACTCATTCTCCTAATGGGGAATTACCTCAACAGAAACTCTATAGATGAACAAGTGAATGAAGATGCTTTATCTTCACAAATTTTGTCTAAATGCACTCACTCTCAATCAAAGATTGTCCTAAATAAAAACTGGGCGCAGGAACTCTGTAAATTCATCATAATATTTAGGATAGAATAAAGTAATCACATCTTATATTAAACAGAATGGATGGTTTTGTTATTACATTTCAGTTTCTTTGGGTTTTGAAGCATGAGTAGAAACTGGAACAAGCTGAGTTTTACATTATTGAATTTGCATACTTTTTATAACTACGATAGTTTATTATTAATATAATGCTTAAATGTGGAAAGGCTATCTATATTTGGTAGGCAACGTTCCAAGTAATATACCCATCACAAACAGAACTCCGAGGCAAGTTGGTTCCTCAAAGAACAGTTTTATTAGGAGATATCATCTTGGCACAAACTGGTGGAAAGCCTATTCTAAGAGGTCTCATGCTTTCCACCTCATTAAAAAGTGAAAGCTCCCTTTCCCCCCAAACAATAAGTCACATTGTTCAATCTGGGTACTGGTTGGTTGTCTGGTTACTTCTCTCCTCCTCCTCTGGCCAGCGAGAAGTTGGAATGTCCCTGACTCATAAGAGAACCAATTTGTTTTGGCTACAAAACCTCATCTATCTCTACCCTCTTCAGTTCAGACTATGTCAAACCTGAAGCCATGTGAAAAGAAATCCCAATAGAAAAAATAAACCCACAGAAAAGAAAATGGACGTAGCCAGGTCAGATTCAGGGTTGACAATATCAATCAAAAACTTGACAACCATAACATGAAAGCAAATAAATCAGGATTTTCTATATATCTTTGATAATCCTTTGTTGCCTTCTAGTAGTTGCCATTTGCAATTTTTGTTATTGTAATTTCTTTATCTTTTTATGATGTAAATATGACAAATACATAAAATTCTCTGACACAAAGATTATTTTCTCACACACAAAAGCAGAATAGATTGTTCCTTCCATAACTGTATAGAACCTTTTTATTTTTAAAGCTGTATCTATAATATGATTGTTGAGGCTCATTCCATGCATCTAGTTGTGAAATATAATTTAATTAAGTTTTCAAGTAATCTCAAGAATAAAGAAGATTGATGAGGAGCTGTGCTTTGAATCCATGGTTTATGCTTGATAAGTGTCAGATCAGTGGGTGTTTTGGTTAGATCCCATGGAAAAATCAAGGTAAGTATTGGGAATACTTTCTTTGAATTAATCTATGCAACATGATAATATTAGAAAACATTATGATCTGTGATCATAATGGTCATTCTTTGGAGCTCAATCAAAATTATGAATGCACAATTATTTTAAATTGTTATTATATTATAAAGATCCACTTGGATCCAACTTTTATAAAGAAAACTTCAAATCCATATAATGACCTTTCTTCTAAGCACAAATTCAAAATCTCCAAAACAAAAGTCTATTTTTGATTCATTCGTTCACATTACTCTTTCCCTCATAGACATACACAAATTACTATACACACACACAATCAATCATATATACACACACAAACCTACTATAATCAAAAAGAGCTTTGGCAATAATTTTGCTTTGGGATTTATATTCTGCAATATATGTCTGAGAAATAGTTTGGTGTAGTCATTAAAGAGTGGCATCTCTCTCTCTCTCTTCAGGAGTAAGTCCCAGTACCTTCAATGATTCTTTCTTCCAAGTAAATATGTTACACATTGCTGGGTTTTCAGACTTTATTGATTTATGTATTATTGTTATTTATATACCATGGCTTATATGGTGGTCCAATCCAACAGGACTTATCTAATCCAACAGAGCTTGTCAAGGATCAAATGCAGAATCTATTCTTTTCTCATTTCACGTCATGCTGAAAGATTGGCTAAAAACAGGATTAAAAAATAAACAAAGTAGAAGCTGAGAAAACAGAGGCTAAGAGACACTGGATAGGTACATTATACAACAAGGAAAACAGGCATTTACCAGCACTTCCCTTTAAATGAATAGTTGAAGGCAATCAAATCTGTTTTTAAAATTTTTATTCAAGTCTGGACAAGCGAGCCTTCCAGGGGTAAGGAACGTTGGCTCTTTTATCACTTATGGACTTCAACTCCCAGAATTCCTGAGGGAGCCATAAAAGGTTCCCCATCCCTGGCCTACTGGTTTTTTCAGTTGTGAGGGAAATCAATTTTTGACTTGAATGGGACTGTTTAATATACAAATGTAGGACATACAAAGAATATATATAAAAATATGTCCTACATTTGTATATTAAACAGTCCCATTCAAGTCAAAAATTGATTTCCCTCACAACTGAAAAAACCAGTAGGCCAGGGATGGAGAACCTTTTATGGCTCACTCAGGAATTCTGGGAGTTGAAGTCCGTAAGTGATAAAAGAGCCAACGTTCCTTACCCCTGCTTCAGACTAACGATGAAGGCAGTTTTCTTATTTTCTATATCAGCTTTTCCCATTAAAGTTTCATAAATAAGATAAATTTAAAAGGGCTTGGCTAAAGAATAGCTCAGAGGTGAAGCCTTTGCACTAAAATATTTTCTCTTAAAACGGTTGGTTGTAAATACATTTTCAAAACAAATTTGCAACACATTTTCAAAACAAATTTCCTTTCTCCACTTCCTTTTCTCCCAGTGCTTTCTAATTTAGCTCTAATGTAATTTCCTCTGTATCTTCCCTTACACTGACAACTTCTTTCAGAAAAGTAGAAGACAGTTGTATTGGCCAAGATATCCAATAACAAATTGGATTTCTATGTTACTAATTTTATCAAAAATGTAAGCTTTTGGGAATTATAAAATTATTCTTACTAGGTGAGATGTCGTGTCCGCAAAAAGACGATTAGAGTCGGTGACTTTCATTCAAAGCTCTTTATTAACAAAGGGAGAACCGAACCAGCGAAAGGCAAAAAGCCCGCGGCTTTTATACCTTTCGCAACGGCGGCCGCGGCCAATGGCAGCGATTCAAGTCTCCCGCTCTTGGTTTGCACCAATCGCGGGAGACCTCAATCGGGCCAATCAGCGCGGCTCACCTGGCCAATCAGAAATCCCCGCGCCTTGGCCAATCAAGGCTCAGGGATTTCGAGTATACCATTTGAATACATAACACCCCTCCCCCCTTGGTATGGTCCATCAGGTGGTGTAGTCACGCAGGTAGGTGGGGCTCCGTCGAGTCCTAGTTGACCTGCGCAACTCACTTTCCTGTTGTAACTCGGCCGGAGCGGTCGTTCCTTTGGCTGCTCCTGCCTCTTTGTGAACCGGCTGGATGATCGGGCCGGTTCTTTCGCCGTGGCTCCCGCCTGGGCCTACCGGGTCAGTTGAGCTGCGGATTTCGCCGCTCCCGCTTGGCTTCTCCGAGTCGGTAGAGCTGGCCAGACGGTTCTTCTCCGGAGGGGACTCGCGATGGCTGTTTTCTGGTGAGTATTTTTGGTTTATTTTATTTTGCGATTGTCTCTCCGGGTATTCCCTCCCCCCTTGGTTCGCTTCTTGGGGGTTGAGGTCAGTCGCCGTTCGGGACCTTAACTGGTCGATATGCCGTTTCCAGGCTCGCCCATCCGTGGTTTGGAGCCGGTACGACTTTGGACCAGTGACTTGCGTTATGACAGCTGGGATCCATAGGGGGTCCCCCGTCATGTTTTTTGCGTATACTAGGTCACCTGGGTTAAATGTCCGGAACCTGGAGCTGGAGTCTGGGGGCTGCTCTGGGTTATAAGTCGGGTGCAGTCTGTCAAGTGGAGACCTCAGCTTTCTGCCCATCAACAGCTCTGCCGGACTCTTGTTGGTTGTAGTGTTGGGAGTGATGTGTTGTATGAAGAGTAGGCGGTTGATTTTGTCGTTGATCTCCCCGTAGTCCATTTTCCTGAGGGTCTTTTTTGTAAACTGGACCATCCGTTCCGCCCTACCGTTCGCCGCCAGATGCGCCGGTGCTGTTAATGCGTGGCGGATACCTCTTTCTGCCAGGAACTGTTCAAACTCGATGGACGTGAACTGGGGTCCGTTGTCTGAGACGACGACATCTGGGAGGCCGTGTGTGGAAAACAGTTTACACAGTTCTTTAATGACGGCCTCTGTGGTAGTGGACTTCATGTCGCTGACTTCCAACCAATTGGAATACGCGTCGACTGTGATTAAAAATGTATGTCCATTTGTGGGGCCCGCAAAGTCAAGATGGATTCTGGACCAGGGCCCTCGTGGTGTTTCCCAATCCCGGATGGGTGCTGCGGATGGGCTGGATCTGGTCTCCTGGCACCGGTGGCATTTGGCGACCCATGCTTCAATTTGCTTGTCCATCCCTGGCCACCAAGCGTAGCTTCTGGCCAGGGCTTTAGTCCTGACGATGCCAGGATGACCCTCATGTAGCATCCTCAAGACTTTTTCTTGCAATCTATCTGGAATTACCACCCGGTCACCCCATGGAATGCATCCTCTCAGTAGTGACAGTTCGGTCTGGCGCTGGCGGAATGTTTTAAAAGTCTCGTCACTGTCCTTTTCCGGCCAGCCTTTTTCTAACCAGTGCAAGATTCGTGCCAGACGCCTGTCCTTAATGGTTTCTCTGGCAATGTCGGATGCGGTAATAGGTAAACTTTCTATGCTCAGGGTATTTGTTGTTGGTGCTGGGTCAGGTTCTGAGTCAGGTAAGGGCGAGCGGCTTAAAGTGTCCGCGTGCGAGATTTTCTTACCTGGCTTGTGTAGCAGTTCGTAATTGTAGGCTGCCAGGAATTCCGACCATCTTGTCATTCGGGGTGACAAGATGTTGGGCGTGGCTCGGTTTCCCGCGAGGATGCCCAGCAGAGGCTTGTGATCCGTCACGATGGTGAACGGGCGGCCGTACAAATATTCATGAAAACGTTTAACGGCGGCAACTATAGCCAAAGCTTCCTTGTCCAGCTGGCTATAGTTGCGCTCTGGTTTGGTCAGAGTCCTGGAGAAAAAGGCGATGGGTGCTTCTCTCTGGTCTGGGAGGGTGTGGCTGAGGACAGCGCCGACGCCGAAAGGTGATGCGTCGCAAGTGACAGCTAGGGGTAAAGTCTCACTAAATTGCATCAGGACAGCATCGGAGGTGAGGAGGTCCTTGGTTCTTTGAAAAGCGGCTTGTTCTCGCCTCCCCCAAGTCCAGGCTGCCTTCTTGTCTAGGAGTCTATGTAAAGGCTCCGCCGCCGTTGCCTTTTGAGGTAGGAAAACATTATAGAAATTTAGTAATCCTAGGAACGCTTGTAATTCCGTTTTGGATTTTGGGGTGGGGGCTTCCTTGATGGCTTTTACTTTTTTAGTTGTAGGGTGAATGCCCTTCTAGTCTAGGAGATAGCCCAAAAACTCTACTTGCTTTGTACATAGATTGCATTTTTCTCGCTTAACCTTAAGTCCTGTTTCTTTAAATTTTGTTAAGACTTGTCTGAGTCGGTTCTCTAATTCGGCTTCATTTGGCGCCGCTACTAATACGTCATCAAAATAGGGCACCACCCCTTTTATGCCCTGTAACAAACGTTCCATCAGGCTTTGAAAAATGCCTGGTGCCACGCTGACTCCGAATTGGAGCCGGTTACACTTGAAGGCCCCTCGATGGGTCACTATTGTTTGGGCTTCCGCCGTTTTCTCGTCTACAGGTAGCTGCTGATATGCCTGGGCAAGGTCAAGCTTTGCAAAGACTTTGCCCCCTCCTAGCGAGTGTAGTAAATGTTGTACTATAGGGACTGGGTAGGCGCTTTGTTGTAATGCGCCATTTAGGGTGGCCTTATAGTCCCCGCAAATTCTCACGGACCCGTCTGGTTTTACTGGGGTCACTATAGGGGTTTCCCATCTGGCATGGTCTATCGGTTGCAATACCCCTTGTTTGACGAGCTTGTCGAGCTGCTCGTCAATTTTTGGTTTTAATGCAAACGGTACCCTTCTAGGTTTAAGTCTCTTAGGGGGAACCCTTGGGTCTAAGTCAAACGAGATAAGGGGCCCCTGGTACTTGCCCAAGCCTCCATCGAACACCTCCTGGAACTCCTGGGTTAGCCGCTGTTCCCAAGCTTCGATGGTGACTTGGTTGACACCTGTCAGCGCGATGTTAAGCGGGGCGAACCATTGTAGACCCAGTAGGCTTGGGCGGTCGCGATCGACGATTGTGAGTGGTAGTTGTTCTGTGTGGCCTTTGTAAGTTATGTTGAAATTCTTGGTGCCCACTACCGGGACACGGTTCCCTTGGTAGTCTTTAATGATGATCTTTTGTGTATGCACATTTCTCTTTTGTAGAGTAGGCACCAGTCTTTTGATTTCGCGCCATGCAATCATGGAAAGGTAGGACCCAGAGTCCACTTCCATCTTGCATGGCTGGCCTTCTATATGTACTTCTACATGTACCTTTCTGGCGCCGTCGGAGATGGCGTGGCCGATGGTCACCGTCTGGTGGGTTTCTTCTTTCCGCCGACCGTCGCCGCTTCTTTGAGATCGTTGAGCGCGGTCCCACCGACCGTCTGGCTGGCGGTCTCTGGTTCTGGGCGGGGAGTTTTCTCTACGTCTGTCGTGCTGTTCCCATTTGGGCGGGCTGCGAGTCTTCTTTTGGCAGCAAACTCGGGCGATGTGACCCCTTCGTTCACAATGCCTACAGATACAGTCAAAAAATCGGCATTCTGACCTGGGGTGGTCGCCACCGCACCCGGCGCAGCTGGTCCTCGACTTGCGACCTTTTCGACTTCGTTGATCGCCGCGTCCCGTCTGCACTCGGTGAATGTCCTCCTCGTCTTCTGACGTGCTGGAGTTTGACTGGTATTCACCGTAGTGTGCGGTTGCTTCACTTCTTGCGTCGGCCGACCTTGCCGGGTTGTTGTTTCCGCCCTTCGCGTCAGATCTTCGCATGCTGTCTGCCGACGTGCGCGTTGCTTCAGCGGCTGCGGCTGCTGTAAGGGCATCGGCTAGGCTGATGTCGCCCTTGGCCATAAGTCGGCTCTGAAGTGTAGGATCCCATAACCCGAGTACGAAGCGGTCTCTTATGAGACTGTTTAGACCCTCGAACTCACAGAGTCCTCCCAGGCGCCGAAGTTCTGCGATGAAATCGCTCAATTTTTCGTCTGGTTTCTGGTTTCGGCGGTAGAATTCGTTGCGCCGTATCAGGATGGGGACTTCGGGGGTGTAATGGCGCCGCAGTATGGGTTCCAGGACGTCCCAGTCCATGGCTGTGGCGTCTGCTGGCTTGGCCAAGGCTTTGGCCATTTGGAAGACCTCTGGTCCGCAGTGTGTGAGAAAGACGGCGCGTTTTAGCGGGGCCGGGGCGTCCTTCATCCCGGCGCATTCCAGGTACATCCGGAACCGATCCGAGTATGATTCCCAGTCCTCGGCGGCGGGGTTGAACGGGGCGGGCGGTGCTATTTTCGCCATCTTCGCGCTGGAATTGGTTCTTGGACACGGGGTTCGGTTCAGGGGCGAGATCCCACCCTCGTCGCCAGTGTCGTGTCCGCAAAAAGACGATTAGAGTCGGTGACTTTCATTCAAAGCTCTTTATTAACAAAGGGAGAACCGAACCAGCGAAAGGCAAAAAGCCCGCGGCTTTTATACCTTTCGCAACGGCGGCCGCGGCCAATGGCAGCGATTCAAGTCTCCCGCTCTTGGTTTGCACCAATCGCGGGAGACCTCAATCGGGCCAATCAGCGCGGCTCGCCTGGCTAATCAGAAATCCCCGCGCCTTGGCCAATCAAGGCTCGGGGATTTCGAGTATACCATTTGAATACATAACATGAGACATTCAGTACTTTCTAATAATAACTGTAATAATTCACAATTAATCACTCAGAATATATGTTGCCCATGCAAACAGAAAAACAAGAATCTATGGAGATAAAAAATAAAAAAAGGGAATAGCAGATGACATGAAGCAGGAAGAAAGAGGGCCTAAAGAAATGCTAGGATAGAAAATGAGACACAAGGTGGGAAGGTTTGAAAATATTGGTAGAAGTACAAAGGAAGAGCTAAAGCACAATGGGGAGAATCTAAGAGAAACTGGAAAGGGCTTATGGAGGTGAAATAGCCTTGAAAAGAGATGGGGTGTCAAACTTCAAGGGGCAATTTTTTAAAAAGAAGCTGCCACTGTTAGATTGTGTAGATCGGGTTCATAGAGATGCGAGACTCCGAGTGAACAATCAGCTCATTATTAAAGAATTTAGTTCTGAACAAAGATGCAGCTCGCGGCGGCTCTTCAGATAGAGCCGGCTCGCAGTTCGGCAGCCAATGACATCGCTTTGAATCTCCCGTGATCGGCTCAGCCAATCGCAGTAGATTCTCAGCACACCAATCACGGCCGCTCAGTTAGCCAATCAGGTTGTGGTCCGTGTGGACCAATCGGATTTCAGGATTTGGAGAATGTTAATATAGAACATCCCTCCCCTCTTGGTTCTGTCCGACGTAGCGTGGTGACGTAGTTGCACAGGTAGGTGGGGCTTCGTACTTGCCTAGTTGACTTGCGCATTTCAGTAGGTGTCTTGTTGTCAACCAGTTCGGATGGGCTTCATGTCGCTCTCAAGCTCTTCGATGGAACCACCTGGAATGGTGAGCCGGGCCCATTGCTGCTGCTCCCACCCGGTCTACCCAGGTCAGTCGAGTTGTCAGCTCCGCCGTTCCCACCTGGTTTCTCCGGGCTGGTTGAGCTGGCTTGGCTGCTCCATCCAGGTGAAGCTCCCATCTGCAATGGCTCAAGGTCTATTGGTGAGTATGGCTGGTTTATTGTTTGGTTTTGGCTTGTTCTGGTTGGGGGGTGTTCTGCCTGCATTTTAGGCCTTTCCTCTTCCCTTTGTTCAGCGTTTGAGTCTTCCCCCCCTCCTGGTTTCTTCATTAGTGTTTGTTTGCGGGGTGTTGGTGCTGTCAGCGGCTAGTTTTGACTGTAGCTGGTCGATGTGCCGCTTCCAGCTTCATCCATCAGTGGTTTGTAGTCGGTATGACTGGGGGCCCGTTACCTGGGTTATTTGTGCCAGTAACCAGAGTGGGTCTCCTGTGATGTTTTCTGCGTAGACGGTGTCTCCGATGTTAAATGTCCGGTGTCTACTGGATGAGCGTGGGGGTTTCTCCGGGTTGTACGTGGGGTGCAACCGGTCTAATGGGGACCTTAGTTTTCTGCCCATGAGTAGTTCTGCTGGGCTTTTATTTGTAATTGTGTTGGGTATGATATGTTGTATTAGCAGCATTCTATTAATTTTTTCTTGTATGTCACCAGTTTCTATTTTTTGAATGTTTTTTTTTTGTGAACTGAACCATTCTCTCCACCTGCCCATTCGCTGCCAGATGAGCGGGTGAGGTTAAAGCATGCCTTATACCTCATTCGGCCAGGTATTTTTCGAATGCTAGTGCCGTGAACTGTGGTCTCTTGTCCGACACTAGCACATCTGGTAACCCGTATGTGGCGAAAAGTTTATTCAGTTTTTCTATGACGGCTTCCGTTGTTATGGTTTTCATGGTGCTTACTTCCAGCCAGTTGGAGTAAGCGTCTACAGTGACCAGGAATGTGTGCCCCTTGGTAGGCCCAGGAAATCTATGTGGATTCGCGACCTGGGGCCTCCAGGGGTTTCCCATTCCAAGACTGGTGCGGCGGGGGGGGGGGATCGCATTTCCTGGCAACTTTTGCATGCGGCTACCCATGTCTCGATCTGTTTGTCCATCCCTGGCCACCAAGCGTAACTTCTGGCCAGGGCTTTCATCTTGACGATGCCTGGGTGCCCCCCATGCAACATGTCTAGTACCCTTTTTTGTAAAGTCTCTGGTATCACCACCCTGTCTGCCCAAAGTATACACCCCTTCTGTGAGAAAAGTTCAGTTTGCTGGTTACTGAAGGCTTTGAAGTGTTCATTGCCATTGCTTTCTGGCCAACCTCTCGCCACCCAGCTCAAGACTTGCGCCAGCCGCTTGTCTTTATTTGTTTCTCGGGCAATGTCTGGCGTGGTCAGGAGTGGGTTGGTTAGAGTCTCTATTTTCAGGGTTGTTGTTGTGGGTGCTGGGTCATACTCCAGGTCTGGTAGGGGGGAATGGCTCAGTGTGTCTGCATGTGAAATGTCCTTGCCAGGCCAGTGTGTCAGCTGGTAGCTGTAGGCAGCAAGGAACTCAGACCACCTCGTCATCCTGGGTGACAGGATGTTCGGGGTGGCCTTGTCCCCTGCCAGTATTCCTAGTAGAGGTTTGTGATCTGTAATGATTGAAAAGGTCCTATTGTAGAGATACTCGTGGAACCTTTTCACTCCGGAGATGACTGCTAGGACTTCCTTGTCCAGCTGGCTGTAATTCCTCTCTGGATTGGACAGCGTTCTCGAGAAGAAGGCGATGGGTGCTTCTCTCCTGTCCGGTAACATGTGGCTGAGGATCGCCCTGACACCAAAGGGTGACGCATCGCATGTTACTGTCAGTGGCAGGGTCTCGCTATACTGGATGAGGACTGCATCTGACGTTAGTAGGTTTTTGGTCTGTTGAAATGCGTTTTCCTCCCACTTCCCCCAGGTCCAGGTGGCTGTTTTGTCCAAAAGCCTATGCAAAGGTTCCGCTGCGATCGCCTTTTGGGGTAGGAAAATGTTATAAAAGTTAATAAGTCCCAAAAACGCCTGCAGTTCCACCTTATTCTTTGGTGTGGGGGCTTCCTTGATGGCTCTGAGTTTTTTTTCGGTGGGGGGGATTCAATGTCGGTCTAGGAGATACGACTCTCTCAGTGCAGAGTTGGAATGTCCCTTTTTTAACTTTAAGGCCAGAGTCTTTGAATTTCTGCAATACTGCCCTTAGGCAGTTTTCCAATTGTTCTTTGTTGGTGGCTTCACTAGCATGTCATCAAAGTAGGGCACCACTCCTTTTATTCCCTGGATAAGTCTTTCCATGAGTCTCTGGAAGACTCCTGGTGCGACGCTGACTCCAAATTGTAGTCGGTTGCATCAGAAAGCCCCCCGATGTGTTACAATCATTTGTGCCTCTGAGGTTTTGGCATCGACCGACAGTTGCTGGTAGGCTTGAGCCAGGTTGAGCTTCGTGAAAACCTGGTCTCCCCCCAGTGAGTGCAGGAGGTGCTGTACCACTGGGACGGGGTAGGCACTTTGCTGTAGGGAATGGTTGAGGGTAGCCTTATAGTCATCACAGATTCTTATGGAGCCATCCAGTTTGATGGGGGTGACTATGGGTGTTTTCCAGCGGGAATGGTCAGTTGGCTCTAAGACCCCTTGTGCAATGAGCTTGTCTAGCTGCTCATCAATTTTGGGCTTGAGCACAAATGGCATTCGCCGCAGTTTAAGGCGGATTGGGGCAATGTTTGCATTGAGGTTGAAGGAGATTGGGGACCCCCAGTACTTGCCTAGGGTGTCGTCGAAGACCTCCAGGAAGTCCCTCATGAGTGCCGCTTCCCAGTCCACCTCGTCGGTGTGGTGAATGCCTATCATCTCGATTCCCAGCGGGGAGAACCATTGCAGTCCGAGCAGGCTGGGATGGTCTTTGTCCATGATCATGAGTGGCAGTACTGCGGTGTGGCCTTTGAAGGTGATTTTGAAATGTCCGATGCCAACTGCAGGGATGCGGTTTCCCTGATAGTCCTTCAGGGTCAGCTTTTGGTCGTCCAGTTCACAGTGGCAGATGGTAGGCACCAGGTGTTTGATTGTGCACCAGGAAACCATGGAGAGGTAGGATCCAGAGTCCACCTCTATTTCGCATGTTTGGCCCTCGATGCCTACCTCCATGCATACCTTCCAGGCGTCGATGGTTGAGGAATGGCCGATGATGACCGTCTGGTGGGTTTCCTCTCTTCGCTGCGCCTTGCTGAGTCATTTGTTCTGGCCGTCTCGGCTCCATCAGCTCTCAGCTTGGTGGTCTCGGTTCCTGGGGGGGTGCTGTCTTGTCGCCGGGGGCTGCTGCCTCATCGCTGGGGGTTGTAGTTCCACTTGTTCCGGCATACCTTAGCGATGTTCCCCTGCTTCTCGCAATGCCGGCAGATGGCATTGAGAAAACAGCATTCTGAGCTGTTTATCGCTGCTGCAGCCGGCTCAATGGAACCCAGACTTATGTCCCCTCTGGTCCCACCGATTGTGTTCTGCCTGGAGCCAGTGGATCTCTTCTTCCTCGTCATCGGTGTTGGAGCGGGAATCGATGTCACCGTGCTGGGTGGTGGTCACCCGATGGCTGGTCTCCGCATGCCTTTCCAATGCTGGGGCCGTCTCGATGGCCATCGGTCGATCTGCCATGTTCATTTGCCTCATCCAGGTCACCGATTTGTGGGTGGTCTCAGTGGCAGTTGCCTCTGCGAGGCTGTTGGCGAGGGAGATGTCGCCCTTGGCCATTAGCCTGCTTTGTAGAACGGGGTCCCGGAGTCCGAGAACGACTCGGTCTTGCAGGGCTTTGTCCAAGTCGTAAACCCACACAGGCCTCTGAGATCCCTCAGCTGGGCCATGAAGTCACTGATGGCCTCGCCCTCGCGCTGGTCTCGCTGGTAGAAGTCATGCCTTCGGATGAGGGTGGGCATGGCAGGGGCATAATGGTGTCTTAGGATGGGCTCAAGGTCATCCCAATCCATTTCTTTTATGTCGGTGGGCTTTGCCAACACTTTGGCCATCTTGAACACTGCGGGCCCGCTCATTTTCTCTGCCCGTTGGCATCCTTAAGGTTGCTGCACTCCAGGAACATCTGGAACTGGTCGGTGTAGGATTCCCAATCCTCAGTGGCCAGGTTGAAGGGTGCAGGTGGTGGGGTGCTGCTGGCCATCTTGCTGGTCGTTCGTGCCATTTGCCACATGCTTGTTGGTCTCTCGTCTCACGAACCCACCTTTGTTGCCAGTGTTAGATCGTGTAGATCAGATTCATAGAGACGCGAGACTTCAAGTGAACAATCAGCTCATTATTAAAGAATTTATTTCTGAACAAAGATGCGACTTGCGGTAGCTCTTCATATAGATCCGGCTCGCGGCTCGGCGGCCAATGACATCGCTTTGAATCTTCCGCGATCGGCTCAGCCAATCGCGGTAGATTCTCAGCGCACCAATCATGGCCGCTCAGTTAGCCAATCAGGTTGTGGTCCGTGTGGACCAATTGGATTTCAGGATTTGGAAAATGTTAATTTAGAACAGCCACAGTAGAAATCAAGAAATCTTGAAAAGGAAAAGGGAAAAAATGGTGAAGACAACAGCATCTATTAGCCTGTTCTGAGGAAGAAAAGAAGGTAAGATTGTTAAATTATAGCTGTGATTTGGTCTTAGCCGATGAAGAAATGGGACGGCCAGGAAGAGAGTGGCAGCATCAGCGAATACATTTCCTTGTTTTTCCTTCAAATGCCAACCCTCCTCTTCCATGTGTAAGCAGACCACTGTGTCAATGCATTTGGAGCTGCCAAATGTAGGTGGATTTCTTCCTACACAACCAGAGCTAGTAATTGTGCCCATCCTTCACATCAGTTTCAATGGAGAGCTTATTCTGCAATTATCACAATGTTCTTGAGGATTTATTTTGATTTTACCAAACTGAGTGGCTAGAAACTCCCTGCTGGTCTTAATTTCAAAAATCTACATTCACTAGCCTGAAATAACAGGGCAGGATTGTTTCACTTGTCAAAACAATATCATTTTCCCATGTGGTATGCTGCTGAATTTTTAAAGTGCTGTATCTTGCCCAGATTTTAAGCAGTCTATTCCCAATTTAGAACACTGCTGAGAGTAATCCTCTACATCATGTAGATCAAACTCAAAAGTATCATTTTAACTTTCTGAACAACAGAATATGTCTTTTCTAAAAGAAAAAAAGTTATGATGTATGCATGACATGTTTTTAAAGACTGCATATGCTACAGTCTAGGACATTTGTCCAGGAGGGAAGGAGGTTTGTTTAAATTGGAATAGTCTGCCACATTCTAGATGGCTGTCCAGCTGCTCTCCCATAGAGACTCAATGGGAGATTTTTCTAGAATTTTCTTCTGAATTTCTCCAGCCTGATGTGGCAGATTTTTTGTTTTAAATCTAATCTTTCCTCTCCTGTTTGCTCCTGTTTTTGGAGAGCCAACCTGCTGACAGAAAGATAGATGGGAAGGCAGAATTTCATGCTTCTTTATATAATTTCCTTCCACTACTCTGTTGGAATACAAAGAACAAAAATGATAAAACATCACTTATATCCATGAAAAAAAAGGTGAATGAGGATATGATGGTGCGTCTCCAGAACAATTTAAACCATATCTATGCCCAACACTTCCAGCTGACTCTAGGATATAATGGTGACAGCTGAATAGAGTTTTGGGAGACAAATTTCTGCCCTTGTTTTTCAGTGTGGGAAGGTTACATAAGGTAGTGGTGAGGACAGCTTTGTAGTGCATCAAGCTACCACATATTTGCTTAATTGATGGTTTTTCTGAGAAGAACAGGCTGTTGAGTCAGCAGGAGTGACCTACTTCCTGGACAATTGTACTGCAACATCACATATATCTCCCTCTCCTAGACCTGAAAGGTCATACAGACATGCCTTTCCCATCCTTTGATTGTCAGGCTACAGGAGTTGCCAGCTTCACTGAGCACTGGCTCCTGCTGCTTATAATGAATTAGAGAGGCTGAAGGAAAATTCAAGCAGTGAGGTCAGGAATAAGAGAAAGACATACAAAGTAAGTAGTTGAGTAATTTCAGTCCTACTGAGGAAAAAGACAAACAAAACCCAAAACAACAGGGAAGGAAGCAATTTAACAATCTTTAGATTTAAAAGGGAGCCGATTTCCTCCACTGTAAAGATTTGCACTAAGTCTTGGCATTATGGTATACACATATTTTAAGACTGGTTTCATTGAGAGTTTATCCTTTTTCAGAAGTTGACATGAGCCTGAACCAGTCTAGATTTTCCAAACTATTAAATGCTAAAGCATGAAAACATGTTTCCTTAAAAAATAAAAATAAAGCAGTTGGAGGAAGTAATACTTTCTTATTTAAATCAATCAGTGTATATAAAAGACAGAATAAACATCTTATCAGGAAACTGTACATACTGTATTCCTTTATTCATGAAAGAGCAGGTGGAAGACTGTGGGTTCATAAAGGCACCTGGTTTCATCTTTCTAGTCTTTCTGAACTTTCCTTCCTTCCTTCCTCCCTCCCTCCCTCTCTCTTTCATAATTCACCTTCTTGTGGATTCTATTTTGCAGAAAGGGAAGCTTTGTAGAAGTGGTGAGGTATGGATGCAAATGATACAAACACTTATGGATGCCTTCAATGACAAGGGAAATTATAATAAATCGCCTTCATTATCCAAGGTAGAGTTTCTATGGTCCCTTCCTCTTTATCCTGGGTAAGTGATCATAGAGCAGAAATGCAACAAAAAAGGAAAAGCTTCTCATCTCCATTAGGGGAACAGGTCTATTCTGTTATAACAGAACATTATATTCCTTTGCTAAGTCCTAGCCTATAATCACCTGTCAATGCAGGGTTCACTGTATTTCCTCAAGTAATTGCCACTGCTTGATGAACTAGTCTTATTGCTAAAGATTTCTGTAAAATTCCCAGTACCCCTTGCCATGCAACTGTATTATCACTTAATAAAAAGAAGGAATACACTACATGTAAAAACTATTCATTTCCAAAGTAAAAATTAATTTGTAGCAGTTTACCTGATTATTTGCAGTTGACTTGATTGTATGCCCTGCACAAAATCTTCCTTTTATGTGAATTGAACACACAGCAATGTTTTAATGTGCAGCTACACATCAAGTGATCCTTGTGAAGTGCTGAACCAACACCTATTGAATCAGTTTGCTGAAGTCACTGCAGCCACTTATAGTGAATAAAATTACAGGTAATTAAGTTGAATTAAGTTATCATGAGGTAATGTTGAATTTTTAAAGAAGAAATCCCTCACTGAAGACTTGGGAAACTGGGCAAAGTGATTGGTTCAGTGCTGGGAACCTAACAGAACTTAAAAAGATTCAGAAGCTGTGCATTGTGATGTACTGGAACATCTTCTGCAACCTCTGGGTGTGTTATTGATGGAAATGTGCTTAGGTGGAAAGGGGATTCTGGTCATATACTGCAATTTGGAAAACAATGTGCAATTGTCTATAACAAAACATCATATTACTTGGTGACAGTTAAGGGGTCCCCAACCTGTGGCCTGTGAGGACATTATAATCGGGCCACAAAATGTCTGGTGTGTGCGTGCACACAGGCATCCTCATTTGAATGGGCAACAGGTGAGTGTGTGTGCTCCATTTGTGTGAGTGGTAGGTGCACGTGCACACTGCTCACACAAATGGAGCTGTGTGTGTATGTGTGTACTTGCTGGCCTCTCATGGAACCATCCCTTCTTCCCCCCCTCACCAGTTCTCAAAGCCAGAAACATTAGGGAACTCTGATCTAACTCCTTATTTTAAGTCAGAGCTGGACAACTTGTAGCCCCAGAGTCCCGTGAACATCTTTATGTGCAGGAATTTGGCCTGTTATGAGTCTGAATTCAGATTCTGCAAATCTGTTCCACCCTCCCCCAATAATTCTGATACCATCCCCTCCTTTGAGATGGAAAAGCCATGTAAATTGCAGTGAGCCTTCAAAGACTTGTCTCCACAAAAACAGAGTAAGACAAACACATAGCAATTCCATTATAAATAACACACCGTGGTCTGTACTGAATCATAATGATCAATATCCCCAACACAGGAGCTCTTACCCTAAGAAAGCAACAAAGACAAGTGCAGTCAATCTAATTTAAAAAAATTCCCTAAATCTGTCTTTTTTTCCAAAGCCCAAAACAGCCACAGTTAGGAAAAATGCAACCTACTTTCTTCATTAGCCTTTCTTGATATCTATCTCCTGAAGGTGATTTTTTTTTAATCAGACTCATAATAAGCAGCACACAATCTGGTTTTTTGATTCCTAACCCTTTTCAAGCCTTGATACAATAATTAAAGATGTTTTCCTCTTAAAAACCTCCTTTAAACCAGTTTTTTTTTAAAAAAAAACAAAAAACACACAAGCACACTTTCATTATCTTCCTAAAAGGACTAATGTTTACTATTTTCATAGAAACCATAACTAAAGGCTATAAAGATCAACCAACTACAATTAATGACTGTTCAAAGCAAACCGATGCACTACCAGATTGCTTTTATTAGTATCACAGCATGTTCAAATAAACTCTAATCATTACCCGATTTAGCTAAGGTTTATTGTGGACTCACAAATAATATTAAGCTATAAACTAGACTCCCCCAGCCTAGGAATCTCCAGGTATTTGAACTAACTCCTAGAGCTCTGTAGTCAGCATGGTCATTGTTAAGAAATCTGCAGATTGAAATCTGCATGTTTGGAGACCATCAAAGTTGGGGAAGGTTGCTATAAGGTATTATAAATTAATGTCTGGGAAAACAAGCCATATTATGATTTACTGTAATATGTGATCAGAACTATGTGTAATTACTAGGGGATATGGTAAGCTTCCCTAAACAGCCTTATGATGAGTAAACCTATATATATATATGTGTCTGGCATTCAGCTTTGTTCGGGTATTTTCCCACGTCATAGTAGTGGTGCTTTTAAAGTTGTAGCAACGTTTCAGCAGAATCTCATCTGCCATCATCAGGCTTCTGTATAGTGTTGGTCTGTGAGACGAACAAAAAGATACAAAAAGAGCCAAAAAAACAGACAGAAGATATTAGAAGCAGAACACAGCAAACTCCAAGACCAATAAACACAGACCAAGACTCTCAACCAATCAGGATGAAGAAAAAAACCATTCTGTCACAGCAATAGGCTGCCCCAAATTTAAATCTGAAACCACTGTAAAAGTCTAACTCACAGACGAACACTATACAGAAGCCTGATGATGGCAGATGAGATTCTGCTGAAAGGTTGCTACAACTTTAAAAGCACCACTACTATGACGTGGGAAAATACCCGAACAAAGCTGAATGCCAGACATGTAAGTACCCGCGAAAACTTAAGAAAACAAATATCAAACCTCTACGGGGAGGGAATAAACAGCCAGATCAAAACCTACGAGAAACTGGAAATTAAAAGAGCAGGAATACTATGTGACCTCCAATTCTTAAGCAGCTGCAGAGACAACAATACTACACCAACCTGCTTCAAATTACCATTTCATCAAAGCACAGCAGCCACTAAACGTATCCTGAAAAGAACTGAAGTGGCTCTACTAAGGAACGAGCTCCACAGTAAGAGATGCCAATTAGATCAGTTAAACAAAGATTTGCTAGCACTACACCTGGAATTGAGCAGCAAAATCCACCCTCTACTTTGGGACAAGATAAAACAACTTACAACTTGGAGAGCTGAATCTGCAAACATTTACAAACAGGAAAAGCTCTTGAAAAAATTAAAGAAATTAGAACATGACAAGAAAACCCCCAACAACTCACAACAACACCTGAAACAATTAGTGTACAATGTTTCCAACAGAGAACTCACCAAAACAGAAACAGAAGTCCTAACCAAAGGATTCAATTATGCTATAGCACCCCCAAAAATCCCCACAGAATCCATCATATGTGCAGTAGAATCCAGCCTAACTAAATTAAATACAGATGAAGCTGATAAAATAAGACACCAAGTTACCAACATCCTATGCACAAGCAAACCACCCAAAAGCAACTTGCAGCAAAATGAAATTAAAGCGCTACAAACCCTGAAAAGAGACAGCAGCATAATCATCCTCCCAGCAGATAAAGGGAATGCCACTGTAGTAATGGACAGAAAAGACTATGAAACTAAATTGACAGACCTACTCCAAGACTCCACATACAAACCCATAAACACAGACCCAACCACATATCTGGAAAAATTAACCAAGAAGAAAATTATAACCAGCCACATAAGCAAAGAGATCCAACACACGATCATACCCAGAGAGAAATCTTCCAGATGCCCCAAACTATACGGCCTCCCAAAAATACACAAAGAAGGCATACCTCTCAGACCCATAGTCAGCTCCAGAGAAGCACCACTACAAAACCTAGCTAAACACCTAGCAAAAGAGCTACAGCCCCATGCTGAAACAGCAGCTTCTCATGTACAAAACTCATACCACTTCTTGGAAATGATCAAAGATCTACACGTGGAGCAAGAAGATCTGCTTGTAAGTTTCGATGTAGTTTCACTATTCACTCAAGTCCTGATAAAAGAGATCCTTGAAATCATCAAAAATAAATACCAACCAGCTAAACACCTCATGGAACTAACAGAACACTGCTTAACCAACATATATTTCATATACAAAGGACAAAGATACAAACAAATTGAAGGAGCCCTCATGGGATCACCACTGTCCCCTGTCATTGCAAACCTGTTCATGGAAGAATTCGAATCCAGAGCCCTGGCCAATGCCATCCTCAAACCCAAACTATGGTTAAGATGACACATTCGTGATTTGGCCCCATGGACAAGAAAACCTAAACAATTTCCTAACACACCTAAACAGCGCACACCCCAAAATCAAGTTCACCATGAAAACAGAAACAAACAACTACCATTCCTAGATGTACAAATCTACAAAAAAACAGATGGCACACTAGGACACACCATATACCAGAAGAAAACACACACCAACCGCTACCTCAACGCCCAATCCCACCACCACCCAGCACAGATAAACTCCGTGGCTAAAACACTAATTACTAGAACCAAACGCCTGGCAGACAAGACACACATTAAGACTGAACTATGCAACCTGACTAAAATATTGACAGCCAACGGCTTCCACAAAAGCAAAATCACCAATTTGATCCACAAAAACACACTGAGACATAATAGAGACCCAGAAGACAAACAAACCCATGGAATAGCTGTCCTGCCCTACATAAGAGGCACTACAGACAAAATTAGTAAGATACTATACAGACACCACATCAAGACTGCCTTCAAAACAGACAGAAAAATAGCAGCCATCCTCAGGAACCCCAAAGACAAAATTGACCTGGAAAACCAAGGCATATAGGAAGTCCCCTGTGCATCATGCCCGGCCACATCCATTGGACAGACCAATAGAAGAATAAGCACCCGCCTGCATGAACACAAAAATGCAGTCAAAAAGCTGGAACACACTTCCTCACTAGTCCAACACATGGAAGCCACAGGTCATAGCATCAACTTCAATGGCACCAAAACCCTAGCCACTATAGAAAATCCCAGCCACAGAATCATCAGAGAAGCCATAGAGATTGAAAAAAGACCAGAAAGCATGAACAGAAGAGATGATTCCACCAGGCTGTCAATCATTTGGAAGCCTGCACTCACAAACAAAAAAATCTCCACACCACAAGCCAGGCGAACACCTGGGTACACACAGATCCCCCCTGATACCTCCATCTCAAACACACCCCAACCAGGCACCCAGATGAACCCAGTTTCCTAACTAATGATAGCCGTCCATTTACCCGAAGCCAAGCTGCACTAAAGGCCTCCAATAAAGTAACACAATGTTGCCAGCCAATCAAGATACAAAAAGAGCCAAAAAAACAGACAGAAGATATTAGAAGCAGAACACAGCAAACTCCAAGACCAATAAACACAGACCAAGACTCTCAACCAATCAGGATGAAGGAAAAAACCATTCTATCACAGCAATAGGCTGCCCCAAATTTAAATCTGAAACCACTGTAAAAGTCTAACTCACAGACGAACACTATACAGAAGCCTGATGATGGCAGATGAGATTCTGCTGAAACGTTGCTACAACTTTAAAAGCACCACTACTATGACGTGGGAAAATACCCGAACAAAGCTGAATGCCAGACATGTAAGTACCCGTGAAAACTTAAGAAAACACACACACACACACACACATACACACACACACACACACACACACACACACACACACACACACATATATATATATATATATATATATATATATATATATATATATATATATATATATACATATATATATATATATATACATATATATATATATATATATATTTGTTTTCTGAGGTTCTCGCGGGTATTTGTATGTGGATCTTTGGTTATTCGGGTTTTCTCCTGCATAAGATTGGAAGTATCTAGGCAACGTTTCGATGAAGTCTCATTCATCATCTTCAGGCTTGGTCTTCAGCTCTGTGCTTCTCAGAGTGACATTCTCAGAGCCACATTTATTTATCCATAAAACTCCTAGCTTTTCTTTTCTTACCTATCTCAGTCTCATCTGTGGAAAGTAGCTGGATGTTTATAAACTTTGCACTCCTGTTTTTTCAGTCCAGGCAATTACTTTCTTCCCACCCGAGATTCTCCTGGAAGCAATTCTCTTTGAAGCTCTCCCTGGATGATGCTACCATTGGGGCACTGTCAAAATATTTCCAGGGCAAGCCTTCAGTTTGTTGAAGCCTAGTGTATAATGAGGCCTTTATCTCACAACACATACATATTGTTTAAAGGCAAGACAGAGTTTTATATGTCATAAAAAATTCATACTGATAAACATTCCTAGAGGTTAGCTACTTTAGTTTGTTTTAAAGGCCATCTAAAAGGTTGAATTCTGATTAGCTAGTCTTTGTTCCACAAAATCTTACATCACAATAATAATATATTAGTCTTGTCACAATAGGTTTTTCCATTCTTCCATCTGAAATATTTATTTGATTTGTACAGCACCTAGCTCCAAGTAATTCTGAGTGGTTCAAAAAGTAAAAATACAGAAAAATAACAAACAATACAATAACAAATACAGAGGAACAAAAGTTGGTAAGAAAATGGCAGCAATGAGAGTTATATTCACTTTACTCATAAGGAGCTGCAGCTAGCTCAGCCAAAGACCTATATGAACAACCAAGACTTCAAGGCCTTCTGAAATATCAGTAGGGTGGGAGCCATCCAGATCAGAGACCTCATTCCAGAAACATACATTGGTATACAGGAGCTACACTTCCAGTGTCCTTATAGATGGCATTGACATTGATAAGAGCCATTTTCATAATGGAATTTATATGTCATGACTGTGGCACACAAACCAACTAAAGCCTTCCAAAACATCATAAGTAAACCAAAAACACCCAGCAATAAAAACAGGAATCACCTTCAACATGAGTGTAAGGACTGTACCAGTCACTATGGAGGACAGATAGCAGGAGGCTAGCAGAGTGTATCCATAAATAACAGCTAGCAGTCCAAGGAAATGATGAAAACCCTTTAATTGCACAACATATCAAAAGACTTAACCATAGTTTCAACTGGGGAAGTGTGAGCATCCTAGACCAAGCTAAGTCCAAAAAACACTTGAGAACTCCTGGAAGCCTGGCACTCAGACAATCAGCCATCAGCTGGCACCTAGAGATAAACAACATTTACATACTATTTGTTATGAACTAATAAAAGCACTTAAATAAAGTTTAACAAACCTTAAGAAAAAGCAGGGTTCTAATCCTGCTCTTCTGATTGGCCGATAATAGCGATATCGGATTGGTCCATTCTGGGGAATCTGATTGGCTGTTAACGAGCCACTCTCGTTGGTTCAAGGGTTTAACACTTCCAAGTTTCTCATTGGCTAATAGGTCAGCAGCCTGCCCTATAAAAGGGCTGCTGTGCCCTAGGGATTTTGCTCTGTTCAGAATGATTAATAAAGAGTTGAAGTTCACTGTTCACTGCCTCATCTCCGTTCCTTGCACCCATGCGCAGAACCTAACACTGGCGACGAAGGTGGGATACGGAGACATCAGAGCTGACTGAACACTACAGAGCATCAAACAGAGCTCGTGTCTGAAGGCACATCGACAACGGAAAACATGTCCGGCGGCGCCATACCACCCGCTCCATTTGACTCGGCACAAGAAGACTGGGACTCGTACATAGACTGGTTCCAGATGTTTCTGGAGACCAACAACTTGAAGGATGCTACTACAGGAAAAAAGCGAGCAGTGTTCCTGACCCATTGCGGGCCTGCCGTCTTTAAGATGGCCAAGGCACTAGCGAAACCAGCTGAGGTGAAAACCATGGACTGGGATGTCCTTGCGCCCCTTCTATGGGCCCACTATGCACCCACCATACCAACGCTTGTCCGAAGACATGAATTTTACCAGAGGGACCAGTGGAAGGGAGAGAGCATTGCAGATTTCATCGCGGATCTCCAGAACCTGGGAGGCCTCTGTGAGTTTGCAGACCTTGAAGAAGCTCTGAGAGACCGAATAGTTCTGGGATTAGATGACCAGATGATACAGAGCAAGATCATGGCCAAAGGGGACATCGACCTTGCTCATGTCATCAAAGATGCTACTGCAGCAGAAGCAACCAGGAAGTCGGCCACCCGAATGCTCCGCACCAATGCACCGCTCCGTCAACTCGCCAGCGATACTTTACTTC
This sequence comes from Hydrophis major, assembly GCA_033807585.1. NCBI lineage: Eukaryota > Metazoa > Chordata > Lepidosauria > Squamata > Elapidae > Hydrophis > Hydrophis major. The sequence goes on along the minus strand of CM066329.1, from coordinate 140,417,708 downwards.
ACCTCAAGAGGCACACAACAGCAACCCACTACTAGGACCTCGAATAGCCATCAGAAAGTGATGAGGAGGAGGTCAACCGGCTCCAGTCTGAATGTGACCAACGCCATCAGCGGAATCAAAGACTACTGCACCAATGCACGGGTTGTGGGGCAAACCACCCGCGATCAGGCTGCAAATTCCTCGACGTGCTCTGCCATTTCTGTGGGAAAAGAGGCCACATCGGGAAGGTCTGTAGAAGCAAGCAAGGATCCAGCCCACTTCAGAGGGAAAACAACTACCGCCAGACCACAGGGAATCTCCCTGTGAGTCAGGAACATTTGAACCACCAATGGAACAACCATTCCCACAGAAATAAAACACTGGCCATTTTATCGAGACGAGAAGAGGCACACCAAACCATTACAATCGGTCATGCCTCATCGCTAGATGCAAAGAAGATTCGAGGGAAGGTTGCCATCGAAAACCAGCCTTGCGTGATGGAAGTCGATTCAGGATCGTCCCTCTCGATGGTTTCCTGGAAGACTCTTAAACAATTAATCCCTGCCGTCCAGCGTCAAGACCTCAGAGCCCAAAGAATCATACTCAAAGATTATCAGGGGAACCGAATTCTGGTCGTTGTATCCAGCCAAGTCCAAGTATTCTTCAAAAATCGTACTGCGTCATTACCACTGACCGTCGTCGACCGTGACCGGCCCAGCTTGTTAGGCCTTCAATGGTTCGCCCCACTTGGGATTGAGGTAGCCAGCATTCACCAAACCAGAAGCGACAACTGGGAGGAGGCCATCGTCCAGGAATTCCAGGACGTTTTTGCAGACAAACTAGGCGAGTACAAGGTGACCCTGATATCATTTAACCTTAACCCTGAAGTAGCCCCCATCCGCCTTAAACCTCGTCAGGTACCTTTTGCCCTTAAACCAAAAATTGACGAGCAGCTCGATAAATTAATAGCCCAGGGTGTTTTAAAACCAACTGACCACGCGCATTGGGAAACCCCAATTGTAACACCCATCAAACCGGATGGATCGTTAAGGATTTGTGGGGACTACCGGGCTACTCTTAATCACGACCTTTAACAGAACGCTTACCCGGTGCCGGTAGTACAACATCTTCTCCATTCCCTGGGGGGCGGAAAAGTCTTCACCAAATTGGATTTAGCACAGGCATACCAACAACTGCCTGTAGATAAAAAAACCGCAGAGGCACAGACGATCGTTACGCACCGAGGAGCCTTTAAGTGCAGCCGATTCCAATTCGGAGTGAGCGTAGCCCCAGGGATTTTTCAAAGTCTGATGGAGAGACTCTTGCAAGGGATCAAGGGGGTCGTGCCATACTTTGATGACGTTTTAATTGCTGCCCCGAATAGAGAAATACTAGAAAAGCATCTTAAAATGGTTCTCCAGAAATTTAAAGACTCTGGCCTTAAGGTTAAAAAAAATAAATGTCAACTGTGTACAGATAAAGTAGAGTTCCTGGGATACCTAATCGATAAACAAGGTATTCACCCCACTAATAGCAAACTAAGGGCAATCAAAAACACCCCAAGACCCAGAAATAGGACTGATCTCCAAGCTTTCCTGGGGCTCATTAACTTTTACAACATCTTCTTGCCCCAGAAAGTGACCGTAGCTGAGCCCCTACATAGACTTCTCGACAAAAAAGCAACCTGGGTCTGGGGACACTGCGAGGAGCATGCATTCCGACAAGTGAAAAACTTAGTAACCTCAGATGCTGTTTTAATGCAGTATAATGAGACTCTGCCTTTAATAATTACATGTGACGCGTCACCGTTTGGAGTAGGAACCATTTTGAGTCATGTGTTACCAAATGGTAGTGAGGCCCCTATTGCCTATTTTTCAAGGACCCTATCAAAGGCTGAACGTAACTATAGCCAGATCGACAAAGAGGCTCTTGCTGTTGTATCTGCTGTGAAACGGTTTCATGAATATGTGTATGGACGAGTTTTTACTATTGTTACTGACCACAAACCTTTGCTAGGGATTATAGTGAGAGACAAGCCAACCCCCTATATATTGTCACCTAGAATGACTCGCTGGTCAGAGGTTTTAGCTGCGTACAACTATAAATTACAACACCGCCTGGGGAAAGCCATTCCCAAACTGATGCATTGAGCCGTGCCCCACTTCCAGAAACCATTGATGACCCAGCTCCAACCCTTATGACACTCCAGATTGAAACACTACATTCACCACCACTAACAGACAGAGACATTGCAATCGAAACAAAACGAGATCCTGTCTTGGCGCGAGTTCTTAGCTGGGTCGAACGAGGATGGCCAATAGAAGAAACCTCTGATGACTTCACCCCTTTCAGAAACCGGCAAACAGAACTTTTTTCGCAAAAAGGCTGCATCCTGTGGGGAGATAGAGTCATTGTCCCAGAGCGGTTACAACAAGCAGTATTGAAAACATTGCATGACGGTCACCCCAGCATCGTGCGTATGAAAGCGCTTGCACGAAGCTACGCGTGGTGGCTGGGCACTGACAAACAGATTGAAGCCTGGGTAAAGACTTGTTTAAAGTGCCAAGAAGTCAGCAGTGCCCCACCTAGAGCAACTCCAACAGAATGGGAAACCCCCCAGGGGCCATGGTCCTGCATCCACGTTGACTTTGCGGGACCTACATGCGTTCCTCCTAACAGTGTATGCCTATTCCAACTGGCTCGAGAGCCACGAAATGAAGAATACTACAACCGAGTCCGTCATCTGTAAATTGAATAGGCTATTCGCAATGCACGGGGTGCCAGATGTTCTGGTCTCCGACAACGGACCCCAGTTCACCGCCCTGGCATTTGAACAATACTTAGCGGACCGGGGTATCCGCCATGCACTAACTTTGCCGGTGCACCCTGCGGCTAATGGCAGGGCCGAGCGCATGGTACAGTTTGTCAAAAAAACTCTCCACAAAATGAACTATGGGAACATTGACGACAAAATAAACATAATACTCCTACTCCAACACATCACTCCGCACAGCATTACCAACAAGACCCCAGCTGAACTGTTGATGGGACGCAAGCTCCGTTCCACCTCGACCGGCTTCACCCGTCCTACGAGCCAGAGAAACCCTGTGGATCTACCAGAAAATGCCGCGAGTTCAAGGTAGGTGACTTAGTTTTCGCCAAAAACCTCTCCGGCGAACCATTATGGGTCAAAGCAACCGTAATTCAAACCACCAGGCCCAGATCGTACCGTGTGCAAACCTGCGATGGAAAAATATGGAAACGCCATATTGATCAGCTTCGCTCTAGGCTACAACCCAGTTCCCGCGACTCTTGTGACTCCCAAACTGAGGGGGGAGGAGATGTCGAAGAAACCAAATTCGAAATGGTGGAAAGCAGAAGCAAAGGAAGTCAGCAATCGGGCGCGATAAATGAAGAAGAATCAGGGAGGGGACTCTCCTCGCTACAGAGGAATACCTCAATGGAGGCGAGCCCGCAAAGATTGGAGGACAACAATGACAGCATTAGTGGCACCGAGTCGTCCAGTGAGGATGTGGAACCACCTGTACCAGATATGCCCAATAAAGTCCTGCCGAAACCGGACGGCAGACAGGAACCGGTGGGACAGCGCAAATCCAATAGACAGTTAAAACAACCTACATATCTTAGGGATTACGTCACCGCACCCCTCAAATGGAACCCGGGGGGAAGCGGTGTTATGAACTAATAAAAGCACTTAAATAAAGTTTAACAAACCTTAAGAAAAAGCAGGGTTCTAATCCTGCTCTTCTGATTGGCCGATAATAGCGATATTGGATTGGTCCATTCTGGGGAATCTGTTTGGCTGTTAACGAGCCACTCTCATTGGTTCAAGGGTTTAACACTTCCAAGTTTCTCATTGGCTAATAGGTCAGCAGCCTGCCCTATAAAAGGGCTGCTGCTGCCCTAGGGTTTTTGCTCTGTTCAGAATGATTAATAAAGAGTTGAAGTTCACTGTTCACTGCCTCGTCTCCGTTCCTTGCACCCATGCGCAGAACCTAACACTATTCACAAGAGACAATCAAAAATCTAAAAAGGAAACAAAAACACCAAAACACTTCTGCACCAGCAATCAATACCCAGACAAATACTAGTTTAAACACCAGAATTAAAACCGGAACAACAGAGAAGCAGTAAACAATATCCCAATCAAGGAACTACCAACTAAGACAAACAGTCCAACCATAAAAAACAGCTTGACCAAGGAGAAAACAACACTCCCACAAATATCGAAAAGGCAAGCCACTATATACTGTAAAAATAGACAGTAAACTCTATTCTGTTTTAGCACTGAAGATGTTACCTAACTGAGTAATGAAATGTCTGCAACCAAGCTCAGAGAGCACCAAGGACTCTGCAGTTCAACCTTGAACTATAAATATTCTCTTCTATTGTCAAAGGTATTTTTCAGAATTTGCACTGATGGAATAAATCAACACCAAAGGATTTTATCTGGTTCCTTTGTAGGCTTTCTGTCAATATAGAAATAAGAATCCTAATGATAGTTCTGTGTCTCTTAAACTGATTTTGATTCCTTTCTCCAGACTCACATAAATTGTAATATTTCTAACCCTTTTGAGTGCAGTCCACTAGCTTTTGTGTGTGTCTACATGCCTGCATTTTTAGATGTCAGTATCACCATCCATTTGTTTTGTGAATGTATTTGCCATTTGGCTAACATACCTTCAGGCTTTAAACAAGTCTAAGCTTACTGAATGCATGTTCTTGTAATATTTAGAAAGTTTGCTGAACAGAATGTGCTTTGTTTTCCATTTAAATATCAGACAATCTATTTCACACTTCCCAATTTCCCTCTCTCCCTTATTATGAAAGAAAGTAGCTAATTGTCTTAATTCAACTTAATGGCCGTTTAACAATACAGCAGTGAGTTTTTAATGTCAAGCTTGCCTTATAAGAGCTGTCATTCTTCCAGTAGCTTTGCTTTCCCTTTAAAGCCTGAATATTAAAAAGCAATCCAAATGAATTGTTTTCACATCCTTTCCACAAACATTTGGGCAGGGGATATTAACAGTTATTACATTCCATCTTAAACCAATTCTAACAGGATTTCCACAGAATTCACATTCATGCATGGAATCACAAATATGTGTTCTAAAGTAAGTAGACATACACCTGCTTATTGGATGCTTCATAAAAAGGTTTGCTTTAATTAAGCAAAATGGGAAATTCTGCATTTCTACTTCCATTTTTTTTTCTTTTTAAAGCAAGAAAATAAACAAACAATGCACTGCTATTGATAAGAGCCATTTTCATAATGGGATTTGGTATGCCAAAGCTGCAAAAGTAACTTTCTCCATCCTTTGTTAATATATTGTTTCTGACTTTACTATGCAGTACATGAAAGTACACATAAAACCTTTTACCCCTCAAAGGGGTGAAAGAGACAGAGAGAGAGTCAAAAATGAAAAATGAGTGTTTGGAACAAATCCCCAGCAGTCAATTTGTAAAGCAACCACACAAATTTCTTGTGTTTGAGGCAAAGAGTTTGTATATGCCACAAAAGCCACCCATAGATTAATTATTTGGTATTACCCTGTGTGAATGTGAATAAGCTAAATGAATGAAACAGAGTTTTATCTCAGCAGTTGGCCAGACAAGAAGCTTGTTGAATCTATTTACTACTGCAAATGAACAGCAAGTTATAGATTAATCTATCAAGTCAGTTGTGCTCTTTCCCTTATAACAATTTAACCTCTTCCAAACTAAATCCTGAATGATAAGCCCAACAAGAATGAAACATTTATGGTAGAACCATAAATCAAAACACCCGTTCTTCTGGGGTGAGGCAGCATACATTATAAATCTTTCTCTCAATGGAAAACCCCATTTAACATCAACAAATCAGTTCTATAATTCCAGGCTGAAATTTTTCAGCATTGCTCAAAAACAATGTACAATATCAAAGATCAATGGGGATACCTTGGGGACAAATCCTCATCTTACTTTTATGAAGGATAAATTCAACTTTGTGCTCATTTCAGAGATGTATGTAGCTGGTCTTTCAGTGTTAGAGGTAAAACAAAATTCTTTATAATACTGATGTTCTGAAGAAACTTCATTTTAACTTGACAATGTTCTATAATCAGTTGTGAAAAGACAAAAGCTTGTGGTTAAGTTTGAAAAAACTGCTTTATAGAAGTGTCGGTATAATTTGCTGCCAAATATAAACAAGCATAGTAAAAAAGTGAGGTTTTTTAATAAAAAGGCAATCATGTTAAATAGTGCTGTTCCCAATTATAACTTCAATAATCTATACTGTAAATATTCCATTAATGTCCATCAATGTATCTGATCTGAAGTATTACTCTAGGCAGCATACTCAGCTGGGTTTGATTTTCAAACTGATTCTGCAGGTTATTGGGTTGTTTTACAAATTTCTCACTGCTAATTGGTTTAATAGAACATAGATAAAAGAATTTGATGCAGCAGCAATTAAGCTTATCCAGCCGTGGCTTTTGAACTTTCTTGCTCCTTTTGTACCTAGATCCCTGCCTGCATGTTACCTACATTTCCAGAGGTAAAGTTGAGTAAAGATTACGTTTCAGATTTTATTTTTGCAATTTCAGATTAATAGCATATGTTTGCTCAGAGACTGGAGATAAATCTTCATTTAACAACCCAATAAATCCCTTACGGGTGGAGTCTAGGTAACTGAATGGAGCTAGCAGAGTGTTTTAATGGCCAGATGCTCTTCCTGTTGCCAATGTGGAGTGTTGTTCAGCAGATATATTCTCAGTGTGCACAGAGAGAGAAATATCCACTACGTAGGATCGAACTCGTAGCCTCCTGATTGTGAGGCAAAAGCTGCACCTTTAGGCCACTGCACCACTCTTGAAAATGCTGAGTCATACTTCTACAGCAACTGAGTCAGAAAGACTAAGTTTTCAGGAGCAACTTCCAGTTTAAAACTGATCTGACCATCTTGCTGTTTAGTCTAACCCTTTGTGTTAGCAGGAAAGTTTTCCTGCCCAGAAGAAACAGAATGATACTAGATTGAAAGCACTGTAGAAAATTAAAGTGGCGATTAGTCCCAACTTTGTCCCCAGCATTGCTCCAGCTGCTGTCAGTAATGAGCTTGTCCAGAACATGGGATGCCAAGTGCTGATATCAGCATTGAGCAGATTGACTGTCAGTTCACCCACTTTTAAGTTGATTCTATCCCATTTCTACATCAGCTCAGAATTTCTTTTAAGCTTGGATGGAAATTTTCCTTTAGAATAATAAATATTTGCACATTTTTCTTCCAGTATATTTGCATACATAAGCCATGGCATTTGCACAATAATCCTGCTGTGCATATTTCATCATTCCTCTTGCAGCGACTTGTTCCTCTTGTGGAAGCCCATGCTTGCCCAAGGCTTTCTTTAACACGTGTTTAGTTAAAGGGTTTCATGCATCTTGAGTGTGGTTTATTGTTCCTAAATGTCTGTTGCATCCCAGCTTTCAAAACAAAAACAAATCATATAGCCATTTTTCATAACTGAGTTTTTGACATCATGGCTTCAGCCATCATATGAGAGCACGTGTGTTTTTAGTTTCCTCCTGGTAGCTTTCAAGATTCTCTTGTGTGACTCATAGGCATCAGAAAAAAAGAAATAATTGTCTGGAAATCAGTCTTCTTTCCACATAAATATAAATTAACGCAAGTCAAATTTATAACTGAAATTAACAACTAAGAGTTTGAGGAAATAGATAACTTTTACTATCTTCTTAAAAAGCAAGAACCAAATGTACCTTCTTAGGACATGCATTCCATTACTGAGAACAGAAAAATTCCTTTCCACATACTCAAAACTCAAATATCCTTTCTAACCAATAGAAAGTACCGAACAGATTTATAGTGAGAGAACAGCCGTTCTCCAATATAACTGGGCCATCAGCCTTTGGGGCTATAAAGGTGAACATCAGAACCTTAAATTGTGCTTAAGTAAATTGTGCTTAAGTAATTGACTGTAAGTAATTGGCAGCAAGTGCAGATTTTTGAGGATACACAGATGATCCCTATACTTTGCATAGATCAGCAGGCTGGCCCTTGAATTTTGCAGTAATGCAATTTTCAGAAACTTTCCAAGCTAAACTTCATGTAAAAGGCAATGAAGGACAAATGTGAAATGGTAACAATATCACTGATTCAATTATAAAGAGGGCTTTATTGAAGAAACAAAACATACATTTGTTTTTGTTTTTACATTCTTCAATGTTCTCACAAAGGGAGAGAGGAATATCTACATTCAAGTGCCTTCTGCTGAATTAGACATGGATTTATTTATTTTATAAGAGAGGATAATGGGAGACGTGTGGTAGCCTAGAGGTTGGAGTTCTCCCCTCACAATCAGGAGGTTGTGAGTTTGATCCTAGGTAGAGGCAGATATCTCTCTTCCTGGGCACACTGAAAATATATCTGTTGAAAAAAAAATCTCTGCATTGGCAGCAGGAAGGGCAGCCATCCAGTAAACACTCAACTCCATTCAGTTGCCCAGACAGACTCCACCCTGCAAGGGATTAAGAGGATGAGGATAAGAGAGGATAATTGGTAAATAAATCTATCAGTATAAATCATTCCATTGTCACATACCTATCCATATTTACTCATAAAGCAGAAATGATGAGAAAGAAAAGAACAGTAAACTAATGTCATAATGGGTCATTTACTAGTCTGGCACTGAGGATTTTGCAGTAACCAACCAGGAACCCAAAACAGTGCTCATAAGTGTGCACTTTCAAGTTATAATAATCATGCAGCCCTTCTAAATAGTTGGTTGCACTTTAATTTTTAAGCAACCAATTTATGAAGCATTCTTGAAAAAACATGTTTCTACCAGCCTGATTAGTTCCTTAGCCTAGCTGAGAAATCAGTAATCCATTACTAATTTTTTCCAATATAAGTGATTTATGGCCTGAAAAAGTCTCCAATTAAGAAGATATTTCTCTAGGTTCAATCTGAATGCAATTCTAACATGCTTGCTTATAATGATGGGTATTCAGATTGTTGGAAGTTAACCCCCCCCCCTCCTAGGAAAATGAAATATTAAAAAGGCGGAGTATTTCCTCTAAAAAAAGAAGTAGAAACTCAGAAGCAGAAGCTCACCCTCACCTTTGTTAATGGGTGGGCCATTAAGGCCTGTAGGCCAGAGTATTCTACATAATAAGGCCTCTGCCCATCTCACCTGGCCTGGGAAGATTGCATCAGCCAGCACTCAGGTGAAGCCATGTGGTCCAGACAAAGCCGACAAAGTTAGCTAATACCCCCACCTCTGGGAGTCTGACAGCCAATGGGATATATTTCCTGCACAGGAACAGGAAATATTAAGGTGGGGCCCAACAGAAGTTATATAAGCAAGGGATTCTCAGCATCTCTTCTCTTTTCACTCAGGAGCTCCAAAGCATGTGATCCTGTCCACCATTTAAACCATCTTTCCAAGCAGTCACCATGTTTCCAGTGTCTTTCTTCCCCACTTGGAACTGAACCCAGAAGGATATTTCTTCCAACAAGATTACAAGCTTAAATTAAGCATATCAAATAATTTAAAAGCTAAAAAGACACTAGGATCATATTCTGTCTCTCTCCCCCTCCCTTCTTCCCTGCCTCCCTTCTATCTTATCTAGGGAACAAAACAGACAACCACTAATTTTAAATCCTCCAAGTAGATTCAATAACTTCAGTACAAGAAAGGGAATAGGCACATACAGTAATCCTGTCCTTCATCTTAAGGCAGACATATAGGGCATTCTCCCTCAGCCATTTCCTTCCTTTGGTGGCTACTATCTCATGAAGAAATCTAAGAATAGGGCAAATCTCTCTTGGAATCTATGCTGTTCCTAAGAATCTCTACTCTTTGGCCAGAAATAATCAATCTGTTTCACTATCTCAGATGCAAAAACAGAAACATAACATCTGACCTTTTAATACAATGTGATATTAAACAAGACATACTGATGTACAGGCAACACTGAGTTTCATGAACAAACTGGCTTAATCCTAAAGAAAGCAATAAGTTCCATGATCAAGCAAGGGATGTATCTAAGACACACTCACTGATGCCAATTTGTACATTCTGTACCTAAAGCAAAAACTTTGTTTTAGTGCTCTGTTTTTATGGCTTTGGTTTAGTGTTCTGTCATATGCCAAACCATGCTCATTTTCTCTTTTTCCTTCCATGTTCATATTTTGAGAAATGCACACTGACATATCTAGAACATTTAAATAGCAATATATACTCTGCAACTTCTCATTAAGAAAAAGTATCAAGATATGTTATCAAATGTTAATTCACTTGCCCCCAAAACTTTCAAACAGAGGGAACCTTCCCTGTAAGTCAACAGAAAATAACTATCATCTATATGAGAGTTTAAGAAGGAAACAGAATCGTGAAAAGAAGTAATAGGGAGTGTGGATGAGAGTTATTTAGAATTTATAAGAAAAATGTGTCCCTGCACAATCAGTGCCCTGATTCCAAAGAATGAGTTTATTAGAAATTATCAGACAAGCTCTAATTTGAATTTTAATAGATAGTAATAGCATTTAAGCTTATATACCACCCATAGTGCTTTACGGCACTCTCTGGATCAGGGGTCGCCAAACTTTTAGACCCCAGGGACCACCAAATTCATAATTTTAGATCCCAGGGTTCTGTGGGCGTGGCCTAATTTGTGGGTGTGGCTTGGTGATCATTTGACTGGCTGGGCATGGCTTGTATGTAAATATTATAAATATTTATATAAATATTTTTTTTTATAAAAAAGAGAAACTTTTACCCAAAAATCAGGCAAAGCAGGCAGGCAGATTGAGTTGCTCACAGAATTACAGATTCATTCAGAGATCTATCTATCTGCCATTGGCTAGCTCAGTCTTTCACATAAAATTTGCTAGCAAGCAAACTCACAAAATTAACTCACAACACACATGCATGTAAATACTGTTTTTTTATTTTTTAAAAAGAGTAACTTTCACCCAAAATCAGGCAAAGCAGGCAGATTGAGTTGCTCACAGAATTACAGTTTCATTCAGTGATCTATCTATCTGCCATCGGCTAGCTCAGTCTCTCAAATTTGCTTGGCATGAGTCTGCATTTGCTTGCTAGCAAACCTTCAGTCCTAAGGGAGGTTCGGCTGTGCTTAAAATCTAAAGACTAGCTAGAAAGCAAGAAATCCAACCATTTCCTGCTTCCTAGCTAATCTAAATCTCTCGGCAGAACAGAACAGCTGATGGTTGGAAAAAGGAAAAATAGCAATTTAGCAGGCAAGTTTGCTGAGTAAGGAGTGAGTGGGCGGGGAGGGTTCCCACAGGCCATCTGGGTGGTGCAGACTTGTGTTTCTGCACAGCCTGAATTAATTGCTTTAGAGGGGTGCTCTGGGGGTGAGATTTCTCTGCAGCCCATCAAAATTTTCTCACGGCCCACCAGTGGGCCACAGCTACAGCCACAGCCCACTGGTTGGCGATCGCTGCTCTGGATGATTTACAATGTCAAAGCATATTGCCCTCAACAATCTGGGCCCTCATTTTACCAACCTCAGAAGGATGGAAGGTTGAGTCAACAGGTTAAGCAATACTATTCCCAATTATAACTTAAATAATCTATATAATAAATACTCTATTAACATCATCAATGTATCAGATAAAATCTGAAGTATTACTATAGAGAGAACATTCATCCCTAGGAAGGGTGGAAGACTGAGTCAACATTAAGCCCCATATGGATTGAACTACAGGACGTGGGCTGAGCTAGCCTGCAATACTGCACTTTAACCACTGAATCACCAATACTCTTTTTTTTTTGTAATTTTTTTTTGAGTTTTCACAAAGAGAAAAAAAATACAAATAAAACATCTTTTTTGAAAGTAGAGTAATCCCGGGTTACATTTCTTCATACAGACACAAATTCAAGTTCATGCTCATTTTTATATTTTATTCCATATCTTATGACTATTTTACATTTTCTGCATAGCTTCTCCCCTCTTTTAATTTTTTCAATTTTATTTTAATTATCTCATCTCAATTCAAATAATTGTATTTATATTTTTTGTCTGTCCTGTTTCAATTATCTATAATCTTTTCTCATTAAACAAAATTTCTCCTTTAGTTACTGATTGGAGTATGACGCTTTTATATCTTTTAAGTTTATCCATTTAACTCTTATTTAGGCTTCAATATATACCCTAAGGTTATAACATTCAATATAATACATAACTACCATTTGGATTCTGCTTGGTACATTCTTAAATACACACTATATTCTTAAAAAAAGAAAAAATTATAAATGTATGTAATTAAAACAACACGTTCCATTCCAATTCAATTCTATCATTAATATTAATATTCATTAAAATCTTAACTTAACATTACTTTTCAATTAAATATCATACTTCTATGGAAACAATTATAAGCTTTCCATAATGAATTCCCCCCCCTTCACTTATATTTAAAAAGCATTAACTAATTAAAATGTTCCCGTTCCTTCCTAATTCAATTTTTTCATTTATTTTATTTCACTTATTTTATTCAGAAACATTTCACTAAATTACACTATTTTATCCCTCATTTTAATAATACGTTGTTTCCAATTTTCTAAAGTTATTTCTATTACTAATATAACAATACAATCTTATGTACCTTTACAGAATCCCTTTTTCAGTTAGATTTTCACCCCATTATCTCTAAATTGGTCCTGTTTCCCTATATCTTGCTGTGGTCCTTTGTAACTTCTTTTCCTTTCCTTCTTCCCTCTCTTCTTCTCTCTCCCTTTTTTACTCTCTTGTCTCTCTACCTATATTTCTCTCTTCTGTATCCCCTTTTCTGTTGCTTTCCAGTATTATACTTATTTTTTGAATTATTTTTCTTTTCTTTGGTTGCTTTTTTAAGTCTTAAATTCTCCATTCTCTTTCCCCCCTCCTTTTCTTTTTCTTCCCCACATAAAATTACTTGTTCATTAAAGATGGCTTCTTCTTTGTCCCAGTCTTCTTGTTTTGCAGTCTTTTCTTGTTGTTTCTCATAGTTCCAAATCTCCATTTCTAAGAATTGAAAAATGAAGCCAAAAGAACCCTTCCCTTCTTGTGCATCTTCTTTGTACTTTTTAAGTTCCATTTTCAATTCATCCAGAAGTGGTGCCATTGTATAAATTTTAAAACAACCACCCAATTAATTTTAGTCATTCAAATGTAATATCCAAGAATCCAAAGATTACCAAATAATCCAAGTACACGCAAGCTGTTTCTTTTTGCTCTTTTTTTTCACTTTCTCTTCCTGGGGTGACTGTTTAGTTACAAAGTTTCAGTTAAAATGTATCTTTTAGAAGTCTTGTTGAAGTTTTACTGTAGATTCTTTTTAATTCCAGGCAGTCTCCTCCCTCTTCCAGATCCTGCCCTTATTTTTTTTCTCTCCCTTCCTGCTTATGAAAAAAAAATTTTTTACTGTCCAGAAATCTTTATTATCCCTTTGGCATTTTGTTTTATTTTCAGCTTAATTGCCTATTGATGTCAAAGTGGATTTTTCTGATTTCTTATTTAAGTCTCTTAGTTGTCAGTATAGGGAAGGAGAGAGAAGGGGAAAAAAAGCCAAACCTTTCCCTTTTCCCTTTTCTTCGCTGCTTCCAATTCTTCTTTGGGAGCGATGTTATTTTTTTGTAAGTTTAAATTCCAGGGTACCTTAGTTGTTGCTTTTACAATTTAACCCTGTCAGCCAAAACTTTCACTTCTTATCTTCCTCCTGCACATTCTTTTCCGGTTGAGTTCTTCTTTGAGGTGGCCACTTCTGACCACTGCTGCAACCACCTTCGGGAAAGGGAGTAATGGCCAGCTGAGGAGGAGAGATGCAGCTCTCATCAACCCTGCTGGCAGTCTCCCCCCTCTTCACCACCTCTATGGGGTGGCTTAGCCCCGAAACCAGCTGGCTCGGGGCGCTCCAGTGGCAAGCCAGACCAAAACCGTGCACGATCGTGATTTCTGTCTGTTGCTGAAGAAACTTCAATCCGGAACTCCCCTCCAAATCACCAATACTCTTACAAGATACAAAGAATTGCGAACTATAAGTTTGAACAAAGGAATGCAAAACTTATGCAAAATGACAATTACCTAGAAACCTATCATTTGCAATGTCAATCATTAAAAGTCAAGATCAAAGACAAAAAGATGTTATATCTTCAACAACTATTATTTGTCTCTGTCTCTCTCTGTGTGTGGGAGGAAACATCTAGTGTTTTATAATTTGAAAATTGTAAAATATGATTTTGTCAGCTGCCATATAAGGAACATTTGTTGGGGAAAATTCACTTTTTCAAATCTGGAAAATCAAAAAAAGTAAAGGAAAAAGATTGAAACTCATTGACAAGTTAATTTATATATTAAAAAATAAGAAGGTAGATTTAAAATGTTTTGGATATTTGTGTACCTGTATTTCATCTTTTAAATTTTAAAATAAATAGAATGTGACATCCTTTATATTGTGATATAAAGGATGTCACAGTTTTATTTATTTTAGGTTAAAGTCCTTAACAAAATCTTCCTAACTCTGTAATTTATTTCCTGTTTATCACTAGTGATATACTAGACAACCTGTGACCCACTGGATCATTGTTTCAGAGACATTTTCTAAACAGAGAAACCAAATGACCACAGGTGGGTGAAATATAAGTGGAAATGAAGTAACTTCTGACTTCTGGTCAACTTTCCCATTAAGTTTCCTAGTGGGAAGTTGGCATGGAACATTGGAAACCTCCCTGTCCTCTGCTGTCCTGTCCTCTGCTGTCACCCCTTTTTTCTCCCTGCCTCCTTCTCCCATTTCCTGTTAATTTCCCCATTGACAATAAAGAATAAGAGAAGCTGTGCAAGTCAAGGAGGATGAACAGATAAGTGGGGGTGTGCAAGAGATGTCACTTGGATCAGAAAGGTGCATGGGAATGCAGCGTCGGTCAGAAAGAGTGAACAAGGTTCACAAGTGGTACAATGTGGATTGGAGAGGGCATGCAGGCATGAAGCACAGTATGGGAAAGGTATATCAGAGTACGCGAGAGGTGCCATAGAAATTGGAGAGAGTGTGCAGTCAGCAAGGGTGCATGGGGATGTATGAGTAGCCACCATGGTGTGAGCACTGAGAGGCTGGGGATGTTGCACAGGTAAGGCAGGCTTACTTGAGCATTGTGACCTTCCCTGCCAGTTTCTCTGTTGCTAATGCAACAGAGCTTCCCAAAGCAAGACAAGCTGGCAAGGGGTGTGAGCAATCTTAGACAAGTTTATACGTCTTGTTTTTTCCCTTTTTGGGAGAGAATATTAGAAATGACAATCGGGTGACCGTGGATGACTGTGGTAGCTTGGTAGTACAGAAGCAGCAACAGTGTGGTGGCACTGAAACAGTCAGAGCTTCTCCCAAATTTCATTCCCATGGGAATAATTGGTCCCGGCATTCTGTAAGTTAGTCCATTTGAGGTACCTTGGTTGAAAAATTGTTGCTTATGATGCCCTCTTTTACCCAACTGGAAGTTACAAACAGTCAGATATGAGGATACCAGTAATATATAAGTCTAACCCTTCATCTTCAATATAACAAAACAGCTTAGGTCAGAGTTGCTTTGTGATTGCAGATACCACTGTTTTTTTTTCTTACCTTTTTAGAAATAATTTATAAAAAGGCTAGTTTTTTCCCATAGACAAAAAACCCACAATGATTGGTGAAAAAAGTACAAAACAAATCAAAACCAAAATAAGATTTCCCTAATAAGATTATCAGATCATCAGAACTGAATGCATCACCTAGTATAGAATTTTCATGTTCAATTTGCTCAGTAGGACATTTTGTGCACTTCACCTCCAAATCATGAAGATGAATAATGCAACTTAAACCACTTCAAAAGTTTGAAGCTTAAAAATGGTGTCAGCCATTATTTTCTAATCCAAATACTATTTTGGAAAGAATCACTGAACTGAAATAACATCTTGAACTAGAACACAGCTGGTATGTGAAGTCCTACTAGGCATCCTGATCTTGATGGATGAGATATATCATTTGTTGCCTCTTTGGTTCCACTAGAATATCTCCTGCAGCAGTCAAATGCAGCTTTTTCAAAATTCAGGTTAACCTCTCTCTCTTCTCTCTTTTTGGTCCCTAACAAAATGCTTGTTTAATGCTTGATGGACTACTGTTTACCTTCCAAAAAAAAAGCAGAGCTACTGTCTTCATTCCTATGCTGAATAATGTTCACATTCCCTAACTCTAAGTGACAATGAAATTTAATCCAGTCCTTGAAATAAAGAAGCTCTTTTACTTCAGCTAGATACTGCTATGAGCAGCGCTTCATCTAACATTTTAAAAGATAAGCAATTTTGGCTTTAAATTTTGAAAGCAAGTATTAATGGTCTTGATTCATGCAGAGCTATGAATACATAATAATCAATACTTTTATTGGCAGCTCAACAGAGAAATGTAATTTGAAATGATTTGAACATATAGGGTAGAAAAAGAAAACTCTTTAAAAAGTGCCTTTCGGTACCTCTGTTATTCTAAGTCCTCCTAGAATTGCTCATATAATAATATGCCTCATTTATAAATGAATCCCAACACTCCAAGTCAATTATTCTGAATGGAAGGTCATCTTCAGAAATGTTCACATCATTTTGATTTAAGTAGAAGTTCAAGGTATTGTTGCACTTTTTGTCATTTTTATGGCTATTGGGTCCTGATTTGGTTTCTATAAAGAGCAGGGCATACTTTATTCCCAATTCATTATGATTTTAGTCACTTTGGTTGTCTTCAGCTGTAGCAACTTTGAAAATCATAATTAGATCAAGAATCATGGAACTGAAAATTGAATGTGGTCTTTTACTTAGGAAAGGAATCTTACTTGCATGTCTAGTTTTCTAGAATGAAGCTGAGGAACAAGAATGCATGCTGGATGGGGAAGAATCCTGACCAAAAGCTTCTAAAAGTTCTGTTGGTTGATGGTTCTCACTGCCAGAAAGTTTCTCCTTATTTCCAGGTTAAATCTCTCCTTGTTCAGTTTCCATCCATTATTCCTTGTCTGGTCTACAGGCGCTTTAGAAAATAGTTGGATTCCTTTCTCTCTGTGGCAGCCCCTCAAATATTGGAAGACTGCTATCATGTCTCTCCTGGTCCTTCTCTTCACTAGATTAGCCAAGCCAGTTCCTGCAACGGTTCTTCATATGTTTTAGCCTCCAGTCCCCTAATCATCCTGGTTGCTCTTCTCTGTACTTTTTCTAGAGTCTCAACATCTTTTTTATAATGTGGTGCACAAAACTGGATGCAGTACTCTAGGTGTGGTCTTACTAAGGCTTTATAGCAGGGGTGGGCAAACTACAACCCACAGCCCACATCCAGCCTGTTGGTCTGTCCAATCCGGCCTGCCCCTGAAAAAAAATTGCTGGGCGTGGTTTATTGCCTTGTGCCGCGTGGCCCTCAAAGCTGCAAAACAGTGCGGAGCGCTCTCGGGGTAGGAAAGAAAAGAACTTTGCAAAGGCCTCGGCTGGGAGTTCAAAATCACCTTCGAGTGCGACCTCTCTAAAGGTGAGTCCCCGCCGATCCCCCTTTTTTTTCCGGGGCTTCCAGGCTTAAACTTTGCAAAGGCAAAGTTTACAGGCTGGAGCTTCTTCCCGCTGAGGAGCGGGAAGGGTTCCGCCCGGCGGGCGGGCAGGCTGCTTGGAGCCACCTAAAGCTAGGCTGCTGCTGGTGGAGCCTTGCCCTGCCTTGGTGCCCTGTTTCCCGGCTCAGTGGTCCTGCTCGGGCGGCACTTTAAAAGCCTGCTCCCAGCACCCAAGCAACTTCCCAGCAACTTTTGGCTTCCTTTTTCCTTGCAGGCGCTCGGTCCTGGCCCCAAGCAGCGCGGTGGAGGGGAAGCCCGGTGGGCAGGTGGGCTGCTTGGAGGAGGTGATCTGCTGTGCGGCTCAGGGCCAGGCACGAGCGCCCGTGAGTTAAAAGGAAGCTGAAAGTTGCTGGGAAGTTGCTCAGGTTTCCGGGGCTTCCAGGCTTAAACTTTGCACAAGCAAAGTTTGCAGGCGGGAGTGTCTTCCTGCTGAGGAGCAGGAAGGGTTCCGCCCGGCCGGCGGGCGGGCTGCTTGGAGCCACCTAAAGCTAGGCTGCTGCTGGTGGAGCCTTGCCCTGCCTTGGTGCCCTGTTTCTTGGCTCTGCGGTCCTGCTCGGGCAGCACTTTAAAAGCCTCCTCCCAGCACCCGAGCAACTTCCCAGCAACTTTTGGCTTCCTTTTAACTTGCAGGCGCTCGTGCCTGGCCCCGAGCTGCGCGGTGGAAGGGAAACCCAGAGCACTGCCGGGTCACCTCCTCCAAGCAGCCTGCCCGCCCTCCAGGCGGAACCCTTCCCACTCCTCAGCGGGAAGATGCTCCTGCCTGCAAACTTTGCCTGTGCACAGTTTAAGCCTGGAAGCCCCGGAAATCCGAGTAACTTCCCAGCAACTTTCAGCTTCCTTTTAACTCACGGGCGCTCGTGCCTGGCCCAAGCCACGCATCGGAGGGGAAGCCTGGCAGGCGGGCGGGCGGGCTGCTTGGAGGAGGTGACCTGGCGGCACTCTGGGCTTCCCCTCTGCCGCACGGCTCGGGGCCAGGCATGAGCGCCCGCGGGTTAAAAGGAAGCTGAAAGTTGCAGGGGAAGTTGCTCGGGTGCTGGGAGCAGGCTTTTAAGAGCTGCGCCCCAAGGAGCAACTGGTGGCCGGAGCGGCCAGGACTGGCAGTGGCGGCAAGGGGCCGACCTGCGCGGGGGGGCCTGGGGCAGTTTTCTCCCGCGCCTGGCTTTGGAGCAGCCTGCCGTGCACTTTTGGGCATCTGGCTTGCTGCATCCTGGGCGCGCCTTTGCCTCACCTCTTGGCTAGCAGCAGCAGCAGCAGCTCCACTGCCGCCTCCTTCCTCCCCTAATTCCCGCTGTTGTGATGCGTATTCCCATAGACCCGAGCACCAGCAAGCGCTTCACACCTCCCTCCATGGCCTTCTCCTGCCGTAAGATGGGAGAGAACAGTGGTTCACAGTTTATCCGTAGGCACTGGAGGAGTTATGTTTTGAGGGGTGGGCGTTTATTTATTTCTTATCTTATAAGTGGCCAACTTGTGTAAGCTGAGGGGGTACATTCATATATACACACACAGTCGTTTATTCGTAGGGGAAGAATCTGTCTATCTATCTATCTATCTATCTATCTATCTATCTATCTATCTATCTATCTATCTATCTATCTATCTATCTATCATCTATGTTGTGTTTTTAATCGGAAGAATATCATGTCTGCGCATTAGGTACAGTGACTTGATTTTGCGGAGCTGTGTGCTGACCCGGCCCGTCTGTCAAATTTTAAAAGTCAATGCGGCCCCCAAGCCAAAAAGTTTGCCCACTCCTGCTTTATAGAGTGGTATTAATACTTCCCTTGACCTTGACTGTATCCCTCTGTTAATACAACTTAGGCTTGCATTAGCTTTTTTGGCGGCTGCTGCACACTGCTGGCTCATATTTAGCTGGTTGTCCACTGAGACTCCAAGATCCCTCTCACAGTTACTGCTATTATGCCTGGTTTCACCCAGTCTATATGTGTACTTTGGTTTTTCTTGCCTAAGTGTAGGACTTTACTTTTCTCTATACTGAATTTCATTTTATTAGATATGGCCCAGTGTTCTAGTCTGTCAAGATCCATCTGGATCTTGAGCCTATCTTCTTGGGTGTTAGCTATTCCTGCCAGCTTAGTATCATCTGCAAATTTGGTAAGTTCCCCTTCTATTCCCTCATCTAAGTCTTTAATGAAGATATTGAAGAGTACTGGGCGTAAGAAGGAACCTTGTGGCACCCCACTACTTACTTCCCTCCATGTAGACTTAGACCCATTAAGGACTACTCGCTGAATATGGTTTACCAGCCAGTTGCAAGTCCATCTAGTGGTAGTGCTATCTATTCTACTTTTTTCTAGCTTACTAAGAAGTAGGTTGTGGTCTACTTTATCGAATGCCTTGCTGAAATCTAAATATATTATGTCCACAGTATTTTGCTGGTCTACTAATTTAGTCACTGTATTGAAGAATGAAATAAGATTGGTTTGGCATGATCTTCTTTTAACAAACCCGTGCTGACTGCTAGTTATTACTTTACTTGTTTCTAGATGTTGGCAGATCTGTTTTTTATTATCTTTTCCAGTATCTTCCCAGGTATTGATGTTAGGTTGATTGGTCTATCGTTTCCTGGGTCTGTTTTTTTTTCCCCTTTTTTGAAGATGGGGACCACATCAGCTCTTTTCCAGTCCTCTGGTAGTTCCCCAGTGCTCCAGGATTTTTGAAAGATATGGTGCAGTGGTTCTGAGATGACCTCTGCCAGCTCCTTTAAAACTCTGGGATGTAATCCATCAGGCCCCAGTGATTTGTTTTCATCAAGATCAGACAGGTGTTCTCTTCCTATTTTTTTTTTGCTTATTTTAACTTTTATTTCTGGTCTGTCTTTTACAGTTATGTTTTTGGTGGGTTGAACAAAATTTGTGTGTGTGTGTGAAGACAGAGGCAAAGAATGAGTTCTGCTTTATCTCTGTTGCCTGTTACTTCCTTGCCATAATCTCTCTTTAGTGGACTGACTGTTTCCTTGATTTTTTTTCTTGTTATTTATATATTGGAAGAAACTTTTTTTTTAATTATCTTTGCCTTTTGTTGCAAGTCTTTGTTCGTTCTGAGCCTTTGCTATCCTGACTTTCTTTTTGCAGATTCTGGCTATCTGCTGATATTCTGTCTTAGTTGTATGTCCTTCTTTCCATTTTTTCTACTTGTCCTTTTTTTCTTTCAATTTGCCAAAGAGATCTTTGTGTAGCCATGCTGGTTTTTTCTTGGATTTCTTGTTTTTCTTTCTCAGTGGTATTGTGACCAAACTACTCTTTTTCATTTTGTGCCCTTAGTTCATCCATTAGAACAGAATTCTAAGTGCAACAGTTACAGTGATCTAAGTTCTATTAGGATCATAGTAGAAGAGCAATGATGGTAAAAACAGCAGGGCTAAAAACCAGAAAGTTTTAAGTTCTAATTCTGTTTTAGGCACAAAGACAGCTGGGGGATCCTGGACAAGTCACTCTCTCTCAATCCTAGGAGGAAAGTAATGGCAAGCCACTTCTGAAATCTTGCCAGTGTGTTGCTAGAACTGCAGATGAGATGATAGCACACTGCCTTCTTCCTTTTGTCTAAAATGAGGTAAAATTCTGATGGCAACAGATGCTTCTCTACCATCATCTACCATTTTCTTAAATGTTTGATTGCAATGATGGAAATGACTGTAAGTACATGCAAACAAAGTCTCAAAGGAATATTCCAGCTCTATGGTATGATTTTAATTTCTTAATAGGTTAATTTATTAAAGATGGCAGGGAAGGTAGAAATGTGAGTATAATCAATTTTGAAACACAAGTTGTGGAAGTGGATTGCAGATCAGTAAGGCAATCATTCTGACATTTTCAACGTAATCTTATATCTGGTGCATTTTTCATAGATGTAGATGAGCTCTTCAAAATAAAGATACTACATCAAAATATATACCAACTACATATCAATGATTAACAAAAAAACCATATATCTTATTTTCTGGGTGTGGCATTTCTGCTGAGAAAAGCCATGACTGAAATATGCAGACTTCACGATTTGGCAGGTTTGAGGTGTGTATAAGGTGAATATACCAGTTCCCCGCAAAACATAAAAAGCATGTAAATGGAAAGGAATGCCTTCTTTCATTTAATTATTCAGATTTTCTGAGCTGTTTATTATCATCTGCAGACTTAAATAAATAACATAACCCAGTTTCTCTTTATTCTTTTTTGAAAAAGTTACACCTCAAAATGTATCTGTTTGCATATGCCTTTTTCTATTTTCTATTTTTCCATCCTCAACTGCTTTTATTTGTTTTCTGGATGGTTTTGTTTGTTGACTTTCTATACAGGGAAGCAACATTTTATTGTCATTATCATTTTGTATTCACAAGGGTACCTCTTTTTTTTTTAGGCTTCGAAAAAGATTTATTGTTGTTATTAAGCACGTGGGATTCTTCCAGAACAGGTGGATCACCAAAATGAATGGGACAAGATTACAGCCTATCTCTGATGCATTCACACAGCTCTGATTAAGGGTGTTTCCATCAGTACTGCATTACTGATAGCATTACTGCATTCCATCAGTACTGCATTACTTACAGCAGTAACAACAATAACCATCCTTAAGCGTCAATACTGAAGTCACTTTTTTTCAAAAAAATTATCCTATTTATGTTCTGTCCCCTCATTTGAATTCTTGAGATCCCCGCGCTTTGATTGGCCAAAGCGCAGGGCGCTCTGATTGGCTAGGCGAGCCGCGCCGATTGGCTCGCTGAGAATCTCCCGCGATTGGTCAATTCGAATCGTGGGAGATTCAAAGCGGTGTCATTGGCCGCGGCCGCCGCAGCTTGGAAATAAAAAGCCGCGAAGTTTTCCTATAGCCCCAGTTCGGTTCCTGACTAATAAAAAGAGCTTGAAACACAGTCACCGACTCCTGGCTTCTGTCCACGCAGACGTAACACTGGTGACGAAGATGGGATTCTCATCCTGAACCGAAGCACGTGTCCGACGGAAGCCAGCCAACCGACAAGATGGCCAGCATTGCGCCACCGACCCCCTTCAACCCCGCTACCGAGGACTGGGAATCTTACACGGACAGATTCCACATGTTCCTCGAATGCAACGATCTGAAGGATGCCATGGGACCGAAGAAATAAGCCATCTTCCTAACACACTGCGGGCCCGCAGTATTTAAGATTGCAAAAACACTAGCCAAGCCCACCGACGTTACCGCGATGGATTGGAAGGACCTCGAACCATTGCTCCGGAATCACTACGCCCCAGCCATGCCCATCCTCATCCGACGGCACGAATTTTATCGGCGGGACCAGCGGTCGGGTGAGAGTCTCAGTGATTTCGTTGCAGAGCTGCGGCGCCTGGGAGGACTATGCGAGTTCTCCAACATGAATGAGGCCCTTCGGGACTGAATTGTGCTCGGCCTTTGGGACCCCGTTCTCCAAAGTCGGTTGATAGCTAAGGGCAACATCGCTCTTGCCGATGCCATCTCCGAAGCCACGGCCGCCGAAGCTACCCGACAGTCAGCAGACTGCATGCGGAGACCGAACGCCGGGGACCGCAAACAACAACCCTGCAAGGTCGACCGAGGCCCAACCTGAAACCACCACCCACCAGGGTGAACTCCACTCGACCTCGGGCACGTCCGACGAAGAGGAAGACATCCACCGTCTCCAGGCAGGCCGCGACCAGAGCAGCCGGCGGAGTCGTAAGTCGAGGACCGCGTGTGCCGGTTGTGGAGGCGACCACCCCAGATCCGAATGCCGGTTCTTCGACTCTGTTTTCCTGCACTGCGACAAAAAGGGCCACATCGCACGCGTTTGCCGCCTCAAGAAGACCCACAGCCCGGAGAAGGCAGAGCTTCGTGCCGGCGTTACAGCTGCGATCTTGGGGCTCTGAGATCGCAGCTGATATTTTCGCCCCTGGTCGGTCCTAACGGACCTAAATCGTCCCGGAGAGACGGTGATCGTGAAGGGCACTGTTCCAGGATCCCAGAGACATCGCAAAGTCTCTGGTTAGATTCGGAAGAAGCCCTTTTGCTGGCGGCGGAGAGGCAGCCTCCATAGCTGCTGAAGTCGGGACAGCTCCGAAAAGAAAGTGACTGGATTGAAGTGTGTCGGTTGGGTGAGAAAAACTCTTTGTGTTGAAAATTCGCTGAGGTTGGAAAGTTCATTCTGAAGAGAGGAGGAAGCTGTGAGATTTTTTTTTGATTGAAATTGTTTGAGCGGCGTTTTTAAAGTGCTGTCAAATTGAGGCTTGGGGTGTTTTTTGTTTTTTGTTTTTTCTATATTCCATGGGAAAGATTTTATTGTGACTTAGGTAACCGGACTGAATTTTCTTTTATATATACTTTTAGGCTCCCTTTGACTTTTTTATTTTTTTTAGGATAGAGGCTTCCTTTGGCTATTTTTTTTTCCCTTTTTTTTTGTATATATTAATTCTTTTTTCCGGTTGGGGCTGAGAAAGAGCATTAAGAAACTTTGTAACACTGCCAACTAGAGGCTTGAAAGTATTCTATTTGAATTGGAGAGAATTGCAAAAAGACCTCATCTCAAGGACTTTGGAACGTGATAAGATAGAGGGAGAGCACAGCAAAATATTATTGCAGGTGCTTTCCTGGACTGTTATCAACACTTGAGGTTTGGCTTTGAAGCTGCTGGAGAAGAGAGTCATAACAAGAGCCTTGGATAAATAACAAAGTGCAGTGTGTTTTCTTATATGTACCCCATTCGCTAGCTTTTTTTTTTTAAATCTTAATTTCTAGTAATATTTTTATTTTTGCCTTTTACTTTAAAGGGAAAGCCTCAGAGTCTTTTCTCTTTTCTTCTTTATTTTTTTTTTTCCTTTTTATTGGGACTTTTTTGCTTTTCATATTTATCTTTTTGGATTATTCTGTTGTTGTGGTTGATTTTTTTTTTTTTTTAATTTTTCTTCTTCCTTTTTTGGATTATTTTTTGGATTATTGAGATTTTTTAATTGGATTAAGGTGTGAAGATCCTGAAGGAACTTTTTGTTTTTTGTTTTTGTTTTTTCTCTTTTTGCTTTTTGCTTTTTCTTTTGCTCTTAATTAATATTATTATCTTTTGGATTTGTTGGTTTTTTCCTTTCTATTTTTTCCTTTTTTATGGTGGACTATTTCGTAATTGGATTAGGGTCTAGAAGAACCTGAAGATCTTTCTTCTTCCTTTTTTTCTGTTTCTTCTTTGGTTTCGTGTTTTTTACTATTGGAGTTTTCCATTTTGGATTATAATTGGCTGCTCTACCAGTTGGGTTAAAAGTTAAGAAGAATTTGAAGTTTTGGAAACATTGAAATGAGCAAGAAATCAATACCATCTAGCATTGCTGCTTCTACCTCTGCTTCCCCACCAGCTGGAGGACAACGTTTAATTCAGACAATGTTGAAGCAAGATAAGGAACAAGAAAAAATAACTTTACAGTTACAGATGATTATGCAAGGAATTCAAGAACTTAAGACAAAATCAGATATTATTGAACAAAGAACAGGAAATATTGAACAAAGAACAGAAAATATTGAACAAAGAATAGAAAATATTGAACAAAGAACAGAAAATATTGAACAAAGAATAGAGAAGACTGATGAAAAAGTGGAAAATATTAAACAAATGATGGTTAAGTATGAGGAGAGATTCCAAAAAATTGAGGAAGAAGGAAAACAAAGAGAGAAGAAGATTGGAAATATTGATAGCAGATTAACAGCGGTTGAACAAGAAAAAGGTGGGATGTTGAGGTGGGAGATGGAAAGGTCAGAATTTTACCTTAGATTTCAAAATATAGAGGAGGAAAAAGGAGAAAATTTGGCAGTGGTAATGATAGAAATTTTGGCAGATGTTTTGGAAATTACAGAGGAAAAGATGATGGATGGAATAGATGAGATATATCGAGTCTATACAAGATATGCGATGAGAAATAAATTACCCAGGGAAGTCCATATTAGATTTACCAAAAAATCCATTAAAACGCAAATATTACAAGTAGCAAGAGAGAAAACACTGAAATACAAGGGTAAAGAGGTTGTGGTTTTAAAACAAATACCTAGAAGAGTGAGAGAGATGAGAAGAGAATATCGATTTCTGACCAAAATACTATTGGAAAACGAAGTGAATTATAGATGGCTGATTCCAGAAGGATTAATGTTTACGTGGCAAGAGCAGAGACATAGAATTGACTCAATTGAGAAAGCAGAACTTTTTCATGCAGAATTTTTTGGAGGAAGAAAAGAGGAAGCAGAGAAAGAGGTTTCATTAATTGAGTTTCAAGATGAACAACTGGAGACTGAAAAAGAGAAAGGAGCAATAGGGGGACAGATTGATAGTAAAGAACAGCGTGAAGTGAGATCCACGAGAGCTGTTAGACCTAAATATAAAGCATAATCATGGAGGAAAAAAAACTGATTACAATGAATATAAACGGACTTAATTCAGCTGTTAAAAGAAGGAAAACTTTTCATAAATTAGAGAAATTAAAATTTGATATAATTTGTTTACAAGAAGTTCACATTAAAAAACAACATGAACAATTGTTATTACAGCCAAAATTAGGGAAAACATTTACCTCTTTGACCCAATGTAAGAAAAGAGGTGTGGTTTTATACATTAAAGAGGCTATTCCAGCAAAATTGATTTACTCGGATGATGATGGAAGAGTATTAATGGTAGAAATAATGGATAATAATATAAAAATACTCTTGATTGCAATTTATGCTCCGAATGATAAACAAGAAGAGTTTTATAAAAAACTGCACATGAAAATAATTGGACTGGACTATGTTAATATAATTATGATGGGAGATTTTAATGGAATTGTGGACAATAAACTGGACTATATAGCAACAACAACAAAGCAAAATAGAAAGGTTCTCCCAAGGTCTTTTTTTAAAATGACAGATGAATTAACTTTAAAAGATATTTGGAGAGAAAGAAACGTTAAAGCTAAACAATATACTTTTTATTCAAATAGACATTTATCATGGTCCAGATTAGATATGATTTGGATCTCAACAGAACTAATATCTAATATTAAAGAAACAAGCATTGAAACAAGTACCTGGGCAGATCATAGCCCAATGACAATTAAATGGAAGGGACAAAAAAAAAGATCGAGATGGACATTAAATAATACTATTTTAAAGGAGAAAGATTTTACACAATGGATGGAGAAGGAATTGGCTTTTTTCTTTAGAGAAAATAAAAAAGAAGATACTTCAACGCAAAATGTGTGGGATACTATGAAGGCATACGCTAGAGGTTTGATAATAGATTATACAAGAAAAAAGAATATTAGGAAAAGGCAAGCTTCTAAGGCCTTGGAAAATGAGTATAAAACTCTTGAAAAAGAATTACAGAAAATGCCACAGAAAAAGGATATTAAATTGAAGCTGGATGTAATCAAACATAAAATGGAATTAATAGAGAAAGAAGAATTGGCACAGAAAATTAGAAACTCTAAACAGAATTATTTTGAAGATGCAAATAAACCAGGTAGATGGCTAGCATATAAATTGAGAAAAGAGAAGGAATCAAGAAAAATATTGAAGTTAATAGATGAACAAGGCCAAGTTTGTTATGGGAACAAGGAGAAAAAAGAAATTATCCGAGATTTTTATGGGCAATTATATAAACAAGAGAATATTGATGAAGGAAAAGTCAAACAGTATTTACAGGAAGCTAATTTACCAAAGATACCTAAAGAGACTGAAGAAATGCTAGAAAGCAATATAACAATGATGGAATTAAATGAAGCATTTAAGAGACAAAATAATGGGAAAGCTCCGGGCCCAGATGGGCTTCCAGTAGAATTTTATAAAACATTTCAAGAATTATTGAGCATCCCATTGTTAGAAGTTATGAATGAAGTTATGTTAAAAAAGATGATACCTAAAACATGGTCAGAGGCCTATATCACACTTATACCAAAGGAAGAGACTGACCCATTGCAAATTAAGAATTATAGACCTATTTCTTTATTGAATGCAGACTATAAAATTTTTGCTTCAATTTTAGCAGAAAGACTTAAAAAATATTTAAATAATTTTATTCACTCAGATCAAAATGGATTTCTGCCAAAGAGACAAATTAGAGACAATATGAGAGTAATCTTGGACACTTTGGAATATTATGAGGCTCATCCTGAAAAGCAAATGGCTTTGATATTCCTAGATGCTCAAAAAGCATTTGACAACGTCAACTGGAGATTTATGTTATTATTATTGGAGCAGATGGGTTTTGCTAAAAAATTTATTCAAGCAATAGAAGCTATATACAATAAACAGACAGCAAGGGTAATGATGGAGGGGGAACTTACAGATTTTATTAATATAAGGAAAGGCACAAGACAAGGATGCCCCCTATCTCCTTTGCTATTTGTCTTGACCTTGGAAGTCTTGAATAGAAATATTAGGGATGATAAAAGCATAAAAGGAATGAAAATTAAGAAGGAAGAATTTAAGCTACAAGCTTTTGCTGATGATTTAGCTTTTATTTTGGAAGATCCGATTGAAACAGCTCCAAAGTTACTGGAAAGGATAGAGTCATATGGAGAGGTGGCTGGTTTGAAAATAAACAAAGATAAAACAAAGATTTTGACAAAGAATATGTTATTGAGACAGAGAGAAGAATTGGCAGATCTTTTGAAAATTCAAGTTACAAATAAGGTTAAGTATTTGGGGATATATTTGACAACAAGATGTAGCACATTAAAGGAGAATAATTATATTAAACTTAAACAACAGATAACTACAGATTTGAAGAAGTGGGAAAACTTGCAATTGTCATTAATAGGGAGAATCTCAACAATTAAGATGAATATCTTACCTAGAATTTTATTTTTGTTTCAAACAATACCAATTAGGCTTGGAAAAGACTATTTTGAAGATCTAAATAAAATTATGTTGAAGTTTATATGGCAAGGTAAAAAAGCGAGAATAAAGTTAAAGCTTTTGCAAGATGCTAGAATTAGAGGAGGTTTTGGTCTGCCTAATTGGGAATTGTATTATCAAGCTGCAAGTTTGATGTGGGTCAAAGAATGGATAACATTAAGGAAACATAGGTTGTTGACACTAGAAGGGCATGACTTGCTGTTGGGTTGGCATGCTTTTTTATGGTATAAGGGAACTAAAACACAGGGTTATTTTAGAAGACATTATGTACGGGAGTCTTTGTGGTTAAATTGGGAGAAGATAAAAAGACAATGTTATTTGAAAATTCCAGTTTGGTTATCGACCATTGAAGCATTTTCCTATCCTATAATTTACAAGAAGGAACAAACAGTTAGATATGGGGAACTTTTGGATGAAAAGGGTGAACTTAAATCGATCCAAAACTTAGAAGAACAAGGAATAAGGATGAATTGGTTTTCATATGCACAAATACACTCAAGGTATGATGAAGATTCTAAAACGGAGGGATTTTATGATAAACAGACTGATTTAGACAAGATCTTGATGGGTACTGATGAGAAGGTGATTAAAAAATTATATGGTTATTTACTGGGAATGAAATTAGAGGAAGAACAAGTTAAAGAAACTATGATTGTTTGGGGGAAGAATTTTGGATATGGGATTGATTTGGAGAAATGGCAGAAATTGTGGTCTCAAAATTATAAAATGACAATGTCAACAGCATATAAAGAAAACTTGTATAAGATGTTTTACAGGTGGCACTTTCCTCCGACAAGAATAGCAAGAATGTTTAAGAACAAATCTGAAAAATGTTGGAAATGTCATCAGATACCCGGCTCGTATTACCATATGTGGTGGACTTGTGAGGATGCTAGAAAATATTGGACTATAATTCGCATGTGGTTGGAAAAAATGACAAAGAAACATATAGATTTGAAACCAGAGATCTTCTTATTGGGAATTTTACCTGATATATATAGTAAAGATTTGAAATACCTGATTGTAAATGTATTAACAGCGGCCAGGATTGTATTTGCTAAAAATTGGAAGAATGAGAAAATACCATTACAGGAAGAAATTATTAAGAAAATATTGGAATGTGCTGAGATGAGCAGATTGACATTTGAAATTAGAGAGCAAGAGGATAAACAATTTTACGAAATTTGGGATCTTTTTTATAAATGGCTAGATGATAAAATACGATAATAGAATATTTAGAATGCTAGAGAGTAAGGATTATCTTTATTTTGTCATTATTTTGCTATTTGCTATTATATTTATAAAGGATTTTTTAGGATTGATTTGATATGATTAGATGATTTGTTATAGAGTAAACTGGTTTAAAGTATTGTTAGCTCATTAAGCAAAAATGATTAAAAATATAGTCAAAAATTTCTTTTTTTAGTGATATTAGGATATATAATTTTGGATTGACAATATGAGTTGTTATGTAACATAATTGTAATTGAGACTACAGAATGAATGCACAAAAATGATGAACCAACTGACACACTGGATGTACATATAAGATTTGATGTTTTTATGTTTTGTTTGTCTTGTTTGTTTGTAGAAAATTAATAAAAACTTTTTCAAAAAAAAAAAAAAAGAAGACCCACAGCCCCAGGCGATGGGACCCGAGCCAGCGGAGATGAGAGAGCACACTCCCCAGGACCAGAGACCGGCCAACAGACAACCGCTGGGAGCGAAACGGACGAGCCCAACGAAGCGGCGAGGCCAGGCGAAGAGAAGAGACACATCAGACGGTCACCATCGGCCACGCCACAACCACAGATGCCAGAAAGGTCTACGTGGAGGTAGGCATCGAAGGCGAACCCTGTAAAATGGAGGTGGACTCTGGGTCCTACCTCTCAATGGTAGCCTGGCAAGAAATTAAATGCTTGGTGCCTACCATCCAGAGAAAGCAACTAGAAAACCAGAGACTAATCCTCAAGGACTACCAGGGAAACCGTATCCCTGTAGTCGGAACAGGACAATTTACAGTGACCTACAAGGGACATGCCGAAAGACTTCCCTTAACCATTGTCGATCGAGACCGACCTAGCCTACTGGGACTTCAATGGTTCGCACCGCTAGGCATTGCAGTCACGGGCATCGACCACATCGTCGAAGCCGACTGGGAGCAGCGACTGGCCCAGGATTTCCAGGAAGTGTTCGACGGTACCCTAGGCAAGTACCGAGGGCCCCCTATACCCTTCAGCCTAGACCCCCACGTTCCCCTGAAATGCCTAAAACCAAGGCGGGTACCGTTCGCACTCAAACCGAAGATAGACGAGCAAATTGACAAGCTCGTAAAGCAAGGGGTATTTCAACCCATAGACCACGCCCAGTGGGAGACCCCCATAGTCACCCCGATTAAGCTTGATGGGTCAGTGAGAATCTGCGGGGACTATAAGGCCACCCTAAATGGCGCCTTGCAGCAAAGCGCTTACCCCGTCCCCGTAGTGCAGCATCTCCTACACTCACTGGGAGGGGGCAAAGTTTTTGCGAAACTCGACCTGGCCCAAGCATACCAGCAACTGCCGGTCGACGAGGAAACTGCTAAGGCACAAACCATAGTCACCCACCGGGGAGCCTTTAGATGCAACCGCCTCCAATTTGGAGTCAGCGTGGCACCGGGAATTTTCCAGAGCCTCATGGAAAGACTCTTACAGGGCATCAAAGGGGTGGTCCCATACTTCGATGATGTACTTGTATCGGCAACCAACCAGGCCGAACTAGAGACTCGCCTAAGGGAGGTGCTAACGAGGTTCAAAGAAACCGGGCTTAAAGTGAAGAGGGAAAAATGCCAGCTGTACACAGAGCGGGTCAAATTCCTAGGATACCTCCTAGACTGACATGGCATTCACCCCACCAACAAGAAAATTAAAGCCATCAAGGAAGCCCCCACACCCAAGTCAAAAACAGAACTGCAGGCATTTCTGGGGCTACTTAACTTTTATAATGTCTTCCTGCCCCAAAAGGCGACCGCGGCGGAGCCTTTGCATAGGCTTTTGGACAAGGTGGCTACCTGGACTTGGGGGAAACGCAAGGAAGCCGCCTTCAGAAAAAACAAGGACCTGCTCACTTCGGATGCCGTCCTCATCCAGTACAACGAGACCCTACCACTAGCCATCACATGTGACGCATCACCCTTCAGCGTCAGTGCTGTCCTCAGCCATACTCTCCCCGATGGAAAAGAAGCACCCATCGCGTTCTTTTCAAGGACCCTCACCAAACCGGAGCGGAACTACAGCCAGCTGGACAAAGAGGCTTTGGCTATCGTTGCCGCAGTAAAAAGGTTTTACGAGTACCTCTACGGCTGGACGTTTACCATCACCACCGACCACAAACCGCTGCTGGGAATCCTTGCAGGGAACAGGGCCACCCCGAACATTCTGTCTCCCCGAATGACAAGGTGGTCCGAATTCCTGGCTGCCTACAACTACGGACTCACACACAGACCGGGTAAGACGATCTCCCATGCAGACGCCTTAAGCCGCTCACCGTTACCGGAACCTGACACTGACCCAGCACCCACGACGACCACCCTCAGCATAGAGACTCTACCCAACCCACCCATAACCGCGTCAGACATTTCCCGAGAAACTAATAAAGACAAACGTCTGGCGCGGGTTTTGCATTGGGTAGAGAAAGGGTGGCCGGAAAGGGACAATGACGAGTCCATCAGGACATTCGGAACTGGCAAATGGAACTCTCGTTACTAAAAGGGTGCATACTATGGGGGGATAGGGTGGTCATCCCAGAAAAACTACAAGGGAAGGTTTTGGAACTGTTACACGAGGGGCACCTGGGCATCGTTAGGACAAAAGCCCTGGCCAGAAGTTACGCTTGGTGGCCAGGGATGGACAAACAGATCGAGGCCTGGGTAGCAAGGTGTCAACGATGCCAGGAAACTAGGCCAAGCCCACCTGCAGCACCCATCCTAGAGTGGGAAACCCCCAGGGGACCGTGGTCTAGGATCTACATAGATTTCGCCAGGCCCACAAAAGGACACACTTTTTTAATAACCGTAGACGCTTACTCCAACTGGCTGGAGGTAAGCATCATGAGAACAACCACCACGGAGGCCGTGACCAAAAAACTCTGCAAACTTTTCGCAACATACGGCCTCCCAGACGTCCTCGTTTCCGACAATGGGCCCCAATTCACCTCGCTAGAATTTGAAAAATTCCTAGCAGAGAGGGGCATACGACACGTGCTGACAGCCCCGCGCATCTGGTGGCAAATGGTAGGGCGGAACGGATGGTTCAATTCACAAAGAAAACCATCCAGAAAATAGACCACGGGGAGATCCAGGACAAAATAAATAAATTACTTTTCATCCAGCACATAACCCCAAACACCACAACAAATAAAAGCCCAGCCAAACTGCTAATGAGGAGGAAAATAAGGTCCCCACTCGATAGATTACACCCCATGTACAACCCAGAGAAACCCCCAGACTCCACCAGCAAACACCGAACCTTCGCACCAGGCGACGCCATCTACGCGAAGAACCTAACTGGAGACCCATTATGGGTACCAGCCGTCATAACACAACTAACAGGCCCACACTCGTTCCGGCAACAAACAACCAACGGACGAGCGTGGAAACGCCACATCAACCAGTTAAGATCGAGGACGACCACACAAGAGACCACTGACGCGCAACCAAGCAAAACCAACCCCCGCAACACAAACCAAGAGGGGAGGGAATACCCAGGGAACCAAAACCCAGAAAAAATAAACCAGCCATACTCACCTGCAAGCAGCCAGCAAGAAACCTCGCCAGGAAGAGACAGCCAGGCCAGCTCAACCAACCCGGGAAGACCGAGCGGGAGCGGCGAAACCCGCAGCTCAACCAACCCGGGCAGCCTAGGAGGGAGCTGCAGAGAGCAGCCCGGCCAGACAGACCAGGCGGTTCCCACGACGGAGTCCGGAGAAACAGAGACCCCGACCGAACTGGCCAGGATCCAACCTACGACTGACCTGCGCAGGTCCAGTAGGCAGAGACGGAGCCCCGCCTACCTACAGGACTACGCAATGTAAGGACTGAACCAAGAGGGGAGGGGTGTTCTGTCCCCTCATTTGAATTCTTGAGATCCCCGCGCTTTGATTGGCCAAAGCGCGGGGTGCTCCGATTGGCTAGGCGAGTCGCGCCGATTGGCTCGCTGAGAATCTCCCGCGATTGGTCAATTCAAATTGCAGAGATTCAAAGTGGTGCCATTGGCCGCGGCTTGGAAATAAAAAACTGCAAAGTTTTCCTATAGCCCCAGTTCAGTTCCTGACTAATAAAAAGAGCTTGAAACACAGTCACCGACTCCTGGCTTCTGTCCACGCGGACGTAACAATTTATATCTTGCCTTTCAAGGTAGAAGTGACAGAACAAAGTAAATGATCATATCCATTGATTTATATACAGCTGTGAAGTCATCTCCTTCCATTCACATAAGGGTGGTTATGAGAACAAATACTTATTCATGTGAGTGGCATTTTAAAAAGAAGTTTTAAAATAGAATTGTCTTACCAATGTGGACTTTCAGCAAGGAAAGAAAATGGCATAGTGTATTGACTGTTCTGAGCTTTTCAGGCACAAAACTCAACACACAGTTTCAATATTTGAACAAGATTGCCCCTAAAGATCACGGCAAGGGAAGGAAAAACTATACTTCTACCTCAGTAAGAGTTAACATATTCTGAAAACAATGAAATCTGAAAGGCCCATGGTTTTATTGAACTATGCAAGTACAAGAAGAATGCATTTATACCTTGAGGCAGCTTATATAGGCTACACTTGGAATGACATCTAGGGACTTGGACAAAGAAAAGACACAAGTCTTCTTTGAATCTTCCTTTAATAAAAGAGGCGATATATTGTCCCCTCTTCTTCAGTGAGGAAATATGTACCAGGCTCACACTATCTCAACCAAACCTATCCATTTTTTAATGGCTTATTTCCCACTTTATCTTTTCTTTAATACTGGGTAGATTGCTCTTTTATTGTAATACTTCTTTATAGTTAAGAACATATTCTGAAAGGACTCCCCCCCCCAAAAAAAAAATCACAGCATTATAAACAGAAAGTGAAAGTGCACAATTTGCTGCTTTCTGGGTGTACCTGTGGTTGTGTATCTGAAAGAAATAATGGGACATTACATAGAGACAAGATCATTATTTGTAAATCAGAATAAGTAAGGACATATCATCATACTAGAAAAGAAAGAACTGCAGGTGTTCCCACAGGCAAAGACCATTATCAATTTGCCACTGCCCAGCTAAACAACTAGCTGCTCAGATGAATGTTCAATTACCCAGGCTCTATGGGCAATTACACTCTACTTGTATCCAGAACAATAGTCATAAATGAGCTTATAAATTTCAAAGGAATTGACCTTATTTCCCTCCCTCCCCCCAGAATGTTAGCCTTATTAAAAGCCATGGGTTCCACAAGAAGTGGAATGGAAATGTTATCCTACTTTTTGTATTACATCAACACTTTTCTCTCAGCCAGGAAAGGGGATGGGAGGAAAAGGCAAAAGTCTCACTCCCATAATAGTATAGTCTCCATAGAGAATTGGCATTTGCAGACATTTGCTAGTGGATGAGAAGTAATGGAATTACCTTAGCTAGTAAAATCCTTAGAGCATGGTTGCTCAGTGTGGAACAAGGGCAATTGAATGCACAGGAAACATGAGGGTCACTAGAATAGGGAGCTGATGCACACATACACACAGAGGGAGAGAGACACACAGATATATACACTGGGCCATATCTAATAAAATGAAATTCAATATAGAGAAAAGTAAAGTCCTACACTGAGGCAAGAAAAACCAAAGTACACATATAGACTGGGTGAAACCAGGCTTAATAGCAGTAACTGAGGAGGGATCTTGGAGTCTTAGTGGACAACCAGCTAAATATGAGCGTGCAATGTGCAGCAGCAGCCAAAAAAACTAATGCAAGCCTAAGTTGCATTAACAGAGGGATATAATCAAGATCAAGTGAGGTACCAATACCACTCTATAAAGCCTTAGTAAGACCACACCTAGAGTACTGCATCCAGTTTTGTTCACCACATTATAAAAAAGAGGTTGAGACTCTAGAAAAAGTACAGAGAAGAGCAACCAGGATGATTAGGGGACTGGAGACTAAAACATATGAAGAAACTGGGCATGACTAGTCTAGTGAAGAGAAGGACCAGGGACATGATACCAGTGTTTGAGGGGCTGCCAGAGAGAGGAAGGGGTCAAGCTATTTTCTAAAGCACCAGAAGGCCAGACATGGAATAATGGATGGAAACTGAACAAGGAGAGATTTAACCTGGAAATAAGGAGAAACTTTCTGACAGTGAGAACAATCAACCAATGGCACAGCTTGCCCTCGGAAGTTGTGGGAACACCATCACTTGAGACTTTCAAAAAGATATTGGACTGCCACCTGTCAGAAATTGTGTAGGGTCTCCTCCTTGGATAGGGCATTGGACTAGATGACCTACAAGGTCCCTTCCAACTCTGATTATCAGAGGTTTTCCATAAAGAAAGGAAGAGATCCTACTGGCTTTTCATAAGTTTCATTTCTAATACATGGTTCTGTCACTGGGTATGGTGGTAATCTGGATGTGTGGCAGTGGCCATGTTCTTGGTTTTGTACTCCAGCTGTTAACTGTATTTGTATGATATTTATATTGTTTTTTGTTTTTCACATAGGTTTTAGTTGTTGTTAGTCACCTAGAGTCATGAATTTAAGATGAATAACCATATAAATTCAAATAATAAAATTAAAAATAATAAAAACAAAGCAAAATGAATGCCAGGGAACACTGTACAACTGCCACATTCAAATTTAATAAGCCTTCTTAATAGAAAGAAGATTGGCAGCTACTGGAGTACAACAGCATCCAGTGATTTTGGACCCCATTAGGTGCTAGTGACTGTGAATTAACAGGCCAATTCAATTAGTGAACATCTTAAATTTTAGTTGATAATGGTTGATGCTGGATAAGGCCTGGCAACTTTTCAATAAGGGCCCCCCAATTGTACTGCCAACTCTGCCTAACTGATTTATTCCATAAAATAGAATGGAATTCGTTATCGCCCTACTATTTTCAGAGAACATTCATTCCAGGAAGCCATATATTTTCAACTTTCTAGGTCTTTAGTCACATAATGATTAAGTACTAGCACTGCTTCCACTGTATTAGAATCAGGATTCATATTGACAGGATCCCAGGCCATTTAATTAACAAGGACAATTATATTATTTATTATCCATATGTCTCCTCGTGTTCCCTATTCCCTCATAGTGCTTGGGAAACATAAATTCTTCAGCTGCAATTTGTTGTTCTGTGCTATCCTTGTTGAAATATAAAGTATTTTGTGATAGCTTAGGTTTTAATGGGCAACTAGAACCCATTTATTTACCCCAAAATATGCTTTTGGTGAAAATGAAAACTGTGAGCCGGTATCATCACATTCTTACTTTTTCTCCTCCCTCAACATGAGTGTGGGTGATAGTACACACAACCTCCCTTCTCTTTTTTCACACACACGTACATCATATTGTAACCTAAAAATAATATGGGTTAAAAAACTGCTGCCTTTTTTTAGCTTTCCTGTGGGAGTCTACTTTTCTATTACATTTTACTGGAGACTTATTTTACTCCTCCACAACCTCCTGGATTGGTTAAGTGGGAAAACCGATATGAGCCCCAAACTTTTTCCTGATTGAACAACAGTATCATGAACATGCTGATCATAATCAGTAATGCATCTATAGCAGGGCTGTCAAACTCTGTAGTCTTGGTTGATCAAGTGATGTGAATATGTTTCTCTCTGAGTCAGGAAGCCGTGGAGAAGAATATATTTGGCTCAATGCTAATACATTCTCCGGGTATTAAGTCCTTCTAATGCCAGGGATTTTCAATTATTAGTTCTGGAGGTTTTCCCCCAGGCAGAACTAGTGAACAATTTGGAGTATGGAAGAGCAGGTGGCAGTTGATCAAAATGAAGATGGCATGCATGGCCAGGAGAGCCTCTGCACAACTTCATCATGTATGTTGATTATGTCAATTTCTGCATTGGAACTCCCTGCTCGGAATCCTTATGCCTTAGTCACCTACTGCTTGGATTAGTGCATTAAAGCATTCTGGGTGGTCTTTGAAAACCAAAGAGAAGCTACAACTGATTCAAAATCTAGGTCACATCAAGGTCATCCACAGAAAGTAATTGTGTTATTGGACACTGTTGTGAATGTATAAAGTTTTAATAAAGCGTGAGCTTGGAGTAAAGTGCAGGGTTCTGGCCCTGCACTTCTGATTGGTTGTTAAATGGCCGGATCGGATTGGCCCGCTCCGGGGAATCCGATTGGCCCTTAACAGAGAGTTCCTATTGGTTATGAGAGCTAGTGCTCTTCATTGGTTATTGGTTAATAGTTACTGGGGTTTGCCTATATAAGGCGGGTAAAACTACTATAGAGGCCAGAAGTCACTATGTAAATAAAGAGCTGAATTCACCGTTCAGAGGCTTGTCTCCATTCTTTCTCGCCCATGCTCCAAACATAACACTGGCGACGAAGGTGGGATGTGAAGACATCTGAACCAACGAAACTTCGAAGAACACTGAGCGCGTGACAGACGACGCTACACAACGGAACCATGTCCGGCGTCGTCGTACCACCCGCTCCGTTTGATCCAGTACAGGAGGACTGGGAGTCCTACATGGATCGCTTCCAAATGTTCTAAGAAACCAACAACTTAAAGGACGCCACACCAGGAAAGAAATGGGTGGTGTTCCTAACGCATTGCGGTCCAACCGTATTTAAGATGGCTAAAGCACTAGCAAAACCCCGAGAAGTGAAGGAGATGGATTGGGACGACCTCGAACCTCTCCTACGAGATCACTACGCACCGACCATGCCTACGCTTGTGAGACGGCATGAGTTTTATCAGAGGAGCCATCAAAAGGGAGAAAGCGTGGCCGACTTCATAGCAGACCTCCGAAATTTGGGAGGCCTCTACGGATTCACCGATTTAGAAGAAGCACTAAGAGATCGCATAGTTCTGGGACTAGATGCACCAGGCGTTCAAAGCAAGCTGATGGCAAAAAGCGACATCAGCCTTGCCGACGCCATCGCTGATGCTACTGCAGCAGAAAAAACCAGGAAGTCGGCTGCACAACTATGCCGAAACTGCACTCCGGTACCACCACCGACAAGCGACATTTTATCCAGGTCAGAAGGACAGCTTGCAATGACGCACCACGAGGACCTCTCTTCGTTGTCAGACAATGACGAAGAAGGGGTCCATCGACTGCGGTCCGACCGGGACCACCACCCGAAGCCTTTACGCCCTTGCGCTGGCTGTGGGGCCAACCATGCCAGGTCCGAATGCAAATTCCGTGACGTGCTCTGCCATGAGTCCGGGAAGTGAGGCCACATCGGATGGGTCTGCCGAAGCTTACCAGGACCCGGCCAGGCCTCAAAAGGGGCCAACTATTGCCAATCGACAGGAAACCATCCTGTAAGGCGAGAGCCAGTAAACCACTCCTACAGAAATCGAGCTTTGCAAAAAGAAGAGGCTCATCATACTATCACTATAGGTCACACCTCAGTTTTGGACACTAAGAAAATCCGAGTCACGGTAGCCATCGAGAACCAGCATTGCCACATGGAGGTCGACTCGGGTTCTCATGGAAGTCGACTCGGGTGTCCTGGAAGACCCTTAAACAACTCATCCTCACGATTCAACGCCAAGATCTCCGCTTCCAAAGACTTATCCTCAAGGACTACCAAGGGAATCGAATCCCCATCGTTGGTTCCTGCCGAGTCCGAGTCTCCTTCAAGAAGCATACAGCGTACTTACCACTAACTGTCATCGATAGAGACAGGCCTAGCCTACTAGGCCTCCAATGGTTCGCGCCACTCGGCATTGAAGTGGCCGGCATAAACCAAGTCAGCGGAAGTGACTGGGAGGGAGACCTCATCCATGAGTTCAGGGACATCTTCGCGGACAGCTTAGGCGAGTAGAAAGGGACCCTGATCTCGTTCAGTCTAGACCCAAAGATAGCTCCCATTCGACTTAAGCCCTGTCGGGTTCCGTTTGCCTTAAAGTCGAAAATCGACAAACAATTCGACAAACTGATAGCTCAGGGGGTGTTAGAGCCCATCGATCACTCCCCCTGGGAAACCCCAATCGTAACACCCATTAAACCAGATGGGTGGATCCAAATTTGTGGGGACTACTGGGCCACTTTGAACCACGCCCTACTGCAGAATGCATATCCAGTGCTCCTCCACTCCCTGGGGGGCAGGAAAGTCTTTGCTAAATTAGATTTAGCTCAGGCATATCAGCAACTACCTGTTGATGAAAAGTCAGCACTGGCACAAATGATTGTGACGCACTGAGGTGCCTTTAAATGCACCCGGCTCC
Source organism: Hydrophis major (assembly GCA_033807585.1). Classification (NCBI taxonomy): domain Eukaryota; kingdom Metazoa; phylum Chordata; class Lepidosauria; order Squamata; family Elapidae; genus Hydrophis; species Hydrophis major. The sequence goes on along the minus strand of CM066329.1, from coordinate 140,377,787 downwards.
AATTCGGAGTCAGTGTAGCCCCAGGGATTTTTCAGAGCCTGATGGAGAGGCTACTACAAGGGATTAAAGGCGTGGTCCCCTACTTTGACGATGTATTAATTGCGGCCCCTACAAAAAAAATCTTACAAGACTGGTTAAAATTAGTCCTAAAAAAATTCCAAGAGGCCGGTCTTAAAGTAAAGAAAAACAAATGTAAATTGTGTACTGACAGTGTTGAGTTTTTAGGGTACCTAATTGATAGCCAGGGTATTCACCCTACTGAAAGTAAACTAAGGGCGATAAAAAACACTCCCAGGCCACGAAACAGGGCCGATCTCCAGGCGTTCCTAGGCCTCATCAATTTTTATAATGTATTTTTACCGCATAAAGCAACGGTCGCTGAACCGTTACACCGGTTGTTAGATAAGAAAGCAAATTGGTTATGGGGTCATAGAGAAGAACAGGCAGTTCCGCAATGTAAAAAAACTGCTCACTTCTGATTCTGTACTCATGCAGTATAACAAGACTTTGCCGTTAAATATAAAATGTGATGCTTCGTCTTTTGGAGTGGGCGCCATTTTGAGCCAGGTACTGCCGAATGGGAATTAAGCCCCTGTTGCCTATTTTTCAAAGACACTTTCAAAGATTGAGTGAAATTATTGCCAAATTGATAAAGAAGCCCTCGCAATTGTGTCAGCTGTTAAAAGATTCCACGAGTACGTGTATGGCCGGGCTTTTACTATCGTGACTGAGCACAAACCATTATTGGGGATAATAGCCGGAGATAAGCCGATTCCCTACATATTATCCCCTAGGATGACTCGATGGTCAGAATTCTTAGCTGCTTATAACTATCGGCTGCAATACCGCCCGGGGAAAGCCATTCCCCACGCCGACGCATTGAGCTGAGCACCGCTTCCAGAGACTCTTGACGATCCTGCACCAACGGTAACCACGTTGCAAATTGAGGCACTCAACTTGCCGCCATTAACCACCCGAGATATCGCGAGAGAAACAAAATGCGACGCCACCTTAGCACAAGTCCTAAGCTGGGTACAACGCAGATGGTCGTTGGACCAATTAGCAGATGACTTCACACCATTCAAGACTCGACAAACCGAGTTGTTCTCCCAAAAAGGCTGTGTCATCTGGGGCGATAGAGTCGTTCTCCCAGAACGACTCCAGAAAGCGCTGCTGAGAACCTTGCACGATGGCCACCCCGGCATCGTGCGAATGAAAGCCCTTGCGCGAAGCTACGCATGGTGGCCGGGCATTGACAAGCAAATCGAACATTGGATTGAAGCTTGTCCAAAATGACAGGAAGTGAGCAACGCCCCACCTAAAGCCATTCCTACTGAATGGGAGACGCCACACGGACCCTGTTCCCGAATTCACTTGGACTTCACGGGGCTGACCAAAAGCCACACCTTTCTACTTACCATCGACGCCTATTCAAATTGGCTCGAGATTCATCGCATGACAACTACAACCTCAGAGGTGGTTATCAAAACCTTGGAAAGACTATTTGCAACCCACGGACTACCAGACATCCTGTATCCGATAATGGGCCCCAATTTACAGCACTGTCATTCAAGCAGTACCTCGCTGACCACGGCATTCGACATGCGCTCATCTCGCCTGTGCACCCTGCGACCAATGGCAAAGCAGAACGCATGGTACAATTTGGAAGAAAACCTTACAGAAGGTAGACTACGACAACATTGACGACAAGATCAATCGAATCCTTTTTTTACAACACATCACACCACATAGCATCACCAACAAAACTCCCGCCGAACTGCTAATGGGACGAAAACTCCGCTCCCACTTTGACCAGTTACACCCAGCTTACGAACCGGAAAAACCACTAGGATCCAGCGGCCGCTGTCGTGCCTTCCAGGTAGGAGATTTGGTATATGCTAAAAACCTATCGGGCGACCCATTGTGGGTGGAGGCGACAGTAGTTCATGTAACTGGTCCAAGATCCTACCTTGTACAATGCCTTGATGATAGACTATGGAAATGCCATATCGATCAATTACGATCGCAGCTTCCAGCGGGCAGTCCTGAACTCCCCTATGACCAGACTGAGGGGGGGGAGGTACGGAAGAAGATGAATTCCAAGAAGAAGAAAACCCGTTCGAAGGGAACAACGGTATAATAGAGACTCAGGAAGTGGAACCAGAGAGGGAAACAGTTGAACCTCAGGGAATTACAGAGAACATGGGCAATGACGGGGAAATGAGCTCTGAACCAGAAACAGCCCCACTGCCAAACAACGATCTACCTCAGCATGATTACAGCCAAATGACACAGCGAAAATCAAAGAGACTAATAAAACAACCGTCCTACCTAAAGGACTATGTAACTGTGCCCTGCAAACAGAAGCCAGGGGAAAGGGGTGTTGTGAATGTATAAAGTTTTAATAAAGCGTGAGCTTGGAGTAAAGTGCAGGGTTCTGGCCCTGCACTTCTGATTGGTTGTTAAATGGCTGGATTGGATTGGCCCGCTCCGGGGAATCCGATTGGCCCTTAACAGAGAGTTCCCATTGGTTATGAGAGCTAGCGCTCCTCGTTGGTCATTGGTTAATAGTTACTGGGGTTTGCCTATATAAGGTGGGTTAAAACTACTGTAGAGGCCAGAAGTCACTATGTAAATAAAGAGCTGAAGTTCACCGTTCAGAGGCTTGTCTCCATTCTTTCTCGCCCACGCTCCAAATATAACAGACACATTCTGGATTTCTCCCCTGCCTCCCTCCTTCTCACTCTTGCACCCTTGTGGCACTAATGGCAGATAGTAGAGAAACAGCTAGCAGGGCAAAAGTTCCTCCATTTCAAGTTTTGTAGTGGGCTGCAGCTTCTGGAATACTAGCTTGCAATCTCTGCCCCTCTTCCACTCTAAGATTAATAATCAGAACTGCATTGTTGTTCTTTATTTTGATATACATTGTTTTATTATTCATTTGAATTTGTTCATTGTTTTATTATTCATTTGAATTTGTTGTAAGCCACTGTGAATTCTTGTGATTTGGACAGCTGTATAAATTGCAGAAATATAATGAAATAAATAAATGGTAATCGTATGATGAGCTCAACCACCAATACTTCACAGTGGAAAGCCACAACTGCCAGCTAAAAATATAGCTGCTGCCACAGATGACTCCAAATCAGGCAATCCCATGAATTGAATAATGTTTTGAATGAGACCTTATTTTGTGGAAGTTGAGCTAAAAGGGGAGGGGAAGAAACACATTTAGATCCGTGAGGCTGTTTTTCAAACTAGCAAAATCCTTCTGTTGTGACGCATCTGAACTCTGAGCTAGGGTTCCAATTAAGTAAGCAAGATATGTTAAAGCCAGTTCATGTGATTCAGAGACAAAAGAAAAGTGGTAAGAAGATAATATAACAAAATGAAATACAAAAAGATTAAATCTCAATTATTTTGTTTATGCTTTGTTCTTTGTCTTCTTTATAGTTTGCATCCATCTGAATGTATTTTGCACCTTTTCTCTGATAGTTAAGCATTATCATCATCATCAACAACTGTTGTGAATGCATAAGGTTTAATAAAGAGAACTTGAGCTTGGAGTAAAGTGCAGGGTTCTGGCCCTGCACTTTTGATTGGCTGTTAACGGCAGGATCAGATTGGCCCGTTCCGGGGAATCCGATTGGCCATTAACAGGGAGTTCCTATTAGTTAAGGGAGCTAGCGCTCCTCGATTGTTATTGGTTAATAGTTATTGGGGTTGCCTATATAAGGAGGGTTATAACTGCCATTGAGTTGAGAAGTCACTATGTAAATAAAGAGCTGAAGTTCCCGAGGCTTGTCTCCATTCTTTCTCGCCCATGCTCCAAACATAACACTGGTGACGAGGATGGGATATGGAGACATCTGAACTGACGGAACCAAGAAGAAACACCGAGCACGTGGCTGACGGCACTACACAACGGAACTATGTCCAGCATCGTCGTACCACCCGTTCCGTTTGATCCAGTGCAGGAAGACTGGGAGTCCTACATGGATCACTTCCAAATGTTCTCAGAAACTAACAACTTAAAGGACGCCACAGCCGGGAAGAAACGGGCGGTGTTCCTAACGCATTGTGGTCCAACTGTATTTAAGATGTCTGAAGCAATAGCAAAACCTAGAGAAGTGAAGGCGATGGATTGGGACGACCTCGAACCTCTACTAAGAGATCACTACGCACCGACCGTGCCTACGCTCATGAGATGGCACGAGTTCTATCAGAGAAACCAGCTAAAAGGAGAAAGCGTCGCCGACTTCATAGCAGACCTCTGAAACCTGGGAGGCCTCTGCGGATTCGCCGATTTGGAAGAGGCACTGAGAGATCGAATAGTTCTGGGATTAGATGCACCAGGCATGCAGAGCAAGCTGATGGCGAAAGGCGACATCAGCCTTGCTGATGCCATCGCCGATGTTACTGCAGCAGAAGCAACCAGGAAGTCGGCTGCACAATTACGCCGCAACCGCGCTCTGGTACACCAACCGACAAGCGAAATTTTACCCAAGTCAGAAGGGCAGCTTTCAACGACACACCACGAGGACCTCTCTTCGTTGTCAGACAGTGAAGAAGAAGAGGTCCATCGACTGTGGTCCGACCGGGACCACCACCCGAAGTTCCTTTGCCCTTGCGCTGGCTGTGGAGCCAACCATGCCAGGTCCGAATGCAAATTCCACGACGCGCTCTGCCATGAGTGCGGGAAGAGAGGCCACATCGGACGGGTCTGCTGAAGTTTACAAGGACCCGGCCAGGCCTCAAAAGGGGCTAACTATCGCCAATCGACAGGAAACCATCCTGTAAGGCGAGAACCAGTAAGCCACTCCTACAGAAACCAAGCTTTACAGCGAGAAGAGGCTCACCATACTATCACTATCGGTCACGCCTCTGCCTTGGATGCCAAGAAAATCAGAATCACAGTAGCTATCAAGAACCAGCCTTGCCACATGGAAGTCGACTCGGGATCGTCCCTCTCGATGGTGTCCTGGAAGACCCTCAAGCAACTCATCCCCACGATTCAGCGCCAAGACCTCCGTTTCCAAAAACTCATTCTTAAGGACTATCAAGGGAATCGAATCCCTGTCGTTGGTTCCTGCCGAGTCCGGGTCTCCTTCAAGAAGCACACAGCATACTTACTGCTAACTGTGATCGACAAAGATCAGCCTAGTCTGCTAGGTCTCCAAGTGGTTCGCGCCACTTGGCATTGATGTGGCAGGCATAAACCGAATCAGCAGAAGTGACTGGGAGGAGGACCTCATCCATGAGTTCAAGTATGTCTTCGTGGAAAGTTTAGGCGAGTACAAGGGGACCCCAATTTTGTTCAGCCTTGAAACAAAGATAGCTCCCATCCGCCTTAAGCCCCATCGAGTTCCGTTTGCCTTAAAGCTGAAAATCGACAAACAACTCGACAAACTAATAGCTCAGGGGGTGCTAGAATCTACCGATCACTCTCCCTGGGAAACCCCAATCGTAACACCCATTAAGCTAGATGGGTCGATCTGAATTTGTGGGGATACCGGGCCACCCTGAACCACGCCCTACAGCAGAATGCATATCTGGTGCTGGTGGTACAGCATCTCCTCCACTCCCTGAGGGGGGGCGGAAAGGTCTTCGCTAAATTAGACTTAGCTCAGGCATATCAGCAACTACCTTTTGATGAAAAGACAGCACAGGCACAAATGATTGTGACGCACCAAGGTGCCTTTAAATGCACCCGGCTCCAATTCGGAGTCAGTGTAGCCCAAGGGATTTTTCAGAGCCTGATGGAGAGGCTACTACAAGGGATTAAAGGCGTGGTCCCCTACTTTGACGATGTATTAATTGCTGCAGCTACAAAAAGAATCTTACGGGATCGTTTAAAGTTAGTCCTACAAAAATTCCAAGACGCCGGTCTTAAGGTAAAAAAGAATAAGTGTAAATTGTGTACAGATAGTGTTGAGTTTTTAGGGTACCTAATTGACAGTCAGGGTATTCACCCTACCGACAGTAAACTAAGAGCAATAAAAAACACACCCAGGCCTCGGAACAAGGCCGATCTCCAGGCGTTCCTAGGCCTCATCAACTTTTATAATGTATTTCTACAGCATAAAGCAATGGTCGCTGAACCGTTACACCGGTTGTTAGACAAGAAAGCAAACTGGTTATGGGGTCATAGAGAAGAACAGGCGTTCCGTAATGTGAAAAAACTGCTGACTTCTGACTCTGTACTCATGCAATACAATGAGATTTTGCCGTTAAATATCACATGTGATGCTTCGCCTTTCGGAGTGGGCGCCATTCTGAGCCATGTACTGCCTAATGGTAATGAAGCCCCTCTTGCATATTTTTCAGACACTTTCAAAAACTGAGCGAAATTATGGCCAAATCGATAAAGAAGCCCTTGCAATTGTATTGGCCATTAAAAGATTCCATGAGTACGTGTATGGCTGGGCTTTTACTATCGTGACTGACCACAAACCGTTATTGGGGATAATAGCTGGAGATAAGCCGACTCCCTACATATTATCCCCCAGGATGACTCGCTGGTCAGAATTCTTGCCTGCTTATAATTATCGGCTGCAATACTGCCTGGGGAAAGCCATTCCCCACGCCGACGCATTGAGCCAAGCACCGCTTCCAGAGACTCTCGATGATCCTGCACCAACAGTAACCACGTTGCAAATTGAAACACTCAACTCGCCGCCATTGGACCAATTATCAGATGACTTCACACCATTCAAGACTCGACAAATGGAGTTGTTCTTTCAAAAAGGCTGTGTCATCTGGGGCGATAGAGTCGTTATCCCAGAACGATTCCAAAAAGCGCTGCTGAGAACCTTGCACGATGGCCACCCTGGTATTGTGCGAATGAAAGCCCTTGCGCGAAGCTACGCATGGTGGCCGGGCATCGACAAGCAAATCGAAAATTGGGTTAAAGCTTATCATAAATGCCAGGAAGTGAGCAATGCCCCACCTAAAGCCATCCCTACAGAATGGGAGACAGTACGGGGACCCTGGTCCCGAATTCACTTGGACTTTGTGGGGCCGACCAAAGGCCACACCTTTCTGCTAACTGTCGACGCCTACTCGAATTGGCTTGAGATTCACTGCATGACGAACACAACCACTAAAGCGGTTATCAAAAACTTGGAAAGACTATTTGCAACCCACGAATTACCAGACGTCCTGGTATCCGACAATGGGCCCAATTTACAGCGCTGTCGTTCGAGCAGTACCTGGCTGACCACGGCATCCAACATGCGCTCACCTCACCTGCGCACCCTGCGACCAATGGCAAAGCAGAGCGCATGGTACAATTTGTTAAGAAAACTTTGCAGAAGGTAGACTACGATAATATTGACGACAAGATCAATCGAATCCTTTTTCTACAACACATCACACCTCATCGCGTCACCAACAAAACTCCCGCCGAACTGCTAATGGGACGAAAACTCCGCTCCCATCTCGACTGGTTACACCCAGCTTATGAACCGGAAAAACCACTAGGATCCAGCGGCCGCTGTCGTGCCTTCCAGGTAGGCGATTTGATATACGCTAAAAACCTATCGAGTGATCCGCTGTGGGTGGAGGCAACAGTAGTTCGTGTAACCGGCCCGAGATCCTACCTTGTACAATGCCTTGACAATAGACTATGGAAACGCCATATCAATCAATTACGATCGTGGCTCCCTTCGGGCATTCCTGAACTCCCTTATGACCAAACTGAGGGGGGGGAGATACAGAAGAAGATGAATTCCAAATAGAAGAAACCCGTTCGAAGGGAACGACGGCGTAATAGAGACACAGGAAGTAGAACCAGAGACGGAAACAGATGCACCTCAGGGAATTACCGAGAATAATGGCAACGACGAAGAAATGAACTCTGAACCAGAGGCAACCCCGTTGCCAAACAACGATCTACCTCAGCGTGATTGCAGCCAAATGACACAGCGAAAATCAAAAAGACTAATAAAGCAACCGTCCTACCTAAAGGACTATGTAACTGCGCCCTGCAAACAGAGGTCAGGGGGATGGGGCGTGGTAAATGCATAAGGTTTAATAAAGAGAACTTGAGCTTGGAGTAAAGTGCAGGGTTCTGGCCCTGTACTTCTGATTGGCTGTTAACGGCAAGATCGGATTGGCCCGTTCTGGGGAATCTGATTGGCCATTAACAGGGAGTTCCTATTAGTTAAGGGAGCTAGCGCTCCTCGATTGTTATTGGTTAATAGTTATTGGGGTTGCCTATATAAGGAGGGTTATAACTGCCATTGAGTTGAGAAGTCACTATGTAAATAAAGAGCTGAAGTTCACCGTTCCCGAGGCTTGTCTTCATTCTTTCTCGCCCATGCTCCAAACTTAACAACAACAATAACAATATTTTGATATTTTCTTAGGTTCTTTTTAGCAGGTTTTTATTTTTTCTTCTTTAAGTTCCTTTGTGCTATTTGATTAATGTACTTTGTAATACCTGTAATTCATTAGGCAGCTGATTTCATGCTTATCATCATCATTATGAAGTAGACTAAGTTCCTTTCCAACAAATGAGCTAGTGAGCAATGTGAATGATAACCTTCCCCCAAGTGTTCTTCAACTCACCTCAAGCCTACAAGTTGTTTTACTATTCCCCCCCTCCCCCCCAAAATATTTATTCTTCAAATAGCAAGAACATGTGCTGGGCCTTTTTACTGCAGCAAAATGTACAAAATTGGACTTGATTTGAAATATCAGTCTCTTTATTATGGCATTTGTCAGGCTGCCTGAACATACAAGATACACAATTCATGCATTCAAATAGTAAATGTACTGGCTCAAATTGAAGAATTGGCTTTGGAAATGGAGAATCATATGCTAGCACAGATTGGCAGATGATCATTCCTTTCCACATATTTTTCTTTCCTATTTCATGGCTAACCAATAACAGGTTTTTTCTCTCTTCAAAAGAAGATGGTGAATTAAAGACATCTGACCAAATCCAACTCTTTAGTTAATAAAACTGAAGAAATACAGAGTAGATAACACAGTTTATTTTTCAGTTGGACAATTTATGTTAATATAGGGTAGTGACCTTCAAGCATCTTTTTCAGAATGATTGGTTTGCTCAGCATAGAAAAAGATACTGTCCTCCTTGGCCTTTTTGGTTTTACCTGTAAGAAAGACCAGATTCCTGGCTTGTGCAGCCTATTTCTTTCTTGGCAGAGGGAATGTTTGGCTCACATTTTATTCTTCCATGAAGCAGAGCTTTTGCTCTGGAGTGGGAGGGTATGGTAGGAAAGGCTCCCCATAGCATGCATTCACCCCCCCAACTTCCATAATTGTTAAAAGATTGAAAACAGATTATTCAAACTTTGGTGTTAAAATGGGAAGACCAAACAGTATTCTGCCTCATTCAAGTTTTCTGATAGTGATTGCCACTATCATTCAACAGCTTTGAAATCAGGTTGGATGACGCATTTCCTCTTTCCAAAGAATAGGAGTATCAAATGATACCCATCTCTACCTACAATTCTGGAAAGGTCAACAGATCATCCATCAATTTTGGATGGCAAATAAGATTAAGAGGTTTTCCAAGAATGACTAGTCTTTTCTTTTCTCTTCTGTCCTTTCTTTTCACATTGGGATATCAGTCTTCTAGAAGGTTGATATTGCTCTTCTTTCATAAGTGCTGATTGGAAGACACGAAGAGGCTTCAATTGATTTGGCCTGACTGTTTTTCAGGAATTCCAGTAGCAATTTTAGGTATCTGGGAAATTTTAGGTATCTGGGAAATGATCTCCTATGACATCATACTGCTGCTGTCATCAGCCTATCTGCCACCACTCTCACCTTCTTTATCTTCCATACCATCAAGAGCTTGTGCAATCTACACTCTAATCAACCCACCAGTTTCTAGAAAAATATTCTGGAAAATTGGATTGTAAACCATAAGGGGGGCATGGGATTATTCCAGGAACTTCAATTTTGCACTACCACAATCAGTCAGGACAGTGATTGGTGACTGGTTTTCTATCAGGAGTGGTCAACAAGTAGAATGTGCAAGATTGGTTGAGAATCCATCATTGCTGCCCTGAATCTCCTACATTATGTTGAGTGAAGTCAGCAACAATCTCATTGGTGAGGTGTGGTAAAAGGCTATGACAACAGTGCAATTTATCACACAGTGTTCTACCAACTAAAGGAAATGGAGAGAAGCATGTTAAAGATGTCTGGATGAGTTCACAGGTAGACTTTGGATAAGGCAAACGATTCCTTTCTGCTATACCTGGATGATGAGATGTACTAATTTTTTAAAGAAGGTTGTTGCTAATGAAATGAAACATGACTTTCTCTTGTACTTTCCTAGACTTTTAGAACAGATTTCAAAAAAGCCTTTTCATCAATAGGCAAATGCTAATTTGATACAATCATAAAACTCTAAGCCAGGGGTCTCCAACTTTGGCAACTTTAAGAACTCTGGGAGTTGAAACCCACAAGTCTTAAAGTTGCCAAGGTTGGAGACTCCTGCAGTCTAAGCTATTTCTTATTTCTATGAGTGCAGTTTGCATGGCAGCACTTGAAACAATTATGATTGCCCATAGCAGAGATGGTCACCCTAGTGCTAAAGTAAACTAGGATCATGAAGTCTCAGATTTAAACCTACTGTAAGCAATAGAAATTTACTGGATGATTTGGGGCAGTCAGTCTGCCTAACCTCCCCACTTCCAGCACAATGTTGTTGCTGAGGGTGGGGGTAGCTTAATCTATACAGAGTGAGCTATGCACACACCACTTTTAATTCCCAAAGGAGAAGCTTTTTTAAAAAAAATTCAAGAGTAAAATATGGGTTAGATTTTTATTATTAATTATTACTTTAATTTTTAGTGTGTTGGCTTTAAGATTAATATAGTTGTCTTCAGTCCATTAAAAGACTGACATAACTCTCTTATTGAAAAAGTGGAAAATTGTTTCTTCAATTTTCAGCATTTTATTTTTCAATGTTAGTGGAGTTGTGGGATAAACAAATGATCTGTCAAGAATTGATTGTTCTATTCCTGATATGAATGTGCTAAAAGTACTTAAAGCCATTGCCATTTTTGGCCTAATTTATTTGGTAGCAATTGATCTATGTGGTGTCACATGTCACAATACTGCATTTAACAAAATACTATGATTTATGCCATGACAAAGAAACAGTTTTGTAAATAGCCAAAATCATGGGGAAAAGGATCTTTTTGATCCATTTTGCTTAATAAAAATCATGTGAAGAAAATTAAAAGACTTATAACTCTGTTTAAAATAGATGAATCTATTTTAAAAAAAATTAATGAAACACTTTTACTTTTCTTACTACAGATTAGATGTAATCAGTGTAAACTGTGATAATATTTTATGTTTATATATACATAAAGGTACAGAGTTTAATGATTATTCCAACTTAATTTCTTGAATGTAATGGCCTTGTTGTGTATGTACCATAGTTAATAAAGTATGAGCTTTAGGTAAAGTGCAGGGTTCTGGCCCTGCACTTCTAATTGGCTGTTAGGCGGCCAGATCGGATTGGTTAGTTCTGAGGAATCCGATTGGCCCTTAACAGAGAATTCTTATTGGTTAAAAGAGCGAGCATTCATAGCTCACCATTGGACAATTCTTACAAGGGTTGCCTATATAAGACAGAGTTCGCTGTTGTATTTTTGGAGAAGTCACTATGCTAATAAAGAGCTGAAAGTCACTATTCAGAGGCTGTCTCCATTTACTCCGACCCATGTCCAAGTACTTAACACTGGCGACGAGGATGGGATGTGGAGACATCTGAACCAAAGAAGCCAGGAAGCGATACCGAGCACGTGATAAGACGACGCCAACAACGGAACCATGTCCGGCGGCATCGTACCACCCGCTCCATTCGATCCAAACCAAGAGGATTGAGAATCCTACACGGATCGCTTCCAAATGTTTCTCGAGACGAATAACTTGAAGGACGCCACACCAGCAAAGAAGCAGGCATTGTTCCTGACGCATTGCGGCCCAGCTGTATTTAAGATGGCCAAAGCACTCGCCAAACCTCGAGAAGTGAAAGCCATGAGCTGGGACAACCTCGAACCCATCCTGAGAGACCATTACGCGCCAACCGTGCCTACACTCGTGAGACGCCACGAGTTTTATCAGAGAAACCAATGAAAAGGGGAGAGTGTGGCCGATTTCGTGGCGGACCTCCGAAATTTAGGGGGTCTCTGCGGGTTCGCAGATTTAGAAGAGGCACTAAGAGATCGAGTAATTCTGGGATTAGATGCACTAGGCGTGCGAAGCAAGCTGATGGCGAAAGGTGACATCAGCCTTGCTGATGCTATCGCTGAAGCCACGGCTGCAGAAGCGACTAAAAAGTCGGCTGCACAACAACGGTGAAGCCACACTCCGGTAACACCACCGACCAGCGAAATCTTACCCAACTCAGAAGGGCAGCTTTCGACAACGCACCATGAGGACCTCTCTTCGTCGTCAGACAGTGATGAAGAAAGGGTCCATCGACTGCGGTCCGACCGGGACCCTCGCCCGAAGCCCTTATGCCCTTGCGCTGGCTGTGGAGCAAACCATGCCAGGGCCGAATGCAAATTCCGCGACGCACTCTGCCATGAGTGCGGGAAACGAGGCCACATCGGCCGGGTCTGCCGCAGCTTACCAGGACCCGGCCAGGCCTCAAAAGGGGCCAACTATCGCCAATCGACAGGAAACCGTCCTGTAAGGTGAGAGCCAGTAAACCATTCCTACAGAAATCGAGCTTTGCAAAAAGAAGAGGCTCACCATACTATCACTATAGATCACACCTCAGTTTTGGACACTAAGAAAATCCGAGTCACGGTAGCCATCGAGAACCAGCCTTGCCACATGGAGGTGGACTCGGGATCGTCCCTCTTGATGGTGTCTTGGAAGACACTCAAGCAGCTCATCCCCACAATTCAACGCCAAGACCTCCAATTTCAATGCCTCATCCACAAGGACTACCAAGGGAATTGAATCCCCGTTGGGTCCTGCGAGTCCGAGTCTTCTTCAAGAAGCATACAGCGTACTTACCTCTAACGATCATCGATAGAGATAGGCCTAGTCTATTAGGCCTCAAATGGTTCGCGCCACTTGGCATTGAAGTGGCCGGCGTGAACCGAATTGGTGTTTGTGAGTGGGAGGAAGACCTTATCTCTGAGTTCAGCAACGTCTTCGCGGACAGCTTAGGCGACTATAAGGGGACCCCAATCTCATTTAGTCTAGATCAAAAGATAGCCCCCATTCGCTTGAAGCCCCGTCGAGTTCCATTCGCTCTTAAAGCAAAGATCGACGAACAACTTGACAAGCTAATTGCTCAAGGGGTGTTGAAGCCCATCGATCACTCTCCATGGGAAACCCCTATTGTAACACCCATTAAGCCAGATGGGTCAATCTGAATTTGTGGGGACTACCGGGCCACTTTAAACCATGCCCTACAGCAGAATGCGTATCCAGTTCCGGTGGTGCAGCACCTCCTCCATTCCTTGGGGGGCGGAAAGGTTTTCGCTAAATTAGATTTAGCTCAAGCTTATCAACAACTACCAGTGGATGAAAAAACGGCCAAACCCAAACAATTCTAACGCACAGAGGTGCCTTTAAATGTACCCAATTGCAATTTGGAGTTAGTGTAGCCCCGGGGATCTTCCAGAGCCTCATGGAAAGGGAATCAAGGGAGTGGTTCCTTATTTTGATGATGTACTAATTGCAGCCCCTACCAAAAAAATCTTGCAGGATCGTTTGAAATGCATTCTTAAAAAATTCCAAGAGGCTGGACTTAAGATGAAAAAAAATAAATGTCACTTATATACTGATAATGTTGAGTTTCTAGGATATTGAATTGATAGCCAGGGCATTCATCCTACCGAGAGTAAATTAAAAGCGATCAAAAATGCTCCCAGACCACGCAACAAGGCCGATCTCCAGGTGTTCTTAGGCCTCATTAATTTCTATAATGTGTTTTTACCACACAAAGCAACTGTCGCTGAACCATTATACCAATTATTAGATAAGAAAGCATTGTGGGTATGGGGTTACCGGGAAGAGCAAGCATTCCAGAATGTTAAAAAACTGCTCACATCTGACTCTGTACTTATGCAGTATAACGAGACTTTGCCGTTAGTTATAACCTGCGATGCATTGCCTTTCGGGGTGGGCGCCATTTTGAGCCATGTACTGCCTAATGGGAACGAAGCCCCTGTTGCATACTTTTCGAAGACTCTTTCAAAAGCAGAGCGGAACTATGGACAAATTGATAAAGAAGCTCTCGCAATCGTTTCAGCTGTAAAGAAATTTCATGAATATGTGTATGGAAGGACATTTACCATTATAACTGACCACAAACCGTTGCTAGGGATAATAGCCGGGGACAAGCCAACCCCCTACATATTATCCCCTAGAATGACCCAATGGTCAGAATTCCTTGCTGCTTATAATTATCGACTGCAATATCGCCCGGGGAAAGCCATTCCCCACGCCGACGCATAAGGCTGAACACCGCTTCCAGAGACTCTCGACGATCCGGCACCAACGGCAACTACGTTGCAAATCGAGGCACTCAACTCGCCACCACTGACCGCCTGAGACATCACGAGAGAAACCAAACGAGACCACACCCTAGCTCGAGTCCTAGGCTGGGTAGAATGCGGATGGCCATTGGACCAAGTACCAGATGACTTCGCACCATTTAAATCTCGACAGACTGAACTTTTTTCCCCAAAAGGCTGTATCATCTGGGGCGATAGAGTCGTTGTCGCAGAATGACTCCGGAAGACGCTGCTACGAGTTCTGCATGAGGGCCAACCCGGCATCATGCGGATGAAAGCGCTTGCATGAAGCTACGCATGGTGGCCGGGCATGGACCGGCAAATCGAGCAGTGGGTCAAAGCGTGTGCCAATTGCCAACAAGTCAGCAACTCCCCACCAAAAGCCATGCCTACTGAATGGGAGACGCCACGTGGACCCTGGTCCAGAATCCACCTGGATTTCGCGGGGCCAACCAAGGGCTATACCTTCCTGCTGACAGTCGATGCATACTCCAATTGGTTAGAAATTCATCGTATGATGGCTACAACTTCCGAGGCAGTGATCAAGATCCTAAACAGACTCTTTGCAACCCACGGATTGCCTGACGTCCTGGTGTCCGATAACAGGCCACAGTTTACAGCACTAATGTTCGAGCAGTACCTCGCTGACCGCGGCATCTGCCATGCGCTCACCTCGCCTGTGCATCCTGCGACCAATGGCCAAGCGGATCGCATGGTCCAATTTGTTAAAAAGACTTTGCAAAAAGTGGACTATGACAATATCGATGACAAGGTCAACCATATTCTCTTTTTGCAACACATAACTCCACATAGCGTCACCGGCAGAACTCCTGCCAAACTACTGATGGGACGAAGACTCCGCTCCCACCTCGACCGTTTGCACCCTGCTTACGAACCGGAAAAGCCAATAGGATCCAGTGGCCGCTGTCGCACCTTCCAGGTAGGAGACCTCGTTTACGCACGAAACTTATCAGGCGATCTGTTATGGATAGAGGCAACAGTAGTACGAGTGACTGGCCCTAAATCCTACGTAGTGAAATGCTGTGACAATAGACTGTGGAAACGGCATATCGACCAATTATGGTCACGACTCACAATGGCCAGTCAACAACTCCCCCATGACCAAACCGAGGGGGGAGGAGGTACAGAAGATGACGTTCCAGGGAACCTGCTCGAAGGGAGCGACGAACTAAGTGATACTCAGGAAATGGAGCAGGAAGGAGAATCGTTTGCACCGCAAGAAATTGCACCTGAGCAAGCAGCAGATCCACTGCCAAACAACAATCTACCTCAACAGGATTGCAACCAACCAGTCCAACGAAAATCCGAAAGACTTAAAAGAGAACCGTCCTATTTAAAGGACTATATAACTACGCCATAATTAAGAAACCAGGGGGAAGGGGTGTTGTGTATGTACCATAGTTAATAAAGTATGAGCTTGAGGTAAAGTGCAGGGTTCTGGCCCTGCACTTCTTATTGGCTGTTAGGCGGCCAGATCGGATTGGTTAGTTCTGAGGAATCCGATTGGCCCTTAACAGAGGATTCTTATTGGTTAAAAGAGCTAGCGTTCATAGCTCACCATTGGACAATTCTTACAAGGGTTGCCTATATAAGGCAGAGTTCGCTGTTGTTTTTTTTGGAGAAGTCACTATGCTAATAAAGAGCTGAAAGTCACTATTCAGAGGCTGTCTCCATTTACTCCGACCCATGTCCAAGTACTTAACAGGCCTTATTCAGATAATCATGTGTTGGAAACGTTTACATAATGTTTCAGTGTATTGTGCTATGATAATATCAAATAATCATAATAAATGCACATAATAGTGATTAGCTTGCAAACACAATTCATTCCACTAGTCATGAGCTCTTTTATTCACTTCATTCTCTCGAGCTTACGAAATAAATAGTAATATTTAGGTAGCCAATATCAGGAAGGAGTTTTATGTTTTCCCAAATCATTTTTAATAAACTCTTTAGTTTTTTTCTCTAAGAAAAACAGCATCTACAGTTTTCATTAGCTGTAACATCTGGATCGTTATTAGAATTGGAATACATATTCTCTCCACTACGTGCTAAAAGATAAATAAAAGAATCAGCCTTTTTAAGGACAAAAAGACAACACAGTAACCAGCAATGACAAGTGTGTTTCACACAAATCACAGTTCCATAAATATTTCCTAGGCATTCATTAATATTGGATCTGGATGATGAATGGTAGTGTCTGTGACTTTATGGTTGCTAGAGGAAAGTCAGAATTTTTTATTCATGCATCAAAGTTGTAAAATTATGGAGCATGAAACAGATTGGGTTAACAAATCCAGTCCCCTAGCCAGGTAGAGTCACTGAAACTAAATCTTCCCAGTCAGAATTTCAACCAGGCAATTTTGCTGCAAATGCTATTAAGAATGTGTGTATAGTATAAATTGTTCTCCTTTTATTCTTTTATCAGAAAAATTTGGAAAATAAAATATTTTGAAGATCAGTCAAAATGGCACTAAACAGTAATACTGAATTTTGGCTAAGGAGATAGGAAGAAAATAGCTCACAGGATTTGAAAGAAATATCAATGAATTATCAGCAATTATTTTGCTTCGGTCTGCCATATTTATATTTTTATTGAACGCTGGTAGGTATATTTGCCCCTGTTTTTATGCCTTCAAGTAACATTAAGTGTTATAGATGAGAGTTAATGAAATTCCAGTATATGAGTTTCAGACACCACTAAAGCCAAGCACTTCTGAAACAATATGTAGGCACTCGTACATTCAAATTTCAGAGAATATTCTTCTCCCTGATCTTGTCAATGGAGAATAGAGTTAACACCACTAAACTTATTATAATTCATTCTTCTAGGATGCATTCAATAAACAGGCTGTTTAATAACATTGTTGCAGAGTATATTTTGAGGCAAATATGGCTCAGAGAAAATTGCTTCAATAACTTTAAACAAAACTTCATTTTTTCTCCTGTCAGGAGTCTTGAGTACCATTTTCCAACATTGTCTCAACCTGAGTTGGGGGACTAATGAATCCTTGATTTCTAAGATACCTTTGAAGTTTAGTTATAGCAATTGCATACAGGGGGAATGAACCAATAACAATAAATAATAATTACTTTATTCTTTGGAACCAAAAATTGCAGCTATGAGAAACTGGATGTTAGGCATTTGCTTGGAAAGAAGTCAATTTAACTTAATGACTATAACTTCAAAGTAGCCATCTGTAAAACAGAACAAATCACCAACAACATCTACCACTCAAGCTATAAATATTTTGGACCATTTCTAATCTTTTAAGGTGACTTAACAAAGATTAGAACTCTACAAGGAAAATGAGATTCTAGATGTTCAAGATGACACAAGGAACAGAAGACATTACTGATGCCTGCTGCATAATTGAGAAAACCAAGAATACAAAGAGAAGGTAGCATGTTCTTTATTGATTATAGAAAGGCCTTTTCATGGTGTTGATTATGTCAAACCATGCAAACTGCTTAGAAAAAAATTGAATCTAAGAAGATCTCATTGAAGAACCTATTGCTGATACTGTGCTGTTAAATATAGTAAGAGGTGGTAGAATAGAAAGGCTACTTCTAAAATCCAGTCTCATCTCTACAGTTTAAAACATGTTCAGCTCCACATTGTTCCAGCTGTACCACAGTCATTTGTTCAACCTTGCCTCTATATGCAGACACATTACAGTCTTGAATGAGGCCATCATTCTTGAATACAAACTTCAGTACTGTAACAGAAGGATCCCTACAGATATAATCATATAGAGAAGAGCAATAGAGAGAGCACACAGCCCTGAGTGGTGCTTGTGCTAATTGGCTGAGTATTTTTTCCTAGCTTTACCTGTTGCTTCCTAATAATTTACCTACAAGCGTGAGGAGACACAGCTAGCTGAATCAGTTTAGAGTGGAATTTCTGGAATGATGGTATTAAATACTAAGCTAAAGTCTACAAAAATGACCCATGCATAGGTCCCCAGGGATTCAAAATGTTGAAAGATAGTGCAGTGCCATATTGACAGCATCATCTGCCAACCTATTTGCTCAGTAGGCAAACTGCAAAGGTTTTCCATGATGATTTTTAGTGGCCCAGCAATGATCTCTCAAAGATCTTCGTAACTACAGATGTCAGTGGCCTATAATCATTGAGCTCCCTGACTGGGGTGGGGTGGAGGTTTCTTAGGATGATGATAGAGTGTTTGAAGTAAGAGGGGACATAATACATCTCCAGTAATTTATTAAAGATCCAGGTGAAAATGGGGACCAGTCATTCAGTGCAGGCTTTCAAGAAAGAAGGAATTACTCTTTCTGGGCCTATTATTTCTGATATTTTGACCTCACACATCCTTTTCTAAAATCATCAGAGGTGGGAAAAGTATTTAAAGTTTTGGTATTACAGAAAACACTTGATAATATCATGGAGAGCCATGAAAACTAATAGATGGATTATCAAACAAGTTAATTCAGAACTCTCATTTGAGGCAACTGATCAAGTTCAAATTATACTACTTTAGAATACATTATGGTGAAGACTCCAGTGTTGGAAAAGATAGAAGGAAGGGGATGAAGAGGATCACTTGTATGGATTACAATGGTGATGAGTGCACCCTTGAAAAATCTAAAGGAGCAAGTTAAGGGCAGAACATCATGGAGAAAATCTACCCATGTGGGCACTAAGAGTAGATAACAGCTTGATGGTAAATGATCAATTGACAGTATTACTAGTTGGGAAGGGAATTGCAAAAGTAAGTAAGTAAGTAAGTAAGTAGCTAGCTAGCTAGCTAGCTAGCTAGCTGTAAAGTGTTCTGTAGGAACTATATCAGGGGTGTCAAACTCACAGCCTGCAGCCTGGCTGCATCACGCACTGACCATGCCCATGCCCGGTTTAGCGAAGTCATGATACATCACATGATGATGCCATGACAACGTGAGTTTGATACTCCTGAATTATATATTCAACACTATATTTGAATGTGTTTATATTCATTGTTTTTTTTTTTAAAGTAAACTGGAATATATTGTAACTATGGATTACTTTACTTTGTTACCAGTAGCTACAATTGAGGAAAATGTTTTCTTTTAAAATGTATTGGAGGTCATCATATACTCTAATGAGCTTTTGAGTTCCTGTAAATATTCTGTTGCTTGGCCCAAGCTGGTAGAAGTGAATGCCATTTTTGAGAATTCTAATGAGCAGTGAGTTACAATTTACGCAAACTTTAACTTCAAGTTAATGATATGTTATTAATTCCCACTATGTTGATAAGATGGAATCATTGTGACTGAATACATGTTTTCCTTCTTTCTGACACATTTGTATTGCTAATTGACCTGCCCACATTGATTAGCATTGGAAGACAGCATTATTATTTCTTCAGCCAGAACATCCCATCTGCCAAAAATTTTCCCTCTTCATTTCATCAGAGACTGATATAAAATTAAAGTCAAAAGTGACTTGGTTAATTTTAATGACCCTCAGTCAAATTTAATCAGAATAGCTTTATTCAAAAGCAGTCATCTGAGCATATTTAAAGTCTATCTCAGCTGAGCCATGAGCTTTTCAAATTACTACATTGTTACCAAGCCAGTTAGTTATGATTATTCTGTGCTCTAATTTATTATTAGCTGTTCTTCATTGTTAGGTCCAATATGGAAAAAGGCAACTTTATATCAGCAGCCTACCTACAAAGGTTGTTTGATGTATGCACAGTCATCATATTGTGATTGCAAGCTAAAGTAATGATTTGCATGTCTGAAAACCAAACACCACAAACATTTTATGTTATATTTGACATTACCTAGTAAGGGAAGCAGAATAATGGTGGATTATTCAGAAGTTGCGTAGATTGTCTCAGAGAGTGATAGATTTCCTTTATAGTGGCTGGTGGTGATTATGGTGATTTCCTTTTTCTACCCAGGGATTCCCTAACTCCATGGTGCCTTACAAATCGTGCAATAAACAGGCAACCAATCTGATGACTTCCAGATATACTGAATTAGAATTTGTATCATTTCCAGGCAGAATACTCATAGTCATGCTAACCATGAGAATTTCTGAGAGTCTAGTGGTATAAAAATGTTTTATTGTTTTTATTATTATTATATACTATCTTTTCTTTTATGTATACCGAGAGTATTTACACCAGGACAAATTCCTTGTGTGTCCAATCACACTTGGCTAATAAAGAATTCTATTCTATTCTATACATAAAATTGTGAAATCACAATTTCACAATTTTATGTTCTTTAGTTGGTGTTGGCCTTCATACTCATCAAGTTCTTCCCAAGAACATTGGATGTCATAATCTAGTGGTGTAGTACATGCATAGATCCAAGCAGTGTGGCATTACTGTTAAGTTCTGCGCATGGGTGCAAGGAACGGAGATGAGGCAGTGAACAGTGAACTTCAACTCTTTATTAAACATCGTGAACAGAGCAAAAACCTGGGGCAGCAGCAATCCTTTTATAGGGCAGGCTGCTGACCTATTAACCAATGAGAACATGGAAGTATTAAACCCTTCAACCAATGAGAGTGGCTCGTTAACAGCCAATCAGATTCTCCAGAATGGACCAATCCGATATCGCTATTATCGGCCAATCAGAAGTGCAGGATTAGAACCCTGCTTTTTCTTTAAGCTTTGATAAATTTTATTTAAGCATTTTTATTAGTTCATAACACCCCTTCCCCCCGGGTTCCCTTTGAGGGGTGCAGTGACATAATCCCTAAGATATGTAGGTTGTTTTAACTGTCTATTAGATTTGTGCTGTCCCACTGGTTCCTGTCTGTAGTCCGGTTTCGGTGGGACATTTTTGGACATATCTGGTACAGGCAGTTCCGTATTCTCACTGGACGACTCGGTGCTGCTAATTCTGTCGTTGTTGTTGTCCTCTGATCTTTGCGGGCTAGCCTCCGTTGAGGTATTCCTCTGTGGCAAGGCTACTCCCCTCCTTGATTCTTCTTCATTTATCGCGCCTGATTGTTGACTTCCTTTGTTTTTGCTTTCCACCATCTCAAATTCGGTTTCTTCAACATCCCCTCCCCCCTCAGTTTGGGAGTCACCGGAGTCGTGGGAACTGGGTTGTAGCCTAGAGCGAAGCTGATCTATATGGTGTTTCCATATTTTTCCATCGCAGCTTTGCACTCGGTATGATCTGGGCCCGGTGGTTTGAATTACGGTTGCTTCGACCCATAATGGTTCGCCGGAGAGGTTTTTGGTGAAAACTAAGTCATCTACCCTGAACTCGCGGCATTTTCCACTAGATCTACAGGGTTTCTCTGGCTCATAGGATGGGTGAAAGTGGTTGAGGTGGGAACGGAGCTTGTGTCCCATCAACAGTTCAGCTGGGGTCTTGTTGGTGATGCTGTGTGAAGTGATGTGTTGGAGTAGGAGTATTCTGTTTATTTTTTCATCAATGTCCCCATAGTCCATTTTGTGGAGAGTTTTTTTAACAAATTGTACCATGCGCTTGGCCCTGCCGTTAGCTGTAGGGTGCACCGGCGAAGTTAGCGCATGGTGGATACCCCGGTCTACAAAGTATTGTTCAAAAACCAGGGTGGTAAACTGGGGTCCGTTGTCAGAGACCAGAACGTCTGGCAGCCCGTGCATTGCGAATAGCCTATTCAATTTTCAGATGATGGACTCGGTTGTAGTATTCTTCATTTTGTGGATCTCGAGCCAGTTGGAATAGGCATTCACTGTTAGGAGGAACATATGTCCTTTAGTAGGTCCCGCAAAATCAACGTGGATGCGGGACCACGGCCTCCGGGGGGTTTCCCATTCTGTTGGAGTTGCTCTAGGTGGGGCACTGCTGACTTCTTGGCACTTTAAACAAGTCTTTACCCAGGCTTCAATCTGTTTGTCGATGCCCGGCCACCACGCGTAGCTTCGTGTGAGCGCTTTTATACGCATGATGCCGGGGTGACCGTCATGCAATGTTTTCAATACTGCTCGTTGTAACCGCTCTGGGATGACAACTCTATCTCCCCATAGGATGCAGACTTTTGGTGAAAAACATTCTGTTTGCCGGTTTCTGAAAGAGGTGAAGTCATCATGGGTTTGTTCGATTGGCCATCCTCGTTCGACCCAGCTAAGAACTCGTGCCAAGACAGGATCTCGTTTTGTTTCGATTGCAATGTCTCTGGCTGTTACCGGTGGTGAATGTAGCGTTTCAATCTGGAGTGTCGTAAGGGTTGGAGCTGGGTCGTTGACGGTTTCTGGAAGTGGGGCATGGCTCAATGCATCAGTGTGGGGAATGGCTTTCCCCAGGCGGTGTTGTAATTTATAGTTGTACGCAGCTAAAAACTTCGACCAGCAAGTCATTCTAGATGACAATATATAGGAGGTTGGCTTGTCTCCCGCTATAATCCCTAGCAAAGGTTTGTGGTCAGTAACAATAGTAAAAACTTGTCCATACACACATTCATGAAATCGTTTCACAGCAGATACAACAGCAAGAGCCTCTTTGTCGATCTGGCTATAGTTACGTTCAGCCTTTGATTGAGTCCTTGAAAAATAGGCAACAGGGGCCTCACTCCCATTTGGTAAAACATGACTCAAAATGGCTCCTACTCCAAATGGTGATGCGTCACATGGAATTGTTAAGGGCAGAGTCTCGTTATACTGCATTAAAACAGCATCTGAGGTTAGTAAGTTTTTCACTTGTCGGAATGCATGCTCCTTGTGGTGTCCCCAGACCCAGGTTGCTTTTTTGTCGAGAAGTCTATGTAGGGGCTAAGCTAAAATTGCTTTCTGGGGCAAGAAGATGTTGTAAAAGTTAATGAGCCCCAGGAAAGCTTGGAGATCAGTCCTATTTCTGGGTCTTGGGGCATTTTTGATTGCCCTTAGTTTGCTATTAGTGGGGTGAATGCCTTGTTTATCGATTAGTACCCCAGGAACTCTACTTTATCTGTACACAGTTGACATTTATTTTTTTTAACCTTAAGGCCAGAGTCTTTAAATTTCTGGAGAACCATTTTAAGATGCTTTTCAAGTATTTCTCTATTCGGGACAGCAATTAAAACATCATCAAAGTATGGCATGACCCCCTTGATCCCTTGCAAGAGTCTCTCCATCAGACTTTGAAAAATCCCTGGGGCTACGCTCACTCCGAATTGGAGTCGGTTGCACTTAAAGGTGCCTCGGTGCATAACGATCGTCTGTGCCTCTGCAGTTTTTTTTATGTACAGGCAGTTGTTGGTAGGCCTGTGCTAAATCCAATTTAGCGAAGACTTTTCCGCCCCCCAGGGAATGGAGAAGGTGTTGTACCACCGGCACTGGGTAAGCATTCTGTTGAAAGGCGTGATTAAGGGTGGCCCGGTAGTCCCCACAAATCCTTAACGATCCATCCGGTTTGATGGGTGTTACAATTGGGGTTTCCCAACGAGCGTGGTCAGTTGGTTCTAAAACACCCTGGGCTATTAATTTATCGAGCTGCTCGTCAATTTTTGGTTTAAGGGCAAAAGGCACCCGACGAGGCTTAAGGCAGACAGGGGCTACTTCAGGGTTAAGGTTAAATGATATTGGGGTCCCCTTGTACTCGCCTAGTTTGTCTGCAAAGACGTCCTGGAATTCCTGGACGATGGCCTCCTCCCAGTTGTCGCTTCTGGTTTGGTGAATGCCGGCTACCTCGATCCTGAGTGGGGCGAACCATTGAAGGCCTAACAAGCTAGGCCGGTCACGGTCGACGACGGTCAGTGGTAATGACGCAGTATGATTTTTGAAGAATACTTGGACTTGGCTTGATCCAACGACCGGAATTTGGTTCCCCTGATAATCTTTGAGTATGATTCTTTGGGCTCTGAGGTCTTGACGCCGGATGGCAGGAATTAATTGTTTAAGGGTCTTCCAGGAAACCATCGAGAGAGACAATCCTGAATCGACTTCCATCATGCAAGGCTGGTTTTCGATGGTGACCTTCACTTGGATCTTCTTTGCATCTAGTGATGAGGCGTGACTGATTGTAATGGTTTGGTGTGCCTCTTCTCGTCTCGTTGAAATGGCCCGTGTTTTATTTCTGTAGGAGTGGTTGTTCCATTGGTGGTTCAAATGTTCCCAACTCACAGGGCGATTCCCTGTGGTCTGGCGGTAGTTGTTTTCCCTCTGAAGTGGGCTGGATCCTTGCTTGCTTCTACAGACCTTCCTGATGTGGCCTCTTTTCCCACAGAAATGGCAGAGTGCGTCGAGGAATTTGCAGTCTGATCGCGGGTGGTTTGCCCCACAACCCACGCATTGGTGCAGTAGTCTTTGATTCCACTGATGGCGTTGGTCACGTTCAGACCGGAGCCGGTTGACCTCCTCCTCCTCATCACTTTCTGATGGCGATTCTAGGTTCTCGTGGTGGGTAGCTGTTGTGTGCCTCTCTAGGCGAGGTGAGGTATCGCTGGTGAGTTGACGGAGTGATACGTTGGTGCAGTGCATTTGGGCAGCCGACTTCCTGGTTGCTTCTGCTGCAGTAGCGTCCTTGATGACATCAGCAAGGTCGATGTCCCCTTTGGCCATGATCTTGCTCTGTGTAGTGTGGTCATCTAATCCCAGAACTATTCAGTCTCTCAGAGCTTCTTCGAGGTCTGCGAATTCACAGAGGCCTCCCAGGTTCCGGAGATCCGCGATGAAATCTGCAACGCTCTCTTCTTTCCGCTGGTCCCTCTGGTAAAATTCATGTCTTCTGACAAGTGTTGGTACGGTGGGTGCATAGTGGGCCCATAGAAGGGGCGCGAGGACATCCCAGTCCATGGTTTTCACCTCAGCTGGTTTCGCTAGTGCCTTGGCCATCTTAAAGACGGCAGGCCCGCAATGGGTCAGGAACACTGCTCGCTTTTTTCCTGTAGTGGCATCCTTCAAGTTGTTGGTCTCCAGAAACATCTGGAACCAGTCTATGTACGAGTCCCAGTCTTCTTGTGCTGAGTCAAATGGAGCGGGTGGTATGGCGCCGCCGGACATGTTTTCCGTTGTCAATGTGCCTTCAGCCACGTGCTCTGTTTGATGCTCTGTAGTGTTCAGTCAGCTCTGATGTCTCCGCATCCCATCCTTGTCGCCAGTGTTAAGTTCTGTGCATGGGTGCAAGGAACGGAGATGAGGCAGTGAACAGTGAATTTCAACTCTTTATTAATCATTCTGAACAGAACAAAACCCTAGGGTAGCAGCAGCCCTTTTATAGGGCAGGCTGCTGACCTATTAACCAATGAGAACATGGAAGTGTTAAACCCTTAAACCAATGAGAGTGGCTCGTTAACAGCCAATCAGATTCCCCAGAACGGACCAATCCGATATCGCTATTATTGGCCAATCAGAAGTACAGGATTAGAACCCTGCTTTTTCTTTAAGGTTTGTTAAACTTTATTTAAACACTTTTATTAGTTCATAACACAATGAATATGGACTGGAAAAGTGTGAGGGCAGTGAAAAGTGATCTGAGAAGCAAACTTTGAGAAACAAGCTAGAGAAAGCCACAGAAACCATGTCACTATCAAACCACAGGTCCATTCACAGGACAAAGAACTGGACCAACTTGGAAAGTGAGAACACATGAACAGAAATCAGGAAGAGACCTTTGCAACAATGGGAGATATCTGGAGGATGTTTTTATATAGTCAATGTTTCTCAGATTGCTTAGTTAGGAAATTTTATGCCATCTTCCCTACAGAAGTTGTTCAGATCTCCATTGGCAAGATTTTCTTGATGCAGGATTTAACTCTTCACCGTCAGAATCAGCAGCCATTTGTTCTGGGTTTGAACTAAATCCCAGCAGACTGACAGCTGTTCATTCCCATGCTGAGAATCCACCAGTTTCCCCCCTTTGATAATAGAATGAGAGGAATCCATAACAGGGAGCAGATAATTTTTTAAATAATATTCATTTTTAATTGACACGTCTTTATATATGTGTGTGCTTTTTATATCATTTTTTAAAATCCAGGTCTTTGGCCAATTTTTTTTGTAAGCACAGATAGTTTTGCTTTGCTGCTTCCCTGCCATGTACAAGCCCAGCAAAAAGAGTTGTGTTGTTTTCCCTGATGTTTTGTTTTTTTGCACATAGGGATGGCTGCTGGCTGTAAACAAAATAATAAAAGAGAAGCGGGGGTGGGAGACACCGCTGGTGCTTCCTAAGTACACACCTATTGCAAAAATATAATCAACCAAAAAATTTAACCAACCAAACCAAAATGCATCATCTTTACAAAACCATTGCAGTTATTAGCAAGCCTTCTATGTGGAATAAAGTAGAACGTAGAGACATATTTGCATTATCTGCAAAATAAACCACAACACAACACAGAACAATAATCATATAAGCAACAAGAGAGCCAGTCTGGTGTTAGCCTGGTTAAGGCACAAAGCTAGTTTTATGAGTTTTATTCCTGTCTGAGGCACAAAGCTAGCTGTGTGATCTTGGGTCAGTCAATTCCTCTCAGCCCTAGAAAGAAGAAGTTGATACAAAATCTTGCCAAGAAAACTGCCTGAGATATATTCAGGCAGTTGCCAGAAGTAAAGACTGATCTGAGGCACACATTCATACATGCAGGTATACATGCATATATAATCATGTGAATTTTAACTTTCCTGCAGCATTAAAAAGAAATCCAACCACTTGCAAGAAAAGCTGGCAATCATGCAATTATAAGCAGCTTTCTTTGGTCTGGTTGTGCTTTTTCCTCTAAGTGACCTACCAACACATCATCCTACCCAATCTAAGCCAATAGCAGCAGTGATGTGACAAGTGCTGCTGTTTGGGATGGAAAAAGAGCTGCCTCTTGCAAGCTATAAAACTACAGCCCAACTAAAACAGTCTTCAGAGTAGCCAGAAGATGCAAAACACACAATTTTTTTACTCACCCTGTGGGATTCTTTTTGCACCCTGAAATAAAACTTTCAAAAGATGTGTTTTGATTCATACTTAGAGCATTTAAAGAATATTTCCAATTCAAACTGTTTTCTTACATCACCTTATCACAAAACCTTCTTTTTTGTGCCATAGCTTTTATTCTAGAAACCTGGCAGTGTATTATTTCCAGTAATAAAAACATGTAAAAACATGAAACAAATCCTGTATGATAATTAAACATGACAGTTTTCCAGATCCTTAAACAACCCCTCTAAATGGCTTTATAACAACAAGAGGTTTCTCTTTTCTTTTTGTCTGAGAATAATTGGAAAAAAGATTAAAATCTATTTCACAGTCTTTTTCATGTTTACGTGGTAAATCTGGAACAGGAAGGTATTCATGATATAAAATACCATTAGTTACATAAGTCCCAGGGCAAAAGTAGAACTTTCATTTTCAAATTCCAAACATCAAAGGGAGACTAAATCAATGTATGTCTTCATAACTCCTAAAGCAGAAACATCTCAAAGAAATTAGTATTGTCTTCCTGAGATATATATATTCTTAACATCAGAATCCTACAGAAAATACTTCTGGGTACAGTTGACTTAGTTTTCTAGGGACCTAAATTCTACAAAGCAATATTTGAACTTGTGATAAATAACTGTGTCTGGCTGAACTCATCTTGTTTTATTTCTCTGCTTCCTTAAAGAACTATCAAAAATGTTGTGATATTTCTGGGAATTTGCCAAGAAGAGTCAAAGGGAGGAAGTATCTCTAAACCTTCCATGCTACATTCTTCTTCTAAAACAAATTTATACAATAATGCTAGGGATTCAGAATAGAGGCAGGGTGACAATAATAGACTCTTGCTGTCTGTGAGGTAAATGCACTTTCCACTGTAATTATGTGATCCAGATTAAGTGAACCAGGAGGCCATAGAAGCTATAATTCAAAAATATCAGAGTTCAAAACTGAAATTAATTGAGTGCAGATCACAGTAACTAGGAAAGGGACATATCTATTATGAAATACACTTGGATTTTATGAGAGTTGAAGTTGATGTGAACCCTGGAGAGTGATTCAATCATCATCATTGTAGCATTAAATATCACATTAAAATGATCTTTTGACATAAAAATAATATGGCTTTTTTATTGGATAAAAATTGTTTAAAAAGTCATGTTTAAGAGGCTGTTGAAATACTGTTACTTATTCACAATATAGACAAGTAAAGAATTATATTGATACAATTCTCTGATAGATATTAAAAAAAACCCCATAAACCTCCTGGCAAACTTTCATATTTTTCAGTGCTAAAAAAACCAAGTGCCACAAAGATTCTTTATATTAGTAGACAAAGAGGAATTGAACATTAACACCAGCAAATTGTTTTTTCCATGTGTATAACAAGAAATAACTTTCTGCATAATATTGCAAATATTGCCAATAACAGTGAACAATAACAATCAAAGCTAAAACAATTTCCCATGGACATCTGTTTCCGTAAATTATTATTAACAATACATCTGCTGACAAAAAAAGGAGTCCTATATATTTTTACTACTTACATTGAAATCACTCCCATATCTCTAGGTTTAAATGGCTATTTATTCATAAAAAAGCCAAATTGCATTTGCAATGGGAATAAAAAATACGATAATTCTTTAAGAAGAATGTATACCTTACCAAATATGTTACTACAAACAAACAGACAAATAAATAAGATTAGAATAAGAATATGAACTAAGTAAAATTATAGAAGAAATTCTGAACCACAGTGAACTTTTGGCTTGCCTTCACTGATTAATAAAAAGTGATGATCAGATTTCCTCTCCTCTGCATCCCTTTGCCCGTAAAGCAAAAGCAGGAAGTGAGCATACACCTCCTTGAACTGATTGTATTAATCTACTTCCACAAATCAAATATCCTCTCTCCCTCTCAGATCTTCACTGCTGGTAGCCATTTGCTACTAAAAATGGTGGCACACAAAACATGCATTAACCATTGCCTAGGAAGATCTGGGAAAGTTCAACAAAGACAAATATTACTGGCTCCCTACAAGAAAAGACCATTTTCTATCCTCCCTGCATTCTGCAACAGCGAAAGAGAAAGATACACACAGAGATAAGTTATTACTTACGAAATGCAGTATAAAGTTCCTGCAGGGTTAGGTAACCATCATGGTTGTAATCATCGAAACGAAGAAGATCTTCCGGAGTACAATTCAAGAAATCGTCTTCCAGATCTTCCTTTTTTTTCAACTATCAATAAAAAAGATAGCAATATAATTATTCACATTTGGCTATCATTTTAATTATATGATTGACAGGGAGTCATGTTCCTTAAAATTGTTTAAATATTTATTGCTATTTTAAATATTTTAATCCATGCAGAGCATTTATGGAATTGGGAAGGAAGGAAGGAAGGAAGGAAGGAAGGAAGGAAGGAAGGAAGGAAGGAAGGAAGGAAGGAAGGAAGGAAGGAAGGAAGGAAGGAAGGAACTGTGGGAATAAACTTTGACTTCAGTATTGGGTAATGATTAGTCTAAGACCTTATACATACATGTCTGCCTAAGGGTCACTGAGATAAGCAAGGAAATTAAAAACAAACACCAGAAACAATTAAGCAGCTCAGACAATTGTAAACAGTTTTGTGTGCTATATCTAATTATTGTAATCTACAATGTGAATGCTTACTATGTACGAATTTCTCAATAAAAGGGGGCACTAGAATTTGCTCTAGACTCCCATCCTGAGTACACCAGCCTCTGTGTCTCATTCTTTCCATGGGAGTCCACCACAAGTGGTGACCCCGACGTGATCCACTGCAGGTGGTACGTGTCCGGACCTCCGTGTTTCCTCGCCTGGAATAGGTAAAGTACGTACTTAACTATTGCTGGACAATAGGATTATTCAGGGAGCATGGGGGGAAAACTCTCTCAGCCACAGGAACGGCATGTTAGTGAGCTGCTGAAGTTAATAAGGACAAACTACTTTATCTTTAAACCCTCTGGGGGGGAGCAAATAGTTCTTTCAAAAGATAATGTGAGAGAGCTGCTGCAAGAGATCTGCAAGAGATCTGGCGGCAATGTCCCTGGTATCCAGAGAAAGGCTCTTTAAAGTTAGACACATGGAGAAGAATTGGAAATATCCTTCATGAAGAGCCATGGGCAACAGCTGAAATTTTGATATTTTGGAAGATTGTTATGACTGCTTTAGAGACCCAGCAACAACCTCTTTTAAAAACTTTAGTAGAACCTCTTCCTTATAAAGGAATTGTATTGCACCCGCCTTCTCCAAAATTGGAGTGTGCTTTATCATTTCCAACAACGCCTACTCCAGTGGATGATAAAATCCAATCAAAAATGGGAAAAGTTCAAGCCATGATGCATCAGGCTTTCAATGAGGGGAAGTTAGAGTCTGATGAGATTACCCAGATGAATTTGTTTCCAGTCAATAGGCAAGTGGATGCTCAAGGCAATCTGCAGACTGAATGGGTTCCGATTCCTTTAGCAATTCTTAGGGAAATTAAAAAAGCAGTCAAAGATTATGGTATTCAAAGTCCTTTTACAAAGGGGCTTCTGACAAGTTTGGCTACCTCACGCATGATTCCTAGTGACTGGAAAGATTTAATGAGAATGATATTGAGCTCTACTCAGTATGTGGTCTTTGACTCAGAATACCAAAGGGAGGCTGTCACTAGGGGAAGGAATTCGGGGGGGCTGTATACACCAGACCAAATCTATGGGGCAGGCTTGTTTGAATCCACTGCAGATCAAGCTGCTAATTTGCCTGATCACGTATTTCCAGTGGTTATGGCAGCTGTCCTTGGGGCGTTGTCCCGCATTCAGGATGTGGGAACCTCAGCACGGTCTTTTTCTCAAATTAAGCAAACAGCATCTGAGTCTTATAATGATTTTGTGGAAAGGCTACAATTGGCTATTACCAGGCAAATCTCTAATGAGGAAGCTGCAAAAGAACTTTTGCTGAAATTGGCAGTTGAAAATGCAAATGCTGACTGCAAGCGTGTCTTGCAGCCCTTGGTGGCTAGAGGTGAGGTTACTCTGGCTGATCTGTTGAAAGCATGTGCAGTGGTGGGTTCTCAGGCTTACAACATGGAGACTTTGGCTATGGCATTGCAAAAAGGGATGAAACCTGCAGGGAATTGTTTTAATTGTGGAAAGCCTGGCCATTTTAAAGCCCAGTGCCGTGCCCCTGAGGGGGGGGGGGTGTAGGCATTTTGCTTCCTCTCCTTCTGCAGGTACGCCAAGACCAAAAGTTCGGTATAAGAGACTACCAGATCCAACGTGGAAAGGACCTATCCTGCTGATACGCTGCTGTTAAAGATGAGGGGACAGTTGTTTGGGTTCCTGCTTGCTGTGTTCATCCTTATCATCAGCCAAAGGGGCAAGGGGATGGATTTGGGGGAATGGAAAAGAAACACATTGATCCAGGACATGGGGAAGCTAGCAAACCTTCATAATAAAACTGATTGTTGGGTATGTATGCACATGCCAACTCACAAAACATCAGGGCTTCCAATGGTTGCAGTACCTTTGGCCAAAGGTGACTGGTATAAGGGACAATGCTATGGTTGTTCAGGGATGTGGTCTAACAGATGGACTAAAAGTAACATAAATACATTGCATCTTGGGAGCCGAATCCAAGAGGCGGCGGGTATCTGCTGGACTCACAATGAGACAGTAGAGAATATGACTTACTTGGGAACATATCCATTTTGTAACAAAACAATTGTTATTAGCAATGGAAGTCGGGTTTATCCGGATGACATGAAAACTAAAAATCTCACTTACTTTGTACATAATATTTCTAAATTTGATATCATATCTTTGATCAATGAAAATGGGTGTCCAATTATCCCTGCCACATGTTGTCCCATCATGATAAAAAACCAGCTGCCCAAATGTGCAAATGAGAAATACGCACCACCGCCCACTTATCTGGCTATGTTAATGGAATCTTTTGTACGATTAATCTATGCTGAACCAAATACGGTTGGTCATCTCCTGGGAGCAAATCTATGGTTGCTGTGTGGACGGATGGCCTATGATCGCATGCCAGCACGATGGAAAGGAGTCTGCACCTTTGGGAAAGTAATCCCATCTCATGTCATTTAAAAATCTTTGGGGACTGCTCATATCCGCAATGCGCGTTCCGCAACGGAAGTAAACTCTGTTTTGAATCATGACTACTGGACACAGATATCAAGGGAAGTTATTCCTCCTTTAGGAGTCATGATGAACTATAGAGATTTGCATCGTTTAAACAATTGGACAGTTACTATGTTTAAAGACACCATTAAAACGCTAAAGCTGCTTGAAGAAGAACAAGGAAAAATCCTTGACTTTGTCCTGCAAACCAGATATGCGGTGGACACTATTTTGGCTGTGCAAGGGGGAGTTTGCGCTGTGATTCATACACATTGTTGCATGTATATCTCTGATTATTCTCCAAACATTACAGCTACTATACAGCATATGGAACAAACCCTGAGTGAGAATCCATTACAATCGGAGGACGAGGGACTGGACGTGTGGTCTGCACTTTGGTCCTGGTTGCCAGATGGTTCATGGATTCGTCACCTAATTGTTGGAGTGATATTGCTTTTTATACTTTCTCTTTGTGTATGCTGTTGTATCCAATGTCTCCCTGGACTTTTAGGAATATGTCGGGTGAAGCCTACGGAAGGAGAACTGTTGTTGCAGATGGCGAAAAGCTACCGAGGCATCCGCAATCATCAAAAAACTAAAACAGGGGAGATGTGGGAATAAACTTTGACTTCAGTATTGGGTAATGATTAGTCTAAGACCTTTTTCATACATGTCTGCCTTAGGGTCACTGAGATAAGCAAGGAAATTAAAAACAAACACCAGAAACAATTAAGCAGCTCAGACAATTGTAAACAGTTTTGTGTGCTATATCTAATTATTGAAATCCACAATGTGAATGCTTACTATGTATGAATTTCTCAATAAAAGGGGACACTAGAATTTGCTCTAGACTCCCATCCCAAGTACACCAGCTTCTGTGTCTCATTCTTTCCATGGGAGTCTACCACAAGGAAGGAAGGAAGGAAGGAAAAGGGAAGGAAAACTCTGAATGGGAAATGCATGAAAAATTAAAAATATTAAAAATATTCAAAATAGGTCATTGAGAGATGAGCTAAGAAGTTCCATAAGCTTGTTGGTCATGCAATTCTTTAGCATCTCATGATTTATTGAGCAGAAGAGAAAGATAGAAAATAGAGGTATAGTTACTTTGAGTCCTTTTTTTTGTTTTTTTCCTACTTAACTGCTGATCTTAGGTAACTTCCTCATGTCTTTCTTCTCAGTAGTTAGCTAAGTGTATATAGCTTTTCCTATCCCCTATAATGTATTTTTGCAAATATTTCCACTGTCTGTTGTGGTTATAAAATCTACTTTGCTAATCCTTGCTTAAGTCAAGATTCTTGCTCTCAGGAACTCTCATACGTATTCATTTAACATGTTGTATACATAGAGAGGAAAGTTCTATGACATATATATACTTGTAAGGCCTTACTAGACACATAGCACATCCCAGCACTTATATTGACAGATTATGAATATGACACATCCAAATCCTCCTCCTCCTTTCTCTCTCTCTCTCTCCCCCCTTCTCTCTCTCTCTCTCTCTCTCTCTCTCTCTCATAAATAATTTGTGATTCAAATTAGATTGTATGATATTCATTAGCCTGGTGTTTCCTAGATAATTTGAAGCAACAAACTCAGGAATCCATAGGGCACAAATCTGAAGAATGGCAAGTTGGAGAAGACTACTCTACAGTGATGAGAAAGAAAAGACCTGGAGTTAGCCATCAAAATATAAGGAAGTTGAATTCTCAATAGCAGAAATCAGAAGCTCCAGGGACTATATCTGGCTCATAATTCACTAGTGTCACTTTACTTTCTTCAATTCTAATTAATGTCTTATATGGGGGGGGGGAGGTAAAATTGTGTAGCTTAGTAGTCAAGTCACTGATTGTTTCACTCTCCATCACAAGGGAATCTGAATGAAAGAACAGCCTAGCAATATATAAACATCTCTCCAAATGCACCCACTAACACACTCTAACTATAATGATGGGCATTTTGCCAATAAAATAATGAAGATCAATTTTTCTATTAGTATAGTTATACTATATAATAGTTGGTCATAATGTAAGAATACATTTACACTTTGCTTTATAATTCAATCACACAGTACAAGGTCATTTTGTGGTATTCTAAGCCAGACAAATATTATCACATATATGTTCAACCAATTAGTGTTCAGTCAAGAGTTAAAAGGCATATTGGCTGTTAGTTTGCCCTGCTTTGATCTATTACAACGATTCAGCCAAGGAACTGATTTTGCTAAACAACCCATTAAAAACATCTCAATGTATGCCATGCTACTACAATAATTAAGATGGGCAGCTTGTCTTTCCAAAGCTAGTTGGATAGGATTGAAATGAGTACTTTTAGACCATAAAGCAGCTATATCTAGCTATTTATCTGTCTATTAGAGTCAATTATCATTGTACTATGGAGTATCCATATTCTTTATTCTTTGAGCTGCTGTTTTATTATGATATTGCAGTACTCTTTGTGACAAATAATATTCATCATGATCATTGGATGCAGAATTAACTTTGATGAGAATATTTTCATGAGATAGTCTGCAAGTGTTGACTTACAGATTTAAAACATTTATATGACTGCTAAGTGGTTTGAAAGACCAACCTGAAAGCCCAAGAAAAGAAATGTCTTGTTTTCAAAGTTCTCAGCATTATTGTAAACATGCTGGCCTTTTTAACTGTTAAAAATAAAATAAGACTTCTCAAAGTTTGTAGCAATAATATTCAGTCTGACAAATCATTCTCTGGATGTATGATTAAAGTTTGGAAGTATATTCACTGGATTGGGAAATTAAACAGGAAGGTTAAACAGAACAGACCTAATCAGAGTCTAATTCCTAATGATGACCTGCCATCCAGGAATGGCAGACAGAAATATATTGCTTCTGAGAGGAATCATAATAGTTGATTGCTATTTCTTGAAAAAATATA
The DNA here is from genome assembly GCA_033807585.1 of Hydrophis major. Classification (NCBI taxonomy): domain Eukaryota; kingdom Metazoa; phylum Chordata; class Lepidosauria; order Squamata; family Elapidae; genus Hydrophis; species Hydrophis major. Next base: position 140,342,334 of record CM066329.1, on the reverse strand, counting down.
ATGGCAATCATGAAAGTTCATTTTTACTGTCTTCCAACAGTTTTCTTTCGATCTCCCAATACTGAAGCTAGGAATACACAGAATTTTCTGGTGTCTTTCATTCTCAATTCAAAGATTTAACATAAAACTGCCAACATTTGTATACAAGTTGCAACACAACTATGGTCATCTTTATAATAAAACTTATTCTCAGTTATAGATTTTTGACTTTATCATGGTAGTTTTGTATGTAAGTATGATGTTTAGATAGGAGTGAAATCAACATAAATAACATGTACCCCAAACCACAAAACAAACTATACTATTATAAATAATATTAGTAATGTATTTTTAATATACCATCAAACAACATCTGCATATCCCAGCTTCTTGGGAAAAATTCAATGGGTAGATAAAATGCTAAATCCAGTCTAATCATCTGGCTGACTGCCATAATAATAAATCCAGATACAGACATCCTGCACAGCAGAACATGGAATTCCCATCCCCAACCCTTCAATAGCAACTTTGCTCTGGAACAAATGATCAGATTAGAGGTAGAACCAGGACTTCTGCAGCAGCTGGAAAGAGTCCCATCCATTGTCCAATTACCTTCCGCCAAGAGTGAATTTTGGAATAATATCTCAGTTTTAATCATTTTAAGTATAGTTTTTAATTAGAAACTAACACAAATAGACCAGTAAAGAAAAAAGAAAAACAAGAGAAATAAAGAGAAAGCAAAAAGTGCAAGAATAGAAAAGGAAGCAAAAAAAAAAAAAAGACCCTAATTGCTTCTGTTATTCTGTAGAGCACTTAAAAGTACTCAATGTTAACCATTTTGAACTCTATCTTTCCCAACCAAATTTGGCCCCAATCAGTTCTGTTTTCAGAGACTTTTTCCTGCTGATGCACAGATGAAAAAACAGACAAACCAAATCCTAATTCTCTTTACAGAGTATTTTTTCAACATTTTGTAAAGAATAAAACAATAACACATTAGAGAAAACTAACTAAAGGTAAAAGCGCTAACTGCCCTAACCAGGGTTTAATGAGCAAGATGGTGGCACATGCATGTGCAGTGGCTTGACACTCCAGAGACCAGTATCTTTTAATTAATTTATTGTGTATATACATACACAATTAATTTATTGTGTACAATGATAATAAAGAATTATTATTTATTATTATATCAAAAGTATTACATTTTAAATGATTCTAAAATATATTAAAATATTGTTAAAATAACATTAACTTAGTATTATGAGGGGTGATGATCCTGTTGCCTCACAAGACAGGCAAATTCATTAATGCAAATACCAGACAATTTTTTCCAGGAGCTCATTTCATAATTAGAAGGTCAGATCTGACGAGAACTTTGTCAAAGTCAACCTCTGGCTGTTACAGAGAGTCTTCAGAGCTTCTGTTGACATGTTGGGTCTCACAGAACAAAATATCATGGCTTTTGAAAATGGCTCCAAAGACAGCTTTGAACCTTGTCCAAGCCTGGCTTGCTTGTATAAATATTTGCTTGTGTGATTTATCCCCACTTTTGTCCTTAATAAACTTAGCATTTCTCTGGTATTCATTCTAGTAGCCTGACTTTCTTCAGGTTACCACATGAACCTGAAAAAAAGATGCCATTGCTTTAAGTAAGCTTGTGACTCTTAAGGCAGTGGAATATTTTACATGGGCTCATATATACAAGGCTCTTGTAACGAATAAATGAGAGACACAAGCAAAAGTAATCATAATATTTACTTAGGAAGCTGTGGTGGCTCACACTGGGCCTGCGCACCACAGAGGTCGGTGGCTCAATTCCTATGAGCGAATATACCATGTAGGGACAAGGAGCCTCCCTCGATTACCTATTGGCATTCAGGTGTCCCACGGGTAAAGATAACATCACTTGAAAAATTCCTTTCATAGAGGTAGTGAGCCAACTCAGTGATCCCTGGCTAACACATACCATACTCTAAAAAAACAAAAAACAAAAACAAAACCCAAGCAAGAGAGACTTGTTTGAGTTCTAAAACTCCTTTTCCAGAATTTGTTTAGTCCTGGTAAATGTGCCAATACACAATAGATAACCAAGTGACACATTATTAATTAGTTATGATTTACTGATCTTTTTAATAGTACACATTTATTTCCAATTGATCTGCTGCTTGAATATTTATAAACATAACAAATATTACCATAATGCTCCTAAACTCCCTCATTCTAATGGAAATGAACACTGTAGTGCAACTTCTAGAATGTTTACTGCTCAGAAAGAACAAGTATGATCACATTTCCTCAAGTACATAGATATAATTTAATTTACTTTATTGTCATTGTACCTTGTACAACGAAATCAAACACCATCTTCAGTGTACATCGTGACCTTGACCATGAAAATAAACACAAACACACATCCTTCACCCCTCACACATTGAACCGGAAACCCCCGACACCACACCAACACTGCACTATACAGCAGAATTCAACAGAGCTACTGCCCTGGGATAGAAGCTGTTTTCTCAACTTGTTTGTACTTGTTTTTATTATTCTGTACCATCTGCCAGATGGTAATAGTTCAAAAACAGGATGAGATGGATCTTTAAGAATGTTTTGAACTTTCTTAAGGCAACGGGAGCTATAAAGTTCTTCCAAAGAAGGGAGAGGGCAACCAATGATCTTCTGGGCAAGGACGTTAACCTCTGGAGTGCTGTCCTATCTGCCACTGTGCAATTGGCAAACTATACAGAGGTGCAGTATGTTAAGATACACTCTATGGTGCAGCGGTAGAAAGTCACCAGCAGTTTTTCTTTCCATTATTGTTTTCTGAGAAGTCTCAGGTAGTATAATCTCTGCTGGGTCCTTTTGACCAGTGCTGCCATGTAAGCACCCCAGGTCAGGTCCTCTTTTATGATAACATCCAGAAATGTAAAACTGGCCGCTTGCTTCACTCGGTCTCCATTGATAAGCAAGGGCTGGATGTCTGATCTGTTCCTTCTCTAGTCCACTGTAAGTTTCTTGATCTTATTGGTGTTGAGGCCCATGTTACTGTCTCCACACCATGAAAGCAACCGGTCCACCTCATCTCAGTAGGCAGACTCATCCCCCCAGAGATAAGTCCCACCACTCTTGTATCATCTGAAAATTTAGCAATGGTTTTACTAACATGAATGGGAATGCAGTCGTGCACATAAAGAGTATAGAATAAGAGACTCAACATGCAAACCCTGTGGCATACTAGTGTTAAGAATAAGGGATGAAGAGGTATGATTACCTAATCTGACCCTCTGTGAGTGTCCAGACAGGAAATCCATAATCCAAAGGCAGATTGAATAAGAAAATCCAAGTTCCAGATGTTTAGATACTAGCCTATGTGGAAGAATTGTGTTAAATGCAGAACTAAAATCTACAAAAAGCACCCTCACATAGCCCCCCTGCTGTTCTAGATGAATCAGAGCAGCATGAAGAGTGATAGCTATAGTGTCCTCTGTAGATCTATTTCTTCTGTATGCAAACTGGTATTTATCAAATGTATGTGGAAAACCAGAAATGATGTTCCGGCAGACCAATTTCTCAAAGCACTTCGTGATGATAGGAGTGAGTGCCACTGGTCTGTAATCGTTGAGGTTATTGATAGGGAATTTCTTTGGCAGTGGAACAATGGTGGAAGCCTTCAAACAAGATGGAATAGTGGACTGGGATAAAGACCGATTGAAGATCCTGGTAAAGACTCTAGCCAACTGATCAGCACAGTCTTTAAGCACTTGGCCAGAGATACCGTTAGGATCGGAAGCCTTTCTAGAGTCCACAGCCCTCAGAATGCTTCTCACCTCCTGTTCCTCCACAATGATGTGGGGGCTACAATTGGCTGATGATTGTATTTTAGCTGTCTCTGATGTCTCCACTTCAAAGCGAGCAAATAAATGATTCAGTTCCTCTGGCAATGAAGCATTCCCCTGAGCAGGGATGACACTGGTTGGTTGATGGTTGGTAATTTGTTGAATCCCTCGCCACACCTGCCTCATGTTATTGCTATAAAAATTATCCTCAATCTTCTTCTTATAATCAGTCTTGGTTTTTCGAATACCTTTCTTCAGATTAGCTCTGGCTACACTATATCTTGCCCCATTACTGGACCTAAGGCTTTGGTCCTGTCATCCAGGTTTCTGACTGGGATCGATCCTAATACGTTTATCCACAGTGATAGTATCTGTGCAGTGTTTGATATAGCACAGAACAGTTGCAGTGTGTTCCTCTAGGTCGGGGTGGTAAAAGATGCCCCAATTTGTGTTCTCAAAAGAATCCCGAAGTTGTCCTGAAATCTTCTAGCCAAGATTTCACTTGTCTTTATTATAGGCAGAGCCTGTCTTTTAAAAGGGATGTATGCTGGTGCTAAAAGCAGTGACATATGATCTGATTGTCCCACATGTGGTATAATCATGACTTGGCTGTGTAAGCCTGGGATTGGAATGATCTGCAAAGCTTTTGCTTTACTTTCCACTGTGGTTGTACTCTTGGATGCCTGCCTAAGGCTTTATTCTTTTTCATACATAATAATGCTATAAATACTACTAGTAATGAAATCTTGATATAGAATGAAAGGTGAGAAATTATATCGCTGCTGCTGCTACTACTAGTAGCAATAGCACTTCGTACTTAGATTTATATACCTCTTCACAGTGCTTTACAGCCTTCTCTAAGCGGTTTAGAGAGTCAGTCTATTGCTCCCAACAATCCTAATTCTACTGACCACGAAAGGATGGAAGGCTGAGTCAATCTTGAGCCTGGTGAGATTCGAACTGCTAAACTTTTGGCAGCCAGCAATCAGTAGTAGTAGTCTGCAGTACTGCATTCTAACCAGGGTGCCACCACGGCTCACACTACTACTACTTTTGTGGTCTAGAATGATCATTAATAATAAAAAAAAAGTGTTGCTTTGGATACTGTTAAAACCAATTTACTGTTTGATAATATTCTGATTTTAATTTTTTTCTTCCAAGACTCTGCACATACATTAACACCTTCATTATGATCGGCCCTCCTTTCATTTCTCTTGAACTGAAGGAAACCAGTTCATCTCCCCCAACTGAGCTATAGATTGGTTTATTCAAACTATGAGTACATTGTTTATTTCTATTTATTTCTATTGCATGTGTCAACATCTTTTCAATTTGTCAGCATATTTCTGAACTGCCCATCTCCCTCAAGGAGGGACTCTGGGTGGTATACATTACAGCATCAAAATCTAAAACAATATATACAAATTAAAATGTTAAAGGTAAAATTTTAGATTTAAAATTATAAAATTATTTTTAAAAAAATTCAGGGAGACAAAAAAATTGGACCTCCTTATTCTGTCAATCAGGTTTGCAAAATAATTTAATCCTCTCCCCCAATGAATTTCTAATCTTTCTCTTTGTCTCCCACCTGTTGTTCAATTCCAAATCCACTATTTTTTTTAAAGCTTTTCTGCTCCAGATTAGGGAAGAATGGAATGGAATGTAATTTTTTTTTTCAGCACAGAGATTATTTTTGCAGTTTGTAGCAGCAAAATGAGAAGTTGCATGATTGAAGAGCCACAGATCATTGGAGGGACGAGGATGGAAAGCAAATGAGTGGATCTGAAATATGGAACAGGAAAGGACTTTATTTTGTAATTAATTATTATAATTCAACAAAGTTTGAACTTCAAATCAAGGAATGCTAAGTGAAACTTCAAATTCTTCAAAATACGTTTTGATGATCTAATACTTTGTAACATATATGCTTTCCCATATGTTAGGGAGGAAGCAATAATTATAATAATAGTGTAACAAGGAAAATTAGGAGCAACAAGGATTATCTGCTATGTGACACATATGTAGTAGTGAAGATTTGTGTCTGATGTCATCTCATTATAGTATATAAATACATGGTTAAGATAACTGGTCTGGGCAATCCATCATGCTCTTTCTGACTATAACCAGATATTGCTCCGAGTGCTAGAGCCACAGTATAATCATGATCATTATAAAAACAATATTTCTGGAAACGCTGCTTTCTTTTTATAGTTAATTAACACTTTTCCAACCATAAAATGATGTTGTATATACAGATGATAAATAATAGTGTTGTAAAGTTTATATATTAAATTATTTTAGAAAAGGATGAAATTCTTACATTAGCTTATGTTCTAGTTTTGATATAATTTCATGCAAAGACACACACACACATTTCTCAGGAAGGAAGACATGTTTGAAAAAAAAATCCGGTACTAATCAATTGTTGCTAAAGAGGAAAAATGTCACATTCTACTTCATATTTTATAGTATACATGTAGTCCTAGAGTTATAATCATGTGTTTAACAATGGCTCAAAATTAGGACAGTCTTGGAAAAAGTTACTTAAGACCTGAACTTCCACTTCCATCTGTCACACATCTTCATGGTCACATAAGCACAATATGGATGTTTGGCAACTGACTCACATTTACAACTGATCGCAACATCCTGCAGTCATACAATTGTAAGTTGCCACCTTTTTGCTGAGTTCTGGCAAAAAACTGAGGAAGCTGGATTTACTTGAAAATCAGGTGATTGATCCATTTAACAACTGCAGTGATTTGCTTAATGTCGCTGTAAAAATGGTCATAAAATCTAGTCCTATTTGACTCATGATCACGACTTACAGCCATAACTGGGACTGGAATTTTCAGAGTAAGTTGAGGACTACCTGTAACTATGAATATCAAATAAAAAACTACTACTACTACAAAATCAAGAAAAAGCTTTCAGTAATAATGAGAGCATTTTGTTGCTAATTTTTGAACAGCATTTAACAAAAGGCTATTATCGAAATAGTTTTTATCTGTGTTTACATTCAGTTTACATCTTGGGTGGAAAAGGCGATTCCACTTCCTAATTCAGTTTTCATCAAACAGAAACTAACCTGAGCCAATTCAGAGCTGCTGAGGTGCCCATCACCATTTATATCCAAGTAATTAAACATATCTTCGACTAAGAAGCGCTTTTGGGTTCTGTCTTCTCCTGGCTGGTTTTGCTGCCTCTGGCGATGTGACTGAAGATCCAGGAGGATCCCCTTTAGTTGACTGTAGTCTGCCATTGTACAAGCATCACCTAAAAGACAAGACATCATTACCTGTCTATGTGCTTCTGTATGACAAATTCCAAGGCTATGATCCCAAGAAATAAAATAAGCTGCTATGAGATTTCAAGATTGTCCGTGAGAAATCCATTCCTTGAAAGATGAGGTTGTTTTTTTTTTTTTAAAAAAATCCCCCTTCTAAACCCTGCTTCCAAGAAAGTTCATCAAATTATAGAACTGTACTCAGCAGACAGATTTAAAACCAAGTAATCTGCAAGTTGCATTACATTTGCTGTAGATATTTCTGAAAAGTAAATGCACAGATTGTGTGACCGAAGGACAAAAACAAAATTATATGATTCAGAATCATTGTCCTTATTCCCCCCACCCCTAAGTAAATTCAGTTTTAATGCACTTCTGCATTACCATGGCACAATCCAACTCCCACCCCCCTGTATTGCAAAAAATAAATAAATAAATTACAATGGCTTTGAACTCATGTTCCTGACTTACTGAATGGCTTCTTTTTTAAAAACATCAGTAAAATGAGCTCTAGGTCTTCAGGCAGGAAGCAGTGATTATCAAAAGTAAATACTAAGTTATCAAGTTCTATGTTCACCTCTGAAAATACAACTTGAATGCTGGGCTTCAGATTTCCAAATGAAAAATCCTTAATTTCCAGACACGTGCTATTATGGAATAATAACTTATTTTAAAATACGAGAATGCTTTCGATACATTGCAACTTTTTATGGTGCCTGTGTTTTTTTCTTTATTATTGAAAAGACTTTATTGGCTGCATATCTTGTATCTTTGAATGGTTCACAGCAATAATAGACTCCCAGAGTCACCTTATGGGGGAGATGGGTGGCATTAAATTTTAATAAATAATAAATAAAAATAAAATAATAAGACCAAAGACAAGAAACCTAGAAAACCAGACACCTAGCCCATTATATTCAAACTATCAAATCAAATAATTCTTAGATTCCAGTCTCATCCTATCCCAGCAACAGGAGAAACAATCAGTTTGTCATGATTTTTTGAAGGCTAAAAGGGTGGGAAGCAGCTGGAATTTGCGAGAAGAGTGTTGTCATAATTTGAATTAACCCCGCATACACTTAAATCTCCACTGACCTGTTTTGTAAGGCATAGCATACTTTCCATATTTTCTGATGGATTAAGATATATCTTTATATTGACTATTCAGTATAGTACAAGTTCCAATGGCTTTTTTGGGTGATGAACATTGTAATTGCTTCAAAAACAACTTCCTCCTATAAAAGCTGGTAACACAATGCATCAATCCAAACATCTCACTTTACTTTATCTGGACATTTCCTGAATGAATTCAGGATTAGAATATAAGAACACAGTATTAAAATTGTATGACCAGTCACCTCAAGAATAATTTACTGGTAATAGCAATATCACTTAGGCTTATATAAGCCCTTCACAGTGATTTACAGTCCTCTCTAAGCAGTTTACAGAGTCAGCATATTGCCCCCAACAATCTGGGTGCTCATTTTATTGATCTTGGAAGGATGGAAGGCTGAGTCAACCTTGAGTAAAGATTGAACTCCTGGCAGTAAGCAGAATCAGCCTGCGATATTGCATTTTAACGACTGTACCACCACAGTTCTTTATTACCTAGAAAACTCATATGAGACTATTGTTAATCTTTTGTCTTTCTCCTATCAATGGAAGTTAGAGAAATGGCCACTGAAAACATATCTAATATCCAGAATGATTAAAAGACCATAGAAGTAATTCTGTTATTTAGATTTACTTCTATGATTCATTTAGATTTCACTGTTTCACTGTTCTGTTTCTTTTTTGTTTATACCTGCTCTAAACAGAGCAAATGTGAGGGAAGAGACCTGAATGAAGTTAAAATTAGATCCCCTATGTCCCAAGGTGCTTTTTAAAGAGACAACTGGACTTTAAATTCAGGTGCCTCTTGAAAAACTCTTTTGGGACAACTATGACCTGAATGACTGAGAATATCCATAGACATTTAGATCCCCCATGAAATATTCCTACAGGAGGATTTTCAGGAAATACAGTATAATAAAAGTTATTTTCCAAGTAGAAATATGAAAATATAAGGCTCATCTAAAAAACTCTCTAGTGAATATCTGGTGTAAGGGTTTGGAGGGTAAACTTATTTTGTTTTAAGATACCTGGTCTTGAGAATGAAATTCTATTGCATTCCTTGTTGTAATAGATATAAGATCTATCACTGATACTTTGAGCTGCAGTATGAGAAACATGGCCTTATTACCATATATAAGATCTGTAAATATCATTTCTCAGAAATGTAGAGAAAAAGGACAAAAGATGAGAAGAACACATAATCTGCATGTTTAAGAGATAAGACATATATTTCACTACAACAGGAAAAAGAGCTTTTGAACAAAAAAAAGTCAGCATAAGATGCTTTGAAAGCATCAGTGAGTGCTATTCCTATTTCTTTTCTTATACAGTAGCTAAAGCGTATACCTAAAACTTATAGCTATAGGTTCTCCATTATGGGAGATACATAGGTTATGGAATTCTCCTCCAGGTTGCACTTGGTAAAATTCCATTCATGAGTACACAAGAATATCGAATGAGCTAAAACACTTCCTTTATAAACTCTACTCCAGCAATAAGTAGAGCTATAAGCTATAATTGGCTTCTTAATCAGCTAAAGCTTTAGGCGATTAATCAAAGGACACCACTTCTAATCAGTAAGTTCCAATTTTCATCAGCGTGAACATGAATTAACAGCACACTTATGCCATTTTAGCTCTAGTTTGTCACTGATAGGGAATTAAAAAAAGAAAATATTAAAAGGCGCCCTTTATACTTTAACCATCATTTAAAATATGCATTGATTTATCAGGCTGTAAATTACTATACCCTTCAATATACAGTACCTCAAAATTTATTGAGATGGTTGCAAATTTGCAACTATAATTTTAGCCATTTAAATCTAATTGCTTAACAATTTCATTAATTGGTTGCAAGTCACATGACTAATGACAGCCATATTACCATTTAGGCTATCTTCCTAAACACACTTACTAAGGAGTAAACACTGTATTCACTGAATTCTGCACTGAATACAGCAAGGCTTATTACTGATTAAATATGCAGTGGATTGTATCTCAGTCCAATTAGAGTGCTGGTAATGAGAAATGACATAAACCTGGAAGTGCTGTGGGAATTATCAAGATGGTTTTTTTTAAACAAAGTGGTCAAATTAGCTTTGGGATTTGAGGGTAGTCAAATTTTAGCCATGAACTGTTTGTGTGGCCTTGGCAAAAAAAGTATCATTATTAACATAGGAGATAATAAAAGAGGGAAATTGTCCCTTCACTGTTCAACTAAATAGCAATAAGCAAGAGAAACAACAGACATGGTAGAATACACACACACATAAAGCTGTTTTAAACTAAATTTGCCTAGGACAGTTTCCTCAACTGGGTACTATCCAGATGATTGGGATTCAATTATCAGTGAATTGCATCCCACTCATCTGGAAAGTACCCAGGTGGAGAGGTTGTTCTAGACAAATTGTGTGTGTGTGTGTGTATCTGTCTGTCTGTGAACTACTATGTCATTACTGGGAATGTCCAGGAGAGATGATCTAGGATTTTGATTGTTTCCAGTCATGCTACAAGAAGAATTTGAAAGTTATGTCCCCACAAAGTTACAGATTTGGAAAAAATACTTATGCATTGTTTAGACAGAGCTGGAAATATATTTATCCAACCTGGCCTTCTCTGCCAGTGGTCTTATAAATGTAAGAAGGTAATTAAAAATAGAACAAAAAGCAACAATAAGAATAGCACTGATAGGAAAGAAGTCAAAATAAGTAGAAACATTTTTGTGGTATTCCAAGGCACCATGGTATATATAACAGAGAATAATGTTTTCTCCTGGTATCTAAGAGACAACCAAAACAGAAGAAAGCACACATGATATTTCTATCATGTACCACCAACTCATAGAATTACATGTTCTTAGCCTAGAAACCATAGCCTCATTCTTCCCCAAATCTTCAGTGAATTTAGGCAATTTTAGACTTCATGGTACTTTCTATGATTGCCAGACAAGTATTATATTGGAACAGTGATGAACAAAATTCTAACTTCTTATTGCCACTTAATAATCATTTGAATTTTTGCAGCCCAAATGTGGTAACTCAAGATTTCTGCACATTACATGTAAATGTAATGTAAATATGCATTGCTACTTCTAACTCTGGTTATCTCTGTTGCATTTATGGCATTTTTTTTTTTTTGCTCAAAGTTTTTTCAATTGGCTAGCAATGGTGATAGAATATGGAATATCAACCAATATTTTAAAAGCAGACAGAAATCAACTATGGGCTCATCTTGCTCCTGCATACAAATCAAATGCAGTGGCCCATTTTTGCTATCTGCCAAAGTATGCAATCAGGGCAATCAGTACACTAGAACTAGTGGGTTGAATTTGGCTTGGCTATTTTTAATAAATGATGCAAAACTATGATCCAGGGATGTCAACAGTTTTCATTCATTTACTGTGGCAGTCACAGATCACAGACCACTGATTTACCTGAAAGTCACACACTGATAGAATAAGACAGTTGGAGATTAATAGCAGTCAGGCCTATGAATATTTCAGCAAGAACATTAGATATATCAGTACCTAATTCATGAGAAGCATCATGATTTAGTAGATTATGATATGACAAATATACTTACAAGAGATATTTTTGGAATAGAACAAGTCAACTATTCTGGCCCCACATCACTTCAGCATCCATCACAAACCTAATTTGGAGTTCTATAATTTTTCACCTTCATTTTTTTATTTGAGAGAGGGATTCCAGATAAACATTATAATATTTTAACCACACTGAGCGCAATAATAGTTCTCTTTTACTGAGCATTTTTAAAAAATGTATAAAGAGTTTGATGGTTGATATCTCACATTAAATGTTTTTGTTTATTGATTTGTTTGGAAATAGAAATTATAATATATAGATATAGATGGATATATAGATATTCTATTTTGAATATTCATTACTAATGTAAAACCTATGTTGATCTGTCCAAGATTGCACTATATCTTTTAGAGCTACAGCATACTAATGGCTCATATTTAATCTGTAGACTACCAGAAGACCCATATCCTTCTCAGATATGATTATTCAACCAACTCCCAATCTGGTAGTGGGAACATTTATCTCATATCTTTCTATTTTATAAAGAAAGAAGCTATGGTGATTTTTTTTGAAAACCTCAGGAATTCTCATTGTACTTGATCTCCTAATTTAGTCACTTTGTCAAGAAAAAGAAGCAATAATTTATCTATCATGTCGTATTTTTAACATATTCATCCAAGATTTTCAGAACAAATTCACATGAGAATAAAAACATTTTTTTCCTAAAATGACTTCTGAATCATTTGCAAAGTGTGCATAGCCCTAGTATCAATTTTATCAACCAGCTTCAATTTCATTAAAAACATTATCCTAATTTTTAAAATTAAAATAATGTATCTTTCCATTATTCAGTCAGATGGATTCCTTTGATTTTTTTAACTTTCTTTTTCTTCACATGAATCTTCCTAATATCCTATCTGAAGAGTGTGTACAGGGTTTAGCAAACTATTCTTGCTGTATCATTTGCCTTGACCCTTTGCCATTGCCATTACCAAAGGCACTTGCAATTCTCTTAATCTGTTGGAGCCCATAAATCTTATCTGCTAAAGATTCTGATTTTTCCAGATCTTATTTTGTAGGAACATGTTTAAATACATGCACATTTTTCTAGCACTCTTGTCCTGATGGCTAAAATAAAGGAAACAATGGAATATCAACTGCATATACTTTCATTTGTTTCCATTGTGGAGCTGCTTTGTTAACTACTCTCAATTAATTTTTTTTCCCATGTAGAACAGAAAGCCATTATTAACAATTTATTTCATTAAAAAAAATCCTCATTGGTTTATCTTATTAATAGATAACTCACAGCTGACTTATCTTGTTAACAGCTTCTGGAGACTCCAGATTATTTCATATTTGGAGTCTCTCCCAGAAGCTATACCTTAACTCACTTTGTATCTTTAGGGTATATCTTTGAAGTTTGCCACCTGGTATCCTAAACAGAGACAGAATTGAAACTGTTTTCTCTTTTCCTACCAAGACAGAGAGCTTTGTCTCTTTTTTGACAGACAGCCTTTCACATAATTTGAATGTTTTTACAGATAAATAGGGAAGGAGGCAACCTTCAGCCCCTGTATTCCCTGTAGTATTATTTGAACCCAAATGTCCTTTGGGGAAGTTTAGGCAAAACTTAGGGGTGGGGTAGGATTCAAATTTTTTAACAACCAGTTCTGTGGGCATGGCTTAGTTGGTGGGCGTGGTTTGGTGGTCATGTTATTGGCTGGGCACGGTCAACTCAATATCATCAAGGCACGCATCTCCTCGCCTGGCCTCTCATGACTGTGGGGATGCTACAACAGTCATAAGTGTAAAAAATGGTCATAAGTCACTTTTTTCAGTGCCATTGTAACTTTGAATGGTCACTCCACACAAGCTAAGTACCAGCAAAGGAGGGGGAAAAAAACTCCAGAGAAGTTCCTGAGACAGGAAGTCTAATCCTGCCAAGAATGTAATAAGGGTTAATGAAGAGGCAGTTTTATGTAAGCAACACCAGAATGTTTCCTTCCTGCCTTCCTTACAGGATTAGGCCAGGTATTCCTTCTAACAACCGGTTCTCTGAACTGCTTAGAATGTTAACAACTGGTTCTAGTGAATAGGTGCGAACTGGTAGAATCCCACCCCTGGATGTGACAGTGAAGACTACCAAATAGGGGTATTCTTTGAGCAGTTATACTCAAGGTCATTTCTAGGACTGAATAAATTTCTGGATCCAATCCATATTTTAGTGAGGAATCAGATAATGCTACACACATCAATATATACCCACATATAAATAGTTGTGTTGAAAACATGGCTTCTTGTACCGCAGTAGCTGGAAGCCAACCTCATCTGACATCTGCAGAATATAATGGCTCTTCCAAAGGCAAGAAGTGCGTCTCAGGCCAAACACAAGCACCAGGTAAATGATTTTATTACTACAGAAATTATACATAGGAAATTAGATTGGTGGAGTCCTGTATTAGCTTTTCCTTTTTACACATAAAGATAGTACTGCAAGATTCTCTTGGGAATGTGGTTTTGCAATAATAGTCTCTGTTTATAGAAAGGTAAAAAGAATGTTCCTTCTAATTATTGATCTATTAGTTTGCTCAATGTTATTAGCAAGATGTATGCTATCCAATTAAGAGAGAAACTATTGGATTAAGTTGAGGTAGAACACATATTGGCAGATGAGCATGCTGGCTTTGGGGAAGGTTTCTCAAGTATCAAGTTTTGATACTTGATTGAAAAATATATCGTTAATCCTAATTCACTGTTATATACTACCTTTGTAGTGTTAAACATCCTTTAACTTAATTTATAACAGCCACAAATGAAATAATCCTCCATCAGTAGATGCTAGCTTCTATTATTACAAAAAAATATATGATATAACTCTAAAGATACATCTAAGGTAAAAGTTTAATAATCTATGCAGACCCATTATATTAAGAAAAACCTGATCACTAAAGGAGCTTCACAGAACTATATCATGGCTCCTAAACTGTTAACATTTATATAAGTCTGATTTCAGCTTTGTATAATTTGGCATATCATCCCTCCTAAAATGGTATATAAATATGTTTTAATCCTTTCTATGCACCATAATTGTAGTGGCACTGACCCAGATTGGCCTGAGATGTTATGTTCCCTTGTAGAATAATGCACATAGATTAATTATTATAAAACCAAAATTGCAGTTTTTGCAAAGTGCTTTAAATTCATAGATATAAGCTAAATGGACATGAGATCCAATTATCCAACCCTTGCGAAGAGTCTTCCATGCTATAGGAAGCTGGAATATGTTCTACAGTATGCACCAAGATAAACTTTGGATATTCAAATATCTGATAGATCCTACGGAGAAGCATATGCCCCACAATAAATTAAAGTATTTATTTCTAACAGAATAGAATAGAATTCTTTATTGGCTAAGTATGATTGGAACACACAAGGAATTTTTCTCCAGTGCATAAGTTCTCAGCATGTATAATAAATAATTTATGTATAATAAATTAACTATTTATTTCTAAAACCTAACTTCAGTATGTTGTAGCAACAGGATCCTATAAATATATTTCACTGGTGGAGATCTTTCAGTCTACATTTCTGAGAATTATCTTCCAAGTATCATGATGTGCCTCAAATAACATGCATTCAAATTTATTTTACCTTTGGTACTACCTACTGTCGAGTAGAAGCAATACAGTCTCTCCAAATCTCTCTAAATTTTATGTTGTCTGCAGATATGAAAAGGAAGCATTCATTTATCTTTATAGAATCTGTATAGAATGTCATCTCTGCTAGATATTGTTTTATTGGGTATTATAATGTACCCACCATATTTTATAGCAACTAAGTATGAATGTTGGTTTTTTATATAACAAGTTAACTGATTATTTTTGTTATTTAGATTTTATAAATATGTATTTTATTTTATAAATGTAATGTTTGGAATTACATATTTTGTTCATTTTATTCATATTTGCATGAATCTTTTACTATATTTTACTAGATAAATTCCGTCACTACTGGTCCCAACTCTGCCACTGCTGGTCCCACGCCCAGATGAGAAAAGAGGCATCAGAATTTGTGACAAGTCAGCTGTGATTTCAATGTCACATCATTGTGCACCAAACCTGACATAAGTTTTGAGATGCAGACATGCGGGATGGTGCAAATTGGACAAGAAGCTAAAACACAGACTCTATAATATGGCAGGAATAACACAAAGAACAAGAAGATGGTATTTTATCTTTCTACAGGCTGGTCATTGTCCAAAATGAAGTATTTTTCTCTCTTTATTATGCTTGAGATGATTTAGAAATTCTGCTGATGTTTTAAATTTTATTTATTTGCACGTACTGCTCTCCACTTGATTGTTCCTATTATAGAGTTTATGCCATAGGAATATTGATTAGTGGTAACAATAAAAATGTATTTGTTGAAATTTTGCTATACTGTAATTATATAGTTGGTACTGTCAAGGCTAAAATCATTTTTCTTCGTGTTTTAACATTAGTCTCATTTGTGGGAGAAGTAATAGAAAAAAACTCTACCCTGCTAATCTTAATCTTTATTTTCAGCTGTGGCTTCTGTGGGGTTCAGCAGTCTGTGGACCCAACTAAATGAGATGCTCAGCTTAAACCCATCATCTGAAACATCTTCTATATCAATAAGAATGTAGGTGAACATTAAGGTTGAGAAAGGAGACCCACCTATGTGCTTTTTTATTTTCTATTTGAAAGCATATTAATACAGGAAGAATCCAGGAGCTGTGATTTTTCTATGCAAATTATTAAAATATCTTTTCTGAGCACCTTTTATACATTTCTCATAAAACCAGATCATGGCCCAAGTGTGCGATAATATCAAGGGCAGGTATAGTCAATGCCATTAGAAAAGTGAGAAAGGGTCAAGACACAGTAGTGGGCTGCAGTCCTGGGGGGGTTGTTATGGATAACCCTGTTCTGTCCTGTTCCGGAGAGCCAAAAAAGGAGGAGGGGTCTGCCTGAAGTCCCTGCAGCTGCTGTGGAGGCTGTATAGCTCCTGACCATCCAATCTCTGGACCTCCGGTGGTCAGTTAATGGAAGGTTGTCCAGAGCAGGAAGCCACATCCTTGACTTGAAGAGGAAAGGGATTTGGATTATGGGCCTGTGGATTCCCTTTCTGGCCACTGGAGAAGAAGAAAGACAGATCTCTCTTGGTCTGGCCTGGGATCTGCCTCTTGGACCCTATTTGGAACTTAATGGGGGTCCTCATCCCATGGTCTGGGGGTGCCTTTTATCCCCTCCACCCAGACTTCTGGGTCTCTGCCACCCCTTTGTTGTGCAATAAAGATGTTTATTTTTTTGAGAAAAAAGAAAAGAAAAGTGAGAAACATCTAATTACTGAATGGCTGATGAACTCGAGGTTTGCTGCTTATTTACAAAGCCTTTTGCATGTTTCATATTCATTTGTTCCATCTTTTGCTATACTTGATATCTAAAGCAAAGATTAAACAGTTTCATTATCTTTACATCCCTTTTCCTCAGTTCTCTCTGTAATTCAGTTTTAAAAACTAAAGCCTTTAATGCATCATTTTTACAAGTACAGAGAATCTTCTGATATTGTCTCAAATAATCAGGATTCAAAATGTTTTTTTTTCATGTAATCAATCAACTTTTCTACAAAACCTCATTTAGCAAAATGCCTGATTATTGGTGTCCAGAATATTAGAGTAACCTAAAGGGACAAAAAATGGATGGAAATCTCAACTTGAACATTCTGGCCAATGATCTGACTTGGAGTGGAAACTTCCTATGTGTTACATTTTCCTCCTCCCCAAAAGATTCATGTGAAGTAAGCTAAACAAATATGTTCCTATAGAATCTGCATTTTTTTGTATTCATGTATTTTTCAGGGTTTTTTTATGTTTGGAATGGTTTTTTTTTTTTTGTAATCAAGTCACACCAATCTTTTGACCATATTCAAATATCAATCAGTAGGTGCTAAGGGTTCTGTATTTGCAGAAGACACAGTAAATTCCATCACAATACAAAAACAATTTACCCACTGAGTTTCTCTACCCCTTACAGAATGCCAAGAGTGGAAAACCCAAAACTGGTGGGATTTTCTTTTTAATCTCAACATTCAAAGATATATGAGTATCAGTTTCAGGATATGACACTCCTGGCAGATTTAACAAACTGAGCCAGGAACAAGTCTTTCTGAATTCAGCAGGGCTTCTTCTCAGTAGCAGGATGAAGGATTACAGTCACAATTATTTAAATATCATCAAAACATGACAACAGCTAGTCTACATAATGCTCATGACAGGTTTTTCCCCAGGAAAGCATTATAATGGAATGGAGAGAGGAAAGAATTCAGCACCTTCTCAATAAGTGGCATATCTCTTTTCATTCCCCCCACTCCGCCCAGTTTGGTGTTTTGTTTGCTGAGCCATCTCCTGTGCTTAACATGACACATACAAGGTTTTTTAAAAAACTGTATATATTCTTTTTCTTAGCCTTTGTTGCATTCTTGGATTCAGAAGTCTGTGACAATATTATTGAATTCAGAATATTTTAAAAATATCTTGCAAAAATTAATTGCACAGATGTTAGTAAATTTAAATTCTAACCTTCCAGCATAGCCATTACTCAATAGATTTAATTGCCAAACTACAACGTCAAGTTTTTATTTCTTTTTTTTTTTGTAAAAGTTTAATTGATTTTAACAACAGACAAAAAACATATAAGACATAAAACATGACATAAAAAAAAATAAAAAATAAAAAATAAAAAAAATTATAGCATTCTTCATAAATTTATGAAGTTTTTATTTCTAAAACAGCAAAGAAGCACTTGAAAGTGGAAGTTATTTTTCCTCTTAGTTTGCATCACTGAAATTTGGTTGGGAAGGGAAGACATTGTTGTCCTCTCTGAAATGTGACTTCCCTGGTATTAAGCATGGTACCAGCCATGAGTTGGTAGGGTTAGGGATGGGGAAATAGCTATTGTAAGTTAGGCATCTAGTTGTCTTTCAGGGCCCTGCTGCAGATATAACCAGATATGAGACCTTCTTTGTGAATCTGGGCTGTAGGGTTGGGATTGCTGCTTGCTTATCTTCCTCAGTACTTCTAGTAGTATTTCTACCTGGGGTTCTTGACTCTCTGGCTGATTGCCAGTGGAGTTCCCTAGGCTTATGGCCTGGGATTTCAACCTGCTTCTCTGAAGTCTGAGCTAGCTCAAGAGTTGGAAGTGTCCCCTCCCAGATTTCAGATATGGCACCAGCCATGACCCAAGGGAATTGTCATCTAAGAAAATCAGAAGTGAGACTCTGTTGATTAGGTGGGATACCAGGAATCAGATGTAATTTCTGCTTCATACCAGCCTCTCTGCTGCCTGGAAGCTTCCTTACCTAGGTTATTTGACACTGTGGCCAGGTTGGCTGTGGAGTTTTCCAGGCATGTTACCAGGACTGATAAAAATGATTTGTCCCAGATATTTACCCATTTATTTGTGAGTCACTGATTTTCAGTTTGTCTTCTGAGTCTTCTTCCATGGCCTGGAATGAGGGATGAGAAAACTACCAGACTGAAGTTCTTAAAATTATTCTTAAGATTTTCAAGTTCCATTACAGTATTATTATATTATGTTCTTTGAAGTATTATTTGTCCCCACATGTATTAGCAAGAAGGAATTATTGTCAGTGGAAGTTAATTTGTCACTTTTGTGATCATTTTTCTAGCAATCAGCATAACTCACATACCGATAGTCTGGTTGGTATGCATATTTATTTCAGTCCTTGTAATAATCAGTCACTTTTTTTGACTGAGAACTTTTTTCTTTGCTTTTCTTATGGGGAATGGTTGCATCATCTCTACCCTTTAGGGATTCAGTTTTCTAATTCTTGTTCTGCAGTATCAGAACATTTAAAATCTATTTCATCTGCAAGGGGCTGAAAACTGTCGTATTTTGTAATAATACTCCTAACACATGAGTTATCTGCACACAAACTGCTTTATTTTTCTTAATTCCTCCCTTCCGGTTCCTTCATATTGTGTCACCTCAAAATATACCCTTCACTACTCTCTGGTTTCTCTTCACAGTTAAACATCAACAGGTTCCATTTACCCTACACCACAAAAACCATTTCCAGTTTCTAGTCATGCAGAAGATCTTCAACTTCTCTTATTTCTGATGGTTGCTGATTTCTTGAACTGATAAAATCTTTGTTGTTTTTCATCAGATGAAAGATAGCCGTTTGCTTTTCCAATCCTTTCATTTTTTGTTTTTCTTCCTCAAGGACTTTTGTAATCTCCCATTTATGGCAAATATATGTCAGGTTGCTTTCAGATAGGAAACATACATTTCACAAACTTTTCAGATCATAACTAGAGAATTCTGGTTATTCGTCTTCCCTTTTTTTTCCTAGGGCATCATTAATGAAAAAAGATTTTATTCCCCTTTCTCTCCATCTATTCTCAAATTTTCCAAGTATAAAGGAACTCTTCCTATCCTGTTGAACAACTCTGTTCATTTCCGCAAGACTCACACCCTATAATCAGCAGCTATTCAGAATATGATATTTTTATGCTTCACAGCTCAGTACACAATTTTTTTGAACTATTGTGGCCACTCTCTTCTCCTCCTGTTGAACTCCCGAGCAAACTCCTCTTAGTTTCCTCTGTTTATTTGCTCAATGCTGATCAATCTAGCTTCATCAGCACAATGTTTCATTTAACATAGTCATAGTTAGTTTTCAAGGTTTTCAATTGTAAAACCTTTCCAATATGATTTAGGCAGGGGAAGAAGGATGTTGTTATCAAAACATTACTACTAAATCATTACTGAATTATCCTTTATGTGGGACCTTTGGCATTTTGAATAATTACTGTTATCCAACAACTGGTTATTGAATTAAACAACTGTATAGGGAGGCATTTTATGCTAATCCTTTAAAGGAATTCTCTCAATTAGCGGGATTGTACGAAGCAACATGGCCTTTTACAGCAAGGAAATAGTAATAGCACTTAGACTTATATACCACTTCACAGTGCTTTATAGCTCTCTCTAAGCTGTTTATAGAATCA
Organism: Hydrophis major; assembly: GCA_033807585.1. NCBI lineage: Eukaryota > Metazoa > Chordata > Lepidosauria > Squamata > Elapidae > Hydrophis > Hydrophis major. Next base: position 140,321,518 of record CM066329.1, on the reverse strand, counting down.
GCATATTACCCCCAACAATTTGGGTCCTCATTTTACCCACCTCGGAAGGATGGAATCCTGAGTCAACCTTGAGCCTGGTGAGATTTGAACTGCCAAATTGCAGGCTGCTGGCAATCAGCAGAAGTAGCCTGCAGTATTACACTCTAACTACTGTGCCACCATGGCTCAATCTTAATGCAACATTTCCAGTGGTTGTAGGAACTTCCCCAAATGCTTTGGCAATTTCAGAAATCTGCACAGACATCATTCACCTATTATCACATTATTTTGGATGAATTTGTATATTAAAACCACAGAAGAAATTAAATGTAACACCCCCACCCCCCCATATAGATACACAAGTATGAACCAATTCAAATTCTAAATAAAATAATTCATTTTCATTTGGAAATATTCTATAGGATGACCCATTTTAAAAGACTTATGTAAGGATAACCTACCTTAGGGGGATGTAAATACTACATCCCTTTAAATGGCATTTGCAAACATATATCTTTCTTGAAGATTCAGTGCAATTTCTACCTATTTGTAGTTTGGTAATTCAGCACATTTTTATTGTATTCTGAAACTGTTAAGTTAGAATGTCATGACTGGGAATTGCATTAGAAGCTGTCAACCTCCAGCCTGCTTGCTAAATTATCCAGGATTATCTGTCTGCATACTCAGCTGTAAAGGAATTGGGAGGGCTCTGCATGGCTTCATTGCAGGGAGGCTATCCTTTTGAGAGAAGTTATCGTAACATCAGCTTTTCCATAATACTTGGACTCTCTTCTAATGCTGAGTTTGAGTTAGAATTCCTGGCATATCAAACAACATTAAAGATGAATATTTTCAACAACATGAAAAGTGTTGCCTTTAATGTGTCATTTCTTTGTCAGATCACAGTACTATACTATAACTATTTTTGCTTGCCATATTTGTTGGACCACAAGTTTACTTAAATATGGCAGTTATTTAACTGAGTGGAAAGGCAACTAAAATGTTGAAGTTTCTTATATCTGGGGCCTTCAGTATCATCAAGTACCAAAATCCACAACTAAAGAATCCAAGACAGATAGCCATCCGGTCTTTGCAAAAACACTTCCATGAATGGAAGTCAACTATCTTCTGAAGCAATCTGTTTCACTGTTGAGTAGCTCTTCCCATTACCATTGTTCCTGATGTTCAACCAAAATTTAAATCCTTGTAAATTTAAACCCATTGTTTCTTGTCCTATCTTCTGGTACAACTCAACAAAATCTTGCCTATGTTCTACATAATAACCCTTCAGAAATTTGAAGACAAGCCATCAAATCCTTTGTAGATTTTGCTTCTAGAGGCTAAAGGTTCCCAATATCTCTAATGCAGTGGGCCCCAACCTTTCTGGCTTGGAGGCCTGGTTGAGGGGGAGAGGAAGAGAGGATAGTTGCTTGTGAGTGGTAGACTGGTAAAGAGAGTTTCGCTCATGAGTGCAAGCAGCTGCCACTCGCATAAGGCAAGTTTTGTGCACAAGCACAAAACAGCTGCCAGTGGTGCAAGGGAAACTTTGTGCAAGAACAAGATGGCTGCTGCTTGTATGAGGGGAGCTTCGCATGTGCACACTTGATCACCTGCTGCCTACACAGCCCAGTTTTGACAAGGCTGCAGCCTGATAGTATCCTGAGGTTGGGGACCCTTGCTCTAATGGACAACTTGAATCCCATAAATCAGCACAGAGTTTTAAAATGGTTTCAGAAACACAACATCAAAGCATTTTAATCTTCTTCTTCTTCTTCTTCTTCTTCTTCTTCTTCTTCTTCTTCTTCTTCTTCTTCTTCTTCTTCTTCTTCTTCTTCTTCTTCTTCTTCTTCTATTATCTATATGTATCTTACAATATTTGGTTCAAAGTCTCATTTAGACTGAAAACAGGTTTTATAATTAGCTCACAGGATGCTGGAATTGTAAAGCCTTTGATTCAGTGGTACATGACAAACTACTCCTAAAACTAAAATCTTATGGTATTTCTGGACATGGATAGAAGCATTCCTGTCAAACAGACAACAAATGGTTAAAATTGGGAACGTCCACAGCAGCCCAGCCAATTAAAAGAAGCAAAAAGAGGGAAACAGCAGGCTGAGTGCTGAAAAGGCGTATTTAAAGAAGATTTTCAGAATATTGGTGTATATTGTAAAGGAAACTCTGGATTGAGTGATGTGGTGAAGTGGTGGAGTTAATGATAGGAGCGCTTACTGAAACAATGGCAGAGATTTATGCTGACTAATGGAATCGTGAAACCTGAGGATATGAAGAGTGAGATAATAACATTTGCTTTGTGAGTGGAGGAGTGAACTATAGAACCTTATTGTCCATTTCTTTGAGAAGTGGGGAAAGAAAGAAGAAGTGAAAGTGATTAAGTGGTATAGGAAAACTAAAGCACAATTAAGAGTATAAAACTTGGAAATGAACTTTTGATGCATTGAAAGATCAGAAGAAAGGACTGGAGAAAGGAAACTTTAATTTGATAAATATTAATAGACAATCCTGACAACAAAATAAGAAAGATTTGTTTAAGGTTCATAAGTGGAACTGTGACTGTGTGGGAATAAAAGAACAAAAGAGTAACAAGAAAATACACAAATGGAGAAAGTGACTGTGCAACTTGGAATGAGGACATTTTGAATTAAGAGCTGTTGTAAGACAATTAACAAAAAAAACCCTCTGGACCTGATTTAATAGATATTGGTAAGATACAAACCTATTTAAGTGACATTGGTAGAAAACTAATTTGATAGAGGTAAATATATTAGAAATTTGTATACAGAATATTGCTTAATACTGATTGAACTTTTTGGATTAATTGAATAAATGTTGGAAAGTGATTCTATAAGCATATGAATTAGATGGTCAAAGAATAATTATATAGTATTATTATTTTCATACTATTGTTCTACTGATCAATTACACCAATCAATTTTTGTTTAAAAGTACTATATAAGAAATCTAGAGGAAGAAAAAGAAATTAGACTTACTTACTTCGATTAAATATATATCCTCAAGGAAATAAATTCATATATTTAAGTATATTAATGAGCTGGGTGCTTTAACTATTTACATTAATTGCGTGATTATATAGGTTTGGTGTTTTCTGGTTAAGCTTACTGGTATCTATTTAACTGTATTTATAGTGGATTAACTACATATATATTGGATTAATATTTAACTTTCTAAACCTTAGAATATTTGATCAGTTAAGAAATAGAAATAAGATTTGTCTGGGACTATCTATAATAGAAAACTCTTATTTAACAATATATGTATAAATACGTATACTGTATTTAAAGGAGAAGACAATATAACTCTACTAGGGATAGTTGATGGTGGATTGGAGAGAGCTTCTACAAATAGTTAAAATGGCAACAATAACTACAAATGTAAAATCAGGGAAGAAACCTACAACAGTGACATCTTCACCACTGGGACAGAGATCGATTGATGCAATGTTACTGGCGGAAAAGACAAGTTCTGCCCAAAGTTTTCAGGCAGTACAGTCAATACTTGCTGTGATGCAGGAAATGATGGTAAAAACCCATGAACTGATAGCAAGGAATCACAAAGACATGAAATTAGAAATAAGAACGGAGGGTGACAAGATATGGGCGAGCGGTGGTGCTGAAGCTCACTCTGGGTTTCATGCTATCTCCTCTTGTTGTTGGAGTGACCATTAGGGATGCATGCATCTTGTAGAAAAGTGTGCCAGTGTGGGGAGACTCAAGTCATGGTGTGGAAAAGGCGATTCTCATCGCAACGTAGAGAAACCCTGTGGAGACCGACAACAAGAGACTGTCAGCAATGGCGGTCCTAAAGCCTTGATCATTGCATACAAGAGGAAACGAGTGAGTGACAGACTGTGGTGAAGGAAGAGTGTGAGTGAAAGAATTTGCATACAAAAGGAAACGAGTGAGAAAGAATTTGCATACAAGAGGAAATGAGTGAGTGACAGACTGTGGTGAAAGAAGAGTGTGAGTGAAAGAATTTGTGATCCTGATTGAGCGTTGAATATTGGAGTATCTTAGTTGGAGCGAATCCCAAAAACAATGGCCAAAGCAGATATGACTGGCGGCGAAAGCGAAAGGGCTCATGAGATGGAAGAGGGTAAGAATGCAAGCGATCGGACAGAGAAGATAAGAGAATCGGAGGGATCTGAGAGACTGATAATAATTGGGGGAGAGAAAAAAAAGAAGAAAGAAAGAACAATAATTTAATTTAAGGGAACTTTGAAGGATTTGAATTGTGGACTTTGGGGAAAATTGGAAGGATGAACTTGAGATGGGGGGAGACTTGAAGTAAGGAATTAAATTACAACTTTAAATATTCCAAAAACAAAATTGAATAATTTACTAGTCTTCCTTTGGATTATTACACTGGAGCTGTAGTAAGTGGAGAAGATTTATTAAAGAAAGAGACTATTTGAATCTAAAAATTGACTTGTTAAACTTTCAAACTTTCAAACGAAAGGAGAAAGTGTGGTGAGATAGAGAAATCAGAGAAATTACTCAGCAACTCTGTACTTCCGGTACACTCGGTGAAGGAATCTTGAAGAACTAAACAATTATATTAAGACACTTTAAGCATTTAAATTTGCGGATTGCAACAATTATTTATTGACACCAACTTAACTGATTTTTGAATGTGGTAAATGTAATTTATATATATTTAATTGATACTGGTAATATTGTAGTTGGTAATATTGTAGTTTATACAATATTATAAAAAAGAGAGGTGATAATTAATTAATTATTTAGGTATAGATATTTGATTATAGGTGTTGAGTAGATTGAATTAAATAATTAATTGTGATTAATTGTGATTATTATAGATTAACGAATTAATTATTGTATAGTAAGGTTGATATATCTATATTTAGATTTGTAAATATTTGAAATATTATTTTATAACACTATTTTGAGATTTGGGATTCTATAGTATTTATAGATATACAGGTTAATATTATTTAAATTTAAATAGAGGAATTTGATATATTATTAAGAATTACAACTCCAGATATTTGATTTAGAAATTAACTGTAAAAGTGTTCTAGAAAATATACATATATTGATAAGAGAGGTTAATCCTGTAACATATCATATTATTTAGCGTAGTGGCCATTTATAGTTGATATTTCTTAATAGTGAATGTTAATTTGGGACAACATATTTAATATAATACAAAAACAAAAATAAATTTTACAAGAAATTACTTCTGTCACTAATACAATGCTTAAAACTGGAAAGAAGACTTCTTCAATACAAACAACTTCAATGACATCAACCTCAGTGACGGCACAAAGACAATTGAAGAAACTTTATCTGGAGAAAAACAACCTATCATCACGAATCGACCCTTCTTACTTTACAAGAGTTCATGCTGAAGCTTCAAGAAATAGTGGTAAAAATCATATTGAATCAAGAGCTGACACAAATGAACTAAAAGAAGAGATGGGAAACTTATAGGCAGAAATGAAACTAGACATTCTAAAGCTGGATCAAAAAATTGAAACAATACAGCAAGCACTAGAAAGGAACGAATCAACAATAAAGGAGGTTGAGAAAAGAATGGAAAAAATGGAAAAGAAGCTGGAAGTGGTTGGTCAGCAATTAAGAAAAGTGAGTAAAGAAATGGATGACTCCTTGGTATATTTGGAGATGGATAAAGCCACAGCATATCTAAGATTCCAAAATATAATGGAATCTAAAGAAGAGGACTTAGAACAAGTGATGGCAGGAATATTAGCAGACCTACTGGAAAAAGATAAGGACGATATTCTGAAAGAGTTAGACGAAGTATACAGAGTGAGCACAAATTATGCAAGACAACATAAACATCCAAAAGAGGTCCATGTGAGATTTGCCAGAAGGAAAGTTCAAGATATTATATATAAAATTTCTAGAGAAGAAACAATTACATACAAAGGGAAAGAAATCTTGGTGCTTAAACAAATCCCAAGAAGAGTGAGAGAGCAGAGGCGAGATTATAAATTCTTAGCGAACCAATTAAACCAAAAAGGTATCATATTTAGATGGCTAATCCCAGAGGGAATGCTAATCACTTGGGAAGAAAGAAAAATTAAAGTAGACTCTGTGGAAAAAGCCCAAGAATTCTATGAATGATTGATAGGCCATGAAGAATCAAGTAGTAGAGACGAGTTAGAAATGAATTCACAAGATGACCAAGACTACCAAAAAATAGAGATGGGAATTGTAGGAATTCAAAAAATAAACAACATCAAGAGAGAGAAGAACAGAAGACGCACAATCAGCCACAAAGAGAGACAGAAGTAACTACAAGACAAAGAGCAAGAGTCAATTAGGTGATGGATGAAGAAAATAAAACTACTATCAATTAACATAAATAGCCTAAACTCTAGGATAAAAAGGAAAAGAATATTAACCAAATTAATTAAACAAAATGCAGATATAATATGTTTACAGGAAACCCATATAAGGAAGGAAGAAGAAAAATATTTAGAATGCCCCAAGCTAGGGAATTTGTATATGTTGCCAGCAGATTTTAGGAAAAAGAAAGGGATAGCAGCACATGTGAAAGATGATATGAAAGCAGAGCCAATCTGGATAGACCCCAATGGAAGAATTCTGATGTTACAAATTTGAATTAAATCAATTCTAATTCTACTAGTGGTAATCTATGTCCCTAACAATAACCAAAAGGAATTTTTTAAACAATCACATGAGAAATTAGTGTAATTAGATAAAAGGAATATTTGTATCTTGGGAGATTTCAATGCTATTGTGGACCGCCAGAAAGATCATAGTAGTGGGGGGAAAAGAAGAAAAAAAGAGAACTACCAAAAACATGTGAAGAAATGATGATTGAACTAAATTTGATAGACATGTGGAGGAGATTAAACCCTGAGAAAAAGCAATTTACATTTTACTCCAACCTTCACCAATCATGGAGACGAATTGATATGGTGTGGATGAATGGTGAATTAGTAAATGAATTAAAAGAGATTGAAATCTTACCAAATGAATGGGCAGATCACAACCCAATTCAGATTGTGTGGAAAGGCAGGAAGAAACCAGGGAAAAAGTGGACCTTAAATACACAGTTAATTAAAGAGAAAGAATTTATGAATAAACTTGACGAGGAATTAGACTATTTTTTTAAAGAAAATAATAATGAGGCAACTATGAAACAGAATATTTGGGACACAATGAAGGCAGTAATAAGAGACATAACGATATCATACACTGCTAAAAGAAATAAAGAAAAATATGCCCAACAAAATAAATAGAACAAAGAATCAAAGAATTAGAAATTCAGTTGCAAAACACCCCACAAGATTGCAAATTGAAAAAACAGATGATAATAACTAAACATAAATTAAATTTAATTGAACAAGAAGGAATGGTCTCAAAGTTAAATATAGCCAGACAGATATTTTTTGAACAGGCCAATAAACCAGGAAGATGGTTGGCCTATAAACTTAAAAAAGAAAAACAAAAAAGATTGATCAACCAATTAATAGATGAGAACAGGGATGCCCAACAAGGGATAGAACAGAAAAAAGAAATTGCATGTAAATTTTTTGAAGATCTTTATTAAAAAAAAGGAGGTAAATGAGGGTATGATAAGAAACTATTTGGGTATTACTAAAGATAAAATAATTAAGGAAGAGATGAAGGAAATGTTAATTAGAGATATTACGTGGGCTGAGTTAAAAGCTGCAATAGAAAACCAAAAGAACAATAAAACCCCAGGACCCAACAGGATACCAGGGGAACTTTAAAAATAGGAGCACAAATAAGACCTCTCATGGTGGAAGTATATTATACATAAAAAATATTTCGTGGAACTTAACAAGATAATCACCAAATTTATCTGGCAAGGGAAAAAACCAAGGATAAACCTAAAGGCAATGCATGATATGAAGAGCAGGAGAGGTATGGCACTCCCAAATTGGGAATTATATTATAGCACAGCATCCTTACTCTGGCTGAAAGAGTGGGTAAATCTGTCGAATAAAAGGATCTTATTTTTAGAAGGCCATGATTTACAGAGGAGATGGCATGCATTTGTATGGGACATTGGGAACATTAAGCAGAAGTATTTCCACAGACATATAATTAGAGATTCCTTATTGGCTAATTGGAACAAAATAAAAAAAAACATTATTTAGAAATCCCAATTTGGATCTCAACGATGGAGGCGATGATATATCCAAACAATCTAAATCTTAATAAAATGACCTTCTTGATGCGCAAGGAACTTTAAAATCATGGCAAGATCTCCAAGAACAGGGGCTACAAGTAGACCAGTGGGCTTACTTGCAAATTCAAAATAGATATAGCCAGGACAAGAAAAAAATTGGAATTTATACTAAGTCACAACAAATAGATAAAATTTTATTAGGTCCAGATAAAAAAGATATAACTAAATTTTGTAATTATTTACTAGAGACGGAATTAGAAGAGGAAGTAGTCAAAGGCAACATGATAGCTTGGAGCAGAACCATAGGACATAGCATACATTATTAGAATGGGAAAAGGTTTGGACAAGGAATAATAAAATTACAAGATCAGCAGCATATAAAGAAAATGCCTATAAAATGTTTTATAAATGGCATCTCTCAACCTTGAGAATAGCGAAAATGGCTCACCCCAGAAGGGCTCCTAGTAACATGGCAGGATAAAAAATATAACATTGATACAATAGAGAAAGTGCATCAATTTCGCGAACAATATCTGGGACCTGAGGGAGATTTAAATACAAGAAGTCAGGAAGAACAACTCTCCGAAGAAAAAAAAACTTGCACCACAGTCAGAATCTCAAAAACTTAGAGAAGACCAAGTACAAGAGAACCTAGAACAAGAAAAGAAACAAAAAACGCTCCACACAGACAGTAACACAAACAGAGAAATCACCTTATTTTCAGTTAATATCAATGGTTTAAACTCAACATTAAAAAGAAAACAGTCATTTGAAAAACTTAAAAAACCAAATGCAGACATAACTTGTATACAAGAAGTACACATCATAGTTAAAGAGGCATCCTCCTAAAGGTTACCAATTTGGGAAAAATGTATTGGGCTCTTTCAAATCAAAGAAAAGGGGGCATCGTAGTCTATATAAAAGATTGGCTGCAACACAAACAAGTATATAAGGATGATCAAGGAAGAATGTTATTTATAGAAATAATATTAAACCAGAAAAAGATTCTGTTAGTTACAGTATATGCCCCGAATGTAAGTCAAAAAGAATTCTATAATAAACTCCATCACAAGATAGTAGAAACTAAATATACAAGTGTATCTATTGTAGGAGATTTAAATGCTGTTTCAGATAAGCACAAAGACTATAAAAGCTCTAAAAAAAATAAAAATAAAAGGAGATTATTCCCATCTTCTTTTAATAACATGGGGAGGGAATTAAATTTGAAGGATGTGTGGAGACAACTATATCCAACCAAAAAGCAATATACTTTTCCAATCCCCATCACTCTTGGTCTAGAATAGATCAGATTTGGATGGACCCAGGCTTAATGGAAAACATTGAAAATAGAGATTTTGCCAAATGTATGGGCTGATCATAAGCCTATTCAAATTAAGTGGAAAAGAAAGAGAATGATTGGAAGATGGACATTTAATAATAGTATACTAAAAGATAATGAATATATTGAAATGGTGAGAAAAAAATTGAAAATATTTCTTGAAATAAATAAGAGAGAGCATACATTCCTTCAAAATCTCTGGGATACAACAAAAGCTTACGTGAGAGGTTTAACTATTGGCTATCAGATTAAAAAGAATAAAGAAAAAAGGCAACATCAAAATGAGTGGAGAGAGTAACTTAAAGATTTAGAAGTAAGCAGACAAATTGATCCGAATAATCAAACACTAGTAAAGAAATAGATTTGGTAAAACATAAGATAAATTTAAGTATGCAGCAAGACCTGGCCCAAAAAGTTAAATTAGTAAAACAAAATTATTTGGAAAATGCAAATAAGCCAGGGAGATGGTTAGCCCATAAAGTAAAAAAAAAACAAAACGATTGTAGTTCTCCAAGACCAAGAAGGGAAAGTATGTACTCAGGCTAAGGAAAAGAAAGATATTGCCAAGGACTTTTTAACAAATCTATACAATCAAGAAGTACCAGAAGAACTTATCAATCAATATTTGAAGGAAAAAAATTTACCGGATATTATGGATGAAGAGAAATGTATTTTAAATAATAAAATATCCACAGAAGAAATTAGAAAGGCAATTGGAGCCCAAAAACTAAATAAAACCTGGGGCCTGGATGGAATTCCATCTGAATTCTATAAGGAGTTCAAGAGTTATTGGGGGAGTTAATGACAGACCTATATAATGAAGCCTTGGATAGTGTTAATATACTGTTGAGGTAATTTCCCATTAGAAGATTGAGCGCATACAGGGAGACATATTTGAGAGTAGTATTTGAATAACACACACACACAGCACACAGATACACTGTACAGTAAATGTAGGGTTTTACTTCCAGAAAGTTTAAGCAAAGTTCAAATACAGTCCAAAGTCATTCACAGGTAAATCAGTCAGTTTTCAATCCAGGGATAATCCTGTTAGGGATAACATTGTTTTACCCTAACTGGTTTAGGTAAATAATAATATGTAATCATAGTTTGTATGTTAAAGTGTCTGCAACTTTAACTGTGGGATAGTAATTAAGGGAGTGGTTGTGAAAGCACTTTAAAAGAAGCAAGGCTGCAGCTTGCTATCTCTCTGGCTTTGATGATCCCTGATTACTGCAAGGAAACAAGTCTGCATTGCTCGAACGGGAGAGAAAACAAAGGACAGACTTGTAAGTGAATTGACATAGGGTATTCAACACGGACTTTGCTAACTGAATATCCCTGAATGGACTGACTAAATGATACATGACTATTGGACTGTTATTTTGACTATGCTATGAACTCATAATGGAATAAACTATATATTTGATAGCACAAGCGTATCTGTCATTTTTACTGTATGTTAATAAACATACAAGCTTAGCTCACTCATTTATCTGTGTGCCTATCTGACTAAGCTGCACATTCTGTTTAGCTTGTCTCCCTAACCCTGATTGGGGAAACCAGGCTTAACACTGGTTATGGGCCCAGAGGCTGCAAAGTCAGTTTAACTAGGATAAAACAGATTTATGTTAAAAGTGAGAGTTTGTGTTGTTATACATTACAGTAAACAGACAGCTGTGTTTTATTAATTATATTTTTATATCCATATAAGAAAACATGGCACAAGTCAATCTACAAAGTTTGTCCCTTATATCCAAGTTGGATGGAACAAACTATGTATCATGGTCTATGAAATGTAGTCTGCTTCTACGAAGAGAAGGTTTGTGGAACATAATTGAAAATCCACCAAACGTAGAAGAATGGGATGCAGAGGATGATGAAGACAGACTAAAGATAGAAGAATTTATGCATAAAAATGAACAAGCAATTTGCATTATTGGGTTAACCTTAACTGATAACCAGCTTGTTTATATCCACGGAGAGAATACAGCTGTTGGGTGTTCGCAGAAGCTGAAGAGGATTTATGTTCGAGATAACGTTGGTGCTCACATAAATCTAACACAGAAACTTTTCAGTACACATCTCCATAAGAATGGTGATATGCTGAGTCATTTGAAAACTATGCAAAGCATTTTTCAAGAACTGCACGAGAAAGAGCTTATTTTCTCTGAACTACACCAAGTCTATATAATTCTATCTTCCCTCGATGAGAGCTATGATAACTATATAACTTCACTTGAAATATTGCCAAAGGAAAGCCTAACTTTAACTGATATAACTGGCAGATTGATTGAAGAGGCCAGAAGAAGGCTTGAAAGAGATGAATTAAGGAGGCAGCAACCTCAAAAAGAAGATAATGAAACTCCTACTGCATATGCAATTAAAAGGTGCTTTAATTGTGGAGGAAGAGGACATTTGGCAAGATTTTGTAAAAAGGCAAAACGCCAGAACGCTGGCCAGAATACAAAAAGTCATCAAAAGAAAAATAAAAATTTAGAGTTAGCCATGTATACTAACGGAGCTGTAAAAAATAATTTATGGGTGGTTGACAGTGGAGCATCTCATTGTATAACAAATGATAAGAAAAATTTTATTAAAATGTCCAAGAGTACACAGCAGATATCGTTAGCCAATGGCTGGAAACTGAAAGCTAAAGGTCAAGGTATAGCATATTGTTCTTTTATAAAAGAGAATGTAAAAATGTTATATGTACCACAACTTAAGTTTAATTTAATTTCAGTAAGAATTTTGGTTAAACTAGGATATGTAGTTACTTTTAGGGGAGATAACTGCATAATTGAGAAAGAAAATAAGAAAATTACTGCATCTTTAAGAGGTGAATTATATGTGTTAAATGATGATGGTTTAAAGGTGGCTAACACAGTTTATGAAAATAAGAAACCTCATGATGAATGTATTCACTTGTTACATCGAAGGCTAGGGCATTTAAATTTTAAAATGCTTAAGAAAACTGTTGAATTATCTAAGGGAATAAGTTTGAAACCTTGTAATAAGTATTTGCAATGTAATGCCTGTAATCAAAGCAAAGCAAGGGTTACACCGGCTGATAGAGTTGATGGATTTACTACCAAAGAACCTTTAGAGGTAGTATTTGCAGATTTAATAGGTCCTAAAACACCAAGTGTAGGAGGAGCTCGTTACATATTAAGTATAATGGACCATTATTCTAGATATGGGTTTTGCTATTTAATGAAAAGCAAAACTGAAACATATCAAAATCTCTTTAATTGGATAAAATTTGCTGAAAGGAAAACTAAAAAGAAATTAGTAACTCTTATAACAGATAATGGTACAGAATTTACAAATAATAAATTCCAGAACAGACTAAGAATGTTAGGTATTCAACATAAAAAGTCTGCACCATATAGGCCACAACATAATGCCTTTATAGAGAGAAGAGGCCAAACATTACAATCAATGACACGATCTATGATGTCTGATTCAGGATTACCTGACAATTTATGGGGAGAAGCAATAATGTGTAGTAATCATATATTAAATAATGTTGTTAATTCAACAACAGGTGAATTACCATTCACATTGTGGCATGGTACAAAACCTGATTTAAGTTACATGCACACATTTGGAGCACCAGCATGGGTGCATATCCCTACACAACTTAGACACAAAGGACAGCATAGAGCTAAAAGATTGTATTTTGTAGGATATACATCTAATCATAGATCTTATAGATTCTGGGAACCAGGTACATCTAGAATTTACACCAGTGCTAGTGCTAAATTCCTAGAACATGTAGGATGGAATAGATTAGAGCAAGATTTAAATAATGAAGTTATTATTGAACCCTACAAAAGGCAGAAAGATCAGACTAGTTATAAGAAGAGTCCAATTAAAGAAGAAGTCCACGAAGAGCAAATAGGACCAGAACAAGAGAAAACAGTTGATCAGGAAGAGTTAGATAATCAAGAAGAGTTAATAAATGAAAGTCCACCTGTGAGTCCTGTAATACCTAGACGTACTACACGTGTAACTAGACCACCTGATAGGTATCAAGCAAGTATAGTTTGCCAAGTAACTAAAGTTCCAACTAGTGTAGATGAACTTAGGGTGTATCCTGCTAAGGATCAGGAGAATTGGCAAAAGGCAATGGAAAAGGAACTAAATTCATTAAAGGTAATGAAAGTTTATGAAGATGCTAAATTACCTCCAGGAGAAAAATCCATTGGGTGCAAATGGATATTTAAAGTAAAAACTGGAAATGATGGGACTGTTACCCATAAGGCTAGGTTAGTAGCTCAAGGATTTAATCAAACTGCATCTGATTACGATGAAGTTTTTGCACCAAGTCTTAAAGCAACATCTTTAAGAGCAGCATTAGTGTGGGCAACTAAGAAAAACTATGTCATTAACCATTTAGATGTAGAAACTGCTTATCTACATGCACCATTGCAGCACACTATATATTTGAAAAAACCAGTAGGTATAAAAGACAATAAAGTAAATAGTAATGATTGTTGGAAACTCAAAAAGAGTCTTTACGGGTTGAAACAATCTGGGTTTGAGTGGAACCAATATATTGTGAAAGAGTTAAACAATATAGGTTTTAAATCTGGTTTAGCAGATCCATGTGTGTTTAAAAGAGAAAATAATGGAACGGTGTCATTATTATTATTATTTACAGATGATATTGCTTTGATAACTAAGACTAATAATGAAGCTAATGAGATTATATCATTATTAGCCAAAAAGATAAAATTAAAGCATTTAGGTGAAATTAAAAAGTATCTAGGATTGACAATTAACAAAACAAAAAATGGTTTTAAGATATCTCAAGAAGATAAAATTTGCCAATTAATTAAAACGTTTAAAATGGAACTTTGTAAACCGGCAAAGACTCCAATGAGTCAGGAAGTTTGCCAAACTGATGATAAAAGTCCCAAATTTGATAAGTCCATATATCAATCTTTGATTGGTAGCTTATCATATATAAGCAATTGGTCAAGGCCAGATATAGCTTATAGTGTAAATCAGCTGGCACGTTTTAATTCTGATCCACATCAATGTCATTGGCAATCATTAAAGAGAATTTTAAGATATCTTAAAGGAACAATGAACCATGCATTGTATATAGAACCAAAGGGTGATTTGAGTCTTAGTGCCTATGCAGATGCAAGTTTTGCAACTGATATAAACACTAGAAAAACAACATCTGGGATGGCTATATTATTTGGTAAGACACTAATAGGGTGGAGGTCAATCAGACAACAGCATATTAGCTTGTCAACGATGGAAGCGGAATTTTCATGTCTGTCATTACTATGCACTGATTTGATTTTGTACAAACAGTTATTATTAGACATGGGTATAACTGTAAAAGATTCCATTATTGTGTACGAGGATAACCAAGCAGCTATAAAGTTAGCTACTAGTATTGCTGTTAAAACTAGATCAAAGCATACTGATTTAAGATACTTAAATGTTAGAGAATCTGTAAAGAATGGGCTAATTAAATTGGAATACTGCATGACGGAAGAAAACATTGCAGACCAATTTACAAAAGCTCAAGGAGTAACTAAGTTTCAAGAAAGTTGTAACAAATATGATTTAAAGATGTAAATAGTTATATTTATATTATTATTTCCTAAAAGGGGAGAATGTTAGGGATAACATTGTTTTACCCTAACTGGTTTAGGTAAATAATAATATATAATCATAGTTTGTATGTTAAAGTGTCTGCAACTTTAACTGTGGGATAGTAATTAAGGGAGTGGTTGTGAAAGCACTTTAAAAGAAGCAAGGCTGCAGCTTGCTATCTCTCTGGCTTTGATGGTTCCTGATTACTGCAAGGAAACAAGTCTGCATTGCTCGAACGGGAGAGAAAACAAAGGACAGACTTGTAAGTGAATTGACATAGGGTATTCAACACGGACTTAACTGCTTATCCCTGAATGGACTGACTAAATGATACATGACTATTGGACTGTTATTTTGACTATGCTATGAACTCATAATGGAATAAACTATATAGCACAAGCGTATCTGTCATTTTTACTGTATGTTAATAAACATACAAGCTTAGCTCACTCATTTATCTGTGTGCCTATCTGACTAAGCTGCACATTCTGTTTAGCTTGTCTCCCTAACCCTGGTTGGGGAAACCAGGCTTAACAAATCCAATAACAAAGTCCAGTGTCAAAAAGAGTTCAGTATCAAACTTACATCAAATCCAGGAATACCAGTCAATTAGAAAAAATGGAGGAACGGCAATACTTTCCAACAGAAGGAAACAGAGATTTACTTTCTTCTGAGACAAAATGAGACTAAACAACCCAGGTTTCAGGCTCCATCTTATGGCCATTTGCAGAACCACACCCAATTGCAATTTTTGCATTCCCTTAAAGAGACAGTATTAAAATGTCTATCCTGGTTTATATATTTCCAACCCAAATAGCTATTAGGTGACTTATATTCCAAACATATACCAAAGTCATGGACTGAAGCATATATAACCTTATTCACAAAGAGCAATCAGACCCACAAAAAATTCAAGATTTTGGCCACAATATTGGCAGAAAGATTAAAGATTAAAGTAGGATTATTCATACTGACCAGAATGGGTTTCTGCCCTATATACAAATGAAGACAAATATAAGAATAATTATGGATGTTTTAGAATTCTATGAAGTACACACAACTAAAACAATGGCATTGATGTTTTTAGACACTCAGAAGGCTTTTGATAATTTGAATTTTCTTATTAAACAACTGACAGGCATGAAATTTGGCAAAAAAAAATTGGATTCATTAAAACAATATATAATACCCAAACTGCAAAAATATTAATACATGGGGAAAATACAGATAATATAAGGATAACTAAGGGTGTAAGACAAGGATGCCCCTTGGCTCCCCTACTTTATATATTAGCAGAAGAGACACTACTGGTACAAATCCGACAAAATCAAAATATCAGGGGGTTAAAAGTTAAAAAAGAGGAGTACAAACTTCAAGCATTTGCTGATGATATGGCCTTTATACTGGAAGATCCCCTGGAAACGACACCTATTTTGATGAAAGAAATAGAACAATATGGAAAGGTGGCAGGGTTAAAAATTAATAAAGAAAAAACAAAAGTGATAACAAAAAACTGTAGAAATGAACAAAAGGAAGAACTAACAAAGAGATTAGGGATACAGGTGGTAAATAAAATAAAATATCTGGGGATATAGCTGACAGCTAGGTGCTCATCAATTAAAAAAAATAATTGCAATAAATTAACAATCCAAATATTTAAAGACTTAGATAATTGAGCTCAATTACAAATATCTCTATTAGGCCGTATTGCAATAGTAAAAATTAATACTTTACCAAAATTGTTGCCCTTATTTCAGACGGTGCCTGTCAAGTTGGAAAAAAGCTTTTTTGAAGAACTAAATAAACACATATCCAAATTTATATGGCAGTGGAAAAAACCCAGAATAAAATATAAATTATTACAGGATGATAGAAAGAAAGGAGGCTTTGGTCTTCCAGATTTTGAAACATACTACTATGATGCAATAGCCACCTGGCTCAAAGATTGGGTTAATTTGATAAATAAAAGGATCTTAACATTAGAAGGCTTTGATCTCCAACTTTGATGGCACGCATTTATGTGGGATGGAAAGAGTAAACACCACTTGTATTTTCAAAGGCATTATATAAGGAGTGTGTTACTAACTATTTGGGAAAAGATAAAAAAAGTACATCACTGTAAGATCCCACTGTGGTTATCTACAATGGAGGCAGTTACACATCCAAACGTTCTAGATTTTGATAATATTGTAAGATATAAAGATGTATTACATCAAACCAGAGAGTTAAAGGGTAGGAATCAAATACAAATTCAAGGAAAAGAGATAGCATGGTAGCCCTATGTGTAGAACCAAATGCATTACAAAAAAGATAAAGAACAATTTGGTTTCAACATGACCTACCAAGAATTAGATAAAATTTGGCATGGAGAGGAAAGGAAGTTGATTAGTAAAATATATAAATATCTATTGGATTATAAATTAAAATAAGAAACAGTCAAGGAGTGTATGATAATTTGGGCAAAAAATGTGGGCCACAGTATTGAATTAGACCAGTGGGAACATATTTGGGAAATAAATTACAAACTAACTATGTCAGCCTCATACAAAGAGAATCTCTATAAAATGTTGTATCATTGGCACTTGCCACCCACGAGACTGGCTAAGATGTTCCTGAACCTCCCCCCAAACTGTTGGAAGTGTAACTTCGTCCAGGGAACATACTTCTATATGTGGTGGACTTGTCCATATGCTCAGAAGTTTTGTAAAAATATCAAAAATTGGATTCTAAATATAAGAAGTAAAGTTTGAACCCGAAACCTTTTTGCTGGGTATGATACACTTAAAAATAGAAAAAAAAATCAATATTTAATCTTGCACAATATAACGGCAGCCAGAATAAGTTATACTCAAAATTGGAAACTGTCTATTGTCCCTTCAGAGAGATGGTCATTAAAAAAATTCATGAGTGTGCAGAGATGGACAGCCTAACCAAATTAGTAAAAAACAACAAAGATAGTGAATATTATAAAGTTTGGAAATGTTGGTATGAATGGTTAAAGAAAAAGCAACATTTGACAACTGAATAAGTGATGAAACTATGAAGGACATATGTTTAATCATAAAGTATTCTGTGAAATTAAAACATTAAAAGAACAAGGAAGGTATTGTAACAAGGTAGTTCATGTCAATGTTATGGGGTAAAAGAAAAAAGAAAAGAAAAATTTTAAATTTTAAAAATTTTAAATATATGAATCTTAAATAAATTTTATTTTGAATTAAAATTGGGAGCATTCTTTCAAATTCTGTCAACAGTGGTGTCCCCCAAGGCAACTCTTTTCATACTCTACATAAATGACCTGTGATCATATCAAGAGCAACTGCGTTCTCTTCGCTGCTGATGTAAAGCTATTCAACACCACAAACAATACTGCTACCCTTCAAAAAGACCTTGACTATGTTATCAGAATGGTCAAACAAATGGCAACTTCAAATCTCAACAAATAAATGCTCTGTCCTACATATTGGCAAAAAAACAACAACAGAAAATAAAATACAAGCTGAATAGTCAAGACCTTGTTGATGATCCAAATTCTGTCAAGGATCTTGGAGTGGTCATCTCTAATGATCTAAATGCTAGAGCCCACTCTAACTACATAGCCAAAAAGGCATTAAGAGTTGTTAACCTAATCTTACATAGCTTTTTTTCTGGTAATATTACACTACTAACTAGAGCATACAAAACATTTGCTGGACCAATACTTGAATACAGCTCATCAGTCTGAAACCCACATTACGTATCTGATATTAACACAGTTGAGAAAGTCCAGAAATATTTCACAAGAAGAGTTCTCCACTCCTCTACTTGTTGTAGAATACCTTATGCCACCAGACTTGAAATTCTAGACCTAGAAAACCTACAACTACACTGCTTCGGTCCAATCTAAGTATAGTATATAAAATTATACATTGCAATGTCCTACCTGTCAATGAATACTTCAGCTTCAACCATAACAATACAAAAGCAAACAATAGATACAAACTCAAGGTTAATCGCACCAAACTTGATTGCAGGAAATATGACTTCAGCAACAGAGTGGTCAATGTCTGGAATACTTTACCTGACTATGTGGTTTCTTCCCCAAACCCCCAAAATTTTATCCTTAGACTGTCTACTATTGACCTCACCCCTTTCCTAAGAGGTCTGCAGGGGGCGTGCATAAGAGCACCAAAGTGCCTACCATCCCTGTCCTATTGTTTCTTTTATTTTTTATTTTTCTTATATGTATCCATGTATTCATCAATATGTTTTTACTTATACCTATTATCTTGTAAGCAATTGACAAAAATAAATAAATAAATAAAAATTACTGTGGAGCAGCAGCCAAAAATACACATTCTGCAAATATACAATCTGTTTTATTTACTCCACATTGGTTTCTGAAAAGATAAATATTTATCCTATCACACATGATAGAAGAAGTGATAGTTAAAGTCTTCACTTGATTCTTAGTTTCCTAACTGCTCATACCATACCTACATATTGTCTGCCTCTCTTTCTGTTAAGACTGCCATATATGATAACAGGGGTAGGATCCTACCAGTTCGGTCTGGTTCTATAGAACCAGTAGCTCCGAAGAGCAGCTGGCATCGAACCAGTTTGCTGGGACGTGGTTTTGGTCTGCTGTTTGGCCCACCTGCCCACCCGGGTTCAAGCTGTCCTTTAGTGGCTGCATTTTCCTCCTTAGCTGCTTTGCATGGCACAGCTGAGTGCCACTAATCAGTTGGAGAAGGTAAATGCATGCGCTCCCCAAACCAGTTTTTATGCTGGTCTGATCCCACCTCTGTCTGATACACTGCAACATCTGCAGAGTTAGATGTTTGGTGTAGGAAATAATCGCTATCTGCCTGCTGAGATGGTGAAGTCTCACTTGTACAATATTTTGAGGAAGAAAGGAGGCAGGTCTGTGACATTTGAGGAACCTTTAGACTAAAGCCCTATATGGGACTGACCAGTTGGGATTAGCAGACGGTGCAAAGGCAGATGGTTCAGCAGCAGTGCTGTATTGAATGACAATTGAATCTGACTGACTGAACATACTTATTTTATTTTTGTTCCACCAGAGTAAAATGATGGAAGTATGGCATCACTTTGTAATCAAGTGATAACAGTCACAACAAATCCAGCACCAGTGGTCTGATCCTCTTTTTACTGCCAGGGCAGATAAACCGATGAGCAGATGACTCAGTCAAGTTCAGTTTCTCATCTCTCCACATTTTTCTTTGAAATATTCTTTTAAAAAGATATATGTATGAGAATTCATATGCATTTTGCATGCATTTCTCTTAGTGCATGCATTTCTTTATATCCTTCTATATATATTTCCATAATCATTCTTGCAATTACAAGGTAGCACACATTGTTTTGCCAATGCATACAATTTCCTAATTATGCTATTTCCTAGTATAATTTTATATCCATGTTTAAACTGTAAATCACAATGCCAAATTTGACCAAAGAGCAAATAGCAAAGAATAATTAAATGTCTGTGTGGATATTGCTTGGCAAGTGTAAATTAGGTGAATCAGCATTAATATGTAAAATTTCTCTTCTATCTCTAATCTCAACCAAGCCCAATACATATGATGGCATCTGTTCATACTTATTATATATCTGATAAAGAGGCTGTCTAACAGATCATATGCACTGAAAATGTCTCTTTGTGTTATTGTGTTAAGTACTTAGCTTATGCAAACATTTTAAACTGAGATGCTATTTTTTAAAAAAATATCCGGTTGATATTTTATTAAATGATCAAAATATCAATGAAATCAGCAACAGTGAGGGACAGGAGAGAGGTCAACTTCTGCAAGGCCTGGTCATTTTGTACGTGTGTTAACATCAGATGCATAAGAGCCTTGGTGGCGCAGTGGTTAGAGTGCAGTACTGCAGGCTACTTCTGCTGACAGCCATCTGCCTGCAATTTGGCGGCTGAATCTCACCAGGCTCAAGGTTGACTCAGCCTTCCATCCTTCTGAGGTGGATAAAATGAGGCCCCAGATTGTTGGGGACAATATGCTAACTCTGTAAAACCACTTAGAGAGGGCTGTAAAGCACTATAAAGTGGTATACGCATCTAAGTGCTATTGCTATTGTATGTCAAAAGAGGCTTTGTTTGCGATGTCACACCTGCCATTTTGTAAATTTTGATCTACTTCCTTGTATATGATGCTCCTTTTTATAGTCTGAGGTCCTACAATTAAAAGTCTAAACTCCTTAATCACAGAAAACCAGTGAAATTTTAAAAATCTCAAATTTAAAAATGACAAGGACTGTCAAATCATTTAACTATTCACTATGCAGGAAAAGTATACTTTACCACAGCCATACAAGATATTCTGCATAAATGAGCAGGACATATTTCTGATATATTTTTTTCTTTTTAGAAGTGTGTGGAAAATAACTTAATACATTGCTTCCACAGTAAGGTAAAGCTGCTCTGAACTTTATAATGAAATTGTCTGTTCCTGAAATTTAGGCAAAATGCAGTGACTTCAGATTTTCTCAGCATGTCATCTTCTATCCCATTTTTCAGAACATTAAACCCCTATGAATTTGAAACCTCTTGTACTCCAGCTTTAAATTTATGAGCTTGCTGGAAGTTTATCAAAATTGTGCTGAACAGCAACAGATGCTTAACATAATGTAAATCCATGAGCATTAAAAGGCGTACAACTGATACTTAATAACAAATTTCAATTAACAATAAATGCCAAAATGAAGTTGCTTTGCTTAAAAATATTTCAGTTAGGGTGGTACACATTTTCATATCATGTTTCATATCAAACAGACAGCAGAGTCTGAATAAATTAGTGAAATAGAAATGATTTAAATGATATTAAAAAGTAGAAATTGAAAACCTATAAAAACTAAATGTCAACTCAGAGGCATTTAATTATTATTTTAGAAGAAAAATAAGATAAACCAAATGATGGTGGGAAATTTAGTATGATGCTAACATTCACACAGAAAACCCATTCCAAAAAGAAAGGACTACCATCATTCTCAGATTCCAATTCTGGTCATGTGAGCATAGAATAGAAATCAGTCCTATTTTATCAAAGAACAGGGTTTGTTTGTTTTTTCAAAAGTCTTGGAGAAGATATCCTTTATGAGAAGTCCATGTTTAAATTAAACATAAAAAGGTATAGGAAAAGTCCAGAATCATGAAGTTGGATTGCAATTTATTTATTTTTAATTAAAATAAAATTCTATATTAAGTCTAAGATAAGCCATGGTCTCTTTCTCCATGAAACTTATCATACTTCAATATATTTTGATTAAGTTAATTGATGGTTTTCTTATTGTAAGAAACACTTTAGAAAGTGTTCTTTCCTTCCAACCTGCGTGGCTTTTTACTCATACAGTAGTACCTTGGTACTCATTTCCTTTGGAACTCATTGAATTTGGTAATCCTCATTTTAATGAGAAAATTTTGTCCTGGTTCTTGTCATTTGTTTGGCATTCAACATGTAAGCTAGAACTTGTTGGTGTCGGTTGCCTCATGACTCACTTACAGCCTTACAGCCAAAAGGGTGACATGTTAGTTATGTGGTAGTTCTTGCCCTGTGGACATCCCCTTGAAGTCTTGTCTTAGCTTCTGTGGACATTGTGTGTATTTTTCATCTTTTTCTCTCATCAGTATACATAAAGTGAAGTTTTATTTCATTTAAACTAAGTATTATCTTTTACTTTATTTCTCCTGTAAAGTGATGAAATGCAATCATATCTTTTTACATATTGCCTTAAAATGTGCATTGTCTTTGATTTGGAATTACATTATTTACATTATTCCTTATGGGAAAAAATTGATTGGTACTCATCATTTTTGGTACTTATCAAAAATGCTTCCCAGAATCAATTAATGATGAGTACCAAGTGCCACTGTATGATGATTTCTTTTTTCTCTTTTGAGTAACATATCAGTGCTCGGCAATGCCATAGCAAACTGAAGTTTTATGGAAAGTCTTCAATGGGGACATGAATGTTAGAGCCATTCATTCTGCTTCACAGAACGAAAATATATCACAGTTTGGTATAAGATGAATGGCCACATAAATATTTTAAATGAAGGAAGGAAGGAATAAAATCTACTCCAAATAACCCTTGGAATTAGTTCAAGGTTCTACACTTGTATTTATATAAACTTAATTTAAATATGGATTTTATTACCCTTTCCCAGATGTTTCAAGTTCTTCATATCAAGAAAATTGTGAGCCACATTTATGAAATATGATAATACTTGAGGAGTGGGCAAATTAGTATTCAGTACAAATCAGTTTTTCATACTGGGCTTCATGTCATTAATAGTCATGTGTTATGGAAGAAAGACTTTTTATATATATAGTATGGAGTTTTCTTGTGGAATGTTCTTTTTTCATAGAAATTATTTGTCACAGAACCCACCATAAATTTTGCAGAAAGGAAGTTGAGAGCCCAACAAAATCTCATGTTGGTTAGCTATTCTCTTAAAAGTTGACAAACTCCAATTTCAACAACCTCCAATTTCAAAACTATGAAACCCAAAGAGCATCTCAGACATTGCACAATGTTATTTATGTAGATGCTAATTACTTCCCCTAGAATATTCTTTTCTAAATATTTCTTAATATATTCTCCATACAAAGCAGATTGTTTACCAAGAGGAAAATGTTTCCGTAGCTCCTGAAAGCTGCAAGTAAGTTATTTGTATAAGCTGAGTTTTGGGATTCTTTCTCCCTGCTTCAGCAAATCACATGTAATTAGTTTAAGGAAACCCTACTGTGCAACACTGACATCTCTATTAAGCACGATGCTCTCTATCTGTGATTTAATCTTCAATCCCTGATGTCTGTTGCTCTTGTGGATTGTACCTTATTTTTAAAACTTTATCATGTTATTTGTACAGAATGGTCTCTATCCATATGGAACTCAGAAATAGGTTATGTTGAATTCATTAACATTTTATTAGCCAGTGTTGATTAATTTGGTTCACTCCTATTTGCAAAGAAACCAAATTACTTGTTCAAAATTAGAATGTTTATCAAGACCTATAAAAGACACTTTATTCCCTAGATAGCCTTTTGTGGTATTAGAATGGATTAGTGAGAAGGAAGCAGATGGATGTGTGGTTGATCACATGTGTTAAAAGCAGAAAGTCCAAAGTTCACTCTCAAATACTTCCAATCCGGTTTTCAAAAAATCCCCCTTGAAACTCTGGTATCCAAATATACTAATAGTACTTGTCAAGAAGGACCAATGACCTGATTCAATATAATTCAACTTTCAATATTGCATGTAGAGACAATATGCTTTCAGTCTAAGAGTGTACCAAAGTACCTGTGTCACCAGTGTTAATATGGCTATCTTAGACAGCTGAAGTTCAGGTTATCATTGATTAGATTTCTTGAATTTTCACCTAAAGTGCATCTATTCATCAATGTTCATCAGTTGAGCTTTGAAGTTTATTTTAGGTTAGCAAGCAAGTAGATTCAACAATTGTTATTAAGGTTACAATTATTAAGACACAATGTGGCTCCATAACAATAGTATACCACAGATGGACCAAAACTGGGTAGTTCAAGCCAGAGCAGGAAATAAAAAAAACTATACCAGCTTGCGGAGGTAGGAGGTGGCATTAACTGATTTAAAAAAATTAGTGGAGCTACTCAAAAAATTATATTGTAATTAAGAGCAATGGCTAAGCAGTTTTCCTTGCTCATCTTTATATTCACCTTTCTATGAGGAAAAATGCCTCCACTTAGGTAAATGCATATGATAGCATGTGAGAAAACATTATACTGAAGACAGAAGAGATTTATTGGGTTGCTCTGTTGGTAGGAAACTACTCTTATGTTCTTAGTATTGTTTCTTCTGGAGACGATGAATCTGATAGTATCAGTCTGTTATCTCCCAAAGGAGGAGAAAACACAAAATGTATTAAATTATTCACAAGTACTATGTTATGACAGAATACAAAAGATTTTTGAAGTTTGTCTCTCTCTCTCTGTCTCTCTCTCTCTGTGTGTGTGTGTATGTGCACTATTCAAAGGAAACCAAGGAATTGATATATAATTTATTTAAATTTTGCTAAAATACAAATTGTAGCAATTACTATCTAAAATGTTGCTATTATGATTTAGAGATCAATAACGTTCAGATAATTTTACCTAAAATTATTCATTATTGGTGTGGAATGTAAGATGTTAGGATAGGGTTTAGACCTATGTGTTTTCTGTGTTGCAATTATGATTGTGCATTTGTTATGCTTTGTCTTTGTTATATCTTTTATGATGTAATACTTATTGTCTCCTTATTTTTCTTTTAAGGATTACATTCTGAAGTTCTCCAATATTTATTACCTTAATCCCCTTTTCCAAGATGAAGCTTTTGTCTTTGAGAGAGGAGAAAGAGGTACATAGTGTAAAGTGTAAGGATAAAAGTGAATATTATTTCAAATTTGAAAACAAAAGAAAAATAGATTTCAAAAAAAACACCCAAGTCTTAACCAGTATAATTTCAGATTCTGATTGTCAATGGGCATGGAAACAGAAATCACTGAAAATTTCTATAGAATCATTTCTAATGCAAACTTCAAAACCTTTTAAAAAGGGAATGGAGGGTGCCCCATGTATAGCTTTCATTTCCAAAATTAGACATGACATGCAGAATTTCAAATTCTGTAAAGAAATCCAGCAGGAGAAATTTTAAAATCAATTTGACCCCCATGAAAAATTTGGCACTGCTTTATAGTTTTTTGTTCCTGATCTAGCTAAATGGGTGCTTATGTAAAATACATAAAATAGCATTATATAATGACTCAAATTAAAAAAAAGTTGATATAATCACAATCACAAGCATTAAAATCCATCACAAAATTTTGTTAATGACAGAATGTTATTTGTCTTTTCATAATATAGTCAGCTGATAGACTACCACTGTTTGCTACACAATGACTTAGAAGATGTAGGCCTCCGAGAAATTAAAATATGAACTCACTCAAAAACAAAACCTTTACAGTTTGTTGGAAATATCTTTAATAACCAAGGACAAAGACTAACAAAATGAAAGGAAAATGTAAATCAGCAAAACATTTTATGCTTGGAATGTTTCTTAAAGCTATTCACTATTTGGATGCTGCATTCCACATCTGCTGTCCATGCATGAATTTAAGGAATGTTTAAATTCTTTAAATTTAAGAGAAACTCTGTTTCTTATGGAAAACATAGTTTAAAATGTTGTACATTTATTTCTTTTCTTTTTTAAAAAAAAACAACCAATTTAATGTTTCAACTGACAAATCAAGGCAAAAATCTGCCTGAGACATTTAGTTTAAAATGATTATTCAGAGCTGTGGCATGTGGAAAAGATTTATTGGGTTCCATGCAAACTTACCTAATTTTGCATATCTGAACCAATCACTGGTGAAAAAGTGGTGGACTTATAGCAGTGGTGGAATTATTTTCTTTTATTAAAAAAGCCCAACAGAAAAGTAAGAAGCTTAGGAAAAAAATAAACAGTAATTCAAGAGAATAACTTGCATATCAGGCAAGTATTATAATGATTATGATGATTACATGCCATGAAGTCAATATCAACTTTTAGTAACCATATAGATTTTTTCCAGTGATAACCTGGTCTTTCAGGAGTTCAATTACTATGCCAGATGTACATTATTCAAAAAAAGCAGAATGCAAGAAAGAGGAATTTGTATTTTAAAGCAAACTGTATTATGGTGCCCTCTGACTCAAAGGAGTTAACTGTTCAGGGATGTGATCTAGTAGATTATCAGCCTCAGATTTCATAGAGCAAAGAACTACCTGAGGCTGATTCAGATAGCAATCATAAGGGCAGACGGTGAGGAGGCAGGTGCAAAGGGTCTTGATCTTTGGTGACTAATAGCCCAATGGATGCAGTGGTTGTATTAGGATCACATAGTATTGAGCAGAGATGCTCTGCTTGGCTCCTTAAAAAGCAAAGTGCAAATATCCTTAATTTAGCTATGCCTGCAACTAAGCTATTTTACAGCAATCACCAGCATCTGGCCTTTTGACTATGATGATCTTGTATCCATGTTCCTGTGTTTTTAATTCCTGCTTGCATCATGAACCTTGATTCTTTGACTAGCTAAATTCCTTGGTGAATGGATTTTTGGACTCATAAACTATGCTTATATATGTAAAGCCAGGCTATGTTTTGACTCTGGACTGAACTGTTTAACTACCCAGGTCTTAGGCAAACATAATTCTTCTGTATATATTTCTGAAGTGTCCATGCATAATTACTCACCAGTGAATTATCTGCAAATCAAGTTGGTGTATGTATAAAACAGCTTAAAACAGAACAGTTGTGCCTGCACATATATGCATTTATTGTTTTAATTTTACATGTATAAATATAATTTGAATTTGTTTCAACATTAAGTGAGAATGTGTTTTCTTCCCAAAATAAGGAAAGCAATTGGCTATTTCTTTCCTGGAACAGAAAAGTGAGAGGGCAGCAAAGAAATTGTCCAATGGGAAACTATAACTATAACATTAGAAACTCTTTCTAATCTATTGGTGTTGTGTATGCAATAAGATTAATAAAGTGTGAGCTTGGAGTAAGTGTAGGGTTCTGGCCCTGCACTTCTGATTGGCTGTTAAGCGGCCAGACCGGATTGGCCCGTTCCGGGGAATCCGATTGGCCCTTAACAGAGAGTTCTTATTGGTTATAAGAGCTAGCATTCCTAGCTCGTTATTGGTTAAACGTTACAGGGTTTGCCTATATAAGGCGGGTTTTACTTCTGTTTAATCGAGGAAGTCACAATGTAAATAAAGAGCTGAAGTTCACCGTTCAGAGGCTTGTCTCCATTCTTTCTTGCCCATGCTCAAAACATAACAGTTGGAATAAAGGTTTTATGTGATTCTAATATTTCCTGTATTTTTCATTGAAGGATAAATAATAACTGTCACCCAGATTGCTTCCATAGATTAGCAGATAATGCATGGATAGGAAACAAAATAAGCACAGGGGAAGAGCAAAACAACCATTATATTTTGAATACAAAATATATTATCTGATGAAGAATGACAAGCCACATTGGATATAACCAATTCCCAAGATAAATATAGTAATTTATTTATTTTCTTTGTTCAAAAAGGCATGTAAAATGTTGAAGATAAATTTTTAGTCAGGTAAGTAAAACATTTTCTAGATGTCTTTCAAACAAAATTATACTCTTCAATCATTTGAAAACTTTAAAAAGTATATAATGTCATGCTTTATGTGACAAGAGTCTATAATATTACACATAATTTTGAGCTATACTCAGTCAAGTAGGAAATGTTTTTATGGCTGTCAAACAAATTTATTTTGTGCTATAA
Source organism: Hydrophis major (assembly GCA_033807585.1). Taxonomy (NCBI): domain Eukaryota; kingdom Metazoa; phylum Chordata; class Lepidosauria; order Squamata; family Elapidae; genus Hydrophis; species Hydrophis major. The sequence continues at coordinate 140,293,030 of CM066329.1, read as the reverse complement.
GATATATATATATATATATATATATATATATATATATCATTTTAAAACCACAGCAGCCATCAGATGATAGTTTAATTTAAATTTGTCAATGTTTGAGAATGACCCATAAACAAACAAACATAAATTTATTTTGGAGCATCTAAGAAGTGATTGCATGCATAACCCAGATTTATAACAACTGTCAAACATTACATTCAGTTGTTGTTAAAGAGACAAAATTCCTTAACAGGAAATGCAGTTATCTTAATGTACTTTAATGGGCTATTTTCACATGAAAAACATCTTTTGTATAGTTTGCATGTGGCTTTAGTTGTTGCAGTCCAGGAAAAGACAGAACTAGGTTTTCTATAAGTATGATGTATGTGCCCAGCAGTCTGAGCTTCTACCCCCTCTCCAAAAAATATTTGAAATATTTCACAGTGAATTAACCCCAATTATTAATTCATAGAAGGCAAAAATAAAATTTGTATGATCTGTCAGTTTAGGAGAAATGCCCCATTTTGTGAAGGGAGACTTGCTAAATTCAGAAAGCATTGTTTTTGTATTATAGCTCAGAACTCTGGACCAATATCACCATAAAAGCTAGAATGGCTTATTCCTGAAAATGAACTCCTTCCAGAAAACATTTCTTAAATGTCCTTTTATGTCCTTTCGATATGTTTTTCTTTATAGTAATTTTACATTTTGTTATGATATAAATATGTTTTGTGTTATGGTCTTGATATATGACAGTTGTTTTTTTCTTTTATGATATATTGCATCTGGTTTTATTTATTGTAGATATTTTATTGTATTTTATACTGTATAAGGGACTGAGAGTCTAGAGTGAATCTTAATATTGATTCATAATAATAGACTGAAAATAAGATTTCATAGAGACAAAGAAATGTACATTACATCAATCAACTGCAAAGTTCTTCACTTAGGACTTGGAAATCAAATATATACTGTAGTATAAATCAGGGTCAACCCTGGTTGAGCAACTGTACTGTAAAAATGATCTTGGAATAAAGTTTGGTTACAAACCAGTAGCATCCTCAAAGGAAAGTCTAGAGAAGATGAAAATGCTGCTCATGGTCGTATAATCTTCAGGTGCACGATAGTCCTGTTGCTACTACTTTGCTGACTTTTTTGTGCTAGTTTGCTGATGTTCCTATTTCAAACTGAAAATAAGATGGAAATACGATATGTGTGAAATGGCTGCCCCCACCACACAAATACAATTATAGGCTTTATTTTTAGAAGTGTAGCTTTTGAATTGTGGGAAATTGGTTTTCCTTGTAAATGATCAATGGCACAACCAGGTTAGAGATGCTTCTTACATCCTTGTGTCGCTTGATCTCTCAATGGCTTACCATAACATCAATCATAGTAGTCTTCTGTGCCACCTTTGAAGTTGAGAATATGAGGCACTGTTTTACAATGATTCACCTACTTCCTCCTTGGATGATTTTAGTTAAAGTTGGTGGGCAAGGGAAAGTCACTACTTTCCCTTCTGGGGTGCAACAGGGCTCTGCTCTTCCATCTTATTTAAGGTCTTCCGGAAACTATTGGGTATTGTTATTCACCATGTTGGGTTTGGGTATCCAGTTGCCTCCAGGTACAACTTAAGATGCTGGTTATAATTAAGCGCTAAATGGCATAAGGCATGATTGCTTTCTTTCTAGTGTCAGCCTTATTAGTTGAGCCCATCAGATTGGTGTAGCCTGGGATCCTTTGATTAAACAGGTTACTCCATCAGGATTCTGGAACCATGACTTTTCTGTTACAATCCCTAACCATTGGATGAAGTTCTCCCTCTCATAGTCACTCCTTAAAGACTGAATGACTGTTCTGGAAGAACTTAAAGACTGACTATTCTCCCAGGTTTTTTGTTAGACGAATTGGAGCACCTTGTGAAAGTTTGACATGTTTACCTTATTGACCAGATTTTCCATTTTGTAACCATTATATACTTTTTTTGTATACAGTTGTCTTGTTTTTATGGAGTAAATTGCTGAATGTCAATAGGAGTTAGTTGGAGTCTGTGTTGAAATTAAGTCAATATTGTCTGATTTCCAATGCTCTAATGCAGGGGTGTCAAAATTGTGGTATCAAGTTGTTGTCACATGATGCATTGTAACTTTTTCCCCCTTTGCTAAAATGGGGTGGGTGTGGCTAGCGCATGATGAATTCGGCCCACAGGTAATGAATTTGACATCCCTGCTCTAATGTGAGAAAGAAAATGTTCTAAAAATTCTGCCTATTAAGCACACAAAGCAATGATTCTTGAAAACTAAACATGGTAATATCTGCAGATGTTTCATGGATCAAAACTGCATATTCTTGAAGTAACAGCAATGTGTGTGCCAGAAATATGTACATTCACACAACAAAGTAGGAAAGAAAAATATGGTGGAGAATCCTTGGCAATGTTCCTTGCACATTCCTTCTTTGTAAGTAAAGCCAAGTTAAGATCCAAGTACTCATCTGTTATCAATACAGTAAGGATGTAATTGTATTCCTTCCTTGGAATATGATTATAGTAGCTCATGTTACACTTTTATTAGAGACATTTTTATTATAGAGACTCCTTGTTATGTTGGTATCTAATTTCATCCATTTGGTCTGACTTTTGTGTTGTATATTTTGTAAATGCTGCTGGTCGCTTACTGAAGAAACATTACTGCTACTCCTAGTCCTCAATTATTGCTACATTATTTCCATGCTTTTCTTATCCTGCACTACTGACAGCCATGTTATCAGTACAGAATAACAAATGCCTCCCTTCTGACCCTTTTCAATGCATACAATTTGTTTATTCTGGTCAAGATGCAATTATAACCAGCTAGTGTACAAATCCCGTCCCTTATATACAGTGGTTATTTATGTAGATGTTTTGTTGGCATTGTCATATAACTTTGGGTCATAAATTTTTCTTGCCATACTGGAGCCTGAAGCAAGAAGTTGAATATTGCTGTTTGACTATTATCAACCATGTTGCTCATGAGCTCTGAATTTAGTATTACTTTCAGAATGAAGCCTGACCTGCTTAATACAAAGCTGAGAAAGACATCAATTTATTGTTGAACAAATGTAATCTACCTTTTTGCATCATGACAATAAGCCAATTTTTCACATTCTCTTTAAATTAGCCTTAGGCTCCAGATTAGCCAGAGAGCTGTCTTCAGGCAATTTTTAACTACAGCAAATATGAACTATCCAAAATACTGTAGTTGGGTGCAGTAGAAAGGCAGTAGATTTTCCTTGTCACTGTCGACTTAGCAATGATAATCACAGTGGAATTCCTGATGCTCTCAGAGCTTGGTTATTTGGTTGGAGATGTTTCACTGCCCAGCTAGATAATATCATCAATGTGACAGTGCAAATAACCAAGCAGAGAGAGCAACAAGAACTCCACATTTCAACCCTGATCTACTTTCTAATGCAAGGCTGTCAAACTCCCAGCCGGATGTATCACATGCTGGCCATACCCACACCTAGTTTAGAGAAGGGGAAATAACTCCCAATACATCACTGACAGTGCTGGGAGGATGTGAGTTTGACACCCTGTACTAATAGAATGACAATAACATTGCCCTAACTGGCACAATAATTCTTTTGGTAGTTTAATTTTTTTCCCCAGAACATTGCACCCAAGTTGTTATTCCTAAGTATGGACTCTAATTGCAGATGGGATCTACTTCAATGGCAAGGGCAAAAACATGGGTGTGGGGAGGCTAGAGTACTTTTACTATCCCTGTATATCCAGGGAGAATCCAATCTTAACTTCAACTCCATTGCATGCAAAAACAAGCTTGAGCCTAAATTGTAAATCATATGTGATATAACCTACCTAATAAAAGATTTACCCCTGTAATGAAATACATTACATGCTTAATTACAGTACATAGCAAGTAAGTACACAGATACATTTAATATGAAATCTGTATGCGAGTGAAGAGCTGGAGTTCAATCTGAAGTAAGACTGGAGCAGAAAAAATCCAATATTTTGAGTAACAGGTGAAAATAGTTTTTTTACAGTGTAACTAGAACTTTGCAGTTTAAAAACAGTGAGATTTGTATTCCCTCTGTACTTGAGATGGATAAGGTATGCCATCTTATCATACCTAATATTTCTGTTTTTTAGTAGGAATAAGGGCAACTGATGAGAAACACAAAACAGCACAATAATCAGAATCAGAAATCAAAAGAAATACAGGAATGGCAAAATTGCTACTTTTTGTCCATTTTTTTATATGGAGCCCCATTGTTCATATTCCAATGGAAGTCAGAGCCAAAGTTTTAGTGAGTAAGGCCAAAACCTTTCTGCTGCCTCATGATCATAATCATAATAATACGACTTCAGCCACAAAGTGGTCAATGTCTGGAATATGCTACCTGACTCTGTGGTTTCTTCTCCAAACCCCAAAAACTTTAACCTTAGACTGTCTACTATTGACCTCACCCCTTTCCTAAGAGGTCTGTAGGGGGTCGTGCATAAGTGCACCAATGTGCCTACCATCCCTGTCCTATTGTTTCTTTTTATTTTTCTTATATGTATCCATTTCATGTATTCATAACTATGTTTATACTTATACCTGTTATCTTATAATCACTTGACAAAATAAATAAAATAAAAATAAATAAATAAATAAATCTCCTTAACTCAAATTTACATTCCAGTATCTCTGTGCCCATGAGCTCATATGAAGCCTATTAAAGGAGAAACCACACCAGATCCAAAGTTTTGAATTCTAATACTGTACACTTTGTGCTCAGTTAATAAAAGATAGGCTCCCAATTTATTTCAGTGAACATGAGGATTTATTCTCTCAGTTAAATAAGATTCAGTCATGAGCATAATATAAATTGCTTAAACATCAACATAAAAGACAACAAAATACAATGGAATGAATGTAAAGAGAATTATGTGAAAAAAATTTGAGCAACATACAAAAGCTTTAAGTTATATAGTGTATAGTAAGAAACTATCAAGTAATTTTCATTGCTCAAAGGATCCTAGTTTGTGGGAAAATATGAGGGGCAAAGTGAAACTGTTAATTAATCTCTTGAGATAATTTTCATGGATCAGTTGCTTTAAATAACATTAATTAAATACAAGACATTTTCTAAATTCCCAGTTAAAGAAACCTAAATTAGGAAGAAATTAATGAACATATATGAAATTTGCTATAACTTCATTTTACTTTTGTCACACTTATGGACATTTCTTCAAAAATGACATAATAACTTGATAATGTCCATGTACCACAAAGGTAGCAATAACATTAAAAGCAAATCAACTTTATGTTTTAATACCAGATTGTCTGATTGGATAAAAAAAGAAATTCTATCCACAATCGGATCTCAGAGATCAGTACCAATCTGAGTCAAAAAAATGTAAAATAATGTTTGTACAAATTTATTACAACTGAAGTTGTTTGAATACATGTTGGTTAAAACCAAGACAATTAATTAATTAATTAATTAGACTATGGAATGTGCTAGATTCTATTCCCAAAAATATATTGCTTCAGGGTAATATACAGCTCTGAAGCCTTTAAAGCACCTACACTTTTCCCTGGAATTGCATGACAGTGGCGTATACTGTAACTTTCATCTATGGCAAAAAAAATGTCAGAAGCTTTTTACAAGATCCCAATCTTTCTTTTATATTGTTAATATGATTAAAATGCTTGACATTCATGAAGGCCCTAAGAACCTGTTTTTGTCATCAGACCTGGGGTTCTGAAAGAACAGTGGACATGCTTAGATGACTTCTTTATTTCCTCTTCATCTAGGGTTTATATCTCTGCTTTTATGTTTACTATTCAATACCATTTGAAGCCAAACAGAGGCTGTCATACTTTGGTCATGTCATGAGAACTGACTCACTCAAAAAGTCAATCATGCTGGGAATGATCAGCAGAAAAAGAAGGTGACGCTGCTATAGTACGTGCTGGCTGGACATTATAAAGCAAATTCAATTTCATTGAGGGCCTCATCAGGATTGTATTTGATGTCAGGGGGGTGGATGGGCTTGGATGCAGTGGGTGTGGTCAGCTTGATGTCACTCATGTCAGGGGGCACCTGCAGTGGCACTGGGGGAGTTCCTCCTGCAGCCCTTTGCCAGCAATAACAGAGCCCAGGAGACCTGTGCACAGCCCTCCTGACCTCCAGTTTTGCTGGCAATGGCTCTGTGGACCAGGCCTTCATTATTTCCAGTGTGGCCCCGTGGGATCTAAGCACCCATGGGCCAAATTCAGCCTGCAGGCCTTGAGTTTGACACTCCTGCTATAAAGGATGATGCTAGGATGACCATGGCAGATGTGAAGAAGGCAGAGCAGGACAGAGGGGCATGGAGAGTGCTGATCCATAGAATGCCTGAGGGTCGGACAAGGCTGAATGGCTGGTGATGATTACTGTTAATGTGATTTTTATATATTTTTTATTTCTATGGATTTTAAATGTAATTCTATATGTGATTTTATCCACTTGTTGTACACCACTCAGAGTCATCTTCAGTGATATGAGTGACTATATTAATTTGACTGATAATCCATCAAATAATCTGTCAATCAGTCAATCTGTGTTTAGATAATTTACTGATACTGCCTGAATGCTTCATATTTATACATAAACTTCAATTGCCATGAGGGGGGGAAATTGAATTTTAACCATACTACATGCAGAAAAAATGGTTTATTATAAAAAAATTAAAGTGCTAAAATATAAATTTGTTAAATTGTTCTTAAGGGACGTGCCAAAATTGGCAAATTTTGAATTATCGGGAAAGACTTGGCCTGAAAACATTTACAAACAGCTAAACTGCAGAGATTCCTCATTAAAGTTTCCTCACAATATTCCACAATAACAGAAGACAGTTGTAATTTGCATATTCAAAACACAATGTTATTATCAAAAGACAATGCTGATAATAATTCAATTCTACACCTAAATGGATATAACAGTATTTACCCTACAGGTGACACACACAACCAAAATGATCACTTTTCATGCTGGTGAAACAAAGCTTTGGAAAACATAGTTGCATAGCCAGTACACTTCTCATCTGTTACAAGCCCATTAGCAAGTCTTGAATTATAATGATGTCATAGAAAAAAAATCTACTCTTTATTTCTGAGTAATTCCCTGTATTTGAGTTATATTGAATATAATCAGGAGTTATATTCAAGGTATAGTCTTGAAATGGTCCTTCTCTGAATCACCAATTATGAGAAGGCACTCACAGAGATAATGTTGCCATTTGGGTTTTCTGCCTGGAGATTGTTTCTCCTACTTCTACTTCATAGAAACTGTTAAGTTCTGCGCATGGGTGCAAGGAACGGAGATGAGGCAGTGAATAGTGAACTTCAACTCTTTATTAATCATACTGAACAGAGAAAAACCCTAGTGCAGCAGCAGCCCTTTTATAGGGTTGGCTGCTGTCCTATTAGCCAATGAGAAACATGGAAGTGTTAAACCCCTGAACCAATGAGAGTTGGCCCATTAACAGCCAATCAGATTTCCCAGAAGGGACCAATCCGATGTCGCTATTATCGGCCAATCAGAAGTGCAGGATTAGAACCCTGCTTTTTCTTAAGGTTGTTAAAACTTTATTAAACACCTTTATTAATTCATAACACCCCTTCCCCCTAGGTTCCGTAATCCCCCTAATCCTGTAGATATGCAGGTTGTTTTAACTGTCTATTAGATTTGCGCTGTCCCACCAGTTCCTGTCTGTAGTCCGGTTTCAGTGGAACGTTTTTTGATTTATCTGGTACAGGCGGTTCCGCATCCTCACTGGATGACTCGGTGCCGCTAATTCTGTCGTTGTTGTCCTCCGGTCTCTGCGGGCTCGCCTCCATTGAGGTATTCCTCTGTGGCAAGGCAACCCATCTCCCTGATTCTTCTTCATGTAAGGCGCCCGGCTGCTGACTTCCTTCGATTCTGCTTTCCACCATCTCGAATTCGGTTTCTTCGACATCCCCTCCCCCCTCAGTTTGAGAGTCACAGGAGTCGTAGGAACTGGGTTGCAGCCTAGAGCGAAGCTGATCTATATGGCATTGCCATATCTTTCCATCCAATGTTTGCACACAGTACGATCTGGGCCCGGTGGTTTGAGTTACGGTTGCTTCGACCCATAATGGTTCGCCGGAAAGGTTTTTAATGAAGACTAAGTTGCCTACCATGAACTCACCTTCCAATGAACTCGCGGCATTTTCCGGGAGATCCACAGGGTTTCTCTGGCATGTAGGACGGGTAGAGACAGTCGAGATGGGAGCAGAGCTTGTGTTCCATCAACAGTTCAGCTAGAGTCTTGTTGGTGACGCTGTGCGGGGTGATGTGTTGGAGTAGGAGTATTCTGTTTAGTTTGTTGTCAATGTCCCCATAGTCCATTTTGTGGAGAGTTTTTTTTAACAAATTGGACCATGCGTTCGGCCTTGCCATTGGCCGCAGGGTGCACCGGTGAGGTTACCACATGGCGGATACCCCGGTCCGCTAAGTATTGTTCAAACGCCAGGGCGGTGAAGTGGGGTCCGTTGTCGGAGACTAGAACATCTGGCAGCCCATGTGTTGTGAATAGTTTATTTAATTTGCGGATGACTGAATCGGTTGTAGTAGTTTTCATCTTGTGGATTTCAAGCCAGTTGGAATAGGCATCCACTGTTAGGAGGAACGAATGTCCCTTTGTAGGTCCTGCAAAGTCAATGTGGATGCGGGACCACGGCCCCCGGGGGGTTTCCCACTCCGTTGGAGTTGCACTAGGTGGGGCACTGCTGACTTCTTGGCACTTTAGACAAGTCTTCACCCAGGCTTCGATCTGCTTATCGATGCCCGGCCACCATGTGTAGCTTCGTGCGAGTGCTTTCATACGCACGATGCCAGGATGACCGTCATGCAATGTTTTCAAAACTGCTCGTTGTAACCGCTCTGGGACGACGACTCTGTCTCCCCATAGGATGCAGTCTTTTTGCAAGAAAAATTCTGTTTGCTAGTTTCTGAAAGGGGTGAAGTCGTCAGGGGTTTGTTCTACTGGCCATCCTCATTCGACCCAGCTGAGAACTCGCACCAGGACAGGATCTCATTTCGTTTCGATAGCGATGTCTTTGGCTGTTATCGGCGGTGAATGTAGTGTTTCAATCTGGAGTGTCATAAGGGTTGGAGCTGGGTCGTCAATGGTTTCCAGAAGTGGGGCATAGCTCAATGCATCAGCGTGGGGAATGGCTTTCCCCGGGTGGTGTTGTAATTTATAGTTGTACGCAGCTAAGAACTCTGACCAGCAAGTCATTCTAGGTGACAATATAAAGGGGGTTGGCTTGTCTTCCGCTATAATCCCCAGCAAAGATGTGTGATCGGTAATAATAGTAAAAACTCGTCCATACACATATTCATGAAACCGTTTCACAGCAGATACAACAGCAAGAGCCTCTTTGTCAATTTGGCTATAGTTACATTCAGCCCTCGATAAGGTTCTTGAAAAATAGGCAATAGGGGCCTCACTACCATTTGGTAACACATGACTCAAAATGGCTCCTAGTCCAAATGGTGATGCATCACATGTAATTGTTAAAGGCCAAGTCTCGTTATACTGCATTAAAACAGCATCGGAGGTGAGTAAATTTTTCATTTGTCGGAATGCGTGCTCCTCTCGGTGTCCCCAGACCCAGGTTGTTTTTTTGTCGAGAAGTCTATGTAGGGGCTCAGCTACGGTCGCTTTCTGGGGCAATAAGATGTTGTAAAAGTTAATGAGCCCCAGGAAAGCTTGGAGGTCTGTCCTATTCTTGGGTCTTGGGGCGTTTTTGATCACTTTCAGTTTGCTATTAGTGGGGTGAATGCCTTGCTTATCGATTAGGTACCCCAGGAACTCTACTTTATCTGTACACAGTTGACATTTATTTTTTTTAAACCTTTAGGCCAGAGTCTTTAAATTTCTGGAGAACCATTTTAAGACGCCTTTCTAGTACTCCTCTATTCGGGGCCACAATTGAAACGTCATCAATATATGGCACGACCCCTTTGATCCCTTGCAAGAGTCTCTCCATCAGACTTTGAAAAATCCCTGGGGCTACACTCACTCCGAATTGGAGTCGGTTGCATTTAAAGGCGCCTCGGTGCATAACGATCGTCTGTGCCTCCGCGGTTTTTTTATCTACAGGCAGTTGTTGGTACGCTTGCGCTAAATCCAATTTAGCGAAGACTTTTCCACCCCCCAGGGAATGGAGGAGGTGTTGCACCACCGGCACCGGGTAAGCGTTCTGTTGAAGGGCGTGATTGAGGGTGGCCCGGTAGTCCCCACAAATCCTTAACGATCCATCCGGTTTGATGGGTGTTACAATTGGGGTTTCCCAACGGGCATGGTCAGTTGGTTCTAAAACACCCTGGGCTGTTAATTTATCAAGCTGCTCGTCGATCTTTGGTTTTAGGGCAAAAGGTACCCGACGAGGCTTAAGGCGGATGGGGGCTATTTCAGGGTTAAGGTTAAATGATATCGGGATCCCCTTGTACTCGCCTAGTTTTTCTGCAAAGACGTCCTGGAATTCCTGGATGAGGGCCTCCTCCCAGTCGTCGCTTCTGGTTTGGTGAATGCCGGCTACCTCGATCCCGAGTGGGGCAAACCATTGAAGGCCTAACAAACTAGACCGGTCGCGGTCGATGACGGTCAGCGGTAATGACACAGTACGATTTTTGAATGATACTTGGACTTGGCTGGATCCAATGACCAGAATTCGGTTCCCCTGATAATCTTTGAGTATGATTCTTTGGGCTCTGAGGTCTTGACGCCGGACAGCAGGGATTAATTGTTTAAGGGTCTTCGAGGAAACCATCAAGAGGGACAATCCTGAGTCGACTTCCATTACGTAAGGTTGGTTTTCAATGGCGACCCTCACTTGGATCTTCTTTGCATCTAACGATGAAGCATGACCGATTGTAATGGTTTGGTGTGCCTCTTCCCATCTCGTTGAAGTGGCCAGTGTTTTATTTCTGTAGGAGTGGTTGTTCCATTGGTGGTTCAAGTGTTCCTGACTCACAGGACGATTCCCTGTGGTCTGGCGGTAGTTGTTTTCTCTCCGAATTGGGCTGGATCCTTGCTTGCTTCTACAGACCTTCCCGATGTGGCCTCTTTTCCCACAGGAATGGCAGAGCGCGTCAAGGAATTTGCAGTCTGATCACGGGTGGTTTGTCCCACAACCCGCGCATTGGTGCGGTAGTCTTCAATTCCGCTGGTTGCGTTGGTCATGTTCTGACCGGAGCCAGTTGACCTCCTCCTCCTCACTTTCTGATGGCGATTCAAGGTGGTGGGTCGCTATTGCTTGCCTCTCTAGGAGAGTTGAGGTATCGCTGGCGAGTTGACGGAGCTGTGCGTTGGTGCAGTGCATTCGGGCGGCTGACTTCCTGGTTGCTTCTGCTGCAGTAGCGTCTTTGATGACATCGGCAAGATCGATGTCCCCTTTGGCCATGATCTTGCTTTGTGCCATGTGGTCATCTAATCCCAGAATTATTCGGTCTCTCAGAGCTTCTTCGAGGTCCGTAAACCCACAGAGGCCTCCCAGGTTCCGGAGGTCCGCGATGAAATCTGCAACGCTCTCTCTTTTCTGTTGGTCCCTCTGGTAAAACTCATGTCTTCGGACAAGTTTTGGTATGTCGGGTTCATAGTGGGCCCGTAGAAGGGGCGCGAGGACGTCCCAGTCCATGGTTTTCACCTCAGCTGGTTTTGCTAGTGCCTTGGCCATCTTAAAGACAGCAGGCCCGCAATGGGTCAGGAACACTGCTCGCTTTTTCCCCGTGGTTGAGTCTTTCAAGTTGTTGGTCTCCAGAAACATCTGGAACCAGTCTATGTATGAGTCCCAGTCTTCTTGTGCCGGGTCAAATGGAGTGGGTAGTATGGCGCCGCCGGACATGTTTTCCGTTGTCGATGTGCCTTCAGCCACGTGCTCTGTTTGGTGCTCTGTGAGTGTTCAATCAGCTCAGTTGTCTCCGCATCCCACCTTCGTCGCCAGTGTTAAGTTCTGCTCATGGGTGCAAGGAACGGAGACGAGGCAGTGAACAGTGAACTTCAACTCTTTATTAACATACTGAACAGAGCAAAACCCTAGGGCAGCAGCTGCCCTTTTATAGGGTTGGCTGCTGTCCTATTAGCTAATGAGAAACATGGAAGTGTTAAACCCTTGAACCAATGAGAGTTGGCCCGTTAACAGCCAATCAGATTTCCCAGAAGGGACCAATCCGATGTCACTATTATCGGCCAATTAGAAGTGCAGGATTAGAACCCTGCTTTTTCTTAAGGTTGTTAAAACTTTATTAAACACCTTTATTAGTTCATAACAGAAACCTTGAAAGATTGGGAATTGCTTTACAGGGTCATTTTTTAAGCTGTGATTTGAATTTATGCCATCTTGTACTTAACATATGCTTTAAACTGCCACCAAAGGCATATGATAACATATGTCATTTGTCATCCATCTGCTGTCCTGCAAAGAAAATCCAATCTGTTACTATGAGTCCTTGATCTATTTTTACCCCTTTGCTGCTCAGTTTGGAATATATTCAATGCACACATCATCATGAACTATTTCTTGCATAGCCTTCAGAAATTTTTTTTTTTACAGAAATGCAAGGTGTGAAGCGAAATAAATTGCTAGGTTTTGCTGAAAACAATCACAGATCTAATAAATTATTTGCTTGGTTCATACATAAGTGTTAATATTCCTGTGTATATACAGATGTCAGGATAAAAGTGTAAGTAAAGCCAATAGAAAATTGTTCCCATACAAACAGAATAGCTGCATTCATATAATCTTCTCATTATTAGTTACATACACTGGGAACCAGGGAGAAACATTATCATCAGTCATGATAGCCCTGAATTGCAAAGTCTGTCATGATCAGCCAGAATTTCAAAGTCCCTCAATAAAAAGATATAACTGTTCAGAATAAGACTTGAGCTAATTTGCTTTAAAACTGGACTTTATTCCATTTTAAACCTACAAGCAAGTCCACATGATTTGTCTTTCATCCCTGACTTTCTTCCAAATAATAAACTGAACAGCAGGACTAGAAGTACTTATTTCACCAATGTGTTACATTCAAATCTCAGCCAGTGGCCTTATCTAGCCAGTTACATCTGGTTCTTGCAAATTGGTTTTTAAGTTTTTCTACTTCCTCTGAGTAAGAGACAGGGGACCAACTGGAGAAAGCTCACCATCTCCAGCAGCTGGCATAGGCTGTTTGCTTTCATACCCTCCATGCCTACGGCCTGCACTCTTACAATCTATTCTTTGGTTGCATTCCCTTTATTGTCTACATGACTGCTTCATCTGCATCCATAGTCCTGTTAGTGCATGCACTGCTGTGGCTCATGAATAAAGCATATTTTCCTTATTGGAAAAGATCCACAATGAGAAACCAGTATACTGGTCAAATCTGGGTGAAACAGGTTACTGCTGTCAAAACCAGTCATTACCTAATTTAGAAAGCATCCCTAATATAAAGATATCAGGGAAACAAATTTTCTAAGGATCCTGATTCTGAAGTAACAAATAACAGATAATCAGAGTTGGAAGGGACCTTGTAGGTCATCTAGTCCAACCCCTCACCCAAGCGAGAGACTCTACACCATTTCTGACAAATGGCAGTGCAATCTCTTCTTGAAAGTCTCAAGTGATGGTGCTCCCACAATCTGATGGCAAGGTGTTCCGTTGGTTGATTGTTCTCACTGACAGAAAGTTTCTCCTTATTTCCAGGTTAAACCTCCCCTTGTTCAGTTTCCATCCATTATTCCTTGTCTGGCCTACAGGTGCTTTAGAAAATAGCTTGACCCCTTCCTCTCTGTGGCAGTTCCTCAAATATTGGAAAACTGTTATCATGTCTCCCCTGGTCTTTCTCTTTGCTAGACTAGCCAAGCTCAGTTCCTGTAACCATTCTTCATTTTAGTCTCCAGTCCTCTAAACATCCTGGTTGCTCTTATATGTATTTTTTCTAGAGTCTCAATATCTTTTTTATAATGTGGTGAACAAAACTGGATGTGTTAAGTCCTGAGCATGGGCGCAAGGAACAGAGACGAGACATCATACGGTGACTGAGCATGGGCGCAAGGAACGGAGACGAGACATCATACGGTGACTTCAACTCTTTATTGTAAAATAAGAACAAAGCAAATGCTTGGGCAGCAGCAGCTCTTTTATAGAGCTGGCTGCTGTCAAAACAACCAATGATTTGAGTTTACCGCTCTAACAAGCGTCCAATCAGAGAGGCCCGTTAACAGCCAATCAGACTGGCCATAAACTACTCACTATTTGTGGGCCAATGAGAAGTGCAGGATTACAAGCCTGCTGTAAAGTAAAGCTGTTTAGGGTTGTATCGCTGCGTTGGCTTAGTTCATAACACCCCTCCCCCCTAGGTTCCATCTGAGGGGTAGGGTGACGTATTCTCGTAAATAGGCAGGTCGCTTCACCTGTCTGCTTGACCTGCACTGTTCCATCGGTTTCTGTCCTGGCTCTGGTTCTGGTGGGCTGCTAGCTGGGTTGGATGGTGAAAATTGTGGCCCTGGGCTGCTTTCCCTGCTTACGCCAGTGCTGTCTTCCAGGTTCCCTGGATCTGTTTCCATCACAGTGCTGTCACGCGGCGAGGTCACTCCTTGGCTCGGTTTTCCTTTTGACGGTGAGTATCCCTTGGTTGGTTGTGTAGACTGTTGGGTTTCGATTGTTATTTCTTCTTCGGCCTCCTCAATGTTCCTTCCCCCCCCCCCAGCTAGAGATTCCGGGGCTTAGATAGGACTAGGTGCTAATCTGGAACGGAGTTGGTCTATGTGGCATTTCCACATCTTACCATCTGCAGTTTGTAGGCGATAGGATCGGGGTCCTGTAAGTTGCGTTATGGTAGCGGGGACCCACAATGGGTTGCCCGAGAAGTTTTTTGCAAACACGAGGTCACCTTCCTGGAATGCCCAACACTTGCTGCTGGATTCTGGGGGTTGTTCCGGCGTGTAGTTTGGGTGGAGGCGATCGAGATGCGAGCGAAGTTTCCAGCCCATCAGGAGTTCAGCTAGGGTTCTGTTCATGGTACTGTTTGGGGTTATGTGCTGTAGGAGAAGCATCCAGTTTATTTTGTCATCAATGTCGCCATGGTCCATTTTGTGCAAAGTCTTTTTTACAAATTGAACCATTCGCTCAGCCCTACCATTGGCCGCAGGGTGAACTGGGGATGTTAAGGCATGGCGGATGCCCCAGTCTGCCAGATACTGTTCAAATGCCAGGGCAGTGAATTGGGGGCCATTACCAGAGACCAGGACATCTGGCAATCCGTGGATAGCGAATAGCTTATTCAGTTTTTAAGTGACTGCTTCTGTGGTGGTGCTTTTCATCTTGTGGACCTCGAGCCAGTTAGAATAGGCATCCACTGTTAGGAGGAAAGTGTGTCCTCTTGTGGGTCCCGCAAAATTGATGTGGATACGGGACCAAGGACCTCGAGGCATTTCCCACTGAGTTGGGGAAGTTTTTGGAGGAGTAGAGCGAGTTTCCTGGCATTTGCTGCACTTTGCTACCCAGGTCTCTATCTGATTGTCTAACCCAGGCCACCATGCGTAACTCCTTGCCAATGCCTTCATCCGCACGATGCCTGGATGTCCATCGTGCAACATTTTTAATACTTTATGTTGCAATTTCTCCGAGATTACGACTCTGTGTCCCCACACTATGCAGCCTTTTTGGGAGAATAGCTCTGTTTGACGATTCCTAAATGGCTTGAACATGTCATTGGTTTGCGCTGACTGGCCAACCCCGTTCCACCCAACTGAGGACTCGTGCCAAAACAGGGTCCTTTTTTGTTTCTAAGGCGATGTCTCGAGCGGTCAGCGGCGGCGATTTGAGGGTTTCAATTTGCAATACAGCTAAGGTTGGAGCTGGGTCCTCTATGATGTCTGGTAGTGGAGAGTGGCTCAAAGCATCAGTGTGGGGAATGGTTTTCCCCAGGCGGTGTTGCAATCGGTAATCGTAGGCGGCTAAAAATTCTGACCAACGTGTCATTCTTGGTGATAAGATATGGGGAGTTGGTTTGTTTCCCGCCAAAATACCAAGTAGCAGCTTGTGGTCTGTAATTATGGTAAAGGGTCTCCCATACACATATTCATGGAAACGTTTAATTGCGGATACAATAGCGAGAGCCTCTTTATCAAGTTGACTATAGTTCCTTTCGGTCTTAGACAAAGTTCTCGAAAAGAACGCAATGGGTGCCTCATTCCCATTTGGTAGGACATGGCTTAAAATAGCTCCCACTCCAAATGGTGAGGGGTCACAGGTAACCGTCAAAGATAGAGTCTCGTTGTATTGCATTAATACAGCATCAGAGGTTAAGAAGTCTTTTACTTGTTGGAATGCCCTTTCTTCACGCCGTCCCCAGACCCAGGAAGCCTTTTTGTTGAGAAGTCTATGTCGGGGCTCGGCTATGGTCGCCTTCGGGGCAAGAAGATGTTAAAAAAGTTAATGAGTCCCAGGAAGGCTTGGAGGTCTGTCTTATTCCTAGGTCTCGAGGCGTTTTTGATTGCGGTTAGTTTTTTTTCGGTGGGGTGGATTCCCTGTCTGTCGAGAAGGTACTCCACTCTCTCCGTACAAAGTTGACACTTGTCCCTTTTTACCTTCAGACCAGCGTCTTTAAATTTCTGAAGAACTTTTCTGAGTCGTTGTACTAATAACTCTTTCATGGGGGCAGCTATTAGGACATCGTCAAAATAAGGCATGACGCCTTTTATGCCTTGTAATAGTCTCTCCATTAAACTTTGGAAAATGCCAGGTGCCATGCTTACTCCGAATTGGAGTCTATTGCACTTGAAGGCGCCTCTTTGTGTATTGTCTGGGCTTCTGCAGTTGTCGCGTCTACAGGTAGTTGCTGGTACGCCTGAGCTAAGTCCAATTTTGCAAATATTTTTCTGCCACCCAGGGAATGAAGAAGGTGTTGAACCACCGGTACTGGGTAAGCGCTCTGTTGAAGAGGATGATTTAGGGTGGCCCGGTAATCCCCACAAATTCTTAACGAACCATCTGGCTTCATTGCCGTTACTATTGGAGTTTCCCAGTGGGCATGGTTAATCGGTTCCAACATGCCCTGGGCTATCAGTTTATCTAGCTGCTCGTCAATCTTCAGCTTTAGGGCAAAAGGCACCCGACGAGGCTTAAGCCAAATGGGAGCTACATCCGGGCTGAGATTAAATGATATAGGGGTCCCCTTGTACTTGCCTAATGTTCCTTTGAACACGTCCTGGAATTTCTGGATGAGAGCCTCTTCCCAGTCATCGCTTCTGGTTTGGTGTATGCCAGCTAGTTCAATACCCAGTGGGGCGAACCACTGTAACCCTAACAAACTGGATTGGTCATGATTGACGACAGTCAGGGGAAGAGTCGTGGTGCGGTCCTTGAAGGATACTTGGACTTGGCTGGAACTGACAACTGGATTCTGTTTCCCTGGTAGTCTTTTAGGATGACTTGTTGAGTGCTGAGCTCCTGGCGGCAGATGGCAGGGATCAGCTGTTTGAGGGTTTTCCAGGATACCATCGATAGGGATGATCCCGAATCGTCTTCCATCACGCATGGTCGATTCTCAAAAGTAACCTTTACGCGGATCTTTCTTGCATTGAACGATGAAGCGTGGCCGATAATAATGGTTTGGTGGGCCTCTTCTCGTCTCGTTGAAGAGGCAGGTGTTCGATTTCTGTAGTAATAGTGGTTGTTCCATTGGTGGTTCAGATGGTCCTGGTTCCTTTGCTCTCATTCCGAGCGGAGCCAGTTGACCTCCTCTTCCTCACTGTCTGAGGATGACTTGAGGTCTTTGTGGTGGGTGGTGGTAGCATGCTTCTCAGCAGCGAGTGGGCTATCATTAGCGAGTTGGCAAAGCGGTGCGTTCACTCGGCGCATTTGAGCGGCTGACTTCCTGGTTGCTTCTGTGGCAGTAGCATCGGCGATGACATCTGTAAGGCTGATGTCTCCTTTCACCATCGGTTTACTCTGCACTTGTGGTGCATTTAATCCCAGAACTATGCGGTCTCTTAGGGCTTCCTCGAGGTTTGCAAAACCACAAAGGCCTCCTAGGTTCCAGAGGTCAGCTACGAAATTCCCAATGCTCTCGTCCTTCCGTTGGTCCCTCTGGTAAAACTCGTGTCTTCGTATCACTGTAGGTACTGCAGGTGCATAATGGGCCCAGAGGATTGGGCAAGGGTATCCCAATCCATGGTCTTCACTTCCACCGGTTTTGCCAGTGTCTTAGCCATTTTGAAAACGGCGGGGCCCCAATGAGTCAGGAACACCGCTCGTTTCTTGCCAGGCGTAGCATCTTTTAAATTGTTGGTCTCCAGGAACATCTGGAAGCGATCTATATACGAGTCCCAGTCTTCGGTTGCTGGGTTGAATGGAGCGGGTGGTATGGCGCCACTGGTCATCTTGCCGTTTGTTGCGTGTGCTCTTCAGCCACGTGCTCTGTTTTGTTCGATGCGTACTTAGTCAGCTCTATTGTCTCCGCATCCCACCTTCGTTGCCAGTGTTAAGTCCTGAGCATGGGCGCAAGGAACAGAGACGAGACATCATACGGTGACTTCAACTCTTTATTGTAAAATAAGAACAGAGCAAATACTTGGGCGGCAGCAGCTCTTTTATAGAGCTGGCTGCTGTCAAAACAACCAATGATTTGAGTTTACCGCTTTCACAAGCGTCCAATCAGAGGGGCCCGTTAACAGCCAATCAGACTGGCCAAAAACGACCAATCACAACTCACTATTCGCGGGCCAATGAGAAGTGCAGGATTACAAGCCTGCTGTAATGTAAAGCTGTTTAGGGTTGTATTGCTGCGTTGGCTTAGTCCATAACAGGATGCAGTACCCTGGGTGTGTTTTTTCTAATGCTTTATAGAGTGGTATTAGTACCTCACTTAATATCGATTGTATCTCTCTGTTAATGCAACTTAGGATTGCATTAGCTTTTTTGGCTGCTGCTGCACACTGCTGGCTCATATTTAGCTGGTAGTCCACTAAGACTCCAAGATCCCTCTCACAGTTACTGTTATTGAGCCTGGTTTATAGCCAGGCTATATATGTACTTTTGGTTTTTCTTGTCTAAGTGTAGGACTTTACTTTTCTCTACATTGAATTTCATTTTGTTAGATACGGCCCAGTGTTCTAGTCTGTCAAGATCCATCTGGATCTTCTTGGGTGTTAGCTATTGCTGCCAGCTTAGTATCATCTGCAAATTTGGTAAGTTACCCTTCTATTTCCTTAGTCGTTAATGAAGATATTGAAGAGTATTGGCCCTAAGACGAAACCTTGTGCACCCCACTGCTTACTTCCCTCCATGTAGACTTAGACCCATTAAGGACTCCTTGTTGAGTACGGTTTGCCAGCCAGTTGCGAATCCATCTAGTGTTCCACTTTTTTCTAGCTTACTAAGAAGTAGGTTGTTTACTTTATCGCATGCCTTGCTGAAATCTAAATATATTATGTCCACGGTATTTTGCTGGTCTACTAATTTAGTCACTGTGTTGAAGAATGAAATAAGATTGGTTTTGGCATGATCTGTTTTTAACAAACCTGTGCTGACTGCTAGTTATTACTTTACTTGTTTCTAGATGTTGGCAGATCTGTTTTTTTATTATCTTTTCCAGTATCTTCCCGGGTATTGATGTTAGGCTGATTGGAAACAAATTTTCTAAGTATCCTGATTCTGAAGTATAGCTATAGGAATGTTAGAAAAGTGTGTTTTCTTGAAACTGAAGCACTGTCTATGCAATAGACTTTACCAGTACTAATTTTATAGGATAAGGCTACTAAAATACAACGACAAGCAAGTAGGTAAGATATTGTATTTACAAGGAATTGTGTTATGTTAACAAGTTGGGCAACAAGATTTAAGATTGCTTTGAAGACTTTTGTTGCATTAGCTCACAGTATCTCTTAAAGTTCTTTGTCTCTGCAATTGTTTTTGTGAAGATCAATTCTCCATAACAGGCCCTATAATTTTTGGAATCTGTGGATTATACTGATTATGTCTCATTTTAAGGAGAATTATTTTCCCTCCACTGCTTTCCCAGCCACAGACATTTTAAGAGTATGAATGACCCTAAATCAACATCTAATCCCTTATAATTACTGCCATTTAAATCTCTCCCTTCTTTCATTCTTCCTGAGTTTTTTTTCATGCCATACTAATAAATTTGCCTTGTACTTCTTGAGCTTGAAGCTGGGGATAGTTGCTTTCAATATAACTTCCACAAATATGGCTAAAATGTTTCAATTCATTTTCCTGAATTATCCTGAATTCATTTTCCTGGATTATAAAATGTAAAAAGGAAATCTAAAATATCTTTTAAAAAGTCAACTTCTCAGGGAAAGAGAAGAAAGAAAAGCAGCTTAATGCAAGCTCTCAACAACAATTCCTCACAAGAAAATATGCTGGTTCAAATCTTGATTCAGTCAAAGAAAGTTGCAGAGTGAACTTGGACAAATGACAAATTTCTTTGCCTAACATACAATACCTGACTGCAATCTTGTGAAGATCAAACAAATAGACTGAATACAATGCTTTCAGCTCTGTAAAAAATATTGAATTTAAATAAATGATATACCCAATACATCGCTGAGTTGCACTGGACCTTATAACAGTTGATCTCTCAATTTATGTTCAACACACACACTAAATTATAAAACACAAACTACAAAATAATAGACATTTGTTGTTTTAACCAAGCACTTTCCACAGCTTTGAATAAATAGCAAGTTGTCTCTATTTTCGGACAATGCCCAGGACCTGACCATTCCCTGGAACTATATAAAGTCATAAAGGCTTTTTATGAGCAAGTGGGGTTTTAAAATAGAATGCCATAATTTTCTAATCATTGTTTGTTTTTTAAGCTATTTTGGTTTACTTAAATTGAATTTTCTACATGTGGAAGTCTAATTGTATACACTGATCCCTGGAGAGTGATGTTCTTCCTTTATACTTTCAAGTCTAATCAATAGCACTTGCTTGTTATATGCCCAACTATAAATTGAGGAAAGATATCACATTTATGTGGCAAAAAAGACAGGATTTTATTATGAAATAACTCAAGAACCAAGAAGATTCATAAACGACAACTTCACTTTCTTTGACGACAGAACTTCAGCTTAAAGTTACTGGTCTGTTGTAATAAGGAAGAGCGGATGACAGCAGAAAAGCAATTTCACAGTCATTAATTTGTTCTCCTATTTGAGCTAAGGAAGCTTCCAAAATGTGAAAATAGCTTCTCAATTTTCAAGTTCATGAACATGGTAAGTTGTTTACCTGTCTTTGGCTGTGGTAAGAAGAGCTCTAATGACAACTGGTTTTCAATTATGGGAAAGCAATTGGGTATTTGAATAGGATAACTCATTCATTAACTGTCATACTTTTGTTCAAGAATCTCTTGTGAGAGAGATGATCATATTTGATAAGAGAAAGTGATGATTTCATGACAGTAAAGTAGAAAAATGAAAATGACATTCTTGATGCAAAGAAGAATGAATGGAAAAGGAGATTGGAAGAAATATTTCTTTAAAAGTTGGATGATCTGTTACAAACCATTTTCTGGAGCTGTCTCATCACAGCAGAAAGAAGATGAGACTCAGGAATGAGAAAACATGCCATTTGAACTTATTATCTTTTATGGTTGTGTCCAAGCCTTTTCCAGATTATCTGCTTCTGGAAAGTCAACAGAGGCTGAAATAGACTCTAGTGTACACATAGGAGATGTAGATTTTGCACATAGGAGATGTAGAATGCAAAAATAATCTATATTAATAATCTATATATATGCAAAAAATGGCCAATGAAGTCTATGCTTTAAAGAGAAATTGCCATAATATGAAAAGGACTCTAAAGAATTGGAGTTGGGATAGGCAGGCTTCATTAATTGATGTAAGTAAATTAGTATTTTAAGATTTGTATGTAGTTTTTATTCATTCCCTAGTTCAAAATAACAAGAAGCTATATCACCAATTTTCAGTGATTATGGTTAGGGGTCATTCTGAGATTTTCTGGATTAAAGATTGACCTAGACAGGTTGCACTCCTTGAATTAGAGTTACACAAATACTGATGTGATATTTCCTTTTCCCTTTTATGACATACTTACATGGCTGGAGAGAAACAAGCCCATAAAAGTCACATTGTAATGTTAACATTTGATAATTTTTGAGAGCTATTTGTGTTTGACCATATGAAATGGAGCATTATAAATTAGGAGATACATTTGGATATTAGTGATAGGTTAGCAAGTGATAGGAAGACAAATGTTTGTATTTGGCAATTTTGGAAAGAGCCAGTTTAGCTAATGAAGTTCATAGATATTTGTACTATAGATACAAAGAAGGACAAAAATATAAAAGAACATATTATTAGACTAAGTTTGATCAATTGCATTCTGCAAAAGGGAATACTAATCTCAACAATTCCATCCTTAGCTTCCCCTTCAAATGCTTTTCATGTTGGAGACAATTACAGCAAGAAAAATGCTATTACATATGCAGATATGGTTCACTCAGACTCTACAAATAGATTAAAACACAGTAAGAACTACTCACTGGAGGCTGGAAGATACCAAGGATGATGTACTTACAAACTGGTGGAAGGAGAAAATCAGATCTCAAGAAGGAAGAAGAAATATTAAGAAAAAAATTGAAACACTCATACAATACCAAGACCACCCATTAGGTTACATGTATGAACTTTTACTTAGACTTGATACAGAGCAGATTTAAAAAAAAAAAAAAAAAAACTGTGTTAGGGATACACACCCTAGCAGAACGTGCAACGGCAGTCTAGCAGGCAGGCAAATGATGTGAGATAAACATTGTTGTAGTTTACACTCAGTAAGACAGATACACTGTGCCAGTTAAATAGTTTTTTATTCCAGCAAGAGTTATAGCATAGTCAAAACAGTCCATATGTCATACACTAGTTCAGTCCATCCAAGGGTTAATCAGTTGCAAAGTCCAGTGTCGAAAAATAGAGGTAAGTAAACTCACAAATAATCAGTCCAGCAATATATCTCTTTTGCAGTCAGAGTTATGAAGAAAATCAAACCCCTTTTCTTCGTTTCAGCAACAGCAGGAAAATACACACAGTTATCACCATCAATCCAACATTGTCAGCTACTACAAGTAAAAGCCAACAAACAGTGAGCTCTCTTGCTCCCTCTTATGGTGATTTTACAACCGCACCCAAAATACATGTTTTGCAGTTAAAGTGATACATACACTTAAACTCACTAACATAGTTTATATATTATTTTTACCCAAACTAAGTTAGGTAACCAATGTTATCCCTAACAACTTGTATGGCAAAAGGAATCAAAACTTTAAAGAAACTATTACAACACAACAATGGAAAGAAATCTCAACTAAATCTGCAAAAGTTACACATAACTTAAAGGAAGATTAGTGTTCTATAGGTGAAACAATAAGAAATAATTAAACATACAGTAATAAATGTTGCAATTGCTGTGAAAGAAAAGAAATGTTTTATCACATGTGGTGGACCCTGAAAAGATATTCCTAGTACAAGGCAGACAAATTTGAAATTTAAATTTGAAATGAAACCATAATGTTTCTTTATTAGGTATAATTTTAGAAAAAAAATTGAATAGAAACATTATAGCTAAATGGGCTATATGCTTACTGCAACAAATATAAATTTTGTTCCACATTAGAAGATATAGTTCAGGCAATGTTTGACTGGGACCTTTGAAGAATACACACCCATGAAGAAACAATTCACACATATATAATTCCAATCAAATTTAAGCAACTATGATTCCCATACAATAAGCACATTATGCAACAGGATAAATATAATCAGCTTGATTATAAGCCTTCTAAGGAGGCTTAGGTATTTACAATATAGCAAATTAAAAGATGTACAAAAAGAGGCCAGTTAAAAAACCAACAGGGCTGTTGGTAGTTGGAGGACAGGGGATTGTGAAGACTGGCTGGGAAAATGTCATGGAGCATTTAACATGAAAAATTACATCACTGCAGCAGCAGCCAATAGCACTGAAGCAACCAAGCTTTTCCAAATTTTATTTCATTGGAATTAAATGGATTCTGGATTTTAGAATTAGTCCATTTCAGATCTTTGTTCAAAAATTGTTTATTATGTTCCATTGTTTCACCCAGTTAATGGTCATGACAACAAGTGTTTTAGTATTAGATAGCTAACAAAAAATTTGAGGTAATCTGCAGCAGTTGTTTTCTACAAATTTATACCCTTCTTTCATATTTCATATGAAAAAAGGCAAATAAATTTATACTTATAATATGAATACCCTAAACTGTAATTGATATTGATACACTAATACATTTTCTCTTTCTCTGTTCTTGATATTCCAAATTATCTAACAATAGACTGTTAATAATTTTAATTAATAATAATAATAACATCACTGAAACAGTATAATGCATCAAGATTATAATAATGTAATAAGTAAGAGGGAAAGAAAAAGAAAAAAATAGAACATAGAAAACTTTTAAAGGAAGTTTTTATTCAACTAGCTCATATTTATTCTATTATTCATTACAAATTAATGCTTTAATCACACTCCTGCTTTGTTAACACAAGCTTAAATAAAGCAAGGGATTTATTTATTTAAAAATCAAAAGCCAATTTGGAAAGATATTCTGAGAGACAGATATATCAGGTTAGTGATATTAGTGTTCAGAAATGAAATCAGTGGTTATCCATGCCAGTAACACAGTAACTGAGTATTCCAATAACTTTAACATTTAGGCATTGTTAACTTGTAAAGAATATACTACTTCATAATTCTTCTGAGTGACTAGGATATTTTACACCTACTGCTTTACAAGTTCTTAATGTTTTATAGTCACTATTCCTATTTTATTCAAAGTCTTCAAGTTCAGATTATTTTTTTTATCAAGTTTACATTAAATAGTGGTAATAGTTATTTAGTTAGTCTGCTGTTTCATAAATGTTTATTATTAGTTTCTGGAATAGCAGTATGTGGAGTGCATGTAAAAATCATAATTGTATTTCATGCAAGTTGTACCTATTTGAAGAAGTGGTATAGAATCCATAGATACTTTTTCCAGAATATCCAAAATTACTTGCAAATGAAGTTAGTACTAGAGAGATCATATTTAGTAATCAGACTGATGTTCAATCTAGTCCTGAACATGCATACAAGATCTTTGTGGTCTCTTTTGAGATAGTTTAACTCAGTCTGAAATATTTGGATCTGGAACTACATATGTCTTAAGCTTGCATTGCTTCCTGAAACTATGGGAGCAATTTCAGTTAAGAAAAGTGAGATCTTTTTATCTGCCATCTACATTGTAAGAGAGAAAGGGGAAAAAATGAATGCATTTTAATGAATGGCCATATAAATAGCAAGATCCAGAGAAATGACTCAGACTGAAATTTGGGGGGGGGGAGGGGAGGAGTTTAAATGCTGGTGTTGCTTTGTGACATTTTAAAATAAAAATGTTGGGTCCTGTGCACAATAAAGACATTTAAATAAAGAGTGATTTGACCTTGTAACTGTAGACATTTTGTATTTAGACGCAAATGTCTCAGGCGTAGTCATAAAAATATTGTGTTGAACAGCTGAAACAGACTGAAGGCCATTCAGTTTGAAAAGAAGCTATACCTGTTAAGTTCTGCGCATGGGCGCAAGGAACGGAGATGAGATGGTGAACAGTGAACTTCAACTCTTTATTAATCATTCTGAACAGAGCCAAAACCTAGAGCAGCAGCAGCCCTTTTATAGGCAAGCTGCTGATCTAGTAACCAATGAGAAACGTGGAGTGTTAACCCCCTTAACCAATGAGAGTGGCTCGTTAACAGCCAATCAGATTCTCCTGAACAGACCAATCCGATATCGCTATTATCGGCCAATCAGAAGTGCAGGACTAGAACCCTGCTATTTTCTAAAGGTTTGATAAAACTTTATTTAAGCATTTTATTAGTTCATAACAATACCTATTGTCTTTTACATAACGTTCAATTTGCATGGTTGCTACTTTTACCATTCCACAGAGAAGAAGAAAAAGAAGGTTCATATGACAAGCATCCTTGTGGTTTTGATATTCAGACACAGTGGGATGTCTGTAGAAAGGCTGTAGTGTAATGCAACTAAAGAGTAACCTAGCAGTAAGAACAATTATCCAGTGGAACAACTTTTGCCTTCAGAGGTTGTGGATGCTCTGTCACTGGAGATCTTTAAGAAGCGATTGGACAGCCATTTGCCTGAAATGGTAAAGGGTCTCCTGCTTGAGCAAGGGATTGGATTAGAAGACCTCCAAGATCCCTTCCAACTCTTCTGTCATTCTATTATTCATTCAGTTACTCATTCTGTTCTGTTATTTGTAACAAAAAGAATAAATAACCTGGGATATTGCTTTGTGTCACTCAAGCAACTTCTCAGAGCAGCATGATTTCTTAAAATGTTTTATCTAGGCTGTGGAACTGCATTATAAATTTCAGCTCATTATATAGGTTCATGAACTTATACAGAGATGAAATTGGCTACTTTTCAGATGGCTGCAGAAAGAAGATTGGCAAGCAAAATGAAAGCCAGGTATGGATTTTATGAATGAGTTTGTGAGAACAGCATATTCCAGATCTCAAATTAGCAGTGCATTTTAGTGTCCACTGCGGAGCAGCTCACTGAAATGAAGCTACAGTTTGCAACTGCAAATTGTGTGATATAATTTGCCCCAATTTAAGGGTTATTTACACATTATAGAACGCACACAAAAGCTGTCAAAAAACCCCCACAAACCTCTCCCAAATTTGAATTATCAGGGTCTAAGATTGCAGTATCTGTTTATGATGCTTGATGGTGAACAGCATTTGGAGGCTGTGGGTGGGGGAGTAGGTATTATGTGAAGAGAAGCCTACTATCCATTTCCTTATTGTTCAGAGATTTTATATTCTGCCTACAGTCTGATTTAATGTAAATATTTCTAATCTTTTTCTGGGATGGCATATACAATCGCTCATAAGTTTCAGATGTGCAGGTACATACAAATACTGTAATGTAATATAGCATAAAATAATTGAAACACAAAATAAATGAAGTCTAGCACAAAACAGTAAACTTGATGCATTCCCACTATGTTTTTTTTTTAAAATCATAAGGTAGGTGTGTGTGTGTGTTTGTGTGTAATTTGTGTGCATTTGTAATTTGGATCAAAAAGCCATTTGTAAATGAGATCAAAAATCATAAACACAGTGAGAAGGGAATAAATATAGAATTTAAGTAAAATCTGAAAATTTAACTGAAAGACATGGCAAATTGTCTGAAATAAGAAAGTTTGAATGTTGTAGAAAGAAATTCATAAAGAAATGATTACATAGACATACTCAATCCTATATAGTATTTTATCTCATGATAAAATAGGATTTTTATAAATTACTAATCCTGGGTTAGCAACAATGGTATTTTTGTACTTTACAACAGTGCATTTAAAAGTTTCTTATAATTCATCTCTTGTGCAATCTGCTTCCCTGTAACTGTGTCTCATTCCCCCACCGAC
Source organism: Hydrophis major (assembly GCA_033807585.1). Taxonomy (NCBI): domain Eukaryota; kingdom Metazoa; phylum Chordata; class Lepidosauria; order Squamata; family Elapidae; genus Hydrophis; species Hydrophis major. Next base: position 140,265,499 of record CM066329.1, on the reverse strand, counting down.
ACCTTTCCCAAATTCAAATCCTACATCAGCATAATCATTCTAGACATCTGATGAAGTGAGGTGCAGCTTAATGACTTAATGACTTTTTTGCTAAAAATTATTAGTGGGAAAAGATGCTTCAAAATGTCTGTTTTGTTTTTACTTCCATGAACTGACACACTTTTACAAATATCTAATAAGGTCTATGTTGAATAGACAATGTAATAGTCTATAAATTTAGTCCATAAATCTATACAATTATTTCTTGTGGCATCCAATAGATTTGTTCAGAACCCAGATGGTGAAGAGCAACAGGGCACAATTTGAAAAATTTTTTAATTTACTTAAGGAAAAGTGCAAAGGTTTGCATTTCTATCCTCTTGCTGGACCTCCTTCAAGAGTTATACATTTCTCCATTTATCAGGAGCTCAATACTGCATTACCACAGAGTCGGATTGTGGCAGTGTACTGTGAATGAACCTTACCTTTAATTAGTGCACTAAGACTTTCCTAGTCTCTTCTTATTTTCTAGACAAACCCATAGAAGAACTCTTTGCTTTGTCCCAGACTAGTGATAAGCATTTTCCTACTGTGATGCTGGTTGTTTTTTTTGCTTTTTAATCTAACTGCCAGATCCCAGTGTATCCAGTGTATCCAGGGGTGGGATTCAACCGGTGTTACTACCAGTTCAGTACTTATGTTTTGTGTGTGCATTTGCACTTTGTGTACATGTGCGCCAGACGCGTGTTATGCATGCATGTAATATAATGAAAGCTGTGCCTCCTGCACAGCTGATAAGCACTGTGCGTGGACGCACAGCATTTGAAAAAAGCCTTTTTTTAACTGATTTTTCAGCCTCAACTGTGCCACACAAAGCAGCTGAGGTTGAAAAACCAGCAAATAAAGGTCAGGTAAGAGTGCGGGCAGGTGGACGGGCCAAACAGCAGCAGACACTGAACTGGTTCTGTGTCTGCTGCTCTTCAGAGCTACTGGTTCTACAGAGCTGGGCAGAACCGGTAGAATCCCATCCAAGTGTATTTAATTTTCACTAATATGCAATCTTTCTTTTCTGTGGTCTAAACTGCATAAATGTTTCCTGATTTATTTCCCCAAAAATAATCTAAACAACTCCTGAAGATAAGAGGTGATGGGGGTGGAGGAAGTTGGAGGATTATAAAAGTTGCCCAGTAAAGGAAGCCCATTATGGATGGTTTTGCCATGGCTGACGTCTCGTGCTGTTTGCACTCATTGCAGCTGATTGGTAAAGGAATTCTCTTATGTACAAATAGAGATTCAAAACAAGTTTTGCTAATTGGATTTAGTTGCTAATTAGATTCTAGTGCTTCTTTTCCATTCCTTCTTCAGAATCCAAACTGTAGCTTCCTCAGCCAGCAACAATCTCATAAAAAGAGAAGGGATGAGAGATTCTCTGTTTTTATCCATGTTAAACTGTATAGTTGGGAACAGATAATAGAGCCAGTGATCATAAATATTTAATTCTCAATTATCAAAGGATCAAGCCTATAAAACAAAACAATCTTGGGAACCCAGTTATTACAATACATGTTCAATTTGCTCAGTTTGGTATAGTGAATAAGATGCTGGCCTAAAACTAGGAGACAGTCCTACTTTAGTCATGAAAGCTGTGGCTGGGTAACTAGGACCAGTCCCTCTCTCTCAGCCCAATGCATCTCAGAGATATTGTTGTGGTAAAAATAGAAGGAGGAAGGAGTATTAGATATGTTCGCTATCTTGAGTTATTTATAAAAATAATAAAAGGTGTGATTTTTTAAAAAGACTTAAAGTGTGTGTGTGTGCGTATGTATATATATGTGTGTGTGTGTGTGTGTATGTATGTATGTGTGTATGTATATATATATATATATATATATATATATATATATATATATATATATATATATGTTTTCTGAGGTTCTCGCGGGTATTTGTATGTGGATCTTTGGTTTTCTCCTGCGTAAGGTTGGAAGTATCTAGGCAACGTTTCGATGAAGTCTCATTCAAACACATACCTGCTATCTACACGCACTCTCACACCACCACCCAGCAAGATCAATTCTGTAGCCGAGACATTCATCTTCAGAACAAAATGCTTAGCCGACGAACAACACCTAGAGACCGAACTACACACTCTCACCGGCATGCTGACAGCCAATGGATTCCAAAGAAAGAAGATCACCCACCTAATCCAAAAAGAAACCCCAACCAAAATCCAAGACAGAGAACAAGAGAATGGCAAAGCCCTCCTCCCATATATAAAAGGCACTACAGACAAAATCAGCAAGATTCTCCAAAAACACAACATTAAGACAGCATTCTGCACAAACAGAAAGATATCCACCATGCTAAGGAACCCTAAGGACAAAATCGAGCTAGAAAATCAAGGAGTATACGAAATCCCTTGCACTGCCTACCCCACCACACACATTGGACAAACTAACCGAAGAATAAGTGCACACATTGAAGAACATAAGAACTCAATCAAAAAGGAAGAACCGACCTCTTCCCTGGTCTAACACCTCAAAGCCACAGGACATGAGATTGACTTTAAAAACACCAGAACTATCGCCAAAACCGAACACTTCAGCAGCAGAATAATCAGAGAAGCCATAGAGATAGAAAAACATCCACACAGCATGAATAAACGAGATGATACCTCCTGCCTACCAGCCATTTGGAAACCCACCCTCATGAACAGACGAGTACCTAACATGAAGAATGACACCAGACCCACACCCCTGAGAGCCACACAAGATGCCACCACCACACTTCCACGTAGAAAGCAGACTCACACCCACACAGAAGATGAGACACGACCATGGACCAGAAGCCTCACTGCAGCTGCATCACGACCCACTTCAAACCCCTCTGAGCCATACATGAAGTGAACTGACCCCCACCATGAAGATGCAGGACAACCACAAACTTGAAGCCAAACAGCAAGATCACAGCTCACCAGCTCAAATCCCCCAGCAACTAAGACTAACCTGAGCACAACCAAGCCCCCACCTGAACAGAATACGCCTCCAGCCAATCAGAACACAGCCAAACCCCCAACCAATGAGAACACACCCCCACCCAATCATAACACAGCCAAGCCCCCACTCAATCAAGTCACACCCCCACTAGCAGTTAAAAGGAAGAAGCAGCTGCAAGCTCACATCACTCTGAGAAGCACAGGGCTGAAGACACAAGCCTGAAGATGATGAATGAGACTTCATCGAAACGTTGCCTAGATACTTCCAACCTTACGCGGGAGAAAACCCGAATAACCAAAGATTCATATATATAAATATGTATGTATGTATGTATGTATGTATATATATACACATATACATATACATATATATATACACATATACATATATATATATATATATATATATATATATATATATACACACATACATATATATATATATATATATACACACATACATATATATATATATATATATATATACACACACACACACACACACACACACACACACACATATACATATACCTCTGTGTGTGTGTGTGTGTGTATGTATGTATGTATATATGGCATTCAGCTTTGTTCGGGTATTTTCTCACATCATTGTAGTTGTGCTTTTAAAGTTGTAGCAATGTTTCGGCAGAATCTCATCTGCCATCATTAGTATTGTGTCCGTCTGTGAGCCAGATTTTTACAGTTGTTTCAGTTTTAAATTTGGGGCTAGCCTACTGCTGTGCCAGAATGGTTTTTTCTTCATCCTGATTGGTTGGGAGTCTTGATCTGTGTTTATTGGTCTTGGAGTTGGTGTGTTCTGTTTGATTGGTGTTTCTAATATCTTCTGTCTGTTTTGTGGCTTTTTTTTGTGTTTTGATTGGCTGAAAACATTGTGTTCCTGTATTGGAGGCTTTTAGTGCAGCTTGGCTCCGAGTAAATGGACGGCTATCATTTTTTAGAAAGCTAGGTTTCATCTGGGTGCCTGGTTGGGGTGTGTTTGAGCTGGAGGTATCAGGGGGGATCTGTTTGTGCCCAGGTGTTAACCTGGCTTGTGGTGTGGAGACTTTTTTGTTTGTGAGTGCAGGCTTCCAAATGATTGACAGTCTGGTGGAATCATCTCTTCTATTTGAAATGAACTTTGAAATGAATCCTACTTTATTCCGCAATTGGTGCTGGTGATTGCTCATTGGAGCATCAAGGCAAAGAATTCCTGTTCCACCTGGACTGTAATTTGAGCAGGAAAGGCCAGAGTTATAAAATACATGTTGTCTTTTGAGATGGTTTTTCTTTTATTCCTACCCCTTCACTTTAGTTTCTGAGTCTGATATCTATAGTCTTAGCAAGCAAATCAACAAAATAGTTGTCAAATTTTCAAAACATTTCTGAAGGAGGATTAAGTAAAGAAACAAGAGGAAGGAAAATAAAAAAAAATAAAGATGATGATAAATCCCCAAATATTGTATATTGTAATATTGTATATTAAAATGGATAGAAGCCATGACCGAGATGTCCATTTAAAATAGAGTAGATACATTATGAACCTCCAAAAAGTTCACTGCTGGAACAAACTAGCAGATCAATAAATGGCCCAAAGGTTTGACTACATGGATTTTGCCAGGCCAGTGACATGTTGAACCTTTGTTTCTGAAATAGTCAAAATGCTGACATGCTTACAACAATCCACAAAAATACAAGAGACAAACATCAAAATCTATTGTGCTGTTTACTTTAGAATCTCTTCTCTCCCTTGGATTCTCAATGCACAAGAAGCCCCATTCAGACTTAAATGGCAAGAGGTCAATTCCAGCCACAAAGCAGCATATTGTATGTTTTCATATTTTACTAATAGGCAAATGCAACTTGATTCCCATCATGACTCCTTCTGATTTGTACTATTTATTTATTTCCTAAATAGCTTTTCACAAGGGAGAGGGGGCAGAAGAAAGAATTGGACAATAGTGCCTTCGAAGAAGAACGATAAGATTTCTTCATGGAAGGGGGATGCTTTATTGTCCTGGTGGTTGCTACAGTCCATTGCATGGCAACCAATGAAAAGCTTTTGGGCAAGGAAACAAAAAACAAATGTAATAACAAATATAGCTGCTCTCCTCTTTAATGATGCTGGAAGGGAGCTGAAAACATGTTACACTGCCAACTATGGCCCTATTTTCCACACAGTGCTCTCTCAGTGGCTTTCAAATGTGAGTCAGAACTTACAAGCAGGGAATGTGTACGTACAGATATATGTTCATTATACCATTTAAAAAGGGCTGATTTGTTTCTGGCAGCCAAAGGCTGTACAAACCCTGACTAACATAAAGAGTTAGAAACATTCACCCTCTAGGCCATAGTTGTTGCAGTTTATAGTTACCTTGCTAATGCTCTATCTCAGCTCTTGTATTAGTAGTACTTGAGGGCTAACTCAGTTTGTGCTGAGAACTGCCCCAGTGCCTGTGTTTTTCTACAAACTAAAAAGAGTTTGTGGAAGATCAAGGGGTAACTACAAGATACAGAGGACTTGATTGTTTCTTCTTTCTTTCTCTCTGCTTCAAAAACTTCAGTAATTTATTGCGCTGAGGTGAAGTGCTATTTTCAATTTGCCATGATGTTGAAATGACAGAGGATTGAGTTTAAAAAATTTGAATGAATACCAAGCCTACCATTTTTATTTGGATAGACAATGTGCTAATTTGAGATGGGTTTGAGCAACTTTCTTGCCAAAAGGGAAGACATATTCTGTCCCAGTGACTTGTCCATATAATGCATTTGCCAAGTTGAAGCAGCAAAGAGTTGTATTTCAACAATTAAATTATCTGTTAGAAATGCAATGCATCAAAGGAATATATTTTGAAAGTGGCTTTGATTTTAGTAAGTATGATCACCACATTTTTAGATGAAAAATTTTCAAATAAAATGGCCATATTTCACAATAGAAAATTAGATAGTCAGCTCATCATATGAAACTTCTAAACAAAATTATTAGAATGGACACTGGAATGATTAATCATTCATTTTTCTGTCCAATTTACCTTAATTCACTGCCCATTCATTCTTGGCTCTATGCCTTCTTGTTTGTCATCACACACATTTCTTAAGTCCTGCATCCCTACTATATTCAACTTAATTTTATATTTCTCCTGCCATACTCATACTTGTATACACAACTGTTTTCAGTTCCTTCAACCAAATTCAATCCTTGCAACATACCACACACCAGCCATTACCTTTAATTAACATTCAAATAAATCTATGTTGGTTGCTTCCATAATATTTTCCTGGTAACATCATGGAAGAGGCTTGCATTTCCTTTTGCGATTGTATTTTTTATAAATTGTAAGTGAAACCTACACCTCTGAAATTCCCTGATACAATTTCCTCTAAGTATTAATCAAGTTCAATCTTGCTAAGTGTTCTTCAAGCATAGCCAAGGTTCATAATGCCAAGGTTCATAATGCCTTCTCTATAATCAGAGAAGCCATAGAGATAGAAAAACGCCCACACAGCATGAATAAACGAGATGATACCTCCCGCCTACCAGCCATTTGGAAACCCGTCCTCATGAACAGATGAGTACCTAACATGAAGAATGACATCAGACTGACACCCCTGAGAGCCACACAAGATGCCGCCACCACAATTCCACGTAGAAAGCAGACTCACACCCACACAGAAGATGAAACATGACCACAGACCAGAAGCCGCACTGCAGCTGCATCACTACCGACTTCAAACCCCTCTGAGCCGTACATGAAGCGAACTGACTCCCACCATGAAGATGCAGCACGACCACGAACTCGAAGCCAAACAGCAAGATCACAGCTCACCAGCTCAAATCCCCCAGCAACTAAGACTAACCTGAGCACAACCAAGCCCCAACCTGAACAAAACACGCCTCCAGCCAATCAGAACACAGCCAACCCCTCAACCAATGAGAACACAGCCAAACCCCCAACCAATGAGAACACACACCCAGCCAATCAGAACACAGCCAAGCCCCCACCTAATCAAGTCACACCCCACTAGCAGTTAAAAGGAAGAAGCAGCTGCAAGCTCACATCACTCTGAGAAGCACAGAGCTGAAGAGCAAGCCTGAAGATGATGAATGAGACTTCATCGAAACGTTGCCTAGATACTTCCAACCTTACGCAGGAGAAAACATATATATATGTGTGTGTGTGTGTGTGTGTGTATGTGTATGTGTATGTGTATGTGTATGTGTATGTGTATGTATGTATGTATATATATTTATATGTATATATGGCATTTCAGCTTTGTTTGGGTATTTTCCCACTATACAGAAGCCTGATGATGGCAGCTGAGATTCTGCTGAAACGTTGCTACAACTTTAAAAGCACCACTACTATGATGTGGGAAAATACCCGAACAAAGCTGAATGCCACACATGTAAGTACCCGCGAAAACTTAAGAAAACAAATATATATATATATTTTAACTAGCAGTTAAAAGGAAGAAGCAGCTGCAAGCTCACATCACTCTGAGAAGCACAGAGCTGAAGACCAAGCCTGAAGATGATGAATGAGACTTCATCGAAACGTTGCCTAGATACTTCCAATCTTACGCGGGAGAAAACCCGAATAACCAAAGATCCATATATATATACACATATATATACATATTTATTTATTTATGAACTTAGTGTGTATTTTAAGAATGTACCAAGCAGAATTCGATTGGAAATTATGTACTATATTGAATGTTATAATTTTAAAGGCATAAATTGAAATTTAAATAAGAATTGAATGGTTAAAATTAAAAGATATAAAAGTGTCATACTCCAATTAGTAACTACAGGGGAAAATTTGTTTAATGAGAAAAGATAATATGAAATTGAAACAGGACAGCCAAAAGTATAAATATAATGATTAGAAAGACATTGAAACTTACAAAAAGATATATAATTGAATTTAGATATGAAATAATTAAAAATAAATTTGAGAAAACCAAGGGAGGGAAAAATTATGGAGAAAATATTAAAATAGTAATAAGATATGGAATAGAACACAAAGATGAATATGAAATTGAGTTTGTGTCTGTATGAAGAAGTGATAACCCGGGATCATGCTATTCTGAAAAAAAGATGTTTTATTTGTATTATGTTTTTGTGAAAACCCAAATAAAATTTATATTAAAAAAAATTCCCAAATACCCTAGAAGAACTGGCCTTTCTCACTTTGGATCAATCGTTAAGGCACTAAAATGTTATATGTTGTTCCCCTCATGGCTCTTAAAACATATCATCCATCTCTTTAGTAAGAAGGTTATAAAAGACAACATATTGGATTACTTTGTTGGAAGGCAGGGGAATATTTATTCATATTGTAAAATATACCCAAACAAAGATATTTTTTTATGCTAGAAGGTGGCTTTACTTTAAATATCAGTTACCACTTTTTCCCCATTTAGGTGAGTCTTAAATGTAATGAAACTACTCCGTAATATATTCACTAAGTACAAAGTGAATGTTTTGCCTAAGGGTAAATGAATCTGTCACTTTTTGTTTGCTCCAAGTCTTTTCCCCATCTTCATTTTATTTCCACATAAATATGGAATTTTATTAAAATCTACACACACAGTTTTGTTGCAAGCATTTCTCCTATTGTACACATTTGAAAAGACTTTTGTATTCAAATGCATATCTGAAAGTTATTTTCACTAATGTATCTCACTAGGCAAACGTGACCCATTAGGTTATCTTTTCAGAGATATTTTCTTACCTAAACAGAAAATGACCATGAGTGGATAGTTATTAGTTTGGTTTTAAAATTAAAGAAGGGACTTCATTTTATTAAAGAAGATGCAAGATAATTATAGATGCTTTTGATTTAAGAAAGGATGCTTCTGATGACAACATTTATGGTTGATCTGCCATTCTTTAAGAATTCTTCAATGTACATGATTCCTAAAGACCAGTCAAATATCCAAGTACCTATTTTGAACTAAGATATACTCTATAAGATCATCTAAGATCAGCTTTCCTGAGTTCCATGCAGACTTCATAAGCCATTGTAATCAGCGTGATTTAATCTTTGGAATTCTCAGACTCTCATTCCTAAAGACTGACAGCTGGGCTAGCATCCAAGTACCACTGCAAAATTAAACTTTTGTTGAAGTAAAATGCTTGTTTGGAAAGGAATGGTGTTCCCCGTGCAAAATTAAAATTAATTTGGGTCATTTGCCAGGCAGGTTTTAAAATGTACAGTTCCATACTTGTTAGAATTACCCAAGTGCATTTAAGGAAAGTGAAAATATTGCCTGAAATTCCTTGAAATCCTGTAGCTGAAATCCATGGAAATACCTGCTTACTTCACTTGATCAATCAACAGCAGCCTTTGAAGATAACTTCAAGGTAAAGTAAGATACAGTGTAGACTGCATATAATTGATAAAATCTGGGTCCAATTTAGATGGAAAATATATCTGCACAAATGAAATGCCAGCTCATTTTGAGACTTCATGGGAATATCTAAAGGGGTAGGGATGGGGAAGCAGCTGTCAGCAATCAGGTTGCCAGGTTCCTCAGCCAGAGAGGACTTCATTGCAGCTGCTCCAATAAGCCAGGTGTAGATAGTGGGCTTGATGACAACTTAATTAATACTTTTTGATTATTTAAATATATATTTCTCTTCTGTAGCTTGAATAGTCAGGTTACAGAATAAATATTGCAAACATGCTATACAACACTGCATTATTTTGTCCATGTGAAAATAGCACATTTGTCTATTTCTTTATAACATTTGTATCATAGATTGCCCAGTAAATTTGTAATAATTTCCCCAATAATGATTAATTTATGGCTCTCCAAATTCCCAAGGTTACCATGTATAGTGGAATGTAGTCTGAATTAGTGCATTTCAGAGAAACAAGAGACAGCAAAGTTTGGTTGGGAGGAAGAAAGTCAAGGCAGCTCCTCCCTGGAAGTTTTCAGAGTATATATTTAATGATGTAAGTCATTTCCTTTAGTTTTGCAAGGTTTTTGATTATACTATATTGTAGGTGATGAACAATAAAGAAAACTGCTTAGAAAAAACCCTGTGTGTTTTTATTGGTTTGGGCATAACACTATGCCTGTTTTTTCAGCCTGGACTACCTGGTACTATCCTTTTGGAGTGAGCAATATCTTGATATCTGTCTCTGCTAGAATGTAGCAGGTTCTCCTAGAGAGATTTTGCATAATTTTGTATTGCGCATCAGTTGCAGCCTTTCTTGATTCAGGAATCCCTGCACTCAGTCATTTAGCCCCTAGTCATCTCACAGACCATTGTAATGCGCTCTACATGGGGCTATCCTTGAAGAATGTTCGCAGGATATAGGTATGCAGAATATGGCAGCACGAGCAGTTGTGGGGGCTCAAAGAATGGCCCCTGAAACACCACTGCTCTATGCATTGGTTGCCAGTCTGCTTCCAGGTGCAATTCAAGGTGTTGTGATCACCATTAAAGCTCTTCTTGGCATGGCTCCAGGTGATTTGAGGAAACATCTCACCCCATTGTGATTGGTTTATCCCACTCGTGCTAGCAGAGGAGCTATGCTGCAGATCCAGTCAGCCCGATTATTGGCTGGCAGGATCCAGGAGGAGGGCCTTCTGCTCTGTGGCTCCTGCCCTCTGGAACATCTTAATGTGAGGATGGCCCCAATCTTCCTATCCTTTTGTAAGGGTCGAAAGACCTGGCTTTACCAGTTGACCTGGGGCCTCAGTGAGGGAATAGCCCAATGGAAATGGTTGATCAAGTAATAACAGATCTTACCTTTTCCCATTCAGCCCCCACCCTCACCGCATTTCCTTAGATTTTAATCTTTGGTTTTAATTTATTTATGTTTTAATGTAGATATATTTTTATGACTGCAACCCGCCCAGAGTTACATTATTGTCAATAAATTTTATAAATAAATGTCTTCATTTCCTTTGGTCAGTTTGTCATACAGTACATCCATACTATATACATCCATTTAATTTTCAGGTGCCTTGCTGGCCAGGAAATCCAATAGTAAGAAGGAACATGTATTTCCAAGAGGAAGAACAGACAGAGATCTTTAAAATATGCTAATTTTGTTTCATTTAACCCCAAAGTGGTATATATCATAATATATAGCAGGCAACATAAAGTATGCAAAGATTTCTGTGCGTATCCTTTTGTCCCATCCTATTTAGATAAATAGAATAGGAAAAAAATAAGAATCCCATCTCATTGATTAGACATTCCATATAGAAGTTCTCTAATTCTGAAAGTATTGGATGGGCAGGGCATTGTTAATGAACTGTTCACCTTCAAACTTCACATAGCCTTTATTTCTGAGCTAGCTGGAAGGCTCTTAGGTATGCCTTATTGAAGTGCACTAGTTTACTTTTCCTGAGGAATTTCAGTATTGATTTTGAGACTGTCATACCAAGAGCGGCTCAGGACTTCAATGTCCTCTTAAGATGAATACAGACCTGTTCCAAATGATATCTAACAGCAAAACATTTGAGATACTGGAGATGGTGGGACCTTTTGTGATTCCATTGTTATTGACAAATCTTGGTCAGTTTTAGATTGATGGCCAATATAAATATCACTCACTGCATAAGTGAGTGACTATCAAAATGGTCCATCCCAACCAAATGATGGCTTTCTGAACAAGTTTGGAACATTTCCAGTAGCATTGGTTAGTGGCACCCTAACTGATCTATGAGATCCCTAAAGTCTTCCCTCCCCCTGCCCCCACTCTCTCATGGAGTTATATAAGTCCTGTATTTTAATAGGGAGATGCAAATGAATAAATGGATGAAACATGGAGAACAACTCCTAGAGCAGATTACATTGTGTACCAATGAGGTTGCTCATTTTGATTAAAGTCAGTTTGTTTGTTTTTATTCAAGGTATTACAATAATTTGATGACTAGCAACATTGCAGGAATTGGGTACTCTAAAGAAAAGAAGGACTAGGGATGACATGATATCAGCATTCCAGTATTTGAGTGGCTGTCTCAAATAATTTATTTTCCAAAGCATCAGAAGGCAAAACAAGAAACAATGGATGGAAAGTAATCAAGGAGAGACGCAACCTGAAATTAAGAAGAAACTTCTTAATAGTGGGGGCAATTAACCAGTGGAACAGCTTGCCTTCAAAAGTTGTTGGGGCTTCATTACTGGAGGTTTTTAAGGAAAGACTGGATAGTCACCTATCTGAAATGGTATAGGGTTTCCTTCTTGAGTGGGTTGGACTAGAAGACCTTCAAGGTTTATTCTGTTTGACTGTTTTTGCAGATCCGGGACTTCAAACAGCAAATCATAGTTTAACAGTTTACCTTCTTCACTTATCTTTTAAGGAACCAAAGAAACATTTGAATTGACTGACCAGTTGAAAGCAAGATCAAGGGAACATTGGCTTCAGCTATCTGGGTCAATAATTAAGACCATATATGTTTAGTTAAATGTTTGATAAGTTGCTATCTACTTGCTTAATCACCAAATAACCTGCATCTCAATCTAGCTTCTTAGGACCTACATTAGGTACAAGTGACCTTTTGTTCCTCAGCTGATCTCTAGGAATAAAAGTATGCCTTGGATTTGACAGTGACATTGGCACAATTGTGCTGATTTTCTAAGTGGTTAGATGAGATGACAAATGGAAAGAATAGAAACTGACATAACTAAAAAGGAGAAATTAGGTGCAATTGAGTGAGAGAGAGGACATTAGGAGAAAATATAATGGCAAAACCTCAACTGTGTTAAACTGTCACACTCACATTGATTGGAACATCAGTCTTTTTTGGCTTCAGGGGTAAAATGTGCCATTTTCCCAGTCTCACATATTTTTGATTATGTGAAGAAAAATGGCATGAAGAATGAAACAGGAAAAAGGAGGGAGGTCTAGAAAGTGGGATTTGATCTGGTAGAAAGCAGTGAGAAAACTGAGAGGCATTGTTGCATTGTGCTTTCCTTTGAAAATAAACAAATTGCTATATTATTCTTCCAATTGTCTAGAACATTTTAATATGGAATCAGTAGGTAGCTGCTTAGACGATCAACAAGTATTCTGGCTCTGTGCTGCTTTTGGTTTTGAACTGATTCTTAGATCTACTGTATCTCTTGCCCAAAGGAACACCACTACACAGCTTAGACTACAAGTAGTTAATCAAAGTTACTAAAACTTGGCTATCAAAACCTTGGCAGTGTTTTCTTCTTTTGGATATCAGAAACTCTGCAGTCAAAATGCATGTCATCTTCCTAACAGATTTTGCAGACTTCACCAGTTCTACTAAGGGAATGAAAAGGAGAAACAAAGGAAAGCAAAACAAAATAACTCAGCTTGCTGATTTGCTTTCTCGGGACAAAGGCTCAGCTAAAATGGGCAAAACCAAAGAAAACAAGTGCACTGTCTAAACTGACTAAAATCCTAACATATATAGAGTTCACTGAAGATAAATACCCACCACTTTAACTGCAGAACAAAAATGAAACATAAAAGATCCACATATATAGTGGTTTTATTTCATGTAAAGGTTAGTATTGTATTAATAGCCCAAAGAACAGTTCTAGCTTTTCACTGACAATTTTGTATTTTCAGTCAAGAATATTTTTGTTTATTTTCATTGATTGTTATAGAATGCCTACTTAAACCCTATATTTTTTTTCTTCTGTAAACTTTACCTTACAACAATATCTAATATTAACTTGTAGAGTGAATGAATAATGTTAAATTACTACTTACTGGAGTTCCATTCCACACAAGTATCAATAAATAAATGGAAGCTTGACATGGAGGAGGTAGCCATAGAGTTCATAGTGATTTCAATGCATACATACTATTAGAATAGAAGGTAGGATGCCAGCAAGCAAAAAGAGAGTCCAGCAACAAATTCTCGCTTTCTAGACTTGCCCCTTTCCCAGTTTGGCCCGAGGTGGGATGGAGACATTTTCATCTTTAGCTGAGGACTGAGACCAAAACTTCTAGAATTATAATTCTTCAAAACAATGAGGGATTGTTTTTTCTTTGAAAAGTTTTCAAAACACTAATTTGCATTTGCAAAACAAAATAGCTGAGCAATCACAAAGTGATAATTTCCTAGCCAAAGAATGGCATGTTTCGATGAAATAAATAGAATGATTTCAAAGTCTGTGTTCTTGGAACACTCATACAATAAGACCAAGCCAGCTTGTGATATATTTGCCAAGAAAAAGAAAGAAAAAGAAAGAACCACAGAATGGCCTTTAATAACAAAGAATCAAAATTCGATTCTTCTACAGAACCAATGATGGTTAAAAAGCATAAAAGTATTTATGTAAATAGCCTTATTCATTTTTATTTGTACAGAAACATTTATTCATTTGTCAGTGAGGAACCAAAGCAACATATTGAAATGTAAATAGCATTCTTATTCATAAACACTATCAATCAAGGAAAGATTTTCTCTTCGTAATTGATCATAATGTTCCCATAGTAACAAGAGCTTCCATTCAACTGCCATAATATTTACATAATTATTTTTAATGAACTTCCACACCTACCATAGAGAAAATTAATTTGCAATCCTGTATATGCTTCCTTGGAAGAAGTGACTTCAGGGGAAATCACGAAAAATACTCCATGCATGACACTGTTCTGAGCATCACAAACTTGACTTCAAAGGGATAGCAAGGACTAATCTAAAACTGCATTTGTGGAGTCTTTGGTACTCTCTAAGCTTGGTTGTTTACTTGCAAGCTAGGTTACATAAATAGTGAACTGACCATGCAGATCAGAGAGCACCAAGGATTCCACAGTTCAACTTTAGCCTAATCCTTGAGCTATTTTATTTATTTTATTTGGTTTGTCAATTGCTTACAAGATAAAAGGTTTAACTAAAAACATAGTTATGAATACATGGATACATATAAGAAAAAAAAAAGAAACAATGGGACAGGGACGGTAGGCACTTTGGTGCACTTATGCACGCCCCCTACAGACCTCTTAGGAAAGGGGTGAGGTCAATAGTAGACAGTCTAAGGTTAAAGTTTTTGGGGTTTGGGGAAGAAACTACAGAGTCAGAGGTAGAGTATTCCAGACATTGATCACTTTGTTGTTGAAGTCGTATTTCCTGCAATCAAGTTTGGCGCGATTAACCTTGTGTTTGTATCTATTGTTTGCTCTTGTATTGTTATGGTTGAAGCTGAAGTATTCATTAACAGATAGGATATTGCAATGTATGATTTTATATACTACACTTAGATCGGACCGAAGGCGGTCTAGTTCTAGGTTTTCTAGGTCTAGAATTTCAAGTCTGGTGGCATAAGGTATTCTGCAATGAGTAGAGGAGTAGAGAATTCTTCTTGTGAAATATTTCTGGACTTTCTGAACTGTGTTAATATCAGATACATAATGTGGGTCCCAGACTGATGACCTGAATTGAAGTATTGGTCTATGTTTTAAATGCTCTAGTTAGTAGTGTGATATTACCAGAGAAAAAGCTATGTAAGATTAGGTTAACAACTCTTAATGCCTTTTTGGCTATGTAGTTACAGTGGGCTCTAGCACTTGGATAATTAGAGATGAGTACTCCAAGGTCCTTGACAGAGTTTCGATCATCAACAAGGTCTTGACTATTCAGCCTGTATTTTATTTTTTGATTTTATTTTTTGCCAATATGTAAGACAGAGCATTTGTTTGACCATTCTGATAGTCGAGGTCTTTTTTAAGGGTAGCAGTATTGTCTGTGGTGTTGAATAGCTTTACATCGTCAGCAAAGAGGATGCAGTTGCTCTTAATATGAGCATTTATGTAACGTATGAAGAGAGTTGGTCCTAGAACACTGCCTTGGGGACACCACTGTTGACAAGTACAGAATTTGATAGGATGCTCCCAATTTTGACCATTTGTTGTCTGACAGGAATGCTTCTATCCAGTTATGCAGGTGTCCAGAGAAACCGTAAGATTTTAGTTTTAGGAGTAGTTTGTCACGTATCACTGAATTAAAGGCTTAACAGAAGTCTATGTAGATTGTGTCTATTGCTTTGCCCTGATCGAGTTGTGTAGTCCATATGTTTTTGCAGTGTAAGAGTTGCAGATTGCAGGATAGTTTTTTTTTTTTCTGAAACCAAATTGTTTATTAGAGAACAGGTTGTTTGTCTCTAAATGGAGGATAATGTATTGGTTAATAATTGATTCCATGACTTTACAGGTGATGCAGCATAAAGAGATTGGTCTATAATTTTCAACTAGGCTGGGGTCTCCCCTTTTGAAGATGGGGATGACCATGGCTTGTGACCAAAGTTTTGGCAAGGAACTGGTCCTGAAAGATTTTTTGAATATTATGCTTAGAGGTTCGGCTATGGCAGTGGATAGCTTTATAAAGAAGTAGGCACATATTCCATCTGGTCCAATAGATAGAGATGGTTTTAGATTGCATAGTGCTTTTTCAACATTGTCTACTGTAAAATCGATATGTATTAGATCATTGCAGTTGTCTGTGGTTCAACTAGGAAATACTGGGCATGATCCATTGCTGTTTACAAATATTGAGCCAAAGAATTTGTTAAAGAGGTTGGCTTTTATAGTGTCATCATTGCAGTCTTTACCATTAGGTCCTTTCAGGGGTGGGATGGAACTTGAGATTTTTAGTTTGTTGTTTAAAAAATTGTAGAAAGCGTGGGTGGAATTGGTGCATAGAAGGTTTTCCTCTTGTTTAATGTGATAATTGGTGCATTCAGTCTTTATCTAGTGGCATAAATTTTTGTATCGGCTTTTGAAGTTGGCAATGTGCCCAGATTTGTTTTTCCGCCAAAGTGATCTCTTTTTGGATTGAAGCTTCCTTATTGTTATGGGTAATTTGTTTTTTCTCGTTTTTGGAGTTGTTATTGGTACATATAGTTTGATGACTCTTTTGACTTCAAGTAAAAATATATTGTAATGGTCTTCAACAGTATTGCATCCAGTGAATAGAAATTGCCAATCAAAGATGAGAGATTGTTGTCTATGAGGTCATAGTTGCCTTTTTTGAAGTTATAATTGGGGATCACATCATTGTGTTGATTTTTGTGTGGACGTATGTTGAGTCAAAAGTCAATCATATTGTGGTTACTGTTGGAAAAGGATTCTTTAATTTGTATTCCACAAATTGAATTCAAACTATTGCAGAAGATAAGATCGAGGCAGTTGTTAAGTCTAGTATTGTTGGTTAATAGTTGTTCCAGTCCCATATCTTACCTTCTATTGAAGCCTATATTTAAAAGTTGTCTGGTTCTCACTATATATTTATATGTATCTGCTTATATATTTATAACATTTATAAACTGTCTCACTCTAGAGCCTCTAGATGACATACAATGTTTCCTTCCTTCCCCTCCTTCCCTCCCATTTTTTGTACAGGACAAAATCAAGAAATGTAAACAGCAACAACTGATCAGCAGATAGGGACAAAGGCCAGATAAACTTTTGTCTAAAAGTGCCTGGTGTGCCAGTTATAGTCCATTTTGAAGTAGGATGCCTTGAGGACAATGACACATGCCTTTATTATCTTGAGATTAGACCATTGTCACATGCTCCAAGAGGGTCTCCTTTAAAACCGAATATAGAAAGTAGCTGCCCACTGGCTGGTGGGGGAGAGCTATTTTAGCAGCATGACAGTCATTATCTGTACATTGCACTGGAGGTCATTAGGTTTCAGGGTAAAATTCAGACAGTTGCTATTAACCTAAAAACTCTAACTGGCCTGATGCCCTTCTATATAGCCTTACTGTCTTCTCTAAAAGGCATCTACCTGTGCTGTGTGACCAAGATATATTTTGAATTCCAGAGGAAAAAGGCTGCAAATAATCCATTTCTATATTTGTGTCATCCCTATAAAAAGGCTTACCCTAAAGATCTGGGCAGGCTATCATCTCCTTTAGATCAAGAAACAATTATTCTGCCAGGCATTTCAGACCCAAGTGGTTTGTTATGGAGCCTGTCACAGCAACACTAAATGCTGGAGCAGAATTGAAAAGAAACCTGTTTGCAGGTTAATGTCAGCATTATGCCATCCAGAGAAAAGTTTTCTGTAGACTTTTTTAAACAGAGGTACTGAATAAATTGGGCTACCTTTCACCATACAAACTTCACCTGTAACTTATTTCTCATCTAGTCAATGTTTTACTCTTTCACTTTTAAATGGTTTGGTGAATCAGATTCAAGTCAGCATTACTTTTACTATCACTATGTATGTGGTCCGATTGTTAAAAGCACTGTGAGGATTTATGTTTGTTTTAGTGACTTAGTGTAGTTGAAATTACAGTGAGCATATGGTGTTGAGGGGAAAAAACACTCCATACATGCTCAAAGATATTACATCTTTAGAAATATCTTGTATGTTGTGTTAAAACAGGGATGCTGGTACAGTTTTCTCTCCTTCTTTTACAGTTGAGGGACACCATATTCATTCACCCTCTGCAAATCCCAATAGCTCTTTCTCGGGCCACTGAAGCTGAGAAAGTGTTTGAAGGATAAACTGAAGACCTGAATGTAGGAAGTCCCTGTTTTTCTTAATTCATAGATAACAGACACCATACAATAGGAATTAATGGGTGAGAAGGAAGAATTCAAACTTCTCCAGGACCTTATATGGGGATGTAATGGAAGGTATGTCAGGGCTCAAGAATGCTATAATCCAAGTATCTCTTGAAAATCTATTTATATGAAACTTCCCAGACACTAAATTTTATTTGTAATGAACTGTTTTTAACAATTGCTTATATTATTATTTTATATTATATTGATGTTTTATGTTATAGGTGATTATATAATTTATTATTCCATATTGCTGTCCATATCCCTCTGCGTATATTGACATAGACAAATATTAGTATAAAATAAATGGAAGGGCTATTGTTTACTTTTTATGACCAAGAGACAAAACAAAGAGCAGAAAGGACAGACTGAGGCATCAAGCAATTGGAGGGGAAAGAAGACAAAAGCCTCAAGAAGAACAGAATGAGAAGGACAGAGAATTGAGGAGGGGAAACAGGAAAAGGAAAGATACAAGCAGCTCAAAATATAAGCCTCAAGTCTTGGAGTAGGTGCCCCAGTAGCAGCAAAGGAAGGTTCTTTATCAGCATATACAGTTTTATATCTTTTATAAATTTAGCTGGACTTCAGAAATCTGTAATAAAAGTAAAGTACTTTGAAGTTCTCTCAGGAGCTTTTCGAACAGCAGCATTCCTTCAGCATTATCTATTATAAAAGCACTTTGGGGGGGGGGGAGGAAAATCAATCAGTTCGGGAAAAATGCTTATAAACGAGTTGTAAAGAAAGATAAAGAAGACTCTGACTGCTAACAATACAAGCCAGCCCTGTCTCTAAATCACCTAAGGATGAGAGGAAGTGGGGAGGGGAAACTCTCTCCTTTCTACAATTCTGAGGAAGAGGCTGAGAAAAGGCTGGGTCACTCTTTGATCCAATCCAAAAATAAAATATGTTACCAAAACTTGGGGTTAATAAAAAGAAAAACAAGTTGTCATTAGAATATTGGGAAGTGGGGGGAAAGATAATGGCATGCTGGGGCTACTTTATATATTTGGAGCTGAGCAGGGGCTCAACACACTGTGATAGAAATAGTGCAGTATTTGATTTTATGTTTCACAATTGACAAAAATCCCAATTTTTAGGTGGTGTGAGTATCCAATGCTACATTCAACACTGACTCTGTGGGTTAACCAAGTTAAGGATAAATCAATGATAGGCTTTGGGGCTAAACGCCCACAGTCTAGTTTTCTTTTGTCTTGATATTTCTCCAGCAGCTCTGGCTGGCATCTCTAATTAGTCCATTTTGAAGAAACCTGAACAGAACTGCTTCCTTGTCAACTGGACATCTACCTAAATAAGGAACCCATCAGAAACCAGTTTTCTGGATTCCCATGATGTGGACCCATCAAAAATCAGCCTGTTAAGTTCAAATAGAACAGCCCACACAGTTTAAGTGTCTTTGAGGGTACAGCACAAGATAAACCACAAAGTAGTTAACTTTGCCTCTGAAGATGCTAGTGAAACAGGACAAAAGGCCATGGTTATTCAACTCAAAAGCTCATCATTGGTTGATTAATTACAGCTATGAAAATTTACAATCACGATAAATACTAAGGGTATGTGGAAGTTTCTATGTGGAGGTAAGAGCAAATATTGATGGAACTTTATACTAGGAACTTCTGTTTTAAGTCTCTAGGAGTAAAAGTAAGTAACATGGAAACATATTTCTCTAGTATAATATAGAAACCGAATTACTTAATTAGTGAAATAATCTGTAACCTCTGCTAATGGGTCTTCTCATCCATCCAATTCTATAACAAATGAAAGTGGAGGTAGGCTTGAAGACTCTTTCCTTCAAACTTTGCCAACCTGTCACCTTTCATTCCTCTGCTGAGATGGAAAAAAATAATCCTTCATCTTTGCTAGTACTATTTAGTATTCTGCCCAAAGGCATTTTTAGGAATATAAGAATATAAATAAAAGAAGATACAATCAGGTTATTTTTCTGGGAAAATCAAATTACCATGAACAGGTTAATCTTAGATTTTCTCATCAGGCTATTTGCAGTAAGAACTTAAATAGAAGTCAGGGAAGAAATCAATGCAAAAATGCTGTTTATTTTCAATGTTTACTTTTGATTTAGCTTGATCATGCCTACTAGAACTATTGCCGTTAAAATCTAGCAGATATATTTACAATATATCTATATATTGCAAGTAGCTTCTTCTGTACCCATAACTTTATTTTCATTTAGGTACTGTAAGAAAAATGTATCCCATTTTCTTTGGTCGCTTACTGAATTTTTGTTTGACTTTGACAAAGTTTGATAATTCAGAAGTGAGTTCCATTGCATTCAATGGGACATTTTCCTGTAAATATTTGGATAGTACAAATAGTATTCCAGTCACACCTGAATATGTCATTTCAGTTTTCTTATCAAAGGAGATTTGACAAAAAGAAAACAGAGTCTTCAACAAACTCCCACATCAAAGAAAACGATTCTGAGATGGAGACAGCTAAGACATTTGTCACCTTTACCTCCTAAGACTGACAATCAATTGTTTATGCAATCAGACACTCTGGGTTGTGAAACTGCATTTAAAAAAAAAAAAAATGCTTAAAATAACTATAAACATCAGAAGTGAAACTTTTAGATGTTTAGTCACTTGTTTACATAGGATTCTCACCAGAATATGGAAACATTTTTTTTTTCTGCTTGGTAACTTTAATTATTTCCAAATGAATTTTGCAAACTTTAAAAAGTTGACACTGACATCCCAAAACAAGAAATTCCTGTCAAAATTCTAAGCTAAGAATCTAAGCTCCACTTTCAGAGTCTGAAAAGACAAATATACTTATTTTGACATTTATCCACATTATTTTCCTTTGTGTTAGGTTATAATATACCATACCAATACATCAAAACACAAAGAAAATTCTTTATGTAACTGCTTAAGTACCTGCCTGCCCACAGTGTCGCTGGAAGTCAGGTGGCATATACATTTCAATAATAAGCTTCATGTTCATATATAGACCAATGATGTATTTAAATAAACTAAATTTAAAGTATTTATATTCTTGGTATAAATGATGTTAGACATTCTATATATTAAACCAGAAGGCAGAGCAAATTCAATAAAATAACAGAATGGACAGTGTCACATACATAAATACTCAATAAATACTCATAAATATTCACACACTGATGAAATGTGAGTCCTTTTGATTTTTGGATATCTTCTTCCAATTTTAGAACAGTTTATGGCAATGCCATTTCACTGCAATGCTGCTTCCAAGTAGGATGTAGAAAAGCCTAAGTGCTGATTTTAACAGCAGACAACATGCATACTGGCAGAAAATTTTTCGATCTACTTCAGCATAGTGGGTCATTCATAACGCAGTCACATTACTAAAAGTCACACAAGCAAAAGCTATTCTGGGACCAGCTTTTGCTTGTGTGACTTTTAGTAATGTGACTTTCCCCAGGAAATCCCAAATGTCCCACAATGTTCTCAGAAATGATTCCTGCAAAGAAAACATATCCAGTGATAAAGTCCCCATAAGGAAGAACCTAATTAACCAGTAGATTTTAGTCCTCCCTCTATGATGGAGATGAACAGTTAAGAAGATGATAGATGGATGAATGGATGGACTTTGTTGACATGGCAGGAAGTAAAATGTCTATGGATATTCTCAGTCATCCAGGTCATGGTTGTCCCAAAGGTGCTTTTTCAAGAGGCTTCTTTTTTAAGTTGCCTCTTGAAAAAGCACTTTTGGGATCCCAGTAAGTGTGTGTGTATGTGTGTGTTGTGGAAACCCAGCATACATATATAAAAAGTTTTACATAAAATGAAAACAAAATACATTATTTATTTTTTAAAAAAAAACAAGTTTTATTGATTTTAAAGACAAATAAAACATAAGACATCAAAGTATAAAACCTCCTTTCTCAAAAATTACTTATAAGTTTTAACAAGGCAATAATGCATTATTTTTTAAGGCATAGTTCCACATTATCACATTTCCATTTAAACACATATATATCTTTTCCAAATTTCTCATTGTTTCTCCCTTCACTTTTATTCAATTATATTTCTTTCTATCAAGGTTTTATTAATTCTCAATCAAGCATAAACACACAAAATACAAAACATAAAACAAGACATAAAAAGATAAAACCTCCTTAATTATCATTTATACATGTCTTTTCCAAATTTCTCTCCCTTTAGTTTTATTCCTCCAAAGTTTTATTAATTCACAATCAAAACATAACTAACCAAAACACAAAACATAAAACTTCTTTTGAAAAGTGGCTTAGCCCCAGGTTACATCATTTTTAAAGACCTAAATCAAGTTCATGCTCACCTTATATACCATTCATATCTTATTAACCATTCTATATTTTCTATATAACTTCTCCCTTCTTTTCACTCTCTTAATTATATTTTGTTTATTTCATCTTATTTCAAAATCATTATGTTTGTATCTTTTGTCCGTTCTTTTCCAATCATCTATTTATCTCTTCTCTTTAGCAAAGAATTTCCCCTGTAATCACTTTGTGTGACGCCTTTCCCTAAAGTAACACTTAAAATAATACATAATTTCTATCCTGATTCTGCTTAGTACATTCTACATGTTGCATGTGGAGCGGCTGTCAGAAATGGCAACCACAAAGGAATCTTCAACCGGATAAGACTGTGCAGGAGGAAGACAGAAGGAGAAGTTTTCTTGGCTGAACCGGGACATTAAGTTACTTTTAAAACACCCTGGAAACCTGACTTTCAGATTGATACATTTGTTTCCAAAAGAAGTTGTTATGGGTGGCCAAAGTGCTGAAGGAAAGTTCACTCCCCTTCCTTATGGAGAAAGCAAATGAGCACAGAAAAACCTGCTTCTTTAAGGTAAAAACAAGCTCTTTGTTATAAGTGGGAAGGAGAGGACTAAAAAAAAATCTTTGTAAACTTGTTGGAGGAGACATTTTGAAGATTATAAGACCAACAACTAATTGTAATACGGCTTTAAAATATATTTGGGATTTTGCCCCAGGAGGAAAAGTTGCAAAGAGAAGAAGAGGAAATAATTTCTGTCTGTTTGGATTGTTTGATAACTATGACATTTGGAAATTACTTTAAGATTAAAAACATCTGGGTTGTTCTTAAATATTTACAATGGCACCATCTGTGGATCAACTAAAAATGGAATATGAAAAATTAAAAGAAAGAGGACCAAATGGCAAGAATTCATTGGGAGCTGTCTTCCACTTTTTAGAAATGGCTGTCTCTTACGTACCAGCAAATACTTGATGAAGAAGGAGAAGAAGAAGAAAAGGAAGCCATTTTTAATGGACAAAAAATTTTGATTAAGAAAGAAAATAAGAAGAGAGGAAGGAAAAAATGAGAATTTAAGATTTAATAAAACAACCAAGAAAAAGAAAAAAAAGGTGAAAAAAAGGTACAATGTTAGAAAGCATTGAAAAGAGAATTACAACAGAGAAGGGAAGCTAAAAAGGGGGAGATTAGGAGAAGGGGGGGCAAAAAGATCAGACTGGAGAAGAAAGGGAGGGAAAAAGGGGAAAAAAGCCACAGTCTGGAACAAGATATTTTTTTTAGAGATAAAGGATAAAGGATGTATAATTTAAGAAAGATTCTGCAAGGGTACATAAGATAGTATTGTAGTATTTGTATTTGAAATAGTCTATTGGAATATTATAAGATTTAACAAAATATTAAAAAATTAAAATGTTTTATAATGATAGATTTCAATATTTAATAAAATATCAAAGAGAATGTGTAAAATGATTAATGCTTAGTTATACTATTAATTAGAATTAGAATAAAAATCATATACTTAATTATATTATAAGTTTATTATTCTTTTTTTTCAAGACAAAATACATTATTATTGATCATTACAATTTTATAGTGTATAAAATAGTAAATGATAGTATGAAGAAGAATGTGGAAGTCCATACATTTTCCATTAAAAACCCCTTTGTGATTCCTTTTCTGGTAAAATACGGGGAAATATATGATCTCAGCTAATGAGCAAAGTACCTAAAATATAAACTATAATTATGTATTAAGGTAAGCTATTATTTTGAAGTCTCACTTGGAAGCCATCAGCTTGAATGGATTATTGATTTCCCTTAAATTAGTGTAAATGGATTTGTATGTCTGCTTTCACAGAACAGAGCAGAGAGAGAAAGGTGCTAATAATCTTTTCCTTTTACCACTGAAGATGTATGAATATATGAATATATCAGAACACAGACAAACCCCCAACCAATCAGAACACAGACAAACCCCCAACCAATGAGAACACACCCCCACCCAATCAGAACACAGCCAAGCCCCCACCCAATCAAGTCACACCCCCACTAGCAGTTAAAAGGAAGAAGCAGCTGCAAGCTCACATCACTCTGAGAAGCACAGAGCTGAAGACCAAGCCTGAAGATGATGAATGAGACTTCATCGAAACGTTGCCTAGATACTTCCAATCTTACGCGGGAGAAAACTCGAATAACCAAAGATCCACATACAAATACCCGCGAGAACCTCAGAAAATATGTATGTATGTATGTATATATGTATGTATGCATGTATGTATAAACTACCCAATCAGCTGTTCTTTCTTAAGAGTATACTATCATCAGTGAATATCACTGAGAATTGCATCCTATCTATGTGAATTGACTGCTACTATTGGTTCTTCAGTTTTTTTACCACTCTTTAAACACAGCCTGGGCTCTGTGCATGATGACTCGAGGTTTTCTTCTTGGAGAGATCCTCTATGCAAAGGTCATAATTGTCATCCTTTCCAAAACCCACAGCTTTAAATTGAAATTCTGCACACTTTTAACTGTCCTCTAGCAAAGGTATTTGTCAGAAGCCAAGCTTCTGATATGTGAAACTCATGAAGTATTTATTAATTCCATATGTCAAGCATCAGCATATCAGATTATTTTTCTGTACATCAGAAAAGAAGCCTTCAGACAGATCATCTTAAACATGAGGGCTTAATGTACCTCTGAATAAAATATGACTTTAATTCCATATGCAGACAGACAGAGGAAGGGCAGCCCTTGAATTTTACCAGCTGATGAGGCAGGTTTCTAGTTGGGAACTGATTTTAAACAGTATCTATCTGATTCCCAGACATCTGTAGGATTGTTTCCTCTGAATGTGCATTGACTCAACATCCCTTCCCACCAAATAAAGTAAAATAAATCAAACATCTATAAAGTTGGAAATTAAATGCACTCAGACAGGAGATAGACAATTTGTTTCTAAGCCAGTAATTTCATCAGCAGCTCTGAGGCTTTCGGTATTCCCAGTATTTAAAATTTAAATTTGCTCCTCAGATTTCCACTTTGCATGCTCCTTGAAAATTAGCATTTGTGCTGTATAGCTTTTAATCAGCATCTTTAAAATATATATTTTAAGGCTTTCCCACTTTATGCCCACTTAGTTCCAAGATTCAAACTAGGCTTTCAGTTTTCCTTTGTTTAGTTTCCTTTCTCTTCAATCACAGACTAATCACAGAAGTCTATTAGTTTTATTCCTGTTGTTATTCTCAGGTTCCTTTTTAAAACAAGCTTAGCCTCTTCCTTTGGGTTTGTCTGTAAAGGATTCCCTGTAAAGGATTCCCAGAACTTTATGGAAACATGTCTTATTTTAATCTTGGACAAACAAACCTATATAAAATTTCTTCCTTTTACTACTCAGAATCTTAATCTTTACTTCGTTCATAAATCTTTACACAATTTAATGAAGAAACAAAAGGTTTTGAGATTACTGTACAGTTTAAACCAAGGAGATACAACATAGACAATATCTTAGCTGATAACATGAATATTCCATGTGAACTACAGAACTTCATAGTCTTTTTTTTGAGAACTGTAGGATGTAATAGCTTCTTTATCAGGATTGCCTATTTGCTTTTTAAACACTTGCCATTAACACAGATTTTAGACAAATAGTCTCCTTTCCTCTTCCTCTTCTTGCTCCTCCTCTTCTTCTATCTTTTCAATTCTTAACCATACTTCTTTTTCTGAAAATTAAATAATGGTTTTCTCTCTTCTACCTTGGTTTATGTCTCCTGACTACTAAATTATTCAAAACCTCAAAAATATTTAGCTGGGAGTAGAGGATTATTTTAAAGTACCATTTCTACCACAAGACTCCTTGTTGATAACAACATATATTATTTATGACACACCTCATGACACATGTAACAATCATGATTTCAGCATGAACATTAAGAGAGTAAGATAGGAAGAAAACAGATGCCTGTTTAATTAGCAGGAACATGCCACACTTGGTACAAAGCCATGTGGTAATAAGATTATTCATAGCTTCCTTCTACATAATTAAAAGTTTATCAGCTTCTATTTTCCTAATCACTTTACAACAGTGGTTGCCAACCGGTGGGCCGCAGGGTCCGCAGAGCACCCCCTCCCCAAAGCAATTAATCCAGGCTGTGCAGGCGCCCCAACGACCTCAAAAGAGGTCACGGGATAGGTGAGGTGAGGTGAGGCAGGAATACAAGGCTATGCCACCCACATGGCTGTGGGAACCCTCTCTGCCCACTCACTCCTTACCTGGCAAACTTGCCTGCTAAGTTGCTATTTTTCCTTTTTTTTTCTTGACCATCAGCTGTTCTGCTGTGCCAGGAGATTTAGATTAGCTAGAAAGCAGGAAATTGTTGGATTTCTTGCTTTCCAGCTAATCTTTAGATCTTTGGCTCTGCTTTTAAGTTGAGCCGAACCTTCCTTAGGACTGAAGCAATGCAGACTCATCTAGTTGATGGCAGAAACACAGATCTCTAAGTGAATCTGTGATTCTGTGAGCAATTCAATCTGCCTGCCTGATTTTGGGTAGAAGTTGCTATTTTTTTTTTTATTAAAAATTCAATATTTACATACATGGCGTGTTATGAGTTAATTTTATGGGTTTGCCTGCTAGCAAATTTTATGGGTTTGCTTGCAAGCAAATTTTATGTGACAGGCTCAGGTAGCTGATTTCACAAATCTCTGAATGAATCTGTGATTATATGAGTAACTCAATCTGCCTGTTTGCTTTGTTTGATTTTGGGTAAAAGTTGCTCTTTTTTATAAAAAAAAATGAATATTTATATAAATATTTATAATATACACCATGCCAAGCCAGTCACATGACCATCAAGCCACACCCACAAATTAGGCCATCCCACAGAACCAGTTGTTAAGAAATTTGAATCCCATCCTTGCTTCTGTGTGTGTCTGTGTGTGTGTGTGTGTGTGAGAGAGAGAGAGAGAGAGAGAGAGGTTAGATCAGATCTCTCTCTCTCTCTCTCTCTCTCTCTCCCACCAACATCAGCATACAGTCAAAATTTATATTAGTGGTCCCTGGGATCAAAATTTATATTAGTGGTCCCTGGGATTTAAAATTATGAGTTTGATGGTCCCTGAGGTCCAAAAGGTTGGTGACCCCTGCTTTAGAAGGCACATTTACAAAAATCTTGCTCAATATGAATTTAGACATTCTGTGAATATGTCCTCCCTTTGAATTTATATTCCCAGGATGATAAATTGTTTTTTGATTGTTGTTGTTAGTTACAAAGTCATGTCCGACCCATCATGACCCCATGGACAATGTTCCTCCAGGCCTTCCTGTCCTCTACCATCCCCAGGGTCCATTTAAGCTCTCACTGACTGCTTCATGTTTTTTTGATAAATGGTAGTTTATAAAAACTGAATCTCACTCATACAGGAGACAATTTCAGCTTAAACTTTTCTGGATGCCCTAACTTCATTGTGAATATCAGAGTGCTGTACAGGTAGTCTTTGGTAACTGAAAAGTTTGGTCTGGGTTTGCTAGAATGAAGTAAGATAGTCCTTGATTTACAACTGCAATTGGATCCAGAATTTGGTTGCAAGACATTGCAGTCATTAAGTGAGGCACCCATATGTATCTCTCACTCAGTCAGAGGTGGTGTTCAACAGTGGTTCTGACCAGTTCTAGAGAACCGGTAGTGGAAATTTTGAGTAGTTCAGAGAACCGGCAAATACCACCTCTGACTGGAGATTTTACAGTATCCTTCCCCTGCCACGCCCACCAAACCACACCCACAGAACCGTAGTAAAAAAATTTTTGAATCCCACCACTGGAAGGGACAGCAGAGGCTGGAGGAGGATGGGTGGGCAAGACCTACAGGAAGGAGCAATTTATTGGAGTGACCTGCAACCTTCCCGTCTTGCTTCCTTATTAACTTTTATTGTGGGAATCATATGGTCACAGCTTCTTGAGATTTCATAATCATGATTTGAGCACTCAAGTGTCAGTATTAGAACAGGGTTGCTGTGATGGCTGGAAATTTGGGGACTGGTTGTACATCCTTTTTTTTTTTACTGTGTAACTTTGGAAAGACACTGAAAAAATGGACACAAGCCAAGGACTACCTGTAGTCCCTTGATAACTAGACCATTTTCTTTTATGAACAACCTCTCATGCAGACATATTATAAACCATACAAAAAGAGACCGGACAATTTTGGAGAAAATACTTCTCACAGCACTCTACAATGACTGCAAATTGTAATTTTGAGTTGACTTTAGTGAATAGGAGGCCTGTTTAGTTTAAACAGTACCTCCCTCCTCAACCCCCATCTGATTCTGTTCTGAATTAAAACTTTGTACTTTATGACTAATTTCTAATTTTCTGCTTGCTTGTTTAAGAAGCTCTGGCATCCTATTTTCAGATATGACAGCCACTTATGGAGGGATGAAACCTTACTAACAGATAAATACATGAAGGTATTTGTGAAAGTAAAAATTAAACTGTAAGGTAATTTTCAGATAACTTTCTCACTCCAGTGAAAAATATCACACACATACTCCACTCAGGAAATCATCAGCATTTACCATTTATATAGCTGATATGGTCTCACAGGACCCAAAAGAGCTACAGAGGCACATACAAGAGCTGAACAAAGCAGGAGAACCATTTCATTTAAAATAAACCTGAAAAAGAACCAGGTTACATTTAATAAATTCACCAAAGAAAGAAAGAAAAATATCTGGAGAAGAAGACCACTACACATACTTTGGCCAA
This sequence comes from Hydrophis major, assembly GCA_033807585.1. Lineage (NCBI taxonomy): Eukaryota > Metazoa > Chordata > Lepidosauria > Squamata > Elapidae > Hydrophis > Hydrophis major. The sequence continues at coordinate 140,235,962 of CM066329.1, read as the reverse complement.
TGGATCTCAATGGAAGGTGATACTGTTGTGAATGAATAACTGTGTAATAAAGTTATCTTGAGCTTGAAGTTAAGTGCAGGGTTCTGGCCCTGCACTTCTGATTGGCTGTTAAATGGCAAGATCAGATTGGTCCATTCAGGAGAATCTGATTGGCCATTAACGAGCCGTTCTCATTGGTCAACGGAGCTAGCGCTCCCCGGTTTTCATTGGTTGAATAGTTAATAAGTTGCCTATATAAGGAAGGCTGTAGCAGCCATCCAGTTTGAGCTGTCACACCATGTAAATAAAGAGTTTGAAGTTCACCGTTTAACCGGCTCGTCTCCATTATTCGCACCCATGCTCCAAACATAACACTGGCGATGAAGATGGGATGTGGAGATGCCAGAGCTGACTGAACAACGAAGAAGATAACCGAGCACGTGGCTGGAAACGCACAACAGCGGAATCATGTCCGGCGGCGTCATACCACCCGCTCCATTCGACCCAGCGCAAGAAGACTGGGAGTCCTACATGGATTGTTTCCAAATGTTTTTGGAAACCAATAATTTGAAGGATGCCATGACCGGGAAGAAACGGGCGGTATTCCTAACGCATTGCAGGCCGACCGTATTCAAGATGGCCAAGGCCCTAGCAAAACCGGCTGAAGTGAAGGCTATGGACTGGGATGTCCTCGAACCCCTACTGAGAGCCCACTATGCACTGACCGTACCAACGCTCGTAAGGCAGCATGAGTTCTACCAAAGAAACCAGTGGAAAGGAGAGAGCATTGCTGATTTCGTCGCAGACCTCCAAAACCTGGGAGGCCTCTGCGGGTTCGCCGACCTGGAAGAGGCTTTGAGAGATTGAATAGTTCTGGGATTAGATGCACTAAACGTGCAGAGTAAGCTGATGGCGAAAGGCAACATCAGCCTTGCCAATGCCATCGCTGATGCTACTGCAGCAGAAGCAACCAGGAAGTCGGCTGCCCAACTGTGCCGCAACCGCGCTCTGGTACCCCAACAGACCAGCGACATTTCACCCAAATCAGAACGACAGCTTTTGACGGCCCACCATGATGACCTCTCTTCATCGTCAGACAGTGACGAAGAAGAGGTCCATCGACTGCGGTCTGATCGGGACCATTACCTGAAGTCCCAACACCCATGCGCTGGCTGTGGGGCTAACCATTCCAGGTCCGAATGCAAATTCTGCGACACGCTCTGCCATGAGTGTGGGGAATGAGGCCACATCGGACCAATAGGACCCAGCCAGACCTCGAAGGGGATTAACTATCGCCAATCGACAGGAAACCGTCCTGTAAGGCGAGAACCAGTAAACCACTTCTACAGAAACTGAACCTTAAATCGCCCCATGAAGCGACAGGAGGCTCACCAAACTATCACTATTGGTCACGCCTCTTCCTTGGATGCCAAGAAAATCCAAATTAAAGTGGCTATTGAAAACCAGCCCTGCCAAATGGAAGTCGACTCGGGATCGTCTCTCTCGATAGTTTCCTGGAAGACCCTCAAGCAACTCATCCCTACTATCCGGCGCCAAGACCTCCGTTCCCAAAGGCTCATACTTAAAGACTACAGAGGAATAGGATTCCAGTCGTAGGATCCAGTCGAGTCCAGGTCTCGTTCAAAAACCGCACAGCGTACTTACCTCTGACTGTGATTGACAAGGACCGGCCTAGCCTGTTAGGCCTCCAATGGTTCGCGCCACTCGGCATTGAAGTGGCAGGCATTAACCGAATCGGCGGCAGTGACTGGGAGGAGGACCTCATCCATGAATTCAAGGACATCTTCGCAGAAAAACTAGGCGAGTACAAGGGGACCCGATATCATTTAACCTTAATCCAAAAATAGCCCCCATCCGCCTTAAGCCTCGTCGAGTTCCATTTACCCTAAAACCGAAAATCGACGAACAGCTTGATAAGTTAATAGCCTAGGGAGTGTTAGAGCCAACCGATCACTCTCCCTGGGAGACCCCAATCATGACACCCATCAAGCCGGATGGTTCAATTAGAATTTGTGGGGACTACCGAGCCACCCTGAACCACGCCCTGCAGCAATATCCGGTGCCTGTGGTGCAGCACTTCCTCCATTCCCTGGGGGATGGAAAAGTCTTCGCTAAACTAGACTTAGCTCAGGCATATCAGCAACTAACAGTTGATGAAAAAACGGCACAGGCACAGATGATCGTTATGCACCGAGGTGCCTTTAAATGTACACGGCTCTAGTTCGGAGTGAGTGTAGCCCCGGGAATATTCCAGAGCCTGATGGAAAGACTATTACAAGGGATTAAAGGCGTTGTCACCTATTTTGATGATGTGTTAATCGCTACCCCTACTTCAAAAGTATTACAGGATCACTTAAAATTGGTCCTCCAGAAATTCAAAGATGCAGGTCTTAAAGTGAAGAAAAATAAGTGTAAGCTTATGTACAAATCATGTTGAATTTTTAGGGTATTTAATTGACAGTCAGGGCATTCACCCTACCGATAGCAAATTGAGAGCAATAAACAAAGCTCCCAGACCCCTGAATAAGGCCGACCTCGAGGCGTTTCTAGGCCTTATCAATTTTTATAACGTATTCCTGCCGCATAAAGTGACTGTCGCTGAATCTTTACATCGTTTACTGGACAAAAAAGCAATTTGGGTATGGGGCAATAGAGAAGAGCAGGTGTTCCATAATGTGAAAAAATTACTGACTTCTGATGCTGTACTAATGCAGTACAATGAAACCTTGCCATTAACTATCACGTGTGATGCATTGCCCTTTGGAGTAGGCGCCATTTTGAGCCACGTTTTGCCTAACGGTAACGAAGCCCCTGTTGCCTATTTTTCAAAGACATTTTCAAAAACTGAGCGTAATTATAGCCAGATTGATAAAGAAGCCCTTGCAATTGTGTTTGCTGTTAAAAGATTTCATGAGTACATGTATGGCCGGGTTTTTACTATAATGACTGACCACAAACCTTTGCTGGGAATAATAGCCGGAGAGAAACCAACTCCCTATATATTATCTCCCAGAATGACTCGCTGGTCAGAATTCTTGGCGGCTTATAATTATCGGCTACAATACTGCCCAGGGAAAGCCATCCCCCATGCCGACGCATTGAGCCAAGCACCGCTTCCAGAGACTATCGACGACCCCGTGCCTACAGTGATGACATTGCAGATTGAGGCGCTTCGCACACCACCATTAACCACCCGTGATATTGCGAGAGAAACAAAACGCAACCCCGCCTAAGCACGAGTCCTCAGTTGGGTGGATCACGGATGGCCATTGGACCAAGTACCAGATGACTTCGCACCATTCAAAAGTCGACAAACAGAGATGTTTTCTCAAAAGGACTGTATCATCTGGGGCGATAGAGTCGTTATCCCAGAGCGACTCCAACAAGCAGTACTGAGAACCTTGCACGATGGCCACCCCGGCATCATGCGCATGAAAACCCTCGCATGAAGCTATGCATGGTGGCCAGGCATCGACAAGCAAATCAAGACTTGGGTCAAAGCTTGTCATAGATGCCAGAAAGTAAGCAATGCCCCACCAAAGGCAATCCCAACTGAAAGGGAGACACCGCGGGGACCCTGGTCCCGTATCCATCTGGACTTTGCTGGGCCAACCAAAGGCCAAACCTTCTTGTTAACCGTCGACGCCTACTCAAACTGGCTCGAAATCCACCGAATGAGGAACACGACAACCGAAGCGGTCACTAAGAAACTGGAGAGACTGTTTGCAACCCACGGATTACCAGATGTTCTGGTATCCAACAATGGGCCCCAATTTACCGCGCTGTCCTTTGAACAGTACCTGGCGGACCGCGGTATTCAACATGCGCTAACTTCGCCTGTGCATCCTGCGGCCAACGGAAGGGCCGAGTGCATGGTACAATTTGTCAAGAAAACGCTACAAAAAGTGGACTATATAACATTGAAGAAAAGATAAACCGAATCCTCTTTTTACAGCATATCACTCCGCACAGCGTCACCAACAAAACTCCCGCCGAGCTGCTAATGGGACGAAAACTACGCTCCCACCTCGACCGGTTACACCCAGCGTATGAACCGGAGAAACCGAACGGATCCAGCAGCCGATGCCATACCTTCCAGGTAGGCGACTTGGTGTTTGCTAAAAATTTATCGGGTGATCTGTTGTGGGTAGAAACGACTGTGGTCCATGTAACCGGCCCGAGATCATACCTAGTACAATGCCATGATGATAAACTATGGAAGCGCCATATTGATCAACTACGATCAAGGCTGCAATCAGGAATTTCCGAGTCCCCTGATAACCAAACTGAGGGGGGGGGAGAGATACAGAGGAAGATGAACTGCAACTAGCAGAAAACCATTTTGAAGGGAACGATAGCGGAACAGAAACACGAGAAGAGGAATCAGGGATGGGAGTAAGCCCACCTCAGAGTGATACCGAAGATAGTGGTGATAATGAAAACGCGAACTCAGAGCCAGAGGCACCCCTTTCACCAAACAACGCTTTACCTCAACAAGAGTGCAGCCAAATATCGGGTGCACAACGAAGATCAAATAGACTAACAAAACAACCGTCCTACCTTAAGGACTACATAACCGCACCCCGTAAATGGAACCCGGGGGGAAGGGGTGTTGTGAATGAATAACTGTGTAATAAAGTTATCTTGAGCTTGAAGTTAAGTGCAGGCCCTGCACTTCTGATTGGCTGTTAAATGGCGAGATCAGATTGGTCCGTTCAGGAGAATCTGATTGGCCATTAACGAGCCGTTCTCATTGGTCAACGAAGCTAGCGCTCCCCGGTTTTCATTGGTTGAATAGTTAATAAGTTGCCTATATAAGGAAGGCTGTAGCAGCCATCCAGTTTGAGCTGTCACACCATGTAAATAAAGAGTTTGAAGTTCACCATTTAACCGGCTCGTCTCCATTATTCGCACCCATGCTTCAAACATAGCAGATACAATAAAGGAAATTGAAAGATGTGTTAAATGTGGTTGACTGCCATTCAACAAGTTAAGCATAATTTTCAAGAACAACTACAACGTATGTTTGAAGAGAAAAGTTTCCAATTAGTATGCTACCTGCTCTAACATATGCTAGTGAAAAATGGACATTAAAGTAACGATCAATACAAAAGCTAAGAGTGGCACAAAGAGCCATGGAAAGATACATGCTCAGTATTACAAGACAAGATAGAAAGACCTGTACATGGATTAGAGAATAAACAAAAGTATACAATATCATCAAGAGAATAAAAGATAAAAAGTGTCCACAAAAAAAACCTAAAGCAATGGTTTTTAGGATCAACAACGTATTGCCGGCCCGATTGGCAAAAAAAAAAAAAAAAAAAAGGCTCAGGACCATATAGGTTGGAAACATGTTGAAGAGGCTTTCATCCTGCAGTGGATAGACAATGGCTAAAATAATGATGATGATGATGATGATAAAAGGAAGCTGATCCTTTTTACTTCCAATTCCATCTTCATAGGACAATGAGTTAAATTAGCATCTTCCAGAACCTCTACCCAACTTTTACACTTTTTTTATTCCTGAAACTAGTGTTTCTGCCAAGGTCAGCCCTTGAATTTGGATAAATGTGAAGAATTATACAAGATGTGATTTCAGGACTGCGATGCACAAATAGAAAACTGATCAATTTTTTTAAAGCTTCCCCTCTTAAGCAGCACAATCAATATCACATTGAAGCAATGCTACTTTGGGGGGGGGGGGAAGGTGCATAGCAGAAACTTCAATGTGTTTTGCAGTTTCTAAAGAAGAAAATTTTTTAAATCTTGATAGCAGTCACCCTAGGTACAGCCAAATATATTGCTTCTTTTTTGTGATGAATCTTTTCATTTTATATAGAAAATGATAACAGCATCACTATTTTTAGTGCCTTTGTGAGAAGATGAGGATATCAAAAGTTCTGCACCAGATAATTTGGGGATAATTGAACTCTGATGTGCTTCCTGACCTTTTCCAACTGACTGCAATTGCAGTGCTGGAGTCGTTCATCATTTTTCTCCCTTCAAAATGTTCTTTGCTACTATTATTGAGAGAAAGAATGTCCAATAATCAGGACACCTCATAGAAAAAATTTTGTTCACCCACAGATACAATGCAACTTGGTATTTGCTAAAACCACTCACTGATCAGATAACTCTTTCCACATTTCTCCAAACAGAATGCCTATTTCATGCTGTACTCTAAATGCATTTTAAAAAAAATAAAGCATAAAAAATAACTAACAATTGACCACTGAATACCTTCAACTCACTTGCTAGAAATCTTCAAAAAGCTGTGACTAAACTGTGAGCACCATGTGCCAGTGTTCATAAGTTGTAAATAATTCCTAATGTCTAAATAATTCCTAATGTCTAAAATGCCACCATCTAAACACTAATAAAGTCATTCCTCCTGTTATGTACTTGGACATGGGTCGGAGTAAATGGAGACAGCCTCTGAATAGTGACTTTCAGCTCTTTATTAGCATAGTGACTTCTCAAAACAACAACAGTGAACCCTGCCTTATATAGGCAACCTTTGTGAGAATTGTCCAATAGCGAGCTATGAACACAAGTACTTTAAACCAATAATAATCCTCTGTTAAGGGCCAGTCGGATTCCTAAGAACTAGCCAATCCGATCTGGCCGCCTAACAGCCAATCAGCAAGCTCATACTTTATTAGCTATGGTACATACATAACACCCCTTCCCCCTGGCTTCTTAATTATGGTGTAGTTATATAATCCTTTAAGTAGGATGGTTGTCTTTTAAGTCTTTCGGATTTTCATTGGACTGGTTGATTGCAATCCTGTTGAGGTAGATTGTTGTTTGGCAGTGTCTCTGCTTCTTGCTCAGGTGCAATTTCTTGTGGTGCAAACAATTCTCCTTCCTGCTCCATTTCTTGAGTCTCACTTGATTCGTCGCTCTCTTCAAGCAGGTTCCCTGGAACGTCATCTTCTTCTTCTGTACCTCCCCCCCCCTCGGCTTGGTCATGGGGGAGTTGTTGACTGGCCGTTATGAGTCGTGACCGTAATTGGTCAATATGCCGTTTCCACAGTCTATTGTCACAGCATTTCACTACGTAGGATTTGGGGCCGGTCACTCGTACTACCGTTGCCTCTATCCATAACGGGTCGCCTGATAAGTTCCGTGCGTAAACGCGGTCTCCTACCTGGAACATGCGACAGCGGCCACTGGATCCTATTGGCTTTTCCAGTTCGTAAGCAGGGTGCAACCGGTCAAGGTGGGAACGGAGTCTTCGTCCCATCAGTAGTTCTGCGGGAATTCTGCCGGTGACGCTATGTGGAGTTATGTGTTGCAAAAAGAGAATTTGGTTGACTTTGTCATCGATATTGTCATAGTCCATTTTTTGAAAAGTCTTTTAAACAAATTGGACCATGCGTTCCGCTCGGCCATTGGTCGCAGGGTGCACAGGCGAGGTGAGTGCATGGCGGATGCCGCGGTCAGCGAGGTACTGCTCGAACATCAATGCCGTGAACTGTGGCCCGTTATCGGACACCAGGATGTCTATTTAGGATCTTAATCACTGCCTCAGAAGTTATGCCCGTCATACGATGAACTTCTAACCAATTGGAATATGCGTCGACTGTCAGCAGGAAGGTATATCCTTTGGTTGGCCCGGCGAAATCCAGGTGGATTCTGGACCAGGGTCCACATGGCGTTTCCCATTCAGTAGGCATGGCTTTTGGTGGGGCGTTGCTGGCTTGTTGGCAACTGGTACACGCTTTGACCCACTGCTCGATTTGCCGGTCCATGCCCGGCCACCATGCGTAGATTCGTACGAGTGCTTTCATCCGCACGATGCCGGGGTGGCCCTCGTGCAGGATTTGTAGTAGCATCTTCCGGAGTCGTTCTGGGACAATGACTCTATCGCCCCAGATGACACAGCCTTTTTGTAAAAAAAGTTCAGTCTGTCTTGCTTTAAATGGCGCGAAGTCATCTGGGACTTGGTCCAATGGCCATCCGCGTTCTACCCAGCCTAGGACTCAAGCTAGGGTGTGGTCTCGTTTGGTTTCTCTCGCGATGTCTCGGGCGGTCATAGGCAGTCATAGGCGGTGAGTTGAGTGTTTCGATCTGCAACGTGGTTGCCGTTGGTGCCGGATCGTCGAGAGTCTCTGGAAGCGGTGCTCGGCTTAATGCATCGGCGTGGGGAATGGCTTTCCCCGGGCGATATTGAAGGCGATAATTATAAGCAGCGAGGAATTCTGACCATCGGGTCATTCTAGGGGATAATATGTAGGGGGTTGGCTTGTCCCCAGCTATTATCCCTAGCAATGGTTTGTGGTCAGTTATAATGGTGAATGTCCTTCCATACACATATTCATGAAATTTCTTTATAGCTGCAACGATTGCGAGAGCTTCTTTATCAATTTGTCCATAGTTCCGCTCTGCATGTGAAAGAGTCTTCGAAAAGTATGCAACAGGGGCTTCGTTCCCATTAGGCAGTACATGACTCAAAATGGTGCCCACCCTGAAAGGCGAGGCATCGCAGGTTATAACTAATGGTAAAGTCTCGTTATACTGCATAAGTACAGAGTCAGATGTGAGCAATTTTTTAACATTCCAGAACGCTTGTTCTTCCCGGTAACCCCATACCCAAAATGCTTTTTTATCTAATAACCGGTGTAACGGTTCAGCAACAGTCGCCTTATGCGGTAAAAATACATTGTTAGGGATAACATTGTTTTACCCTAACTGGTTTAGGTAAATAATAATATGTTATCATGGTTTATAAGTTAAAGTGTCTGCAACTTTAAATATGGGAATGTAATTAGGGGAGTGGTTGTGAAAGAACTTTAAAAGAAGCAAGACGACAGCTTGCTCTCTCTCTGGCTTTGATGATCCCTGATTACTGCTTGGAATCAAGACTGCATTGCTCGAACGGGAGAGATAAACAAAGGACTGATTTGTAAGTGAACTGACATAGGATATTCTACATGGACTTTGCTAACTGAATATCCCTGAATGAACTGACTAAATGATACATGACTATTGGACTGTTATTTTGACTATGCTATGAACTCATAATGGAATAAACTATATTTTTGATAGCACAAGCGTATCTGTTATTTTTACTGTATGTTAATAAACATACAAGCTTAGCTCACTCATTTATCTGTGTGCCTATCTGACTAACACTGCACATTCTGTTTAGCTTGTCTCCCTAACCCTGGTTGGGGAACCCAGGCTTAACATACATTATAAAAATTAATGAGGCCTAAGAATGCCTGGAGATCTGTCTTGTTACGTGGCCTGGGGGCATTTTTTATCGCCTTTAATTTACTTTCGGTAGGGTGGATGCCCTGGCTATCAATCCTATACCCTAGAAACTCAACACTGTCAGTATATAAATGACATTTGTTTTTTTTCACCTTAAGTCCTGCCTCTTGGAATTTTTTAGAACACTTTTCAAACGATCCTGCAAGATTTTTTTGGTAGGGGCTGCAATTAATACGTCATCAAAATACGGAACCACGCCCTTGATTCCCTTTAACAACCTTTCCATGAGGCTTTGGAATATCCCCGGGGCTACACTAACCCCAAATTGCAATCGAGTACATTTAAAAGCACCTCTGTGCGTTACAATTGTTTGGGCCTGAGCCGTCTTTTCATCCACTGGTAGTTGTTGATAAGCTTGAGCTAAATCTAATTTCGCGAAAACCTTTCCGCCCCCCAAGGAGTGGAGGAGGTGCTGCACCACCGGAACTGGATACGCATTCTGCTGTAGGGTGGTTTACAGTGGCCCGGTAGTCCCCACAAATTCGGATTGACCCATCTGGCTTAATGGGCGTTACAATAGGGGTTTCCCATGGAGAGTGATCGATGGGCTTCAACACCCCTTGAGCAATTAACTTATCGAGTTGTTCGTCGATCTTAGCTTTAAGAGCGAATGGAACTCGACGGGGCTTCAAACGAATTGGGGCTACTTTTGGATCTAAACTAAATAAGATTGGGGACCCCTTATACTCGCCTAAATGGTCCGCGAAGACGTCGCTGAACTCAGAAACAAGGTCTTCCTCCCATTCACAACCACCGACTCGGTTCACGCCGGCCACCTCGATGCCTAGTGACACGAACCATTGGAGGCCTAATAGACTAGGCCTATCTCTATCAATGATCGTTAGAGGTAAGTACGCTGTATGTTTTTTGAAGGAGACTCGGACTTGGCAGGACCCGACCACAGGGATTCGATTTCCTTGGTAGTCCTTGAGGATGTGGCATTGAAATTGGAGGTCTTGGCGTTGGATTGTAGGGATAAGTTGCTTGAGTGTCTTCCAGGACATCATTGAGAGGGACGATCCCGAGTCGACCTCCATGTGGCAAGGCTGGTTCTCGATGGCTACCGTGACTCAAATTTTCTTAGTGTCCATGACTGAGGCGTGACCTATAGTGATAGTATGGTGAGCCTCTTCTTTTTGCAAAGCGCGATTTCTGTAGGAGTGGTTTACTGGTTCTCGCCTTACAGGATGGTTTCCTGTTGATTGGCGATAGTTGGCCCCTTTTGAGGCCTGGCTGGGTCCTGGTAAGCTGCGGCAGACCCGGCCGATGTGGCCTCGTTTCCCGCACTCATGGCAGAGTGCGTCGCGGAATTTGCATTTGGCCCTGGCATGGTTTGCTCCACAGCCAGCGCAAGGGCATAAGGGCTTAGGGCGAGGATCCTGGTCGGACCACATTCGATGGACCCCTTCTTCGTTGCTGTCTGACGATGGAGAGAGGTCCTCGTGGTGCGTTGTAACGAGCTGCCCTTCTGAGTTGGGTAAGATTTCGCCGGTCAGTTGTGTTGCCCAAGTGCGGCTTCGCCGTAATTGTGCAGCCGACTTTTTGGTCGCCTCTGCAGCCATGGCTTCGGCGATGGCATCAGCAAGGCTGATGTCGCCTTTTGCCATCAGCTTGCTCTGCACGCCTAGCGCATCTAATCCCAGAATTACTCGGTCTCTCAGTGCTTCTTCTAAATCGGCGAACCCGCAGAGGCCTCCTAAATTTCAGATGTCTGCCACGAAATCGGCCACGCTCTCTCCTTTTTGCTGGTTCGTTTGATAAAACTTGTGGCGTCTCACGAGTGTAGGCACGGTTGGCGCGTAATGATCTCTCAGGATGGGTTCGAGGTTGTCCCAGCTCATGGCTTTCACTTCTCGAGGTTTGGCGAGTGCTTTTGCCATTTTAAAAACAGCCGGGCCGCAGTGCGTCAGGAACAGTGCCCGCTCTTTTGCTGGTGTGGCGTCCTTCAAATTATTCGTCTCAAGACACATTTGGAAACGATCCATGTAGGATTCCCAATCCTCTTGGTTTGGATCGAACGGAGTGGGTGGTATGATGCTGCTGGACATGGTTCTGTTGTTGGCGTCATCTTCCACGTGCTCGGTCTTGCTTCCTGACTTCTTAGGTCTCCAAATTTACATCTCCAAATCCCACCCTCGTCGCCAGTGTTATGTACTTGGACATGGGTCAGAGTAAATGGAGACAGCCTCTGAATAGTGACTTTCAGCTCTTTATTAGCATAGTGACTTCTCAAAACAACAACAGTGAACCCTGCCTTATATAGGCAACCTTTGTGAGAATTGTCCAATAGCGAGCTATGAACGCAAGTACTTTAAACCAATAATAATCCTCTGTTAAGGGCCAATCGGATTCCTAAGAACTAGCCAATCCGATCTGGCCGCCTAACAGCCAATCAGCAAGCTCATACTTTATTAACTATGGTACATACATAACACCTCCTTTAATGACTACCTCAGTTAGTGATCCAATACGATGGTAATCAATAATAAAAATCATTTTCTAACCAAAGCATGCATTTACAACCAAATTTTGTACACCTGACAACACACACAATATTGACTGTAATCTGGCACAGCTGTATGTTGATAATTTGTATATTGACACTTAAAGTAAGATTTGTGGAGTGGATACTGGCTGTTTGCCTAATGTACTTGGTGGCTGCAGTGGCAAGCCATTTAGGTGCCCTCCCCCAGCCAAAAATCCTTCTCAGCCTTCAATGTGAAACTGATTAAGGTCTGGACTGTTTCAGGCAGCAGATTCTAATCAACTAATTAAGGTCATCAGGCTGAGCTTCTTAACTTGCAATTAACATTTTTTGAGAAGCACCAGGACTGTGGAGAAAAACTGCTCAGGAAGATATAATTTTAAGCAATTTCTTTGCCCTGTGAGGAGGCACAAAAGTAGGGGGAGGATCACTCACAGAACATTGTACAAGAGAACTTTATCTGAATGAAGTGGTGGTAGATACCAATTATATTTGCAGTCTCTCTCACATACTAATTATTTTCTTTCATTGGTAAGAACCCCCCAAAATGTGATGAAATTGCTGTAGCAACAGCAGACTTAAGCACGTTGTCAGTGCCAAAATGTTGCTGGCCTTGAAATGATTTCAATCAGGGCTTTCCTCTCCTTGTTTAATTGTCAAGACTAAATTCAGATGGTTGCTCATGCCCTGATTACTCACAACTGGATTATTATAATATGCTCTACATAGGCCTCCTCTTGGAGACCATCTGGAAGTTACATCTACTTCAAAATGCAGCAACCTAAACAGTAATGGGTGCTTGTCAGTGTGCCCATGTGTCACAATTGCTATGTGAGCTATATTGGTTGCCATTTGATTTCTGAGGGCAACTCAAGATGCTAGCTATTACCTCCAAATTCCTGTATGGCATAAGGTCTGGATATCTGAGGGACCAATCTTTTCTAATTATTTCTGTCCGCTTAGAATGATCTGGCAGATTGGATATACTCCAGTTCCTCTCTGTTGTGCATGCATAAAGATTAATAAAGTGTGAGCTTGGAGTAAGTACAGGGTTCTGGCCCTGCACATCTGATTGGCTGTTAAGCGGCCGGATTGGATTGGCCCGTTCCGGGGAATCCGATTGGCCCTTAACAGAAAGTTCCTATTGGTTCTAAGAGCTAGTGTTCCTAGCTCGTTATTGGTTAAAAGTTACAGGGTTTGCCTATATAAGGCGGGTTCAACTGCTGTTAAAGTGAGAAGTCACGATGTAAATAAAGAGCTGAAGTTCACTGTTCAGGGGCTTGTCTCCATTCTTTCTCGCCCATGCTCAAAACTTAACACTCTATTAAATATTATTTCATGGGAGCAAGAAGCATGCTTGCTTTGTCCATTGGGGCCTTTCCCCTCTGGAGGAACATTGCTTCAAGAGTAAGGACTGTGCCTTCTCTTTTGAGGTGCCAGAAAACTCTTAACAACCTGGATTAAGGCTCAGTCTTGGAGTTAATATATTGTTGTGCTCTGGGGAACAAGTTCTGTTTTATTTGATTTGTATCATTTTGGATGATTTAGTCTGGCCTGATTTTATCTGTTTTTGTGGATTATTTTGAGTCCATTGGAGGTGGACATCCGAATAAATTTAAATTTAAATAAATATGTTTCACTCTATTTTCCTTTTTTGCTCTGTTGTACATTTTTTTTCACTTAAAGTTTGGAACTGGGTAACTATATAGTGAATACAGAATAAGAAAAATATTCAGAAAAGACAGAATATGGGACAGATAATCTGTTATACTGAACTCTGGGCAAAAATAATAATTGTATTAATACAGGTAGTTCTTGTAACTTTGAGTTAACATATTGGCTGTTCTGGTACAACATTGATTTAAATGATGGAATTTGCATTCATATTCATCATTCAAAAATTGCCCTTTTACATTGCTATCCAAATATATTTAATGAACTTAAAAGAAGTGCACAAAAGATGCTGATGCATTTTTCTGAGTAGTGTAGAATTTAAAAAACATCAGGTTTTGTGTACCTTGATATAATTACTTTAGGATTTTTTTTTTTTTGCAAAGTTTTTGTGAACAAAAGCTACCACCAATTGCATTACTTCTAATCTAATGAGGAGAGACAACAATCTTCCTGTTTTTGAAAGCCTGTTCCACTGGATATTGCACATTTGTCATAACTAATATATTCCACATGAGATGATCAGGAAGACTGAGTAGCTTTTCCTTATTGGTAACAAATAATCTGAAATTCACATGAAACACCACGATCACAAAGGAAAAATATATATATATTTCAGAATAGAGTCAAAAAAGAAAAGTGACTTTTCCATTATTTTTGGTTCAAATTTAATACATTTGCTCAGATGAGTAATAGCACTGATTGTTGAAAACATTAGTCCTTAAAAAAATGAATACAGGTAATCTTCAAGTTACAATGGGAATTGGAACTGGAATTTCTATCACACAATGTGATTGTAAAGTGTGACATCATAGGACCACATTTCTTAGTTATGGCAAATTCCCATTGTCATTGTTGAAAGATGATAGTGGATCATTAATATATGTGACCACAGCTTGCACGTTTCTGATGGTTTCTAACAATTTTTGTTTGAACTGCTATGACATAATCACAAAACTCTTTCACATTATTTGATCTGTAATGGTTTGTGCATATACCCACACAGCACAAGTAACAATACATTTTTAAATCTGTCCAATGACTAACAGAGGAAACCAAAATATATTTACTTGGCAATAAGCCCAACTTTAACCAAATTCACTTGCATGAATATATGTCTAAGTCACAAGGAGATACTTATAGGTATAAATTTCCATAGTTAGAATAAATTAATTATAATGTAAGTTGTTATATCAATTGTGCTAATTGACATAAACATTGCAGGAAGAACAAAAATAAAATTGTATCATGAATAAGTAACCTGTTCAGTACATAAGACAAAATTGCTAAACAACCAGCAATGCTTGATTCCATGAAGTACCAAAATGCATGCAAAATTCTTTATTCTCAGCTTCCTATGGAAGTGAAGATAGACAAACAAGATTTTATTTAGAGGATTCAGCCTGTCAACCAAAATATTTTAACTTATTTCTTGAAATGATTCACAGTTTTTATTGATAAAATGAATTATTAGACCATGAAAGCAACAAATATGCAATGCATAAGTAAGCTGAGGAACTAATTCTCAACTAAGGAAGCAATATAAGAAAGAAATATAAACAGCTGAATATGCTAAAATCCTTATTTTAGTCTTCATTTAATTATTTTTATTGTAGTCTGCAGTAACTTCTTTTTTAAGTTAACAAAACGTTAGTTATAGGCCACCTCCTTGCCCATCTCTTTCTAATTTATCAGAAACCAGACAACAGAACCTCACTTGTTCAGTTTAAAGTTTGGTGGGCTATTATAGTGACTATCAATAGCCACCCATTAAGCTATCTGAAGGGGAGGCCCTTCAGATAGCTTGATCCCAAGCTGTTCGTATGTTAAAGCCTAATGCCAGCAGTGTATCTTAAACTGGACTTGGAAACAAATGAGACATCAGTACAAATGATGCAAATTAAATTTGATGGAAAGGGAATATTAAGCCCTATAATACCCCAACCCCCAGTCCATGGACCAACACCGGGCCATGGCCTGCCATAAACAAGGAAAGCTCCATCTGCAGGATGCAGGCAGTATACAAAACCACACCCCCACTGAGCCATGGAAAAATCTCTCTCCACAGAACTGGTCCCTGGTGCCCAAAAGGTTGGGGTGCTGCTATAACATTTCAGAGGCTGCAGTCTGCATCAATTGTCACTTCTGCTTTGCTTTCAATAGCAGGCCCATATAAATCACATTACAGGAACGAAGTGATTGAAAGATTTTAGTAGTGTTCTAATAAGTAATTAAATGTGCCAGGCTTTGGTTTAATGTCTAGTATACTGTCAGAATGTTATCCTTCCTTGTAAATTACAAGTCTTGCATTTCATGAGGGTGCTGAATAATAAGACAAATATTCTCAAAGGAACACCAGTTAGTGCCTACCTCGACTAATATTTTCTGCTTTGATTTTCCCACTTTCCCTGTAGTAAGTTTTATCTCTCATTGCAAGTGTTAATGCAATACATGAAGAAAACAATCATTATCACCTATCAATGTTTATTTTAGTGGCTTCAAGTCTTTCAAAATGTCTGACTAGACTGAGTGTTGCATGAGCATTAAGAATTAACACCATTCATCCTGAACAACAATTTAGTTAATCCTGTATAATGCAGGATTATAGAGATGTGGATAAACTAATCCTTTCTGATTTCCCTTTCTAGTTTTGAATTCCTTTTCAAATGGAAATCAATTATTTCAGTAACAGTGCAAACAAATACATAAGGAAAAACCAATGCATTGATTTTTTTTTTCTCTTTTAAATCATGGCTCCAGTGTTTTCAGTATCAACAAAATAAAGTCCCAACAAGTGGCATTCAAAACACTTTGTATTCATTCTATCTTGAATTTTGAGTTTGGCAAAATTGTTTTGGAAATGTTTCAAATCTTGGAACAACTTATCTCAAATACAAAACATTTTCAAAATGACACAAGGAATCATGAAACAATTGTTTGGAACTCAAAATGGGGTAATTTTAAATGCTGTGAATTCAAGATGTTTTGCATATCCCTGGTCCCAGATGCAAGTAGTTCTCAAGTTATAACCATTTGTTTTGAGACCGTTCAAAGTTACAGCGATATTGAAAAAAGTGACTTATGACTACACTTACTACACTTAATGATTGTATTTGTCTTACACCAAGACAAATTCCTTGTGTGTTCAATCACACTTGGCCAATAAGTATTCTATTCTATTCTATTCTATTCTATTCTATTCTATTCTATTCTATTCTATTCTAGTCTAGTCTAGTCTAGTCTAGTCTAGTCTAGTCTAGTCTAGTCTAATCTAGTCTAGTCTAGTCTAACAGTATCCCCACCAGAGATGGTGTTCAGCAGGCTCTGACCAGTTCTGGAGAACTGGTAGTGGAAATTTTGAGTAGTTCAGAGAACCGGCAAATATCACCTCTGGCTGGCCCCACTCCCATCTATTCTCTGCCCTCCCGAGTCCCAGCTGATTGGCTGGGTCTTCTTTTGTTGCCCTGCACAGGAGAACGGAGCTGAAAAGCAGGTTAATGGGGCAGGGAGGGAATGGGATTTTGCAGTAACCTTTCCCCTGGAGTGGGGGAATGGAGATTTTGCAGTATCCTTCCCCTGCCATGCCCACCAAGCCATGCCCACCACTGATCCCCATGGTCACATGATCAAAATTCCAGCTCTATTTGGACAAATTGAAGGTTTATTTCATCAATCTGAAATCCTTCAACAACCATCATATTTAACTGCATTTTAATAATTAAAATAGCACACTTTTCTGATTAAAGGATACACCATCAATTTTAATCTCAGGCAAGCCAAAATACCATCTAAGAAAGGATGATGACTGAATTAGATACTTATTACTGTGAGGTCTTACATTTATTCATGCATTACAGTTCAAAAGTCTAAAAAAATATGAGTTATTACTTGAAATGTACATACGTATCTCAGTCCATAATAATATAGTTTGTATATTATCTACTCTCCAGATTCAATGTTTTACTGTAATAAAACATTATAAAAACAAACTGCTCATTTGGGAGATAGTGGCCAACAGAGTCTATTTGGTATTATTATCAGTCAAATTTTCTGCACTGATTTGCAAATCTGAGATCTTGACTGCAGGTAAGAAGAGTCAGAGGGGAGGTTTTGAGGTGAAAGGTAAATAGGGATGAAACCTGAGCTGCTCAGGAATTAGCAAGAGGCCACTTGAAGGGTAAAGAACTTGCACTGCAATTATATAGAAAGGGTGTGTGAAATCGTTATGTGAGTATGGTAATTTAGGGGAAGAGAAGACTTTAGGTTGATGGTAATCTCAACTTCCAATCTAGTTTGAACATTCTGGGAGCCCAGTTGCTGTATTGTTAGTGCCTTGGTCCAGGGATGGGATCCGACCAATATAACTACCAGTTCTGTCACTCTGCGTCCCACACAGATGCGCACGTACATTGCCTGAGTCGTGCAAGTGCAATTTACGACCTGCTGAGCTGCCTGGACAGCTGAGCAGTGCTGCGTGCAAGTGCGCCGCAGTTGGAAAGCCCTTTTTTCCTGCTTTTTCAACCACAGCTGTGTCGCGCAAAGAAACTGCAGTTGAAAATGCAGGAAATAAAAGTCAGGTAGGAGCCCGGGTGGATGGGTGGGCCAAAACAGCAGCAGACATAGAACTGGTTCTGTGTCTGCTGCTCTTCAGAGCAACCAGTTCTACAGAAGTGGACAGAACCGGTAGAATCCCACCCCTGCCTTGGCCTCAGGTGCTTTAATGCCAGATCTGTCTGCAACAAAATGATATTCATCTATGATCTGGTGTGAATAGGGCAGCAGATCTGGCATATATGATGAAAATGTGACGAGGTGATGATGACAATATTGTTTTGCTGCAAGTCCATCTAGATTTTTGATTTGGATGCTGTCTCAATGTCTAGGTTGGGGGCATGGTTTGGATCCTAAGGAATACTTTATCTGTGGTCAGGGATTATGTTCCTGAGGTATTGGAATGTGACTTCATATATTTAATATTGGGATACAGAGACCAGATTTGGATACCTAGTGTACCAATTCTTTGCTACTCACCCCCGATTAACTGTATAATTGTACAATTATATAGTTATAAAAAGTAAAATCATTAAGAGTTGAACATTACTTCCTGTGGAACAGCTGCACTGGCTTCCAATTCTTTTTTGATAGATTCAAAACACAAATGATGGCTTTTAAATCTTCAAATTGTTTGGGAAGAAGATATCTGAACATTGCTTTTTCTGGAAAAATGAACTCATCTGTTGATATTTGAAGACGATCTTGTGTAACCGTCAACCTCCCCCAAGCCATTTCATTGAGACCTTTATTCTTATTATTTTATTTTTTTTTAGAAGAAGCTCATTCCCCATTCTCAATAGCAATTTCTCTAAAATTGGGGAAAGATTTTGGTATGGAATGTTTACTTGCTATAGAAATTGACAGCTGTTTCTCAATTTTAAGATATTTTCTTATTGTTGTGACAAGGTGTTTTTTCTTCTGCTAATACTTTGCATTTTTCCTTCCAGAACAATAAATATTATATTTATTATGAGTTCTTTCAAAGTTGACAATGGGCTGGTGGAATATAATTATTTGATATAAACCAATACGCTCCAAGATTAACTCTTAATTCATTCTTATCTCAGTCTTTTCCATTGCCAATATCTCTCTCAGGAATACTCTCCAATTAAAGGCATTTTAAATAGACCCAATAGATATGCAAAATAGGGAAGGTGTAAGAAGTGAAATTAATAGGCTTTCAGAATTAGGTTTCTTAGACATTTGACAACTATAATTTTATATACAAATATAGCTTGAACAATTATTACTATGCAAATGCATATTTATGACAAACTGCTTAAGAGTGAGAGGCACCATATGATTCCATTCCCCAGATTAAAATTCAATTACTTTAAACTGCCCTACACTATTGTAAATTGCTTTGGCTCTGACTGCACTGATTCTGATATATTCTCACTGACTAATGGTTACTTGGCTCTAACAGGAAAATGAACTGGTGCACAAACTGCTGACCATTATGGATCCACAGAATATGGTTGAAGGTTAACAAGGAAATGCAGCTCTAAGCTTAATTTTGGGCACTTTTCATAATTTAAATCAATCAGTTATGTTTAGCAAGTTCAGACTATAATAAGTAGGTAGACATTTTAATGAATAATATTCATTCATATATCTTATTATAAGAAGCTAAATCTCAATGAGTTTTGCATTGATTATACATTTATAGAAGTAGGTTTAGTAGAATTAATTGAAGTACCTTTTATCACTAGAGTACAACTTGAATCTCCAGTACTCCCATGATATCTCATTACAACACACAAAGAAATGAGTGCCTATATTTAATTAAAATAATTATAATTACATTGCATACCTATAATTACAAATCCATTGTTTCAGTTGAAGTAAGATATGGAAGGCACTCTTGCAACACTCAACAGAATATTTAAAGATGAGAAGACAGGATCAAAATGAAACAATTTTCTCTGATACACATAAGCAAATTAAATATCCTTGTTTAAATATCCATTAGCTTATCAAAGATACAAAAATGTATGTATGTCTATCATCTATCTATCATCAATCATCATTATCTATCTATTGTCTATTACCTATCATTTATTTCTATGGGATATGATATCTGATCAGAACTTCCATCAATTTCTTTCCAAAATAAGTCAATCAAGAAGAATTACAGGATTTGATATTTTTTAAAATTCCAATTAGTGAAATTTCCAAATGAGGTTGTAAAACTACATATTGGATTCTAATAAGCTATTAATTCTTTGTTCTTTTAATTATCTTTGTTTAGTCTATTTTGCATGTGCCTGGTCTCTGTTTAGATCCTGAAGTATTTCCTTTAAGGATTTTGGGAATTATTATTTCAATCTGAGTTATTTTCTTTTGCCTTATTATTTTTCAGCATTCCCAAATCAACAAATACTACATTCTATTAGATCATGCAGACACAGGCTATAGTATTTGAAATAAATATTTGTAAGTCCCAGCCATTGTATGAGTTAATGAATCCAACCATAAGGATATTAGAGATATTGAACTATTCCAGAGATATTGGATTCTAAAACTTTTAAAAAGAGAAGCCCTTTCCAAAACCTCTAACTTCCCTTTTCTGTAAATTCCTCATGGTTGAGCTGAAGGTATATTTAAGACTTGCTGAACTAAGTCAATCTTTTTCAGCATCAATTTCTTCAATGATTGTGGAACATTAAGTTTTATAATTAGTTGGATCCATTCTTCCCTCTATCCATACAATATTTCTTAGGCCACTGGTTACCACACTATCCCAAAGCACAGTAGAGCTATCCCTGAATTTAGTAATACTTTCTTTAAATGTGTCACCCTTTTTTCCACAAATGTATTCTATCTGTTATCGCTGGACAGTTCAGTTTTGTTTCATCAGGCCCGAATACTTCGTTCCAAAACTTTTCAGGATGATGAAGATGCTGATTTTATCAAGGTGTGTGTGTGTGTGTGTGTGTGTGTGTGCACGCGCGTTCATGGACACACATGTGTGCATTGGGGGGTGGTAGGTTGTTGGTTGGGTTGTTGACATAGGTTTGATAATAACTCATAATAGTGGAAAAACATTCCTTGTGGTGACTTTCCCATTACAGCCATTATTGTATAAGCAACATTGTACTGTAAACTACTACTACACCAGTGCTAAAGGTCTGAGTAGGTAATTTGTAGTGATCATTTTGCAGATCTGACCTTTCAGGCAGTTCTAGCAAAGGTTTTTCATGGTTCCAGAACTTCCTTTGACTTCAACAATTACATCTGATTTCAACTTTTTCACACAGCTGAAATTGCCAGCTGAAATTGGATACATTTAAAGATTATATATAGACTTCCTCTGCTCTTGTGCAGAAAACAGATTGCAGCAAAATTAAATATTCAGTCCCAAAACACTGGAACTAAAATCCCCCTGAGACTATAAAGTAGTCTAGTTAATTTTTGTTGTCTACCCTTGTATATGAAAAAGTGAAAGCAACACAGCCTTATTTCCTAGAGAGACTTATCCTTCTGGATTCCTCCAAAGCAACAAATTGCTCATGAACTTGGGATTTGTCAGTATTTCAGAGGGAACTACTTTTCACTCATACATACACACCCGTGTACACACAAAGATAGAATAGCTTCAACTGCCCCAGTTTGAACCAGAATTCAGCCAAATTAAACTCATAATCCTATAAAACAGAAAAAAAAACTTGCCTTTGTCCAGCTTCTCTTATAAATGAATTCCTAGACTAAATATAGAAAAAAGTAATTGATTTATTCTGAGCATCATAATTGGAGAAAAGAATAGAGTTCTAAAAGTTGACATGATTACAGGAAAAATAAGAATATCTTCATGGTTAATTTAAAAGGAAATATACATATACTTTTATATTCAATGTAAATACATATACTTTCATATTCTCTGTTATATAAATAATATTCTGTGCTATATTCTGCTAATATATATATTACATATACAAAATATATATATAGGAATTGATTATACTACATTTCTTCTGCTTTTCTTCAGTACTTTATAGAAAAATAATAAAAACACTTGTTTTTATTGTTAATATTTTTACTTTACAATATATGCAAGTAAGTTAACTACTAATTCTAATACCATCTAATTCTTATGAGTGAATATTTTTTGGGCTTAATCATGGACAGAATCATGCACCATATGATATAAAATGCAAAAAAAACCAGCAGAAATTTTCTAAACAGAAAGTTACTTTACCTTTGAAGAAACAGTCTTTGTTGTGAATAATGTAAATTTTCTTCTTTTGCAAGCATGAAGCTCGATGCAGTTCACAATGATTTTCATAGAATTTGCCATCTGATCCACACACTGGCATGTAACTGGGCTTGCAATCATCTATGCATCTACAGTCAGGTTGATTAGTCTCCTTGTTCACAATACATTGACTTCCCCGTTCACAATACTTTTTTTCACATGACGCATGGAGCCCATCTTGCCCATAAAGCACTTAAAAAGAAGGGAAAAAATTCCAGCATGAATAATCAAGCAGAATCACTGGAGGAAATTTTTCTTGTATGGCAACAGAGCATTACAGTATATCCAACATGCATTGATGAGCTAATGTCAAGGAAGATGTATTGAATGTAGACATGTTCCACAGTGTGGCATCCATGTAACATGCAAGACTACATCTGTTGATTTCATCTTAATAAATAAAGTATATATATTAGGTATATATTAATATATAAGGTTATATATATATATATATATATATATATATCTGGCATTCAGCTTTGTTTGAGTATTTTCCCACGTCATAGTACTGGTGCTTTTAAAGTTGTAGCAACGTTTCAGCAGAATCTGAATTCTGAATTCAGAATTCTGCTGAAACGTTGCTACAACTTTAAAAGCACCACTACTATGACGTGGGAAAATACCCGAACAAAGCTGAATGCCAGACATGTAAGTACCTGCGAAAACTGAAGAAAACAAATATATATATATATATATATATATATATATATATATATATATATATATATATATATGTATGTATATATATATATATATATATATATATATCTCAACAGTGAAAAAGCCTGATGATATGGAATCTTTTCAAAAAGCCTCTTGTGTGACAAGAGGCTTTTTGAAAAGATTCCATATCATCAGGCTTTAGATAATAATATAGTATTTTTTAAGTCTCTTATGCAACCTACCATGCTATTTAATCTATTATTTCATCTTATTCTTATTAATAATGGCAGGCCATCAGCCTGGTATTTTTGTATCCTTCCAACATAGTTACTATTTTTTTTCATTGTCATCAATAATTAATTAGCAAAACACAAACCCATAAGCCTATGGATATTTAAAGTTGCAATGCTAGCTTACACAGTAAAGATTATCTTTTGTTCTTTCAGTTTAGAAGTGGGGCTTTTTTTTGAAACAGGAATCCATAATAGCGCACTGCAAGTCTTTTTAAGGAGCAAACAATTAATAGCAGTTATTGCAGAAAATGTTAAGCAAATACAATACTTGCCATAATCAAGCTTCGATGAGGCATTCAAATATCCATCATGGAAAGAACATGGAAGGACTGCCTGACACAATCAGAAGTCCATTTCTGGAACTTTTTATGTCAAACTAAAAGGTCTGGAAACAGGTTGTAACTTTTTAGCCAAATTTGGCTGAAATTCATTTTCAGCCATTCTAGATCAACATGGGAAATGCTGACTAGTAAAAAAGGTATTCGGCTTTATTATAGCATTTATGTATTTTTATACTGGTAACATATTATGAGCAGTGGATGTACAGTGTTTCTGAATAATGCTCATGCAGATGGAATAAATTGGGGTGACACACTCCCCAAATCAATACTTTAAAGTAAGAAATTGACAAAGCTATTGGGTTGTTCTTGAACAGCTTTGTTTTAAATATACAACTGAGTTGACTGACATTGTCAGTCTCCAATCATTAGCATAATTTCTGACAATTAGAAGATTATTGTGTACTGCTAATTATAATAAGTGTTAGAGCATCACAAAGGATGATGTAAAAAACAAAACAATGGTTGATTTTCAGTATATTGTTTGCTTTAACGTCGTCGTTTCAAAAAGCTTCAGTACAGAAGACAGAGATTCTAATCTAACTGAAGCCCATATTGATTTGATATATCAAATTACATAGATCAATAGCTTTACATGTTTAAAAATAAAAAATGTATATATTCTTCTGACAAGTATAGTTAAACATTTATTTTCATCACTGTGGACTGAAAGGAAAGGTATCTGGTATTGGAAGCTTAACTGCTTCACTCAATAACTCATTAAAATTCCACAAGGCTTGGAGATGCTGAGGAGTATTGACATTTTTCCTGAATCATAATAAACTAGAAGGTCAAAGTGTCCAAGTGTCACAAAAATTACAGTCCCTAAGTGGCATGTCTGAATATCCTTTATTCGCTTTACTAATTGTTCAATGTGCCCCTGAAACAATATTCATGGAAATGCTAATAGTAACCTATATACAACCTGACTTGCCAAGGTCACTTCCAATTACAGGATATACAATGCTTAAACACATTGTTCAGTACTGAATACAGAAGCCCTTCAGAAGAAAATGAGCACAGCATTAATCATCAAATTAATCTTTATGTTAAAAAATGATAATTACTTCTGAAGATTTTTTTAAAATAAAAAATCAGCACGTGCATTCAAGCTGCTTTCTATACTAATATAGACTTTGGGAAACTCTAAACCATCTTCTTGGAGAAGGGAGGATGAGAGAGGGCTGCTTGCCAAATCTCTCCAGAAGCCCCTCAAAAATATGTGTGCAGGAAGAATTGTATAATTATTCAAAATATTTTGGTCATTGCTTAATGACAAGAAATGAATGTCACTGCTTAATGAAAGAAATGAATATTTAAAAGAAACAACAGATAAGGGAAATAACCTTTAGGGTCTTAACTTTTAAAAGAAGTTACAATTTAACAGCAAAAGTCTACCTACAATGTATAGGTAGTCCTCAACATATAGCTACAATTGAGCTCAAAATTTCCATTGTGAAGCAAGACAGTGATTAATTTTGCCCTATTTAACTACCTTTCTTGCCACCATTGTAAAGTGAATCACTTCAGTTGTTAAGTTAATAACATGGTTGGTAGGTGAATCTAGCTTTCCCATTGACTTTGCTTGTCAGAAAATTGTCAGAAGGTTGCAAAAAGTGATAACATGACCCCTGGACATTGCAACCATCATAAATACATGCTAATTGCCAAGCAACTTCTGATCATATGAACACAGGATGCAACCGTTGTGTGAAAAACAGTCATCAACCACATTTTTCAGTGACATTCTAACTCCAAACAGCCACTAAACAAATGTTTGTGAATCTAGGGCGACTTTGTTTTGTATTTGAATCCCACTTTTATTATTTTTACAGATAACTCAAAGCAGCAAACCTACTCAACATATCTTCCTCCTACTATTTTTCCCACAACAAGTTTGAGAGGTGAATTGGATTGAGAGTGTGTGACTGGCTCAAAAATCATCCAGCTGGTTTTCATGACTTAAGGAGGAACTTGAATTCACATCAATATCCTACTTTCTAGCCTGTAGCCTTAACCAATAGACCAACCAACTGGCTAATTGGGAAAAAAATGTAGCATTGCTAATCCCAAGGCCATATTAATATGTATCATCACGCTGGAAATTAATGATAGAATAAAAGACAAAAACAAGATGCCAGTCCATATTGGAAAATATCTGAGCCACAATATAATATTTCAGTGAACAAATGCTTTGGTAGGAACTTTAGTCCATCTCATCTGTTCCATTTTTTTAGAGAGGCCTTGAAAATGCAGGTGAAAATATCCACATTTGAACATTTTGCATAAAATGCATTACTGCATTTTCCCATATCAAAAAATTTCACCTACAACATTCAAAAACAGCACCTGCAGGTGATGAGAGTTAAAGAAAGATAAGAAACTGGAAGATTTCCAAATCTTTTCTAATGCCCAGAATTTAGTGTTTGTTGCGGGACTGTCCATAAATAACTCTATTACTGTGGAGAAATCTGCATAGACACATCATGTTTCTCATTTAAAAATATTGAAGAAATAATGGTATCCTTTATATTTCTTGAATCAGGGTCTAGAAATACTGGTTCAATTATTAGTTAAATGAAGTAGAGGCAAAATGTTGGGCAAAATGTAACTTCAATAAAGCACTAGTATGTTCATTGTACCAGGGTGTTTTTTTCCAAAAGGCATCTGGACTTTCTCGGTTTTT
This sequence comes from Hydrophis major, assembly GCA_033807585.1. Taxonomy (NCBI): domain Eukaryota; kingdom Metazoa; phylum Chordata; class Lepidosauria; order Squamata; family Elapidae; genus Hydrophis; species Hydrophis major. The sequence goes on along the minus strand of CM066329.1, from coordinate 140,209,735 downwards.
TACTTTGAAAATATTTAATTTCAGCTCAGTTCTAACATCAGTTCTGAAACTGGCATTCTGCGGAACTCTGGGAGTTGAAGTCCACACATCTTAAAGTTGTTAAGGTTGAGAAATACTATTTTAAACTATTATAAGACAGCAACCCAAAATTTCCTAAATCTTTTCTGCCACCCAACTCTAACCCAGAGTGTTAAGCATCATTATAGTACATCCACAATGGGCTGATGGATCATATGATCATGTCTCTACAGAAGTCCAAACATGCTTCTGGAATTTTATTAGCACACAAGCAGAAAGCCTAACTTAATCATTTATGGTCTACATACTTTGCCATTAGGAATAAACTCAAACTAACATATTCTTCTAGAGCAGGGCTGTCAAACTCGTAGCCTATGGACTGAATGTGTCATGCGTTGGCCACACCCACACCTGGTTTAGCAAAGAGAGAAAAAATCTTGATATGTCACATGATGCCGCAGTGACAACGCAAGTATGACATCCCTGTTCTAGAGGAAACATTTGCTGTCTTCCTGCAAGTGGTGGGAGACATAGTTCCACTTGGAGTTAAGTCCTTTTACTTTCAGCTGCTAGCCAGGACCAATGATTTAAAGAGATTATGGAAAATCAGTTTGGTATAATGACTAAAATATTCACTTAGAAACCAGGTTCTCCTAGTTCTGGTTCTCCCTTAGGCATGAAATCCATCTGAGGGCCTTTGGCCAAGTTACCCTCTCTTAGTGTTATGGACTAAGCCAACGCGCCAGTAACAACCCTAATAGCTTTACTTTAACAGCAGGCTCATAATCCTACACTTCTCATTGGCCCGCGAATAGTGAGTCGTGATTGGTCGTTTCTGGCCGATCTGATTGGCTGACAGCGGGTCACTCTGATTGGACGCTTGTTAGAGCGGTAAACTCAAATCATTGGTTGTTTTGACAGCAGCCAGCTCTATAAAAGCGCTGCTGCTGCCCAAGCATTTTGCTCTGTTCTTAAGTCACTAATAAAGAGTTGAATTAGTTAAGTCACTAATAAAGAGTTGAATCACAGTTTGATGTCTCGTCTCCGTTCCTTGCGCCCATGCTCAGGATTTAACACTGGCGATGAGGATGGGATGCGGAGACAATAGAGCTGACTAAACACTCATCGAACAAGACAGAGCACGTGGCTGAGAGCGCACGCAACAAACGGCAGAAGAAGGCGGAGCTTCGTGCCGGCGTTACAGCTGCGATCTCGGGGCTCTGAGATCGCAGCTGATATTTTCGCCCCTGGTCGGTCCTAACGGACCTAAATCGTCCCGGAGAGACGGTGATTGTGAAGGGCGCTGTTCCAGGATCCCAGAGACATCGCAAAGTCTCTGGTTAGATTCGGAAGAAGCCCTTTTGCTGGCGGCGGAGAGGCAGCCTCCATAGCTGCTGAAGTCGGGACAGCTCCGAAAAGAAAGTGACTGGATTGAAGTGTGTCGGTTGGGTGAGAAAAACTCTTTTGTGTTGAAAATTCGCTGAGATTGGAAAGTTCATTCTGAAGAGAGGAGGAAGCTGTGGGATTTTTTTTTTTTGACTGAAATTGTTTGAGCGGTGTTTTTAAAGTGTTGTCAAATTGAGGCTTGGGGTGTTTTTTTTTTTTCTTTTTTTTCTATATTCTTTGGGAAAGATTTTACTGTGACTTAGGTAACCGGACTGAATTTTCTTATATATATACTTTTAGGCTCCCTTTGACTTTTTTATTTTTTTTAGGATAGAGGCTTCCTTTGGTCATTTTTTTCTTTTTTTTGTATATATTAATTCTTTTTTCCGGTTGGGGCTGAGAAAGAGCATTAAGAAACTTTGTAACACTGCCAACTAGAGGCTTGAAAGTATTCTATCTGAATTGGAGAGAATTGCAAAAAGACCTCATCTCAAGGACTTTTTAATGTGATAAGATAGAGGGAGAGCACAGCAAAATATTATTGCAGGTGCTTTCCTGGACTGTTATCAATACTTGAGGTTTGGCTTTGAAGTTGCTGGAGAAGAGAGTCATAACAAGAGCCTTGGATAAATAACAAAGTGCAGTGTGTTTTCTTATATGGACCCCATTTGTTAGCTTTTTTTTTTAAATCTTAATTTTTAGTAATATTTTTATTTTTGCCTTTTATTTTAAAGGGAAAGCCTCAGAGTTTTTTCTCTTTTCTTCTTTATTTTTTTTTTCCTTTTTATTGGGACTTTTTTGCTTTTCATATTTATCTTTTTGGATTATTCTGTTGTTGTGGTTGATTTTTTTTTGTTTTTTTTTCTTCTTCCTCTTTTGGATTATTTTTTGGATTATTGAGATTTCTTAATTGGATTAAGGTGTGAAGAACCTGAAGGAATTTTTTGTTTTTTGTTTTTCTTCTCTCCCTTTTTGCTTTTTCCTTTTTCTTTTGCTTTTAATCAATATTATTATTTTTGGATTTGTTTGTTTTTTCCTTTTTATTTTTTCCTTTTTTATGGTGGATTATCTCGTAATTGGATTAGGGTCTAGAAGAACCCGAAGATCTGTCTTCTTCCTTTTTTTCTGTTTCTTCTTTGGTTTCGTGTTTTTTACTATTGGAGTTCTCCATTTTGGATTATAATTGGCTGCCCTACCAGTTGGGTTAAAAGTTAAGAAGAATTTGAAGTTTTGCAAACATTGAAATGAGCAAGAAACCAATACCATCTGGCATTGCTGCTTCTACCTCTGCTTCCCCACCAGCTGGAGGACAACGTTTAATTCAGACAATGTTGAAGCAAGATAAGGAACAAGAAAAAATAACTTTACAGTTACAGATGATTATGCAAGGAATTCAAGAACTTAAGACAAAATCAGATATTATTGAACAAAGAACAGAAAATATTGAACAAAGAATAGAGAAGACTGATGAAAAAGTGGAAAATATTAAACAAATGATGGTTAAGTATGAGGAGAAATTCCAAAAAATTGAGGAAGAAGGAAAACAAAGAGAGAAGAAGATTGAAAATATTGACAGCAGATTAACAGCGGTCGAACAAGAAAAAGGTGGGATGCTGAGGTGGGAGATGGAAAGGTCAGAATTTTACCTCAGATTTCAAAATATAGAAGAGGAAAAAGGAGAAAATTTGGCAGCAGTAATGATAGAAATTTTGGCAGATGCTTTGGAAATTACAGAGGAAAAGATGATGGATGGAATAGATGAGATATATCGAGTCTATACAAGATATGCGATGAGAAATAAATTACCCAAGGAAGTCCATATTAGATTTACCAAAAGATCCATTAAAACGCAAATATTACAAGTAGCAAGAGAGAAAACACTGAAATACAAGGGTAAAGAGGTTGTGGTTTTAAAACAAATACCTAGAAGAGTGAGAGAGATGAGAAGAGAATATCGATTTCTGACCAAAATACTATTGGAAAACGAAGTGAATTATAGATGGCTGATTCCAGAAGGACTAGTGTTTGGGTGGCAAGAGCAGAGATATAGAATTGATTCAATTGAGAAAGCAGAACTTTTTCATGCAGAATTTTTTGGAGGAAGAAGAGAGGAAGCAGAGAAAGAGGCCTTATCAATTGAGTTTCAAGATGAACAACTGGAGATTGAAAAAGAGAAAGGAGCAGCAGGGGGACAGATGGATAATAAAGAACAGCGTGAAGTGAGATCCACGAGAGCTGTTAGACCTAAATATAAAGCATAATCATGGAGGAAAAAAAACTGATTACAATGAATATAAACGGACTTAATTCAGCTGTTAAAAGAAGGAAAACTTTTCATAAATTAGAGAAATTAAAATTTGATATAATTTGTTTACAAGAAGTTCACATTAAAAAACAACATGAACAATTGTTATTACAGCCAAAATTAGGGAAAACATTTACCTCTTTGACTCAATGTAAGAAAAGAGGTGTGGTTTTATATATTAAAGAGGCTATTCCAGCAAAATTGATTTACTCGGATGAAGATGGAAGAGTATTAATGGTAGAAATAATGGATAATAATATAAAAATACTCTTGATTGCAATTTATGCTCCGAATGATAAACAAGGAGAGTTTTATAAAAAACTGCATATGAAAATAATTGGACTGGACTATGTTAATATAATTATGATGGGAGATTTTAATGGAATTGTGGACAATAAACTGGACTATATAGCAACAACAACAAAGCAAAATAGAAAGGCTCTCCCAAGGTCCTTTTTTAAAATGACAGATGAATTAACTTTAAAAGATATTTGGAGAGAAAGAAACGTTAAAGCTAAACAATATACTTTTTATTCAAATAGACATTTATCATGGTCCAGATTAGATATGATTTGGATCTCAACAGAACTAATATCTAATATTAAAGAAACAAGCATTGAAACAAGTACCTGGGCAGATCATAGCCCAATGACAATTAAATGGAAGGGACAAAAAAAAAGATCAAGATGGACATTAAATAATACTATTTTAAAGGAGAAAGATTTTACACAATGGATGGAGAAGGAATTGGCTTTTTTCTTTCGAGAAAATAAAAAAGAGGATACTTCAACGCAAAATGTGTGGGACACTATGAAGGCATATGCTAGAGGTTTGATAATAGATTATACAAGAAAAAAGAATATTAGGAAACGGCAAGCTTCTAAGGCCTTGGAAAATGAGTATAAAACTCTTGAAAAAGAATTACAGAAAATGCCACAGAAAAAGGATATTAAATTGAAGCTGGATGTAACTAAACATAAAATGGATTTAATAAAGAAAGAAGAATTGGCACAGAAAATTAGAAACTCTAAACAGAATTATTTTGAAGATGCAAATAAACCAGGTAGATGGCTAGCATATAAATTGAGAAAAGAGAAGGAATCAAGAAAAATATTGAAGTTAATAGATGAACAAGGCCAAGTTTGTTATGGGAATAAGGAGAAAAAAGAAATTATCTGAGATTTTTATGGGCAATTATATAAACAAGAGAATATTGATGAAGGAAAAGTCAAACAGTATTTACAGGAAGCTAATCTACCAAAGATACCGAAAGAGACTGAAGAAATGCTAGAAAGCAATATAACAATGATGGAACTAAATGAAGCATTTAAGAGACAAAATAATGGGAAAGCTCCGGGCCCAGATGGGCTTCCAGTAGAATTTTATAAAACATTTCAAGAATTATTGAGCATCCCATTGTTAGAAGTTATGAATGAAGTTATGTTAAAAAAGATGATACCTAAAACATGGTCAGAGGCTTATATTACACTTATACCAAAGGAAGAGACTGACCCATTGCAAATTAAGAATTATAGACCTATTTCTTTATTGAATGCAGACTATAAAATCTTTGCTTCAATCTTAGCAGAAAGACTTAAAAAATATTTAAATAATTTTATTCACTCAGATCAAAATGGATTTCTGCCAAAGAGACAAATTAGAGACAATATGAGAGTAATCTTGGACACTTTGGAATATTATGAGACTCATCCTGAAAAGCAAATGGCTTTGATATTCCTAGATGCTCAAAAAGCATTTGACAACGTGAACTGGAGATTTATGTTATTATTATTGGAGCAGATGGGTTTTGCTAAAAAATTTATTCAAGCAATAGAAGCTATATACAATAAACAGACAGCAAGGGTAATGATGGAGGGGGAACTTACAGATTTTATTAATATAAGAAAAGGCACAAGACAAGGATGCCCCCATCTCCTTTGTTATTTGTGTTGACCTTGGAAGTCTTGAATAAAAATATTAGGGATGATAAAAGCATAAAAGGAATGAAAATTAAGAAGGAAGAATTTAAGCTACAAGCTTTTGCTGATGATTTAGCTTTTATTTTGGAAGATCCGATTGAAACAGCTCCAAAGTTACTGGAAAGGATAGAGTCATATGGAGAGGTGGCTGGTTTGAAAATAAACAAAGATAAAACAAAGATTTTGACAAAGAATATTGAGACAGAGAGAAGAATTGGCAGATCTTTTGAAAATTCAAGTTACAAATAAGGTTAAGTATTTGGGGATATATTTGACAACAAGATGTAGCACATTAAAGGAGAATAATTATATTAAACTTAAACAACAGATAACTACAGATTTGAAGAAGTGGGAAAACTTGCAATTGTCATTAATAGGGAGAATTTCAACAATTAAGATGAATATCTTACCTAGAATTTTATTTTTGTTTCAAACAATACCAATAAGGCTTGGAAAAGACTATTTTGAAGATTTAAATAAAATTATGTTGAAGTTTATATGGCAAGGTAAAAAAGCGAGAATAAAGCTAAAGCTTTTGCAAGATGCTAGAATTAGAGGAGGTTTTGGTCTGCCTAATTGGGAATTGTATTATCAAGCTGCAAGTTTGATGTGGGTCAAAGAATGGATAACATTAAGGAAACATAGGTTGTTGACATTAGAAGGGCATGATTTGCTGTTGGGTTGGCATGCTTTTTTATGGTATAAGGGAACTAAAACACAGGGTTATTTTAGAAGACATTATGTACGGGAGTCTTTGTGGTTAAATTGGGAGAAGATAAAAAGACAATGTTATTTGAAAATTCCAGTTTGGTTATCGACCATTGAAGCATTTTCCTATCCTATAATTTACAAGAAGGAACAAACAGTTAGATATGGGGAACTTTTGGATGAAAAGGGTGAACTTAAATCGATCCAAAACTTAGAAGAACAAGGTATAAGGATGAATTGGTTTTCATATGCACAAATACACTCAAGGTATGATGAAGATTCTAAAACGGAGGGATTTTATGATAAACAGACTGATTTAGATAAGATCTTGATGGGTACTGATGAGAAGGTGATTAAAAAATTATATGGTTATTTACTGGGAATGAAATTAGAGGAAGAACAAGTCAAAGAAACTATGATTGTTTGGGGGAAGAATTTTGGATATGGGATTGATTTGGAGAAATGGCAGAAATTGTGGTCTCAAAATTATAAAATGACAATGTCAACAGCATATAAAGAAAACTTGTATAAGATGTTTTACAGGTGGCACTTTCCTCCGACAAGAATAGCAAGAATGTTTAAGAACAAATCTGAAAAATGCTGGAAATGTCATCAGATACCCGGCTCGTATTACCATATGTGGTGGACTTGTGAGGATGCTAGAAAATATTGGACTATAATTCGCATGTGGTTGGAAAAAATGACAAAGAAACATATAGATTTGAAACCAGAGATCTTCTTATTGGGAATTTTACCTGATATATATAGTAAAGATTTGAAATACCTGATTGTAAATGTATTAACAGCGGCCAGGATTGTATTTGCTAAAAATTGGAAGAATGAGAAAATACCATTACAGGAAGAAATTATTAAGAAAATATTGGAATGTGCTGAGATGAGCAGATTGACATTTGAAATTAGAGAGCAAGAGGATAAACAATTTTATGAAATTTGGGATCTTTTTTATAAATGGCTAGATGATAAAATACGATAATAGAATATTTAGAATGCTAGATAGTAAGGAATATCTTTATTTTGTCATTATTTTGTTATTTGATATTATATTTATAAAGGATTTTTTAGGATTGATTTGATATGACTAGATGATTTGTTATAGAGTAAACTGGTTTAAAGTATTGTTAGCTCATTAAGCATAAATGATTAAAAATATAGTCAAAAATTTCTTTTTTTTTAGTGATATTAGGATATATAAGTTTGGATTGACAATATGAGTTGTTATGTAACATAATTGTAATTGAGACTACAGAATGAATGCACAAAAATGATGAACCAACTGACACACTGGATGTATATATAAGATTTGATGTTTTTATGTTTTGTTTGTCTTGTTTGTTTGTAGAAAATTAATAAAAACTTTTTTTTAAAAAAAAAAATAACTCATTAAAATTCCACAAGGCTTGGAGATGCTGAGGAGTATTGACATTTTTCCTGAATCATAATAAACTAGAAGGTCAAAGTGTCCAAGTGTCACAAAAATTACAGTCCCTAAGTGGCATGTCTGAATATCCTTTATTCGCTTTACTAATTGTTCAATGTGCCCCTGAAACAATATTCATGGAAATGCTAATAGTAACCTATATACAACCTGACTTGCCAAGGTCACTTCCAATTACAGGATATACAATGCTTAAACACATTGTTCAGTACTGAATACAGAAGCCCTTCAGAAGAAAATGAACACAGCATTAATCATCAAATTAATCTTTATGTTAAAAAATGATAATTACTTCTGAAGATTTTTTTAAAATAAAAAATCAGCACGTGCATTCAAGCTGCTTTCTATACTAATATAGACTTTGGGAAACTCTAAACCATCTTCTTGGAGAAGGGAGGATGAGAGAGGGCTGCTTGCCAAATCTCTCCAGAAGCCCCTCAAAAATATGTGTGCAGGAAGAATTGTATAATTATTCAAAATATTTTGGTCATTGCTTAATGACAAGAAATGAATGTCACTGCTTAATGAAAGAAATGAATATTTAAAAGAAACAACAGATAAGGGAAATAACCTTTAGGGTCTTAACTTTTAAAAGAAGTTACAATTTAACAGCAAAAGTCTACCTACAATGTATAGGTAGTCCTCAACATACAGCTACAATTGAGCTCAAAATTTCCATTGTGAAGCAAGACAGTGATTAATTTTGCCCTATTTAACTACCTTTCTTGCCACCATTGTAAAGTGAATCACTTCAGTTGTTAAGTTAATAACATGGTTGGTAGGTGAATCTAGCTTTCCCATTGACTTTGCTTGTCAGAAAATTGTCAGAAGGTTGCAAAAAGTGATAACATGACCCCTGGACATTGCAACCATCATAAATACATGCTAATTGCCAAGCAACTTCTGATCATATGAACACAGGATGCAACCGTTGTGTGAAAAACAGTCATCAACCACATTTTTCAGTGACATTCTAACTCCAAACAGCCACTAAACAAATGTTTGTGAATCTAGGGCGACTTTGTTTTGTATTTGAATCCCACTTTTATTATTTTTACAGATAACTCAAAGCAGCAAACCTACTCAACATATCTTCCTCCTACTATTTTTCCCACAACAAGTTTGAGAGGTGAATTGGATTGAGAGTGTGTGACTGGCTCAAAAATCATCCAGCTGGTTTTCATGACTTAAGGAGGAACTTGAATTCACATCAATATCCTACTTTCTAGCCTGTAGCCTTAACCAATAGACCAACCAACTGGCTAATTGGGAAAAAAATGTAGCATTGCTAATCCCAAGGCCATATTAATATGTATCATCACGCTGGAAATTAATGATAGAATAAAAGACAAAAACAAGATGCCAGTCCATATTGGAAAATATCTGAGCCACAATATAATATTTCAGTGAACAAATGCTTTGGTAGGAACTTTAGTCCATCTCATCTGTTCCATTTTTTTAGAGAGGCCTTGAAAATGCAGGTGAAAATATCCACATTTGAACATTTTGCATAAAATGCATTACTGCATTTTCCCATATCAAAAAATTTCACCTACAACATTCAAAAACAGCACCTGCAGGTGATGAGAGTTAAAGAAAGATAAGAAACTGGAAGATTTCCAAATCTTTTCTAATGCCCAGAATTTAGTGTTTGTTGCGGGACTGTCCATAAATAACTCTATTACTGTGGAGAAATCTGCATAGACACATCATGTTTCTCATTTAAAAATATTGAAGAAATAATGGTATCCTTTATATTTCTTGAATCAGGGTCTAGAAATACTGGTTCAATTATTAGTTAAATGAAGTAGAGGCAAAATGTTGGGCAAAATGTAACTTCAATAAAGCACTAGTATGTTCATTGTACCAGGGTGTTTTTTTCCAAAAGGCATCTGGACTTTCTCGGTTTTTTACTTTGAAAATATTTAATTTCAGCTCAGTTCTAACATCAGTTCTGAAACTGGCATTCTGCAGAACTCTGGGAGTTGAAATCCACACATCTTAAAGTTGTTAAGGTTGAGAAATACTATTTTAAACTATTATAAGACAGCAACCCAAAATTTCCTAAATCTTTTCTGCCACCCAACTCTAACCCAGAGTGTTAAGCATCATTATAGTACATCCACAATGGGCTGATGGATCATATGATCATGTCTCTACAGAAGTCCAAACATGCTTCTGGAATTTTATTAGCACACAAGCAGAAAGCCTAACTTAATCATTTATGGTCTACATACTTTGCCATTAGGAATAAACTCAAACTAACATATTCTTCTAGAGCAGGGCTGTCAAACTCGTAGCCTATGGACTGAATGTGTCATGCGTTGGCCACACCCACACCTGGTTTAGCAAAGAGAGAAAAAATCTTGATATGTCACATGATGCCGCAGTGACAACGCAAGTATGACATCCCTGTTCTAGAGGAAACATTTGCTGTCTTCCTGCAAGTGGCGGGAGACATAGTTCCACTTGGAGTTAAGTCCTTTTACTTTCAGCTGCTAGCCAGGACCAATGATTTAAAGAGATTATGGAAAATCAGTTTGGTATAATGACTAAAATATTCACTTAGAAACCAGGTTCTCCTAGTTCTGGTTCTCCCTTAGGCATGAAATCCATCTGAGGGCCTTTGGCCAAGTTACCCTCTCTTAGTGTTATGGACTAAGCCAACGCGCCAGTAACAACCCTAATAGCTTTACTTTAACAGCAGGCTCATAATCCTACACTTCTCATTGGCCCGCGAATAGTGAGTCGTGATTGGTCGTTTCTGGCCGATCTGATTGGCTGACAGCGGGTCACTCTGATTGGACGCTTGTTAGAGCGGTAAACTCAAATCATTGGTTGTTTTGACAGCAGCCAGCTCTATAAAAGCGCTGCTGCTGCCCAAGCATTTTGCTCTGTTCTTAAGTCACTAATAAAGAGTTGAATTAGTTAAGTCACTAATAAAGAGTTGAATCACAGTTTGATGTCTCGTCTCCGTTCCTTGCGCCCATGCTCAGGATTTAACACTGGCGATGAGGATGGGATGCGGAGACAATAGAGCTGACTAAACACTCATCGAACAAGACAGAGCACGTGGCTGAGAGCGCACGCAACAAACGGCAGAATGACCAGCGGCGCCATACCACCCGCTCCATTTGACCCGGCAAAGGAAGACTGGGACTCGTATATGGACCGCTTCAGATGTTCCTGGAGACCAACAATCTGAAAGATGCTACACCTGGCAAGAAACGAGCGGTGTTCCTGACCCATTGTGGCCTCGCCATTTTTAAAATGGCTAAGGCACTTGCCAAACCGGCGGAAGTGAAGACCATGGATTGGAATAACCTCGCGCCAATCCTCCGGGCCCATTACGCACCCGCAGTACCTTCACTGATATGAAGACATGAGTTTTACCAGAGGGACCAATGGAAGAATGAGAACGTTGGGGACTTCGTAGCCGACCTCTGGAACCTGGGAGGACTCTGTGGTTTTGCAAACCTCGAGGAAGCCATGAGAGATTGAATAGTTCTGGGATTAGATGACCACACTGTGGAGAGCAAGATCATGGCAAAAGGAGACATCAGCCTCACAGATGTCATTGCTGACGCTACTGCCGCAGAAGCAACCAGGAAGTCAGCCGCTCGAATGCGCCGAGCGAACGCACCGCACCGCCAACTCGCTAGTGATAGTACGCCTTCCTCTGAGAGGCACACTATTACCGCCCATCATGAAGACCTCGAATCATCCTCAGACAGTGAGGAAGAGGAGGTCAACTGGCTCCGCTTGGAACGAGAGCAAAGGAACCAGAGACTTCCGTGCCAATGTGCTGGTTGTGGGGCAAACCACCCACGATCAGACTGCAAATTCCTCAACACACTCTGCCATTCCTGTGGGGAAAGAGGCCACATCGCAAAGGTCTGCAGAAGCAAGCGAGAGTCCAGTCCAAGCCGGAGGGAGAATTACCTCCGCTGGGAGACAGGCAAACCACCCGTAAATCGGGACCACCTGAACCACCAATGGAACAACCACTACTACAGAAATCGAGCACCTGCCGCTTCAACGAGACGAGAAGAGGCACACCAAACTATCACTATCAGCCACGCTTCATCACTAGATGCAAGAAGGATCCGAGTAAAGGTCACTATTGAGAATCGACCGTGCGTGATGGAAATCGATTTGGGGTCATCCCTATCAATGGTCTCCTGGAAAACCCTCAAACAGCTGATCCCTGCCATCTGTCACCAGGACCTCAGCACTCAAAGAATCATCCTAAAAGACTACCAAGGGAACAGAATTCCGGTTGTTGGTTCCAGCCACGTCCAAGTATCCTTCAAGGACCGCACCACAACACTTCTCCTGACTGTCATCGATCGTGACCGGCCCAGTTTGTTAGGGTTACAGTGGTTCGCCCCACTCAGAATTGAACTAGCTGGCACCCACCAAACCGGAAGTGATGACTGGGAAGAGGCCCTCATCCAGGAATTCCAGGCAAGTACAAGAGGACCCCTATATTGTTTAATCTCAGTCCTGATGTAGCTTCCATTTGCCTTAAGCCTCGTCAGGTGCCTTTAGCACTCAAGCTAAAGATCAATGAGCAACTGGACAAATTAATAACCCAGGGTGTGTTGGAACCGATTGACCATGCCCGATGGTAAACCCCAATAGTAACACCCATAAAGCCAAATGGATCATTAAGAATTTGTGGGGATTACCGGGACACCCTAAATCATGCGCTTCAGCAGAGAGCTTACCCAGTACCAGTGGTCCAACACCTTCTTCACTCCCTGGGTGGTGGAAAAATATTTGTGAAATTGGACATAGCTCAGGCGAACCAACAGCTACCCGTAGATGCGATGACTGCACAAGCCCGGACAATAGTTACACATAGAGGTGCCTTCAAGTGCAATAGACTCCAATTCAGAGTAAGCATGGCACCGGGCATTTTCCAAAGTTTAATGGAGAGACTATTACAAGGCATAAAAGGCATCGTGCCTTATTTTGACGACGTCTTAATAGCTGCCCCTACTAAAGAATTATTAGAACAACGACTCAGAAGGGTTCTTCAAAAATTTAAAGACGCTGGCCTGAAGGAAAAAAGGGACAAGTGTCAACTTTGTACGGAGAGAGTGGAGTTCCTGGGATACCTTCTCGACAGACAGGGAATCCACCCCACCGAAAAAAAACTAACTGCAATCAAAAACACCCCAAGACCTAGAAATAAGACAGAACTCCAAGCTTTCCTGGGACTCATTAACTTTTATAACATCTTCTTGCCCCAGAAGGCGACCATAGCCGAGCCCCTACATAGACTTCTCGACAAAAAGGCTTCCTGGGTCTGGGGACGGCGTGAAGAACGAGTATTTCAACAAGTAAAAGACCTCTTAACTTCTGATGCTGTATTGATACAATACAACAAGACTCTACCCTTAACGGTTACCTGTGACGCCTCACCATTTGGAGTGGGAGCCATTTTAAGCCATGTTCTGCCAAATGGTAATATTGCGTCCTTTTCAAGAACTTTGTCTAAAACTGAAAGGAACTATAGCCAACTTGATAAAGAGGCTCTCGCCATTGTATCCGCAATTAAACGTTTCCATGAGTATGTGTATGGGAGACCCTTTGCCATAATTACAGACCACAAGCCGCTACTTGGCATTTTAGTGGGAAACAAATCAACTCCCACATCTTATCACCAAGAATGACATGTTGGTCGGAGTTTTTAGCCGCATATGATTACCAACTGCAACACCGCCCAGGGAAAGTCATTCCCCACGCTGACGCTTTGAGCCGCTCTCCACTACCAGACGTCATAGATGACCCAGCTCCAACCCTAGCCGTATTGCAAATCAAAACTCTTAAATCACCACCACTGACTGCTCGGGACATCGCCTCAGAAACGAAAAAGGACCCTTCTTTGGCACAAGTCCTCAGCTGGGTGGAACGGGGTTGGCTGGACAGCGAACCCAATGACACTTTCAGGCCATTCAGGAATCCACAGACAGAACTATTCTCTCAAAAGGGCTGCATCTTGTGGGGAGACAGAGTCGTCATCCCGGAGAAATTGCAACATAAAGTTTTGAAAATGTTGCACGATGGACATCCGGGCATCATGCGGATGAAGGCATTGGCCAGGAGTTACGCATGGTGGCCAGGCTTAGACAAGCAGATAGAGACTTAGGTGGCTACGTGCAGTAAGTGCCAGGAGACTCGCTCTGCTCCTCCAAAAACACCCCCAACTCAGTGGGAAACACCTCAAGGTCCCTGGTCCCGTATCCACATCAATTTTGCGGGACCCACAAGAGGACACACTTTCCTTCTAACCATGGATGCCTATTCTAACTGGCTCGAGGTCCACAAAATGAAAAGCACCACCACGGAGGCAGTCATTAAAAAACTGAATAAGCTATTCGCTACGCACAGATTGCCCGATATCCTGGTCTCCGATAATGGCCCTCAATTCACTGCCCTGGCATTCAAACAGTACCTAGCAGACTGGGGCATCCGCCATGCCTTAACATTGCCAGCTCACCCTGCGGCCAACAGTAGGGCTGAGCGAATGGTCCAATTTGTAAAGAAAACCTTACACAAGATGGACCAGGGTGACACTGATGACAAGATAACCAGGATGCTTCTCCTCCAACATATTACTCCAAGCAGCACCACAAACAGAACCCCAGCCGAACTCCTGATGGGCCGGAAACTTCGTTCACATCTCGATCGCCTCCACCCTGCTTACACAACGGAACAACCCCTGGGATACAGCAGCTAGTGTCGATCATTCCAGGAAGGCGACCCTGTTTTTGCAAAAAACTTCTCGGGTGACCCATTGTGGGTCCCTGCTACCATAACGCAACTTACAGGACCCCGATCCTATTGTCTACAAACTGCAGATGGCAAAATGTGGAAGCGCCACATAGACCAGCTTCGATCCAGACTAGTACCTACTCCCATCTCATCCCCTGAATCTCAAACTGGGGGGGGGAAGGGACATCGAGGGGGCTGAAAAAGAAATAACAGATGACTTAAAAATTGGAACCCAGCAGTCTACACAACCAACCATGGGATACTCACCGCCAGAAGGAGAACCAAGCCGGGAAATTGCCTCGCCGCATGACAGCACCGCGATGGAAACAGATCCAGGAAACCCGGATGACAGCATTGGCGAGAGCAGAGAGGACAGCCCAGAGCCATTCAATGAAACAGCAGGACTGTTTTCGCCACCCAGCTCAGCAAGCAGCCCACCGGAACCAGAGCCAGGACAGAAACCAGTGGAACAGCGCAGATCAAGCAGACAGGTGAAGTGACCTGCCTACTTACGAGAATACGTCACCCCACCCCTCAGACAGAACCTAGGGGGGAGGGGTGTTAGGGACTAAGCCAACGTGCCAGTAACAACCCTAATAGCTTTACTTTAACAGCAGGCTCGTAATCCTGCACTTCTCATTGGCCCGCGAATAGCGAGTCGTGATTGGTCGTTTCTGGCCGATCTGATTGGCTGACAGTGGGTCACTCTGATTGGACGCTTGTTAGAGTGGTAAACTCAAATCATTGGTTGTTTTGACAACAGCCAGCTCTATAAAAGAGCTGCTGCTGCCTAAGTATTTTGCTCTGTTCTTAAGTCACTAATAAAGAGTTGAAGTCACAGTTCGATGTCTCGTCTCCGTTCCTTGCGCTCATGCTCAGGAGTTAACACTTAGTCTGCCTGATTACATTCCTGTTGTGTGGAACATAGGCAGGAACATCAGATATGCATGATACCTTGAGCTGACCAAAACCTAATAAATGATAAAATGAGAATTTGGAGACTTTGAACCATGTAGTGTTTGTTTTTTCTCTTTTCCAAACTAATTTAGAATTTACTTCTCTTATCTAATGTCACCCTCAGTCAGTGTTTAGATAATCGCTGTTGGCTTGCTTCTCTTCGATTTATTACGATTCTAACAATCCCTCAACCACTTCTGTATTCATACTGACAAGGAGTGCAAAATGAGATGGCTACTTATGGAGTTTCTCCAACAGATCAGCAAAAAACAGTACACAAATTTACTAGAGTGTAAGATTTTAAGCAAGAAAATAAATCCCAGAGAAGGAAAGGATGATGGGAGAAAATCACTTGGATGTCTCTATCAGCCACCATTTTTGTGTTAGATATAAGCATGTTCAAGTCATGGGCTCTTCTCATTTTTTTAAAAAAAACAAAACTAGATATTCAGACACATAAGAAATTCAGAAATATGTACCTTATGAAGTAACACAATGAACACCCTAGTACAAAAAAACCATACATATTTATATATATATATATACATATATAAATGTCTGCTGGTGGGATTATTATGCTGGTGTCTTCTTTCAGGTTAAGTAGTGCAGTTTGTTTTTCTTTGGATAAGTTGCTTTTGGATGGTTTGCTAGTGCAGAGGATGTTGGTGATTTCGAGTCTGATTCTATTGGCATCATCAGGGTTGGTTTTGGTCAGGTTGGTTTCAAATCTGCATATGATGGTTTCTGTGGGGATGTGTTTGGGAGCGACAGCAAAGTTGAATCCTTTAGAAAGGACCTTGGTTTCGGCTTCGGTGAGGATCTTGTCTGAGATGTTGTGCACTGTTTGTTTCATGTGTGGCTGTGAGAGGGGAGGAGTTGGTTTCTGGCATTGTAGTTTTCTGAGTTTGTTGGTGTGTGTGTCTGTCTTGAGGGTGGTCTGTGTTTCGGCTCTCCAGACAGCGAGCTGTTTGGATTTGTCCCAAAGTAAGGGGTGAATCTTGTTGTTGAGTCTGAGGTGAAGTGTGAGGAGATCTTTGTTGATTTGATCTAGGAGAAATCTTTTTGTGTGAAGTTCATTTCTAATTAGGGCCAATTCTGTTCTTTTTAGGATGCGATTGGTGGCTGCTGTGTTGGTGTGGAATTTCAATTGGAAGCTTGTGGGAATTAAATTTTGATCTCGGCAGTTGCATAGGAATGCGAGGTCACATAAAATGGAAGCTCTTTGGACTCCAAGTTTTTCGTAAGTCCTGGTCAGATGGTGGGTTTCCTCCCCGTAGAGGTGCAATATTTGTTTTCTGAGGTTCTCGCGGGTATTTGTGTATGGATCTTTGGTTATTCAGGTTTTCTCCCGCGTAAGTAAGTATCTAGGCAACGTTTCGATGAAGTCTCATTCATCATCTTCAGGCTTGGTCTTCAGCTCTGTGCTTCTCAGAGTGATGTGAGCTTGCAGCTGCTTCTTCCTTTTAACTGCTAGTGGGGGTATGACTTGATTGGGTGGGGGCTTGGCTGTGTTCTGATTGGGTGTGGGTGTGTTCTGATTGGTTGGGGGTTTGGCTGTGTTCTGATTGGTTGGGGGGTTGGCTGTGTTCTGATTGGCTGGAGGCGTGTTCTGTTCAGGTGGGGGCTTGATTGTGCTCAGGTTAATCTTAGTTGCTGGAGGGTTTGAGCTGGTGAGCTGTGATCTTGCTGTTTGGCTTCGAGTTCATAGTCATGCTGCATCTTCATGGTGGGGGGTCAGTTCGCTTCATGTATGGCTCAGAGGGGTTTGAAGTGGGTAGTGATGCAGCTGCAGTGCGGCTTCTGGTCCGTGGTCGTGTTTCATCTTCTGTGTGGGTGTGAGTCTGCTTTCTACATGGAAGTGTGGTGGTGGCATCTTGTGTTGCTCTCAAGGGTGTGGGTCTGGTGTCATTCTTAGGCTCCCTAGGCTCCCTAGGACACACCATCTACCAGAAGAAAACACATACAAACCGCTATCTACATGCACTCTCACACCACCACCCAGCACAGATCAATTCCGTAGCCAAGACACTCATCTCCAGAACAAAATGCTTAGCCGACGAACAACACCTAGAGACTGAACTACACACTCTCACCAGCGTGCTGACAGCCAATGGATTCCAAAGAAAGAAGATCACCCACCTAATCCAAAAAGAAACCTCAGCCAAAATCCAAGACAGAGAACAAGAGAATGGCAAAGCCCTCCTCCTATATATAAAAGGCACTACAGACAAAATCAGCAAGATCCTCCAAAAACACAATATTAAGACAGCATTCTGCACAAACAGAAAGATATCCACCATCCTAAGAAACCCTAAGAATAAAATCGAGTTAGAAAATCAAGGAGTATACAAAATCCCTTGCACTGCCTGCCCCACCACATACATTGGACAAACTAACAGAAGAATAAGTGCACGCATTGAAGAACATAAGAACTCAATCAAAAAGGAAGAACCGACCTCTTCCCTGGTCCAACACCTCAAAGCCACAGGACATGAGATTGACTTTAAAAATACCAGAACTATCGCCAAAACCGAACACTTCAGCAGCAGAATCATCAGAGAAGCCATAGAGATAGAAAAACGCCCACACAGCATGAATAAATGAGATGATACCTCCCGCCTACCAGCCATTTGGAAACCCGCCCTCATGAACAGACGAGTACCTAACATGAAGAATGACACCAGACCCACACCCCTGAGAGCCACACAAGATGCCATCACCACACTTCCACGTAGAAAGCAGACTCACACCCACACAGAAGATGAGACATGACCACTGACCAGAAGCCGCACTGCAGCTGCATCACTACCCACTTCAAACCCCTCTGAGCCATACATGAAGTGAACTGACCCCCACCATGAAGATGCAGCATTACCATGAACTCGAAGCCAAACAGCAAGATCACAGCTCACCAGCTCAAATCCCCCAGCAACTAAGACTAACCAGAGCACAACCAAGCCCCCACCTGAACAGAACATGCCTCCAGCCAATCAGAACACACCCAAGCCCCCAACCAATCAAGTCACACCCCCACTAGCAGTTAAAAGGAAGAATTAGCTGCAAGCTCACATCACTCTGAGAAGCACAGAGCTGAAGACCAAGCCTAAAGATGATGAATGAGATTTCATCGAAACGTTGCCTAGATACTTCCAATCTTACGTGGGAGAAAACCTGAAAAACCAAAGATCCACATACAAATACCCGCGAGAACCTCAGAAAATATATAAATATATATTTTTTCTTAAGTTTTCGGGGGTACTTACATGTATGGCATTCAGCTTAGTTCGGATATTTTCCCACGTCATAGTAGTGGTGCTTTTAAAGTTGTAGCAACGTTTCAGCAGAATCTCATCTGCCATCATCAGGCTTCTGTATAGTGTTCATCTGTGAGTCAGACTTTTATGGTGGTTTCAGATTTAAATTTGAGATTTAAATTTAAATTTTAAATTATATATATATATATCTAAAAAAAACTAGCTTTGGTTTGAGATGTTACTCAGGCAATAAGAATTATTTTAGCTGTGTCTCACAACAGGAAGGTCCTGTTACAAAAAGCTCCAGAAGAGGATTTTCAAAAGCATTCTTAGTTAATGAAGCCAGTCTTCTATTAGGTCAAGTGTCTCAGAAGCCCTGCTCTCCCAGGTGATGCCTGTTTATAGCAGAATGCATCTCTTTAAAGGCATAGTGCCTCCTGAAGTACACTTGAATACTTAAAAAAGAGATGAGTAAGCTTATCAGTCAAGGCACAAAAATGATCTGTCTATCAGTTCACTTCTCAGCTTCTGAGACAATGAAAAAATCCAGGATGTAGTTCACTAATTAAACAAGCCTCTCATCAATTTTTCTCTCTTGTTATTAAAACCGAATGAATTTCCCACTCCTGCAAGGATTATAAAAAACAGTAATGAAAAAGGTAATCAAGTGGAACTAGTAGCTAACTGCTTGGAGGATTTATGAGCCCACCACAGTGTATGAAAAAGATATAATTTGTTTAATTTATTAGTCATAAGGAAAGCAATTTTCTAGGGTTAAAAATGGATCATCTTACAAAACAAGCCACTTTTTCACACTAATTAAATTTAGGAAGTATGGCCTAAGATAGGAGTTTCTCTGTCATATGATAGGAAGCAACTTTTGCCTCCCTCATCAAGTAGCATTAAATATTTGTTTTCAGATTAATGCTGGTTTACTATATCTGGATTTTAGTAACAAGTATGTTTAAATTCAATTGGCATGAGTCAGCCCAAATGAAGCCATAATTTGTTCTAATTGCTTTTTATAGGAACATAAACAATATGCTTAGTTTGTATCATTCATTTCTCTAATAGCACAACTTCATAAACCTAATATGCTTACACTAGCAAAACTCCATTTGTTAAATCTAGAAATAATAGCTTTCTTTGGTGAGATGGGCAGCATATAAGTTAAATAAATAAATGTATATTTATTTGACTATTTTTTTAAAAAAAACTGAACAATTGGTTAGAAGTCTGCTTTGCAGGCACTGCTTCAAAAATGTACTTCATTTGATTATCCAAGAGATAAATAAGATTTACACATCTATACTGAGTAACAACTAACACAGAAGCCTCTTGATAGCTATCATGAAAATAAATTTAAAAGAGAGCACCAACACCAGTTAGGAAAAGCATCCCCCAAATTTTTATTCAAATAATAACCAAGTGGCTAATCTTACATACAGAACAGTGATAGTCTTGTCAATAAAACTAGAAGGAGGCCGAAGTGTCCTTAGATAGAAATGAAGAAATTGTGGAAAGCTCCCTGTTAAATTCTGCGCATGGGTGCAAGGAACGGAGACAAGGCAGTGAACAGTGAACTTCAACTCCTTATTAATCATCGTGAACAGAGCAAAAACCTGGGGCAGCAGCAGCCCTTTTATAGGGCAGGCTGCTGACCTATTAACCAATGAGAACATGGAAGTATTAAACCCTTGAACCAATGAGAGTGGCTCGTTAACAGCCAATCAGATTCTCCAGAACGGACCAATCTGATATCGCTATTATTGGTCAATTAGAAGAGCAGGATTAGAGCCCTGCTTTTTCTTTAAACTTTGATGAAACTTTATTTAAGCGCTTTTATTAGTTCATAACACTCCCATTTGAAAATATATTTTCAGTAAGAACAGGCTGATGTATCCTTTCTGAAAAGGTGAAGAGAAGGCAACTGGGAATACCAATCTTCTCTAGACCAGTGTGCATTACAACATTAATTGCAGGAAAGCTTCTCATGCACGCATTACATATTAATTACTTGTAAAGAGTAATTACTGATAAAGTAAATTTAAATATCTTGCATGTCTCCATTGTATTCGCCTTGTATAATTTACTTTGCTTATAAAGATAACAAACCAGTGATTCTGATAAGGGAACTTTCTTCTCTGGTTTCCTTTGCAATGCATATTTACAATTGTTCCTCAGGTAAAATGATGCTTTGGAATACTATAAATTTAGTCATATGTAAATTTAACTTGTTTCTTTTCAAGGAGCAAACCAAAGTATGCCTTTTTGTCACTGCCATTGGAAAAGAAAGACATAATTTCTGAGAAGTGCCTCAGGTCTAACATGAGAGGCAAATCATGCTAATACATACAATTATTATACAAATGGAACAAAAAAAAAATCCAGGATGACTCTTCTTTGCAACAATCACATACCAATTTAGAAGGAGAATACATCCATACCAAATGCAATTCTTGCTTTATACTATGCAAACTTACAAAGTATTAGCCAGCATTCCATGTTCAATGATATTGCACTTCTATATAGTTCAACAGGATTTTAGTTTAACAAGTACAGCCTAATCTTTCATGTGGTGAGGAAATTTGGAAGTCACATGCATTCAAGCATATTATCTATATCGGATACAGAAAAGGATAACAACATGTCCTTCCCTAAGTGAGGTGGGCACTAAATTTGATATATAAATTAAATAATATTATACAGGAAAGTGATAATAGAAATCTCAGAAGTAATAACAGAATGTTATCTGCTTTGTTTAAAATTTAAGAATTGTCTGGGAATTGAAATAGGGGAACAGATTATTTAGAACCAGGGTACATTACATGACAAGCTATATGAGGAACTAAGAAACTTTTAACTATAATTTATAGGATTATGCTAACAAATCTGAGGATGAAACACACAGATGCTTAGAGAGATATACAAACTGCTTAGATCAGTAATTTTCAAGCTTTGAATTAATGGGGTATATGCTCACTCAGGGTGGGGACAGATAGCAACAACTGGAATGAAGTTCTTGGGAAACATGGGGTAGGAAAACTAAACAGTAATGGCCTTTTGCTTCTGAGCAAATATGCTGAGCACAACCTGTGCATCACAAATACAATGATCAGTCTTGCAAATAAATACAGAACAACCTAGATGCACCTCAGGTGCAAACATTGGCACCTACTTGACCATGTCATACTATATCAGCACAACCTTAAAAATGTTCCCATCACCCAGCCCATGTGATGTTGAGTGAAGTGTTGAGTGCTGGTCTGATTGCAGCCTGGTCCATTTGGTCATCAACCTGCATGTACTGCAAGTAACCAAGGATTCTCAGAACATCCTTCAACACTGGCACAATAAAAGACTGAGGCCATTTCCAACATTTTCAAGATGTACTTAATGAAAAACATGTTGTCAAGTTTACCACTTGTAGGAATCTGTTCTGAAAAGTGGATGCAGTTTAAAGATATCATCATGCAGCCTGCAAACATCTGTACTTGGACTGAAAACCCAGATGCCCTAAAGCTGATTTAATGAAACCCAGAAAAACATTTCAGCAATTCTCCAGGCCAAGAGCAACTCCTATACAGATTGGCAAAATGATCCATTCTGTCTTAAAGAATGACAAGTTTAATACCTGCAGTCCAAACTACATGCAGAATTGCAAGCAACACAAAACAAATGGCATCAGAGAATGTTGAGCAGATGTAGCACTATGCAGTCATGCATGCTATCAAAGACTTCTTTGGTGCCATAAAGACAGATTAAGGTCCTTCTAAATTAGGATGCTCTCCCCCTTGCCATCACCTGATGGAGCAAATCTCATCAAACACAGGAAGGACTAAAAAACTGCTGAGCTTTTCCAATCTACTCAACAGGCCATGCAGAGTTAACCTTGAAGTCGTAGAGCAGGGGTCTCCAAACCTGGCAATTTTAGGACTTGCGGACTTCAACTTCCAGAATTCCTCAGCCAACCATGCTATCTGGAGAATTCTGGGAGTTGAAGGTCACAACTCTTAAAGTGCCAAGTTTGGAGACCCCTGTCATACAGCATATTCCTCATCTCTAACTCTTGCATGTCCTAGACTTGCCTCCTTCTACTGATGAGATCAAGAAAGCAATATTGCAGATGAATTCAAAGCAACAGGGCAGGATGGCATTCTTGCTGATATCTACAAAGCACTAGATCCAATGACTAGATTCAGGCATTCTTAAGTATCTTAGAAGACACGTGTCTCACACATGAGATGCCTGGTGACTTCTGTAATGGTTCTCCCCACCATGGCTCTTCATAAAAATAAGAGAAACAAATCAGATTGTGGAAACTACAGGGATATTTCATTGCTGTTCATTTTAGGCAAGATTTTTTCCTGCATTCTTCTGAACAGATTTGCCATTGTCTCAGAAAGGAACCTCTCAGAGGAGCAGTGTGACTTTCATCTAGAGTGTAGTACAGCAGAAATGGGATCTGCCATGAGACAAATCAAAGAAAAGTACATAGAGTTTTTGTCAAAAAAAAAATCTCACAGGTTTCTTCTCTATTCAGGATGCCCTTTCAAATCTCAGTGAATTTACAACAAAAAAGTTTCTCACCCAGCCGACACACTTTCACTTCCAGCCTCTTCCTTTCCGGAGCTGTCCCGACTTCAGCAGCTATGGAGGCTGCCTCTCCGCCACCAGCAAAAGGGCTTCTACCGGATCAAACCAGAGATTTTGCGATATCCCTGGGATCCTGGGACCATGCCCTTCACGATCACTGTCTCTACAGGATGGATTAGGTCCGTTGGACCAACCAGGGGCGAAAATATCGGCTGCGATCTCAGAGCCCCGAGATCGCAGCTGTATCGCCGAAACGAAGCTCCACCTTCTCCCCTGTATGAGCGGCGTTTTTTAAAAGATGTCAAATAAAGGCTTGGGGTTTTTTTTTCTTTTTCTTACTTTTTTGGGGGGACTTTAGTGTGACTTTGTAGGTATCCAGATTGAATTTTCTCTTATATATATTTTTATGCTCCTTTTGATTTTTAAATGTTCTTTTAGGATAGAGGCTCCCTTTGGCTATTTTTTTTTTGTATAAATTATCCTTTTTTTCTGGCTGGGGGGGGAAGAGTATTAAGAAACTTTGTAACACTGTCAACTAGAGACTTGAAAATATTTTATTTGAATTGGAGAGAACTGTAAGAATCAAGGACATCTTAATGTGATAAGATAGAGGGAGAGCACAGCAAAATATTATTACAGGTGTTTTCCTGGACTCTTATCAATATTTCAACACTTGAGGCTTGGCTTTGAAGCTGGTGGAGAAGAGAGTCATAATAAGAGCCTTGGATAACTAAATAAAGTGCAGTGTGCTTTTATATATATATATATATATATATTACTCATGATACCCCTACTCACCAGCCTCTTTGTAAATTTCAATTCTAGTAATATTCTTATTTTTGCTTTTTATTTCAAAGGGAAAGCCTCAGAGCTTTTTCTTTATTTTTCTTTTTTTCTCCTTATTTTTACTGGGATCCTTTTGCTTTTTCTATCCATGTTTTTGGACCACTCTGTTTTTTCTTTTTGATTATTGAGACTTCTCAACTGGACTAAGGTGTGAAGAACCTGAAGGAATCTCTTCTTTTCTTTTTTCTTTTTGTTCTTTTTTTTAAATCAATATTATTATTTTGGGGTTTTTTTTTCTTTCTATTTTTCATTTTTTATGGTGGACTACTTTGTAATTGGATTAGGGTCTAGAAGAACCTGAAGATCTTTCTTCTTCCTTTTTTTCCTTTTTCTTCTTTGGTTTTGGGCCTTTTACTATTGGATTTTTCCATTTTGGATTATAATTGGCTATTCTACCAGTTGAATTAAAAGTTAAAAAGAATTTGAAGATTTGAAAGCATTAAAATGAGCAGGAAACCAATATCATCTGGCGTTTCTACTTCTACCTCTGCATCCCCACCAGCTGGAGGACAACGTTTAATTCAGACAATGTTGAAGCAAGATAAAGAACAAGAAAAAGTAACTTTACAGATGATTATGCAAGGAATTCAAGATCTCAAGACAAAATCAGACACCATTGAACAAAGAATAGAGAACATTGAACAAAGAACGGAGAAGACTGATGAAAAAGTGGAAAATATTAAACAAATGATGGGGAAGTATGAGGAGAGATTCCAAAAAATTGAGGAAGAAGGTAAACAAAGAGAGGAGAAGATTGGAAATATTGACAGTAGATTAACAGTGGTTGAACGAGATAAAAGTGGGATGTTGAGGTGGGAGATGGAAAGGTCAGAATTTTATCTCAGATTTCAAAATATAGAAGAAGAAAAAGGACAAAATTTGGCTGTGATAATGATAGAAATTTTGGCGGATGCTTTGGAAATTACAGAGGAAAAGATGATGGATGGAGTAGATGAGGTATATTGAGTTTATACAAGATACGCAATGAGAAATAAATTACCAAAGGAAGTCTATATTAGATTTACCAAAAAATCCATTAAAACACAAATACTACAAGTGGTAAGATAGAAGACATTGAAATACAAAGGCAAAGAGATTGTGGTTTTAAAACAAATACCCAGAAGAGTGAGAGAGATGAGAAGAGAATATCGAATTCTGATCAAAATGCTACTGGAAAACGAAGTGAATTATAGATGGCTGATTCCAGAAGGATTAATGTTTACATGGCAAGAGCAGAGACATAGAATTGACTCAATTGAGAAAGCAGAACTTTTTCATGCAGAATTTTTTGGAAGAAGAGAAGAGGAGGCAGAGAAAGAGGTCTCATTAATTGAGTTTCAAGAGGAACAACTGGAGACTGAAAAAGAGAAAGGTGCAGTAGGTGGACAGGTAGATAGTAAAGAACAGCTTGAAGTGAGATCCACGAGAGCTGTTAGACCTAAATATAAAGCATAATCATGGAAGAAAAAAAAACTGATTACAATGAATATAAATGGACTCAGTTCAGCTGTTAAAAGAAGGAAAACCTTTCATAAATTAGAGAAATTAAAATTCGATACAATTTGTTTACAAGAAGTTCATATTAATAAACAACATGAACAATTGTTAGTACAGCCAAAATTAGGGAAAATATTTACTTATTTGACTCAATGTAAGAAAAGAGGAGTGGTTCTATACATTAAAGAGGTTATCCCAGCAAAACTGATCTACACGGATGAAGACGGAAGAGTATTAATGGTGGAAATAATGGATAATAATATAAAAATACTCTTGATTGCAATTTAGCTCCGAATGATAAACAAGAAGAGTTTTATAAAAAAAACTACACATGAAAATAATTGGACTGGACTATGTTAATATAATTATGATGGGAGACTTTTATGGAATCGTGGACAATAAATTGGACTATATAGCAACAACAACAAAGCAAAATAGAAAGACTCTCCCTAAATCTTTTTTTAAAATGACAGATGAATTAACTTTAAAAGATATTTGGAGAGAAAGAAATGTTAAAGCTAAACAATATACTTTTTATTCAAATAGACATTTATCATAGTCCAGATTAGATATGATTTGGATCTCAACAAAATTAATATCCAATATTCAAGAAACAAATATCGAAACAAGTATTTGGGCAGATCATAGCCCAATGACAATTAAATGGAAGGGACAAAAAAAAAAGATCGAGATGGACATTAAATAATACTATCTTAAAGGAGAAAGATTTTATACAACGGATGGAGAAGGAATTGGCTTTTTTCTTTAGAGAAAATAAAAAAGAAGATACTTCAACGCAGAATGTTTGGGATACAATGAAGGCATATGCTAGAGGTTTGATAATAGATTATACAAGAAAAAAGAATATTAGGAAAAGGCAAGCTTCTAAGGCCTTGGAAGACGAGTATAAAAGACTTGAAAAAGAATTACAGAAAATGCCACAGGAAAAAAGATATTAAATTGAAGCTGGATGTAATTAAACATAAAATTGAATTAATAGAGAAAAAAGAACTGGCACAGAAAATGAGAAATTCTAAACAGAATTACTTTGAAGATGCAAATAAACCAGGTGGATGGCTAGCATATAAATTGAGAAAGGAAAAGGATTCAAGAAAAATATTGAAGCTAATAGAGGATCAAGGCCAAGTTTTTTATGGTAATAAGGAGAAAAAGGATATTATTTGAGATTTCTATGGGCAATTATATAAACAAGAGAATATTGATGAGGAAAAAGTCAAACAGTATTTACAGAATGCTAATTTACCGAAGATACCTAAAGAGACTGAAGAAATGCTGGAAAGCAATATAACAATGATGGAATTAAATGAAGCACTTAAGAAACAAAATAATGGGAAAGCACCAGGTCCAGATGGGCTTCCGGCAGAATTCTGCAAAACATTTCAAGAATCATTGAGCATCCCATTGTTAGAAGTTATGAATGAAGTTATGTCAAAGAAGATGATACCCAAAACATGGTCAGAGGCTTATATTACACTTATTCCAAAAGAAGAGGCTGACCCACTGCAAATTAAGAGCTATAGACCTATTTCTTTATTGAATGCAGACTATAAAATTTTTGCTTCAATTTTAGCAAAAAGACTTAAAAAATATTTAAATAATTTTATCCACCCAGATCAAAATGGATTTCTGCCAAAGAGACAAATCAGAGACAATATGAGAGTAATCTTGGATACTTTGGAATACTATGAGGCTCATCCTGAAAAGCAAATGGCTTTGATATTCCTAGATGCTCAAAAGGCATTTGATAACGTGAATTGGAGATTTATGTTATTACTATTGGAACAGATGGGTTTTGCCAGAAAATTTATTCAAGCAATAGAAGCCGTATACAATAAAGAGACAGCAAAGGTAATGATGGAGGGAGAACTTACAGATTTTATTAATATAAGAAAAGGCACAAGACAAGGGTGTCCCCTATCTTCTTTGCTATTTGTGTTGACTTTGGAAGTGTTGAATAGAAATATTAGGGGTGATAAAAGCATAAAAGGAATGAAAATTAAAAAGGAAGAATTCAAACTACAAGCTTTTGCTGATGACTTAGCTTTTATTCTGGAAGACCCGTTAGAAACAGCTCCAAAGTTATTGGAAAAGATAGAGACATATAGTGAGATGGCTGGTATGAAAATAAATAAAGATAAAACAAAGATTTTGACAAAGAACATGCTATTGAGACAAAGAGAAGAACTGGCAGACCTTTTGAAAATCCAAGTTACGAATAAGGTTAAGTATCTGGGGATATATTTGACAGCAAGATGTAGCACATTAAAAGGGAATAATTATATTAAACTTAAACAACAGATAGCTACAGACTTGAAGAAATGGGAAAACTTGCAATTGTCATTAATAGGGAGAATTTCAACAATTAAGATGAATATTTTACCCAGAATTCTATTTCTGTTTCAAACAATACCAATTGGGCTTGGAAAAGACTATTTTGAAGATTTAAATAAAATCATGTTGAAGTTTATATGGCAAGGTAAAAAAGCGAGAATATAAAGCTTTTGCATGACGCTAGAATTAGAGGAGGTTTTGGCCTGCCTAATTGGGAATTGTATTATCAAGCTGCAAGTTTGATGTGGGTCAAAGAATGGATAACATTAAGAAAAGCTAGATTGTTGACATTAGAAGGGCATGACTTGCTGTTGGGCTGGCATGCTTTTTTATGGTATAAGGGAACTAAAATGCAGGGTTATTTTAGAAGACATTATATACGGGAGTCTTTGTGGTTAAACTGGGAGAAGATAAAAAGACAATGTTATTTGAAAATTCCAGTTTGGTTATCAACTATTGAAGCATTTTCCTATCCTATAACTTATAAGAAGGAACAAACAGTTAGATATGGGGATGAAAAGGGTGAACTTAAATCGATCCAAAACTTAGAGGAACAAGGTATAAGGATGAATTGGTTTTCATATGCGCAAATACATTCAAGGTATGATGAAGATTCTAAAACGGAGGGATTCTATGATAAACAGACTGATTTAGATAAGATCTTGATGGGTACTGATGAGAAGGTGATTAAAAAATTATATGGTTATTTACTGGGAATTAAATTTGAGGAAGAACAAGTTAAAGAAACTATGATTGTTTGGGGGAAGAATTTTGGATATGGGATTGATTTAGAGAAATGGCAAAAATTGTGGTCTCAAAATTATAAAATGACAATGTCAATAGCATATAAAGAAAACTTGTATGAGATGTTTTACAGGTGGCACTTTCCCCCGACAAGAATAGCAAGAATGTTTAAGAACAAATCTGAAAAATGCTGGAAATGGCATCAGATACCTGGCTCATATGGCTCATATGTGGTGGACTTGTGAGGAGGCAAGAAAATATTGGACTAAAATTCGCATGTGGTTGGAAAAAATGACAAAGAAACACATAGACTTGAAACCAGAGATCTTTTTATTGGGAATCTTACCTGATACATATAGTAAAGATTTGAAATACCTGATTGTAAATGTATTAACAGCGGCTAGGATTGTATTTGCTAAAAACTGGAAGAATGAGAAAATACCATTACAGGAAGAAATTATTAAGAAAATATTGGAATGTGCTGAGATGAGTAGATTGACATTTGAAATTAGAGAGCAAGAGGATAAACAATTTTATGAAATTTGGGATCTTTTTTTATCAATGGTTAGATGATAAAATACGATAATAGAATATTTAGAATGCTAGACAGTAAGGAATATCTTTATTTTTTCTCTTGTCTTTGTTATTTGACACTATATTTTATAAAGTGTTTTTAGGATTGATTTGGTATGATTATATGATTTGTTACAGAATAAACTGTTTAAGGTATTGTTATCTCATAAAGCATGAATGATTAAAAGTATAGTCAAAAGTTTCTTTCTTTTTTTAAATAGCGATATTAGGATATATAAGTTTGGATTGACAATATGAGTTGTTATGTAACATAATTGTAATTGAGACTAAGTTTGGATTGACAATATGAGTTGTTATGTAACATAATTGTAATTGAGACTACAAAATGAATGCACAAAACTGATGAACCAACCGACACGCTGGATGTACATATGAGAGTTGATGTTTTAATGTTTTGTTTGTTTGTTTGTGGAAAATCAATAAAATTCTTTTCAAAAAAACGGAGGGATTCTATGATAAACAGACTATTTTAGATAAGATCTTGATGGGTACTGATGAGAAGGTGATTAAAAAATTATATGGTTATTTACTGGGAATTAAATTAGAGGAAGAACAAGTTAAAGAAACTATGATTGTTTGGGGGAAGAATTTTGGATATGGGAAAAAAGTACATCAAGCAGCACAGACTTCTTTCCTCTATCTTCCTTCACCTGACAAAGATATTTGACATTGTATACAGGGAGGCTCTCTGAACCATCCTGTGACATTATGAATGCTCCAGGAAATTTGTGAAGATGATTCATCGACTGCACAATGGAATGACAAGACAGGACCTTTACAATGGTGATATATCAAAGCTGCATTTGCCATTTCCAGTGGGATGAAACAGTCCTGTTCAATCTGTTCTTTGCTTACATCTCGTCATATGCTGTTCAGGGTCTGATGAAGGGAACATACATCAGATATGGATTGGACTTCTCTTACTTTGACCTTTGCTACTTGAATGCACAGATAAAGTGCCTCCATATCTATGTCTATTCAAGAAACATCTTTCCTGATGACTGTGCATTCCTGGCACACAAAGATAATGATCTACAGTTGATGCTTAACAAAATTTCAGATGCTGCTATGCTCTTTGGCCTGACTACTAGCCTGAATAAGACTGAAGTATTTTACCAACCATGCCAAATACCATCCTCATAGAACCAATCATCATTATTCATGACACCCAGCTGACAAATAAAACAGTTTCAAATACTTGGGATGTATACTCTCAAGCAATGGGATTTTGGACAAAGAAACAGAGTCCAGGATCAGAAGGCCAGCCAGATTCTAGGGTGACTGCAAACAACATCTGTATCTACACAAAACTGAAAACCTACAAAGCTGTGGTTAACCCTCCTTTCCTACATGGATGTGAGTCCCAGGCTCTGTATTGATGAAACATCAGTCAACTAAAGAAATTTCACATGCACCCTCTCTGTTCCATCCTTGGCATTTGTTGGCAGGACCATGTCTCCAACATGGATGTCCTGGATTGCATGAAGTCTATCAGCATTGAGTCCCTAAATGTCAGAGCCCAGATGCAGTTGGTGGGACATATAATCAGAATGTCCACCTTATTCCTTGCCAGTTACTTCCAAGTATAGTAGAGACTGGGAAGAGAACTTGAAATTGTCCATGTAGAACTAAAAAGACACTGTGAAGGAAATTCTATGCCACTGTGACATCCAGAAGAGGATGGTAGAAGCTGTGGCTGCTGAGAGAAGCCTCTGGCAAACTCTGTACTTTGAAGCATCCATTGAATTTGAAGACAGGCACTGATAATAGCTGACAAAAAACATGAGTGGCATTATAGAAGGATACTCACTGTTATCACAACAATTACTTCCAGTTCCACCATTGTACTAGCCTTTTTGCTTCTAGACTAAAACTGTCCACAGATGAATTGCACAACAATATATCTTCTTTGAACTCAAAGAACTATCTATATTATATGCTTACAAATTTGAAGATTGTACACAAAAATGCATATGTGTTTCTCTGCATTGCCTAGATCAAGAATTTCCAAAGTTTTTGAATCAATGGGTACATCTACAATGTTAAAAGAAAATTATCATGACACTTATAATGTAGCCATCACGATAACTGATACTGACACAAACCATACATTTACACATACACACACACAACACCTGGAAACTAAAACAAATTCTTAAGAACTAAAATAAAAATTAAAAGTAATATCTGAATTCCAAACTGCAGAAGCATTGTTCTCTGATAAATTACATAGTTGGTTTATTCATAGAACCTATATGGATGCCTATCTCACATGATGATCCAAAGTGGCTCATAATAACCAAATAGAATAAAAACAGAAAAACCCAAATTCTCAGCAGGCAAATGGTTGAGCCTCAAAGACAAATAACTGAGCTAAGAAACTGAATACAAGGCAAGGGTAAAGTGAGAGACCCAAATATCAATCATATACGGACCCTCTCAGAGGACACAATATCTTTTTATAGAGGGCAAGCAGGTGAGACTCAGAAAACTCTACCCTGACTACAAAATTGCAGCATAGGCATAAGTAAAATATCAAAAGTATTTTAGGTAATATCAAGAGTTCAATACATATACACACTCCATATTTTCATCTCATCCACAAGCACACGCTATCTATTTTTTCTCTTTTCTGAATATAGCTTCAAAATAAAGTGCAACCTGCCATTTTTATTTTCTAAGTATATCTGGAAGAGGAACTCTTGAGATATCTTTGAGATACTTATAAGCCAAAAACAGTACCATATTCTTTCATACTGTAAAGAAAACTGAACTGATATTTGGAGGTGTATTGCCCTCAACCCGTGGTAACAGTGAATTGTCCAGCCCACATCAAGCCTATCCTCCTTAATAGACTTAATGGGGCTAGAATTTATTTAATACCCTTTTTAAAGCCATCCAGGTCAGTGGCCATCATCATATCTTGTGGCAATGAATGTTAGTATAAATTAATTATGTACTGTCTGACATTTGTCTATTAAAAATATGCTTTCAGTCAGGTTCACTGCTTATGCCTGGTCCTAATACTGTCAACTTTCTTCATGTCATATATGATTTTGCAACCTCAGTAAAAATCTTTGCACATATGGAGGATGTTAGAGTGCCTGATCTTTTTCGTTGCTGTCTTCTGTACTTTTTCAATTCTGAATAAATTCTTTTTCAAATATGGGGACCAGAGCTAGACACAGTACTTCAGTTATAGGCAAACCATAATGGCATTATATGATGACATCTTAATTTTTAAACCCTTTCTCATTTATTGATTTCAAACATTTATACAGACTCCTATCTTTAAACCAACTCTGGGTGGCACCCAATAAAAAAATAAGAAAAACATATAAGATCATATTAAAATTCTATAAATCTCAGCTGAATAAAACATTAAAAACAATAAACCCTGACATCAATCAGTTCTAATGTGCGGTCATATAATCTTCTCCCAACACTTGGGGGGAAAAAACCCAAATCTTTAAAGCCTTGTTGAAGGCTTAAAGGATGGAGTCCTGTGGAACTTCAGGGGGAAAGGTGTTCCATAGGGCTGGGACTGCCATGGAAAAGGCTACCTTCCTAGCTTTTTCATCAGATAATAGTTAAGAGAAGGGAGATTTGAAGCATGTCCAATTCTATGACATGGTAGGACAGATAGGTGTCCTTAGGGAAAGATGTTCCTGCAGACACCTTGGCCCATATAGGGTTTGATGACCAGCACCTTGAATTGCACTCACAAACTGAAGCCAGTGCATCTCATGGAACAGAAATGTTACATGGGCAAAGCTAGGGCACTCCCCTTACTGTGTATATTGCTGCATTCTTGACCAGTTGAAGTTTCCAGGTGACCTTCAAGAGCAGCCCCATGTAGAATGCATTGCAGTAATCCAGATGGGAGATGAGTGTCATCTGACATGAGTGTCAGTAACCATGAATCCCGGAATGGGTGCAATTGGCATATGAGACAAATCTGTGCAATGCCCCCCACCCACAAGCCATAGCTGCCACCTGCTTCTTGAGCAGGAACCATGAAGCATTGAAATTCACAGCCACACTTACTCAAGAACAGCTGGCTTGAGCTCCTCCCAGATAACTAGGCTCAGATGGTTCTCCGTCACCTACAAGAGATTTTCCCAGTCAGCTCCAATGCTGAGAAAAGTTGAGTGTCTTTACCTGATAGTTGTCAAAAATATTCCTCACAGTAACCCTGCAAACATTCCCCTAGTTTCTTCTTACCCAGGAGAGACCTGGCTATCCAAAACAGGCCTGCCAGTTGGCTACCTTCAATAAGGGCATAGAAATAATTATGCTTTGCTGCTCTTATTGCAACAAAGTTGAAGTTAATGTAGTGTCAGTCTGTGCTCCCTTTAGATCCCAAGAAAGAAATACTCAGACTCCATGTTGTAGAGCAAAGTTATCCTTTTACTGGAAAATAAAGTGGAAGCTACAAATCAATTCCGAAACTGAGAAATTGGCGAGTAGAACACAGATACAAAGAAATAGAATTGCTCCCACCCCCCAAAGTTCAAATGATTCTTCCAATTAAAACTTCTGAATAAGCTCATGTGGTCATCTCCAGGTGGTGATGAGGTTTCTTGTCAAATGGCCTTGACACATTTTGATAAAAGTTCGCAGTTGCGCAAAAGAGGACAGAAGATAGCCAAAAAATGGAAAGTTAAAGAAAAGAATCCCCCCTCCCCTTGCTAGCCCAGCAAAGGAATGCAAAACACCTCCAGCCTTCTTCCCCTCCAAAGTCCCCCCCTCCCACCGTTGTTATGACAGTCGAAAGAAGTAATAGCAGAAAAGCAACAGTGGAAGATATCTTGAGGCTATCTATCTTGAGGCTGACATGTAGGCTCTTACCTGTGTCCAGTCACCTCCACTCTTTGTATTCCTCTAATGGCTATCTAAGCATTTCTTATATCGCTTCATCTTTTGGAGTCCCTTGGTAAACCATAAGGTTTTATGAGATCCATACACACAGAATCTGCATAGGCACAAGCTGCAACAAGAGCCTTGACTGAACCATGTAATAGAGTTTTAGAAAAGCAAGCACCTCCAAGCACCTTCTGAAACCACATTGGGTCCAATCTCGGGCAGGTTGATTGGCTCCATCTCCCTGAAGTTCCCACTTCTTTCCTAAATTTACAGAAATTGTAAGACAATTTCTTTCCTAGCCTTAATTTCAAATTTTGCAAGCA
The DNA here is from genome assembly GCA_033807585.1 of Hydrophis major. Lineage (NCBI taxonomy): Eukaryota > Metazoa > Chordata > Lepidosauria > Squamata > Elapidae > Hydrophis > Hydrophis major. Next base: position 140,175,071 of record CM066329.1, on the reverse strand, counting down.
AGAACTTCATTTGGTTAACAAGAAAATATTTTGCAGGCAATTTTGATTAATTTCACGTCATATCTTTTGTACATATCCAGGTGAAGATTTATTATTGCTAGGGCCAGCATTATTAATAGCTACATTATTTTTTAAAAAAATCAGAACCAGTAAATTAAGTCACTTCAACATTGTGAGGTAGAATTTTCATGTAGAATAATTTATGTCCAGCATCCCAGAATTATAGTAGGAGTAATTGCAAATCTTTTAAAACTTGGCTAAGAATCTCCCCAGTACAGTAAATATAGCTAAGGAAATTCTTGATTACAGATTCAGTATTTATTGAGGCGTCATTCAAAAATAATGCTTCCTTCTGCCTGGAAAGCAACCTTAGTGAAACCTAACAGCAATTGATAGCAGCTGTTGTATTTAGTATTCGCTTACAAAACCTCGTAAAAGAAAATGATTTTTTTAACAAATATCTTTTGAATTTGTGAGATATCTTTAATCAATTGTTTCATTTATATATGATTCTCTTTCATATTTTTCCTCTAGGTGTCAAGATTGAACTGCTTGGCTCCTTTTGAGTCTTATCATTATTCAACTTGCTATTGAATTTTGGGGAGGGAAGAGTAGAATGGAATGCTGAGGTTTTGTGCACAAATTGTGAGAACCTGGAGACCATTAAGGTCATGACTGCAGTTGCCTGAGAAGGAGGTGGATTTTTTCCATAACAAAAGGATGTCTCATAATTGGCCAATGTGAATACCCAGGGATGGGGAGAAAGGGGAGCTGTTTCTTTAACTAAGCAAACCTTTGCACAGAAAAAGCAGAGCTGGTTTTAATTCTTCAGTGCTGAAATGGTGTATCCAATAAAGTTTTACTTCTAGGAATTTAAAGCTCCCAAGAATGTTTACTTCTTTTATGTCCATTCGTTAGACAGACAGTTTGCCATGGTCAAATTAGAATCATTCCTATTAAACAAAATGAGAACTAGGTTACTATTTTTTTACTAATAAAAAATAATACTTGCTAGTCTCGATGATGCTATCTAGTTTGGTAATTAAACATCTACAAAAAAACATCAAACTTCAGAGAACACAAGGACCCCACAAATTATTTTTTCCTATCCTCAATGCTCAGGGAATAATTTTAAATGCTCAAACCAATTGAGTCCAAGAGAGTTTCTAATATACTTCATGTATTATTTTGTTATTTTCATTGGCTATTATGTACAGCTGTTCTACTTGTTAGACCTTACAAAACAAATACAATAGAGCAAACACAGGGAAGGGAAAGAATCATTTCTTTTCTGTTACGTGGAATTGGATATCAATTGCAATACAAAGAGCAATGCCATCTACCAGAGCATATCTATATATGGCTGCTCAGTATTATGGGCGAAGTATGTACAGAGTTGTATTATAAAGTTAATGTCTACAGTCCTTGTGTAGAATTATTCTCATCTGAAGACCTAGGGAAGAACTCAAACCAACTCACAAAATGAGCCGTCTAGTTTCTATGATTTTCAATGTAAATAGAAAAGGAGAAAAAAGCAATTGGGGTTATTTACACCATTAAGATAAATATAACAACTTAATAAGGTTTACTGATAAAAGATAGGACAACAATCAAGCTGTTCACTAAAAGTCCTAAAAGAAGAATTCCACTTGTGACTTGAGTCCCAAAAGAGGAAGATGTTATTAAATTAAATCCAAAAAGAACCCTATTATTATTGACTTACTGGCAGGATTGAGAAATTACAGCTGACTGACTTTTCTCAGAAAGTCTTTTCAGAACTCAATTGACTACCAAATATATAAATGTAAAGCTTAGTCAGCGACTCAGTGAGTCAGTTAAGTTAGCATATTATTTAATATATGCAATTTATTTTTCTCCTTATCACAAAAATAGAGATTACCCATATATAAAAAAATCTAGCTGTGCAGCGGGATGTATAGATTATAGTAAAGTTTGGAATTAAACTGTTAGAGCTAAATGTTTCTAAAAGCATATGATATCTCTGTAGCTGATTGCTCAAAGCTTGACTTGTTCGATTTTATATCTTTCATTATTTCTTTCCATAGCCTCTGGCTTTCATTTTTAACCCTAAGGCCATCCATTCTTTTCTCTTATTTTTCAGGTATATTTTACCCTTTGACAATTTCAGTGAGTACTTATACACTAAAGGCTATTCTAAAAATGTGTGATATCAATAGTTCATTTGCTTCACTGTTAGCGCCCTGAGCAGATAGCACAACATTGGTGGTATGATAATAAAGGTTTTTTTTTTTTTTTTTTAAATCATTTAATCTGGATGCTGGCAGAAATTATCAGGTATAGTTTTATTAGTTCAGTCAACAAGACCAACATTTAATTAATCACCACATATATTGTATCAATTTAACTTCATTGCTCATATAAATTTCCTTCCTTCCCCGAACACAAATTAAATATTTTGAAGGCTCATTTATTCTTACATTTAACACATATATACTAGAAGAAATCTGATCATCCTTCATTATTATTCTGAGCTGGAATAATGTCAATTAGCAGGGAGAGAAAAGAAAAAAATACCATCTTCAGACTACTTTATACAGAGGTTTATATTAATTTTTGTAAATTCACTTTCCCTAAATTCTGCTTTTTTTCTGAAGGCTAATTATTATAATAGTACCCTATTTTACAGGCCTGGAATTCATTTTGGGTTTGAGTAATATTATGTACTAATAGAGGGGACGCAGTGGCTTAGAGGCTAAGATTCTGAGTTTGTTGATTCAGAAAGGTCGGCAGTTCGGTGGTTCAAATCCCTAGCACTGTGTAACAAAGTGAGCTCCTTTTACTTGGCTCAGCTTCTGCCAACCTAGCAATTCGAAAGCATGTAAAAATGCAAGTAGAAAAATAGGGACTATCTTTGGTGTTCCATGCACCTTTGGCATTTAGTCATGCCGGCCACATGACCATGGAATTGTCATCAGATGGTGTTGGCTCTTCAGCTTAGAAATGGAGATGAGCATTACCTCCTAGAATCAGGAATGACTAGCATGTATGTGGGAGGGGAACCTTTACCTTTAGTATTATGTACTAGCTGATAATCCAACGTTGCCTGGGTATTTATTTATCCCAATCCTGTATTAGACAAGAAAATCCAGTAGTCAGGACTCACACTGTTGTACTGCCTATCATGCAATTCTTCTATTCCTCCACAAGAGGGAGCCCTGTGAAGCTGTTACTATGGCAGAAGCCATTTTAAGGCACACACACACTCAAGGGGTGTTAGGGATGTTTGTCTTACCCTCACAGTATTTTTTTTTTTCCAGAGGGTAAGTCATCTATTTGGTTGAAATTGCTTGAGGCATTCCAGAGTTAATAAAAATAAGTAATGTATAATAATAATAATAATAAGGAAGAAAAAGAAAAAGAAAGAAAGAAAGAAAGAAAGAAAGAAAGAAAGAAAGAAAGAAAGAAAGAAAGAAAGAAAGAAAGATTATTTTGAATAAAGGCAAAGTGAGATGATGAGGACAAAAAGGTATTTTGCTACAACTAATCATTGCTGGTTCTAATGAAATCAAATATGGTGCTTTGATTTCTTGGTTATTACATGAATTTTAACAGCTTCTAGTGTTCATGTTAAAGTTCTGTGCCCTCACTAGTTTTTGATTTTAGATTCTCTCACTAATACAGAACCAGGAAAGTGGACATCAGAGTTGCTTTCTTCTCCCCATTTTTTTCCTAGATGTTACAGCACTGAGAAATGCTGCATAGTTGTTCCTTTAAAATTCTGACTTATCCCATAGTTTTATGAATTACACATGTCTTGTAAGCTCTCTCCCTTTTGTTTCCTTTTTCAGCAGGTCTTCAATATCCTATTAACTTTGATCAACTGTTCACAAGTGACAATGACTATTAAAGGTGGTAAAATAGTGCAGTTATGGTGCTAAACAGGAACAGCCAATTTGGTGTAGAGTTAAAAGCACAAGACCAGTGGCCCCCAACCTTTTTTGTGCCACGGCCTGGTACCGGCATCACAAAATGATCCATGGCCTGGTACTGGCATCAGCACGCATGACAAGACAAGGCGAGCCAAATGACCGGCCAGCCAGCTGTCCCCCGCTTCTCCCTGCCACCTTCAACTCCTCCTTTGTACCTTTGTCGATGGGCTTCAGGACGGCTTCGGGATGGTTGCTCGGCTCGCCTTGCCTTGGGTGCTGAAAGAATCCTTGCGCCTTAGTTTCGTTCGAAGCCGCCCCCCCTTAGATGAAACTAAGGCGCGAGGGTTCCTTCAGGACTCAAATGCTGCTTTCCAACCGGAAAACTCACCCGGAAGCACTTTCTCATCAAAACAAGATGGCGGCATCCAGCAAACTGGTGGCCCTGTAGAAAATGTTCCATGGACCAATACCGGTCCGGGGCCCAGTGATTGGGGACCCCTGCACTAGACTACAAAACTGAGTCACTCTGAGTTCCAGTCCTACTTCAAAGGAGGCAAGAGCAAACCACTTCCAAAAATATTTCCAAGGAAAGTGTGTGGGCTTGTCCAGACAGTTCCCATGAATCAAAATTGAGAAGAAGACATTGCTCAGTCTACCCCTCTGCTAAAAATGATAAGGCTCATGGGAATTCATGAAGAGAGAAAATCCATGCAATGGTCAATGGGATTCCTTTACCTATTTTCCTTTTGACACTATTAAAAAAGAAGCAAATGCACCTTTTTAATAGCAAAAGCACAACAAATTCCATAGGTTACGAAAGTGTTAATGAAACAGAACATTTTGTTGTCCTCACTTTTCACTCATGCATTCATTCCTTTATACATTCATCTGGCTCTGGCAGCTGATCGAGTGCTAAGCTCAAGAGAATAGAGATCAGCTCTCCTGATGGAGAAGCTCTGCTTCAATCATTTGTTTCAGGTCTTGCTGGGCTGATTCACATGCTGTTTTCTAATCACAAGAGTTTGTTTTCCTGTTCCTAGGATTTAATATGCCAAGTATCTGATAAGATGCAGATGTACCTCTCATGCTTCCTGATAATGAGAGTTGAGCTCTCTTTCAATGACACTGGCTTAACTGTTTTGTAGCCGTATTTTTTAAATATTGGATTTTTTCCAGGGCTCTTGATTGTGCCAGAATCTTCTAAGCATTATATCTGCAAATTAGTTTTCCTTCTTTTATTATGTCTGAAATAGCAAATCATTTTCTTAAAGTGTCATGGGGCAGAAAGGTAGTTTATAAAAATAGTATGGAGACACCTATATAATAAATTCTAATTTCTGTAATTTATCTAAGGGAAATTTTCATAATGTTTACTGTTCCAACAGCAGAGTTTCGTCCCAAATGTTGTATTTTTTAGTACAAAAACTAAAACATATTTTATTTCTGATTCAGGTACATAAATTGCATCTTATGTAAGTCCCCCCTCTCCTTATCTAAGTTATCTGGAGGAATCCTTCCTTCACATATATAAAGCTATATGATACTGCATTTTATATGGTAGGATCTATTGGGCAGTAAAGAAAGTGTCATGTGATCACATATTTTTATTATTAGCATTTGAGGATAGTCCACAGTTAGGTTCACAGTCTAAGATGAGTGGAAAAACTCAGTAATTCAAGTCCTAACCAAAGACCTAATAATATTAAGGTAGACTAAGAATACAGACTGTTCCAAGCGAGGTGGTTTATTATTTTTATGGTTCATACACAGTCAGCCAAATATTTAGACTTGATTTGACATTTTTATTTACCTATTGAGTTTTCCCCAATAATTTTGGATAGGGAGCTGTTTGATGTTGCTAAAGGTATTGTCACGCAACATACGCTGTTCCAAATAAAACTACCTCTTGCAATTGACTGATGGTGATTTTGTCAAAGACAATGGTATTCAAAGGTTGCTCCTGATGTTTATTATATACACAATAATGTGAAAATCACAGCTGCCAGTTCTTTAGTAGGTATTCCTATGAATCAAGTTCTTCCCAACCTAGGAAGTTGTAATGTGTGCATGTGCAAACAATTTGGCCTCTTGTAACTGACAGGTGGAAATTGCCATTCAAGTTTTGGTAGGGCACCCAGTGTGTCAATAATCACTGGAACCACCATGGCTACTTTATGTCATAATCTTACAACTTCAATTTTGATACACTGTGGCCTTCAATTTTTTGTCTTCTATTCTACTATTCCATATTACCATATTAATTATCCATAATGTCTTTTTTTCAACCACAATTAAACTTTTTCCTTTCTATTTCCAATTATTGTTATCTGAGCTTCTTCTACTATTCTAGTATTATTTTGGGGTATTCCATTTTTTTTACAATTTTTATGAATATCTTCCAATTCTGCATCCCTGGATATTTTATTTCAGATAATAAAACTCCTTTGATCTGCTAATAATTGTTCAGTTATATTTGGGGGGAGTTTAAATCTAGTTTGTCACTTATATACCATTTACTGATTCCCTCCTCCCTCTTTCTCTATTCCCCCCCCCCCCCCCCCCCCACTACACACATACACTCATTATCATGAGAAAAAGAATGGGGGACCAAGCATCTAATCTGCCTGTTGATGTGTCTGACATTCCACATCTAAAAAAGGAAATATATCTATAAACTGTTCTGGCAAGAACTTATGCCAAAATGCTTAAACATATAAAATATTTAAATTAGCAAGCAAATCTTCAGAAATGTCTTCTTTATCCAAATCTTTAATAGTTTTAAGTTCAAATGTTCTCTTTCTACTTACCAATAATAAAATCATTTCATAAAACTATTATCTGCCTTTGATTTCTTCAGAACAGTAGCAAGCATTCCTTTGGGGTGGAGTCAATGAAAGCATTTCAAATGTTCTTAAAAATGATTACCACAGAAGAATAATCATTCATAAAAATGGCTGACCCATCAGGCAAGGCTGGTCACAGAAATGCCATTTTAACAACAAAATGCAGTCTCTGCCATCTACTCTTTATACTGAGGTTGTTTTCTTTTACCAGTCTCAGTGAGTAGGTTGTTGCCCAGCTGATTCTCAGACTGATAGCATTTCAGGAGATTGTTTTGTATATAGCCAGCTACAAGCTTCTCCAAAACCAATAAAGATATTTCTTCACTGTATCATAGACAGGTTGTTAGAAATAATACAAAATCTCCAACCTAATGTGTATGGTGCAAGGGGTAAATTGCTGCTAAGTGAAAAGTAATTCAGTTGCTGGAATTGTCATAAGCTTATCCCATTCTATTTAATAAATCTTCCTAATCAGAATTCAGTGAGACTCATGCAAGGGAAGAGTCTTCTTTGGTTGGCTTGGAATATCTGTTAAAAAGCCATTGAACAAAGCACAGGTTTCAGACAGTGCCCTTTCCTATAGGAGTTTCTACAGAACCAATAACAACCTAGGATCATTCTTTTAAATAAATATCATGATACTGGATGGTGTGTTGTAGCATTTGATTTAACAGAACAGATTTAAATTTAAGTAAAGTGAGGTGTCAAGCATTAAAGGAAATAACCAGGGATACAATGGTGTCTATTTCTGCTTATATAGTTGATTAGTTCTGCTTCTGCAATTCATAAATTTATTATGGCCCTTTTTATATGAACTGAGCTGGGAGGAAGGAAAGGGGGTTAATGTGCCATATGAATATTAATGTGTCTTAATAGATAAACAGAGGATTAATTTACATTTTGCCGCCAAGTTTAATTTCTAGGCAGGCACTTTTTTTTTTTTTTTTCTGGAGCAAGACAAATAAGCCAGGAAGTTGGAAGGAAAATGACAATCCCCTTTGCCAGAACTGAAAAGACTCTATGATACCAGGCGGCAGACTGAGACATTTCCAAATGTGAGCTGCTAGTGCTCAGAGATAAGGTGAGGAACCAATGCAAGGCAACTCCCAATTAAGTAATGTCAATGCAGCCTACATCTATGGAGAAAAAATATAATGGCCTACAGTAATGCTAGTACTGTAAATTGCCATTTGAACTGACTAGTAAATAATATAAATAAATAAGACAGCCACTAATGTGGTATAGTATAAAAGTTCTAAGGAAATCTATACTTGGGTCTACCTTCAGCCATGAAAAAATATTGCCTGACTTTGGGCCAGTCATTCTTTCTCAGCCTAATATAGCTCCCAGGGATGTTGGAGCAGTAAAAGAAAGGAAATCTGCACATAAGGTCCTGAATAAAAACTGGGATGTCATTACATACATGCATCCTGCTATCATGGATCTTAATACCATGGTAGATATTTCATCACCTGCCTTGCTTATACTCTGGGTTATACTCCTTTGTCTCTCTTCTGCTAGTCTTCCTCAGTCTTAGGGAGCAGAAGGGAAAGAGGGAATGACAGTAGATACAGTTTGGCTATAGTAATGTAAGCAGAGAAACCCATTGAAAAAGACCCCACTGAAAAGCACAGAGAATTCTAAATCCACAGGGAAGGAAGGAAGGAAGGAAGGAAGGAAGGAAGGAAGGAAGGAAGGAAGGAAGGAAGGAAGGAAGGAAGGAAGGAAAAGGGAAAGGGAAAGGGAAAGGGAAAGGGAAAGGGAAAGGGAAAGGGAAAGGGAAAGGGAAAGGGAAAGGGAAAGGGAAAGGGAAAGGGAAAGGGAAAGGGAAAGGGAAAGGGAAGGGAAGGGAGGGGAGGGAAGGGAAGGAAGGAGCCGACATAAACTCTAGTTGGTGCTCAATCTACGGACACCATGTGAGAAGCTATGGTAAAAGATTGTGGGGGGGGGGAAGGGAATGAAGAATTCTGAAGAAGTTAAAAAGGAAATGTTGATTGGGATGCTTTCAATATATCACTATATTGATAAATATTAGTGTACTTTGGAATACATCACTATAATAAACAGATAGACAATAAATGGTAAATAGAGTAGAATTGGATGGAGAGTAGAATCAAACAACACAGAGTAAAAGTAAGAATAATTCCTGGGAATAAAAAAAGAAAAAATGAAGCCAACTGTATATTATAGAGCAGGGCTGTCAAACTCCTGGCCCATGGGCTGGATGCATCACACACTAACCACACCCACACCCGAAGGGGGAAAAAGTCCTGATACATCATGTGATGACATGATGACATGAGTTTGACACCCCTGTTACAGAGATAATTTATTACAAAGTATATTTGTGAAATAAAAAACTTTTTGAAGGGATTTGTTCAGCCCAGAATAAAATGTTTTCCAACCTTATTACAGGCAAACTATACAACATTAGGTGATTGAGATAGAACACTCAGTGAATTCATGTCAATAGAAAGAGGGGGATTTCTGATCTACATTTGTTTTTTAACAACTCAGTTTTGCTATAATGTTTGCAGAATCTATTAACGTTAACAATGTCCCCCAAAAGGTAATATTGAAAATACAAATAAATTATTTTTAAAAAAATTGTAATATATAATTCATATCCATTGGCATGCACAATGTAGATACTTTTCCCTTCAAATATCATGTGTATTTCCTAATCCAAATGCTAAATCTAGGATGCAAGAATCACATTTCTTACTCTCCTTTTCATAGCCTGATCAAAAAATGCACAGCAGAGGAACAGTGTGGCAAGACAAGATCTTCAAAAGTAGAGCCATCTGTACTTCTCATTTTTGGAACATGTCATAAGAAATTATGGAAAATAGGACCAGCCTAGAAATCTCCTCATTCTCCCGCCTTCATTTGACATTTAAAACTAACCATTTTGGAAGAGAGTTAAAATTCCTCTGTGTCTAAAACAGCTATTCCTATATTCAGAGGAGTAATCCTGGAAGCAATAATGATTATAGCTGAAAAAAGAAACCTGGTGTGACAAATTATCAATCATGATTATATCTCATATTTCCCATTTATAGCTTATACACAATAGGCAAGTCAGATTACTCATACAGATGTTCCTGTTATGAAAAAAATCACTTATGGCATACTAATTCCTGTGCAGAATTCTGGACTCTACAGAATCAATATCTCAGGGATATATATTTTTTACATTAGAAAGTAACACAAATATTTGTTTAACAGAACATCATTCCTAAATTTAGCATATGCTTTAGGAGTTGAAAACTCTCGGTAAAATCACACATTCCATATTCAAACCACAAGTTGATTTTTGAGAAGAAATCAAAATAAGACCCCTCCCCACCCTATCATTTAGAGGAGTCTAGAATAGCAAATTATCCAATACTCTTCCTTCTCAGGTAGGTGTTCAAAGAGTCACTGAATAAATAGACTGGTTCTTAAAGTTACAGTTTCATTTGGTAGATACTAGCTAATGAAAACATGAACAGAAGACTGATGGCCAGTGAAAAAGACTGTTGTGAGGGGACAATTGTCTTCATCTGCTGTAACTTTTGCAAAATTCGATCTTATGCCCAGCTTGCTGGTAATTGACTTTTGTATTCAGCTGTACTTGTTTTGGTTAAATATAACCTATTTTAGAAAATTGAATTATAAGTTCACTGTAACATTTTACTCAAATCAGCTAGCCTTCTAACAGCTAGGAATTCTGTATGCACCTTGTTGACACCTGGTGACAGCCTTTGAAGTAGCTTATGCAAATCTTCTTGAGGAGATGGCTGCTTTAATGGGTGCTTTGCCATAGTGTTCATTGGGCTGTTGATGAACTGTTTTTCAAATTCTTCGAAATTTCACGTTCCCTAATCAGCCCTAATATTTACTTAGAATTCTAAAACACCTATTTAGGAAGGACTGGGATGCCAATAGAAGGAACCAGTCAGTCTGAGTCATTTAATGGGTTCTTGTGTCTATGCAAACTTTTTAAAATTGCCAGTAATCATTGTTGCAACCCCTTTGCCATCCAATGTCAATGATTTTATTTGTTAATGATTTTATCGGCTGTGTTTCTAGGACTGATTATTTTAATGTTTAATGCTTTGATGTTGTAAGCCACCCAGAGTTGTTGGTACAAGATAGGCAGCAACAAACAAACAAACAAACAAGCATGCAACAAGTTCACTCAGTGGCTCACTGAATCATCACAATACATATATGAACTAACTTGTTTTTCCATGCATGGCATTTGAATTGATTGTCTGAAAAACTCTAAGAAATTCTTTTCTCAAAAAATAGAAGTAATTAGATAGTTTAGAATAAGATAATTCAGTTTCTCAAATTATTTCCAATTCCAACGACATATGCTTTTTCCATAGGGATGCATTAGAAAAATTTCTTTTGAATATTTTTACCACAGGAAAGTTTTAACAAAATATTTCATTTGTTGGGTTCTCCTGCCCTGCCAAATTAGAGTTATCTGCTATAAGACAGATACATTTCAAAACTCTTTAACATAATTTCTTTTCTATTTTCCATTGGTTTGGAAGGAATTGAAACATGGTTGAGGAGGAGGCAGCAACAACACAGAGATGGAAATAACAAAAGTTGAGAAATTTATATAAAGTTCCATTGAAAATATACTGTAGGTTCTGAAGCAGATCTGAAGGAAGAAATATCAGTCAAGTAGTTGGCAATGGGGCAACTAGGATAGGGAATAGTTCAATAAAAGGAGAATGCCTTTTTGGGGAAATATACTGCATCAAGAAAGGGGATAGTGTGGGAGGCTTGGCATCTGAGAGTGATAGAGCTGGCATTCAAATCAATGAATGAATGATGGGGATGAGGGACAAAGAAAGGAGATATGACTAAAGAGAACTATAAATGTTAAGAATATGGGAATTTTTGCTAGTTATGGTGGAGAGAACAAAGACATGATGGATACTAATCAGACTCGCTTGCTAAGACATCACACTCCAGAGAGGAAATTAACCTTTTTGGGAGGCTACTTCAAAGATAATACTAAATGAGCCTCTCAATTCTAAATCTAATTATGGTGCCTCTGTTCCAGTTGTTGAAAGGTTCAACTCTGTAAAGCACAAGAAAAGGTAAAATGTTTACAATTCAGGCAAAGAGCATTATATTATCTGAGTCATTATGCTCCCTCACCCACTAAGCCCTATGATTCAATCACCCTCAGTATTTCCCTTCTATCCTGCATTGAAGGTGCTATCTACTGGCATCAGTTCCAGTTCAATGTACGAGAATATATTTGAAGGTACAGCAGTGAGTGATGTGGATGCTTGGGGGTGACAGTCACAAGATGGAAAAACAACTGAAGCCACATTCATAAACACATTCTAATTCTGATTCTAGCCAATCAGGGACAGGGTTACAGTAGCACAAAATGGCATGCTATTTTATTGCCTGCTCAAATTCCCAAGTTGCTCTAAGACAGTGTTTCTTAACCTTGGCAGCTTTCACGTGTATGGCTGACTGGGGAATTCTGGGAGTTGAAGTCGACATATCTGAAAGCTGCCAAGGTTAACAAACACTGCTCTAAGAGGACATGCACACAGGAAATGTTATGGACTAGTTTAACAAATGCCATTTTGTGATTTGTTAATGAAGCTAGTTCATAATTAATATCCAAACTGTGACTCATTAAAAAGAGAATTTGTTTATGACTATTTCACGTAAAGTTAATTTACCGAGTCAAAAAGAACATTTCAAATATCCTAAAAAAGGATGGAAAAGCAATTTTCTATGTTATTACTGCAAAATACTCTGATAAACATATTTTAGTACATTTTGTAGGTGAAGCTTAAACATAATGAGCAAAACTTTTGCAAATTTTAGATAATTTGAGACAAGTAAGTGTATCTTGATTTTTAGCAGACAATGCAAATAATAATTATTAGAGTGCCCCAGAATTTTTAAGGAAAAAAAGAGAAGTAATCAACTAGTGATGAGTGTACCTGTAGAAATGACAAAATAGAAGTCATAAATGGCTGCTAATAGTTCTTATTCTAAGCAAATAGTTTTGGGCTGTTTCTTTACTGAATGTACAAGATAAGAAGATAATAGATAATAGATAAATAAGATATAATAAGATAATAGACAATAATAAGATATAAGAGATAGGATAGGATAGGGTAACCGTTATTGTCAATTTTTTAATGTGAGTACACTAATCTACATTAAAAATGCCATTCTGTTGCCTGCTCTCAAAAGAAAGTATATATCTACCCATTCACATATATATCACACATATACACATTCTATCTTTCTTTCTACCTATCTATCTATCTACCTACCTACCTATCTATCCATCCATCCATCCACACACACAAACATACACAAATATAGATCACTTTTGTCCATATTGAATACATAGCAGAAAGAAGAAATTTGAGAGTTCACAAGAATGATGCTGTATGGAGAAGGCTGAGCTTCGTTTCGGCAATACAGCTGCGATCTTGGGGCTCTGAGATCACAGCCGATATTTTCGCCCCTGGTTGGTCCCAATGGACCTAAACCATCCCGTAGAGACGGGGATTGCGAAGGGTACTGTCCTGGGATCCCAGAGATATCGCAAAGTCTCTGGTTTGATCCGGGAGAAGCCCTTTTGCTGGCGGCGGAGAGGCAGCCCCCATAGCTGCTGAAGTCGGGACAGCTCCGGAAAGAGAGTGGCTGGAAAGGAAGTGTGTCAGCTGGGTGAGAAACTCCTTTTGTGTTGTAAATTCGATGAGGTTTGAAAGGGCATCCTGAACAAAGAAGAAACCTGTGAGACTTTTTTTTTTTTGACCAAAACTGTTTGAGCGGCATTTTTTTAAAGTGATGTCAAATTGAGGCTTGGATTTTTTTTTCTTTTTCTTACTTTTTTTCTGGGGACTTGAGTGTGACTTTGTAGGTAATCGGATTGAATTTTCTCTTATATATATATATTATGCTCCTTTTGATTTTTTAATTTTCTCTAGGATAGAGGCTCCCTTTAGCTATTTTCTTTTTCTTTCTTTCTTTCTTTTTTTTTTGTATACATTATTCCTTTTTTCTGGCTGGGGAGGGGAAGAGCATTAAGAAACATTGCAATACTGCCAACTAGAGGCTTGAAAATACTTTATTTGAATTGGAAAGAATTGTAAGAAGACTCCTTCTCAAGGACATTTCAACGTGATAAGATAGAGGGAGAGCACAGCAAAATATTATTACAGGTGTTTTCCTGGACTCTTATCAATATTTCAACACTTGAGGCTTAGCTTTGAAGCTGCTGGAGAAGAGAGTCATACTAAGAGCCTTGGATAAATAAATAAAGTGCAGTGTGCTTATATATATATATATATATATATATATATATATATATATATATATATATATATATATATATATATATATATATATATATATATCCCATTCGCCAGCCTTTTTGTAAATTTCAATTCTAGTAATATTCTTATTTTTGCCTTTTATTTTAAAGGGAAAGTCTCAGAGTTTTTTCTTTATTTTTCTTTTTTCTCTATATTTTTATTGGGACTTCTTTGCTTCTTCTATCCATGTTTTTGGACCACTTTGTTTTTCTTTTTTGATTATTGAGATTAAGGTGTGAAGAACCTGAAGGAATTTCTTTTTTTCTTTTGCTTTTTTTTTGCTCTTAATCAATAATATCATTTTTGGGTTTGTTTGTTTGTTTCCTTTCTATTTTTCCTTTTTTATGGTGGACTACTTTGTAATTGGATTAGGGTCAAGAAGAACCTGAAGATTTTTCTTCTTTCTTTTTTCCTTTTTCTTCTTTGGTTTTGGGTCTTTTACTATTGGATTTTTCCATTTTGGATTATAATTGACTACTCTACCAGTTGGATTAAAAGTCAAAAAGAATTTGAAGTTTTGGAGGCATTAAAATGAGCAGGAAACCAATACCAGTTGGCATTTCTACTTCTACCTCTGCTTCCCCACCAGCTGGAGGACAACGTTTAATTCAGACAATGTTGAAGCAAAATAAAGAACAAGAAATAGTAACTTTAAAGATGATTATGCAAGGAATCCAAGATCTCAAGATAAAATCAGACATCATTGAACAAAGAATAGAGAAGACTGATGAAAAAGTGGAAAATATTAAACAAATGATGGGGAAGTATGAGGAGAGATTCCAAAAAATTGAGGAAGAAGGAAAACAAAGAGAGGAGAAGATTGGAAATATTGACAGTAGATTAACAGTGGTTGAACAAGAAAAAAATGGGATGTTGAGGTGGGAGATGGAAAGGTCAGAATTTTATCTCAGATTTTAAAATATAGAAGAGGAAAAAGGACAAAATTTGGCTGTGATAATGATAGAAATTTTGGCAGATGCTTTGGAAATTACAGAGGAAAAGATGATGGATGCAGTAGATGAGGTATATCGAGTTTATACAAGATATGCGACGAGAAATAAATTACCAAAGGAAGTCCATTTTAGATTTACCAAAAAATCCATCAAAACACAAATATTACAAGTGGTAAGAGAGAAAACATTGAAATACAAAGATAAAGAGATGTGGCTTTAAAACAAATACCCAGAAGAGTGAGAGAGATGAGAAGATAATATTGATTTCTGACCAAAATACTACTGGAAAACGAAGTGAATTATAGATGGCTGATTCCAGAAGGATTAATGTTTACGTGGCAAGAGCAGAGAATTGATTCAATTGAGAAAGCAGAACTTTTCCATGCAGAATTTTTTGGAAGAAGAAGAGAGGAGGCAGAGAAAGAGGTCTTATTTATTGAGTTTCAAGAGGAACAACTGGAGACTAAAAAAGAGAAAGGAGCTGTAGGTGGGCAGGTGGACAGTAAAGAACAGCCTGAAGTGAGATCCACGAGAGCTGTTAGACCTAAATATAAAGCATATTCATGGAAGAAAGAAAACTGATTACAATGAATATAAATGGACTTAATTCAGCTGTTAAAAGAAGGAAAACTTCATAAATTAGAGAAATTAAAATTTGATATAATTTGTCTACAAGAAGTTCATATTAAAAAAACAACATGAACAATTGTTAATACAGCCAAAATTGGGGAAAATATTTATTTCTTTGACTCAATGTAAGAAAAGAGGAGTGGTTCTATATATTAAAGAGGCTATACCAGCAAAACTGATCTACACGGATGAAGACGGAAGAGTATTAATGGTGGAAATAATGGACAATAATATAAAAATATTCTTGATTGCAATTTATGCTCCGAATGAAAAACAAGAAGAGTTTTATAAAAAGCTACACATGAAAATAACTGGACTGGACTATGTTAATATAATTATGATGGGAGACTTTAATGGCATTGTGGACAATAAATTGGACTATATAGCAACAACAACAAAGCAAAATAGAAAGGCTCTCCCTAAATCTTTTTTTAAAATGACAGACAAACTAACTTTAAAAGATATTTGGAGAGAAAGAAATGTTAAAGCTGAACAATATACTTTTTATTCAAATAGACATTTATCATGGTCCAGATTAGATATGATTTGGATATCAACAAAATTAATATCCAATATTCAAGAAACAAATATTGAAACAAGTACTTGGGCAGATCATAGCCCAATGGCAATTAAATGGAAGGGACAAAAAAAAAGATCGAGATGGACATTAAATAATACTATTTTAAAGGAGAAAGTTTTTATACAATGGATGGAGAAGGAATTGGCTTTTTTTTCAGAGAAAATAAAAAAGAAGATATTTCAACGCAGAATGTTTGGGATACAATGAAGGCAAATGCTAGAGGTCTGATGATAGATTATACAAGAAAAAAGAATATTAGGAAAAGGCAAGCTTCTAAGGCCTTGGAAGATGAGTATAAAAGACTTGAAAAAGAATTACAGAAAATGCCACAGAAAAAAGATATTAAATTGAAGCTGGATGTAATTAAACATTAAATGGAATTTATAGAGAAAGAAGAATTGGCACAGAAAATCAGAAATTCTAAACAGAATTACTTTGAAGATGCAAATAAACCAGGTAGATGGCTAGCATATAAATTGAGAAAGGAGAAGGAATCAAGAAAAATATTGAAGTTAATAGATGATCAAGGTCAAGTTTGTTATGGTAATAAGGAGAAAAAGGAAATTATTCAAGATTTTTATGGGCAACTATATAAACAAGAGAATATTGATGAGGAAAAAGTCCAACAATATTTACAGAATGCTAATTTACCAAAGATACCTAAAGAGACTGAAGAAATGTTAGAAAGCAATATAACAATGATGGAATTAAATGAAGCATTTAAGAGACAAAACAATGGGAAAGCACCGGGTCCAGATGGGCTTCTGGTAGAATTCTATAAAACATTTCAAGAATCATTGAGTATCCCATTGTTAGAAGTCATGAATGAAGTTATGTCAAAGAAGATGATACCCAAAACATGGTCAGAGGCTTATATTACACTTATTCCAAAAGAAGAGGCTGATCCACTGCAAATTAAGAACTATAGACCTATTTCTTTATTGAATGCAGACTATAAAATTTTTGCTTCAATTTTAGCAGAAAGACTTAAAAAATATTTAAATAATTTTATCCACCCAGATCAAAATGGATTTCTGCCAAAGAGACAAATCAGAGACAATATGAGAGTAATATTGGATACTTTGGAATACTATGAGGCTCATCCTGAAAAGCAAATGGCTTTGATATTTTTAGATGCTCAAAAGGCATTTGACAACGTGAACTGGAGATTTATGTAATTACTATTGGAACAGATGGGTTTTGCTAAAAAATTTATTCAAGCAATCGAAGCCATATATAATAAACAGACAGCAAAGGTAATGATGGAGGGGGAACTTACAGATTTTATTAATATAAGAAAAGGCACAAGACAAGGGTGTCCCCTATCTCCTTTGCTATTTGTGTTGACCTTGGAAGTGTTGAATAGAAATATTAGGGATGATAAAAGCATAAAAGGAATGAAAATTAAGAAGGAAGAATTTAAACTACAAGCTTTTGCTGATGATTTAGCTTTTATTCTGGAAGACCCGTTAGAAACAGCTCCAAGGTTATTGGAAAAGATAGAGACATATGGTGAGATGGATGGTTTGAAAATAAATAAAGATAAAACAAAGATTTTGACAAAGAACATGCCATTGAGACAAAGAGAAGAACTGGCAGATCTTTTGAAAATCCAAATTACAAATAAGATTAAGTATCTGGGGATATATTTGACAGCAAGATGTAGCACATTAAAAGAGAATAATTATATTAAACTCAAACAACAGATAGCTACAGATTTGAAGAAGTGGGAAAACTTGCAATTGTCATTAATAGGGAGAATTTCAACAATCAAGATGAATATTTTACCCAGAATTTTATTTTTGTTCCAAACAATACCAATTAGGCTTGGAAAAGACTATTTTGAAGATTTAAATAAAATCATGTTGAAATTTATATGGCAAGGTAAAAAAGCGAGAATAAAGCTAAAGCTTTTGCAAGACGCTAGAATTCGAGGAGGTTTTGGCCTGCCCAATTGGGAATTGTATTATCAAGCTGCAAGTTTGATGTGGGTCAAAGAATGGATAACATTAAGAAAGCATAGGTTGTTGACATTAGAAGGGCATGACTTGCTGTTGGGCTGGCATGCTTTTTTATGGTATAAGGGAACTAAAACACAGGGTTATTTTAGAAGACCTTATATATGGGAGTCTTTGTGGTTAAACTGGGAGAAGATAAAAAGACAATGTTATTTGAAAATTCCAGTTTGGTTATCGACTATTGAAGCATTTTCCTATCCTATAATTTATAAGAAGGAACAAACAGTTAGATATGGGGAACTCTTGAAAAGGGTGAACTTAAATCGATCCAAAACTTAGAGGAACAAGGTATAAGGATGAATTGGTTTTCATATGCGCAAATACATTCAAGGTATGATGAAGATTCTAAAACGGAGGGATTCTATGATAAACAGACTGATTTAGATAAGATCTTGATGGGTACTAATGAGAAGGTGATTAAAAAAATATATGGTTATTTACTGGGAATGAAATTAGAGGAAGAACAAGTCAAAGAAACTATGATTGTTTGGGGGAAGAATTTTGGAAATGGGATTGATCTAGAGAAATGGCAGAAATTGTGGTCTCAAAATTATAAAATGACAATGTCAACAGCATATAAAGAAAACTTGTATAAGATGTTTTACAGGTGGTACTTTCCCCCGACAAGAATAGCAAGAATGTTTAAGAACAAATCTGAAAAATGCTGGAAATGTCATCAGATACCTGGCTCATATGGCTCATATGTGGTGGACTTGTGAGGACGCTAGAAAATATTGGACTATAATTCGCATGTGGTTGGAAAAAATGACAAAGAAACACATAGACTTGAAACCAGAGATCTTCTTATTGGGAATTTTACCTGATATATATAGTAAAGATTTGAAGTACCTGATTGTAAATGTATTAACAGCGGCTAGGATTGTATTTGCTAACAATTGGAAGAATGAGAAAATACCATGACAGGAAGAAATTATTAAGAAAATATTGCAATGTGCTGAGATGAGTAGATTGACATTTGAAATTAGAGAGCAAGAGGATAAACAATTTTATGAAATTTGGGACCTTTTTTTCAATGGCTCGATGATAAAATACGATAAATAGAATATTTAGAATGCTAGACAGTGAGGAATATCTTTATTTTGCTGTTTTGCTATTATTTTGTTATTTGACATTATATCTATAAAGGGTTTTTTAGGATTGATTAGATATGATTACATGATTTGTTATAAAATAAACTGGTTTAAAGTATTGTTAGCTCATAAAGCATGAATGATTAAAAATATAGTCAAAAACTTCTTTTTTTAGTGATATTAAGATATATAAGTTTGGATTGACAATATGAGTTGTTATGTAACATAATTGTAATTGAGACTACAGAATGAATGCACAAAAATGATGAACCAACTGACACACTGGATGTACATATGAGAGTTGATGTTTTTATGTTTTGTTTGTCTTGTTTGTTTGTAGAAAATTAATAAAATCTTTTTCAAAAAAAAAAAAGAATGATGCTTTATGGAACAAAACTGTGACTGAATCTGGATGTTCTGCTTCAGATACCACAAAGCCGTTAAGGCAAACCTCTTCAACACGTTCTTCAGTTCAGTCTTTGTAAACAGTAATGGCTCATGCCCCACTTTTCCTTATCATACCACAACTATCTGCAATGATATTAACTTTACTGAAGATAACGTAGAAAATGCACTACGTCACCTAAAACCATCCTTAACTATTGGCCTGATGGTTTATGTACATACTTCTTTAAAAAGCTCTCCACTGCCATAGCATAACCCCTAAGCATAATATATGAGATATTATTCAGAACCAGCTCATTACCAAACTTATGGTCTTTAGCAACACCTTATCTTCAAAAAAGATAAGGTGCCTGGTTGAAAACTACAGACAAATTTCATTGTCTTGTGTCATGTGCAAAGTTATGGAATCAATTATTAATCAATGCATTACCTACCACTTAGAGTCAAACAACCTATTTCCCAACAAACAATTTGGTTTCAGAAGAAAATTATCCTGCAATTTGCAACTTCTACACTGCAAAAACATATGGACAACATTACTTGACCAGGGCAAAGCAATAGATGTAATTTACATAGACTTCTGCAAAGCCTTTGACTCAGTGGTACATGACAAACTACTATTAAAATTAAAATCTTATGGCATTTCCGGATCCCTTCAAAAGTAGATTACTGCCTTCCTGTCAAACAGGCAACAATTGGTTAAAATAGGAAATGCCTTATCAAACTCTGTACCAGTTAACAGCAGTGTTCCCCAAGAGACCGTTATAGGACTCACACTCTTGACACTCTATATAAATGACCTTTGTGATCACCTTATAAGTAACTGCATCCTCTTTGCTTATGATGTAAAACTATTCAACACCACCAACAATGCTACTGTCCTTTAAAGCAACCTTGATTATGTGTCTGAATGGCCAAACAGTTGGCAACTTGCAATCTCGACCAACAAATGCTCTGTCCTAAACATTGGTAAAAAAAATCAATATACCAAATACAAGCTAGGCAGATATGACCTCGTTGATGACCCTCACTCTGTCTAAGACCTTGAAGTTCTCATATCAAATGACCTAAGCACCAGAGCTCACAGCAACAAAATCACAAAAAAGGCTTTAAGAGTTGAAAATCTGATCTTATGCAGCTTCTCCTCTTATAATACTGATTTGCAAACTAGGGCATACACAACCTTTGCTAAACCAATACCTGAATACAGCTCTGCTGTCTGGAATCCGCACTGTATATCAGACATCAATACAATTGAGCGAGTCCAGAAGTATTTTACAAGAAGAATACTACACTACCCTGTTCATAACAGAATACCCTATACCACCAGATTGAGATTCTAGACTTAGACAACCTTGAACTATGCTGGCTAACATTGGACTTAAGCATAGTTACATAAAATCATATGTTACAATGTCTTACCAGTTAATGAATATTTCAGCTTTAACCGCAACAACACAAGAGCACGCAACAGATATAAACTAAATGTAAACTACTCCAAACTTGACTGCAGGAAGTACAATTTCATCAACAGAGTGATCAATGTCTGGAACTCACTACCTGATTCTGTTGTCATCTGCTCAAACCCCCATTCCTTTACCCTCAAACTAATCTCTATTGACCTCACCTGATTTCTAAGAGGTCTGTAAGGGGGGTGCATAAGAGCACAATTGTGCCTACCATCCCTGTCCTATTGTCCCCAGTTATGAGTTCCTATTTCATGTATTTAAACTTATGTTTATTCTTATTTCTATTATACTGTAAGCATTTAACAAAAGAAAGAAAGAAAGAAAGAAAGAAAGAAAGAAAGAAAGAAAGAAAGAAAGAAAGAAAGAAAGAAAGAAAGAAAGAAAGAAAGAAAGAAAGAAAGAAAGCCTCCTCCCAGAAGATAACATGGAAAACAAGTTGTGAAGAGAATGTGTTGCATCCCATGTGTAGTGTACCCTGCTCAAGCATCGCTTATATTGGTCAATGAAAAAAATAAAGTTTCTGTGGTTTTTAAATAAATAAATAACTGACCAGATTTCTAGTCCGTTATTTGGACACACTAATATTTACTATTAATAGATGCATTTGAAAATGTATGTGGATTAGAAAACTCTGTTCCTTTGGGAAGAAAATATGCCCTTGATTTTATCAGTATGCCTTTTAGAGGCAAGATAGCCTTAAAAGGTAAATGTTTCCGTCTTAACAAAAAACAGAATTATTTGTGACAGCGAAGACTCATTATTTGCTTAGGAAATGAAAACTGTAATTATTAACTCTATCATTGCTACATATACACTCAAGATATTGATTTTACATTTACAGAAAGCACCTCTGTTTATAACATTTGAGACAGCAAAGACATGGTAATGGAACTTCCATTTATTCCTAATTTCTGAAACCAGGGTAGTAATTTCTCTTTTTCTTTCATATATCCATTAGTCTTCTGATTTCATAAATTTATAATAGAATAATTAGGATTTATTATCATTTGGTTTGGGCATTATGCCAGAATAAGGAAGAATACAATGAGCGCTGATCTCTCTTCATCCTAAACTAAGCCATTTCAGCTGCATCAAATTCTCTCCCTAAGTCAGAAATCCAATTGGGTTATCAATGCATGGATTTCTGTTCCCCATTTACTCTTCATTGAACAACCAGGGGCAACTCTGGGGGGGTGCATTTTTACTCAGCTGATTGTGTTTCTCAAATAAAGAATGATAAAAGTCTGTTCTGCATGATAGAGTAACATATAAAAACAACTACATACAAACGTACCACACTATTTCATAGTATATATGTGTCTGTTTATCTATCTATCATCTATCTATCTATCTATCTATCTATCTATCTATCTATCTATCTATCTATCTATCCATCTATCATCTATCATCTATCTATCTGTCTGTCTGTCTGTCTATCTATCTATCTATCTATCTATCTATCTATCTATCTATCTATCTATCTATCTATCCATCCATCATCTATCTATCAATCATCTATCTATCTTCTACCTACCTATTACCTAAATACCTACTTACCTATCTGTATGGATCAGAAGTTACAATATTATGATTCCTATCTCATTTGATTAAGTAACATAATCTTTCATATTTGCATAAATAACATTTTGGGTGAAGAAAGAAGAGGCAGGACAAAAAAGATGCATTGGTACACAAGCTTCCCTATGATTCTTTCTTGAGTTATCAAGAAAGATAACTCTATCAAGAGTTATCAAGAAATATTCACTGTTTATACTGTATATACAGATAGTCCTTGATTAAAGTCCATTCAACCATTTGAAGTTACAACAGCACTGAACCAAGGGTTCAACTGTTGCCTTGCCCCTGCAGCATTATGCCTTGCCCCATAAACAAAATTCAGGCCCACCCACATTTATGACTGCTTTTCGGCTGCCCACCTACTCACTGCTGCCAGTTGCCTGGATCTGCTGCACTGCATTGTGCATCATTACTGACTGGAGCCCTTTTCCATGTCAACTTTTCTCATGCAAGAGCCTTCTCTCACATGCTGGTCAGGTTCTTCCTTTCATGAGCGCAGGCTCCAGCCAGTACAATAGTGGTGCATAGGGAACAGTGGTTTCAGTGGTGGTAGGCAGGACCAGGTAGAAAGATAGCTGGAAACAGTGGGTAGGTGGGCAGCCAAAAAGGTAGAGATGGGGAGGGAGTTATGTGTATGAGGAGAGCTGAAGTGAGGCACTTCACTATCTATCTTTCAAGAACGGCTTACGTCCTCACCTAATGACTGCTGTTAACTCAATGACAGTAACTGGGATTGCCAAAAATGTTCATCACTAAGCAGAATAATTATGAGACATTTTGCTCAATGACCAAATCACTTAGGTATTGGGTTGTCAGTCACAATTATGTTCAATTAAGTGAGTACGGTCTGAAAATGAGCACTGTTTCACATTTTGGGGTTGTTGTCCAAGGCAAGTTACTATTGTTTTGCTATATACATTGTATTTATTTTTTTCTTTTATTTATTTATTCAATTTCTATAGCCACCCAACTCAACCAAGTGACTATGGGAAGCTTACAAATCTAAAAGTACAAAACAATTAAAGCAATTAAAAACATTAAAACAGTAAAAACATTAACAAAATAAATACAAACAGCAGCCAAGATTATTAAACAACTAACAGTAAAGCCAAGAAATGGGGCCCTTAATGTGCTGCTTAGCCCAGGTACATAGCCAAATTTTTAAAGCCTTCAAATGTTATGTTTTATTGTTTTACTGTTCCCTCTTTCTGCAATAGCCTAAGACAATTCTTTACAAAGCAATAGGCTCTATTCCCTTCAAAACAGACCAGAAGAGATCCCATTCCAGGGTTGATGCATCCATTTTCCTTTATCCAACATCCATGCAAATATTTTGCTTATATTCTTCCAATAGACTATGGTTCCCTGCCCATACTATAGGCTATGCCTATCACATTTTGAGTTCATATTCTGTTTCCTTGCTTCTTATTGGTTCTAGGAGCTAAGCAGCACATTTCCAAGATCTTGTCTTCCTCAGTAGATCTTATATCTTAAAATAAGATATAGATCTTATATCTTAAAATATCCATATTTTAATGTTCCAGATTGCAACTTTTTTATCTTGTGCTTCTTATTCAACATCCTTGTTTTGAGTGTTTTTAGACTTCCAGAAACTTAACTTTGTCTTCCTTAAGTCTCATTCTTTCATTCGCACATTGGAGCTTATTTATTATATTTGTTGCCCATTTCATTTGAAAGGGTGGCATACAACACTGATTTAAATAAAAATATATAAGAACGTTCACATTTTAAAAAAAAACTTTTAAAAAGGAGAAGGTGGTACACTAAACAGTGGCACAGTTAATGAATGTCGCTACTTAGATAACCTAAATGCAAAACATGCAACACGGTAAAATTGAACACAACTTTCACAGCTAAATGAACTATTTTAAAATAAATGTGATTTTAGCAATCCCTATTTCAAATCTAAAATCTTTTGCCCGATACAACATTATCTGTTGTGTCCGTCCGTCCGTCCATCCCCCCAACAGCTTGTACTTCAAGTCACAAGAGTTTATGTCTATCTAGGTGGGGAAATTGAGCTGGAGGGGAAAAGGTTCTAAAAAAGCAAATTGCTGTTATAAAGTTGTATTGCATTGTCCAAAGGGAGTGTGCAGGCAAGTTCATTCAAGGGACAAAAGAGAATGCATCAATTCTCAATTAGATCATCACACACAACAAAGCACAGGGCATTAGCATCACATTTGTTCATTCAGGTATTAAGTGGTTGACTTCAAGGAAACTTAAATTCATGAAGAGCCTAGGGACTGAAAATCTATTTCTTCCATATTTGCCTGACTGCTTTGATTTGGCTTGGCATGCCACACACTTATACTGACCTGCTCCTGCTCGTTCTTAGGATGCTGCTGCACTTTTGTTGTCCTCCATATAATTCTTGGGGGGCAAGACAGGAGCGGGGGGGAGAATGGTAGATTTTTAGTTCTAATGCACAATCAAATCAATCTGTTAATGCACTAGGAACAGGGGACCTATTAGATTAATGTCTTTGTGCTGACTGTCTTGTTTCGGGCAGAACAGAAAAACTTTGCAGAACAGAAAAACTCCTGTCAGGTTGTCTAACTGTTTACATTCAACAGTTTTGTTTGCTCTTCAATTTTATTTATAATAACAATTCTAAATTTATACAGTTTCATATAATAGTCAGAGGACTGAATTTAAAGCCAAGTAACCAGGATTCAAATTGCTATTTAGTTCTGAAGCTTGCCTGGGAACTTGAGCAACAATGACTGAGAAATCTGGAAATTTTAGAATGATTTTATGTGATCTGCACCTGTGAGGCTAATAAGTAGTTTATGTTGTCACTTTCCACTGGAATGAAATACATCTTATGTAGGATTTCTCATGATAATAGTTTATATTTGTTGGCTTTCCCTCTGAAGTGCCTTCTTGTTATAGGCTAAAACTCTATCAATTTCCCAAGTATTTTTTTTTTCATTTTCCCAAGCTTCTTTTCATACAAGCCACCTAATACTTCAAAGTATGATCATTCAAGTTACAACAGCACTGAATGAAGGAGTTTATGACTGATACTCAAAGTTCTTGCTCTTATAATCCCCCCATGGTTACATGAAGAAAACCATGTGGCAACCAGTTTGCACTTAGGACCAACTGCAATACCATGCAGTCATGTGATCACCAATTCTGACCTTTCCTGGCAGCTTCCCACAAAATCAATGAGGAAGCTGGTAAGGAAGGTGACAAATCATGGAGGTAAGTCTCTCCCCCCCCCAAATGTCCCTTCCTTCAGTCACACACACCTGTATCTTCTGTCCCCGGCTTCCATACACTTGCACAAATGGATACATGCACCCTGCACTCATGCAATTGCACACATGTATCCATATCTTCTTTACTACAGCCTCCCTGCATTTTGCACCCTCATATTGAGGGTGCTGAACTCACACCACAATGAAAATTCCTCTCACACCTCTCCTCTCACTCCTCTCACGCACAGATCCTCCTATAAGAATCTGTGAATTCTTGATTATTTTCCCTTGTTTAAGTGGAATGCAATACTCAGAATTTACTCAGACAGCATGATGATTGCTGAAAATTCTGGCAGTTTCATTCTACATATTTAGAAATCAAAGTGATTTGTGAAGTAAACCTTATGGCTCTAAATCCTGGAAAACAAAGGAATTTATGAAAAATCATTCAATCCGTTCACACATTGTAAAGATGATTGAATCTGGGTCAGAATAAACCATCTATCTCTGAGGAATAAATTACCTGAGGAGAAAACAGCAGCATGAGATTTTGAAATAATGTAGAAGAATATCTTCCTATCTAAATAATGATATATAATTTTAGAGTATTCTTTATGGCTGTGATTGAAATAGGCAATGCATCTTTTGTGTCAGATGAAACAACTTGGTTTTATTTATCCACTAATTAATCTCAGCAGCATACATCATTTTACATGATACAAGGTCCTTGGGATTTAATCACAATAATGGATTCCCAACATGCATTTACCACCTAATATACTAAAATCAGAATGCATTATATTACCTTGAACACATTGTTTGCATAACAAGCATACTGATGCAAACAAGAATCACAGCCAACAATGCCATTGGAGAAACAAAGAGGGGATAATTGTATATCTTGCAAGAATTCCAGATGGATGAAAACAAAAGAAAAAAGCATGAAAAAATTACCAGTGAAAAAAAGGATAAAAATTCACAATATGAGCCTTTGTCTTCCATGTAGTTGAATCTGAATATATCTCAGAAGACTTTCCTAAGAAGTAAAGCATGTTAATATTTGTTTAGAAATCAGTCAAATCCAGCCATCCAGTTCATCTGGTTATTCACTTTGTTTAAACTTATTGGGTTTGAGCCAGTAACTATTGTTCACCTTTGCTTTGGTCCTTTATGCTTTGCATTCTTAATTACACCTTTGACCAAGATAATATAATTTTATTATATATAATATAATTTTTCTGAACTTATGAGTCAGGAAATTGTCTACATTCAGTGTTTTAATTACAAAAATTCTGGTGATCCTTTATCTGGCTATAAACATAAAAGTAGTTGTAACCTAAGGGATTGCAGCATAGTTGCAGAAATGAATGAAATTGATGTGAACTGGTAGGGATATACTATGCTAAGCAAGGAAATCATCTGACTGCTAAGAACCTGGATGAACAGGGATTGTTACTACCAAGAAGCAGAATAGCAAACAGAGAATGCAGAGGTAAACAAGGTAAATTTCACAGATTATTACAGGATAATATAAAGAAATTATGATCAGACTCTTGGGATCCTGCCAAGAAATATGAATTGGGTCTTTCTGATAAGAGTGAGAGGGCACCCATGAAGGTGAAAGAATGAAAGGGGCCAGAAAAAAATGTATCAAAAGTACACATGAAATCATGCAGGAGATGAGTAGGCACACAGAAAGACCTAGGGATTTAATGCAAAGAAAGTTTAAGCAGAAAATGACCAAGCCTAGAAACCATGACTAGGGAAAAAGAAAATACAGGTACTCCTCAATTTACGACCGCAATTGAGCCCAAAATTTATGTTGCTAAATGAAAAATTTGTTAAGTGAGTCTTGTCCTATTTTATGAATTTTCTTGGCACATTTGCTAAGTGAATCACTACAGTTGTTAAATTAGTAACACAGTTGTTAAATGAATCAGGTTTACCCATTGACTTTGCTTATCAGAAGGTTGCAAGGGTGATCGCATAATCCTGGGACACTACAACCATCATAAATGTGAGTCAGTTGTTAAGCATCCGAATGTAAATAACACAACTATGCAGATTTTGCAACAGTCATAAGTGTGAAAAATAGTCATAGGTTACTTTTCTCAGTAACCTATGAACGGTCACTAAGAGAACTGTTGTAAATGAAGGATGACCTGTATGTGGCTAACATTCCAGGGTTTGAAGTGAGTTTTTTTTTTTAAAAAAAAAAAACTTGAAAATAAAGGAGAAAGGATAAATACAGCCTTATTCATGAGTCATGCAGCTTAATATGACAAGAGGAAGATAATAGACAAAGCCTTTCACTTAAGAGAGTAAATATAACAAAGATTATTCATGAAAAGAACTAAGGGAGGACACCAAAAGTTTTATCTTTGCTGTGTACCCCATAGGAGTTGCTTGCCTACAATCTGAGCACAAGGAAGTTAGATGAAATTCCACCCATGAAGGGAATCAGTCTAATATGTCCACTGTAAGGAAGATAGCTAGTAAGGAACTGTCAGGGTTTGACAGTTGGGGAGTGGATTGGGATTGAAAAAACAAAACAATGACCAACTGATGGGATTGGGGTCTGTGAAAGAAAATGCAAGCAGAATTGGTTCAAGAGCCAACAGAGGGGAAAGGAAACTGTCCTATAGGGATTTTGCAATGCAGATAAGGTTGTCAAATTATGTGAACATGATTCCAATAGAACAGGGCTGTCAAACTTGCGGCCCACGAGCCAGATGTATCACGTGCTGGCCATGCCCATGCCCAGTTTAGCGAAGAGGAAAAAAGTCATGATACATCACATGACGACACCATGACAACATGAGTTTGACACCCCTGCAATAGAAGATAATAGATGTAGCTCATGACTGAATTGTGAAGCCCTTGATTCTCTCTGAGCTTGGTTGTTTGCTTACAGATGTTTCACTGCCAGACTTGAAAACATCATCAGTGCAAGTCATTATTAGTCTTGGCAATGATGAATCAGGTAATGAAATATTTGCCAGCAATAACCAAGGCCAGAGGACACCAATAATTCTACAATGTGGCATTTATTATTTTAAAAAACACACTATTTGGGTCTTGGATGACAAAAAGACAGAGACATAATCCAAGCAAATCTTTGAGACCGGGGGCAGAGGAAAGGATTCCTTTCAACTGAGTTCAATAGCTAATATTGCTGAATGCAATCTTCAGTTATGGAAAAAATAAAAAAAAATAAAGATGCATTCCCAGCTAGAAGTGCCCTGGGTCTTATTGGAGCTGGAGGGTGAGGAAAATATCCCTTAATCTTTGCCCTCTTCAGGACTCACAGCAGAGGGGCTGGAAAAGAAGTTACTTATTAAAATGAAATCATAAAGTTTGTTTGTTCACTGAGTTCAATGGGCAAGTAATAATACACACACAAAAATAATATAGGATGAATATGCAGTGAGGGGCACATGGAAGTTTAAATTTATATCCATCTAAGCCTCCCTAAGTCATAAAAAGGCAATGCATTGTACTGCACTGGCTTCTCACATAGCTGGAAAGGGGACAACATTTTCAAATTGAAAAGAGGTGGGCATGCCTTAAGCCAAACATGTGTTGCTGTGATGTTGACAGAGAGAGCATGGCTTTATAATATTTTTTTTTTAAACTCCTTATTAATTGTTTCATCCCTCCCCTCCAACCCCACACTATTTTGTAATATTGATATATTTATTTTTTATCTTTTATTATCTTTTATTTTTATTTTTATTTTTTTAAAGGGGAAGCCTCAGAATACTCTTTTTTTTGCTTCTTTTCTTTTTTATATAGGGATGTCTGCCTTTTTGATTTCCTTTTTTGACTTATTTTTATGGCTTTTTTTCATTTTCTGAGGTTTTTCAATTGGATTAAGGTGGGAAGAATTTGAAGAACTCTCTTTTTTTTCTTTTTTTTCCTTTTTCTTTGCTTATTATTTTTTGATATTATTGGGCTTTATTTTGCTCTTTTTTTTTTCTTCATCTTTTTATTTTTATTTTCGAATTATATTTGCGTATTTTACAATTGGATTAAGGTATTGAAGAACCTGAAGAATCTTTTTCTTTTTAATTTTTGGGCTTTTTACTTATTACTGGTTTTGTTTTTGTTTTTTGTGGTATTTTCCTTTTTTTAAAATTGGATTATAATTGGCTACCTCACTAATTGGATTAAAAGATCTGGAAGACCCTGAGTTATCGAAATGAGTAAGAAAATTTTACCTTCGGGCATCTCAACTTCCGCTCCTGTTTCCCTGTCATCTGGAGGACGACTCTCAACAATGGCGAAGCAAGACAAAGCGCAAGTGGATTTAACGATGGTTATGCAAGGAATACAAGATCTTAAAATGAGTATGGAACAAAGAATGGAGAGTATTGACCAAAGAATTGGAAAGATGGATGAGAAAATTGAAAATTTGCAACAAATGATGGTGAAACATGATGAGAGAATCCAAAAAATAGAAGAGAAAGACAAACAAAGACATGATACAATTGGGAATATTGATAACAGATTAACAATGGTCGAACAAGAAAAAAGTGGTATGTTGAAGTGGGAGATGGACAGGTCAGAATTTTATCTTAGATTCCAAAATATTGAGGAAGAAAAAGGACAAAACTTGGCGGCAGTAATGATTGAAATTTTGGCTGGAGTCTTGGAAATACCAGAGGAAAAGATAATGGGTGGAGTAGATGAGATATATCGAGTCTTCACAAGATATGCGATGAGGAATCAATTACCAAGAGAGGTCCATGTTAGATTTACTAAAAAAAACTATTAAAAACCAAATATTACAAGTGGTAAGAGAGAAGGGGTTGAAATATAAAGGCAAAGAGATTTTGGTCTTAAAACAAGTACCTAGAAAAATGAGAGAGATTAGAAGAGAGTATCGATTTTTGACTAAAATGCTATTGAAAAAAGAGGTGAATTATAGATGGCTGATTCCAGAAGGATTAATGTTTATATGGCAAGAACAGAGATACAGAATTGATTCAATTGCGAAAGCAGAAATGTTTTACAAGGAATTTTTTAAAAGAAGAGAAATGGAGACGGAAAAAGAAAAGATTTTAATTGAACTTGAAGAGGGCCAAATGGAGATGGAAAAAGAAGAAGGCGCAATAGGTGGACAAATGGAGACCAAAGAACAATGTGAAATAAGATCCATGAGAGCTGTTAGACCTAAATATAAAACATAACTATGGGGGAGAAAAAACTGATTTCTATGAATATAAATGGACTGAACTCAGCTATCAAAAGAAGGAAAACTTTTTACAAATTAGAGAAGCTAAAATTTGATATAATTTGCTTACAAGAAGTACACATTAAAAAACAACATGAACAATTATTGATACGACCAAAGTTAGGGAAAATATTTACTTCTCTGACCCATTGTAAGAAAAGAGGAGTGGTTTTGTACGTTAAAGAAAACACTCCAGCCAAATTGATTTATACGGATGAAGATGGAAGAGTATTAATAGTTGAAATAGTGGATAATAATATAAAAACTCTCTTGGTTGCAATTTATGCCCCAAATGATAAGCAAGAAGAATTTTATAAAAAATTACTTATGAAAATGATTGAACTGGACTATGTTAACATACTTATGATGGAGGACTTTAATGGAATTGTAGACAATAAACTGGACTATACAGCAAAAACAACACGACAAAATAGGAAAACTCTCCCTAAATCCTTTTTTAAAATGACAGATGAACTAAATTTAAAAGATATATGGAGAGAAAGATATATTAAAACTCAACAATATACTTTTTATTCAAACAGGCATTTATTGTGGTCCAGAATAGATATGATTTGGACATCAACAGAATTATTATCTAATATTCAAGAAATGAATATTGAAACAAGTACGTGGGCAGACCATAATCCAATGACAATTAAATGGAAAGGACAAAAAAGAAGATCTAGATGGACATTAAATGATACTATTCTGAAGGAAAAAGATTTTACACAATGGATGGAAAAAGAATTGGCTTTCTTCTTCAATGAAAACAAAAAAGAAGATACTTCAATACAGAATGTTTGGGATACAATGAAGGCATATGCAAGAGGATTAATAATTGACTATATAAAGAAAAAGAACATTAGGAAGAGGCATATGATCAAAGCTCTAGAAGATGACCATAAAAAACTGGAAAACGAATTACAGAAGATGCCACAGAAAAAAGATATCAAACTTAAAATGGACATAATTAAACACAAAATGGATCAAGCAGAGAAAGAAGAATTGGCACAAAAAATTAGAAGTGCTAAATAGAACTATTTTGAAGATGCAAATAGGCCAGGTAGATGGTTAGCATATAAGCTGAGAAAAGAGAAAGAATCAAGGAAAATATCACAGTTAATAGATGATCATGGTCAAATTTGTTATGGTAATAAGGAGAAAAAGGCAATCATTCGAGATTTTTATGGACAATTATATAAACAAGAGGATCTTGATGGAGAAAAATTAAACAGTATTTACAAAATGCTAACCTACCTAAGATACCTGATGAAACTTAGAAAATGTTAGAAAGTGCTATAACAATGATGGAATTAACTGAATCACTTAACAGACAGAACAATGGGAAAGCACCAGGACCAGATGGTTTCCCGGCAGAATTTTATAAAACACTACAAGAATCGTTGAGCATTCCACTGTTAGAAGTCATGAATGAAGTTATGATAAATAAGAAAATACCTGAAACATGGTCAGGAGCTTATATTACACTTCCAAAAGAAGGGGTTGACCCATTACAAATTAAGAACTATAGACCTATTTCCTTATTGAATGCAGACTATAAAAGAAACAATGATTGCTTGGGGGAAGAATTTTGGATATGGGATTGATTTAGAGAAATGGCAAAAACTGTGGTCACAAAATTATAAAATGACAATGTCAACAGCATATAAAGAAAATTTGTATAAGATGTTTTACAGGTGGCACTTTCCCCGACAAGAATAGCAAGAATGTCCAAGAATAAATCTGAAAAGTGCTGGAAATGTCATCAGATACCTGGCTCATATTACCATATGTGGTGGACTTGTGAGGAGGCCAGGAAATATTGGACTAGAATTCACATATGGCTGGAAAAAATGATGAAGAAACACATAGATTTGAAACCAGAGATTTTTTTATTGGGAATCGTACCTGATATATATAATAAAAAATTAAAATATTTGATTGTAAATGTATTAACATCAGCTAGGATTGTATTTGCTAAACATTGGAAGAGTGAGAAAATACCAATAGAGGAAGAAATTATTAAGAAAATATTGGAATGTGCTGAGATGAGTAGATTGACATTTGAAATTAGAGAACAAAAAGATAAACAATTTTATGAAGTTTGGGATCTTTTTTATCAATGGTTAGATAATACAATATGATAATAGAATATTTAGAAATTTAGGAAATAATGAATATATAATTTTTCTTGGTTTTGATAATTCTTAAGAATATTTTATTATGATAGATTTGATATGATTTCATGATTTGTCATAAAATAATTTAACCTAATTATAGTTATCTCGCTTAAGTATGAATTAGTAAAATTATAGTCAAATGATTGTTTAATAATGATATTGGGATATTTTATTGATGATTGATAATGTGAGTTATTATGTAATATAATTATTCTGATGACTATGAAATGGATGCACAAAAGGGAGTGGTAAACCAACCGATACACTGTAAATTTATGAAGAATGTTCAAATTTTTTATTTTTATTTTTTTAATGTTATGTGTTATGTCTTATATGTTTTTTGTCTGTTGTTAAAATCAATAAAACTTTTACAAAAAAAAAAAAAAAGCCAAACATGTGTTGCTGTGATGTTGACAGAGAGAGCATGGCTTTATAATATATAGAAGCTTTGCCAAGTTCCTCTGCATTCTCATACAAGTCAATCTTCGCTTAACTGCATGTGAACTAAGTTTTTTTTTTTTAGTTATGTAGGGAAAAAAAATCTATTTCTCTCTACTGCTCTAAATGCAGGAATTACCTTTGCTGATGTGCTAAGTAGCAAAAGAGACCCCAGAGCTATAGGAAATCAGCAAACTCCTACGAGTGTTATAAAAGATAGAAATGAATTTCTTTGGCCTAGCTGCCACACCTTTTGTATGCAGATCATAGAAAGGAAATTTTCTAGCAAGAAATGAGTTACAGGGTGATAAGAGTTGAAATAGAAGACTTTCTCTTGGAAAGATCCTGCTACATTCTGCACTTAGACTGATTGCTATAGGAGGTACAGTCTCTCTGTACTAAATAACAAGGTCATGTACTCACTGTTCCTGACATTGCAGAATTTATTTTCTTTTGTTATCAGTTAATAACATTAGATAGGTTTATTCAACTCATAATGTCATCACTTTTGGGTGGTAGAATTGGGCGTAGTGGCAAATGTATCAAATGGTATAAGGAAATGAAAACTGAAACTGATGAGTCATTGCAATAAAATGGAAAATTGATTATTCATTTTTCAAGGCATTTTATATTAAACTCACCAGTGTAACCTTTAAAATTTAGTGCAGACTTTTTATTTAGTAGTTTTTACTTGAATGGGAGTCTCTGGGCTGGTCAAGTAAATCTGAATTGCTGCAATACCAAAAAAGAAAAAGGTTTCCCATTTAAAGAAAAGTATGGTTTCATTGGAGCACCTTCATCTTTGCTAAATTACCAATAAACTTCTGGATTGCAGGTTTTAAATCTATATCATTGTGGATAGAGATACTATGCATGTTTTCAGCTTGTTAAAGCTATATATTGATATCTTGATTAATTAGACTGTACTCCAAAGAAGCTTAACTAAAATTAATCCTGAATAATGTAAAAATCTATCATTAACTGTTTGCTTATATTTTACAATTATTTTCATTTTTTTATGGTTTCATTTTTGTTTGTTTTTTGTGCCTTCAAGTTAGTGTTGAGTCCTTGTGATTGCCTGGAGAAGTTCCTGCAGTTTTCTTCACATGACTTTAGAAGTGCTTTGCCATTGCCTGCTTACTATAGGCTGAAAGACGGTGACTGCGGCTCAAGGTCCCCCCAACTTGCTTTGTGCCTAAGACAGGACTAAAACTCATGGTTTCCCAGTTTCTATCCTGATACTTTTAACCATTGCACAAATTGGCTTTCTTTTATGCAATACACAATACAACTGGACATGTTTACAGACAACACACAACATTTAGTTGCATTTATATTTGGAACTAAAGCATAGGTCCCTGATCTTTTTTCTTTCAAACTAATTCACATTCCAGCCTGAAAAATAGCTTAAGAATTGGTTTATGAATTATGATGTCCCTAGACATCAAATTGTATTGTAAAATGCTCATCTCACCTCCACTCAAGTGAGAACAAGGCAGCTGTTATTTAAGCAAAACAAGTGCTTGTAGTGGCAGCATATGAGTAATATAACGTGGGAAGAAACAGCCATGGAATATTCTTCTTCATTAGATAATTTGCAAAGAAGAAAAGAAATAACAACTCTTGCCATCCCCCCACCCCCCACCCCAAGTCAAAGTGAAGGAACAGGAAAATTAACTGCCAGTCTCTGCAGCCTTCTACAACTCTTCAAGGGAACTTGAGTAAATAAATAGCTTGAAATGAAGGAGGAGCACTTCCTTTCTGCCTGAGTAAACAACTTAACTGCTCTAAAAGAATGAGAAGGGGAATTTGAAACTTGGATTTGGGGGATTTGAAAGGGCGGGGGGGGGGGACAGAAATGGGCAATGGTGTTGAACAGGGAATTGATTATTAGCCTGAATTGTGACATGAGAGGAAGAAGGATTTTACACATTCATCTCTCGGTTGTGTGAGCATTTATAACCCCCAGCTTAAATGAACTTTACCAGCCTCTCTAGTCATTTTAGAAAGGTTAATCAACATCTACACTGATTCACAGAGATAATAAGCTTGAACAAAGGCAGTCTACATATTCATCTGCAAGATATATTGCAATCATAGTTCAAATGATATGCACGCAATTTTCCCTCAGTCAGGAAAAGTGATGATTATGTCTCCAATAGCTAACAAAGAGCAGTCAAATATAGCCAGTTTAAGTAATTAAAAAGTTCTGAAATAGCAGAGTGCTATTCTTCCTTCAGTCATTACAAAGCACTTGCAGCAGCCAACTTTTTACTCAGGTACAATTTCCAAAGCAGCAGGCTGATAAAAGTATATGTAAAATATATCAGCTTCTCCCTCATTCTTTCTTCAAAAGCTCTGACTCAGAACACTGAAATATTAGTACACTATTACTGAAAGTTGGTTAAAAAACATATACTTACTTTATCAAGATGAGCTACTAAAATACCGAACAAAATATGATAATGAATACTCTTTGTTTCTTAGGATTGTAATTTACTAAATTATAAGATTTGTTATCTTCTTTTAAGCAACAGTGCATATATAAGATGTACACTGTATAAGATTGTAGTTAAATTGACTACAATTTTTAAATTGGTATCTATGCTGTCATGTTTTTATATGGGATGAAGTTTGAATGCATGTCTTCTACAGTAACTTATTATTAAGTCAAAAATAAATCCCAGTAAGTTCACTACTATTTCTGTCATAAAACTGCTCTCAGGTCCTGTTCTGGTCATGGAGCTAAGAATGGTAGAATTTAATATTAGAAAGCATCATCATCATCATCATCATCATCATGAGGAGGATCATAACAACAATGGCATCTTCCCAGAATATAATATATCCCAATGAATATAATCATTAAATATCCACAAAATATATAAAATATTCTGGGCATCTCTGTATTTGGTACAGTTCTAGAACTCATTGGTGGGAGCTTCTGAATTATCTGCTTTGTTTCTGGTCATGTATATTTTTCCTTTCAAGGAAAATATCTGTTTTCAGAAATGGATGCATTCAAGGCCAAAAGAGCTATTGGGAGTTCAGTGGTAAAGAAGTTAAATAAATTATTATTATTATATGTGGTATTCATAAAGCTGAATTTCTTATCCTACGTGAAGGTGTTTTCTACAAAACTAAGACCCTGACTTATTTTCTTTTGAGAAAATAAACACACAGTATCTCCAAATGTTGTGTCAGTTTGGAAATGAAAAAGAACCATCATGGTTCAAATACACATTACATGGTCATAGCCTGCACAATTTTATGCATCTTTTGTTTGAGTACAGTGAGATGATGGCTGTTCACTGCACTCAGACCACACATGGGAATGTTAAAAGCAAACTTTTGCCCTGCTATCATTCATAATTCAAGAGAAATGGGGGTTAGGAAAAATGTATGAGCAATCAACATAATTTATATGCTGCAAGTAGAAGAGCTGGCAGTTTCTCACATCATAAAGTTAAAATAAGGGAAGCTTAACACCAGATGTACCCACAGCTGTCCTGAGCATAACACCATTAGCTCCATTACAGCATGAAGTAATCCTTTCCTGACTTCAGCATCTCCATGAAAACATCACACCTGTCTGCTTGACTTAACAGATGCCCTAAAGTAAGATTTCAACATATCAGCCTCACTGTTGTCTTGAGAGGGCTAAACGTGAAGGTGGCAACTTAAAACCCAACAAAGCAACCAACCTCTTAAGGGAAAACTTACTTTGGCTATATGTTCTAGACATATGGTCCCCAATAAGACTGAGTGATACAGTACATTATGACTGTTCACATGTATCTAATTATGCTATTTTCTCACTAAAGTAGTACTTTCAGCACAACATTTCAATACAACATTGTAATATATATACCTGTATCTATCATGATTACAGTCCTTTGCAGCCCTTATGGCTGAGGAATTATGCTCTCAGTGAAGGTATCAGTGCCTAACAATCCTGCAACAAGTGAAAAAATATCCTGCTTTCTAATTGCACAATGAAATGTGCTTTTGTTTTTTGTAGAAAAGCTTTCTGGGGAAGAAATTGGTGTATGTCAAACAGCAATATTTTCAGGGAGAGGCCAAAAAGTCAAGATGGTGGTTGCAGAAGTGCAGTTGAAGACCTACTCTTTTGACATGTGAATCGATGCATATACAAAAAAGGAACAAGATTTTCTTGCATTGCTGTGATTAGCAACTTGACTTTTTTGACACTGTTCTGGATCCTGATGTCAAAACTTTATTTTGAGTATATTGATACTTCAAGTCTTAACTAGGACATAGACAATCTTACATTTAAGGAAAGAGGTACAAACCCTGGTCTTAATGAATTAACTCTTTCAGTCAGGATTCAAGTCCACATATAGGATTAAGACAGCATTGATTGCACTTTTGGGTGATTCCTGACAAGAGCAGGATGGAAGTGATGTGTCTGTTCTTGATCTTCCTGACCTCCCAGGGACTTTTGATCATGATATCCTTCTGAACCAGTTTTGAATTTGGGGTGGGCAGCATGTTGTTGTGCTGGTTTTTTACTTCTTTTGTGGCTGTTTCCAATCAAAGGGGAAGAAAGTCCAGCCTGCAGTTTCTGTTATGTTGCATTCCACAGGGTTTGATGCTATTTCCTCTCCTGTTTAACATCTACCTGGAGCTTCTAGGTGAAATCAACTGTCAGTTTGGAGGGAGGTATAATCAGTACATATGCTAATGATTTCCAGCTATAAATCACTGTCATTGAGGTCCTGTCTCATTGCTTTGAACAGTGAGGATTTGGATGGAGAAAAACAGGCTTTGGTTCAACTCTAGTAAGACTAAGTAGATTTGGGTTTGGGGACATCTAGTTTGGGAACATTCCATTTCTTGCACTACTCCAGACAGATTCTATATACAATTTGGGGATACTTGTGGGTCCTGCTCAAAGGTTAGGTGATAACTGTGGTCAACAGGGCTTTTATGTATAAGTATAGTATATAAAATCATACATTGCAATGTCCTACCTGTCAATGAATACTTAAGCTTCAACCATTACAACATTAGAGCAAACAATAGATACAAACTCAAGGTTAATTGCAC
This sequence comes from Hydrophis major, assembly GCA_033807585.1. Taxonomy (NCBI): domain Eukaryota; kingdom Metazoa; phylum Chordata; class Lepidosauria; order Squamata; family Elapidae; genus Hydrophis; species Hydrophis major. The sequence continues at coordinate 140,136,078 of CM066329.1, read as the reverse complement.
CAAACTTGATTGCAGGAAATATGACTTCAGCAACAGAGTGGTCAATGTCTGGAATACTCTACCTGACTCTGTGGTTTTTTATCCCAAACCCCAAAAACTTTAATCTTAGACTATTGACCTCACCTCTTTCCTAAGAGGCCAGTAGGGAGCATGCATAAGCACACCAATGTGCCTACCGTCCCTGTCCTATTGTTTCTTTTATATATATATTTATTTCTCTTATATGTATCCATGTATTCATAACTATGTTTTTACTTATACCTATTATCTTGTAAGCAATTGACAAATAAAAATAATAAATAAATAAATAAATATGTTGTGCCAGTTGCAACCATTCCTGGACCAAGTGGTCTTGCTCACAGTCAGTCATGCTTTACTCCTGCTTGGATTATTGAAATGTGATCTACATGGGACTGTCTTTGAAGAGTATTCAAAAGCTGGTGCAAAATGCAGTGGCATGAGCAGTTGCGGATGCTAGTTGCCTGGCACATATGATATATCTGCTCTGTGGGCTGCATTGGTTACTAGTATGCTTTTGGGTACAATTCAAGGTGCTGGTGGTTACCTTTAAGGTCCTTCATGGCTTGGTATGGACTAATATAGGACCTTCTTTCCTCAATGGTATCTTCCTATCACGTGAGACACAAGAGGAAGGTTCTGATTCCTGACTGTGAGAGTACCATCTATGGGACCCAGGAAGAGAGTATTTTCTGTCATGGTGCTCCCTTGTCCTCTGGAACATCATTCCCCCAGAGCCTTGTTCAGACCTAGCTGGCCTTTTCCTAGGCACTGAAAATTTGGCTTTGTCATCAAGCCTGTGTCTCTGATAGCATGTAGAGCCCCTTTCTTGCTTGTCATTAACATTGTATTAACTGAGTTTCTTAGATACTGTGTTATTTTTGTTGTTTTTAAACTTGTTTCTTATTATGCTTTTATTCTGTTTTGTAATTGTTAGCCACCCAGAATCCTGTATATAAGATGGGCAATCAGATACATTTAAATAAAGAGATAAATAATTGTGCTAGGGTTTTAACTGCGCCTGTTGTTATTTTAGCACAAAGTAATCCTAATTAGCTATTAAGGAAGTAATATGTCTTGCTTGGTTGAGTTCCTCTTATGATTTTTAGAATAGTTTTGATATTCCATTCTGCTTGGATTCATTTACTCTGTATTAAATCTTTAGATGTGATCTTACACTTCTATACAGGGAGTAAAAGAATACTTTGGAGAAAAAGCAGAGCAGAAGCATTAGCACAACCATTGTTAGATCTGTATATTCCCTTGGTTGTTATGAAGAATTTTACCCTTCCCTGCTCAGCACAATTGCATATTATAACTTGTTAATATTGTACCTACTGTAAATGTTCTGAAAAGGGTTTTTCTGCTCAACATATCAGGATTGATATTTTTGTATATGTGTACTATATTTCTTTCATTTGGGTTAGTGCATGCAAATTCAAATTATAATTTTTAAAAAAGAACAATGTAATTTCTTATCTCATTATTTTACATGTTTCAAACTATGGAACTGTAAATGTGTTAAGGCAAGATTTTTTTAAAAAGAAAAATACTGATTAGAATTTTAAAAATGCAAATACCAAATGTCAAACTGCTATTAGATCTGAGGGTATTTTCCAAAGCAGTTTCTGAAACAGTAAAGGAGCTTATTTGTAACAGAGAGAGAGAGAGAGAGAGAGAGAGAGAGAGAGAGAGAGAGAGAGAGAGAGAGAGAGAGAGAGAGAGAGAGAGAGAATAAGCAGCATTTTATATGTAATGTAAGAAGCATTTTCTAAAGTGGTTTTATCCCATGAATTAGTCATACTGACTTTTGCAATTTTTCCTCTTCAGAAATAACTTTTGTTGTGGAAAAGTTAACACACCAAAAGCAACTAAATCTGAAACAATTTAATAGTGCACAGAACACCCATTATTATTGATATCATAATATACATTACTATCAGATTTTTGCCAAAGCCTAGGATACATGAAAGATGCTACTTCAGAACAGATTCTAATTTATCCAGGTTATAGCAAACAAGTCTGAATCTATAGTGATCCAGTTCTGATTTCTATATTAGTTCTGTTTTTCTCATTTATACTAAGAAAGGTAGAATAGGAAATGAATTAAAAACAAAAACAAAAAAGGTACCTTAAAATACAATTCTGTGGATCTTTTAAAATATAACTATATCAACTTCAGCACCAAAAATATTGAGAAATTTATATTTTTCTAAAACAGAAGAGTAAGTTGGGGATAGAAATTAGTAAACATGTCACTTAGGTTTACCTATGATTTACCTATTCTCTTCAATAGTTGCAGAAGAATTTAAATCATAGATCTCTGTCATAACTTTCTGATCTTGTCAATTCTTTTGCTGAGGGATAAAACATAAGAAAATTCATCTTCACGGGCATCCTATTTGACATTTCATTAAAATGAATTACTTATCTGCACCTTCTATAGTGATTATGTAATCCTTCAAGCTGGTGTCTGGAATACATGACACTCTGGCCACTATGAATCTATGAGTCAAATATACAGTAAATACTGTGCAGCTTATCTTGACTTTTCAAGCTTATTTTCTATTCAACAGAATGCAGTAGGATTCAAAACAGAACAAAATGTTTGGTCATTTAATTTGTGATTTTTAATCAAGATCCAGATGTACAAAAGTAGCACACATTCACATTATTACACAGACAAATCTACAATGGAAGTATATATAAAATATATGTTCACCAAAAGTAGTTCACCAAAATACTTACGTAAAGAACACGTCAATAGTAATTATGCCACTCTAAAGCCTAGGTCAGTGGTGGCTAACTTTTTGGGCTCCTGTGCTCATGTGCCAGCACCCAGAAGGCAATGTGTGCCCCCCATGCCCCCCTGTGCATGCATGAATGATTCCCACCACCATCACCCCCTTCCCTGCACTGTTCATGTGCGTGCCTCCCAGATGATTTTTGATCCATTTGAGACCTTTTTCAGCATCCTAGAGGCTTGTGGGAAGCCTTTTGGAGGCCGAAAAATGGGCCTGTTCCATCACTTCTGGTATTTCCGGTATTTAAAAACTAAGCTCTACTGGATATACAAATATTTGAGCCATGGTGGTACAGTGGTTAGAATGCAGTACTGCAGGCTACTTCTGCTTTCTGCCAGCTGCTTGCAATTTGATAGTTCAAATCTCACCAGGCTCAAGGTTGACTCAGCCTTCCATCCTTCTGAGGTGGGTAAAATGAGAACCCAGATTGTTGGGGGCAATAAAAAACAGATCTTCCAACATCTAGAAACAAGGAGAGTAATAACTAGCAGTCAGCACAGGTTTCTTATAAACAGATCATGCCAAACCAATCTTCAACATAGCGACTAAATTAAGAGACCAGCGAAATACTGTGGACATAATATATTTAGATTTCAGCAAGGCATTCGACAAAGTAGACCACAACCTACTTCTTGGTAAGGTAGAAAAAAGTGGAATAGAGTTCCGGTTGCAAGGCTTCGATGGCGGCAGGAATCCACTTCTCTGCGGATCCCTGCTGCGCTCGCCACTGAGGTACCATTGATCCAATTGGATTTGGGGGTTGTCGCTGCCCCGAAGAGGCAGTGGAAGACAGAGGAGATCCGGGCAGGGGTCTGGGGATATCGCATCCCCTTTCCCCAGCTGGCTAGACTCCTTTTTCCTGAGGTGATGGAGCAGCTGTCAGAAATGGCAGCTTCAAAGGAATCTTCAACCGGATAAGAGTTGTGCAGGAGGAAGAATCAGAAAGTGTGGGAATAAACTTTGACTTCAGTATTGGGTAATGATTAGTCTAAGACCTTATACATACATGTCTGCCTAAGGGTCACTGAGATAAGCAAGGAAATTAAAAACAAACACCAGAAACAATTAAGCAACTCAGACAATTGTAAACAGTTTTGTGTGCTATATCTAATTATTGTAATCCACAATGTGAATGCTTACTATGTACGAATTTCTCAATAAAAGGGGGCACTAGAATTTGCTCTAGACTCCCATCCCGAGTACACCAGCCTCTGTGTCTCATTCTTTCCATGGGAGTCCACCACAAGTGGTGACCCTGATGTGATCCACTGAAGGTGGTACGTGTCCGGACCTCCAAGTTTCCTCGCCTTGAATAGGTAAATTACGTACTTAACTATTGCTGGACAATAGGATTATTCAGGGAGCATGGGGGGAAAACTCTCTCAGCCACAGGAACGGCATGTTAGTGAGTTGCAGAAGTTAGCAAGGACAAACTACTTTATCTTTAAACCCTCCGGGGGGGAGCAAATAGTTCTTTCAAAAGATAATGTGAGAGAGCTGCTGCAAGAGATCTGGCGGCAATGTCCCTGGTATCCAGAGAAAGGCTCTTTAAAGTTAGACACATGGAGGAGAATTGGAAATATCCTTCATGAAGAGCCACGGGCAACAGCTGAAATTTTGATATTTTGGAAGATTGTTATGACTGCTTTAGAGACCCAGCAACAACCTCTTTTAAAACCTTTAGTAGAACCTCTTCCTTATAAAGGAATTGTATTGCACGCGCCTTCTCCAAAACTGGAGTGTGCTTTATCATTTCCAACAGCACCTATTCCTGTGAATGATAAAATCCAATCAAAAATGGGAAAGGTTCAAGCCATGATGCATCAGGCTTTCAATGAGGGGAAATTAGACTCTGATGAGATTACCCAGATGAATTTGTTTCCAGTCAATAGGCAAGTGGATGCTCAAGGCAATCTGCAGACTGAATGGGTTCCGATTCCTTTAGCAATTCTTAGGGAAATTAAAAAAGCAGTAAAAGATTATGGTATTCAAAGTCCTTTTACAAAGGGGCTTCTGACAAGTTTGGCTACCTCACGCATGATTCCTAGTGACTGGAAAGATTTAATGAGAATGATATTGAGCTCTACTCAGTATGTGGTCTTTGACTCAGAATACCAAAGGGAGGCTGTCACTAGGGGAAGGAATTCGGGGGAGCTGTATACACCAGACCAAATCTATGGGGCAGGCTTGTTTGAATCCACTGCAGATCAAGCTGCTAATTTGCCTGATCACGTATTTCCAGAGGTTATGGCAGCTGTCCTTGGGGCATTGTCCCGCATTCAGGATGTGGGAACCCCAGCACGGTCTTTTTCTCAAATTAAGCAAACAGCATCTGAGTCTTATAATGATTTTGTGGAAAGGCTACAATTGGCTATTACCAGGCAAATCTCTAATGAGGAAGCTGCAAAAGAACTTTTGCTGAAATTGGCAGTTGAAATTGCAAACGCTGACTGCAAGCGTATCTTGCAGCCCTTGGTGGCTAGAGGTGAGGTTACTCTGGCTGATCTGTTAAAAGCATGTGCAGTGGTGGGTTCTCAGGCTTACAACATGGAGACTTTGGCTATGGCATTGCAAAAAGGGATGAAACCTACAGGGAATTGTTTTAATTGTGGAAAGCCTGGACATTTTAAAGCCCAGTGCCATGCCCCTGGGGGGGGGGGGGGGTTGTAGGCCTTTTGCTTCCTCTCCTTCTGCAGGTACGCCAAGACCAAAAGTTTGGTATAAGAGACTACCAGATCCAACGTGGAAAGGACCTGTCCTGCTGATACGCTGCTGTTAAAGATGAGGGGACAGTTGTTTGGGTTCCTGCTCACTGTGTGCGTCCTTATCATCAGCCAAAGGGGCAAGGGGATGGATTTGGGGGAATGGAAAAGAAACACATTGATCCAGGACATGGGGAAGCTAGCAAACCTTCATAATAAAACTGATTGTTGGGTATGTATGCACATGCCAACCCACAAAACATCAGGGCTTCCAATGGTTGCAGTACCTTTGGCCGAAGGTGACTGGTATAAGGGACAATGCTATGGTTGTTTAGGGATGTGGTCTAACAGTTGGACTAAAAGTAACATAAATACATTGCATCTTGGAAGCCAAATCCAAGAGGTGGCGGGTATCTGCTGGACTCACAATGAGACAGTAGAGAATATGACTTACTTGGGAACATATCCATTTTGTAACAAAACAATTGTTATTAGCAATGGAAGTCGGGTTTATCCGGATGACATGAAAACTAAAAATCTCACTTACTTTGTACATAATATTTCTAAATTTGATATCATATCTTTGATCAATGAAAATGGGTGTCCAATTATCCCTGCCACATGTTGTCCCATCATGATAGAAAACCAGCTGCCCAAATGTGCAAATGGGAAATACGCACCACCGCCCACTTATTTGGCTATGTTAATGGAATCTTTTGTACGATTAATCTATGCTGAACCAAATGCGGTTGGTCATCTTCTGGGAGCAAATCTATGGTTGCTGTGGGGACGGATGGCCTATGATCGCATGCCAGCACGATGGAAAGGAGTCTGCACCTTTGGGAAAGTAATCCCATCTCATGTCATTTTAAAATCTTTGGGGACTGCTCATATCCGCAATGCGCGTTCCGCAACGGAAGTAAACTCTGTTTTGAATCATGACTACTGGACACAGATATCAAGGGGAGTTATTCCTCCTTTAGGAGTCATGATGAACTATAGAGATTTGCATCGTTTAAACAATTGGACAGTTACTATGTTTAAAGACACCATTAAAACGCTAAAGCTGCTTGAAGAAGAACAAGGAAAAATCCTTGACTTTGTCCTGCAAACCAGATATGCGGTGGACACTATTTTGGCTGCGCAAGGGGGAGTTTGCGCTGTGATTCATACACATTGTTGCATGTATATCTCTGATTATTCTCCCAACATTACAGCTACTATACAGCATATGGAACAAACCCTGAGTGAGAATCCATTACAATCGGAGGACGAGGGACTGGACGTGTGGTCTGCACTTTGGTCCTGGTTGCCAGATGGTTCATGGATTCATCACCTAATTGTTGGAGTGATATTGCTTTTTATACTTTCTCTTTGTGTATGCTGTTGTATCCAATGTCTCCCTGGACTTTTAGGAATGTGTCAGGTGAAGCCTACGGAAGGAGAACTGTTGTTGCAGATGGCGAAAAGCTACCGAGGCATCCGCGATCATCAAAAAACTAAAACAGGGGAGATGTGGGAATAAACTTTGACTTCAGTATTGGGTAATGATTAGTCTAAGATACTTATACATACATGTCTGCCTAAGGGTCACTGAGATAAGCAAGGAAATTAAAAACAAACACCAGAAACAATTAAGCAGCTCAGACAATTGTAAACAGTTTTGTGTGCTATATCTAATTATTGTAATCCACAATGTGAATGCTTACTATGTACGAATTTCTCAATAAAAGGGGGCACTAGAAAGTTTTCTTGGCTGAACCGGGTCATTAAGATACTTTTAAACACCCTGGAAACCTGACTTTTGGATTGATACATTTGTTTCCAAAAAAAGTTGTTAAAACGGCGAAAGTGCTGAAAGGAAAGTTCACTCCCCTTCCTTACAGAGAAAGCAAATGAGCACTGAAAAACCTGCTGCTTTAAGGTAAAAACAAGCTCATTGTTATAAGTGGGAAGGAGAGGACTAAAAAAAAAAAAAAATCTTTTAAAACTGGTTGGAGGAGATGCTTTGAAGATTATAAGACCAATAACTAATTGTAATACGGCTTTAAAATATATTTGGGATTTTGGCCCAGGAGGAGAAGTTGCAAAGAGAAGAAGAGGAAATAATTTCTGGCTGTTTGGACTGTTTGATAACTTTGACATTTGCAAATTACCTTAAGACTAAAAATATCTGGGTTGTTTTTAAACAATTTACAATGGCACCATCTCTGGATCAACTAAAAATGGAATATGAAAAATTAAAAGAAAGAGAATCAAATGGCAAGAATTCATTGGGAGCTGTCTTCCACTTTTTAGAAATGGCGGTTTCTACGTACCAGCAAATACTTGAGGAAGAAGGAGAAGGAGAAGGAGAAGAAAAGGAAGCCATTTTTAATGGACAAAAATTTTGATTAAGAAAGAAAATAAGAAGAGAGGAAGGAAAAATGAGAATTTAAGATTTAATAAAATAACCAAGAAAAAGAAAAATAAGGTGAAAAAAAAGTACAATGTTAGAAAGCAGTTGAAAAGAGAATTACAACAGAGAAGGGAAGCTAAAAAGGGGGAGATTAGGAGAAGGGGGGGGCAAAAAGATCAGACTGAAGAAGAAAGGGAGGGAAAAAGGGGAAAAAAGCCATGGTCTGGAACAAGATATCTTTTTTAGAGATAAAGTATAAAGGATGTATAATTTAAGAAAGATTCTGCAAGAGTACATTAGATAGTATTGTAGTGTTTGCATTTGAAATAGTCTATTGGAATATTATAAGATTTAACAAAATATTAAAATATTAAAATGTTTTATAATGATAGATTTCAATATTTAACAAAATATCAAAGAGAATGTGTAAAATGATTAATGTTTAGTTATACTATCAATAGAATTAGAATTAGAATGGAAATTATATATTTAATTATATTATAAGTTTATTATTCTTTTTCTTTTCAAAATGCAATATGTAGAATGTACTAAGCAGAATCAGATTAGAAATTATGTATTATTTTAAGTATTATTTTAGGGAAAGGCATCACACTTTAAAAGTGATTACAGGGGAAATTCTTTTGCTAAAGAGAAGAGATAAATAGATGATTGGAAAAGAACAGATAAAAGATACAAATATAATGATTCTGAAATAAGATGAAATAAACAAAATATAACTAAGAGAGTGAAAAGAAGGGAAAAGTTATATAGAAAATATAGAATGGTTAATAAGATATGAATGGTATACAAGGTGAGCACGAACTTGATTTAGGTCTGTCAAAAAAGATGTAACCCGGGGCTAAGCCACTTTTCAAAAGAAGTTTTATGTTTTATGTTTTGTGTTTTGGTTAGCTATTTTTTGATTGTGAATTAATAAAACCTTGGAGGAATCAAAAAAAAAAAAAGGGAGAGAAATTTGGAAAAGACATGTATAGATAATAATTAAGAAGGTTTTATCTTTTTATGTTTTGTTTTATGTTCTGTATTTTGTGTGTTTATGCTTGATGGAGAATTAATAAAACCTTGATAGAATGAAACATAATTGGATAAAAGTGAAGGGAGAAACAATGAGAAAATTGGAAAAGATATATATGTGTTTAAATGGAAATGTGATAATGTGGAACTATGCTTTAAAAATAATGCCTTATTTGCTTTGTTAAAACTTATAAGTAATTTTTGAGAAAGGAGGTTTTATACTTTGATGTCTTATGTTTTGTTTGTCTTTAAAATCAATAAAATTTGTTTTTTTTTAAAAGAAAAAAGTGGAATAAATAGCATCACCACTGGATGGACTCACAACTGGCTGACAAACCATACTCAATGAGTAGTCCTTAATGGGTCTAAGTCTACATGGAGGGAAGTAAGTAATGGAGTGCCACAAGGTTCTGTCTTAGGCCCAGTGCTCTTCAATATCTTCATAAATGACTTAGATGAAGGAATAGAAGGAGAACTCATCACATTTGCAGATGATACTAAGCTGGCAGGAATACCAAACACCTAAGAAGATAGGCTCAAGATCCATTTGGAACAGACTAGAACACTGGCCCATATCTAACAAAATGAAATTTAATGTAGAGAAAAATAAAGTCCTACACTTAGGCAAGAAAAACCAAAAGTACACATATAGACTGGGTGAAATCACGCTCAATAGCAGTAACTGTGAGAGGGATCTTGGAGTCTTAGTGGACAACCAGTTAAATATGAGCCAGCAGTGTGCAGCAGCACCAAAAAAGCTGATGCAATCCTAAATTGCATTAACAGAGGGATACAATCAAGATCAAATGAGGTACTAATACCACTCTATAAAGCCTTAGTAAGACCACACCTAGAGTACTGCATCCAGTTTTGTTCACCACATTATAAAAAAGATGTTGAGACTCTAGAAAAAGTACAGAGAAGAGCAACCAGGATGATTAGGGACTAGAGACTGAAACATATGAGGAACGGTTAAAGGAACTGGGGATCGCTAGTGAAGAGAAGGACCAGGGGACACATGATAACAGTGTTCCAATATGTGAGGGGCTGCCAGAGAGAGGAAGGGTTCAAGCTATTTTCTAAAGCACCTGTAGGCCAGACAAGGAATAATAGATGGAAACTGAACAAGGAGAGATTTAACCTGGAAATAAGGAGAAACTTTCTGTCAGTGAGAACAATCAACCAATAGAACAGCTTGCCCTCGGAAGTTGTGGGAGCATCATCACTTGAGACTCTCAAGAAGAGATTGGACTGCCATTTGTCAGAAATGGTGTAGGGTCTCCCGCTTGGGTGGGGGGGTTGGACTAGATGACCTACAAGGTCCCTTCCAACTCTGATTATCTGTTATTTATTAATATGTTGAACTGCTTAGAAAGGGCTATAAGTGTCTAAGTGCTATTGCTATTTATGACTAAAACAATTTCTTAAAAAAAAAAGCATAGGATTCATTCACAGTCATCTGTGCTTTCTAGAAACAGTTACTACTTACTAAGAAGACATTTTGGAACAGGAAGTACATGTTGCTAAACAAACTTGTACACTGGATATGCTTGGGTACAGAAAGTCATCTGTTGTCATGGTTTCAGTCCAGTTCCTGCTGGATATTCTGAAGTCAAGCCACATTGGTAGGTTTCTTTAGGTGGAGATAGCATCTAGGATTGGGTAATCAGTCACCGCTTGCTGATTAAACTTTATTGGTCAAATGTTTGAGGACACTCCCCCTGTTGCTAAGAGTGTCCCAGAAATTGGCAAAGGAATAGTGACAGATTGACATGCTCTCCTGTAACAATAACTTGCTCCATTAGTTTCGGAACAGACCTACATTAGGGTAGGACTGGATGCTATCTCCACCCAAAGAGAAAGGTCATATCAGGTAGGAACCAATGACCCTTCTCCATTGTGGTGGAGATAGCATCCAGGATTGTGACATACCAAAGTTAGCCATCCTATGGGTGGAGCTGGTGCTGTCCCAATCCCCTAGATAGGGTGGACCTTTTGAAGAACTCTCCGTCCAAATGCTGCCTCTGCAGAAGCAAAAGAGTCCAGCTTATAGTGTCTGATAAACAGAGAAAGTGAGGCCCAGATTGCCACCCTGAAAACCTCCTCCAGAGAGGCCTGAGTGGCCCATGCCACTGACGTGGCTGCACTTCTCTTCAAATGGGATGTTATTCTTGGAGGAACAGGATGTCCTTGGGCTTGGTAGGCTTTGAATATGCACAGTCTTCCATTTCCCCACAGTTGTTGGAGTAACCTTGCAGCCCATAGTAGAAGCTTGGAAAGAAAATAAGATGTCCTCTTAACATAGGGCCCTTCAAACATCCAGAGTGTGCCATCTTTTTTCTAAGGAATGTACAGGATGCGGACAAAAATCAGGCAAGATTAGCTCCTGGGCTCTGTGGAATCACAAGTTCACCTTTGGCATGAATGAAGTGTCTAGTCTTAACACAACTTGGTTGGTGTGAAACACACAAAGGTCCTTCCTGATGGATAAGGCTGCCAAGTCCGAAATCCTTCTGGCAGAAGTAATTGCTACTAGGAAGGTCACCTTGCAAGATAAAAATTGCAGGGAAGTAGATCTCAATGGTTCAAATGGGGCCTCAGTCAGTGAATGGAGTACTTTAGAGAGGTCCCATGTTGGATAGCTCTGAACCACTGGAGGTCTCAGGTTTGTAGCTCCCTTCAGAAACCTGTGGTCAGTGGAATGCCTAGATAATGATTCTACTCCCACCAAGGAGAGAACTGATGACAAGACTGCCACCTGCCTCCGCAATGTGTTGGGGGAAAGTCCTTTGTCTAGGATCCCTGTCAGCTCTAGAGCACCATTTGCTGAAAGCCTTGCAGGTTGCATCAAAGATGCAATTGGTGGAGGGTCTCCTAGAGGCTTGGATGGTTCTTATCACCTTGGAGGAGTAATGGTCCTGGATCAGAGATCCCCGCTCAATCTCCAAGTGGCCAACTGAAGGCACTGAGGCTCCAGATGTAATACTGGTCCCTGGCTGAGAGACACTCTGTCCTCCGGCATCCTCCAAGGATGGGACATAGATAGGTTTACTAAGTGCACAAACCATGGCCTTCTTGGCCAATGAGGGTCTACAAGAATGAGTTCTGCTCTTTCCCCCAACAGTTTCTGACTCACCCTCAGGATCAGGGGCAGAGGAGCAAAGGCATTAAGAAGCTCCCTGGGCCAAGGTCTGCATAAGGCATCCCCGGAACCACAAACCTGGAGTAGAATCTCAGGAGTTGTGTGTTGTTCTTGGAAGCAAAGAGGTCCACTGCTGGTACTCCGAAACGCTCCGACAGCTCCTGAAACAAAGCAGGATGCAAATGCCACTCTGCATGGTCTATGGTGGCTCTGCTAAGCCAGTCAGCCATTGGCCACACCTGCAAAGAACTCTCTCTCTCTCACTCTCTCTGCCTATAAGCAGAGTTGTTCTGCCTCCAGCATCAATGGCCATGAATGTGTCCCACCTTGGCAGTTAATATGTGTCTTGGTTGACACATTGTCAATCAAAACCAGGATGTCTTTATCTGAGACTGTGTCCTCTAAGTGCCTTAGGGCCAGATGGACCACCCTAAGCTCTAGCCAATGAATATTATAGCTCAAATTCTCCTGGGACCATTGTCCCTGGACCACCCTGAATTGGATATGGGCTCTTTTTATGGTCCTTGAATAAGAGCCCCAGGGAAAGAGCCTTAGATGACCACCATCACAAGGATTTAAAGACCTGCAGAGTTAATCTGACCTGTGAAAGGGAGCAACTCCAACCTGTCTTCTGATAAGGGAGAAGAAACCATTGGAGTGCCCTTGCATGCAATCTAGCCAATGGAACTATATTAATGCATGATATCATTTTGCCCAGGAGCTTAGAAAGCGTAGTCAAGGATACTCTATGTTTCGATTTTATTTGCCCAATTAACTCCCTGATACTATCCTGACGTTCCTGGGATAAGGACACCTTGCAGGAAATGGTATCTATTAAAGCTCCCAGATGGAACAGACTATTTGTGGGAGTGAAGTGGCTCTTGGCCTCATTGACAGAGAAGCCATGCTCCTGGATCACCTGAATGGTGATCTCTAAGTCCTCTGTTGCTCTAGATGGGGAGGATGATTGGACCAGAATGTCATCCAGATAACACTGGACTATAACTGAGATGGCCCTGAGATGGGCTGCCAGGGCTGCCAACAGCTTTGTAAAGGTCCTGGGGGCAGATTAAAGCCTAAAGGGTAAGGTCTGGTATTGATAATGCCTCCCATTATAGCAGAACCTGAGGAATTGTCTATGGGCCGGAAGAATGGAGGCATGAAGGTAGGCCTCGGTTAAATCTATGGAGGTCAGGAAATCCCTCTCCCTAATTCTCTCCAGAATAGACTGCATCTTAAACTGCCTGTATTTCACCCGGCAGTTAAGAGTCTTCAAGTCCAGAATTGCCCTCCATCCCCCTGAGACTTTAGGGATTACAAACAAGATGGAACAAAATCCCATGCCCTGTTGTCCTCAGGCACTGGCTGAATAGCCTGGATTTCTAGCAGGTGCTGAATAGCTGTTTCCATGAGGACCTTTCTCTCTCTGATTTTAGAAACAGGACAACGAATGAAAAACCTCGGGGGTATAGAGAGGAATTCTAGAGAAAGGCCCAAACAGACTGTCTCCAGGACTTAGGTGTCTATGGTTACTTCCTCCCAATGTCTGGAAAACAAAGCCAGACGTCCCCCAATGGGAGGGTTGACATCAGATTTATTTGGGGTGTTGGAAGGGACAACCTCCAGCCCCTTGAAAGGGCCGCTTATTGCTGAATGGGCGATTTCTACCTGTTCTGTCCTGGGACTGATCCTGCCTGGGGACAAAAGGCCTCTGGGGCCTAGAAAAACCTCCTCTTGCTTTGGGAGTCCTATAGTATGGATGTCTGAAATAGGGCGTCGATCTGAATTCACCCCTTCTGGATCTGGAGGGTAAGATCTTCCCCTTGTCTTTGGAGTCCACCAGCAACTTGTCCAGGTCTTCTCCAAACAATTTCTCCCCTTTGAAGGGGGCAATGGCCAACCTCCACTTATGGCCATTGCCTGAGCCAGGGCAGGAGGCGAGAAGTTACAGCCCCCACTATTGCCCTAGATGCAAATCTGGCTGTAATGAGGGTGGCATCAGCAGAAAACTCCACTGCTGCTAAGAGTTTGTTTATATGCAGGTGTGACCTGACATCAACCAGTGGAGTTCTCTCTTGCAGCTCTTGAAGCCAGATGAGAGAGGCCCTGTTAAAAAAGGATGCAGCCATGGAGGCCCTCACCGCCCATGCTGCTGACAGGTGCGTTCTCTGCAACATTTGTTCAGCCCTCTTGTCCTCTGCCTTCAGTGAGTCCTCAGGCTCCCCATGAATATCAGTGTTGGCTTATAAGGCCACAACTCAGGCGTCCACAGCGGGCACTTCCAGGGCCTTGGAGAGATCAGCTCCCATGTTGAACATCTTTCTGCCCAGGGAAGAAGGGCTTGGGACCCAACCCAAGAGATGTCCACTACCTTTGGATGACTGTGGTGAACATCTTTGGTAAGGGATGACATCTGCTGTAACTATTTTCTCAGAAAACAATGAGTCATTGGGGTCTTCCAAAGGGTTGTAGCAGTGGTGGAATTCTACTGATTCGGCCTGGTTCTGGTGAGCCAGAAGTAGTGATGAGCAGCAGAGACTGAACTGGTTCTCTGCTGCTCTGCTGTTGGGCCCACCCATCCGCCTGGGCTCCCATACTCACCTTTATCCACTGAATTTGAAGCACAGCTGCTTTGTGCAGCACAAAAGAGTGCTGCGTGGCAGCTGCTGAAGCAACTGAGATCATGCAGGCTTGCAAGAGGTGAGTTAGAATGCCTCTGCTCCTGTGCAAATGCCACTGCACCTGCACAAAGTGCATGTTTGGTGTGTGCCTGCACACAAAGTGTGTGCATACATGCAAAGCATGCCCACCAAGCCACATCCACCAAACCGGTGGCAAAAATATTTGAATCCCATCACTGGTCTGTGGGCTCCTATGGTTCAGAACCAAGCCTTGCCCTGTGGCCTTCTTAGCCTTGAAGAGGAGAGACTTGAATATGGCCATCTGGAATAGGCCTGGCATAGAGATTTGGTAAGAATCATCCAGGCTTTCATCATCTGAGTAATTTCTGTCCATCAGTTGCCCAATGTCATATGAGATGGAGTGTGAGCTTTCATCATGAGCATAAGAACCTGATCCTGAATGCAGGGAAAGATCATCCTCATAATGAGACTTGTGTCTCCTACTACGTCTTGAGGATGAAATTGAAGCCTCTGAAGGCGAACTCCTGGTCTGTTTCAAGACTGCTGATACACTTTGCTTTACTGCCTCAGCTAAAAAAACCTGCATATTAATTTGGAATTCTGGCCCTTGTCCCCCACTGGTCTAAGTCCAGCTGACATGGGAGTAAACGTGGCCTCAGGGGCTAGTCTGGTTCTCTGGGCTGTAACTGGAAGTTGCCCTGTTGCTGAGCAGACTGAAAAGAAATTTCTAATCACAGAGGCTTCAAGGGATTCCTGCAGCAAATCCTGCTCTTCTGCTCCCCCTGTGGCCATTTCTGTTACTACTCTCCTGTCAGATTGCTGATGCCTGTCTCCTCTCAGTAACGGTCGCTCCTCATTTTAACGGTCGCTCCTCATTTAGACGGGAAACTGTGTTGGGTGCCATTTCTGAACTGTTTTGGGCTGTTTCATGTCCCTTAGTCCACAACTTCTCCAGAGCTTTATCTCTTGGGTGCTGGTCCCGCTCAACAGCCTTGGAGCTCTTTTGAGCCCCTGCAGCCTTATCCCTTGACTTAGGGCTGTTAGAGGATGACAACTGATCTGGGGCTCTGGGCTGAGATTGTCGTGTCCGCAAAAATACGATCAGAGTCGGTGACTTTCATTCAAAGCTCTTTATTAACACTGGGAGAACCGAACCAGCGATAGGCAAAAAGCCCGCGGCTTTTATACCTTTCGCAGCGGCGGCCGCGGCCAATGGCAGCGATTCAAGTCTCCCGCTCTCGGTTTCCACCAATCGCGGGAGACTTCAATCGGGCCAATCAGCGCGGCTCGCCTGGCCAATCAGAAATCCCCGCGCCTTAGCCAATCAAGGCTCGGGGATTTCGAGTATACCAATTCAAGACATAACCCCCCTCCCCTCTTGGTATGGTCCATCACGTGGTGTAGTCACGCAGGTAGGCGGGGCTCCGTCGAGTCCTAGTTGACCTGCGCAACTCACTTGCTTGCTGTAGCTCGGCCGGAGCGGTCATCTTTTTGGCTGCTCCTGCCTCTGTGCGAACCGGCTGGATGATCGGGCCGGTTCTTTCGCCGTGGCTCCCGCCTGGGCCTACCGGGTCGGTTGAGTCACGGATTTCGCCGCTCCCGCTTGGCTTCTCCGAGTCGGTAGAGCTGGCCAGACTGCTCTTCTCCGGCGGGGACTCGCGATGGCTGTGTTCTGGTGAGTATTTCTGTTTTATTTTTTCCTGCGATTGTCTCTCCGGGTATTCCCTCCCCCCTTGGTTCGTGTCTTGGGGGTTGAGGTCAGTCACTGTTCGTGACCTGAGCTGGTCGATATGTCGCTTCCAGGCTCGCCCGTCGATGGTTTGGAGCCGGTACGACCGTGGACCAGTGACTTGAGTTATGACGGCTGGGATCCATAGGGGGTCCCCCGTCATGTTTTTCGCATAGACTAGGTCACCTGGGTTAAATGTCCGGTACCTGGAGCTGGAGTCTGGGGGCCGCTCCGGGTTATAAGTCGGGTGCAGTCTGTCGAGTGGGGACCTCAGCTTTCTGCCCATCAGAAGCTCTGCAGGACTCTTGTTGGTTGTAGTATTGGGAGTGATGTGCTGTATGAAGAGCAGTCTGTTGATTTTGTCACTGATCTCCCCGTGGTCCATTTTCCGGAGGGTCTTTTTCGTAAACTGGACCATCCGTTCCGCCCTACCGTTCGCCGCCGGATGCGCCGGTGCTGTTAATGCGTGGCGGATACCCCTTTCTGCCAGGAACCGTTCAAAGTCGATGGAAGTGAACTGGGGCCCGTTGTCCGAGACGACGACGTCTGGGAGGCCGTGTGTGGAAAACAGTTTACACAGTTCTTTTACGACGGCCTCTGTGGTAGTGGACTTCATGTCGCTAACTTCTAACCAATTGGAGTACGCGTCAACCGTGATCAAAAAAGTATGTCCATTTGTGGGGCCAGCAAAGTCAAGATGGATTCTGGACCAGGGCCCCCGTGGTGTTTCCCAGTCCCGGATAGGTGCTGCGGGTGGGCTGGATCTGGTCTCCTGGCACCGGTGGCATTTGGCGACCCATGCCTCAATTTGTTTGTCCATTCCTGGCCACCAAGCATAGCTTCTGGCCAGGGCTTTAGTCCTGACGATGCCAGGATGACCCTCATATAGCATCTCCAAGACCCTTTCTTGCAATCTGTCCGGAATCACCACCCGGTCACCCCATAGGATACACCCTCTCAGTAGTGAAAGTTCAGTCTGGCGCTGGCGGAATGTTTTAAAAGTCTCGTCATTGTCTTTTTCCGGCCAGCCTTTTTCTAACCAGTGTAAGATTCGTGCCAGGCGCCTGTCCTTAATGGTTTCTCTGGCAATGTCAGATGCAGTAATAGGTAAGCTCTCGATACTTAGGGTGTTTGTTGTTGGTGCTGGGTCAGGTTCAGTGTCAGGTAGAGGCGAGCGGCTTAAAGCGTCCGCGTGCGAAATTTTCTTACCTGGCTTGTGTAGCAGTTCGTAACTGTAGGCTGCCAGGAATTCAGACCATCTTGTCATCCGGGGTGACAAGATGTTTGGCGTGGCTCGGTTTCCGGCGAGGATGCCCAGCAATGGCTTGTGATCCGTCACGATGGTGAACGGGCGGCCATACAGGTATTCGTGAAAACGTTTAACGGCGGCAACTATAGCCAAAGCTTCTTTGTCCAGCTGGCTATAGTTCCGCTCCGGTTTGGTCAGAGTCCTGGAGAAAAAAGCGATGGGTGCTTCTCTCTGGTCTGGGAGGGTGTGGCTGAGGACAGCGCCGACGCCGAAGGGTGATGCGTCGCAAGTGACAGCTAAGGGCAGGGTCTCACTGAATTGCATCAGGACAGCGTCGGAGGTGAGGAGGTCTTTGGTTCTTTGAAAAGCGGCTTGTTCTCGTCTCCCCCAAGTCCAGGCTGCCCTCTTGTCTAGGAGTCTATGTAAAGGCTCCGCCGCCGTTGCTTTTTGAGGTAGGAAAACATTATAAAAATTTAGTAAGCCTAGGAACGCTTGTAGTTCCGTTTTGGACTTTGGGGTGGGGGCTTCCTTGATGGCTTTTACTTTTTTAGTCGTAGGGTGAATGCCATGCTGGTCTAGGAGATAGCCCAAAAACTCTACTTGCTTTGTACATAGTTTGCATTTTTCTCGTTTGACTTTAAGTCCTGTTTCTTTAAATTTCATCAAGACTTGTCTGAGTCTGTTTTCTAATTCAGCTTCGTTTGGCGCCGCTACTAATACGTCATCAAAATAGGGCACCACCCCCTTGATGCCCTGTAGCAAACGTTCCATCAGGCTTTGAAAGATGCCTGGTGCTACGCTGACTCCAAATTGGAGCCGGTTACACTTGAAAGCCCCCCGATGGGTCACTATTGTTTGGCCTTCCGCCGTTTTCTCGTCCACAGGTAGCTGCTGATATGCCTGGGCGAGGTCGAGCTTGGCAAAGACTTTGCCCCCTCCTAGTGAGTGCAGTAAATGTTGCACTATTGGGACTGGGTAGGCGCTTTGTTGTAACGCGCAATTTAGGGTGGCCTTATAGTCCCCGCAGATTCTCACGGACCCGTCTGGCTTTACTGGGGTCACTATAGGGGTTTCCCATCTGGCATGGTCTATCGGCTGCAATACCCCTTGTTTGACGAGCTTGTCGAGCTGCTCGTCGATTTTAGGTCTTAATGCAAATGGTACCCTTCTAGGTTTAAGCCGCTTAGGGGGAACCCTTGGGTCTAGGTCAAATGAGATAAGGGGCCCCTGGTACTTGCCCAAGCCTCCATCGAACACCTCCTGGAACTCCTGGGCTAGCCGCTGTTCCCAAGCTTCGATGGTGACTTGGTTGACACCTGTCAGCGCGATGTTAAGCGGGGCGAACAATTGTAAACCCAGTAGGCTTGGGCGGTCGCGATCGACGATTGTAAGTGGCAGTTGTTCGGTGTGGCCTTTGTAAGTTATATTAAAGTTCTTGGTGCCCACTACGGGAACGCGATTCCCTTGGTAGTCTTTAATGATGACTTTTTGGGCATGCACGTTTCTCTTTTGCAGTGTAGGCACCAGTCTTTTGATTTCGCGCCATGCAATCATGGAAAGGTAGGACCCGGAGTCCACTTCCATTTTGCATGGCTGGCCTTCGATATGTACTTCTACATGTACCTTTCTGGCGCCGTCGGAGATGGCGTGGCCGATGGTCACCGTTTGGTGGGTTTCTTCTTTTCGCCGACCGTCGCCGCTTCTTTGAGATCGTTGAGTGCGGTCCCACCGACCGTCTGGCTGACGCTCTTTGGTTCTGGGCGGGGAGTTTTCTCTCCGTCTGTCATGCTGTTCCCATTTGGGCGGGCTGCGGGTCTTCTTTTGGCGGCAAACTCGGGCGATGTGACCCCGTCGTTCACAATGCCTACAGATAGAGTCAAAAAATCGGCATTCTGACCTGGGGTGATCGCCGCCGCACCCGGCACAGTTGGTCCTCGACCTGCGACCTTTTCGGCTTCGTTGATCGCCGCGTCCCGTCTGCACTCGGTGTATGTCCTCCTCGTCTTCTGACGTGCTGGAGTTTGATTGGTATTCACCGTAGTGTGCGGTTGCTTCGTTTCTTGTGTCGGCCGACCTTGCCGGGTTGTTTCCGCCCTTCGCGTCAGATCTTCGCATGCTGTCTGCCGACGTGCGGGTTGCTTCAGCGGCTGCGGCTGCTGTAAGGGCATCGGCTAGGCTGATGTCGCCCTTGGCCATAAGTCGGCTCTGGAGTGTAGGATCCCATAAACCGAGTACGAAGCGGTCTCTTATGAGACTGTTCAGACCTTCGAACTCACAGAGTCCTCCTAGGCGCCGTAGTTCTGCGACGAAGTCGCTCAATTTTTCGTCTGGTTTCTGGTTTCGGCGGTAGAACTCGTTGCGCCGTATCAGGATGGGGACTTCGGGGGCGTAATGGCGCCGCAATATGGGTTCAAGGACGTCCCAGTCCATGGCGGTGGCATCTGCCGGTTTGGCCAAGGCTTTGGCCATCTGGAAAACCTCTGGTCCACAGTGCGTAAGAAAGACGGCGCGTTTTAGCGGGGCCGGGGCGTCCTTCATTCCGGCGCATTCCAGGTACATCCGGAACCGATACGAGTAGGATTCCCAATCCTCGGTGGCGGGGTTGAACGGGGCGGGCGGTGCTATCTTCGCCATCTCTGCGCTGGAGCTGGTTCTTGGGTGGACACGGGGTTCGGTTCAGGGGCGAGATCCCATCCTCGTCGCCAGTGTCGTGTCCGCAAAAATACGATCAGAGTCGGTGACTTTCATTCAAAGCTCTTTATTAACACTGGGAGAACCGAACCAGCGAAAGGCAAAAAGCCCGCGGCTTTTATACCTTTCGCAGCGGCGGCCGCGGCCAATGGCAGCGATTCAAGTCTCCCGCTCTCGGTTTGCACCAATCGTGGGAGACTTCAATCGGGCCAATCAGCGCGGCTCGCCTGGCCAATCAGAAATCCCCGCGCCTTAGCCAATCAAGGCTCGGGGATTTCGAGTATACCAATTCAAGACATAACAGAGATAGCCTATGTGCCATCTTCTCCATTCTCCTGATTGCACGGGTAGCATTCTGTGGCAATTGCACATTTTCCTCCCCGACGCTGTAAACTGGGATTTTCACTAAAATACTACTGCAGCTTCCCTAGCTCTACGCTAGTCAGAATGCTACTCCAACTATTCTACTAGGCTGCAAAAGGGATTTTCTTGCCTTTGTTGCTGTCTTCAGCCCCCATTAACCACTGCCGCAGTAAAAAGGCATCTGTGATGGCCATTTTAAGAGCTCTCCCAAGCCAAACACGGAGAGAAAGTGTGGATGGTATTTCTACACACCTACTGTAATACCTCTATACATTGTAGATCGGCCCTCAGGCGATCCACTGGCTGAAGCCCCAACCGCGCTGTCTTTGACAGATGTCAAATGGGTTGCCCGGTTTTCAGATGAGATAGTATCCAGGATTATTATTTTTCCTAATTTTCCAATTGATTTAATTTGAATTTGATTCTTTTAGGAGCAGAAATTAACACGCCGTCCAGCTAGCTGACTGAGTCAATTTCTGGGACACCCTTAGCAACAGGGGGGAGTGTCCTCAAACATTTGACAGACTCAGTCCAATCAGCAAGCGGTGACTGATTTCCCAATCCTGGATGCTATCTCCACCACAATGGAGAATCACCTATCATTCAACCCATTTCCTGTTTGGATTTTCTTCAGCCAAATCACTTTCAATAAGTTACAGAATCCAAAAGTTGAGTATTTTATATTACACTCTGATATTCATAAGTAGGCAATTTATAAGCAGATGGCTTTTATTAGAGCCTTCTTCCATTATTCTATGAATAATGTTCAAAGCAGTAATTCATTAAAAAAAATTCTTTTTCAAGCTTATAAAAATGAGAGTGAGTGTGCAAGACAGAAAAAGAGAGAGATAAGCTGTAGGAATCATATTGGAGAACAGACTAGTAATTAAAACATTTCATTAAAGTTCCTTCCCCAATTTTCTTACCTCTCAATGAAGAATTAACATGATTGATTTTTCTGGTTATTTTAAGAGAGTGAAATCTGGGAATAGAAATGAACATTAAAACTTGAATCCAATACAGTAGTCAGTTTAATATAACTCCTAAAACAGATGTGGGGTTCTATCAGCTTTAGCTTCAAGGATACACAGATTAGTTATTTCTTCATATATGTGTTTGATCCTAGGTACTATCTCTGATGCTAAGAACAAAAATATCACAACATTTAGTAAAGTGATCTTGGCATATTCATTTTTGTACAAAGGAAAGTTATCAGTAAAAGAAAATGCAGAATACTTTTTATTTATAGATGTATGACATTTTACCTATTAACTGAAGACCTTTTGAGGAACTTTAATACTTCGTTATACAGTTAATTGCATTTTTTAAAATATCAACTTTAATACTCATTAACTTTTCTGGAAGAAAATTGATTTCATTATGCATCTTTATAATTCCTCATTCATCCAATTTTATTTCTGAAAACTAACCATAATCTAACTACAGATGATAGTGAACACAATTTTCTTCAGATGATAGCAAATATCTTCAAAATGTATTTTAAAGAAAATTATATGCCAATCATGTTGTTTATTAGTCCCAAGCACAATACTGTATTTCCAGGAACCTCCAGGTTCTGTGAGAATCATCCAGAGATTGCCAAAGACAACTTCCATTTATATTATATAAAATGCATGATCACAATTTTAATTGTAACATTTTGTTCAAATAAAATGTATTGCCTAAAATGTATTTATTAACAAATTCTGCACCAATTGTTTACATAGAGAAGGATTTGTTGGATATCTCAAATTTAAAACCATTGATCTATTCTAGAAGAAGCAGAGGAGATATTAAAGTTTCCTTTTGAAACATATATTGGAAAACATGAAATGCAACTAGATTTGGCCATTCACTTTCACAACAGATTTATAGTAGCACTAAATTAACTTTAAATACTATACCTAATATTTCACACTTTCAGATGTTATATTGTGATTTTCACGTTCATTGTACCTAAATGCTGATTTTAAAAAGATTTCTTTAAGGTAAACTCCATATCAAAAATTCACATACTTAAGGACTGAATTACAATTGTTGTGATGACTTAAGATCAAGTCATACAAATATTTCAGTCTATCCTTTCTAATGCTGTTCTCTAACCTGATTCTGTGGGGATATATCAAGTGTCAATCCGATAATCTTTAGACTCTGCCTATAATGACTAGGGATGTTGTGGAAGTCAAAATCTAATTTATCTAGAGGGCACCAAGTTAAGAAACTACAGCATAAGATTGCTCTATAGTATTTAATCAATTTAACCATCATTGGGATAAATGGAGACAATTATTTAGTACTGTAAGTGGTAATTTACTTTGTTCACATAAAAACTTGGTTAATTGGTCATTCGTTCTGCTCTGTTAAGTGAAGCAGAGAATTTTACTGTACTTCAAGATCTGAAATGAAATTTGTGAAAACAGGAGCTATTAATTTTTTTCTTATTATTTAGCAGGGAAATTCATATAACTTCATTATGAAGCAATGATATTACAAGAGACTTCATCAAAATGATATGAGCAAATTAGTTAATACTAATTAGATATTAAGAATTTTCTGTGGAATAATTTTTGGAAGAAATAATTCTATCTCACGAAATAATAGCAGATAATCAACTCTCTAACTGAATTCATCCTATTCATTATTACTAATCTGCAGATCTGTGCACACTGTCCTATCCAATGTGATTCAAATTCTGTTTTAATTCTCTAAGAGATGGCAGGAAAATGCTGAGGCTAATAACCTCATTCACCTTGTCTATACTCTTTCATGAATGGTCAAATCATGCTATTAATAAATAATGTTCAGGAATTAGTGAAGAAGCTATCAGTTGAAGAAAGTTTAAAATCTTGTACTCATAGAATGAATGTGGATTAAAAATGACACTGACTATCAGAACAATGCAAAAATATGTTGGCTACATTTTTCTTCCAAGGTTTTGCATCAACTAGATCAAATGAAACCCAGAAAATTAAATTTAAAATCAGATCACTTGTTTCTCTGTGATCTCCAAGCAATCAGAATAACTGAGATGAAGTGCATGGTAGAGAGGATGCAACTTCCTTAAATCCCACCAACTAAATCAGACCTCCCTCATGTGATTTTGTAAGGATGTCTAAATCAGCAAAAGCACTTCCAGCATCTTTTATGAATCCTGTGCTGAGCATATTAAATTCTAAACAAGCAGTTGTCTGAGGTTTGGGAAAGCAGAAGAAGAAACTGAAGGGTGGTGGGAAAAAGGAAAATACTTTTTGTATGTAAGAGAACCTTTATTGTCACTTTTTTTTTTTACTGTGGGCACATATTAAAAATGAAAATCCGTTTCTTGCTCTCAAGTGTACACATACATAACACGCATATATACATGCTATTTATATGCATATGTAAATATCTACACCCTTACATTTTAATACTGTACCTACATATCTACATCTGTCTGTCTGTCTGTCTGTCTGTCTGTCTATCTATCTATCTATCTATCTATCTATCTATCTATCTATCTATCTATCTCTATCTTGTTAGATCTGGGAGAGTGGGCGCAAGAACGGAGACGAGGCATCGAATAGTGACTCTAACTCTTTATTAGTGACTTCAGAACAGAGCAAAATACTAGGGCAGCAGCAGCTCCTTTTATAGAGCTGGCTGCTGTCACAACACCCAATGATTTGAGTTTGCCGCGCTGGAAGCGTCCAATCAGCGGCCATCTGCTAACAGCCAATCAGATCATCCAACACTGACCAATCACAATCCGCTATCAGCGGGCCAATCAGAAGTGCAGGTTTACGAGCCTGTCGTGGAAGGAAAACTATTAGAATTGCAAGCTAACGAGTTTGCTTAGTTCGGAACACCCCTCCCCCTAGGTTCCGTCTCAAGGGTGGGGTGATGTATTCTCACAGGTAGGCAGGTTGTCTCACCTGTCTACCTGATCTACGTTGCTCCACCAGTCTTTGCCCAGACTCTGGTTCAGGTGGGCTGTTTGTTGAACTAAGCGGTAATGGTGAACTGACTTCTCTGTTGGGTGACTCGGGGTTGTCATCTCTACTCCTGTCAAGGCTGTCATCTGGATTCTCTGGGTTTGCTGATGCCGCCGTGCTGCTTCATGGAGAGATGACCATCTGCCCCGGCTCTTCTTCAGAAAGTGAATATTCCAGGTTTGGTCGTGCTGATTGCTGGGTTTCAAGTACTGGGTCGGTTACTAGTTCATTTTTGGCCCCCTCAATTTCCCTCCCCCCCCTGGTTTGGAGTTCAGGGCTTGTGAAGGGGGTAGGTGCTAGCCTGGAATGTAGCTGGTCGATGTGGCACTTCCACAGTCTCCGATCAGCAGTTTGTAAATGGTAGGAACGGGGACCCATAAGTTGAGTTATGGTAGCGGGGACCCACAATGGGTCACCAGTAAAGTTTTTTTGCAAAAACCGAGTTGCCTACCTTGAACGTGTGATACTTGCTGCTGGACCCCAAGGGCTTTTCCAGCGTGTAGGCAGGGTGTAGTCGGTCAAGATGTGATCGAAGTTTCCTGCCCATCAGGAGTTTGGCTGGGGTTTTGTTTGTGGTGCTGTTTGGAGTAATATGTTGGAGGAGAAGCATCCTGGTCACCTTGTCTTGGATGTTCCCTTGTTCCATCTTGTGTAAGGTTTTTTTTATGAACTGGACCATTCGTTCAGCCCTACCGTTGGCCGCAGGGTGAGCCGGTAATGTTAAAGTGTGGCGTATCCCCCGGTCTGCTAGGTACTGTTCAAATGCCAAAGCGGTGAATTGTGGGCCATTGTCTGAAACCAAGACATCTGGCAAGCCGTGTGTAGCAAATAGTGTGTTTAGTTTTTTAATGACTGCCTCTGTGGTGATGCTCTTCATTTTGTGGACCTCAAGCCAGTTGGAATAGGCATCCACTGTTATGAGGAATGTATGCCCCTTGGTGGGTCCCGCAAAATCGATGTGGATATAGGACCAGGGAACTCGGGGTGCTTCCCATTCCATTGGTGGTGCTTTTGGTGGAGCTGAGTGTGTTTCCTGGCACTTGTTGCAGGTGGCGACCCAGGTTTCTATTTGCTTATCTATACCTGGCCACCAAGCGTAGCTCCTTGCTAGTGCCCGGGTGTCCATCATGCAATAGTTTTAGGACCTTATGCTGCAGTCTTCCTGGGATGACGACTCTGTCTCCCCATAAAACACATCCTTTTTGGGAGAAAAGTTCTGTCTGCCTGTGTTTGAAAGGCTTGAAGGTGTCGTTGAGTTCGTTGTCAGGCCAACCTCTTTCCACCCAGCTGAGGACTCATGCCAAACAAGGGTCCTTCCTTGTTTCGGATGCGATGTCTTGTGCAGTCAGTGGTGGTGATGGAAGTGTCTCGATTTGTAGCGTAGCTAGGGTTGGAGCTGAGTCGTCCAGGACTTCTGGTAGCGGAGAGCGGCTCAAGGCGTCAGTGTGGGGAATGGCTTTCCCCGGTCGGTGTTGCAGTTGGTAATTGTATGCGGCTAGAAACTGACCAGCGTGTCATTCTTGGCGAAAAGATGTGGGGAGTTGCTTTATCCCCCGCCAAGATGCCAAGTAATGGTTTGTGATCGGTGATTATAGAAAAGGATCTCCCATATACATACTCATGGAATCGTTTGATCGCAGACACAATAGCGAGAGCCTCTTTATCTAGTTGGCTATAGTTTCTCTCAGTTTTAGATAAAGTTCTAGAAAAGAATGCAATGGGCGCCTCAGTACCATATGGCAGGACGTGGCTCAGGATGGCTCCTATTCCAAACAGTGAGGCGTCACAGGTGACAGTTAAGGGTAAAATCTCGTTATATTGTATTAATACAGCATCTTTGACTTGCTGAAAAGCTCGCTCTTCTCGATGTCCCCAGATCCAGGAAACTTTCTTGTTGAGGAGCCTATGCAGGGGTTCAGCAACAGTCGCCTTCTGGGGTTGGAAGATGTTATAAAAGTTAATGAGTCCCTGGAAGGCTTGGAGATCTGTTTTGTTCCTAGGTCTCGGGGCGTTTTTTATTGCAGCCAATTTTTTCTCAGTAGGGTGAATTCCCTGTTTGTCAAGAAGGTAACCAAGGAATTTAACCCTCTCAGTACATAGTTGGCACTTGTCCTTCTTGACCTTCAGGCCAGCGTCTTTAAATTTTTGGAGGACCATTCTTAGTCGCTTTTCTAATAGACTTCTAGTGGGGGCGGCTATCAAGACATCATCGAAATATGGCACGACCCCTTTTATGCCTTGTAGCAATCTCTCCATCAAACTTTGGAAGATGCCAGGTGTTACGCTCACTCCGAACTGGAGTCTATTACATTTGAACGTACCTCTGTGCGTGACTATAGTTTGGGCTTCTGCGGTCTCTGCATCTACGGGCAGTTGCTGGTATGCCTGGGCTAGGTCCAATTTTGCGAATATTTTTCCATCCCCAAGGGAGTGAAGGAGGTGTTGGACCACAGGCACGGGGTAAGCGCTCTGCTGAAGTGCGTAGTTTAGGGTGGCCTTGTAATCCCCACAAATTCTCAAAAATCCATCAGATTTTATGGGGGTTACAATTGGGGTCTCCCATTGGGCGTGGTCAATCGGTTCCAACATGCCCTGGGCTATTAATTTGTCCAATTGTTCATCAATCTTTGGTTTGAGTGCAAAGGGCACTCGACGAGGCTTAAGGCAAATGGGCGCAATATCAGGGCAGAGATTAAACGATATGGGGGATCCTTTGTACTTGCCTAGCTTCTCGGTGAAAACTTCCTGGAATTCCTGGACAAGGGCCGCTTCCCAGTCATCACCTTCGGTCTGGTTGATGCCCGCCAGTTCGATTCCCAGTGGTGCGAACCACTGCAAGCCTAGTAAGCTGGGTCGATCTTTATCGACGATGGTAAGAGGTAGGGTTGCGGTGTGGTCTTTGAAGGAGACTTGGACGTGGCTGGAACCGGCGGCTGGGATCCTATTTCCTTGGTAGTCCTTTAATATAATTCTCTGAGTGCTGAGGTCCTGGCGACGGATATCTGGGATTCAGCTGTTTGAGGGTTTTCCAGGAAACCATTGATAGGGAAGACCCGGAGTCGACTTCCATAACGCATGGTCGATCCTCAATGGTGACCTTTACTCAGATTTTTCTTGCATCAAGGGATGAAGCGTGGCCGATGGTGATGGTTTGGTGCACCTCTTCTCGTCTGGTAGAAGTGGCTGGTGCTCAGTTTCTGTAGTAGTGGTTCCATTGGTTGCTTGGGCAGTCCCGATTTACTGGTGGGGTGCCTGTTGTCTGCTGGAAATTATTTTCTCTTCGGTTTGGGCTGGACCCTTGCTTGCTTCTACAGACCTTTGCAATGGGGCCCCTATTTCCACAGGAACGGCAGAGTGTGTCTAGGAATTTGCAGTTTGATCGCGGGTGGTTTCCCCCGCATCCAGCACACTGATATGAGGGCTTACGATTCCATTGATCTCGCTGATCACGTTCTGACCTGAGTCTGTTGACTCCTCTTCCTCACTTTCTGATGAGGCTTCGAGGTCTTCATGGTGGGTGGTCGTTACGTGCCTCTCGGAAAAGGGCATAGTATCACTGATGAGTTGGCGGTGCAGTCCGTTTGCTCAGCGCATTCGAGCTGCCGACTTCCTGGTTGCTTCTGCTGCAGTAGCATCAGTGATGACATCTGCGAGGCCGATGTCTCCCTTTGCCATAATCTTGCTCTGGGTTGTGGGGTCTCTTAGACCCAGAACAATTTGATCTCTCATGGCTTCTTCGAGATTTGCGAAGCCACAGAGTCCCCCCAGGTTTCTGAGGTCCGCGATGAAGTCTCCAACACTCTCACTTTCCTGTTGGTCCCTCTGGTAAAACTCGTGTCTCCTGATGAATGTTGGCACCGCTGGGGCATAATGGGCCCAGAGGATTGGGGCGAGGTTGTCCCAGTCCATCGTCTTGACTTCAGCTGGTTTTGTGAGTGCCTTTGCCATCTTAAAAATGGTGGGCCCACAATGGGTCAGGAATACAGCTCGTTTCTTGCCAGGTGTAGCATCCTTCAAGTTGTTGGTTTCCAGGAACATCTGAAACCTGTCCATATACGAGTCCCAGTCTTCATTAGCCGGATCAAATGGAGCGGGTGGTATGGCGCCGCTGGTCATGTTGCCGCTATTGGTGGGCTCTCAGCCACGTGCTCTGTTAGTGTTTAATGAGTGTTCAGTCAGCTCTATCATCTCCGCATCCCACCCTCGTCGCCAGTGTTAGATCTGGGAGAGTGGGCACAAGAACGGAGACGAGACATCGAATAGTGACTCTAACTCTTTATTAGTGTCTTCAGAACAGAGCAAAATACTAGGGCAGCAGCAGCTCCTTTTATAGAGCTGGCTGCTGTCACAACACCCAATGATTTGAGTTTGCCGTGCTGGAAGCATCCAATCAGCGGCGACCCGCTAACAGCCAATTAGATCAGCCAACATTGACCAATCACGATCCGCTATCAGCGGGCCAATCAGAAGTGCAGTTTTACGAGCCTGTCGTGGAAGGAAAACTATTAGAATTGCAAGCTAACGAGTTTGCTTAGTTCAGAACATATCTATCTATCTATCTATCTATCTATCTATCTATCTATCTATCTATCTATCTATCTATCTATCAATCTATCATCAAGATGGTATTCAACTATCTTGAATACATAGCAGAAAGAGGAAGCTTGAGAGTTTATAAGATTGATACTTTACAAAACTGTGGCTGAATCTGGATGTTCTGCTTCAGATATCACAAGCCTCCTCCAGAAGGTAACAAGTTAAAAAGGTTGTGAAGAGGATACAGAGTGTCCCAGACAATACTGTGGATCCTGGTCAAGCAGCACTTTTATGCTATATCTTGGAGAGAAGGGAGTGAATTGCCACAGCTCTTAACTGTGCCTGTGAATTCAGGCTGGTTAAGCTTAAAGGTTGCTCTGATGAAAGAGCACAAATGGAGATTGGAGAAGAAGGGGGAGAAAGAAACTGCAAAGAAACTGCTTTGTTTTCAGCACCTAACCCAAGGGTCTGGGAAGAATAAATGGTGGCAAGTTTTCTGCATCTTTGAAGTGTAGTATTTGTTGTTACTCATGAGTCAGCTACCCACCTCTCTGTCTATAAGGCACTTTGCCACACAACTATTCATATATATGTAAGTTTTTGCAGGTATCTATATATATGGTATTCAGCTTTGTTTGGGTATTTTCCCACGTCATTATAGTTGTGCTTTTAAAGTTGTAGCAACGTTTTGGCAGAATCTCATCTGCCATCATCAGGCTTCTATATTGTGTTTGTCTGTGAGTCAGGCTTTCATAGCCATTTCTGTTTTAAATTTGGTGCTAGCCTACTGCTGTGTTAAAATGGTTTTTTCTTCATCCTGATTAGTTGGGAGTCTTGGTCTGTGTTTATTGGTCTTGGAGTTTGCTGCGTTCTACTTGATTGGTGTTTCTAATATCTTCTGTCTGTTTTGTAGCATTTTTTTTCTTGATTGGCTGGCAACTTTGTGTTTTCTATATTGGAAGCTTTTAGTGTGACTTGGCTTCGAGTAAACGGACAACTATCATTTATTTGGAAGCTAGGTTTCATCTGGGTGCCTGGTTGGGGTGTGTTTGAGCTGGAGGTATCGGCGGGGAGTCTGTTTGTGCCCAGGTGTTTGCTTGGCTTGTGGTGTGGAGATTTTTTTGTTTGTGAGTTCAGGCTTCCAGATAATTGACAGTCTGGTGGAGTCATCTCTTTTATTCATGCTTTCAGGTCTTTTTTCAATCTCTATGGCTTCTCTGATAATTCTGTAGCTGGGGTTTGCTATAGTGGCTAGGGTTTTGGTGCTATTGAAGTTGATGCTATGACCTGTGGCTTTCATGTGTTGGACTAATGAGGAAGTGTGTTCCAGATTTTTTACTGCATTTTGTGTTCATCCAGGTGGGTACTTATTCTTCCATTGGTCTCTCCAATGTATGTGGCAGGGCATGATGCTCAGGGGACTTCATATATGCCTTGGTTTTCCGGGTCAATTTTATCTTTGGGGTTTCTTAGAATGGCTGCTGTATTTCTGTCTGTTTTGAAGGCAGTCTTGATGTGATGCCTGTGTAGTATCTTACTTGTGCGAGCATGAAGCATGAAGCCGAAAGCACCAGCCTGAAGATGGCGAGTGGGTCCTCGTCAAAATGTTGCGAAGATGCTCTCAATCTTACATGGGAAAAGACCTGAACACACCAAGATCTACATACCTGTACCCGTGAAAATCTACGAAAACAAATATATATATACAGTTAAAACAATTAAAACATGTCATTAAATATTTCCCTGTGAATAAACCACATTATTTTGTGGGTTCCCAGGTGGTGGTGAAAACAAAATGGAGGGAATGTTCCTTATCTTTTCCATATTCCATACAGCCCAGATCGATTTCTTAGAACCCATCCCCTTTTAAATAAGTTCCTGGACCAACTGATATCATATGTATTTTCGACTTCAAATGATAAGGTAGCAATTTTCAGAATACTTAAGATGCATTTCAAGAACAGCTTACTTTAATGTAAATTAAGTGAAGCACTTAAAAATTAATTCCTGCTCTTTAAAATCTCCAACACAAACACCAGTAATTTTGGCTCAACCTATCTTAGAATACACATTTATAATGGAATAAATATGAAATTTATGTTGGTCTCTTTGCTACATTCTCCATAGTTTAAATATTAAAAAAAAAAACAAGCTCAGAAGTTGTAAACATTTAGAAGATATAAATAGTGGTAGAACATGCATGGATGTCTTTCATAGAGTCGTCTGAAGAAAGACTAAAATAGATTTAAATGTTTGGCTGCATATATTGCCTAAGTAATTATTTTTTAAAAAATAATTTCCATGTCTACTGAAGAATTGACTTTCTGATAAACCCCATGTTAAAAAATAATAATAATGACTTAACTCAAACCTCAGGCAGCTCCATGATTATCATCAATTGCACAACCAAAACAAAGTGTTTTGCCCCTCCAATTTGGGTTTAATCATCCCTCTACAGAATGAAGATTGTTCCAAAAGGAACAGGGCCATATCATTAATACTGCTTCTAAATTAATGGTGCCTAACTAATATGACTATTGAGAGTAAATTTCAAATCTTAGTTTAATCAATACCTATTTTGCAATTCCACATGGCATAGTGTTTGCAGACTAAGACACAAACCCCTGTACAAGAGACATATTTACCTTTCCAATCTATATTGACTTTGTACAACCAGCAAAGCTTCCCCAAACATTCTAGGAATTATGTAAGAGCTCTCAAAACACTATTATTTCACTGCTCTAGTTTAAATCTATATTACGTTGGTGTAAAAGGCAAAATATTTTTACCAGTTTAAATCTATATTATGTAGGTGTAAAAGGCAAAATATTTTTCAGATACATATCAGTCTTTTTAAAGTGGCTAATTCTCTATTTTCTGTTATAGGACTACACTGAGAACAAAAAGGGCTAGAAAATAAATTATTTCACCTGCTTTTTATAATTATTTCTCCAATTCATAGATATAAAATAATTAATGTTGCTGTTGGAACACAATCTTCATGGTATCTATATTGTTGGGATGGAAATAGGTTACATTTAACACTGATCTGCTTTAAGCAACCAAGGATCAAACCTGCATTCAATTAATGTAGGCTATTTACATGATTTCACTGAATTTAATGATGCTTCTTTCTATCTAGTGTATAAGTTAATTAAAGTAAAGAAAGTTAAATTAAGAAGTTATTCTAGAGGATAAAAGAGAGATGGTAAATAGGATATTTAGAAAAAATCTCCCCATCTTTCTCTTTCATCTGCATCCTGTATTTCTTAGATAAAACTGCAGGTGTTAGCCTTTTCCTTCTTTTATGTGAATGTTGTATTTTTCATGAAGAAAATGCTTTATGGGAGTTTATTTTTCCATCTTGACAAAGGTTAAAGCAGAACCACTCTGCTATGATTCCATCCATCTGAGCATGTGAAGAAGCTAAATAATGTAGCCACTACACTCCAGTCTCCAGAATTGCAGCACCATTTTATTCTGTGATTTCTTTGAGAAAGTGCCTCAGTGAATCAAAGTACCCCTTCAAAGATATGACCAGCCTAATACATTTCACATTGTTTGTCTTTCTCTACCAGCTGTTTGTAATACATTACATCAGTTTTACTCTAGAGGACATTTTGCTTTCAAAACAAAACAACTTGCAAAGCAGGGGCTAAAAAGTAAAATGTTTATGTCCCTTAAATAATTCTCTCAATGTTTATTCTATTAACTTTGCATTCTATATAGTTCAGATCAACAGTATCTTTTCCACATATAACTTTGGAATTCAAAAACCCCAAAGGAATGTAAAAGGAGTACATATAGTGTTGAAAATTTGTTCTGGATATGTATATAGGAATTCCATGTACAATATAAACTATCATGGGCATTGCATTTATTTTAAGATTATTTATCCTACTTCAGAAGGTAAAGTTTAATAACTTCCATTGATCAATGTCCAGAGAAACCTCACTATATAAGTTATTCATATCCAGTGTTATTATTATAGAAATATTGTTTGGAATAACTGATAAATATAGTGAAAATTATAATAAACAGGTCTTTAGTTATTAGCATCAATTTTGGCTTGTACTAGTTAACAGAATATCTTACATCTTACAATTTAGCAAAGAATCCCTGGAAATCATAATCTATAATAAGAATTACAAACAAATATTTGAATGTCCATTTAGAAAAACCTTGGTTTGGGAATAGAAAGACATGTTAACATATTAATGAGAAACTACCTAATTCACAGTTGTTAAACCAACAATCTTAATTTGGCATTCACACAATTTTGTCTAAATTGTATCATGCCATTGTCCAATTCAAAATTGTGCTTGTTTAATGTACAAAATAAGGTACAAATGTGTATTGCAAACCGTGTATTGCAAATAAGGAGACCAAACAGAGTTGGATGGGCTGAACAAGAGAGAAAAGATGTGGGTTAATATTTACAAATACTGTCATTAAAAAGTGCTGGTATTACCCATGGCTGGAACAGCATAGAATAGTTAAAAGACAAGGATATTTTCTTAGAGGAACAAGATTTATTATCTTTCCTTACAAGAAATTGTTTTAGATCAGTGTTTTGTGCCAGACATTTAAAAAGTTATTCTTTCTAAATTTTGGTGTTCTGCTAATCTAAGGAATTGAATACCCCAGTCCTATAAGTTATACTGAAAAGATATAAAATCTATAACAGTTACCTTATGCCACCAGACTCGAAATTCTAGACCTAGAAAACCTAGAATTACTCTACCTTCGGTCCGATCTAAGTATAGTATATAAAGTCATACACTGCAATGTCCTACCTGTCAATGAATACTTCAGCTTCAACCATAACAACACAAGAGCAAGCAATAGATACAAACTCAAGGTTAATCACACCAAACTTGATTGCAGGAAATACGACTTCAGCAACAGAGTGGTCAATGTCTGGAATACTCTTCCTGACTCTGTGGTTTCTTCCCCAAACCCCCCAAAACTTTAATCTTAGACTGTCTACTATTGACCTCACCCCTTTCCTAAGAGGTCTGTAGGGGGCATGCATAAGCACACCAACGTCCCTGTCCTATTGTTTCTTTTATTTTTATTTTTTATTTTTCTTATAGGTATCCATGTATTCATAACTATGTTTTTACTTATACCTATTATCTTGTAAGCAATTGACAAAAATAAATAAATACATAAAAATAAATAAATTTGTGCTCCAGATGGATGCTCCTGCTCAGGGGATTGTATATAGGACAGTGGCTGATCTGTGGGCCTGAGAGACAAGAGACAAGTGCTTTTTTCTTTTCTTTTTTCTTTTTTGCATTTTATTCTTTTGTATTTCTTTTTTTTTTTTGTTATTCTTTTTTCTTTCTGATTTCAATCTGTATTCTACTTGTTAAGCTCTTCAATAAAATGTTTAACAAGAAAAGGAAATGCTTTATTAAAAATTAAGAGACAAACAATTCAGTGACATGACTGAAGCAAGAACTGTCATAAACTTCCCCCTTTCCATCCTAATATGTTTGATGAAACCATCAGGCATTGAGAGATTCCTTCAACAGGCCTCTCCAAATTCATGCTAAAGACGACAAGTTTAGTCTGTGTGATTTGAATCAGTTCCAACAAGAATTTTATCTTGAATTTATTTTAGGTAACCCCTAGTCACCTTTACAGTGATTCAAACTGTCAGGCATGAAAGACTAGGTTCAGATTAGCTAATTTATTAGTAAAACCTATGCAAAGGAATCATCTCAACTAATGGTCAGTACCTGGTTAGAATTAGAGAGGGGTGAACAGTCAAGTATGTGTAGCTACGTAGGTATTCTTTTCACTCCAACACCCCCCCCCCAGGTTCTTCCTTCCTTCTGCTATGCAAATACTCCCACTGACTCTAGATCAGGCCTGTCAAACTAGTGGCCCACAGGCCGGATGCATCAAGCATGGGCCACACCTACCCCGGCTCTGCAAAGGCACAAACTTCATGATACAACACAATATGTCATGTGATGGGATTGAGTTTGACACCCATGCACTAGATGTTTTTTTTTTTTTTCTCCTGATCTATTTAAACAGTGCTTTTCATGCAATAAAACTATAGTTTCAAAGGAACAATAATGAGTTTAAAAAGCCTCTTCTCACAGCAAATCAGATTGGTAAGAAACTCTTATTCAATCTTACTCAATTATCAGGCTTAATTCTCATACACAGATAAAGACCAAAGGAAGGCAAGATAAAAGCAGATGAGCTGGAAGTTGATCTACTTTTGTATCATGAGCTTCACAACCTACAACATTTAGTATTTCTGGTGAGAAGGCCACACTGGGGGCTGTAAGTAGCAAAACACATTTAGACTTATATTCCAACCTGAGCACCATCTGATACACTTTAGGATTTTTTTCAATTGAAGCACAGAGCATCAATATGAGCTGTGGATTGACTGTGTCAAGCTAAGTTTATTGCAGAAGTGCAGTATGCTGATAACAAAAATGTTAACTAAAAGGTGGAATTCCAAGCATCTTAGCTCACAAAATTCATTTTAATTCTCTGAAATATAATATAGGCAGACAGTTAGAAAAGATGATTACTTACTGCAAGAAGATGGAAAAATGATTGAGAACAAAATGAGAAGAGAGGCCATTATTATTTAACTATGTATAGTGGCTCTCACAAGCGGTTGCTACTCTAAACTAGGATTAGAGCCAGAGCCTGGAGTAGCAGAACATGAATAAGAGAAGGAAGCCAAACCAAAATTACAGATTGTTTTTTTTCTCTTCAACAAGACTGTTATGTCCTGAATTGGAATACTCGAAATCCCCGAGCCTTGATTGGCTAAGGCGCGGGGATTTCTGATTGGCCAGGCGAGCCGCGCTGATTGGCCCGATTGAAGTCTCCCGCGATTGGTGCAAACCAAGAGCGGGAGACTTGAATCGCTGCCATTGGCCGCGGCCGCCGCTGCGAAAGGTATAAAAGCCGCGGGCTTTTTGCCTTTCGCCGGTTCGGTTCTCCCATTGTTAATAAAGAGCTTTGAATGAAAGTCACCAACTCTGAGCGTCTTTTTGCGGACACGACACTGGCGACGAGGGTGGGATCTCGCCCCTGAACCGAACCCCGTGTCCACCCAAGAACCAGCTCCAGCGCAGGGATGGCGAAGATAGCACCGCCCGCCCCCTTCAACCCCGCCGCCGAGGATTGGGAATCGTACTCGGATCGGTTCCGTATCTACCTGGAATGCGCCGGAATGAAGGACGCCCCGGGCCTGCTAAAATGCGCCGTCTTCCTTACGCACTGCGGACCAGAGGTCTTCCAGATGGCCAAAGCATTGGCCAAGCCGGCAGACGCAACCGTCATGGACTGGGACGTCCTCGAACCTATACTGCGGTGCCATTACGCCCCCGAAGTCCCCATCCTGATATGGCGCAACGAGTTCTACCGCCGAAACCAGAAACCAGACGAAAAATTGAGCGACTTCGACGCAGAGCTACGGCGCCTAGGAGGACTCTGCGAGTTCGAAGGTCTGAACAGTCTCATAAGAGACCGCTTCGTACTCGGCTTATGGGACCCTACACTCCAGAGCCGACTTATGGCCAAGGGCGACATCAGCCTAGCCGATGCCCTTACCGCAGCCGCAGCCGCTGAAGCAACCCGCACGTCGGCAGACAGCATGCGAAGATCTGACGCGAAGGGCGGAAACAACAACCCGGCAAGGTCGGCCGACACAAGAAACGAAGCAACCGCACACTACGGTGAATACCAATCAACCTCCAGCACGTCGGAAGACGAGGAGGACATACATCGCGTGCAGACGGGACGCGGCGACCAACGAAGTCGAAAAGGTCGCAGGTCGAGGACCAACTGCGCCGGGTGCGGCGGCGATCACCCCAGGTCAGAATGCCGATTTTGACTCTATCTGTAGGCATTGTGAACGACGGGGTCACATCGCCCGAGTTTGCCGCCAAAAGAAGACCCGCAGCCCGCCCAAATGGGAACAGCACGACAGACGGAGAGAAAGCTCCCCGCCCAGAACCAGAGAGCGCCAGCCAGACGGTCGGTGGGACCACACT
Source organism: Hydrophis major (assembly GCA_033807585.1). NCBI lineage: Eukaryota > Metazoa > Chordata > Lepidosauria > Squamata > Elapidae > Hydrophis > Hydrophis major. Next base: position 140,098,759 of record CM066329.1, on the reverse strand, counting down.
CAACGATCTCAAAGAAGCGGCGACGGTCGGCGAAAAGAAGAAACCCACCAGACGGTGACCATCGGCCACGCCATCTCCGACGGCGCCAGAAAGGTACACGTAGAAGTCCATATCGAAGGCCAGCCATGCAAAATGGAAGTGGACTCCGGGTCCTACCTTTCCATGATTGCATGGCGCGAAATCAAAAGACTGGTGCCTACACTACAAAAAAGAAACGTGCATGCCCAAAAGATCATCATAAAAGACTACCAAGGGAATCGCGTCCCGGTAGTGGGCACCAAGAACTTCAATATAACTTACAAAGGCCACACCGAACAACTGCCACTCACGATCGTCGATCGCGACCGCCCAAGCCTACTGGGCTTACAATGGTTCGCCCCGCTTAACATCGCGCTGACAGGTGTCAACCACGTCACCATCGAAGCTTAAGAACAGCGGCTAGCCCAGGAGTTCCAGGAGGTCTTCGATGGAGGTTTGGGCAAGTACCAGGGGCCCCTTATCTCGTTTGACCTAGACCCAGGGGTTCCCCCTAAGCGGCTTAAACCTAGAAGGGTACCATTCGCCTTAAAGCCTAAAATTGACGAGCAGATCGACAAGCTCGTCAAACAAGGGGTGTTGCAACCGATAGACCATGCCAGATGGGAAACCCCTATAGTGACCCCAGTAAAGCCAGACGGGTCCGTGAGAATCTGCGGGGACTATAAGGCCACCCTAAATGGTGCGTTGCAACAAAGCGCCTACCCAGTCCCAATAGTGCAACATTTACTGCACTCACTGGGAGGGGGCAAAGTCTTTGCCAAGCTCGACCTCGCCCAGGCATATCAGCAGCTACCTGTGGACGAGAAAACGGCGGAAGCCCAAACAATCGTGACCCATCGGGGGGCTTTCAAGTGTAACCGACTCCAATTTGGAGTCAGCGTGGCACCAGGCATCTTTCAGAGCCTGATGGAACTTTTGCTACAGGGCATCAAGGGGGTGGTGCCCTATTTCGATGACGTATTAGTGGCGGCGCCAAACGAAGCCGAATTAGAAAACCGACTCAGACAAGTCTTAACAAAATTTAAAGAAACAGGACTTAAAGTCAAACGAGAAAAATGCCAACTATGTACAAAGCAAGTAGAGTTTTTGGGCTATCTCCTAGACCGGCATGGCATTCACCCTACGACTAAAAAAGTGAAAGCCATCAAGGAAGCCCCCACCCCAAAGTCCAAAACGGAACTACAAGCGTTCCTAGGCTTACTAAATTTTTATAATGTTTTCCTACCTCAAAAGGCAACGGCGGCGGAACCTTTACATAGACTCCTAGACAAGAAGGCAGCCTGGACTTGGGGGAGACGAGAGCAAGCCGCCTTTCAAAAAACCAAAGACCTCCTCACCTCCGACGCCGTCCTGATGCAGTTCAGCGAAACCTTGCCCTTAGCTGTCACTTGCGACGCATCACCCTTCGGCGTCGGCGCTGTCCTCAGCCACACCCTCCCAGACCAGAGAGAAGCACCCATCGCTTTTTTCTCCAGGACTCTGACTAAACCGGAACGGAACTATAGCCAGCTGGACAAAGAAACTTTGGCTATAGTTGCCGCCGTTAAACGTTTTCACAAATACCTGTATGGCCGCCCGTTCACCATCGTGACGGATCATAAGCCATTGCTGGGCATCCTCGCTGGAAACCGAGCCACGCCAAACATCTTGTCACCCCGGATGACAAGATGGTCCGAATTCCTGGCAGCCTACAGTTACGAACTGCTACACAAGCCAGGTAAGAAAATTTCGCACGCGGATGCTTTAAGCCGCTCGCCTTTACCTGACTCTGAACCTGACCCAGCACCAACAACAAACACCCTAAGTATCGAGAGTTTACCTATTACCGCATCAGACATTGCCAGAGAGACCGTTAAGGACAGGCGTCTGGCGCGAATTTTACACTGGTTAGAAAAAGGCTGGCCGGAGAAAGACAATGACGAGACTTTTAAAACATTCCGTCAGTGCCAGACTGAACTTTCACTACTAAGAGGGTGTATTCTGTGGGGTGACCGGGTGGTAATTCCGGACAGATTGCAAGAGAGGGTATTAGAGATGCTACATGAGGGTCATCCTGGCATCGTCAGGACTAAAGCCCTGGCCAGGAGTTACGCTTGGTGGCCAGGGATGGATAAGCAAATTGAAGCATGGGTCGCCAAATGCCACCGGTGCCAGGAGACCAGATCCAGCCCACCCGCAGCACCTATCCGGGACTGGGAAACACCACGGGGGCCCTGGTCCAGAATCCATCTAGACTTTGCTGGCCCCACAAATGGGCATACTTTTCTAATCACAGTTGACGCGTACTCCAATTGGCTGGAAGTAAGCGACATGAAATCCACTACCACAGAGGCCGTCGTTAAAGAACTGTGTAAACTGTTTTCCACACACGGCCTCCCAGACGTCGTCGTCTCAGACAACGGGCCCCAGTTCACTTCCATCGATTTTGAACGGTTCCTGGCGGAGAGGGGCATTCGCCACGCATTAACAGCACCGGCGCATCCGGCGGCGAACGGTAGGGCAGAACGGATGGTCCAGTTTACGAAAAAGACCCTCCGGAAAATGGACCACGGGGAGATCAGCGACAAAATCAACAGACTGCTCTTCATACAGCACATCACTCCCAATACAACAACCAACAAGAGCCCTGCAGAGCTTCTAATGGGCAGAAAGCTGAGGTCCCCACTCGACAGATTGCACCCGACCTATAACCCGGAGCGGCCCCCAGACTCCAGCTCCAGGTACCGGACATTTGACCCAGGTGACTTAGTCTATGCAAAGAACATGACGGGGGACCCCCTATGGATCCCAGCCGTCATAACTCAAGTCACTGGTCCACGGTCGTACCGGCTCCAAACCATCGATGGGCGAGCCTGGAAACGACATATCGACCAGCTCAGGTCACGAACAGCGACTGACCTCAACCCCCAAGACACGAACCAAGGGGGGAGGGAATACCCGGAGAGACAATCGCAGGAAAAAATAAACCAAAAATACTCACCGGAACACAGCCATCGCAAGTCCCCTCCGGAGAAGAACCACCTGGCCAGCTCTACCGACTCGGAGAAGCCAAGCGGGAGCGGCGAAATCCGTAGCTCAACCGACCCGGTAGGCCCAGGCGGGAGCCACGGCGAAAGAACCGGCCCGATCATCCAGCCGGTTCGCACAGAGGCAGGAGCAGCCAAAAAGATGACCGCTCCGGCCGAGTTACAGCATGCAAGTGAGTTGCGCAGGTCAACTAGGACTCGACGGAGCCCCGCCTACCTGCGTGACTACACCACGTGATGGACCATACCAAGAGGGGAGGGGTGTTATGTCCTGAATTGGAATACTCGAAATCCCCGAGCCTTGATTGGCTAAGGCGCGGGGATTTCTGATTGGCCAGGCGAGCCGCGCTGATTGGCCCGATTGAAGTCTCCCGCGATTGGTGCAAACCAAGAGCGGGAGACTTGAATCGCTGCTATTGGCTGCGGCCGCCGCTGCGAAAGGTATAAAAGCCGCGGGCTTTTTGCCTTTCGCCGGTTCGGTTCTCCCATTGTTAATAAAGAGCTTTGAATGAAAGTCACCAACTCTGAGCGTCTTTTTGCGGACACGACAAAGACCATCACCTAACTCTTCTTTAGACAATGGCTCAATTATCCCAAATGAAGGCACTGTGGTGAAGTCATCCCATGAGTGGTCATTAGGGCCTCACTCTATGTTTACAATAGAGCCTGTTGAAACTGGAGTAAACCTAAGTATAGTATTCCACCCCACCCCCCAAGGAACATCAATCTTATGAATTAACAACAAATGACACTCCCATAAAGAAGAATTGGACTGGTCTTCCAGTTGAGCTCCTTTGGTGACTGAATGAAATCCGCAATCGTGCGTGGTTTTGATCTGTGCTCACCGCTGGAGTGACCCGAGCCAGCTGGTTTTGGGGCTAAGCCACCCTGTAGAGGTGGTGAAGAGGGGGGGGAGACCTCCAGCAGGGTCGAGGAGAGCCGCATCTCTCCTCCCCAGCTGGCCATTACTCCCTTTCCTGAAGATGGTTGCAGTGGTGGTCAGAAATGGCCACCTCAAAGAAGAACTCGACCAGAAAAGAAAGTGCAGGAGGAAGATAAGAAAGGAAAGTTTTGGTTAAATTGAAAAAGCAACAACATAAGATACCCTGGAATTTAAACTATAAAAATAACATTGTTCCCAAAGAAGATTTTGAAGCGGCAAAGGAGAGAGGAAAGGGAAAGGATTTGATTTTTTTTCTCCTCCCTTACTTATATGACAGCTAAGAGACTTAAGTAAGAAATTGATAAAAATCCACTTTGATATTAATAGGCATTTAAGCTGAAAATAAAATGTCAAAGGGATAATAAAGATTTTTGGATATTTAAAAACTTTTAAAAGCAGGAAAGGAGAAAAAAGAATAAAAGGGCAGGATCTGGAAAAATGGAGGAGACTGCCTGGAACTAAAAGGAATTTACAGTGAAACTTTAACAAGATTCCTAAAAGATACATTTGAACTGAAACCTGGCAACAAAATAATAGAACCCCAGGAAGAGAAAGTGAAAAAAAAAAAAAAGCAAGAAGAAATAGCTTTGGATTATTTGGATTACTTGGTGATTTTTGGATTTTTGTCTATTGCATTTAAATGACTAAAATCAATCGGGTGGTTGTTTAAAAGTGTTTAAAATGGCATCACTTCTAGAAGAACTGAAAATGGAACTTAAAAAACAGAAAGAGGATGCACAAGAAGGAAGAGGTTCTTTTGGCTTCGTATTTCAATTCCTAGAAATGGAGATCTAGAACTATGAGAAACAACAAAAAAACCCTTGTTGAACAAGAAGACCTCGACAAAGAAGAAGCCATCTTTAATTATCAAGTAATTTTATGTGGGGAAAAAAAGGAAAGGGGGGAAAGAAAGTGAAAAGTTTAAAGTTTGAAAAAACAACCAAAACAAAGAATAGTTTGAAAAATAATTACAATATTAGAAAGCAAAAGAAGAGGGGATTGCAGAAGAGAGAATTAGAAGTAGAGAGACAAGGGGATAAAAAGGGGAGGGGGAAGAAGAGGGGGAAGAAGGAAAGGAAAAAAAAGTTATAAAAGATAGAAACAAGATATAGAGAAACAGGGAAAAGATATAAAGATTGAAAGTACAAACCTATTCAGAGATAATGGGTGAAAATTTAATTGAAAAGGGGATTCTGCAAAGATAAGATAGTATCGTTATATTAGAAATAAATAATTTTAGAAAATATGATGACTAAAACGATGGATAAAATATTTATTGTAATATAGTGGAATGTTTGTTAATAAATAAATGAAAGAAAGTGAATGAGAGAATGAAATTAGGAAAGGATGGGAACATTTTAATTATTATTAATGATTTATAAAAATATAAGTGAAGAGAAATATGGAAAAAAATTAATTATGGAAAGTTCATAAGTGTTCACAAGGAAGTATGATATTCAATTAAAAAGAAAAAGATGTTAAGATTTGTGTTAAGTCTGGTTTCCCCAACCAGGGTTAGGGAGACAAGCTAAACAGAATGTGCAGCGTTAGTCAGATAGGCACACAGATAAATAAGTGAGCTAAGCTTGTATGTTTATTAACATAACAGTAAAAATAACAGATACGTTTGTGCTATCAAAAATATAGTTTATTCCATTATGAGTTCATAGCATAGTCAAAATAACAGTCCAATAGTCATGTATCATTTAGTCAGTCCATTCAGGGATATTCAGTTAGCAAAGTCCGTTTAGAATATCCTATGTCAGTTCACTTACAAGTCAGTCCTTTGTTTTCTCTCCCATTCGAGCAATGCAGTCTTGAGTCCTTGCAGTAATCAGGGATCATCAAAGCCAGAGAGAGAGCAAGCTGCAGCCTTGCTTCTTTTAAAGTGCTTTCACAACCACTCCCTTAATTACTATCCCACAGTTAAAGTTGCAGACACTTTAACATACAAACTATGATTACATATTATTATTTACCTAAACCAGTTAGGGTAAAACAATGTTATCCCTAACAATTTTAATGAATATTAATGATAGAATTGAATTGGAATGGAATGAGTGTTTATTTACATACATGTATGTATGTATGTATGTATGTATGTATGTATGTATGTATATATTTAAGGATATAGTCTGTATTTTAAGAATGTACCAAGCAGAATTTGATTGGAAGTTATGTATTATATTGAATGTTATAATCTTAAAGGTATAAATTGAAGTTTAAATAAGAATTGAATGGAAAAAACCAAAAGATATAAAGGTGTCATACTCCAATTAGTAACTACAGGGGAAAATTTGTTTAATGAGAAAAGATAATATGAAATTGAAACAGGATAGACAAAAGTACAAATATAATGATTTGAATTGAGATAATTAAAATAAAATTGAGAAAATCAAAGGAGGGGAAAAACTATGTAGAAAATGTTAAACAGTAATAAGACATGGAATAGAACACAAAGATGAACATAAAATTGAGTTTGTGTCTGTATGAAGAAGTGACAACCCGTGATCATGCTACTCTTTTAAAAAAAAGATGTTTTATTTGTATTATGTCTTTGTGTGTGTGTGAAAACTCAAATAAAATTTATATTAAAAAAAAAAAAAGAATTGGACTGTGCTGGGAAATGAGGAGACTGAGAATATAAGTGACCCTGGAACTCCAAGCTTGTGCAGAGGTCTCAAAACTTGGAAATTTTAAGACTTGTGGACTTCAACTCCCAGAATTCTGCTTTAGTGAATCATTAAAATTAAGTTTGCTAACATTAATGGACATATTTATCAAACAACAAAAGGATCTAAATAGTCTAACCCGGGGTGGGGTTCAATCGGTGTTACTACCAGTTCAGTGACTACATTTTGCTGCACACCCGTGTAAAAATATCTTAAGCTGTGCCGCCTGGACAGCTGAAAAGTGCTCAGTACAGGTGCGCAGCATTTGAAAGGCCTCTTTTTTCCTGCTTTTTCAACCTCAGCTATGCCGCGCAAAGCAGCTGAGGTTGGAAAAACAGGAAATAAAGGACAGGTAAGACCCTGGGTGGGCGGGCGGGCCAAAAAGCAGCAAACATAGAAATGGTTCAGTGTCTGCTGCTCTTCAGAACTACTGGTTCTTTAGAACTGGCAGAACCAGTAGCATCCCACTCCTGGCTTAACCTACACTTGGGCCCAGGACATTTCCATGACGAAATTCTTTTTATCAGTGTAAAGACCTACGACAAACAATGATGGAATTGGTGCTTAAAACAATAAATGGAAAAGTACATACACTAAAAGATATCCCTTTGGAATATTCATCGCCTACAGTAAGCCATATTCCCAAGAGCAAATAGGAATAACAACTAGGAAACAAAAAACAAAAGTACTCAAGGGAGGCATTAAACTAAAAACAAAGGCTAATGAAATGGGAAATAAACTAAAGAAAAGTTTAAGGGCGAAAACCCATTAAAAACCCAGAATTCAACAAGAAAATTCAATTCTTGTTGCAATTCAACAAGCTGCTTCAGTGCTTTTTTGCACTGAATGCAAAAAAGGGGGAAATCACCAGAAAAGTTGCTGAATAATCCAGGGAGAAAAAAGTGCAAATACAAGAACAATAAAGAGAAGCAGGTAACACAAACTAATAGGGGCAAACAAGTAAGCCCCATCCAAGTAAAAGCAGACATCAAAAGCACAGATTTAATACATAAATTGAGTCCATCAAAGCTACATTTAAAAAATAATAATTCAATACTGAGACTGAACAAAATACTTGGTATTTACAATTGATGTCTATCAAACTGACCTGCAGTCTGGTACCAGGCTACGGACCACATGTTGAGGACCCTTGCCTTATCAGAACATCGCCTAGGCTGCAGGTCTTCCAACTATCCCCCTACATCCTTTCCACCTACAATTGCAATTGCAAATCTAGACTAGGATCTAGAATCTATTTCCTTGGCTCTGAGCTTATTAGCCGAGAAATTCTTCTTACATAATTGACTAGGCTACCTTGGTAAATGGTCAGAAACAAAAAGGAGTTTGGTTTCTTTCATTATTCCATCCATTTATTTTTATTTTTTTGTCAAAAAGGCAGAAATCATTTGGCAGAGTTCTACTTTTTAATCATTATTCTAAAGAAAAACACCCCACCCACCCATCCTGAAAAGTGTAGGAAATAACAATCTGAAAACAGACATATGGTGTTGGCTGGTTAAAAATTATTCAAACACAACCAATATCTAATAAATACAACATATGAGTTTCATATTTTTGCTTCTGGTAATGTGGAAAATGAAAACATATGGTTGAATAAGCATCACACCCTTGAGTGCTGAACACTGCAGTGGCAACTGAACACGAGAGAAAGAGAAGGAAATGAAATAGATGTTTCTTCTGTTCATCTTTTTACCACAAAGGGAGGAAAGATGCTTTGTAAACATGAATATTTTCTGCATCTAAAAATGAATACAAAGGGACAAAATACAAGTACAGGTAGTCCTTGTAGACCACAGTTGAGCCTAAAATTTCTGCTGCTAAGTGAGACAGTTGTTGAGTTTTGCCCCATTTTATGACATTTCTTGCCACGGTTAAGTGAATCACTCCAGTCGTTAGTGACATGGCTGTTAAGTGAATCTGGATTCCCCATTGACTTGGCTTTTCAAAAGGCTGAAAAGATGGTTATATAATCTCTGGCCACTATAACTGTCATAAATATGAGTCAGTTACCAAGCATTCATATTCTGATCATAGGGGATGCTGCAATGGTCATAATTGTGAAAAATGGTCATGAGTCACTTTTTTTCAGTACCATTGTAACTTTGAACAGGTATTAAATGAACTGTTGTAAGTCAAGGACTGCCTGTAATGGACATATCATCCTAATAGATGACATTGTGACTATAATAAAATCAAAGCAGGAAGCTTGTACACTTATGAAAGAAAGTTGGATGTTTTTATGTTTTGTTTCTTTTTGTTTGTCTTTACAAACCAATAAAACTTTTATTAAAAAAAAAAATCAAAGCAGGAAGCCCCAATTACTTTAAGTTATCGGTGTTTGACAATTCAGTTATAATAATAATAACAATAACAACAACAATCATCATCATCATCATCATCATAGATCCATTACAGGTCTGCAATATGAATTAGGGTTTCTACTTTGCTCCTACAAAATAAGATGAAGAAAAGGTTAGGGTTATGTGACTGCTATTGCTGTGTATGCTCCCAGAGTTAAATCCTAGCTTTTTCCTACCGCTTTTCAAAGTCAACAGATTATGGTTCTCTTCAAAGAACTGGAAGCTTGATTTTGTGGGCAAAAAACTTTTCTCTGGGAATTGTTGGTTTCTATCTCATTAACTTCATTCCTATAACCATTTGGGAATTTATAATCCCAGACAGCAAAGTATGGAAATCATTCAAGGAATCAATTGTTTTGCTAATTTGATGCGATAGCTCAGTTTTGTAACTTGTAATATGTACAATATTTAATAAAAATACAGTGTAAAGCATATATGGCAATGTAGCTTGCCATGAAACATCCCTATCTTTCCACCCTTGCTGTCCCTTCAAACTTTCCAGTTGCATTGTAGTGACTATTTTGTAAAAGAAGGTATACACCAGCAACTTTCCTTAGGCATTTTTTCCCTAGAATAATCTTGCTCCTCACAGCCTGCTGAACAATTGATTCCAATCTTTCAGACTATAAACATTATTCTACTGCCTCGTGGATCTTGAGCATTTCCTCCATAGAAATAGTGTTTCTCTTTTAATTGAATAATTATATCCCTGCCCAACAAGCTTCATTATTTCAGCATTGATGGCAGGTGGGTTGTAGGGTATGTACGCAGGTTTAAGAATCTGATTGAAACAGGCAAAGACCACACAGGTTCCAGCCTTCTCCCCCCTTCTCTGCAACAAATTTTATTTAGTTTTCACAGAGTGAAATAATTGTTTTGGGTAATCAGCCAAACCTTGTTACAGCAATCAGCTCTTCCACTTTTCAGCATTGCTGAAGATATTTCACTCTTTTCATTTCTCTCCTCTTCTCTAGCATTATGTAGCAAAGCCAAATGCACTGTTTTTCTGCCTCATAGTGGTAGAAGTATTGTTGATGATGGGAGAAATGAACATTAGGAGTATCAATCAGTGTGACCTAATACATGAAGCTACCTATATCAAGTAGAAGTGATACAGAAACAAGTTGGAACCAGATGATCGTTGATGATACGCAGACATTATCCATATGGCTAGTGAGTAGGAATAAAAAAATACTATATTCTATTAGGGAGCCGGTTTGGGGTAATGGTTAAAGCACCAGGTTAAAAACCAGGAGTCTATGAGCTTTAGGATGATGTTGAGCCAGTCACCTTCTCAGCCCCAGAAATAAGGCAATGGCAAGCCACTTTTGACATTTTGTCAACAAAATTGTAAAGACTTGCCCAGGCAGTAATCAAGTGTCAAGACTGAGTTGAAGGTATAAGCACATGGATAGATATGGGGAAAAATTATCCTAGAGAAGTTCTATCTAGGTAGTGAATAACAGTTAAGCCAACTTAAGCACATATTGCAATCAATAATCAGAAAGTAAACAGACTCTATTCCATTTTCTAATACTGTAAGAATCGAAACTAACCCCCTACTCTCAACTCTTTATCCAAAAACAAACGCAAACTGTTTTTCCATGGATATGTGAAAAAGCAGTGCTATGGCACAAAATAGGTTCATTGCAAAGTGAAGTTGAAGTTTTTAATGCTTTAATTAAAAACATATTTTCAAGACATATATTGAGACATATACACTGGGATGTTTTTAACAATTTTGACTACTGTAGTTATCTTTTTGTTTCTCTTCTCTGCAGCAAGTATGGTTTTCCATTAAAGATACACTGCTTTCCATTGTTGATTTTAACTTGAACTTAATGTTTTAAAAAAGAATAAAAATGTAGCTATATTTCTCCACTCCATAACTTTCCATTCTTCAGGAATCCTTATTAACATCTTTTATATCCATTTTGCAAGTATTATAAAACAGATGTATCAATAGAATGGGATCTTATTGATCATGTCTCAGTCCACACATTCATCCCCAATATACAAACATTTGGTCATTATTTGAAAAGTTCTAATGAAAGGAAGTGACAACTGTTCTAAGAAGATTTTAGAGCTTAACAGCTTTACTGTCAGGGCATTTTTCCAGACATCGAACTGGAATCTTCTTTTAATTTCTAGTTCTTAATCTTTATTCTGTTATCTGTTCCCCTCTTGCATGTGACAGTCTTGCTTTGCTACATGAAATGAGGTACGTATTTGTCCCTCACCTAGAAATTGTTTACCTGTGACAATACAGGCAATTAATCTGTGACAATGCAGTCATCAATCATCCAAATGCAAATTCCATCTGGAGCTATGAGCAATGCTTGTAGCAGCTGATTTAATATTTATGAAATATAGGCTGCACTGGCAATGTTTTCCTTGTAAATTAAAATGTGTTGCAATCTTGACAGAGAAGTTAGAAAAAGAGGCCACAGCGCTCAAGATATCCTCAAATCATTTGAACTGACTCACAGAAATCTTGAGGCATTTGTCATGGACATGTTGTCATATATGCATTTGCGATTTCAGAACATAATGGCTGTCCAAATAAACATCATTTCATTTCCAGAATTCATGGCATCTCACAAATCATTTAATTAACAATGTCTTATCATCATTATTCCATTCACTTCTTATTTGGAGCTTAGTACCCATTTTAGATTTGTGACCCTAAAAATTTATGTCAATGTGAAATTTCAATGCAACCTCATTCCAGAGGATCGTTTTTCAGACTTCTGTGTTATTAATGATTGAGGATTACTGTTATCATGTCTGAGCAAATAAACTTTAGTTCAATTTAAACCTGATCATTGACCATCAGATGAGGCACATCAGAGAGGACCATCAGTGACCCCTCATAATCAGCCTAGATAAAACAAGAGGAAGGAAAGCAGTTTTCTGTTTTCTCTTCCTCTCTGCTCCCTCTCCAGCACCGAGAAGCATCAGCAAGTGGCCTTGGTCCAGTTCAGGTACCAGCAAGCTGGGTGTTTAAGGAAGTAGAAAGGCTGAGTGGCAATCAGAGCAAGCTAAAGGCCAAGGTGCAATGTAGATGATTCTGGAACTGCAGCCAGAATAGATAGGCTTAAATACTGTTGACAAGTTTTGCAGGATGCTGAGTTGAGATTATGGGTTTGTCTCTCTGGATTTAGTTCACTTAAAAAAATCTAAGCTCTTAGAAAATTATAGGTAAAGGTAGAATTTACATAAGGTTGGAATTAAGATAAATCAGGAATAAATGATATAAGGTAAAGAAACTGTGTGTAAATAGCACAATAGCATCCTAACATGGGATTACACCATCCCTGGCTCTATTTTCCATTAGCCTTTCAGACTATCTTTGGAATTCTGGTAAATGATTTCTTCGAACAGATATTTAATTAGTGCGGTTTCCCCAACCACTGGCTTGAAATGTTGAGCATTGTCCTTATTAATATATATATTTTCCCCAATGGAGTTCCTTTTTGAATGCAACAAGACTGGGATAAGAAGTGTGTGGGGTAAAGCAAAAGAAACATGGTCAAAAATATATGAGTGTGGAATGCATAATAGACCAAAATCAGAAGTGTGTGACAAGTACAAAAATCTATAGCAAAGTCGTTCGGTAATTTAGGGGGAATGAATGAAAACTGAACCACAAAACCACAAAAATGAATTGATCAAGAAGAAAGGAAAATAGATGGAAACCACAAAAAAAGGAGAGCAGTGAAAAGTTGAAAGAACAAAAGGCAATATTTTAAGTGGTTTAAGGATATGGTAGGAGCAAAGATAGAAAATAATAGTGGGTCCTAGAGAATGGTGTTTGAAGAAGCTATATAGTTTTCTTTTTGCTTATATTTCCCCCTCATTTTCAGTGCTTCATACGATTGGCTGTCTGAAAGCAAATAGTTTATGGTATGTGCAAGAAGGTATTTGTTTAAAGCTGGAAATCTGGGCATGGTGATTCAATCAAGTAACGGAACATTTCCGCCCACAGGGTCTGTGGATTGTCAATAAATGTTACATAATAAAAATGCCACTATATTGAAGATGTTTTTGTGTACAGCTTTGAAGATAAATAAACAAATTCGTTGGCATAATATAGTGTTTCCAAAATCTCTAATTAGAAGTGGCTGCTCATTAGGAAACAAATATCATTACCACCTTTTTCTGTTAATGCATCTTGTTGACCTTTCTACTTGCATGATTGCCTATCTCAACCAAACCAAAAGAAGGTTGAGAGTTCTCATAGGAGTGAACATGTTATTAAGAGATAAAGAAGCAATAAAGAAAGAGGTAGACTAAGAAACTAACCAAACTGATCACTGTGTCCTTTTGTATTAGGGAGGAAGAAAATTGTTTCCGGAACACTGGAAAATACTGGAACAGAAATTGTTTCAGCCCCCACTGTCTTTTATGTACAGCCTGTTTTGGTAGAAAAGTGTGCTGAGTTTCTTAACTAACACATGCCCAGTACTCTTTCCAAAATCTTGTGAGCTGACAGTTCATGCTAAACTTCAACAAATTGAAATGACGGATGTCGAAAGACACAGTATAAAATTGTTAAGTGATGCTATTTCACCTTTTAACTTTCTGAATCAACATTTTTGTATATTCTGCTCTATATTGCCACTGTGTCACATTCTAGTGAATTATGGAGGAAAGCTTTGGAACTAAATCACTAGTAATCAATTATGGATCTCTTTAAAATGTTTTTACACTTTTACTGCTAGTTCATACAATACCACTTTTTACAGTGCATCATGCAGAAAGTCATCTGAAGCACCTCTACAAACTGATTAGAAATGGGCTGTGGAACTATGTTGAACAATCACCCAGTGAAATTTTGGGGCAGCATTATACCTTACAGATATGTATCAGGAACACATTAACCAAGCTCCTTTTTTTTTTTTTATCTTTGCTCCTTAAAGCACTTAACACATTGCCTTTTGTTCTTCACTACTACTCCTGCTACCATGCTTTTGGTGTTTTGGGTGTTGTTGTTTTTACCAGTACAGAAGATAGCAATAAGAATTGACCAGCATGGGGCTTTATGTTGCCACAAATCTCATTGATTGTAATGGATATTTCAATCATTTGCAGCATGATGTCTGCTGCCAGTTTCTGTTTTTCCTCTTACAGCACTGCATAAGGTGACAATTAGACAGAACTGCCATAGCTCTGGTTAGCCAATATCTATGGATATATGTTGCCCTCTCTATCTTAGGAGATGGTCTATTTCTATCAGGATTTCCACCCTTTAGTTCAGGGGATCCCAAACTTGGCAACTTTAAGATTTTTGGACTTCAACTCCCAGAATTCTCCAGCCAGTTATGCTGGCTGGAGAATTCTGGGAGTTTAAGTCCACAAGTCTTAAAGTGCCAACTTTGAAGACCTCTGCTTTAGTTCATCACTCTAAAGTCACTATCAGCTGCTAGAGATTTTCTGAAGCAGAATGTAGAAAATATAAACATGCAACTGCTACTTATAAGAAAGTAAAAGGCTCAATTACCATTACACAGAGGAAAACATAAGAAACCATGGTGTTCAGTTATAATTCAAAGGAGATATAAATTCTAGTATCAGTTTAACAACTCAGCAACTTTCAGTTATTTGTGATGGTTTTCAGTCCTGAGATAAAATAAAGATCAAGCTGTGTAAAATTTTCGGGAAGCTTCAGCCAAGTCTATCCCTGTTTAGGGAACAGCCTAGCAATCCTGACTGCCAACTTTCCTAACATACCCTATCCAGGCCTAAACTGTGAAATATTTCCTTTTAAATCCCACAAGTTTTCAATTCTACAAACCTTTATTTTCTTTGGGGGAACTTTTGTACATACAAATCTCTTCCTTCATGAAAGCTGTGTGATGTTTTTTTCCACCACAATCCTCAGAAGTGCTTCTTATAAATCCTGCACACTTTTTATTTGATGTTTCTAAAGCCAAAACAACTTTTAAAACTGACTCAAGGATTATCTATTGTTCTGATAATAATCTTCCCATTTCTTTTCCTCAGTTCAAATATCAGGCACTTCCTTAGCCTCAAAAAACAGAACTGCCTTGTTGTATCATATGAACTATGTATCCTCTAACACTGCAGAATCAGAAATAAGGAAATAGTTATTGTAATCTAACTCGCATAGGATAGCATAAAACATTTTTTGAACTTCACACCCTTCCTAGCTATATAATCTCTTTCTGAGGTTTTCTTGGGACAGTCTTCATTTTGGTCCAATCAAATGTTTATTTTATTTTATATCAGAGGCAAAGGAGTTTTTACAGCCCTATTTGGGGAATGGTTTGGAGAGATGTTTTCCATCTTTGCTGAGGCCAAAATTAAGTGAGGTGGGAGATGGAGAAAAAGACAGTTAATAAGTAAGGATCCTAGATATGCTTTTGCATGTCTACTCAGAAGTAGGAAAATGTTGAAAAGGTTTTAGTCTGTGTACCTACCAGTGGTGGGATTCAAAATTGTTTTACTACCGGTTCTATGGGCATGGCTTGGTGGTTGTAACATGGTTTGGTGGATGTGGCTTGGTGGGCATGGCAGCGGAAGGATACTGTAAAATCTCCATTCCCTTCCCATCCCACTAACCTGCTTTCTCCTCTGCAGGGCAACAAAAGAAGACACAGCTGATCAGCTGGGACTCAGGAGTCAGTGCATAGATGGAGGTGGGGCCAGTCAAAGGTGGGATTTGGCTGGTTCTCCAAACTACTCAAAATTTCCGCTACTGGTTTTCCAGAACTGGTCAGGACCTGCTGAATAGCACCTCTGATACCAACTCATATTTATTTTTACAAAATGCAGTGTGCCCAATTCAAGGTTTACTATAATTTCAAACAATTAACCCAGATCAAAATTCATGTTCAATAGACAAAATATGTAGTACAAGCCTGATGCTCTTCATGTAGGCAACTAGAGAAGAAGTATTGTAAATTTCCCAGAGAACTTCAGCTATGAGGTAGTTTAAAAATCCAGAGAAATATTTAGATGGCTAATCCTATGCTCCTCTGTCAAATATTTTAGATATTTAAACTTGTTCCTTTATCTACACAAGGATTACTGACTCGAGCAAACAAAGGGAAGCAAGTGACTACACTATTCTTTGCAAATCTGTACAGTTGTATTTTCCAAGACTCTCGGTAGGATACCCAGGTGAGAGTGCAAGACCAGATAACTCCAATTAAACTTGTGTGTATTTGAAGCTTCTTCCATACTAACTAAAAATACAAATATAGCCTCTTTAAAGAGCATTCAGCAAAAAAAAACCCTACAAAAAATAGAATAGTTGGTTCTTCCAGACTGCTATTTGGCAGGGTGGTGGGGAGGAGGTCATACCAACTCATTCACTGTGTGCCGTAGGATCCTATGTTCAGTGGATTTACTATGAAGTTAGAGGTTGCTGGAACCATACCTGCCTTAAACAGAAGTAAACAACACAAACTGAGTTAGCAGAGGCTCACAACAAACTCGTAACAACTTTAGAAAAAGATCAACAGTTTCTTTCCCCCTATATCTTCTTTTCTGATCATTTACTTAAACACAAAATGTTGTCAAAAAAAAACACATTCATAATTTATTGCATGCAGATAGTTAATCTCTCAAACTGCATGTAGATTCACTCGGAATGTCTTTGCCATGCTCAAATAAGCATGTCTGGGGGAGGATAGGTGGAACAAATAAACAAAATTATAGTGAATCTGGGAAGAAAGGTGTAGGCAATTCAAGGCAAGCTTATTGATTTCAGCTTTTTGCTGTCTAGATTTTTCCCCTAGATTGAGGAACAACATTTTGAAAACATGGTCAGAGTTCCCCAGAGCAGGAATGCCAATTATGTCCACAAGAACTACCTAGTACTAATTTTGAAAAATGCAATTCAAGAGCTTCTTTAAACCATGGGAAAGGAGGAAGGAACCAGCAGCTGAAACTGCAGCTGGCATAAGTCAGAACTGTACCCTCATGTTGACAGAAGGAGATTAATTGCTTTGGGTTTCTTCTGGCTAACACACAATGAAGTTCCATGTTCAACCATGTCATGTTGACTGTCTGGATAGCTTCTACTGAGTTCAGACCAAATAGCATGACATTGGTGTTTCCGTTTGTTTGATGTTCTGTCTTTCGAAAATACAGACAATATTTACTTTGTTCCTATCATGAAGCAACTCACCAGGATTTCTCAAAGATATTATACAAGTATTTAACCAGATCATTTACTAGTTCTTTCAGCACCCTCTATACAATTCATCTAGTCCTGAAAATTTAACTGATTTGACCCTAAGGGATTGCCACAAAGAAGAGGGGGCATCTGAAGGCAGGAGAAGAAGCAATGGATGGAAAATAATCAAGGAGAGAAGCAACCTTGGAGAAATTTGCTCATAGTCAGAACAATTAATCAGTGGAAAAGCTTGCCTTCAGAAGCTGTGGATGCTCTAACACTAGAGTTTTTTAAGAAGAGACTGACAACCATTTGTCTGAAATGATATAGGATTTCCTGTCTGAGCAAGTGGTTGGCCTAGACGACCTCCAAGGTCCCTTCCACCTTTGTTATTCTGTTATTCTTAAATGAGTGATTTTGCCTGCATTGTTTCTATCCATTTCAAGCTTCACTTTTGCCTTTATCATTTCCTGGTGGTACACACATTTTCTGTTTTTTTTTTTCTTTTTTAAAAACTGAACCAAAACAAGCTCTCTGTTAGAATTGTGTTTTCTTCATGGAGCAGCAGGCATAATGATTTTTCCTTCCCTTTAACTTTGCATGTATCTAAGTAAACCTTTTTTCATTTTTATTAGTAACTTTTGCTAGCCTCATTTTGAACTCATGCTTTCTTGTTACCAGATCTCCAACTACTTTGCATTTAGAAGATGGCTTGAGTGGGATGGTAATGATACACAGCAAAATGTGTTGCTGCTGCTGCTGTTATCATCCAGATGTTTTTGTCTGTGCATTACCAAGTTCATTCACTTGGCTTTCAAAGAAGGAAAGGATATGTTTAATATATAGTTCCATATAAATTATAAAGTTATGTGGTAAAACTCTTTTTTTAAAAGCTACTACAGTATTGAATTTCTTTCTTATTTCTAAGCAAAAAATAATCCTCCCAAATAATTTCAGTTGTGGTCCCACCTCAGCCTACAGGACGAATTCAGGGAAATAAGCTATAAATGACAAAATAAACATAATCTCTGAGGTGACAGTGATAAAGCAAAATGAATTTCAGGACTTCCCAGATCTATTGCAATTTAGTTTATATAGCTAAATTTCATAAGCAACTAGCCTGGGGTTGTTTTAAATGTATTCCTTTTTTAACTGTCTGCATCCTATGAAAAAACTAACAGAGGGAGGATTAAATAAGAGAGAATGACTGCAGGCACCATTTCATTTTTAGCAGTTTTTCCTCTTCAACATATATTCAGCATAAAAACATTACTGATGTTATTGATTTTTCCAGTAATTCAAGAAAGCTTGAAATGGGAAAATATAAGTAACAGAGATATATGTAATAAAAAAGCCTCCTTGGTTTAAGATCCCCAGTCATAATCAGAACAATTTTATTGCAGCATTTCCTACTTCATAACAAACTCTTTAGGAGAACAAGATGGATTTTAGGATAATTTAAATATTTCATAAGATATCTTTTTCACCTCTCCTGTTGGACAGGAAGATCTGAAAAATGTAGTCCCAAAGCATTTGGAAGACCCCAGGTTAGAGATGGCTATTGTGGAAATCAATGAATAAGCCAAGTCTGTAGATGTATAGCCAGGGAGAATTACAACTGCTCTCTTTGGTCTTTTCTCACCTGCCTTCTACTGAAGCTGCTACTGTTAATATTTTTTAAAAAATTCTATGAATCATGTCCAACCCTCTGAAGTAGATTAGACTGAGAGCTAGCAACCATACTGTTACGAACTAAGCAAATTCGTTAGCTTGCGATTCTAATAGTTTTACTTTCACAGCAGGCTCGTAAACCTGCACTTCTGATTGGCCCGCTAATAGCGGATCGTGATTGGTCGTTGTCGGCTGATCTGATTGGCTGTTAAAGGGTTGCCGCTGATTGGACACTTTCCAGCGCGGCAAACTCAAATCATTGGTTGTTGTGACAGCAGCCAGCTCTATAAAAGGAGCTGCTGCTGCCCTAGCCTTTTGCTCTGTTCTGAAGTCACTAATAAAGAGTTGGAGTCACTATTCGATGCCTCGTCTCCGTTCTTGCGCCCACTGTCCCAGACATAACACATACCATTCTGGTTCTTTTGCATTACGAGAATTGTTTCTGTCTCTGCAGAACTATTTAAAGAAAATAAAATCAAATAGTCTTTTATCAAACTTTTGATTTGTCAGAATATATATATATTATACCAAAATACTACTTAATGTAATGCATTCAATTTAAAACTGTGCTACAGAGTTCTGTCACAATTTATTAAATGGATTTCTCATACTTGAATTAAAGCTTTCAAATAGTATTATTTTGCAAAATATTACATTGATTGCAACTGAGCATATTAATTTCCTTGGCTATTTAATGAAAAATCTTTCACATAAATCTCTCTTCATTCATTTACTTGTTTGCTTAAAAGGCTATCCGAAATACTGGAGGGTATTACACAAAGAAGTGTTGCAAAGTAAAATGTTTTCACAAAGTGAAAGTAATTAAATATATGTTCACAAAACAAGGAAGAGAAAATTTGTTTACAAGGGCTATTAATCCTCCAATCCTTGAGACAGCAGATGTTTTTCACTCTTTAAAATATAATAATTCAAAGGCAAATCTCTCATTATTGCCAGATAAAATATCTTCTTTGAAGGTTTAAAATTACGAATGTTGTGTTTGTCTATGTTTATGATGACTGATAATCTCATTTTCTACAGGGCATTTTTTTTCCTGAGGAATGGGTGGGAAGAGGTTTGAGTTTTCCACACTAACACACTTTGTAGCTGTTGCCTCTAGGTTGAAACATGACAGAAAAAATATATTGTGTAAGTTGCTATATAACAACTAATTCTTATTGAAGAAGCTTCAAAAAGGAATTTTTGGTGGATCTCATGAAACTCTGAACCTAACAACAGTATTTCTTGCACCTTTTTTCCAGCTATAATTCTTTGGGAATGAAGATGAAGCAACAAAATGGCTGGACTCAGTTATAGTGGCAATAAGTGCATTTTTGGAAAAGGATCAGAATCAGATGAGCAGATTATCATGGACAAAATCTAGCTATGTGTTGCTAAGAGTTGACACCCACTTGATGGCAAATAAGCAATCAGCCTGTCAATCAATTATTCTTTGATTCCATCTTTTTTGCATGTATTAATAACTTCCTTCACACAGTTTTAGCACTAATCACCTTAATTGCAAAATCTGTACTAAAGGTGGTTACAAACATGAATCCAGAGAAGCATTGTTCTATTTCACGCATTATTTCTTAAATTGAAAGCCTAATGCTCCCTCAGAACTTTAAAGCGATGTTCATAATGGTCCCTCTTCCCATTTTCCCCACAGAAATCCTGTGGGATAGGTTGGGCTAATTTGAGATTGGTCTCAAATTATCCAAATAAACATTTATTGCTAAGAGTGAACTATAACTGGGTCTCTCTGATGCTAATTCAACCTCTAACCACAACACCTCACTGACTCTATATCAGGGGTGGGATACAACAGGGTTAACTACCGGTTTGGGATTTATGAGCTTCCCTGCAGGCTGCAAGCTGCATGCCTGTAAATAGTCTTCAGCAGCTGCCTGCAGAGAAGCAGCCTTTGAAACAGCCCTCTTTTCTTGTTTTTTTAACTGCAGCTGTGCCTCATTCGGCAGCTGAAGTTGAAAAATCAGGAAATAAAGATCAGGTAAGAGCACGGGCAGGCAGGTGGGCGAAAACATCAGCAGACATGGAACCAGTTCTATGTCTGCCGCTCTTCAGAGCTACCAGTTGTACAGAGGTGGACAGAACTGGTAGAAACCCACCCCTGCTCTATGTACTGCTAAATACTACCTACTCAAGGATAGCCCGATTAATTTCATCTTGGTGTAGAGTCCTTCAAGTTACATTGTTACATTGAACCAAAGTTACATTGAACCAAAATAATTATGAAATAAGACAAATTTAAATATTTATAGAGTATAAGTAGTCCTTGGTTAAGAACCATTCATTCATTCGGCAACTGTTCAAAGTTGCAGTGGCATTGAATTAATGGTAGCGTAAGAGGAAAACATGAATAAAATCCATTGTGTATTGTGTTACTGTGACTCAAACTTCAAAACTGCGAGTTTGATACTTTTTTACTGCAAGAGGGAGAATTGAAACATTGAACAATCACACGTTGTGCTCTGGGAAAATCTGGGAAAATATGTACGTGTTAGGAAGCATCTAACTTCCTGATGTCCCATATTTGGTGATGAATTGTATACTGAAATTCAATAGGTAGATTGTAAACCAAGCTATCATAGGATGGGTAGGTTAGGGTTTAAAATAAAATGCAAAATTTGCTCTGGGTTCCTCCCACCTGCCAGGGCAGGAACCCGTTTCTGCAGAAATGCTACAATAAAGCTGTTTTCCTTGGATTAATATCAAATCTTTGGTGGTTTTTCAAGCCCCCACCCCACAATTTGGCGAGCCAAGTCAGGAGCCTCAATGGTGGTCTTCCGGAAGTCGGGGACTAGGTAAGTAGTGGCCACAACTTCCCATTGAGAGGTGCCTCTTCCCTGAATTCTGGTCAGCTCCAGAGGCAACTGGAAATCCAGAAGATCCTTGGAAACAGTGTTTTGCCGGCTGATAGTCTGGGACTATCGAAAAGAGAATAGAGGAAAGCCTGAGTTGGGGACACCCACACATCCACTACCTCGGAGGTCTGGAGTGATCAGGTAAAACTTTGTTCCTTTCATTTGCAGTCAGAAAAAGAAAAGTGGGGGAAGAGGTCCTTAAACTCCCTGGGGGAATCCAGCGTCTGCTGGAGGACTAGGACTAGGAGTCTGAAAGAGTGGGGTCCTTAAACTCTCTGGGAGAATCCAGCATGTGCTGGAGGACTGGACTGGTGAGTCAAGGCTCTGGGAGTCTGGAAGAGTAGAGATGGGAAAGGGACAAAGCAAGGGTCTTGGAGACCAGGAAGAAGCCTGTCTGGGACAGGGAAAAACTGACAATGGCAGGAAATCAATTCCGGTAGATTCGCCCCTGGGACAGCTACTCCAGCAGTAGGTTCTCCCCGAATCTAAAGGAATTCACCAGACATCTCGAAAAGAAAAACATGATTTATCTTTGTTGAGACCGATGGCCAAAATATCCTCTGATTGATCCTAAATTTCCATATCACTGGAGTCCTGAGGGGGAAACCAGTACCTATTGGATTACCAAATTGAGAGACTATATTCTCCAACACAAAATGACCACTCAAATTGCATACATAGATGTATGGTTTCATGTGAAATTTGAAGGTCCTGTCCCTCCAATCGAGAGTCAATACATGTCTCAACAAAAAGACAATGAGAGTGAGACAGACGATTGGCTGCAGAGTCTGCCACCCGCAAATCCTAATTTGAATAATGCGCCCACCAACGTTCCTATGGCACCACCACCATTGCCGGTGGCATAACCCCCTCCTCAGCCACCCCTATCTGCGACTGAGAAAAGAAGTGGAACAGTTGAGAAGAGAAGTGTTCAAAATTTTCCCTTCAGAGAAAAACCTGAAGTGGATGCATTTCCTCTTAGGGAAGTTCCTAATGGGATCAATGCTGCAGGCAACCCGGTGACAGTCTTTGTGGCTGCCCGCATAAAACCAGCCGAGTTGCAAGAATTGAAAAAGACTCTTCCAAAACTTCATGAGAATGCTCATGAGGTGGTCGAACAGTTAGAACTACAGAGACACTGTAAAAACCAGACAGAAGTCACAGATGATGATTGCAGCTGTGCAGGCTGCAGCTAAGAATGAGGTGAAGAAAAGTGTGGATTTGTAAGGGGGGCAATGGGAGGCCAGGGTGAGAGAAGGTTAGGTGGAATACAAGGAAGTTTCAGAGGAAGAGGAAGAGGTTTCAGAGCGATGGGAATGAGACAGCCTGGAATGGATAGAAGCTGCTTCAGATGTGGGAAGGAAGGACACTTTGCGCGCGAGTGTCCTACCAACCGGGAGGAGAGGAGTTATGCATTGTATGATGATTAGGGATATTCCGGCTCCTTTAAGAGAACCTGTGGGGAGCCATTGGTAAACATTTCAGTGGGTCCTGACCATCAGGAGCGGCTGTTCCTGATAGACACCAGCGCAAACCGGACTTCTGTGTGTGACCCGATAAAGGGTGCACATAGATCAAGAAAAATGATAAAAGTAGTGGGGGTGAGTGGAAAATCACAGGATGTGAGGGTGTTTGAACAAATCAGACTGGAAATGAATGAAGTGGTGACTGAGGCTGCTGGAGTGAATTTGCTAGGGAGAGATCTGTTGCCTGCATTTGGTATCCAGTTATGGGATACTGGGAAGGGAGTAAGGATGTGGAAGATGACTGTGGAAGATGAGAGAGCAATTTCAGATGAGGTCTGGGCAGGAGGAGAGAAGGCAGGGCGAATGAACATTCAGCCTATCAAGATTCAAGTGCAGCCTGGGGTGACAAAGCTTTGGACCCCACAATATCCAATGAGTGGAAGGGGGAGAGAGGGGTTGATCTGAAGGATGCCTTCTGGGCATGCCCCCTTGAGGAGGGAAGTAGAGACCTGTTTGCATTTGAATGGAATGATCCTGAGAGTGGAAGATTTGGACAGGCTTTGGAAAGTTAGTGTCTTTTGAGAAAGGAAGGGATTATGTTGATTCAATATGTGGATGATTTGTTGCTGACTGGGGAGAAAGAGAATGAGATCAGAGCAACATCTGTAGCTTTGCTAAATTGGCTGAAGGAGCAGGGATTGACAGTTTCAAGGGAAAAGATCCAGTTTGTGGAAAAGAAGGTGAAATAAAGTTCTTGGATTGTAGAGTTTGGGTGGACCAATACACTGTGTTAGCCCAATTCTTGCACAGGAAGCTAGTAGGAAAAGGAGAGAGTATAGAATGGTTAGAGGGAGATGATGAGAGATGGGAAGTTTTAAAGAAGGCATTGTCATCCGCACCGGTTTTGGCCTTGCCTTATTTGAAGCTCCCATTTCATCTGTATGTGTCAGCAGCTCAGGGAACAGCACTAGGAGTGTTGGTGCAGAAGAAGTGGGGGGACAATATCAGCCCATCGCCTTTCTGAGCAAAACTCTGGAGCTGGTGGTGAGAGGATGGCCGGTGTGTGTGCAGGCTGTGGCTGCTACAGCTATGTTGGTGGTAGAGAGCAGGAAGTTAACCTTTGGGGGGGGCTTGTAGGGCATTCACCCCACCAGGTTACTTCTGTGCTAAGTCAGTTGGCAACAGCTTGGATGACAGAAGGACAGATTCTCAAATATGAGACCATTTTGAGAACCAGCCCTGATGTAGTGATTGGGACAGACAGGAATTTGAATCCAGCAGAATTTTTAGAACGAAGAAGACAGGAGTGGGAAGCTGAGGATCATGATTGTTTGTTGCAAGTAGATCTGATGACAGTGAGGGAAGATCTGGAAGAAACTCCTTTGAAAGAAGGGGAGAGATGATTTGTGGATGGATCAAGCAGGGTTAAGGAAGGAAAGAGGAAGTCAGGATTTGCAGTTGCTTTGAAGAGGGCTTTGGATTTGGCTGAAGGAATTGATGTGACAATTTGGACTGATTCCAAATACACCTGGGGTGTGGTCCATATCTTTGGTAAGATCTGGCAGGAGAGGAGTTTTATCAGGGCTGATAGGAAACATGTTGAACAATTATAGCTTGTGGAATAGGTTCTGAAGGCCCTGCAACTGCCAAATCAAGTGTCAATAGTACATGTGAATGCTCATCAGAAAGGGAATACCCCAGAGGTAATTGGAAACAAGTGGGCAGACAAATGGACGAAAAAGCTGCAGGGGAAATAAAGCTTGTAATGGCATTAATTCTCTTGCTAGAAATGGAAGAGGATGAGGATTGGAAACCTGAGGGAAAAGAGAAAGATGATTTGGAAAAAGAAGGGTGTACATTAACTGAGGATGGGTGGAGAACTTCAGAGGGGGTGAGGGTGGTTCCCATGAATGTAATGAGAGGAATTCTGGAGAAGGTACATGAGGAAAGACACTGGGGAATGGAAGCATTGGTGATGGCTGTAAAACTACATTTTTGGAGCCCAAAGATGTGGACACTAGCCCAGAGTATCTGTTGGAAATACTTATTAGTGATTAAAGATCAATTGACAGGATGGGTAGAGGCCTATCCGACTAGAAGAGCCACAGCATCCACAGTAACCAAGATCCTATTAAAACAAATCATTCCACGATATAGGATGATGGAAGCCATTGATTCTGACAGGGGGACACATTTTACCAAAAAGTGTTGCAATCTGTGATGGGAGCTGTTGGGATGAAATGGGATTTGCACACCCCTTGGCAGTGCGAAAGTGGAAAGAGCGAATGGGGAATTGAAGAGACATTTGACCAAATTACAGTTAGAAAATGGGTTACCATGGACAAAGAACTTCTCCCTGGCACTCCTTAGAATTAGAACATGCCCAAGGAAAGACACAGGGGTCTCCCTTTTTGAAATGTTAATGGGGTAGCCCTACTTGGCAAAACTAGGGAATCCAATTCCTGAATTTAAAGATTTGTTTCTGAGAAAATATTTGCAGACACTGTCCAGGTCTTTGTTTTCTCTTTATAAACAGGGATTGTTGGCACAACGACCACCACTTGCGGGAAGCCAACACCCCTATGAAACTGGAGATTGGGTCCTGATAAAGACTTGGAGAAGTGAGAAGCTGCAACCTAGCTGGGAAGGTGCTGTTGACAACTGAATCTGCAGTTGCTGATCTCCAGGTGCTGTTGACAACTGAATCTGCAGTTCGCACTCAAGAAGGAGGCTGGACGCATTACAGCAGAGTCAAGAAGGCACCAGATCCAAATTCTATGTGGAGGGCAGTTCCAGTGGACGGTCAGCTGCCGAAGCTCACCTTAAAAAGATGAAGAAGATTGGACCCTGGACTGACCTAACCACCTTGATGATAGTACTGATGATTGCATCAGGAGGACAGATTCCATATATTGGACCAGCTGGAGATTTGGGGACAGATTTATGGGAAGACAATACATACATGAAGGATTTGAAGAAGGTATCACAAGCATTGAACATAACTAACTGCTGGATGTGCATGCACATGCCAGGGAAGACAGGGGAGGGTTTAACATTACATGCAATCCCACTAAGTCAACAGGATTTGAGACCAAAGGGAAATAAATTTGAACAGGCTCCTATGAAAAGAAACCTATCCGGGAAGGTATTTGTCCATTTGAGAGAAAAAGCATATGTGTGTTTCAAGAGAAATGTATCCAAAGGAGTGGATTTGGGTGATTGGGAAAAATGCAACAAAACTTTTGATATGCCTTTATCTTGTAGTAACCACAGTTATTCTAACACTCATCATCAATTGAGTTATTTTAATCATGACCAATACCAGATGTGTATGTATTTTGAAGATATAATAATTGGACTCGGACTTCGAATCAAACGTACGCCATGGAAAATTTTAGGTGGGTGTTGTGTGGGAAACATGAGTATAGAGAAATGCCACCACGTTGGAGTGGGATTTGTACCGTGGGATACGTGATACCAGTACTATATAAATTGAATACCTTACCCAAGGGACGGATTCAGAATAAAAGAGAAATCAGTTCAGGACTAACGCTGGGGGGGAAGGTTGAAAACACAGATAGCACGGGGAGTGCTGGCACCATTGGCACCGTTGGGAGTAGCCATGAATTATAGAGATTTACATATCCTGAATAACTTTACAGTAGCTATGTTTAATGATACTATCAAGACAATCAAAATGCTCAACATGGAACTTTCTGAAGTCAGAAAAGTGGCTTTGCAAAATAGATATGCATTAGACATTGTATTAGCTGCAAAAGGGTGTGTGTGTGCTTTGATTCATTCACATTGCTGTGTATATATCCATGATTTCCAACCCAATATTACAAAAACGGTGCAAATGATGGAGGAATGCATTCATTCTAATCCATTATTACAAAGAGGTGATTCCTCATTTCCAGATTTGTGGGGACATTATGGTCCTGGCTTCCCAGCACTATTTAATTGAGATCTACAATCATGGGAATTATATTAATTATTATATGCTGTGTGATGTTGTGTTGTTGTGTTCAGTGTTTCCCTGGTGTAATAGCAATGTGTGGAAGATTAGGGAAAACTTTAGGTTCAAGATCCGGGAAGCAGGAGAAAGAACCTCTGATGATGTTTCAGAAGGAGATGGCTCTGAAAGAGGCTGGGGATCTGTTGCGTGAGTTTGAGTCAAGAATGTAAGCAGAAAAGGGGGGAATTGTAAGAGGAAAACATGAATAAAATCCATTATGTATTGTGTAACTGTGACTCAAACTTCAAAACTGCGAGTTTGATACTTTTCTACTGCAAGGGGGAGAATTGAAACAACCATACGTTGTGCTCTGGGAAAATCTGGGAAAATATGTACATGTTAGGAAGCATCTAATGTCCCACATTTGGTGATGAATTGTATACTGAAATTCAATAGGTAGATTGTAAACCAAGCTATCATAGGATGGGTAGGTTAGGGTATAAAATAGAATGCAAACTTTGCTCTGGGTTCCTCCCACCTGCCAGGGCAAGAACCCATTTCTGCAGAAATGCTACAATAAAGCTGTTTTCCTTGGATTAATATCGAATCTTTGGTGGTTTTTCAAGCCCTCACCCCACAGTAGCTATCTATGCCCACTCCTCAAAGTCATAACTAGTGCAATGCCCTTATGTCATGTGATCAAAATTCAGATGCTTGGCAACCATCTGCATTTACAACCACAGGGGCACCTTAACTATCCCATCTGTCTTTCTTCTCTCTCTCTGCCTTTTGGCCCCCCTGCATTTCAATCGCTTTGCTGCCTGGTGCTCTGATGGCCCAGTCATTTACTGCTCATACTGCTGATAAATTGCTCATGGCCTGGCCCTTTGCGAGCAGTTACTGGACATGCAAGGCCCTCTTCCCATGGTTACGTGTAGTTTTAACTCAATACCTCAGAAAAAGGATCTCATCTGGCCAGCAGGCAAGTGCAGGCAATTATGGCTCCATATCATGCTGGAGTGCTGTGCTGTGCTGAGGCAACTATGGCTTTACATTGTACTGCTGGACTGGGATGGCTGCGGCTTTGTACTCTTGGCTGGGTCGGGGCAGCTGGGGATTTGCATTGCAAAGTTGGACTAGGGCAGCTGCAACTTCATGCCATGAAGCAACTGGTATGAAAGAGAGCAAGCAGAAAGCCTGAAGGTAGGCTTCATTCGTGTTGGACCTTTGCTGAGATTCCCATGGGGTCGATGTCCAGAAGCACTTCCAATATGAGCTGCATAATGCATGCTGGAAGTGCTCCTGGAAAACTTGTCTGCGAGCTTCAGCATGTTGAAAAGATGCTGCAAGCCATAGCAGGCTTCGCAGGAGGTAAGAGACAATGAGCTACAGTCAGTTGTGGAACCTCAGCAGACAGACAAGGAGTGCATGTGGGAAAGTGTGATGGGCTGAGCTGAAGAAGGAAGGCCCATGTAATGGCATGTGGGAAAATTTTTGGAAAATGAGGGGAAGAAATGCTACTTAGGGAACAATCAGATAAGAGGGGAAGGAGCCTGAAAAATGGGCAGAGAAAAAAAAAACTTAGAAAGGATCTATCCTAACTTATTGGGGAATAAGAAGTGATGGCAGGAGATTTAACAGATTAAAAGAGTTGGAAGGGACCTTGAAGGTCATCTAATCCAACCCCCCACCCAAGCAGGAGACCCTACACCATTTCTGACAGATGGCAGTCCAGTCTCTTATTTCTCTTCTCAGTCTCTTGAAAGAGATACAAAGTACAGACTTGCATGGTTATACCAACCTCCTAATAGACAGGACAGGCTAATTCTACTTTATTGTAATGCAACATTAACAGCATCTTGCAAGTCTAACCTTGCTTCAAGGGTTGTCTTTTGTAAAGGTCTCACCTCTCTTTTTTTTTCACAATCTTAGCAACCTCAAGCAACCATGGCTTTATTGATATTCCCCTACTTCTGCATCCATTCTTTCATCCATTTGTTTTAGAATTTGATCTTCATTCACACCATCTGTATGTGACACTCTGAGTTACACCCATATGTATTTGAATGAATAAATAAAATGTCCTAACCAATTCAACATATTTCTTTAGTGCCAGTCACTCAACTTTTATTCATTGAGTTCACAATCATCCAGTAGATTTTGCAACATAAAAATATGGCTTTTTGCATAGATTTTTTTTAAATAAAGTTGACATTTGACTTTATTATTCTCTTTGCTATTTTTCAGTGTAGGAATGGAAGTTGTGTCAAGATTTATATCTTGGAGCCTGATTGGTTTTCATATAAAATATTATCATGGAATGGTGGCTTGAAAAGGCATAACTGAATATGACCCTATCTCTTGATCCTATCTTTCCTTGTTTTGAGATTCCATTTCTACTACATTCAGCTCACTTTTATGTTTCTCCTGACATACCAAACTCTCACATCCATATAGCAAAGTTGGCAGATACATGCTCTCAGTTATTTTGACTTCTTTTGATAAATGTTTATTTCTTGCACAAGTGGAAATATTACTCGCTACTTCCCATAACCTTTGCAGATCTTAAGGAAATTCTCCATCCATTTACCTATCTTTAGTAAACATTCTATAAAGGCACACACATTCATGAACTTCTACTTTTTCGGCCATTGTGTATAATTTGTAATCATTCCTTTTCACTGTAAGCACAACTAGATTAGTCAAAGAAAATACAATGCCATGTTTCAATGCTATGCACAATTCATACTTGCTACAGTAATGTCAACTCTGCTTTCTCTTGGGCTCCTTCCAGAAAGTTCATAAAATGTTTATTTGAAGGCACTATGCCCACAGAAGTGCTGATAGATTTCCTTCCTATTCCAACTTCATCCCATAATGGGTGATGCTATACCATTAGTTTTGCTTACATGGTTTCCCCTCATATTTATTGAATAGCAATTTTTTAAAAGTTTATAAGATGTAATGAATTATGTTCTTAAGCAGAGGAATCTCCATAGAAATATGTATTCTGAATGCACAAATCATATACAAAATCCATTCAGTACTAGAAGAAGTGAATTTTACTAAGTTAGATTGTATGTACTAGCTATTTGGCACATTTCTAATTTGGACCAAAAACTAATGCTCTCATCCAAGGGAAAAGCTTTTTTCCCTCTACAGATCGATTTTCCAGAATTGCTCTCTGCCAAACTGTGTCATTTAAAATGCATCAAGATCCCAAAATTGCAGCTTTCCTCTATATTATTTAATGCCTACTTGCATGTGGCAGTCAAAATTAAGCCTGCCATCAAAAATCACAATGTGAACATCAGCAGGAAAATATTTTTCTTTTTTCTAGGAAATTGAGGCGTATCTTGAAATCTGCACATTTTACAATTTTCAAATGCAATATTCCTAACAATAAACCTTCATCTTTCTGAAGCCCGTGACCATACTAGTGTGGCATCAAATTATCAGATCTTTCCAAGGGAGCTTTTCCAAGCCCCTGCAGATCTGTGTTATTAAAATAACTTTATGTAAAATACTTTACTCCCTGTAAATTGCATGCCCAGTGCAATAACAATTGAATTTCAAAAGAAAAAGCATTTTGAAAAAAACAGTTACAGAAAAGATTTTTGCATCATAAAAATATGGTTCTTTGCAGACTCTATAGATCAGGGGTGTTAAACTCACATTATCATGGCAGCACCACGTGACGTATCAGGACATTTTCCCCCTTTGCTAAACCAGCCATGGCCATGGCCAGACTGTGATGTATCTGGCCCAAGAAATGCGAGTTTGACAGCCCGATCTTTTAATAAAATTGCAATTTGACTTTATTTTTCTCTTTGCTATTTTTCAGTGTGGGAAAGATTTATGTGTGGGAGCCTGATTGGTATCCATTTAAAATATAATAATGGAATGGTGGTTTGTGAAGGCATAGCTGAATTTGAGTAAATATTCTATAACATTTCAAATCACCCCTCAGAATTGAGCTAATAAAATCTACTTATGACTGGAACACTAAAGGACAGTTTCAAATGGAGATTCAGCTACATGGTTGAGAGTTTTTAAATGTTCCTTCAAACTTTATAGTGTAAATATAGAGAGCAGGGTACAAAAATAAACCATACTATTGCAATGGGATATTTGATCCAGAAAATCTTTAGGAAATAGCATGAAATAGCATGATAACACTGTTTACTTAGTTTTGGCAATCATGGGAAAAAGTAATGGAAGAAGCCATAAATCCTGTGATCTTATCACTAGTTTAACTTAAAGAGTTGTCTTTCTATGAGACATATTGAAAGAAACTATTAGGTAAAATATCACCATAAATCAAAGAGAAAGTCAGTGGAGGCTAATACAAACTTAAAGCATACTGTAGCTATCCTGTTTAAACAGCAGCCTATTATAAGAACTGGAATGCCTGTCATCATTTTGTATCAGCTCCTATCTTATCTTATCTAGTTAACAGATAAGGCTACATACTGAAAATAGGCTGGAAATACTGTTTTTCATTTCTGATTTTTCTTTATGACTTAAAACTTGTCCTTTCATTATCAATTATCCCATTTATGTTCTGTCTCATCATACATGTTACATTATTTAGTTCCTAAATTAGTAATTAGTTCATGCGTTTAGTAGGATTTGGGATTGATAGGACTTAAACTTGTACATAACAAATAAACCATGGGCATCTTTGTGGACAGCAAGAATGGGGAAATGATAGAATGCATGTCATGACATTATGATGCAAATATGATGACTTACATACTTGTATTCATAAGGGCATAAGTATGTAAAAGTAGGATTTTTGTGATTTCACCAATGTCACACTTGTCATATTTGCATTGTTGTTGTTTGCTTTTAATGCAGAAGCTATAAATCCACTAGAAAATTCCTGGAAGCCTGCTACTCTAGCAAACCAGCACTCAATAAGCACATAAAGAT
Organism: Hydrophis major; assembly: GCA_033807585.1. Lineage (NCBI taxonomy): Eukaryota > Metazoa > Chordata > Lepidosauria > Squamata > Elapidae > Hydrophis > Hydrophis major. The sequence continues at coordinate 140,066,637 of CM066329.1, read as the reverse complement.
AAAGCAATATTTATATACCATTCAAATCAACATGCCAAAATGGGACAAAAGGACCAAAACACCTCCCCTCCAGTAATCAACAACCAGATGAACAGATTAACACCAAAATTAACATCAGACCAACAATCAATAAGTGAACAATACCCCAATCAAGGAATTGTCAAACAAATTAAGAGTAAGCAGCCCAACCAAAAAAACACCAAGACAGGGGCAAGCCATTAGAATATAAATTGAGAGCAAACTCCAGTCCCTACCAGCACTGATGATGTTACCTAGTTTGGGTAATGAAATGACTGAGAGAAAATAGCGAAGGAAGAGAGCACCTAGGAACCCTTATTTCAACCTTGAATTACAACTGTTACCCTCTAATAGAACCAGAAGATCAGCCTGTAACCCAAAAGATGAAAGGGATATGAAAAAATACCAAATTAAAACAAAATCCAAAGGGGCTCACCCACCATTCTATCCCAAGCACAGTAGAACAACCAGGTTTTTAACAGTTTTTGAAAAATCAGTAATAATAATTTATTCAATTTAGACATCATCCAATTCCAGAACAATTCTGGGTGGCTTATATAGTAGAACAGACAAATTAGAATACAATATGAATTTTAAAAGAAACAACCAATGGAGATAAAAACAAAAACCAAGAAAAAGTATAAGAATTACTCTACCAAATTATATAAAAAAAAAAAAATTACAAGTGAGCATGACAAAAGATGTTAGCCAACATTCTGGATTTGGATATCACATAAAAGCAGCCTGTTTCCTTGCGTAAGAGAGAAAGAGAAGCAGAACATGACAGCATGTGGGTCAAACCGTAACTAATTCACAGTACAGTATAATTTATTGACTGAATTTTAAGTTTAACATTATAAATGAATAGGATCATCGGTTCTTCATTCTCCTGGGACTTCTATAAATAGCTGGCTTATTGAATAGAATTGTGTGCATAACAAAATGGGGATGATCAGGAAGAAACAGTTTAGGGAAAATAATATGATAGAGAGCCAAGAATATCAGCAGTGATAGCAGCTAAGGAAAGGGTCAAGGGAGCCTCAGCTTCCCTTCTTCATGGTGCAGAAGTATATAGGGTGTCAAACTCAAAGCCCATGGACTGAATATGACCCATGGGATGCTTAGATCCAGCCTGCAGGGCTAGCCTGGAAATAGTGAAGGACCGGCCCATGGTGCCTCTTCTAATTAAAATGGGGTGTGGGAGGGCCACAGCTGGCCCCACATACAGCCCATTTTCATCCTGGACAGCCTCCTGCAGCAGCCCCTGGCCCCCTTGCACACTGTTTTGGCCAGCAGGGTGATGCAGGAGGGCATCTGTCCTGTCTCCTCCCCCACTCCCCACAGGCTGGGGAAGACAACTACAATGCTGATCCAGCACTCCAAGAAATCCAGTTTGACACACCTGGTGTAAGCCATATTCCAGAGTGTATTCACCATTCAAGGGATGAGAAAACTCTGCGGACCGAGTCTTCATACTGCATAAAATAAAATGGTATTTTAGAGTATCATCCACAATATGATATTGTCTAGATATGCTGCACTAGAGCTCCCATCATCCCTAGGCTACTTGGAATCCTCTGCTTGGAAAGTTCCTGTTCAATCATGGATATAATGGAAAGTCCTAGCCTTCTAACAATCAATGCAAGAAGTGAAAAAGAGATATGAGTCACATTGTGACTCTGCTCTCATATGTGAAGAAAAAGCTGCAATCCACGACTGTAGGCTGAGTTCTAAATTAAGAGATAGTTTCCCCACAGATTTCTGTTTCCATAAAAATTCCCTAAATAGTTCAGGTAAGAATAGAAAGAATGGACAGCATAGCTCATTGCAATTGTGGGAAATCTGACCAAAGAGTCAAGCTGCAGATAAGAAAGCCAAGTGACACTACAACAATTAGTACCTCTGCTCCCCTCCCCAACATCTGACTGAAAAGCAATATTTGCCAGTGGATTTAAAGTATTAATCTCTATCTTTATTCAAATGTTTAAATGGGTAAAGAATGGTATGGCATAAAAATGCCATAAGCCTTCTTGAGTGACCTCAATCACAGGAAAACAAAGCCCAGAAGTAGTACTGAATCCCTTGAAATCCCATTACTTAAAGCCTGGTCACACTGCAAGAACTTTGCTATAGCGGTCCTGGAGCGGTGAAAAAAAATCATCACCGCTCGTAACCGTTCACCACCGTTTAACAGAAGTTGGCCTCCGTTAAGGCAACACCATATACGCTCGGCCTCCGCTGATAGTCCCTCCTACCGCTCCGAAAGTTTTGAGCTGCACAAAATATTGCGAGCAGTGAGGAGCGGACAATTTTCCGCTCCGGCAAAGTTCACCACCGCTCCAACAACGCCTGGTCAAAGTTTGGTACCGCTAGACGCAAGTTCGTGGACGCTTGGGTCCGCTAGGCCAACGCAGAAATCTTCAACGCTGGACCACCGCTGTTTTGCAAGCTTTGCCCGGGCGGTGATTAAACGTTGCACTAACTTTGGTGGAGCGGTTGTAAGCGTTTTACGAGCGGACACGGGATTCCTGGAACGGTGTCAGGCGTTGAAGCAGCAATCCATTGTGGTGATGAACTTTGGTTTGGCGTTGGTATGGAGGTGTTGGAGCAGAACCAGAATTTGGCTATAAATACGGGGAGAAATGGACCAGTAGCCCTTTTGGAATAGCCGTTGAGTGCAGACATCTCTTGTATCGAATTTGCTCAAAGTTACAGTAAAACTGTACTACCATGGATGCTGAGAGACTTTGTATGATTGGTGCGCTAGTCCAGCAGCAGAATCAGAACCTCCTCAGATTGCAACAAGCTGTTGACAGAAGGAGAAGAGAGAGGAGAAGGAGAGACAGAGTTGTGTGGGTCAGACAGTGGATACTGAGAAGGCCTGAACATGGATTGTATGACAAGCTGATGGTGGAGCTGAGGAATGAGGATCCACGAGCCTTCCAGCACTTCATGAGGATGCCACCAGCCATGTTTGATGAAGTTGTACAGAGGCTGACCCCCAGATTGACCAAGCAAGACACCACTTTCCGTGCAAGCCTAGAACCTGGTCTCAAAGTGGCAATCACCCTACGGCACCTGGCCTCTGGAAACACCTACAGAAACATGCAATACGCCTGGAGGGTTCCCCACAACACCATCAGTGTGGTAGTCAAAGAAGTGGTAAAGGCCATCATTGAGGAGTACACAGATGAACTCTTGTTTTGCCCAACAACTGAACAAGGATGAAGAGACCTGGCTGAACAATGGTACCAGCGATGGAACTTTCCCCACACAGTTGGTGCCATTGATGGCAAGCACGTGGCATGTAAAGCTCCTCCTAACTGTGGCTCAGAATTCTACAACTACAAAGGTTTTTACAGCATGATCCTGTTTGCCATGGTGGATGCGGACTACAAATTCACCTACATTGACGTCTCAGGCAATGGCTCATCCTCGGACGCTCAGATCTACAATGAAAGTGATCTCCATTGTGGGCTCGACCAGAACAGGATTCATGGCCTTCCTCAGCCAGACCCCCTACCCAATGACAATCAGGATGTGCCTTATTTCATGATCAGGGATGATGCCTTCTCACTGCACACCTACCTCATGAAGCCATACAGCACCAGGAACCTCACCCATGAAGAGCGTATCTTCAATTATCGGTTGTCTAGGGCAAGACGGGTTGTGGAGAACTCCTTCGGCATCCTGGCCAACAGATTCCGGATTCTGCTCACAACCATGCAACATCACCATGAAACTGTCAGAACCATCGTGGAAGTTTGCTGCATCCTCCACAACCTGATGCGCATCCGCTACCCAGTGCTCCAAAACAGACTTGTGGACCGTGCAGAACCAGATGGGAACCTGCGGCCTGGGGCATGGAGAAAAGGACAGAACTTGGAGGACACTATCGTTGTGCAAGGCCCCAACACAGCCTCATGTGACAGGAAGAGGCAGTGAAACCTACTCAAGCATTGGTGCAACTCCCCAGCAGGATCAGTGGACTGGCAGGAGAGAATGGTTGCTATCAACTGAACACTGTGCAGAACGCTAAGGAGACACTTGTGCATTGTACATATTATATATAGTCATGTTTATTACTTTATTGTAAATGTTATTTGACATTGTTAAAGGAAGTTCAACTCGAACGTTAATGGGGCCCCATTATTGGAAATGCAATGAAAACAAATTGTGCTTCTGTTTGTTCGAAATGTTATGAGAGATTATTAAAGGTAGTGAATGCCATTTGCGAATGACTGCTAATCTTCACCAAAATTCATATAGACATGGCTTCTGACCTCAGAATAACACCTGTGAAGTTTTAATTGCCAGTATTTCATAGATCGGCAGGAATAAGAAGGAGAAATTTACCATACATATTCTTTATTCTGAATTTTATGTTACCCCAACATAAAATTCTAAATGAATCAATTATCATAAATTATATTATTATTACACCAGCTTACACTTCTGTATTTCTATGACAGTTTTCTATCAATATTTACTTCAAGATGCAATTACTTCAAACCCCCACCGAGCCAACGCACGCATGCGCAGAACACCGCTTTATCAATGCTCGCGTCACCGCTAAACCAACGTTCCCTACCGTTAAACCAATGCTAAAGCAACGCCGGCTTCAGCAGTGCACCGCTAAGGCAACGCCCGTGTTTTCAAATTTTTTTCCCATTTTGTGCGCGGTGACGAGCGGTGTCGAAATTTGTCCCCCTCTTCCTACTGTTCAAGGAACGCTATAGCAAAGTTCTGGCAGTGTGACCAGGCTTTTAGATCAGGGGTGTACAATCTTGACAACTTTAAGACTTGTGGACTTCAACTCCCAGAATTCCACAAAGCTGGCTGAGGAATTCTGGGAGTTGAAGTCCACAAGTCTTAAAGTTGCCAAGGTTGGACACCCCTGACTTAGATAATTGTAATATTCCTATCACTACCAAGGCTTTCTCAATGTCAGTAATTCCAATACTAATAAAGTTAATTTTGCTTAGGAAGCAGGGCCTGGGAGAAAGGATAACACTGGGGATGGATCTGAATCTCATTTCAAATCCAGTCCACATTCAGAATTGAGGTGCAGCAGGACTCTTGAAAACTACAGAGAATTCAATTAGAAAAGATGCTTTGATTTCATATTACATGACCATTGCCAAACACATAATAAATGGCCCTATTTATTGTAGCTGAGTAATACTGAGAATCACTGTCAGTGATGTTACATTCAGATAAGGTTGGCACTTCTGTTCCTTTTGATAAGATTGGAATAGTTTCCTATTTCCTCTCACTTCTCCAATAGGGCTTAAGCAGAGGCTGATCAAAATTAGTAATTTGTCCAGGCTTAGTACATATACTTTCCAATGGAGAATCCTGGTTGGTGAAATCTATTCATTTTTTTTACCTTTGATTCCACCTTGCTAATAACCCAAGATAGTTATCAGCTCCACAGTGTGTGAAAAACCTGGATATTTGAAAAATTAAGCATAGCAATAAAGAAAGAATTGGCTCTTTTGGCTTTGTGACAAAAATCTCAGATCTTTTTTTTCTGTAACTGTGTTGCCAAACTCTCAAGGTTTGTGACATATTCAGTAAATAAATGCTTTTTTAGTAGAAAAACCTTGGTTTTCCTCTGTATGCTTAATTGTATCTAGTACACAATATTCTCAACTTGAAAAATATGTCATTTTGACCAAATATGACACAACCTTGAACTCAAGCCCAAGACATAATATTATGTCTTTAGATTCCTTTCTGCTGGCAACTGATGATCATAAAGTAATGACCTCTCAAGAAACTTTGTGTGTAGTTGACTCATATCTAGAGATACTATAATATGTAATATCAAAATAAAATATATCTCTTTTAACAATGCTTACACTAGAAAAATAACTTTTCAGTACGGTCTTCTTAGAGTTGCCAAAGAGTGCACTACTGGACCTTTCCCCTTAAAACAAAGCACAGGGAAAAGCAAGAATCTCGAGGAAAGAAAAATAATAAAAACAATAAAGTTGACAAATTTCAAAGCCAAATGGCAAGTATGAACACATCCAACTCTTCTAGTGAAGATAGCTCTAAAAAATATGAGACATAGTTGACACAGCTGAAAGAGTATTCCTTCTCTGACAAATAGCCAATGAAGTGCCAAGATTAACCTGCAACAAATTGAAACATATCACTCAAAATGAATTCATATGCTCAAGGTTAACATCACACAGAAAAGGATACTTCAGAAGTTAAACAGAAAAATGGACCTTGAGATTGCTTTGATAGGAGAATGCACAGAAGGCAATGTCAGCAATTTCTCTCCTCCAGAAATGGTTGTCAACGTTTTCTTAAGGCGGGGAAGAAATAAGTCAATGTGGATTTGCCCAATATCTCAAGCTGTTGTGGGATAGCTAATATTTAAATAATTATTGATGTTGACACACACACCTACATGTTGTGGCCCCGATTCCTGAACCTATGCTGTCAGAGGAAGAGGACTTGGAAGATGAGGAGGAGGAACTGGGAATGCCTTCCTCCTCCTTCCACTTTGGCAATGCTTTCTTCCCCAGGACCTTCCTTCCTGATAATGCCTCAGGTTCCATCAGACAACCGAGAGGAACAGCCTGAGATTAATCAGGAGGAAGGCATATTGGAGCAGCCCCTGACAGGGAGTAAAGAGGAAGACTGTTGGCTCGATCCTAAGCAGCGTTGTAGGGAGAAACATGAGCAGCAACATAGAAGGCATGGGAGGGTCAGAGAGTGAGTCATTGAGCCACACCCCACAGGGGATAAAAGTGGGTGTGTTTTCTCCTGAAACTTTGTACGGGACAAAGTTTAACCTTACTTCAGCTTTTCTTCATGAATGACTATTTCTGTGGACTGCCTTGTGATTTTCTGTGATTAAAACTTTATCAGTTCGGACGTGGCAGGCAGGACATGTGGGAATTCCAAGAATATTATCAGTTCCGAAGAATTAACTCTGTGAAGTCCGAGCCAGCTTGCCTGCCTGTGTTGGTGTGAGTTTGTACTCTTTCATATTTTGGGAAAGAGGAAAGGTGAGACAGAACACCTACACACACACACACACAAAGATTCTGTAGCAATAATTTAAAAAATAGGCCTGAGATACTGTTCTCAATACAGCTTTCATTCTTTCTCATGTTCTTTACATATTTCTTCTATCTTAACTTGTAATTTATCTATTTTTTTTAATTTCCAAACATAGTTATATTGCATTTTAAAATGCAATTTCATTAAGGACCACTTTCTAGGAGTTAAATTCACCTAAGAGCAAGTACTATAGAAAAGTTCAACAGGCTCATAAATTTATCAGAAACAAACAAAAAGCTCTTGAGGAAAACAAAATTCAAAAACATTTATCAGGAAAAAAATATTCAGTAGAAGTAGAATTATTCCATGTCTCAATAAGCCCATATATTTATAAAGGCATCAAGGAATAATTTAATTTCTAAGGATTCTTAAACAAGATAATTCAAAATGTATTCAATTCATTTTTAAAACAAAATGATATTGCAGCTAATCTCTTCCTAGCCAGCAGTTCACTGTTTGAAAATTACTCATTCTGGAGGGCTCTTCTCAGTTTCCATCCATTAATCTATTCTGAGGCCAGAATAGAAAATGAGAAAATGTTATGTTCCTATAGGACTGCCTGCAGTTGAGAAGCCATGCTCTCTCAGGCAATTTTCCCATTCATAGGTAATTAATAGCTGACCAATACTGTAATTGCCCATACTCAAAAAAAATCAAATGGATTCTTTGTAAGAACAAAAGTCCAGTAATTGTTCTCTTGAAACATGAAACTTCTTAGGTTCCCTTTGACATTTGTGAAATTATCTAAGCTCTTTCAACCTCCTGGGTAGAAATTATAAATGATGCTGTCAAGGTCAAGAGGAGAAAGTTATAAGCAGTGATCTCCACAATTTAGTCATATTCTTGGATGTTACAAATTGAATTTGCTCCAATTCCACTAGCATAGAGTATAAATATGAATGGTTTTTCACTCATTCAACCAAATGTATATTGGCTCTTTATATCAGGTCACCATCACATGGAACTTTGAAAATCTGGGATTTATTCTAAGGTTTTGTTATTATTTATGGTGGAGTTATAGCAGACTCTGCTGTGGAAAAAAAGTCAAGAATTGACACTCATCAGACTTATCTAATTTGATTCCTAAATTAGCTATTACTCAATTCTAATTAATGTTATTCAGTTTAGAGTTTTGCAAATAAAAATGCATCAACTTCCACACTGCCAGTTGTGTTAGTTTCCATGATAAGCAAAGCTAAATTTATATTTGAAGAATTTAGTTAATATTAAATTCAACTGTGTCAAAAAAACTACCCTCAGACCGTAATTGCAATTTAATCTTATACAAGATGCAAGATAATACATGTATATCACCTTAATTTGGCAGAGAGAGACATCCACATTGAAGATCATGCACAAAATAAATCACATATATGTATTTACTATTGACCCTGCATCAATTATGAGAGAAAAATCCAGTGGTATGTGGTTTTGATAATATGAATTTAAGTGAAAAATGAGGTATTTTATTCTCTTCAAGGCCTTTTAGTTTGTTTCTCTTTCAGTATAGTAGATTTTTTTATTTATTTCTACCATATTAGAATATTAAGTTTATATTTCATTCAAAGGATGTATTCAGTACACAAACTCCCCTTAAATGGGTAAATAGCTGAGAGCACTCAAGAGAGAAATTCTAAAAGAAAATAGCCAGAATGGAAGGAGTTATACAAATATATCATGTCTTTTCTTAAGTAGAAGCAATCTCTTTGATGAGTCACAGTCCTCAAATTCTCAGCTTTTATTTTAAGAAAAAGCAATTCCCAGATCATATGTAAACTGTCTTACAAAGTGCTATCCAATCCTGCTTTTTAGGCAATGAATGAAAGTCCTAACAATGATTGGCATACTATCTGCAAAAGGGTTTGCTTTTTAAAAGTTTCCCTTTTAGGAAATTATCATTGCCTCCTTCAAAAAACAAAAAGAGATACAGACTTCCACTACAAATATGATTTGAGAGTAGTATATACAGTACTCAGCCTTCCATCCTTCTGAGGTGGGTAAAATGAGGACCCAAATTGTTGGGGGCAATATGCTGACTCTGTAAACCGTTTAGAGAAGGTTGTAAAGCACTATAAAGCAGTATATAAGTCTAAGTGCTATTGCTGTTATGTATCCACAAGTAAAGGTAGAAGCAAGGGATAATTTCTGTAATATTTTTGACCTAGATCTTGATAAAAAAAAATCCTATTGATTACAAGGCTGAACATTGTAAAAAGTTATACCACATTGCAAATAGATGATGTCCATCATTATATACATTATAGAAAGCAGAATGATGGATGACGGACTAAATCTTGCCAGTCTTCAAGGTAGCTTTTGTATTACTATCCATATTATTCAGGAGGGCAACCCACATAATTCAGTGTTTGTTGTCCGATTTCCTTTTTTATAGGTTTGGTTTGCAAGAGAAATGTAATGATGGAAGAAGGGGATTCCAATTGATTGTTGTAGCAAGGCATTAAGGACTGCAGGGGGTTGCATTGTTTGAAGATACACTATTAAGGTCTTCCTTTTTCTTATTTTCTGCATTGGCCTCTTCTCTTTTCTGGCCTTGTGCTGAGGCAATTTGCTACATTGATATTCAGCATTTTGTGCATTCTACAAAGAACATATAAAAATCTCTGTTGTGAATGCATGAGATAGTTTTAACTAGATAGTTATAACTATCTGGTGTTGATTAATTTAGTCACTTTGTCAAAGAATGAAATAAGATTGGTTTGGCATCTTCTGTTTTTAACAAATCTGTGCTGGTTACTTGTTATAACTAGTAGCCAGCATGGATTTGTTAAAAACAGATCATATCAAACCAATCTTATTTCATTCTTTGACAAAGTGATTGAATTAGTGAACCAGCAAAATGCTGTGGACATAATATATTTAGATTTCAGCAAGGCATTTGACAAAGTAGACCACAACCTACTACTTGATAAGCTATAAAAATGTGGGATAGACAGCATGACCACTCAATGGTCATGGATTTGTAACTGGCTGACAAACTGTACTCAACAAGTAGTCTTTAATGGTACCATATCCACATGGAATAAGTAAGCAGTGGGGACCACAAGGTTTTGTCTTAGGCCCAGTACTCTTCAATATCTCCATAAATGACTTAGATGAGGGAATAGAAGGAGAACTCATTACATTTGCAGATGACACGGAATGGTAGGAATAGCCAACAGCTCAGAAGACAAGCTCAGGATCCAAAAAGATTTTGATAAACTTGAACAATGGGCCTTATCCAACAAAATGAAATTTAATATGAAGAAAAGCAAAGTTTTACACCCAGGCTGAAAAAAAATCAAAGGTACAAGTATAGATTAGGCAAAACCTGGCTTCAAAATAGTAATTGTGAGAGTTTTAGTGGACAATCACTTGAACATGAGTCAGCACTGTACTGCAGCAGCCAAAAAAGTTAATACAATCCTTGGTTGTATAAACAGAAACAGAAAATCAAAATCACATGAAGTATTAGTACCACTTTAAAACTTGGTAAGACCACATCTGGAATACTGCCTCCAGTTTTGGTCACCACATTACAAAAAAGATGTTGAGACTTTGGGAAAAGGGCAAAGAAGAGCAACTAAGACAATTAAAGGCTTGGAGGCTAAAGCATGAAAAACAGTTGCAGAATTTGGGTTTGGCTAGTCTAGAGAAAAAAAGGACATGATAACAGTATTCCAGTATTTGAGGCTGTCACAAAGATGAAAGGATCAATTTATTTTCCAAAGCACCAGAGGACAGGACAAGAAACAATGGATGGAAACTAATCAAGGAGATAATCAACCTGATCAGATGTTGTGGATGCTTCATCACTGGAAGTTTTAAGAAGAGACTGGACAGTCACTTGTTTGAAATGGTATAGGATCTCCTGCTTGAGAAGGGGGCTGGACTAGAAGACCTCCATGGTCTCTTCCAGTTCTATTCTGATTCTTATATTTCAGATATTCAGACTGTTCTTTGGACATATACTAAAGCTGAAATTCAACTATTTTGGCCACCTAATGAGAAGAGATGACTCATTGGAAAAGACCCTGATATTTGGAAAAATGATATGGTTAGATAGTGTCATCAATGAACATGAATTTGGACAAACTCCAGGAAATAGTGGAGGATAGTGGGGCTTGGCATGCCAGACACAACTTAGTGACTAAACAAAAATAAATGAATACAGATTGGCTGTATTTCATTCTGCTTGAAGCAAGAGAATCTCAGAGAGGCCAGTAACTAGTGACTATGATACACAATGCATGTCAGTGTTCCAAGTAATTCACCCATAGAAAGCAGAACTCTGAGGCAGGTAGATTCCTCAAAGAACAATTTATTGGATACATCATATTGGCACAACTAGTGAAAACCGACTCTGAAAGTCCCCACAGTTTTCACCAGATTAAAAAGAAAAAGTTTCCCCTTCCCCCAAGTCATCAGCTACATTGCCCAATAGATGTGCTGGCCAGTTGCTTGGTTACCCCATTCCTCCTCTTTCCAGCCACCTGGAATGTCCTTAGTCCTAAGGTTGTCCTTGGTCCTTGGTCCTAAGGTTGGTGGCAAAGCCTCAAAGATGGCCTCAACCATCGCTTCAGCATTGACAATGCAAGTGTCCAAGATGGTCATTACACCAATACAATATAATAATGAACAAACTTTCTTTCTTTTTTTCATTTCCTGAAACTTGTAGAAGCGGTTAAATGTTTTTCTCTGAATGCCTCTGATCTTATAAATGCAAGAAACTTTAGTCAATTCCACACCTCTCATTTGGAAGAAAAAAAAGAATATTCTTTTCTGAATGCAATACTATTATGGTTCCCAACATTATTGGGAATACACTCTGAAGGCAGCTTATTAAAAAGATCTAAAGACATTGCAGTAAAATAAATTCAGAATGGAAAATGTATCATTATCATACCCAGCTGTATCTAATTCCTTACATGAAATACTACAGAGCAAATTGTATGCTATTAACACTTCCTTGCAGTTCTTTCTTAAATGAGGAAATTACATTTCAATTAGCTTATTGATAAAGTTAATCACAAGCATCAAAAGATATCATAATTTACTAGTCCCTGAGATGCAAAGTAGCAATATTTTCTACAAAATATTCTGGGAGTTGAAGTCCACAAGTCTGAAAGTTGCCAAGTTTGGAAACATCACTCTTAATTCAGTGCTTCAGAGTGACAAATTGTGAGACCACTTCAGATATAGGTATTTTAAAAAGACAAAAAGCCGTTGCCGATCAGAATGTAATTAGGCAGGTTAGAAGACAGCAGTGGGACACTTGGCTCCTATTTAATTTCAGTGTTCAAAATAGTTCTTTATATGACTATGGGTGGGTTGAAGATTGTTCAGAATGCAAGTAAGCCCAGCACCTCTTTGGAATTCTTTAAATAAATCCTTCTTTTTGTTTCTGTGTGAGTTTGGAGATTCACACAGAATGGAGATTCTCATTACACCAGCAATACCTATTTTTCAGACACCCATGGGAGCAGAAAAATGCAGCATGCTTTATTGAGTGGCCAGGATATTTGCTCCCACTTGAGCCTGATAAGGGCCTGAAACACTTTTTCCAGATTACGTTCTGCTATTCAGATTTCCATTCACTTATATATTGTCATTTCAAGTGCTAGACAGGGAAGAACCATGTAGCAGAACTGTTTCTTCTGAATACATTTTTAGAATTGTTCTATTTATACCCATTCAGGACATTTTTGTCTGTTACAGATGGGCCAAAAGAGCAATGGATTAATTACTTAATTAATTAAATTAATTAAGGATCAATATTCACTTGATGGGAACTTCTTTGGTTTAATGGTTAAGGTGCCAGATAAAAGGCACCTTAGAAATCAGGAGATTAGACCTGAGTTTCAGTCCTGCCTTAGGCAGAAAGCCAGTTGCTTGATCGTGGGCCAGTCACACTCTCTCAATTCTAAGAAGGCAATGGTAAAGCACTTCCAAAATTCTTGTTAAGAAAACTGCAGGGATTACTCCAGGCAGATACCTAGAGTAACTCTGGCTCAAATGAATAACAATAACAAAAATCATTTGATACACTCAAAGACAGTAATATAATGTTGGCAATGTCCTAGTGGAAGATCACTTAAACATGAACCAGCAGCATGGAGCAGCAGCCAAAAAAGCTAATACAATCCTGGGTTGTATAAACTGAGGCATAGAATCAAAATCACGTGAAGTATCAGTATCACTTTATAAATCTTTAGTAAGACCACCAGTTTTGGTCACCACATTACAAAAAAGATTTTGAAGCTCTGGGAAAAGTGCAAAGAAGGGCAACTAAGACGATTAAGAGCATGGCGACAAAAATCTATGAAGAATGGTTGCAGGAATTGAATATGGCCAGTCTAGAGAAATGAAGGACAAGGTGGCTAGGTGATAGCAGTATTCCTGCATTTGAGGGACTGCCACAAAATGGAGGGGATAATTTATTCCCCAAAGCACCAGAAGGCAAGGCAAGGAACAATGGATGGAAACTAATCAAGGAGAGAAGCAATCTAGAACTAAGGAGAAACTTCCTAACAATTAAACAGTGGAACAGCTTTTCTCTCGCCAAGGTTGGGTGGATTCAGCTACTGGTTGGAGTAACCCTAAGGACTTCCCCACACACGTTTTTGTGGTTGCACAGATAGGACACCCTCTGACATATTTCTCCATATCATTTCTCATAGAAGGCCATCAGAATTGTCTCTTAACTTAGGCAAGGTTTTCAGGAATCCATAATGCCCAGCCTGTTCAGGAAACCATAATGCCCAGCCTGTTTCTAAGCCTGGGTTCTAATCTAGTCATATCCATGGGTTTCAAGAGGCTGCTATGAAATACAGGGTGTATCCTCTTGAATCGTGATGGATATTCGTATGTGTATTCCACACCACAATTGAAATAATAGAATAGAATAGAATAGAATAGAATAGAATAGAATAGAATAGAATAGAATAGAATAGAATAGAATAGAATGCTTTATTAGCCAAGTGTGATTGGACACACTTGATATAAATACTCTCAGTGTACATAAAGAAAAGATATATTCGTTAAGAATCAAGAATCATCACGTACAACACTTAATGATAGTCATAGAGTACAATCAACAATCATATCATACTAGGAAACAGTCAAGTGGGAGGGGATGGGTGATAAGGAGTGGTGAGAAGATTAACAGTAATAGTAGTGTACACTTTGTAAATAGTTGAACAGTGTTGAGGAAATTATTTGTTTAGCAGAGTGATGGCTTTCGGGGAAAAACTGTTCTTGTATCCAGTTGTTCTGGTGTGCAGTGCAGTTCCCTCATTTTGAGGGAAGGAGTTGAAATAGTTTATGTCCAGGATGTGAGGGGTCTGTAAATATTTTCACAGCCCTCTTTTTGACTCGTGTAGTATACAGGTCCTCAATTGAAGGCAAGTGGGTAGTAATTGTTTTTTCTGCAGCCCTAATTATCCTCTGAAGTCTGTGTCTGTCCTGTTGGGTTGCAGAACCAAACCAGACAGTTATAGAGGTGCAGATGATAGACTCAATAATTCCTCTATAGAACTGTATCAGCAGTTCCTTGGGCAGTTTGAACTTTCTGAGTTGGCACAGAAAGAATATTCTTTGCTGTGCTTTTTTGATGATGTTTTTGATGTTAGGTGTCCATTTTAGGTCATGTGATATATTAGAACCTAGAAATTTGAAGGTCTCTAATGTTGATACTGTGTTGTCTAGTATTGTAAGAGGTGGTAATATTATAAATGGGCATATAGGATTATTTACCATCGGATCTTCTAGTTGGGGTTCTGGTCCACACTCATCTGTTGGGACTGAAGAGTCTCTCGATCCATCTGTCTCAATACTGCTTTGCAACTGGGTCAGACCTCTCAAATCATCATGGGTTTTCCAAACCCAAGGTCTGGCACTACCCCAACCTAGAACTGTTCTTGTTTGTGGTGTTTGTGGCAATGACAATGGTGGTATATGACAATCCAGTGCTCTATGACCAGACATGTTGCAACAAAAACACCTGAAATCCCCTTGTCTACTTTGGACTGGCAAAGAAGAAGAGCGCCTCATTCATGGTTGACATATGAGACCAGTAGTCTTCCTTATACCTGTGGTCCCCCCTCTCTTAATGTTTAATCTTCTTAATCCTGCATCAAGTTGGATGGCTATCTGATACCAATCCTTTAATGTTTTAGCCAAAGCATGATAAAGACAGGCTTGACCCAAGTCATAGTCCAAACCCTCTTTAAACAAATATATCAGCAGTCTCTCAGGCCAAGCAGATAGTTTACCAGCAACACATCAGAATTCTTGTACATAATCACATGCCAGTCTTCCTTTTTGCTTAATATTTAATATGTCTTCCTCAGCTTGTTGTCCACTTGTCCTATCTTCAAATCTAACTCATAAAGCAGTGAGAAAGAGACCAACATCACCCAGCTCAGCAGATCGTTGCAGGTGTACGTCGGCTGCCCATTCATCTTCCTCACCGACTAGCACACTTGTTATTGCCACCACCATGGCCCAATGAGATGGATAATAGTGTCCATACAGGTCTAAATGATTTAGTATTTGTCCCAGGAAAATGACCACTCCATCCGCGCTTCCATCAAAAGTTGTGTTTAAGGGGGGGCTCCCCACCCACCCTGAGGTGGCAACCCCCAGAACCACAGGACTCCGGCTATTGTGGTCTGGCATGACTCACCAAAGGGAAATCTGACTCCTCTCAGCAGACTGCCCTGGGGTCCACTCATAGGGGTCATATAATTTATAATCCCCTTGGTCCCTAACACGACTCTCCACCCGAGTAATGTTAGTACCTCTCCCCATATCCGACCTCCTAATTCAGAACGTTTAAGTCCTCTGCCTACTTTTGTGTCTTGAAACCCCATAGGACTAGAACTGAATGGAAGATCCCAAACTGATAGATAGCTATAGCTATAGTCCAACTCTTCTTTGGCTGGAGGTAACGTCTCTCTTAAAGTAACATCCCCAAATTGTCTTCTCAACATTTCCAGGGTTTCACTCCCAGGGGCTGTCCATTGACCCTCTTCAAAATTAGGCTACCTTTCTACTTTCCAATCTTGTGCTTGTACCTTTTGTTGTCTCTGCAACCCTCATTCCTCTTTATTTTTTTCCTAATGGCTCACTTAGCCTAACCTCTTTCCTTTTTGGCTTCACTACAGGCTGGGAAGTAACAGGCATTACTCCTCCATCCTCCTCCCTATGTGGCTAGCCATATTCCATCAACTTCCTTCTGCCATGGTTTACTCATAGTCTTAGACTCAATGGTCTCCTCCGCTTCTTCCATTTCATACTGTTGCTTTTCATCTTCCACCACCTCCTCTGCCACTTCAATTTCCTCCCCTTCCACATTCCATCTCGGGTCTTTACCTTCTGCCATGACTTCCACTCCTTCAAAACTTCAAAGAGCAAAAAATTACAAAGAGCAAACTTCAAAGAGCAATATTAAGTAAAATGGGAGTGCCAGCTTTTATGTCAGCCCTGCTGAGTAGATAAGGATTTGTTCTGAACAACTGCAATACTCACGATGGTAACTCGCAGTAATCAGGGTTTATTTTCTCAGTTAAGCTCACAACAGTCCCAAAAGGCAACACTGGATCAATTCCAAGTAAAGCTAGCACTGAGAGCAACTGCCTCTCAGTGCTTATTATAGTTGCTTGTCAACCTCACCCAGCTGACCTGCACCCATCCATTACTATCTTCGCTTCCACTCTGCATCTATTTACACCTAATGTCAACAAACCCATCATCATATATGCAAGTGTTCAGGTTGGCTCAGTCTCCATATACACAGTTACAAAAAACCACCTTCTCATATACTGTACATACTGTATAACCTCCTCTTCATACATACCTTTCCCCCATAAACAGTGCCTCCCAAGACAGAAAAGCTTCCTTTCACATGCAAATGATATGATCAGTCTTTTCAGCATTGCTACTTTTGTAATGAATTGTCAATTTATTGATTGTATAGAATTCAGATAGTGAGAAATAAAAATGAATTGAAAAAGAGCACGTAGTTACTGCTGGTTTTGAATGGAAAAATCGTTCTGCTCTGCTCAAATTAAAAACAGAAATCCTGAAGTATATTATAAGACACGAACCTGGTTAAAAGTAATTCTGAAAACTTTCCTATCTCCTGCTCATATTTCTTTAATTTTTTAACTTCTTAGCTACTGTGAACATGCATTTAGTTTATATAGTACCATCCTTTTTCTGATGCCCATAAATTCAGGAAGTTTAGCAAGATGGTCTACATAATTTTAGCTATTAAATCATGGATGTGGTAAATCTATTGAGGATTCGAATAAACACAATAATCTTTCTAATGTATCAACCATGATGAATTATACTTACTCTAACTGTTAAGTCCTGAGCATGGGAGCAAGGAACGGAGACGAGACATCGAACGGTGACTTCAACTCTTTATTGTTAAATAAGAACAGAGCAAATACTTGGGCAACAGCAGCTCTTTTATAGAGCTGGCTGCTGTCAAAACAATCAATGATTTGAGTTTACCGCTTTCACAAGCGTCCAATCAGAGGGGCCCATTAACAGCCAATCAGACTGGCCAGAAACGACCAATCACGACTCGCTATTCGCGGGCCAATGAGTGCAGGATTACGAGCCTGCTGCAAAGTAAAGCTATTTAGGGTTGTTACTGCTGCATAAGCTTAGTCCATAACACTAAATCTGGCTAAAGATATAAATTAATGAAACAAAAATATAATATGCTAATGTCATACAGAATAAACAACATAATTCACCTTTCTTCATTGCCCACTTTGGGCAACAGGCTCAAAGTCAGAGAAATCCAGGATTCCTTATTGCTAGAATGCACTTAATATCCCACTGGATTAGTTGCTATTTCTACCTGCCATTTGCCAAATGAAACACATAATGCAAATGTTGTAACTATGTATCATTCATGTATTTGCAACTGTGAATCATTGCAACTATGTATCATTCAAGCATTTTGCAACATTGTATCATTCACGTGTAAACATTAGACTTCTGTCTCTTCAGTGATCTTTGCAAGACACGAACAAGGGACAGGGAGATAAACATCTGTCAATAAATCACGCACAGCCTGTTTAACCTGGTATCCTAACTGACCTGAACTGTTGTAAATCACGCACATCCTGTTAACCTGGTATCTTAACTGACCTGAACTATTGTAAATCACGCGCATCCTGTTTAACCTGGTATCTTAACTGACCTGAACTATTATAAATCTTGCATATCCTGTTTGATTTGGGCTCTGAAAAATTTCACCCCCCTTGTGAAAAAGCATAATAAAAGAGCACGTACCAAGACATTCTGGGCGCGCTCATCCCGAGAAAACCTCATCTCTTGTCGTTTCTCTCTCCCTCGCTCCCTTTCATGAGCCGCCCATCAGATGCGGAATGGCAGATACCGCATTCTGGTGACCCCAACGTGATTCCCTAAGGGGGATACGCAGCGACGCGCCCATATCTTATTCGCTCGGTGGGAGCATTGCCAGGCCTGGCACATTCATCGGATCTGAAAGACGGTCTCGACTTTCGTAAGTATGGGTGGAGGCTTTTCTCAACAGCAGATGCAGCATCTGAAGGAATTGAGAGAGCTAGTCGCTTCTTCTTCTAAATACTCTGCTAATTTAAAGGGCTCTCCTATAAAAAAGAAACCTATTGCTACATTATTGGCTTATGTGTGGCAACATTGTACCAATTATCCAGAGGAAGGGTCCTTAAAAATTTCCAATTGGCAAAAAATTGGTGAACATCTCCATAGTCCTCCTCGTGCACCTATTGGCATTTTGGTCACTTGGAGGAAAATTATGGAGGCTTTAAAAGTCCATTATAAAATAGAAGCAGGGAGTGTGTTTGAATCTCCCCTGCCAAGTTATGATAACTTTTCAATTTTCCCTAACTCAGGCAGAAGCTGCTGCCATTATTCAACAATGCCCCAAATGTAGTAAGCAAGGACATTCCATTCCCATAGGAGTAAATCCTAGAGGGTTAAAAGCTTGTGAAATTTGGCAAATGGATGTAACTCAGTATCCACCTTTTGCCCCTTGGAAATATTTGCACGTTTCAATAGATACATATTCAGGATTTATTCTGACTACTCCTCAAAGGGGAGAAACTGTAAAACATGTCATCAATCATTCAATTCGTACCTTTGCCTCGCTGGGATGTCCAAAAGAAATCAAAACAGACAATGGATCTGCCAAGACAAGTTCTGCTTTTCAGGACTTCTGTAACAGATGGGATGTAATCCATAAGTTTGGGATTCCCAACAACAGCCAGGGGCAGGCTATTAAGCTATTGTGGAACGGGCAAACTTGTCTCTGAAAAATGCTCTTGATCGATATTTGTTGCGGGAAAAACCCCCGAACCTCCCAGCATTGCAAAATTCTCTTAACATTTGTCTTTACACTTTAAACTTTCTCAATCTGACTGGCATTCCTCCCACTTCTGCTGCTTCACGTCATTTTTCCTCCCCCTCACCCCCGCCTAACAGACCTCTGGTATATTATCGCAGATTGCCAGATCCTGCCTGGCAGGGTCCTGCTGAGCTTCTCACTTGGGGACGAGGCTACGCTGCGATCTTACTGCCAGACAAAACCACTTGCTGGATCCCTGGTCGGGCAGTAAGACACTATCATGGGAATTCATCTGCTACATTTGCATCTTAAACTCTTCCTGATATTCTTGCCTATATCCTCTTTGCAATTTCTACCTTATTCATATCCTACTTATACCTTTGTTCAACATGGTCATTGGACCACATTAGAATTTCGCTTTATTAATTATGATAGTGACTGTCCTATTGTTTGTTGGCATGATAATCTTCCCATAAATCTATCTCCTTATATTCACACATACTTCAACAAAACCTATACTTCCTGTCAAAAGATTATTCGTGTTAAAGCCACTTCATTGACAGAAGGCTATTATACTTGTTCCATGAGGGTACGTCATGAAAATGCTACCCATAGCTTTCACTCTGTCACTTCTGTTTTGTTTACAGAACACTCTACCACTCGCTCTTTTGTTCCCTCTTTACTCTTCCTATGAAAAGGAACCTTAAAATCTTTTCCTCTATTCAAGCTAGATATAGGGGGACCTAAATGTCCTTCTATTGTATCATGGGTTCCCCCACCCCAACTAACATCCTTGATGAATGACCAAATTAATCTTCATTGTCATTATTGTAATTATTATCCTTTTTCTACTAATTGTATTCCCTCCTCATCTCGTAAATATTCTACAACTAACTTGTCCATAGCCCTCTCTCCTACTTGTGATGCTTTTATATACCCGAACTCTGATCCTGTCAACAAACGACGCTTCAAAAGAACTGCCCATGACGATCCGCAGAAGCCTCATAGAAGATATAATATTACTTGGACTATAACTGACTTTCAAGGCGTTCGTTTAAATTGTACAACCAATTTTTCTCGCATAGAAGACTTCTACCCACCACTTCAATTCGATTTGGCAGAAATGCTTGTAGGCTCCACCGCCTACAACTCGCCTTCTCATCCAACGGAGCCTAATCATAGATTTGTAAATGAACATAGGTTTTATGTATGCCCCGGACAGCCCGTTTCTGACACTCAGTCCCCTGCCCAACCACTTCTCGACTGCGGGGGGTTGTCGGATTACTTTTGCAAGGACTGGTCGTGTGTTTCAACTGGACATATTTATTGGGATCCGGGCACTAAGGGTGATATCATTACTGCCACTCGCACCACATGGGATATTCCATGTGGTGGTAAAAAATTGCCCAAATGCAACCCGGTAACCATAAGGTTCACGGACAAAGGCAAGAAAAGTACCCTATGGGACACTGGCTTGAAATGGGGTGCCCGCCTAAAAATAGTCTGGCCAGGAAAGCATTATGGAAATATTTTTTACATTCAACGTCACATTGAACTCCCTCGCTCTGACCCGGTGGGACCACATGAAAAGGTTATTAAATCCCCTTTCTTGCAACCCATAACACAGGAAGTTAACCCATTGATTCCATTGATCAAAGCTTCCTATGCTTTGTTGAACTCCTCAAATTCATCAATTGCCTCCACATGTTGGCTTTGTATTTCTGCCTCTCCACCTTTTTACGAAGCCATCGCTTCCCAAGAACCCATTGTTAATTCCACATCAGATGAACATTGCCGTTGGAGGAACTCCACTATTACTGTTTCTTCCATCACTGGGGTTGGTTGTTGCTTGGGAAATATTCCATCCAATTACTCACAATATTGTCATAATGTTTCTAATGGCTATCATTGTCATTTATATCTTCCTAAGAACCGCCTTGGCCGCTACCACATCATCGGGGGATATTCTGCAGTCTACACCTCTTCAGGAGGAAATTTAACATCACGCCTAAAAGGAATGTATTTTATCCCTGGCAAAAATTCTGTCTGGGCTTGTAACACCGGTCTCACGGCATGTGTCCATGGGGATGAACTTGTTAAATCCAAATCATTTTGTATTCAAGTATGGCTTTTACCAAAAATTAATGTGTATAACTATGATGATTTTATATCCTTACAGGCACCCATGGAATACCCCCTCAGAGCAAAGCGGGAAATTATTAGTACTCTCACTCTAGGTCTACTGCTTGCTCTGGGCGCCACGGGTGCAGCCACGGGCATTGCAGGACTAGCTATCTCTGACCAAAGAATCACAGCTCTGGGTTCAGCCATCGATGATGATTTATTACGAATTGAGAAATCAATTATAGCTTTGCAAGACTCCTTGACATCCCTCTCAGAAGTAGACTTGCAAAATCGTAGAGGTTTAGATCTGTTATTTTTAAAACAAGGGGGATTGTGTGCTGTGCTTAAAGAAGAATGTTGTTTTTATGCTGATAGCAGGGGGGTCGTGTTGGATTCTATGAATGAATTAGAAAAACGCTTAAAAGATAGAGAAAAAAAAGGTTAAACATGTATAATTGGTATCAAGGTTCATTTTCTATTTCACCATGGCTTACAACCTTTTTAACTGCATTGGCAGGACCATTAATAATCATTATATTGATATGTATTATAGGACATTGTTGTTTTAATAGAATATTGCAATTTTTGAAAAATCAATTATCCTCCATAACTGCTGATGTTAATGTGTTATTGCAAGCTCACGTTATGTCCTTAACACCGGACGAAAAAATGTCATTGCTGAGTTACCGCTCCTTGGACAACCCTGACGCTGACGGGTCGCACTCCTGCCTAGATGATGGGGACGGCGAACATTTCAGAAAAATAGTTCTTGTTTTCTCGGACAAGGAAGAAGACTCGTCATAAATAATAAAAAAAGAGGAGATGTTGTAACTATGTATCATTCATGTATTTGCAACTGTGAATCATTGCAACTATGTATTATTCAAGCATTTTGCAACATTGTATCATTCACGTGTAAACATTAGACTTCTGTCTCTTCAGTGATCTTTGCAAGACACGAACAAGGGACGGGGAGATAAACATCTGTCAATAAATCACGCACAGCCTGTTTAACCTGGTATCCTAACTGACCTGAACTGTTGTAAATCACGCACATCCTGTTAACCTGGTATCTTAACTGACCTGAACTATTGTAAATCACGCGCATCCTGTTTAACCTGGTATCTTAACTGACCTGAACTATTGTAAATCTTGCATATCCTGTTTGACTTGGGCTCTGAAAAATTTCACCCCCCTTGTGAAAAAGCATAATAAAAGAGCGCGTACCAAGACATTCTGGGCGCGCTCATCCCAAGGAAACCTCGTCTCTTGTCGTTTCTCTCTCCCTCGCTCCCTTTCATGAGCCGCCCATCAGATGCGGGATGGCAGATACCGCATGCAAAAACAGTAAACCTTATTACCAAGTATCTGCAGCTCAAGCCAAAACTATTTGGCTACTTGTTTGCATTGGGAGCTGGCTAAAAGCTTCTCATTTGCATGTCATCTTCTGTTCTGCAAGGGCTCTTGGTATCATATTTAAAGCGATGTTAATGAACAAAAGAAGAGCTTGCTGAAGCAGTGACTTTACCATTGCATTAATGTTCACAATTAATGGAAAATTCTGCAGCCCTCTATTGCACACCCTAGAACCATGGTGTCAACTTCTTTTTCACTCAGTGAGGACTATGGATTCACTCAGCAGTCCTTCTAATTGATACATCCTTCCAATACTTATGAACTGCTGTGCTCTCTTTCCCCAAACATTTCTGGCACAAAATTATTCCTTATTTTGCCTCAGTGCCAGCACAGATTAACATCTGCCTGCACAAGAGAAGATACGCCATACAAAAATCAAACCTGTACTGTAGTCAGACTACAGATGCCTTTTACTCTAGTGGGGAATGCAATCTTACACAAATTTATAGTAGAAGCAGCAATCCATATCTGATTTTATCTGATTTTTCATTAACCAACTGGGTAACATCATCAATGATAATCATAGGCTAGCAGTCTCTGCATCTCAGGAGTAGGTAACTTAAGACATACCAAATGATCTTACAAACAGGACAAATAGCTAGTAATGAGGGATGCTTTGTTTAGTTGTCAGAACTTTTAGCTTTCAGGACTCCTCCCCAAAATGACTGCTAAACAGTAGGAACGTTCCTTTTTTCCTGCTGAAGTTTTGCTGATTTTACTACCAAAGCTGGTTCTTTGGCAGTGCTGCTCCCTGGATCTGAATGAGAGCATTTAGGAAAGACTTAAGATGGCTTCCAGACAGTCATTGACCCACCTGGGAAAATGAATCTTGAAGACTGCAGTGGGAGCTGTCAGAAAGTCCCCAATCATCTATCTTTCCTTTCAGCAGTTTGTTTTCTTAAATATATGTGGGTTTTAACTTCACTTTTTCAATCTTCTGTTTCACTTTGCTCTTTAACTTTAAAAATTGACTGGCTGGTTCAGTGTTGATCTATTTTAACCCCCTGCTGGACTTTATCTGTTTTTCCACCTTTCCTTTTGATTTATGTTGTTGTTTTGAATAACTTTTGCTTCCGCTGAAAGGGAAAAAATCACTGTATATTCCCGCATAATGAAAGTATTTTCATTTGATTTACATCTATACTGGACTCTCACCATATGAATTTTGCATTTTATTAACTTGCAAAAAGTTTGAAGCTTATTTTTTTTCTTTTAGTTTTACATTGAAATATCCAGAAAATATTTTCCCTGCTTTTTTATCTATTTTTTCACTCTGAGGAATATTAATTCAATGGTCTCTGTTTCCTATGTTCTCTTATCTATTGTTGCTAAGTTACACAGGGCAACAATTATCAGATTACAGCCAAGCAAATGTAGCTGGCATTTAAAAAAAAAACCCATTTGGTAACTTGCAATCTTTAGTTGAAAGCTTTTTAAAAAGAAGTTTGATGAAATTATAATGGTTAAAAAAATTGTTCAGATGCTCGTCAGTGTAGATAAATCAGATTCACAAAAGGAATTTGATTTAAAAATGGCAGATTTGCTAAAGAAGATTGAAAGAAATATGGATCTTACAAACTTTGAACAAACTGAGTGGATTGCATGTGCCTTCCCAAAGTTGACGCTTGTAATCCTTCACAACAGCAGAAAACTGACCGAGTAGAAAAGTGATAATTGGTTTTCCCTAAGACCATTGAAGGAGATTGGAATTTTGTATTTTAACTTTTTTTAATGAATTAAAAGTAGATTAAAATCTTTGATCAAGCCAGGCTTTAACTATTCAAGAGGTATCTATGAGCTTCTCCCAAAAATATACATATATACACACATTTTAATTTGAATATTTTCATGCTAAAAATTAGGCAATTGTTGCCTAATTGCCCTGAATAAAGACAGGTAAATAAGCACAGAATTGCTGTAAACAAATATTTGCTAAGTTTCATCCACTTAAGATTTCATTCCATTGTCCAATCCAAGGCAGGCTTTTTTCCTGTTCAGTTTGGGTTTTCTTTTTATTATGGAATTTTTTGAAAAGTGTGCTCGGGCCTACTCAAGTGTATTCTCATCATGTTTTAGTTGATTTTGTATTTTATACAATTAAAATTATGCTTATTTGTGTCTATGTGTGTGTGGTGAGTATGTATCCGTGTATTCTATAAGATTAGAGAAAATTAAGAAATATTTTTATAAATATCTAACTGTAAGCTTAGGAAAAATACACTGCTCAAAAAAATAAAAGGAACAAAAAAAATAGGAAATCCTAGATCCAAATGAATGAAATATTCTTATTAAATACTTTGTTCATTACATAGTTGAATGTGCCGAGAACAAAATCATACAAAAATTATCAATAGAAATCAAATTTAGCAACCCATGGAGGTCTGGATTTGGAGTTACACTCAAAATTAAAGTGGAAAAAAACACTACAGGTTGATCCAACTTTGATGTAATGTCCTTAAAACAAGTCAAACTGAGATTCAGTAGTGTGTGTGGCCTCCACGTGCCTGTATGACCTCCTTACAATGCCTGGGCATGCTTCTGATGAGGTGGCGGATGGTCTCCTGAGGGACTTCTTCCCATACCTGGAATAAAGCATCCCCCAACTCCTGGACAGTCTGTGGTGCAATGTGGCATTGGTGGATGGAACAAGACATGATGTCCCAGATGTGCTCAATTGGTCTGGGGAACAGGCGGACCAGTCCATAGCATCAATGCCTTCATCTTGCAGGGACTGCTGACATACTCCAGCCACATGAAGTCTAGCATTGTCGTGCATTAGGAGGAACCCAGGGCCAACCACACCAGCATATGGTCTCACAAGTGTCTGAGGATATCTTGGTACCTAATGGCAGTCAGGTTACGTCTGGCGAGCACATGGAGGGCTGGGTGGCCCCCTAAAGAAATGCCACCCCACACCATTACTGGCCCACTGCCAAACCAGTCATGCTGGAGGATGTTGCAGGCAGCAGAACATTCTCCACGGCGTCTCCAAACCCTGTCATGCCTGTCACATGTGCTCAGTGTGAACCTATTTTCATCTGTGAAGAGCACAGGGCGCCAGTGCCGAATTTGCCAATCTTGGTGTTCTCTGGCAAATGCCAAACGTCCTGCACGGTGTTGGACTGTAAGCACAACCCCCACCTGTGGATGTCAGACTCTCATACCACCCTCATGGAGTCTGTTTCTGACCATGAACATTTGTGGCCCGCTGGAGGTCATTTTGCAGGGCTCTGGCAGTGCTCCTCCTGTCCCTCTTTGCACAAAGGCAGAGGTAGCGGTCCTGATCCTGGGTTGTTGCCCTCCTACGGCTTCCTCCACATCTCCTGATGCACTGGCTTGTCTCCTGGTAGCACCTGCATGCTTGGGACACTGCACTGACAGACACAGCAAACCTTCTTGCCACAGCTCACATTGATGTGCCATCCTGGATGAGCTGCACTACCTGAGCCACTTGTGTGGGTTGTAAACTCTGTCTCATGCTTCCACTAGAGTGAAAGCACCACCAGCATTCAAAAGTGACCAAACCATCATCCAGAAAGCATAGAAACTGAGAAGTGGTCTGTGGTCACCACCTGCAGAACCACTCCTTTATTGGGGATGTCTTGCTAACTGCCTATGCTTTCCACCTGTTGTCTATTCCATTTGCACAACAGCATGTGAAAGTGATTGTCAATCAGTGTTGCTACCTAAGTGGACAGTTTGATTTCACAGAAGTGTGATTGACTTGGAGTTACATTGTGTTGTTTAAGTGTTCCCTTTTTTTTTTTTTTTTTTTTTTGAGCAGTGTATATTTGTAGAACAAGTGAAGGAAATGATGAAATTGAATTGAGTTCAACTTTGGGACTTTTCAATATTTGTATTAATTCAACACAGTAAGAATTCATCATCCAGGTTTGCCTTGGTGCAGTAAATATGTATTTAAGCATACAATAAAATACTCATGAAGTTTATTTGAAAAAGTAATTATATTATTAAATATGCAGCACTTTTTTCACTCCTTGGCTCCAAAAAATTACTAGACCGTTTACAGATTTAAATTATTAAAAATTTCTTCACAAACACAGACTCTAATTACTAAATCAGGACCCTGTTTGCAATAATACAGCTTGGAGAGAACATTTACATAGGAAACAGATATGTTTGAACAAACATGGCTAACAAAAGGTCTTATAAAGTACCATCTAGAGAACCATATTATATTCTGTTTATGTATTTATTAAATCATTAAATTTTTATTAAGATGCATTGGTTCAATACTCAGGGCAGAGAAATGCTTTCTCTCTTATATGTGGGGGAAAAATATTTAGCAAAGATAACAATCAGACTGTTACATTTGCTCTTCTGTTAGATGTACCTGAACAACAGTGGTGGCTTTCAAAGTAGGTTACCACCGGTTTGGTGGGCATGGCTTGGTGGGCGTGCTTTGCTCACGTGCACACACTTTGCACACTCGTGCATGCCAAACACACACTTTGCACTCTCACAGTGGCTTTCTTACTCATCTCTTGCAACCCTGCACTCTCCCTGTAGCTTTAGCAGCTGATGCGTGGCTTGCCATGCAAAGCAGCTATGCTTCATAAGCAGGGAATAAAGGTCAGTATGGGAGCCAGGGTAGGCAGATGGGCCCAATAGCAGCTCCTCAGACAGAACTGGTTAGGTCTCCACTGATCTTCAGCACTACCGGTATACCAGAACTGGGCTGAACCAGTAGAATAGCACCACTGCTGAATGCAAATAAGAATATGGCAGACATTTTTTATTGAAATGTTATATGCTCCATTTTAATGTGATTTCTTTCTTCCTATTACACTCAGGATAGTTTAGGCATGGACAAACTGCAGCCTTCCTGGGTCTTGTTTAGAGAGAGTGTGCCTTCTTGCTCCTATGAGACATCTCAGCCTTCTTGATAATATGCAAATATTAGAACTTAGAGGCACTATATTGCAATGACACTAATCCTTCCAACTGCTATTGCACTGGGGAAGAATGGGTTAGGGTTAGAAGAATTATTATTCTTCATTGTAGATTTCCACAGGTTGTTTAAGATTTACATGAAATTTATAGGGGATAAAATCTGTCAATACAGAGTGATGATAACCATCTACACATCTCCCCCCAGGATAACAAAGGGAATGCTGTAAACATTCTAACCGGTGCTTGATGGATGTAAAGATCAAAACAAGCTCACTTTAAATCATGCAACACAAAACATGAGTGTCATTTTTCAATGATGGATCCAGCTTGATTAAAGCCCCAACTTTAGGTCTCAGTCAGGGTTCCCCAAAGCAGCAGATATGGGGAATATGCAGATATGCAACTTGGGGATCATTCCACATTTGGGAGTTCTGCTACTACAAACTGTGGGTCTTTTTCCACCTAGGTTCCTTAGCAACAGTGATGCATAACTTTGCTGTCTTTTGTATTGTAACATATTCTATATAAGATTGTTCTTGGAGATATAGCTGGCTCAATATTTAGAAGCCTACCTGCCACTTGGGAGTAGTACATTCAATATTGTAACACCTATGTGACACCTATGCCATGGTGGCACAGTGGTTAGAATGCAGTATTGCAGACTAACTCTGCTGATTGCCAGCAGTTCAATCCTGACCGTCTCAACGTTGACTCAGCCTTCCATCCTTCAGAGGTCGGTAAATGAGGACCCAGATTTTGGGGGAAATATGCTAATTCTGTCAACCATTTTGAGAGTGCTGTAAAGCACCATGAAGTGGTATTTACGTCTCAGTGCTGTTGCTATTAATCACTGCATTTGTTACCTATGTGCTACTAGGTCGATTTAAAGGTGCTGGGTATTATCTTTAAATCTCTACATGACTTAGTGTACAGGTACCTCAGGAAAATGACATCCATGATTTTCTGTGACTGAGGGAAAAATGAGGATATTTACAGTGCAAGAGCTGTGGGATACTGGGGCTCATTGGTGTGCCTTTTCAGTATATATCCTTATTCTTTGGAACAACTTGCAATGCAAGATAAGGAATTTATCCAACCTCCTAGCTATGTTTGGAAAATTACATTACTCTGCAGGACTATGGGAATTGAGGGTAGAAGGGCAAACTAAGATTGTTAGATTTGATCTTGAAACTTGTTTGTTTAAATAAATGAATCAGGTGGGGAAGAAGGCTGCCAATTCAGAAGTATTCCTAATTCATTTAAAGGTGCATTTTAAAAGCCAGGTAAATGGATGGGCTCGTGGACTGGAAAGCTCCTTTAACAGTTTTGCTTTTGGAAATTTATTACTGCTATGTAATGAATTTAAATAGCATTTAAATTGATTGTAAGCATGCAGTGACATTAACTTTTGCAATGTAAATTTCAATTTAAGAACAATTCCCCCCTCCCCTCAAATTTCTATGCTGAGATCCAAACATGGTTTCTCTTGGGGAATCAAAACTTCATGCTAAAAATCATCTTGCAGATCAGGTAAGAACTGCAATACACTATATGTTCTTCCCTGTACAAAAATATGGTAGCATAGTTCCAATAAGTAGGTTAAAATTTTCTCATTTAAGTCAGAGAAATTTTGCAGTAACAGAAAGCTCTTTCAAATGTAGGAAATTTAAATGTTTAATACTGAGGAATGCGGTATCTGCCATCCCGCATCTGATGGGCGGCTCATGATAGGGAGCGAAGGGAAGAGAAACGACAGGAAGCGAGGTTTCCTCTTGATGAGCGCGCCCCGAATGTCTTGGCACACGCTCTATTATTGTGCTTTTTTACAAGAAAATGATTTAATCAAAGCTCAAGTCAAACATGGTAATCTCATCAGGATGTGCATGTTTACAAAGCTGCATACCGGACAAATTATTTACAATGTGGATAAGCTTATTAACAACCGTCTAGCTCCTTGTCCCTTGTACGTGCCTTGCAAAGGTCACTGAAGAGACAGAAGTTAATGATTACACGTGAATGATACAATGTTGCAAACACATAAATGATACATAGTTGCAATGATACATAGTTGCAATGATACATAGTTACAACATCTCCTCTGTTTTTATTATTTATGACGAGTCTTCTTCCTCGTCCGAGAAGACAGGAACCATTTTTCTGAAATGTTCGCCGTCCCCGTCATCTAGGCAAGAGTGCGACCCGTCAGCGTCAGGGTTGTCCAAGGAGCGGTAACTCAGCAATGACATTTTTTCGTCCGGTGTTGAGGATATAACATGAGCTTGCAATAGCACATTAACATCAGCAGTTATGGAGGATAATTGATTTTTTTTTAAAAAATTGCAATATTCTATTAAAACAACAAGATCCTATAATACATATCAATATAATGATTATTAATGATCCTGCCAATGCAGTTAAAAAGGTTGTAAGCCATGGCAAATTAGAAAACAAACCCCCCCCTGCTATCAGCATAAAGACAACATTCTTCCTTAAGCGCAGCATACAATCCCCCTTGTTTTATAAAAAATAACAGATCTAAATCTTTACGATTTTGCAAGAGAGGGTGTTCCATGGGTACCTGTAGGGATATAAAATCATCAGAGTTATACACACAAGCCATACTTGAATGCAAAATGATTTGGATTTAACAATTTCATCCCCGTGGATACATGCCATGAAACCGGTGGAACAAGTCCAAACAAAATTATTGCCAGGGATAAAATACATTCCTTTCAGGCGTGATGTTAAAGTTCCTCCTGAAGTGGTGTAGATTGCAGGATATCCCCTGGTTGTGTGGGTGCGTCTGCCAAATCGAATTGAAGTGGTGGGTAGAAGTCTTCTATGCGAGAAAAATTGGTTGTAGAACTTAAACGAACGCCTTGAAAGTCAATTATAGTCCAAGCAATATTATATCTTCTATGAGGCTTCTGCGGATCGTCATGGACAGTTCTTTTGAAGCGTCGTTTGTTGACAGGATCAGAGTTCGGGTATATAAAAACATGACAAGTAGGAGAGAGGGCTATGGACAAGTTAGTTGTAGAACATTTGCGAAATGAGGAGGGAATGTAATTAGTAGAAAAAGGATAATAATTACAATAATGACAATAAAGATTAATTTGGTAATTCATCAAGGATGTTAGTTGGGGTGGGGAAACCCATGATACAATATAAGGACATTTAGGTCCCCCTATGTTTTAGATTGAATAGAGGAAAAAGATTTTAAGGTTCCTTTCCATCGGAAGAGTAAAGAAGGAACAAAAAAGCGAGTGATAGAGTGTTTTTTAAAATAAAACAGAAGTGACAGAGTGAAAACTACGGGTAGCATTTTCATGACGTACCCACATGGAGCAAGTATAATAGCCTTCTTTTAATGAAATGGTTTTAACACGAATAGTCTTTTGACAGGAAGCATAGGTTTTGTTGAAGTAAGGTAGAAATTGCAAAGAAGATATAGGCAAGAATATCAGGAAGAGTTTTAAGATACAGATGTAGCAGAGGAATTCCCATGATAGGGTCTAACCGCCCTACCAGGGATCCAGCAAGTGGTTTTGTCTGGTAGTAAAATCGCAGTGTAGCCTCATCCCCAAGTGAGAAGCTCAGCGGGACCCTGTCAGGCAGGATCTGGCAATCTGCCATAATATACCAGAGGTCTGTTAGGCAGGGGTGAGGGGGAGGAAAAATGATGCGAAGCAGCAGAAGTGGGAGGAATGCCAGTCAGATTAAGAAAGTTTAAAGTGTAAAGACAAATGTTAAGAGAATTTTGCAATGCTGGGAAGTTCGGGGGTTTTTCCCACAACGAATATCGATCAAGAGCACTTTTCAGAGATAAGTTCGCTCGTTCCACAATAGCCTGCCCCTGGCTGTTGTAGGGAATCCCAAACTTGTGGGTTACATCCCATCTGTTACAGAAGTCCTGGAAAGCAGAACTTGTATAGGCAGGTCCATTGTCAGTTTTGATTTCTTTTGGACGTCCCAGCGAGGCAAAGGTATGAATTGAATGATTGATGACATGTTTTACAGTTTCTCCCCTTTGAGGGGTGGCCAGAATAAACCCTGAATATGTATCTATTGAAACGTGCAAATATTTCCAAGGGGCAAAAGGTGGATACTGAGTTACATCCATTTGCCAAATTTCACAAGCTTTTAATCCTCTAGGATTTACTCCTATGGGAATGGAATGTCCTTGCTTACTACATGTGGGGCATTGTTGAATAATGGCAGCAGCTTCTGCCTGAGTTAGAGAAAATTGTTTTTGTAATGCTTTTTTATTTTGGTGAAAATAATCATGGCTTTCGGCTGCTGTCAGATTACAAATTGATTTACCGGATGCAGCTGCTGCAGCTGCGTCTGCCACCTTGTTTCCCTCCTGTAATATACCAGGAAGAGGTTGATGGCTCCTGATATGTGCTACAAAGAATGGATGCGTGCGGCTGCTGATACATTGCTGTAGAGGAAGCAACAACTTTAACAAAGAAACAGATATGCTAGGAGATAAATAGGCTTGATATATATTTTTCAAAATCTGAGAAACGTATAAGGAATCTACTATTAAATTAAAAGGAGCTTTTTGAAACTGTTGAAATGCAATAAGAGATGCAGCAAGTTCTGCCTGTTGAGCAGAAGATTGCGGAGGGGTAATTTTAGTTTTCCACTCTCCCTCCTGGAACCATGCACAAGCACCATATATTTCCCCCCCATCTGCATAAAGCGTAGGTGCATCTACTAATGGAGATATTGAGAGGGGGGAATGCCATTCAAAAGGGAGAGTTTTAAGAAAAGTGAACCGTGGGTCAGCTGGTAAATGACAAGAAATTTGCCCTGGTCACTCTTCTAAAGCGTATTGTAGTTCTTCTGAATTACACCATAGCATTTCCCATGTAGTCAATGAACAAGGAGTGAATATTAAAACAGGCTCACATCCCATGAGTTGTTTACATCTTTGTCGACCTTTAAAGATCAACTGGGAATATGCAGAGGCTTTACTAGTGATTGTGGTCCGTGGGGTGTGAGACAAATGCAGCCATTCTAAAATCAGAACCTGTGTCTGATGAGATTGCATAATGACAGCTGTGGGTCTCTGAACAGTATTTAATAAAGCAATTGATAAAGGACAATTTTCTATAGCTCGATCCACCCATCGAGTTGCCAGTAAATGGGAAATGTCTTTTAATGCCTGCAACTGCTCTTTATTTAGAATGATAACATCGGACGGGGCTTTACCTTGCGTGAGAGCATTAAAGAGAGGAGCTAATGTAGCTGTAGTCAAACCCAAATAAGGAACTGTTGTAAAATCACAAGTGTTGGTTTTGGGGGAAGTGTTGGGAGGGGAAGGGAAGGAACAGCAGCTGAAGCAAGTAACTTGTGACCTAAATAGGAAAAGGGAGGTTTGGATTGTATTTTTTCTGGGGCTATAATGAGCCCTGCTTTACCTAAAATGGAGGTCAGGCACGGCAGAGTTTTTAATACCGTGCCCTTTGGGCCAGGTGCAGATACCAATATATCATCCATGTAATGATAGATTAAAAAATGAGGATATTTGTCCCTGTATGGTTGCAAGGCTAAATCCACAAAAAATTGACACATAGTTGGACTGTTTAACATGCCTTGCGGTAAGACTTTCCATTGATATTGTTTGGTAGGTCTTTGATTATTTAAAGTTGGTACTGTAAAAGCGAATAATTTTCTATCTGACTTGTGTAATGGAATGGAGAAAAAGCAGTCTTTTAAATCGATAATGACAAGGTCATACTCTTGAGGAATTATGTTAGGATTTGGAAGACCACATTGCAGGGGTCCCATTGGAAGGAGGACCAAATTCACAGCCCTTAAATCCTGAAGGAGGTGCCAAGCGCCGTTTTTCTTTTTGATAACAAAAACTGGGGTATTATATGGACTCAATGAGGGTTCTAGATGACCTCTATCTAATTGTTCTTGAACAAGAGAATGTAAGGCTTCAAGCTTTATAGAAGGGAGAGGCCACTGATCAATCCACACAGGGTTATTGTTAGTCAAATATAAGTGAAGCATGGTTAATGGAGGGTGAGTTGCACATTAAACTGTGACATAAGGTCTCTTCCCCACAAATTAGTATACAGAGGAATTACAGCTGGTTTAATATAAGCAACACATTGAGACTCAGGGGAATGGGCTTTTACCCAGTTTCTGCTAATGCGAGTCTCCTGGAGTCCCCCCACTCCTCTCACCGCTGGTGCCACATCAGCAGGCCAGGTGTCCGGCCACTCAGTGGTTTGGATGACGGAAATATCCGCTCCAGTATCTAAAAGACCAAGAAAGGATCGACCATTCAATAAGAATGTTACCGTAGGTTTCGGTTGACTAATTGGTCTTTCAATTGCATAGAGTTGCTCTTGTTGTTGGTCTAAGAGCACAATCATTTTTGCCACAACATCCCCCTCATTTATAGTAACTTCTGTATTAGCTAGTACAGACAGACAGACATCAGACAATACAGTGGGGTTATGCAGAAAAGGAGAGGTAAGAATACCTTGTTCAGCTAAATCCCTTACAGGAAAGACTAGCAATGGAATATCGGGGGGCATGTGAAAAGGCTGAACAGGGTGCACAAAGAGAAAGTCAGCGATACCAGGGAGATAAGTAACAGTTTCATTAGCAACAAGATCGTAAGCGAAAGAAGAAAAATTGCAAGTTTCAGCAGCCTTTGTTGTGGGGCTAGCTGCCTGCCCCGTTTCTAGTTTCCCTGATTCAAAAAAGGTTTTTGAATGATTGTAGGGTTATTCTGCTGTTCATTCTTTTGGACTCTGCACTGACTAGCCCAGTGATAGCCCCTTTTACATTGAGGGCATGACGTTTTTGGGTGAGCTACCTGGTTTTTTGACATATTTGCTCCCCCACCCGGGGCTCTGCATTGGCTCTTAAAGTGACCTGGCTTGCCACAATTAAAACAATTACCCATTTTACGAGTATTTTGTTGGGAAATGGGAAGAAGAGAGCCCATGTTCTGCTGCATGCCTTCAGTAATGGCTGCAGCCAGAGTAGACATGGAATGGGATGTGGTTCCTATGATTTGGCAGGCTGCAAGATAATCTGCCAAGGTAACATTTTTCTTATTAATTAATGGTTGCAAAACTTTCTGACAATCAGCGTTTTCATAAGCAAGTTTTAAACTTAATTCATTACAAGCCTCCTCATTATCAATTTGTCTCCCTAAGGCTTCTGTGAGATGGTTAAAAAAGGAGGAAAAAGGCTCAGAAGGTCCTTGGATAATCTTAGAGAAAGATTTGGGCACGCATCCCACATTATCAATTTTTTGAGCCGCGGCCAAAGCACAATCCTGTAATATAGGGAAAGCAGCTGCGTCTGTGGCAGTCTGCTGGGCTATGGTAAGCATGGTGCCAGTACCATTAAGCATATCTAAAGTGACATTTGCCGGCAAGCCTCTAGTGACTGCGGCTGCGGTACGTTTATGAAATTCTGACTCCCAGACCAAAAATTGTGAAGGCGTGAGGATCATGGTAAATAATGTACGCCAATCAGCATTTATCAAGTCACGCCTGGTTGGGTTATTGACCCTAAAAGACCCTGTACATAGCGAGATTGAATACCATTTTCCTTGCAAGCTGCTTTTAAATCCTTAATTATTTTGTACGGCATTGGGGTATACTGAGGAACTGGGAGATTGCCGGCTTGTATGACAGGATAAAGGGAGGCAGCTGCAAGGGTGTCCTCATCCATTTCCCCTTCATAAAAGGCTTGTTGAATGGCTTTTACAACACCCCCTCCACCTCGGGAGGGTGGTGGAGGATACGGGGGCTCTACATTTATGGAAGTGGATTGAATGGAGGGAGGCTCCCGTTATGACTTATGATCATCGGGAGCGGAGGGTTGAAGGACAGAAAAGTTATCATAACTTGGCGGGGGAGATTCAAACACACTCCCTGCTTCTATTTTATAATGGACTTTTAAAGCCTCCATAATTTTCCTCCAAGTGACCAAAATGCCAATAGGTGCACGAGGAGGACCATGGAGATGTTCACCAATTTTTTGCCAAGTGGAAATTTTTAAGGACCCTTCCTCTGAATAATTGGGACAATGTTGCCACACATAAGCCAATAATGTAGCAATAGGTTTCATTTTTACAGGCGAGCCCTTTAAATTAGCAGAATATTTAGAAGAAGAAGCGACTAACTCCCTCAATTCCTTCAGATGCTGCGTCTGTTGTTGAGAAAAGTTTCCACCCATACTTACGAAAGTCGAGACCGTGTTTCAGATCCGATGATGTGCAATTCGCTTCAGGCCTGGCGATGCACAGCTCCCATCGAGCTGATAAGATATGGGCGTGTCGCTACGTATCCCCCTTAGGGAATCACGTCGGGGTCACCAGAATGCGGTATCTGCCATCCCGCATCTGATGGGCGGCTCATGATAGGGAGCGAAGGGAAGAGAAACGACAGGAAGCGAGGTTTCCTCTTGATGAGCGCGCCCCGAATGTCTTGGCACACGCTCTTTTATTGTGCTTTTTTACAAGAAAATGATTTAATCAAAGCTCAAGTCAAACATGGTAATCTCATCAGGATGTGCATGTTTACAAAGCTGCATACCGGACAAATTATTTACAATGTGGATAAGCTTATTAACAACCGTCTAGCTCCTTGTCCCTTGTACGTGCCTTGCAAAGGTCACTGAAGAGACAGAAGTTAATGATTACACGTGAATGATACAATGTTGCAAACACATGAATGATACATAGTTGCAATGATACATAGTTACAACAGAGGAAGTAAAGAATATTTAAAGAGATGGATTCATTTTCAAAAGGAAGGAATGTATTGGTTTTTCTGAAGAAGTCAATACAGGTTGTTCTCCACTTGCAACAGTTCGTTTAGTGATTGAGGTTACAATGGCACTGAAAAAAAGTGACATGAGTTTTTCACACTTACAACTGTTGCAGCATCCCCACAATCACGTGATCAAAATTCAGATGCTTAGCAACTGACTCATGTTTATGATGGTTGCAATAGCCCAGGGTCAACCTTCTGCAACTTTCTGTCAATTTGGAAGCCAGATTCACTTAACAACCACATTACTAACTTAGCAACTCCAGTGATTCACTTAACAACTGTCACCAGAATCTTCATAAAACGGGTAAAATGGGGTAAAATTCACCTCACTGTCTCACTTAGCAACACAAATTTTGGGCTCAACTGTGGTTATAAGTCAAGGACTCCATAATACGCATAAATCAGCTGCAGATGATTAGAAGTGAGAGCCTTTTGCAAGACTGAAACAATGAGAGAAAAGAAACTGACCTGAAAAGATTAGAAGTGATAGAAGAAATGTGGAAACAAAAAGTTAGCTATTCACTCGAGGAAAAAAGGCAATAAAAAGTTTCTTCCTTGTTCATAAGGGTGTATAAGAAAGTATCATGCTGTAGGCATTCATCTTGTTATTGATCAAGCAAATGAAATTTTCTCATAATATCCCAAATGAATTTTTCTCATAATATTTGAAATGAAGGAAAGGTATGAACAATCTGATTTTAAACAGACTCTCTGGTATCTTCAAAACAGTGTTTCTGATGTACACAGGCACAGCCCGCTTTAGGCTGAGACTAAGCTGGCACTGGCCTAGGTTGCTGGGCCTTCTTCCAAATCATTCTAAAAATGTGAATTTTTTACATCAGCAGAAGGTGGCACCATCAGCCAGTATTGTCCTAGGAGCCCCCTACATCCTAAACCTGGTATTGTACCTAGAGTAGTGCACAATATTCTCATGAAGAGAAGTATCATTCAGTATTCTTCTCAAAACCATTCTAATAACTTCTAAGTCAAGAAGTTCACTGTTTTCATAATTGTAAAAGGTGCAAAAACATCAGATTTCTATATGACCAAGAAAGGAAATTTAGTTGGATGATATGATGGTGGTGGTGGTGATGCCTAGAATTCTATATAATTGTCCTCACCAGGGAAAGCAAAATGTTCGTTCAACTGAGTACTCTTAACGTGTTATAATGTACAAACTATTTATTTTCCTATAAAGTTTTGAAAAGTTTGCAATGGATTGCATACAATCTACCTAACATGTATGTATCAACTATGTACAATTGTATTATATTCATCATCATCTCATTTATTGCAAATTGGAGAATCTGAGAGTAAGAATAAATTTGCCTAAAGCTGTTTACTGAAACTATGAATGATACAAAATCCCACGCAGAATATTTTTTTTATCCATAGTCCAGTTTCTTAGTTATTATCCTATACAATAGGAGTCTTCAAAGGCCTAATAGAAGCCATTGGTTGGTGGTTACATGAATGGATGGTTAGATAGAAACCGACAGCTGTTCACAACATCATGATCAGGTTAAAAATAATGAAAAAATACTTATGGACGCACCTGACCTTACTTGTACATGAGGTTTGACAGGTTTTAATGAGATTGCCTAATTATGAGTTATGAACCAATATAAAATAAGGAGTATTAAAAATAGCTACAATATTTTACACATTCAAATAGTAAAAATTATTCCTTACTATTTTGTCATTGTTAAATATCCCTTTTGAATCGTAATCTTTTGTTTTCTTTTTTTAAAATAGTAACTCCAAGAGGGTGGCTATAACGTGACAGCAGCTGCAAAATAATGAGAAAAATGATTGCTTTTCCTTTTGATAAAGCAATCTGCACTGGGTTGTGTGTGTTTCCTGACTTGTGGGCAGAATGATTAATGCATTAATTAGTATATGGCAAAGTTTTGCATTAGTACTAAATGCTTAAACATTTTGATTCTCTCTTTGGGGAGGCTGGTATCAGTCTGGCATAAACTGTTCCTTAATCCAAAAGAATGGCTGGTTTACAGCGCAACAGAGTGTGCTTTTCACTTGAAGAGATTCAGATAATCTATTGGCTATAGGATTCACAATCTTATCCCCCACACCTTTTCTTCCTATACTACAATTCGACTATATTGTTCAGGAACACTTCACACTATGGGTTATGTTACAACCATAACATTATCAGATTTCCAGCAATATTGTGTTTGCTGGCAGAAATAGCAAAACTCACAGTAAGGAAAGGACAACAATCCTTTTCTCTTTCTCTATTTTACTGAATTGCTAAGCAATTTTCCTGGGTTACTGATGGTACCATTTGTGATGCCAAATTCATAAAAATAAATTGTTAAAAGAACAACAGAGTTGGAAGTGACCTTTGATACCTTCCAGTCAAACCACATGCTCAAGAAGACCCTATACCATTTCAGACAAATGGCTGTTTCCCCCCCTCCACCCTTTTTTTTTTGCAAGCCATAGACAAAAAAAAGGTAAGTACTTTACCAAGTGGATCCTATATGGCTAATTAGAGACCAGCATCATACACTTTGGTTTCTTTAATTTTAAACAAAATTAAAAGAACAGAATGCTAAAAATGAAAAACAATCATATCCATTTACACAAATGCCTTTGGAGTCCATATAGGCTTCATTCACATTCTTTAAACATAAAAAATGATGAGCTACTGCACTCCAATGTTTCATTTACACAACTGTCCAATTAAACATCTAAAGGTAAGGAAGGTGGCTGGAATCTATAGGTTATATTACAAGGACAACATCATCAATGCTTAAAGTGAGCCTTCTGGTTGCGCCATCCTCAAAGATTGACTGAAGACTGCGATCATCCATGGCTTTGATCCATGTTACCCCGTTGGAGATCCCAGTCCATCTGTTTTGGGGGCTGGAACTACCCGGTAGGGGTGATGAAGAAGGGGGAGACTGCCAGCTGGGTTGAAGGGAGCCGCATCTCCCCTCCCTGGCTAGGCATTTTACTCCCCACCAAAGATGGCAGTAGTGGTGGCAAAATGGCCACCCTGAAGAGGAAGAGCTGACTGGGACAAAGAGTGTGCAGGAGCAGAGAAGGAGAGAAAAGTGTGGAGACTGGATTAAAGAATCACAATAAATGGACATAAGGTACCCCAGAATTAAGAGATTAACAATATTTTAAGAAATAGAGTTAAAGCGGTGAGCAGTGAAAGTGAAATTTTTTTTTGACAGCTTGAAGTGGCTTTGAACCTTGAAAGGAGTTATACTTAAGGAAGTCAGAAAATATATGTTTAAATTGGATAATATATGAATTGGCATTAAATAGGCAAAGGTTGCTGAACTTGAATGTGTTAAAAATTGAAAATTTGGACTTATTAGAATTTTGAAACTTAAATGCCCTAAATGGAGAAAAGAAAACCAAAAAAGGGGTGGAAATTGGACATAATGGAGAGCACCATCTTATGGTAAAAGAAAAATTAGTGATCCTTTTTAAAAAAAGAGGTCTGGTTCTTGAAAAATTTAAACTTGTTGCAAAACAAGAGGAGCTTTGTTACAATAAAATAGAATCTTGCAAAGTAAAAGTGGAAACAAAGAATACTAAGTTTAAAGAAGAGTGGGGGAAAATACTTTGGGATTGCTTGGCAATTATAGTTAAAATGGAATTTATGGACATTGGACTATTTAACAACCTGGGGAAATTATTGAAACAAAGGATTTAATAGCAGTTAATGTTGGAAATAAACATCAAAGACGCTGGTGGAATTAAATTACTGGACAACTGAGTTGGACTTAATTACTAAGGAAAGGAATAAAGAAGACTAAAAGAAGTGCATAAAATGGTAGAACTTTTTTAAAAATAAAATTGAAACTAAGAAATATAAAGGAAATATTACAGGAAAGAGAAGAAACGTGCTGCACTGCCTTACAATGTATAGAAATGGCTATTTTGGAGAACAAAAAACAACAAGAAGTGCCAGAAAGGGAGGAGTCAGTTACAGAAAATGCCAGCTGCCATCAGCAAATGGAACAACAAACACTGAAGTGGAAGTGGGAAAATGGAACCCTGGAGGCTTGAGGAGATAATTAAAAAGGGAAAGTTTGGAAAGCCAAACAAAGAAAAAGAAAACAGCAAAAAAGGAAATTACAGAAGAAAGCATTAAAGAGGAAGGGAGATAAAAGTCAGAATAAGAAATGGGAGGGGAAAACAAGTGGAAAAAGAGGCAATAAGAAAAAGAACCAGAGAGAAAGGGGATATGGGAATTGAATAAAAATGAAAAGAAATTGTTTAGTCATGAGACACAAAGATAATGGGTAGCTAGGGACTTAAAAAAGGGATTCTGCAAGGTAATTGGTAGTAATATTAATATGTTTGAAATGTTAAATGGTTTAGAAAGTGGCTATACTGATGGGGGGGTTGTATTGTTATTGGATTATTTGCTTTTTTAAATTATACATAGATACAATTGGAATAAAAATGAAAAGGGGAAGATATGAAAGTACTATGAAGATTGTTATAAAAACTAAATTAAATTAAAATCAGTTTTTTATGATATGATATTTGGAAGAATAACTGAATGAGAAGATAATTAAGGTAAATAGCATGCGGAATCCTTTTAAAGTATACATACATTATGTAATAGCTAAGAGATTATTATTAATTTAAAATGATAATTAAAATAATGACTATATCATGTTAAATATTATGAACAAGGGGAACTAATTGAATGATGTGTAAAATAAAGGGGTGGCACATTCAAATTAGTAATTAAAGGGCTTTGAATTTATTAATTATTGGAGTTATAATGGATTTTTTTTTTTGAATAATGAATGAAGAATATGTGATGAATTTACAAATATGACAGATATAAGTGTAAGTACAAGGAAATAGAAATAAGAATTTTAAAAATTATATAAAGAAATGTGTATTAAAAGGATAATGAGAATAATTGGAAGAAAAATAGAAAAGGTTAAGACATGAATAGAAATATATGGAATAAATGTGAAGAATATTAGAGAAAATTTATAGAATTTATAAATGTAACGATATGATATGAAATGAATGTATAATTTTAAATAGTGTATAAAGAATCTGTATTAAGAAGATAAGAAAATATTTGAAGAAAAATGGAAAAATTAAGATATTAATAAAAAATACATGTCATAATATAATATAAAACCGAATATGAAAGGTGAAGATGTAACGAAGGTCATATTTGTATGGAAATGTAAAAATCTGGAACCAAACTGTTTACTAAAAGAGACAATTTATGAAATACAAAAAAAAAGTAACTTTGAGAAAAAAATGCTGAAAGTGGTATTTTGTTAAGCTAGCCATTCCTGCAGCCATACTTGAATCAGCAAGCCTCTTCTGATCATGATTTAAGCAAATCTAACTTGTTTACAAAATATTAGTGATTTCTCTCCCCCCCTCACAAAGAAACAGAGGTGCAACTGCCTCATGATAAAGCAATTCAGTCAGTTTATGTTCCAGATCCACAGATATCAAACTTATCCTGCTGAATTCTACAAATTCTATGAATTAAAATGATCATAACAGTATGTTGTTAATGCATTATTTTTCAGATTTACTATGAGGAGAATTGATCACTCTCAAGTTGTGGAAAACAATAACCTTGTTCAGGATTACTGAGGAGTATAAGTGTCATCCCTAAAGAAAATTTTATTGGTATATGTACTGTATGCACAAATGAAAATGTGAATAGATGTATGTATTAATAATAATAGGTATGCCAAAGACTATGTCTGGGAACAACCCATCATTCAGAATGTCATCAATCCTACTATTCCTGTGGCCTCAGAATGCTCTGCAGGTATCAGTGTGTTCCCTCCTTCAACCATGTTAAATAAAAACCTAACACAACTACAATTATTTTTTGATGTGAAATTTCTTTCCTGCAGTATTATGCAGTAGAGGGTCAATGACTGGACATGGAATAATGATTTTAATTTACAAAAAATATATACATTTGATTCCAATTATACATTAAGAGAAATAGTAGGAATAATTTGACAGTGGAACGAATTACCCAGAGATGTGGTGTGCTCTGCTTTACTGAATGTGTTTGGGCAAGCTAGCCAGCCATTAAGAATGTTTAATTTAAATTCTTGGATTGTGCAGAAATTGGAACTTGATGGCCTAATGGATTCTCTCAACACTCTGATTCAATTATTCTAAGAGGTTTACAGTAAAATTGAAACTTTTTTTACTTTTTCAATTTCTTTGGAGCAAAAGAGTTTTATTTGGAATTTTATCATATGCAGATGTCAGCATATCAAGAACAAAGAGAACCTGGTTTGATGAAATCAATATTTATTTCTAAGCAAGAATGAAAAATCTAATAGGCATGGCATATCATTTTTTATAAAAGAAATATTTATGACTGCATATGGTGTAGTTTTATGAACAAAGTGGATCAATTCATTGTTCTATTCCATTTAAGCTATTCTATTATTAATTTTGCTTTAATTTTGTAGCATGGCTTCAAGGATACATGTTCGGAAGTATTTTAGAAAAGAAAGAATGAATATCCAATCCATTCAACATTAGAGCCAATGTTGGAAGAAAGAACATTACCTTTCTTTCTCCTCAACTAAAAAAAAAAAAAACTTTCCCATTTTAATTCCCTATCACCAACCCCATAACTGTTGCAGGGAATTAACTATGTCAGCTTTTGGACTCTTAGTGTTTTCAAATCTTAATTAGTGTGTATTATGGGAGTATCACACATCATTTCTGATGAAATTACCATACAACAGATGCTTACAGGAAGGCCTCCTGTCATAGACATCAAGGCCAACTAGAGATATCAAGGTCAGGTGGCATCCTATATCCCCTCGACTCCATCCA
The DNA here is from genome assembly GCA_033807585.1 of Hydrophis major. Lineage (NCBI taxonomy): Eukaryota > Metazoa > Chordata > Lepidosauria > Squamata > Elapidae > Hydrophis > Hydrophis major. The sequence continues at coordinate 140,023,050 of CM066329.1, read as the reverse complement.
GAAAACAAATAACACTTTATTACAAATACTTGTTAAAATGGGCATGTGTTCATTTTAGATATTCAACAGTTAAATTGCAGCATATGTTTTCCTGGCTTTAAACATATTTAAGAAATCAGGCTTTGAAGCTGTCAGCCACACATTCAGCAGCACAGTTCAGTCTGAAAAGGGCTGCTGGTAAACCTACAAATAAATACCATTTGTTAAAGTTAGATTAGTAGCAATGGAAAGATTGGTTTGATCATTTCTTGGCTGACTGGCTTAAAAAAAATCATCTTCTGACATCAATTTTTTGAATGTCTGCAAGCAAAATAAGAACAAATAAATAATTATGCCCAAAGATTCTGAGTCACACATCTAGCAGCTTCGCTGACAAATAGCCACTGCAATTTGCAGAGACTGAGAAACTGAGTACAATTTTTCAGCCATATGTTGTTTGTTTGTTTGTATGTTTGTTTGAGGTGCAGGTCATTCTTTAGAATTTCAAATACCCTCCACTGACATCAGCAAAAAAAGTCAGTAACTTTTTTTCAGATTCACAATAAATATGCAGACTGGACACTAAAAATGTTAATAAGTTAACTGAATGGGTGCTTTGATAGGTCACCATTGGTATAGCATGTTGTGCTCACTATGTCTTGCTAAGCACAATGGAAAAGAAAGCTAAAATATGAAATTTAGCAGAAAACATTAATTCATCCAATAGGAAGTAAAGTGAATATTTTAAAGATTCCTGTCTATTTCAATATTTCATTGATTTCCTTTAAAAAAAAAAATGAACATAAGTGAGCTGCTAGAGTTTAAGAAACAGCCTGGTAGAAAATGGCACCCACTTGATCTGTGGGAACCAATCCCATCATTAGACAGGTTTATTATGCAGACTCACTAGGTAGCAACTACTAAAGAATGGAAAGCAGAGAAGACATCCTACGCCTCCAAGGTAGCCTGTAACATCCAGGTGCAATGAAGAATGCTATACTTTGAATTATACCAGTGAATTCCATCTATTGAAGGTGAGATTTTTGGTTTTTTTCTCCCTGAAGCAATAAAATGTCTTGGATGGCTATGAGCCTAGACTCAGATACACCACAAAGAGGAACTAGTTCAGTTTTATGCAATATTGGAACTCTGAAGAACATTAATGACTAGTCTAAAATTGAAACAGGATTATTTCATTAGTTGAAAAATAGGGCAAAATCAAAACATAAGTGAAGCACCCATTAAAGGCAGAATAATAATGAGTAATCCAGCAAAACTGCTAATCACATATAGGAAAACAAAAAAGGGCAAAACTGCTCCAAAAGGAGAAATCACTTGAATAAACAGTGGACAGGATAGCAGCAGGTACTGCTGAGTCAAGAGCTTAGTGTCACTAGAATTTGTGACAACCAAGAGGAACACAAAAGGTAATACTAATTAGATTGGATAATGTGACCATCTGCCACTCTTGAAAAAAGCTAAAATACATTTAAGTACATCTAAGCGGTAACTTGCAGTTATCTAACATTTCAGTAAACTCTGAAAAGTATCTACCTTGGTTCTTCATATGATTTACATTGAGCAAGTAGATTAGAGGCCATCCACACTGATACCTAATTAGTTATATCACTTATTGGACAATGATACAGAAAGAATTGTTTAAGAAAAGAGGAGTCTGTCCTAATTCCGCAAGCAAAATCTTGGGGAAGAATATAATTTTTGGTTGAGGTCTAAGCTATTTTTTGCTCTTCTCCTTCTACACATCACTGACTCCTCACCCCAAGACTTTTCATGAACTTGGAATGTATCTATGTCATATTCAGCACATGTATCTATTTCTCCTTTTATTCAATCAATTCAACTCAGTCAATTAGTGATTATCAGACAAGCCAGGACTTTAAATATCTATCTTTTTCTGCCACAGTATACCTCCCACCTCTTATTTGCCAATGCCCACATGAATAGATATTTGCCAAATGGGTTTTATTTCTTAATAAGCATTACAAAAAGATATTGGTCATGCAAAAGAAGTTCTTAGAATAATATTGGCACCAGGAGAAAAGGTGTGTGGAACTTCCAGTTTAATTCCAGCTGACTTAATTCCAAATAAGTCCTAGTATAGGAGTGAAATGCTAGAGTTTAGGAAAGAGCTTAGTGTCACTAGATTTTGTGACAACCACAACTTAATATCATTTTTGTTACTATTCCCAAAACCTCCTGAAATTCAACACAAAATGAACCTGTTACTTTCACGTGAAACTTGTGTTCTCATGAAAAGGTCATGTTTTCTTTAACCATAATGTGTTTACACCAAGCTACCCTGATGTTGGAAAAGACTGGAGGAAAAAGGAGAAAGGGACAGCAGAGGATTAGATGGTTAGACAGTGTCATTGGTGGCAGTGGGTGTTAAGTATGGTCAGTGCGTCCCATGAATAGGCGAGGCTTGAGTAGTGAACAACAGCTCTTTATTAAGCAGATAGATTCTGAGACAAAAAAACCCAGCACGCGGCAGCTCTTCTTATAGAGCTGGCTGTGGCTAGGCAGCCAATGACAACCCTTTGAGTTTGCCACGCTTGGTTTCAGCCAATCATGGCAAACCCTTATGAGCCAATCAGGAACGTTCAAGCCATCCAATCACGATCTGGCTTTTCCGGACCAATAGGAACACAGGGTTTTAAGCCTGCTAAAATGGAACAATGGGCATGAGTCTAAGCAGACTTGGGGACACAGTGGAGGACAGGAGGTTTGGCATGCTATGGTCTGAGGTTGCAAAGAGTCAGACATGACTTAGTGACTGAACTAAGTCATGTGTCACAGCCTCCTAAGCACTGGATACATTTACCACAAGTCACGTTATTCACAAGTCAGTGAAACATGATGAAAAAAGTTTAATGTAGAATCTCCAGATGACATTCAGTATTGACAGTAACAACGATCTGTTCAAAGTCAGCGTTGAGAGCAAGCACCTCCCCACAATGACTTTATAACAATTAACACAGCATAACCCTGTAATTTACAATAACCCTGCTATTACACCCGGTGATCCAATAAACATATAACAACTCTATCATTACATCCACATGCCCTGCAATCATCCTTACATGCCTCCACCCCGTACCTAAACGGTCTCTCTACATTCTGCCTTAAAGAACTCTGCCTTAAAGAAACAAGTCTACATTCTAAACAGTCTGCAGTATCTGGTTTTGCTCCTCCCTCCCAGCAAGACCCCAGCAGGGAAGATGAGCACGACAGCCGTATAAGCACAGCCACATCACCACCACTGTTCATGATGGCCGTGTGGAGGAATGGAGCTGTCAGGGAAGGACAGGAGCCACCAGGGAAGCGCAGAACTTCAGCCAGGGGGACACAGACAGGACATCAGTATGAAGGCAACGCAATGTGGCAGCCCAGTATTCAGCTGCAATGCCACCTCCACTTGGCACAGCAGGACGACGGAGCGCCGCACCTCAAGGCGTTGTCAGGACTGGAGTCTGACATCATGGTTTATATAGAAAAGTGACTTGATTTTACTAAACCAAGAATGCTCCACATTTTAAGTTAGCCTGAGATATGAAACAATATAAAAATGAAGTTCAGGTAATCCTCAACTTACGACCACAACTGACCTCAAAATTTCTGTTGCTAAGTGAAACAGTTGTTAAGTGAATTTTGCCCATTTTATGACCTTTCTTGCCATATTTGTTCAGTGAATCACTGCAATTGTTAAGTTAGTACTACAGTTGTTAAGTGAATCTGGCTTCCCGGTTGACTTTGCTTGTCACAAAAAGTGATCACATGATTCTGTGACACTGCAACAATCAGAAATGTGAGTCAGTTGTCAAGCATTCAAATTTTAATCAAAGGACCTTGGGATGCTACAGTGGTCGTAAACGTGAAAAGTGATCATAAGTAACTTTTTTCAGCACAGTTGTAACTTTGAACAGTCACTAAACCAACTATTGTAAGTTAAGGACTACCTGTACTTGTTTATATTGCTTTTTTGTTAAATGCAGCCTATTTTAGATAGGATATTGTCATAGTTGAGGGGCAGACAAATGACCCAAGTCTATTAATATAACATGTATCTCCTGATCTTTTTAGCAAATTCCCTGGGATATTAGCTGTGATCAACCATATATTAACCAATCTTGACTTCAGTGCCAGTGCTTGTAAATCCTCAAACACTTTCTGATTACAGAGAGGCAAAGTTCAGACTGGCACTGAAGAATTTCTTCAAATCTACTGTTTGTGTTGCTGTCTACAATTCAAAAGTGCTTACTTTGACAGATTGTATTGGGAAAAAGTGATTTATGGAAGCAAACACAATGCAGCAAAATATGACTTACAACTGCAAATGTTGAGGATGGGGGGAAATTGTTTCCTTTCCTTGCTAGTATTTATCATTAAAATTCAATGCTGAAAGACAGCATTATTTATAGCTTCCTACTCTAAAATTATTGATGGCTCACAATCTGTGTTTTCATTTCTCTGGAAGTTGTTAAATTTAAAAAATCTCTTAATTCTTTGGATCCTGGGGTTCCTTTATGAAGAATTTAGAACGAAAGAGACCTAGTTAGTCACTATAGTTAGTCATCTGCAGTCACTGCTGATTTTAAATCATTTTATTCATATTATTAATTGTTTTTGCAAGTAAGGCTTAACACTGCTAATACAAAAAATTGTCTGAAATAAGACTATTGTTTGAGGGAGCTGTTGGTCTCCAGTTATTATTGTTCATATATTACATGAGCAGATAAGCACTTTATATTACATATAAAAAAATTTTTTCACATCATCATGTACTTTCACTGTAGATTGTTGAGGCATTACTGCACATACTTTAGATAAAATGAATGTAGGTGGAGGAAAACCAAGAGCACAGCACAGCATGTATAATGGCTGAGTACCATGAACAAGGTCTGCTGTCGAGCTCAGGCAGTATGCCAGTTCCGTGGGACATGCGTGCAGCCCGACACATTGTCAGAGAGCTTCCATATGCCTCTTCTACAGCTAGCTGATGGGTGGAGGATGAATTAGCTGCTCCGCAGCATTTTCAAAGCTGACAGGGGTCGGAGAACAACGTGTTATCTATGTTTACTTTTGGCATTGAGTTTTTGACACTGGCATGTTTGCTGAGGGTGGGAAGGTGGACTAGTTTGGAGTTGTGATGATTAGGCATACATAAGTATGGGGAGGAGCGCAGGGGATGATTAGGTTAATGGACAGCTGTTAGGAGCTGTGATGGTTAGGTGTAAGTAGGCACAGGGAGGAAGCGCAGGGGATGATTAGGCTAATGGGAAGATGTTAGGTTTGGTGAAGGTGGGTGGGCTGCTACTATAAAGAGTTCTGAGATACTTGGGCTCTCCATTGTTGTCGATCAGGAGTGGATTTGTGAAAATAAACCCATAATATTCACCAACAAAACTGTGAGTAATATGGTTTGTTTGCAAGACCATCCAGTACTCAGCTGAGGCTGAAAGAAAGCTAGCACTCACCCTTGTCTCTTTTGATATTTGAGAGTAGAAAGGATGGCAGAGGAAAAGGAGTGGTGGAGGGAGGAAACTGAGGTGGCGGAGGAAGTGATTGAAGACGCCAGAAAACCAAGAGATAAAGAGGGAAGAGGACCCTTCAGTGCCTAGTGTTTCCCAGCCTAAATCAAACCAAAGATGTCTAAAGCAAGGAAAGAGTTTAGACTGAGTGAACCCTTTGCCCAAGAGGACATTGAAAGGGAAGAGTGGAGTTTGCAATAACAGCCCCAGGAACAAACCAAAGATTGGAGGGTGCGGAGATGGCTTGGGTTGGAAGACAGTCAATGAACAGTTCCTGGTAGTGAGATGTTGGATATGTTATGCAGGCAGTTTGGAGATGTGACGCTGAAGGAATCACCTTCCAAGGAGTGGATGGACTTCAGGCATAGTTCTGTAACAGCTCGTGATCCTTTACATAGCTCTATTCCCATAGGGTTTCAAGATCTGGGTGTTGGAAGCGGGTTGCAGAGATCTGAATTGATGTCTAAGGTTTTGGATACAGTGAGAGGTATGACTGCTTCTCATCCTGATGGTCATTGAAGGGAACCTGGTGGGCCATCTGACACACCTGAGTGGTCTTTGGGCCAATTGTCTGGAGAATGGAGTTGGACCCCAGCAGGATCATGACAGTTGGATCAAGATTATGCAAGTCCTATGCCCTATTGGGTTATGCCACAACAGGGGGGCTGGGGACCCCCTCCTCTGAATGCATCCTTCGATGGTAATGCGGACTAGGTGACTGTTTTCTTAGGACAAGTGACTAATCGTTTAGATTTATATGGATAATACTATCCATCCCATTGGGCCATGGTAGTGGGGGTGACAGGTGTGTTGGTTGGGGAGGCCAATGAATGGGAAGCTGATTTACACAGTCAATGTTCATCTGAGCTCGGTGATATAGGAATTTTCCTAGCTGCTTTAAGAGCACATTTTGAGAATAAGTCCAGTGGACAGCGAGCAGAAGAAGATTTGTTAATGATAAAACAAAACAGCCAACCAGCTTATGATTATGTTCATGACTTTTGTTGAGTTGCTGGCAAATTCCCATCTTGGCCTGAAAGGTTGATGATCCACTTATTCAAAGAAGGGCTTGATCATGATTTAAGTCAGGAATGTCTATATAGGAGATTGCCAAAGACCTGCAAGAATGGTACCAAATTGTTATGGAAATAGATTTGAGATTATGAATACTGAAGCCTGAGGATACTTCAGCTACCCGTAAGACTGCTGGACCTGTAGGTCGGTCTGGAGTATGAGGTCCATGTCCACCTTTAGTCCAGGGACAAGGAGGCAGAAGTATATTTAGATGCTTCCAGTGTAACCAACCTGAACATCAAGCACTGGACTGTCCCATACCACCAGTGATGATGCCAAGGGTATCACAGGTGACATCAATGGTGAGTAGAGGTCAGGGATCTGGATCCTGAACTTAGCAGACTCCAGAACATACTAGAGGATTGGCCTAATTACACAGTAGATCGGAAATGGATAGATCGACAGAGGCTCAGCTCCAGTCCCTCTGATGGATGAATGTGGAATGGAGGAAACAGATATTGATGATCCGAAGATGAGTAGACCTATTTGTCCATTTATTATCTCTATCATGTTGTGGAATAACCGTACCAATCAAGAGGCTGAGCTGGGAGCATTAATTGATTTGGGTTGTACACGGTTTTAATAACCAAAGTGATGGTAGATAAACTTGGGCTACGGGTTATACAATTGATTACCGCAATTAAATTTGAACAGATTAATGGTCTTTATTGGGAGAAGTCCCAGCTACCCATCAGATGGAATATGTTAAAATGGTAATGGGTGAATATTGCAAGTGGATATCATTTGTAGTGGTGTCTCATATGACTGAAGCATTAATTGTGGTATTGGCCTGGCTTGATAAATGAGAGCCAGTGATAATCTGGGAAGGAGGCTTTCATAAAATTCAGTTGGCAATTGGACCAAACCCATTGAGAATGGATGAACCAGGAAAAAGATTGGTCAATGCATTGAACACTGATAAAATATCTTTCCTGACACCAGCATATCCAAGTGAATATGATGATTTAGTGGAGGTATTTAATGAGGAGGAGACCAATAGCTTACCTCCACATAGACCGACTGATTGTGTTATTGAGTTGGTTCTTGGGGCGAAATTGCCTAAGCCATGCTTGTAATTCCATGACCCCCAAAGAAATGGAGGAAATGAGAAAATATATTGACAAGAATCTAGAACAAAGGATTCATCACACCAGGATGTTCACATATAGCAGCTCCAGTGTTATTCCATGGGGGTTTGCATTTGTGTGTCAATTTCAAGGGTCTTAATGCAGTATGTGTGGAGTCATTATAACCATTGCCATTAATAAAAGACTTATTGGCTACTTTGATGAAAGGACAAATTTTTACCAAACTTGATCTAAGAGAGGCTTATTATCTTGTACAAATCTGTCCTGGTGATGAATGGAAAACAACATTTAATTGCCCACTAGGAAGTTATTGTTTCACCGTCATGCCATTTGGACTGCAAAGGGCTCCAGATGTTTTTATGAAGCTAATCAATGGAATATTACATGAGCATCTGTATAGGGGAGTTTTAGTCAACCTTGATGACATCTTAATATATTCAGAAACCAAAGAGGAACACAGTCAATTAGTAAGACAGGTGCACAAAAAGTTGTTAGATGCACAATTGTATGTAAAGCTCTCCAAATGTGAGTTTCATAGAATACAATTGGACTATTTGAGATATCACATTTTAGCAAATGGAATAGAAATGGATCAGAATAAGGTGAAAATGGTATTGGCATGGCAAGCCCCTACAACACGAAAACAGTTGCAAAGTTTTTTGGGGGGTTGCCAACTTTTACTGGTCGTTCATTCCACAATTTGCAGATATTGCACTTCCACTGACTAATTTACTTTGAACCAAACACTTAGGAAAAGAAAAACCAAAACTGAGTAAGATGTTACCATAGTCATCTGATTGCCAAAAAGCTTTTGATGAGTTAAAGGGATTATTTGCCAGAGAACCTGTACTAAAGCATCCAGATCCCAACCAACCCTTTATTGTACAAATGGATTCGAGTGATGTGGCAGTAAGGGCTGTCCTATTACAAAGGAATCAGACAGGTACATTACAACTGTGCACTTATACCTCCTGAAAGTTAAGCCCAACAGAATGCTATTAGGGAGTAAGAGCATTCACAGTTCAATGGGCATTGATTACCAGGAGAAATCTGTTAGAGTGGGGTCCACATTCTTTTGAGGTGTGGATGGATCATAAGAACTTGGAGGCCCTCCAAACACCATGATGCTTATCCCCAAAACAGATTAGGTGGGCATTATATTTTTGTCAGTTTAATTTTGTTTTGAAGTATGTGCCAGCAGGGAAGAACTTTATGGCCAAAAGTAATTGGAATGATGTAATACAACCTTTCATCCCACATTTAGACCATATTGATTTCTTGAGAACGAGAATTATGTCAACAGACCTACCAGCGGCATTAGCTGGTTAATGGAAAACAAAACCCAACTTGACATGCAAAATGGATTTGCCTGAGGAGGGGGAAAACTATATGTACCTATTTCATTGTGAGGGATGATGCTGAAATGCTTCCATGATGTGAAGCAAGCTGGGCATTATAGGCTTTTAAAACCTTTACATCTGGCTAAGACACAGTTTTGGTGGCCTTCCATGAGAGCTGATATTGAAAAATATGTGAAGGATTGTTCCATATGTGCAACCACTAAGATATGTGTTGGGAAGCCACTTGGTTTATTAAAAACTGTGACTGAACCTACTCAACTCTAGGATGGGATGGACTTCATAGTAGACCTACCAGAGAATCGTGGGTATACGTTCATTTGGATGGTAATTGATCTATTTTCGAAGCAGGCCCATTTTATACCATGTAGGGGTCTTCCATCAGCCTGACAATTAGCTGGTCTATTTATTAAGACTGCATGGAGTCCCCAGACATATTATCTCAGATAGGGAAGTACAATTTACTGCCTGGTTTTGGCAGGAATTCATTCATTTAATTGGATCATCTCAGGGCTTAAGTATTATCTGTGTACAAACGGAGTGGCTGAACAAGTTAATGAGGCCATAGAACAATACTTAAGGTGTTACGTATCATATCAGCAGAACAACTGGGTGCAAATGTTGCTTTTTGCTGAAGTAACATATAATAATACCGTATAGAGTAGTATAGGGTATACTCCATTTAACATAGTACATGGAATAGAATTCATTCCTGTACCTGAATGGCCTCATCCATCTGTTGATCCTGTCACAGTCATTTAATGGACTGATGATAAAATAGATGAACAGGAGTAAGAAAGACATTAACCAAGACAGCAGAGGCATATAAACCACAAGCCGACAAGAAACGGTCCAACCCAACTCCCTTTGCAGTTGGGGATTGGGTGTATCTAGTAACTAAATATATAAACTTGTGCTTGGCATGTAAGAAATTGGGACCAAAATATATTGGTCCGTTCCGAGTTATCCAGGTTCTCAACCCTGTTACCCTCCGACTTTATTTACCATCACAATTTAAGCAGATACATCCTGTGTTTCACAGCCTCCTAAAACCCACAGATATGACATGGTTGGAACCATGGCTCAAAGCCCCTGGTGAGACAATTACTATGAAGCAGAGGAAATAATTGATTCCCATTGACTGAGGGATTTTTTTACAATACCTTGTCAGGTGGAATGGCTAACCTATAGTGGAAGCATCATGAGTGCAGTATGATGATGTCATGGCTCCATGGCTGCAATGAATCTTTCATTGTAAAAATCCCACAAAGGCAGGTGGGAGGGCTGAAGTAGGGTATATTGCATCATCTAATACTGTTCCTTGTTTTGCATGGTAGAGGGGGCTGCTTATCAGGCTCAAGCAGCATGCCAGCTTCATGACATTATCGGAGAGCTAGATGTCTTCCACATGCCTCTTCTACAGCCAGCTGATGGGCGGAGGATGAATTAGCTGCTCCGCAGCATTTTCAAAGCCAACAGGGGTTGGAGAACGGCATGTTAGCTATGTTTACTTTTGGCATTGAGTTTTTGACACTGGCATGTTTGCTGAGGGGGGAAGGTGGACTAGTTTGGAGCTGTGATAATTAGGCATATATAGGCACAAGGAGGAAGCACAGGGGATGATTAGGTTAATGTGCGAATGTTAGGTTTGGTGTGTGGGCTGCTGCTATAAAGAGTGCCGAGATACTTGGGATCTCCATTGTTGCCTATCAGGGGTGGATTTGTGAAAATAAACCCATAATGTTCACCAACAAAACTGTGAGTAACATGGTTTGTTTGCAAGACTATCCAGTATCCAGAAGAGGCTGACATCTGCATAATACCAATGCTTTTAAGAATTGGTAAGAAACATTTATTTTTGTAAATAGCCATGTAAAAACAATAATTTTAATTGTTCAACAAAAACCTGACAGAAATATATGAAGGATGATAATGGAGACATGAAAGTGTACCTTCTCACAATAGCCTCTACCATGGCTATATCATAATTATACTTTCAAAGTGCCTCAGTCATCCAGATCATAGTTGTCCCAAAGTGCTATTTCAAGAGGCAACTGGACTTTCTTTGTTTTTCTTTGAAGACATTTCAGAGCTGAAGAAGCTGCTTGGATGAGAAGTAAGATGTCTTTGGAAAAAGACAAATAGTTGCCTCTTGAAAAAGCACCTTTGGGATGCCTATATTTCCGCTACTTAGTCACATCCTCTTTTGATGCATTATTTTATTCAATACTGAAGGCATACTCTCATAACTATATGTAAGCTTTCAGACTTTCAGTAATGAGTGTGTCAGATTAAAATGCTATTATTAATGAATAATTTATATGTATGTTCATGTGTATGTGTATACATGTATGTATATTGTTGAATTAATATTGACTCCTGGAGACAACCTGGATAAGTCTGCAGTTTTCTTGACAAGATTTTCAAAAATGATTTCCTCAAGTTCCAAGCTGACTTTGTGTCTAAGGCAGAACTAGATATTTTAACTATTACATCAAACTGGCTCTCAGTTATTGAGTATTCTTTTTTATCCTGTACAGCAAAGCATTCTTTAAAAAGATTGGAAAATTCCTTTGAAATTAATAAAAGCCTGATCAACAACAGTCATAGTTTATTATTTTTCACTTCCTTGTTAGTACCTCTCGCAAGAACAGGCAAATGATGTTTTTTTTTTTTCATGATGGAACCTTTCAATTATAAGGAATATTGTACTATGTGGTTTAATTCAAAATGCTATGGAAATAGTATTGCTCTATTTAATAAAGAATTGAGATAGATTAGGCAGTTCAGGAATGCCAGGAGATCAATTATAAAATGTAATTGTATCAGTCATTATTCAATGCTAGTTTTCTAAGAAAAGGGTTTAATGGAAATGTGTACTTATGTAAAGCAGCAGATGCAGACTGTGGTATCAAAACTTGTCTATTACTGTAGTGTATATCATTTTTATGCTAGTTTTCTGGCTTACTTATGAATCTTAACTTTGTAGACATGAATTACTCCATACTATCAAAAAAGTAGAAACTAAGCACATAGGGCCCTACAAGAAGCTTCTAATATGAAATAATTGTATTCTGTGAGATTAAAGTATGGGATATTTTCTGTATGAATGTGGAGAAGAACAATCCATCTTACATATGCTATAGTGCTTATGATGTCCTTCAACATGTATGAAGGAAGATCTAATGCTGGCAAAAGAAAATGCTGTTGATGTGGCCCACTACTGGATGAATGTAATTTAGTTTTACCCTATTTATTTTACATGCATTTTACATGTGCTATATATCTATGACCTATTTTTAAATGTTGAATATTTTATGTCTATAATTTGAAAGTGCTTCTGACACATAGCCTGATCCTGAGAACCAAGTGTTGCTAAAAACAGACATATTGTTCAACCTCTAACTTGACAAGAACATCCGTTAAACACAACTGAAAAATTAATCTTAAATTCTCTGCTGATTTTCAACCAACATCTGACCAATTAGTATTAAAGGACTATAGTTTTGTACAAAGCAAATTTGAAGCACTGTGTCTCCCCTAACCACATAACAGACTCTCAGTCTACCAACTGCAACTTCTTGCTTGTAAGAGAAGAAAAGCACATTGAATAGGGAAAAAATGGGGTGGCTTCTGTTTTTCAGCACTTCAAGACTCCTTCCACATTGTTAGACAGCCATCAATCAAAACCCAATCACACAACAGTCTTGATATTTTGCCAATAACCTTTTGGCTTTAACTCAAGAGGCAGCTGACAAAAGGAATCAGAGCAGCTGCTACATTATACTAGTTTCACTTGCTTCCTTCACTCTGAAGTTAAAATAAGTGAAGCAAATGGTTAAAATGAAGCTTGGCTGTGACTGAAATACGAAGTCTGTTCTTCTATCTGAACTACACAATTAAATTATACCTACTAGTCATTTACATTAGTCCAGCCTTTCTATCTGAATGTGCTGTAACTATGTTTTCAGAATATCTATCCCCAACTGCCAGATTTGAGAAGGCTATACTAAACAAAAATGGATTATTTATTTATTTATTAAAACTGGATACTTTAAAGCTATATTGCAATATTGTCAAAAAAAAACCCTCAATAAAGATTCTTTAAAGAAACATCAGGCACACACCATTGTATACAGTTCTTGAGCTACACTTAGAAAAGATTGTGTTTTATCAGTATATAAAATACTTACTACTATTATGTCAGTCTTCAAGAGACTCTAAAGACTTTTATATGCCACAACAAAGTTCTAAATTTACTACTTTTGGTAAAGGTATACCAAAAAATCAAACATCAGCGGAACATTTCCATTTCAACATTTTTTTAAAAAACAATACATTGTCCAAAAATAATTGAAAACCCAAATAACTCATTTTAGTCTTTAACAACAAATTAAGTTTACTCACATTGAAGAACTTTGTACCTGATGGAACCATAAACTTAATTTTTTAAAAAATAACAATTTGTATTTGCTTACCTTTTCTTGTGACTTCAGTCCTTCTTGATTCCTATAAGGAAAATTATATACATATGTATTTTATTATATATTTTACTTAAAAACAGACAACTTTTGACAATCACTTCAAAATACATTTGTAATTAAAGTTTATAATTACTATATATTAATATTACTTATATGATTTGATTTAGATATCTGCCCATCTTATTAAAATGGCTGGGCAGTAGACACAGTTAAAAATAACAATATAGAGAAAGGAAAATGAAACAAGATACACAACAGAAAGAAAGCAAAAGAAGGAGGAGGAAAGGAAAGATAACCATCAGCAATAAATTAACAACATTTCACAGGCTCACCTAAACTCTTATCTCCCATATCTGGAAGAACAATCAGATAGGTGCTAAAAATTAGATAGGTGCTACCTAATCTCAGTGGAAATAGTGATTCAGAGGACAGGTGCAACAATGGAAGACACCCTTCCTGGGATCTCCTAGATCAGTGGTCACCAACCAGTGGGCTGGGGACCACTAGTGGTCCATGGGAAAATGTTGGTGGTCCGCAGAGAAATGTTACCTCCAAAGCACCCCCCAAAAGCAATTAATCCAGGCTGCACAGAAACACAAGGCTTGTGTCACTTGCATTGAGAACAACATGAGATAGTGAGGGGAGAGGGGAAAGGGCAGGGGGTCCCATGTGCCTTGTCTGACCACCAGGCTGCTTCTTTCTGCTTCTTTCTTCTTCTGCTTTTAGCTGAACACAAGGAAAGCAGCAAAAGTCTTTCTTTCTCTCCCCCAAACTCCACCAGAAATGAGTCTTCCTTGCAAGGCATCTTGCTCTAAGAGGTTGTGCCAGCACGACAAGTCTCACAAAGACTCGTTTCTGATGGAGTTTAGGAGAAGAGAAAGAAAGACTTCTGCTGCTTCTGAAGCCAAAAGCCTCAGTCTCAGACTCTCTCCCCCCCCCCCCCGAGAATAGAGCTGGAAACAGTATCCGGCGATCCCAAATAAAGAATGATCGATTGTTAGGAAACAAGGTGGGGAATTTTCCTGCAGACTTTTTGGGGGATTTTTCCAGGGTCTCTGGTCCACGGGATTTAAAATTATGAGTTTGGTGGTCCCATAATAACTGAAACATTAATAAAAGCTGTTGAATATAGATAATAGAAAATTTGTCTCAAGGTATCTACATTTAGTGAAGCAAATATTTAAGCATGTAAGCTCTTGAATAATAGGTCTCCTATTATGTGCAGAACACGTAACAGATTTGTAATGATGGTGTTAGAAAATGATACAAAGCACCTATTTGACTATCTGGACCCATGAAGCATTAAACTGAAAAGAACAGCTGTGTTATATTTTCTGCACAGCTCTTTAGCTATAACACTTTCTAGTGTCAGCCTTGGAAGCCATTGTTCTCTTGAGAGCTTCGAGGCTTCCACATTCAGCGCCTGGGAATTTGGGAGGGGGTATTTCATAGTGAAGTAGAAGATTAGACACAACAACATTCTTTCTCAGAGAGTCAAGGACATGTTGGATGGGAGTGACTGGAGCGATGTCTCCAGTTGGGAAAAAGATTTGATTGGGCAATGTGATGGACTGATGGATGGAGGGAATGGATCTTTGATTTTCTTTTGGGAAGGAAAAACTTGGAACTCTCAAATTCGGGTTTTAATAAAATGGAACTTTGAGGGAATGTTTGTCTCAGAGTTTATTGGTTTGGAGTTGATTAGTTGGAACACTGACATTTAGAACATTAACATGTTGATTTATTCTGGATTCTATAAAAAATTAAATTGAGACCAATTACAATAATTACATACATTCACCATCATTCTAATTATGTTATTATTGATTCTGATACAGATATAATATGCTTACAAGTTGAGGTCAGTATGCTACCCATAATTTAAAAATATTAGAGAATTCTAGATAGAAATGCTACCAGTTTTCTATCAAATGTATAAATCAAATAATAATGTGACACTTAAGCAGACATAAGGCATTGTTATATTCTTTTTGTCTTTAATCCCCAAACTTTCAAAAAGTTATCCACAATTGCTTTCGCTTCTGCTGACTTGAAATGAATACTTGATCCAGAGAATCTGATTGCTTGAAATTTTTTTGCAAAATATCTCATTCTTATTTGCCATTGCTTTTACAGCAAGAGAAATCTTATTTCTACACAAATGGGAAAAAGAATTCCAGGGTCTGGCACTTTACCCATCTGTCAATTTCACCTTAGTTAATTTTATATAGCCTACTGAGGATAACTTGCAAAGGCATCAAACTTGTGTTTCTCTCATGTTTCTCTTGTGTTTCTTAAAGTTCAGAAGCCAGGGGGCCAGATAAGACAAAATAAAAATTAAATACAAACATACATACATACATAAAAATATCTCCAGTCTAATGTAATAATGGGAGACACTGTATCTCACAATTGTCTATACAACCTAGTTTTATGGCAGTTTCAACCATCTCCAACAATACTAATACTGTGAGAACACAGAGATATCCAAATACAAAAAGCAGCTGAAGAACTAAATGTATTTACTATAAAACACAACATCTTATTTTTACATATCTAAGCACCTGATCATTCTCAACCTATATTGTAATTATCATTAGCCATTTAGCAGTGGCAGCTGTTATAAGAACAAAGTGTTAAGGAAAACAGTAGCTCTGTCAAGCTGTTCTAAAATGCCACTGTTATCCTTCGAGATTCACAACCCAGCAGTTCTGGATTTTTGCCTAACGCAAAGAATGCTAATGTTATGGCAGATATTTAAAACTGATTAATCATACACTTCTCACATATACTATATAACTTTATCAATGTTTTAAGATAGAGAACAATATAAATTAAAATTTCAGGTGTACCTCATTCCAAAAACATCTTAGATCAGGAATGTTAAACTCATGTCATCACAGCATCATCATGTGACATATCTTGACTTTTTTCCCCTTTGCTAACCTGGGCATGGGAGTGGCCAGCATGTGATGAATCTGGCCGCGGGCCACGAGTTTGACAGCCCTGGCTTAGGTTTAAAAAAAAAGCCCATACTATTGTTGAAAGTAGATCTTCAGCCCTTTACATTGGCTGTTTAGCTTGCTTTATTGCCTTTCATAGAGGCTATTGGGACATGATCTGGGTGGCACAACAGCTATCTTTGGTAAGATAGGCTTAAGATTAAGAAAATTTAAAACATTTCTTAACCTTAAGTCTATTTAAATTTAAAAATTACTTTGTTAAACATGCCATACTGAGCATTTGAAACAGATAAAGCACTGCCACTCCCAGGAAACCTTTTTGAGAGTTACATAAACTTAGTTGAGTTATGCTATTATATTGTTTTTATTGAGAATCTAAATTAAAA
The DNA here is from genome assembly GCA_033807585.1 of Hydrophis major. NCBI lineage: Eukaryota > Metazoa > Chordata > Lepidosauria > Squamata > Elapidae > Hydrophis > Hydrophis major. The sequence goes on along the minus strand of CM066329.1, from coordinate 140,006,169 downwards.
CAAGATATGAATTAGAAACGGAAATATTTCTGCCCATTGTTAATGATTTGCCTATGCTCAATGAGCAGAAAGATTTAAATTGGACAAAAATCATTTTGTTTTTCCAGATAAAAAAACAGGTTTTGGAAGGAAATTACGTACAAATGATAAACACTTCATTGCCAAGGTATATAAATTGTTGTTGAAAATGAATCAGGAGTATAAATATGAAAGAGTATATAATTAAATGAGTAAAAAACCTTTGGACATTATGCTTGATCAATGGGAAAATATCTGGATTAATGGACTGAAACTTTTATTGAACTATAATTTGAAAAAAAAATCTTATAAAATGATGTTTTTAATTCAAATAAGTGCTGTAATCAGTGAAATGTAATCAGTGAAATGTAATCAGTGTAAAAGTACCTTTTAACATATTTGGTGGATATGTAAGACTGCCAAGAAATATTGGGATTATATATTTCATTTGATTCAGAAAATATTAAAAAGGAATGCAAAATTGAAATCAGAAATTTTTTCTTTTAGGTATCATATATTACCAAAACATGGGAATTACTTCTATATATGAGAACAGGAGCTAGATTTTTATATGCACAGAGGTGAAAATACATAACTGAAGAATGGATTGTAAAATTAATGGAACTGATAAGAGACTGACATTGACTACTTCAGTGAAAGACAAGAACTTATTTAGCTTTGTTTCTAATTGGAGATTACTTTTGAACTCTTTGCTTGAGAAGGGTAAGAATGACATTTTGATTTTAGGATTTGATTATTAGATTTGTTATGATTATAAAAATATTGTGCATTTTTATTACTACTGTTAGACAGACTGTGTATATTTATGTTTATGTTTATAAATTTAGAGTAAGTGATCACTTCGTTAAATAATATCAGACACAATGTATCAGAACAACATTGTAAATAAGCCAAAGTAATTTCTTTGTTGTTGATCACCTATATTACAAGAATCTCACCAAACTGGCTGCATTTCCTTGGGAATCAGTAGATAAGGCGTTACTAGTCTGTTCTGTGATGTTTCTTCCCACTCTTTACTCCCCCTTCTCCTTTAACTAGTGATTCCACCATATGTAAGTTTATATAACTGTTATTTTGATTGTCAAGTTTTTATATTTTTATATGATGTCATTGCGTTTTTATTTTAATTTAGAGTAAAAGGTTATATGTTTGCACCTATAATGAAAAAAAGTCAGAAGGTAATTTTTTTGTGACTTTTTAACTTTTTCCATTTTTAATCCTTTCCCCCTTTTTTGTTAGTTTGTTATTTTGCATTTTATTTCTCTTTTAAACTTAACAAAGTTGACTTTAGAAAAACCTTTAGGTCCAAGAATTTAGCCACCATTACTTAAACAAAAATGAAAACTAGCTATGTAATAATAGAAGCCTCAATTCTTTTATGCAGACATCTCTTGGAACAACTTTTTATAAATTGTTTAATGATGTTTGTCTCAAAATCAAACTGATTATACTTCTTTCCATCTTCTTAATTTTACTGTCTGATACACTGTAATAAGAATTATGTTTTTGAACTGTAATGCATGTTCAGTTCTTATTTAGCAGAAACCAGAAATCTTTATCACTTAGGAAGTAGATGGGATTAGAAATGTTTAAAATTTATTACACACATGCAGGATGTGATATTTACCAGCTGTTCTAAATTTTCTATACCTCAAGATATAATACTATAAGCTTTAATCATACTTTAGGAATAGCCCATGACTGACTTGCTGAATCATAAAGATGTAGAGGACAAGACAGAACAGATTTGGGATAATTTTGGAACCAATTATAAAAAGGAATCTTAAATTTATATTTCCTGTTCTGAAGCAGTTTTAGTTTTAGTGTTGAGGCAGATTTAGTAACAAGCTATTTGCCCAGATATTTGTTAATAGGCAATACTTCAGATTCTGCCTTTGATATTGCAAATACTGACCATTATTTCAATTTTCCGGGGAATCCGATTGGCCCTTAACAGAGAGTTCTTATTGGGTATAAAAGCTAGCGTTCCTAGCTTGTTATTGGTTAAACGTTACAAGGTTTGCCTATATAAGGCGGGTTTTACTGATATTAAATGAGCAAGTCACAATGTAAATAGAGCTGAAGTTCACCGTTCAGAAACTTGTCTCCATGCTTTCTCGCCCATGCTCAAACTTAACAACCAATACAATATGTTTGAAAGAGGAATGGCTTGTAGCAGGAGAGACATTAATAGAGTTTTGTGAAGAGAATTTATTTCTTCGTTGCCAACATTGATTCAAGCAACCTAAACAGAGATTCTAAATTTGGACCTCACTTGTTGAACAACACAGGAAGGAAATCAAATATGGAAATAGAAGTAAACAGAAAACAGAAAAACAAACAGGAGACAGAAAAAGTACAACAGTCAATCATCATATTTCCAAGTGCAGATTGTGGAGAAGACTGTGAATTATTTGTATCAAATATAGAAAAGTAAAGAGAGTAGGTGCAGACAACCTGGATAATCAGCATATAGATCAATGAAAGAAAGCCATTCAGGTTCAGATTAATTTATGCAAAACAGAAAATGAATGGGAAGGTTCTGTAAAAACCAAGCAAGAAAAATATTGACAGCATTTCAAAAAGGGAAAGATCTAAGTTGCTTTCAAAACAGGATATTATGAAAGAAACATACATGCACACTGTGCACTATTCTTTTTCAGAGCAATAAACTTTGCTCTGTTATATAATGTACCAAATAAATTAAAGACAGGGGAGAAGAATCTAATTAAATCTAGTTTACATCAATGCCATTTACCACTGTATATATCTCCATATCTTTCTATCCTTGCAAAACATCATTGCTTCCACTATATTCATGCAACGATTCTTTTCTTTTTGTCTTTTAAAGTTCTCATCTCTTTTGAGAACTTGTCAATTCCATTCAATCACAGCTTTAACTAGTTTCTGCTGTGCAGTCTACACTCCATTTCTCTTGATCCTTTTGATTAGATTCTCATTCATTCTCTCTAAATGACCAAGCCATCTCAGCATACTTATTCCATATAGGTAGTCCTCAACTTAACCAGTCACTAAACAACCATTCAAATTGATGAGAGCTACCTCAGGCTACTTATGAACTTTTTTGAAGCTTTTAATTCTAAACTCAATTATAGTTATATGTTGAAGGCTACTCATATTGGTGATTCACTTTTCTAATCAATTCACACTCATTTCTGACCAATTCATTTTTGACCCTATCTCTTGTTTTATCATACAGATTGCTTAAGTACATCATTTCCATTTCAACTTATTGAAAATTGATATACTATTCTATAACTTTCAAAACAAACCATGCAGAAGCATAATTCTTATATTCCAGCCACTTTCCTTTCACTATTCATCCTACACAACAGATTGCTTACTACTTACTAACTTTCCAGCAACATCCGCATTTTAAAATGTATCCATCTCTAATTGCTGTAATCTCTTTCTCTCTCTCTCTTTCTCCTGCTCACTTATTCCACTTTCCATTTCAAACACAACTACCTTGGTTTTTGACCTATTGATTTTTTGGATCTATATTCCCTTTGCATCATAGAATAAAACATGTTGAGCAAATCATTCAGGCTTCCAGTCAGCAATATCACTGTCTGCATATAAAAATATACACATACTCACACATATCCAATACACATACATCTACTATCAACACAATCATTTCTTACACAGTTGTCAATAAGTACACCAGTAAAGCAGATATCACATAACCTTGTGTTCAGCCTCAGTGTTGAACCATTCACTAAGCATTCCATTTATGCTCACACATGATTTACTTCTATTTGGTATCATTCTTTCCGTATGTAAAAGTCACATACTCTCCATATTCATGTAAAATATCCCATAATTTAATATCCCATAACCTATCAACTATATCATAGACTTCTTTTTAAATCTATGATATACAATAAACTTTTTCAAATTCAAACATTTCATGATCACTTTTGGAAGAGCAAAAACTGTACAGATCCTGCCCAGCATAAAATTGAATTGCACTTTCTTAACTTTGTTCATTGTCCTCTCTTCTACATTTCCAATCAGAATGCTACCAAACAGATTCCTGGGAACATATAATAAGCTGATTCTTTGAATTCTCTAGCTATCTTTCTCTTTGTATAGAAGAATAACAGCCATTTTTCTACTCTTTACACACATTGTCATATTTTTCAGCACTTACTACATCTTAGTCATCAGGTTTTTCTAGATATTAATATTTATGACATTCATTTCAATTCCATCCTTCATAGTATCAGTATAGAAGCCAGGTTCACTTAACAACTGCATGATTCACTTCACAACTACAGTGATCATTTAATGACTGCAGCAAAAGGTCATAAAATGGGGCAAAACTCCCTTAACAACTGCCTTGCTTAGCAATAGAATTTTTGGGGTCAATTACCGAAAGCTAACTCAGAATGATTGGTACATACTTCAATTACACATTTCACATTTTTTCATTTAAATATATATATGTATGAATTATATCGCTCCCTTATTTTTTGTTGATATATAGTATTTTACATTCATGTTCTTCTCAAACACATTCACCTTTACTTCATAAAGTATTATTATTATTATAAGCAAATGAAATAAATGCATGCTCTCTGCTAGGAAGAAGATCGTATACATAAGACCTGTCAATGAAAATTGTTCCTTCCTGTTGATACATGTGAAGATAAGTACAGAAAACAACTGCAACCTTACTACTAGAGTCTTTGAAAATTTTGAAAGAGAACTCAAGACTGTGAGTATTCAAGTGGTGTTCTATCCATACGGCAAGTCAATGACACAAAAAGAGAAAGAAAAATACTGAAATCAATGACTGACTATGGGAATTATGTTAACAGGAAAGCTTTAATTTCTGGCTTAATGGTCTGGGGTGTCTAGATTATGTTGGCATGATGAATTTCACTCATAAAAACAATTAAAAATGTGTTAGGACAAATCATGGTGAAGTTAGTGCATGTATGTGTGTGTGAACTGAATCTTGTTAGAGGTGCAAATAAAAAATGAAGGATTCATGTAAAGATTTGTATTTTGCAGAAAATAGGTATGGCAATGAAATGAGGCCTCCTAAATAACATAAGAAAAATCAAAAAGAAGGCTGACCTACAAAGTTCATATCTATCAACTATTTAAGTACTAAAGCTCAGAGACTAGAAAACAAATATGCATTTGAACCTTCAGTACTGAATGGTAATAAGATTTAATAGGTAGAACAGAAATACGATGGAATTATTCCCTTGACTGAAATATTGCAAATGAAAAAAATAAAAGCATTAAGAAAGGGGAAGGAGTTATATACTAGAACTATTCATTATCGCTAAAAAAAATATCTGAAAATGAAGAGGAAAATAATAATAAACATAATACTGATGGGTTTTTTTTGAAAAGAATTTTATTAATTTTCCACAAACAAACAAGACAAACAAAACATTAAAACATCAACTCTCATATGTATATCCAATGTGTTGGTTGGTTCATCAGTTTTGTGCATTCATTTTGTAGTCTCAATTACAATTATGTTACATAACAACTCATATTGTCAATCCAAACTTGTATATCCTAATATCACCAAAAAAAAAAGAAATTTTTGACTGTACTTTTAATCATTCATGCTTTATGAGATAACAATACTTTAAACAGTTTATTCTGTAACAAATCATATGATCATATCAAATCAATCCTAAAAACCCTTTATAAATATAGTGTCAATATTCTATTATCGTATTTTATCATCTAGCCATTGAGAAAAAAAATCCCAAATTTCATAAAATTGTTTATCCTCTTGCTCTCTAATTTCAAATGTCAATCTACTTATCTCAGCACATTCCAATATTTTCTTAATAATTTCTTCCTGTAATGGTATTTTCTCATTCTTCCAATTTTTAGCAAATACAATCCTAGTTGCTGTTAATACATTTACAATCAGGTATTTCAAATCTTTACTACATGTATCAGGTAAAATTCCCAATAAGAAGATCTCTGGTTTCAAGTCTATGTGTTTCTTTGTCATTTTTTCCAACCATGTGTGAATTTTAGTCCAATATTTTCTGGCATCCTCACAAGTCCACCACATATGGGTAATATGAGCCAGGTATCATAGTTTCCAGCATTTTTCAGATTTTCAGATTTCCAGCATTTTTCAGATTTGTTCTTAAACATTCTTGTATGTTATTACTATTGGAACAGATGGGTTTTGCCAGAAAATTTATTCAAGCAATAGAAGCCATATACAATAAACAGACAGCAAAGGTAATGATGGAGGGGGAACTTACAGATTTTATTAATATAAGAAAAAGCACAAGACAAGGGTGTCCCCTATCTTCTTTGCTATTTGTGTTGACTTTGGAAGTGTTGAATAGAAATATTAGGGATGATAAAAGTATGAAAGGAATGAAAATTAAAAAGGAAGAATTCAAACTACAAGCTTTTGCTGATGACTTAGCTTTTATTCTGGAAGACCCGTTAGAAACAGCTCCAAAGTTATTGGAAAAGATAGAGACATATGGTGAGATGGCTGGTTTGAAAATAAATAAAGATAAAACAAAGATTTTGACAAAGAACATGTTACTGAGACAAAGAGAAGAACTGACAGACCTTTTGAAAATCCAAGTTACAAATAAGATTAAGTATCTGGGGATATATTTGACAGCAAGATGTAGCACGTTAAAAGAGAATAATTATATTAAACTTAAACAACAGACAGCTACAGACTTGAAGAAATGGGAAAACTTGCAATTGTCATTAATAGGGAGAATTTCAACAATTAAGATGAATATTTTACCTAGAATTCTATTTCTGTTTCAAACAACATAATACTGATGTTGATGTCTTCTATTGCTCTCCCAATCAAAAGCAATCTGAATTTTGTTTCAGGGATTTGTGAAGTCATAATAACAGAAGGCTTTCATTACTACAACATCAAATGGGAGAGACTCTGAGAAGCATAGCCTTTTGAGGAAATTCCTGAGCTGACTTTCTGATAATTTTCTCGGATAAAAGATAATCAGAGTTGGAAGGGATCTTATAGATCATCTAGTCCAACCCCCGCCCAAGTGGGTGATCCTACACCATTTCTGGGAAATGACAGTCCAATCTCTTCTTGAAGGTCTCAAGTGATGGCACTCCCACAACTTCTGAGGGCAAACTGTTCCCATTATTGTCACTGTCAGAAAGTTTCTCCTTATTTCCAGATTGAATCTCTCCTTGTTCAGTTTCCATCCATTATTCCTTGTCCGGCCTACAGGCACTTTAGAAAATAGCTTGACTTCTTCATCTCTGTGGCAGCCCCAAAAATATTGGAAGACTGCTATCATGTCTCCCTTGGTCCTTCTCTTCACTAGACTAGCCAAATCCAGTTCCTGTAACCATTCTTCATATGTTTCAGTCTCTAGTCCCCTAATCATCCTGGTTGCTCTTCTCTGTACTTTTTTTAGAGTCTCAACATCTTTTTTATAATGTGGTGACCAAAACTGAACACAGTACTCTAGTTACTAAGGCTTTATAGAGTGGTATTAGTACCTCACTTGATCTTGATTGTATACCTCTGTTAATGCAATTTAGGATTGCATTAATGTTTTTGGCTGCTGGCTCATATTTAGCTGGTTGTCCACTAAGATTCCAAGATCCCTCTCATAGTTACTACTATTGAGCCTGGTTTCACCCAGTCTATATGGGTACTTTTGGTTTTTCTTGCCGAAGTGTAGGACTTTACTTTTCTCTACACTGAATTTTATTTTGTTAGATACGGCCCAATGTTCTAGTCTGACAGTCTACAGAAGGTAGAGAATAGGATAGAAGGCATTATCCTTGATTTGATGCTAATTAATTCTATCAGGTAGATAGATTTGAGCATTCAAATCAGTAGAAACATGGAGAAAATTAGTGCATAATCCTTAATTTTAAGGGGAATTAGACCTAAGTTGTGAGGGATAACATTGTTTACCCTAACTGGTTTAGGTAAAATAATAAATATGTTATCATGGTTTGTTAGTTAAAGTGTCTGTAACTTTAACTGTAAGAATGGAATTAAGGGAGTGGTTATAAAAGCACCATAAAAGAAGTAAGGCACGACAGCTTGCTCTTTCTGGCTTGATGATCCCTAATTACTGCATGGATTGAAGACTGCGTTTTTCCCCTACTGGAACGGGAGAGAGAAAGGACTGTTGATTTATCAACGGTGAGAGGACTGATTTATTGTAAGTGAACTGACATTGGATATTCTACATGGACTTTGCTAATTGAATATCCTTGAATGGACTGACTTAAAATGATACATGACTAATGGACTGTTATTTTGACTATGCTATAAAACTCTAAATGGAATAAACTATATTTTTGATAACACAAGCGTATCTGTTATTTTTACTGTATGTTAACTAACATACAAACTTATCTCACACATTTATCTGTATGCCTATCTGACTAACGCTGCACATTCTGTTTAGCTTGTCTCCTTAACCCTGGTTATGGGAACCCAGGCTTAACACTGGTTATGGGCCCAGAGGCTGCAAAGTCAGTTTAACTAGGATAAAACAGATTTATGTAAAAAGTGAGAGTTTGTGTTGTTATACGTTACAGTAAACAGACAGCTGTGTTTTATTAATTATAGTTTTATATCCATAAAAGAAAACATGGCACAAGTCAATCTACAAAGTTTGTCCCTTATATCCAAGTTGGATGGAACAAACTATGTATCATGGTCTATGAAATGTAGCCTACTTCGACGAAGAGAAGGTCTGTGGAACATAATTGAAAATCCACAAAATGTAGAGGAATGGGATCCAGAGATTGAGGAAGATAGACAAAAGATAGAAGACTTCAAACAGAAGAATGAACAAGCTCTTTGCATAATAGGACTAACACTATCTGACCAGCAACTTGTTCATATCCACGGAGAACAAACGGCTGTTGGGAGTTGGCAGAAGCTGAAGAGGATTTATGTCCGAGATAACATTGGTGCTCACATAAATCTAACATGGAAGCTTTTCGGGATGCATCTCCAAACGAATGGTGATCTGCTTAGTCATTTGAAAACTATAAAAAGCATTTTTCAAGAACTGCACAAGAAAGAACTTATTTTCTCTGAACAACACCAAGTATACATAATTCTATCTTCACTAGATGAAAATTATGATAACTACGTCCCTTCCCTTGAAATTTCACCTAAGGAAAGTTTAACTTTAACTGATATAACTGGCAGATAGATTGAAGAGGCAAGAAGAAGACTTGAAAGAGATCAGTTAAGGAGGGAGCAACCTCAAAAAGAAGATATTGAATCTCCTACTGCATACGCAATTAAAAAGTGTTTTAATTGTGGAGGAAGAGGACATTTGGCAAGATTTTGTAAAAAAGCAAAGCGCCAGAATGCTGGCCAGAATACTAAAAGTAACTAAAAATAAAAATAAAAATTTAGAGTTAGCCATGTATATTAATGGAGCTGTAAAAAATAATTTATGGGTGGTTGACAGTGGAGCATCCCACTGTATAACAAATGATAACAAAAATGTTATTAAAATGTCCCAGAGTACACAGTAGATATCGTTAGACAATGGCTGGAAACTGAAAGCTAAAGGTCAACGAATAGCATATTGTTCTTTCATAAAAGAGAATGTAAAAATGTTATATGTACCACAACTTAAGTTTAATTTAATTTCAGTTAGAATTTTGGTTAAACTAGGATATGTAGTTACCTTTAGGGGAGATAACTGCATAATTGAAAAAGAAGATAAGAAAATTACTGCATCCTTAAGAGGTGAATTATATGTTTTAAATGATAATGGTTTAGAGGTGGCTAACACGGTTTATGATAATAAGAAACCTCATGATGAATGTATTCACTTGTTACACTGACGGCTAGGGCATTTAAATTTTAAAATGCTTAAGAGAACTGTTCAACTCTCTAAAGGAATAAGTTTGAAACCTTGTAATAAGTATTTGTAATGTTTTGCTTGTAATCAAAGCAAAAGCAAGGTCATACCGGCAAATAGAGTTGATGGATTTACTACCAAAGAGCCTTTAGAGGTAGTATTTGCCGATTTAATAGGTCCGAAAAAACCAAGTGTAGGAGGAGCTCGGTACATATTAAGTATAATGGACCACTATTCTAGATATGGGTTTTGCTATTTAATGAAGAGCAAAACTGAAACGTATCTAAATCTCTTTAATTGGATTAAATTTGCAGAAAGAAAAACTAAAAAGAAATTAGTAACTTTTATAACAGATAATGGTGCAGAATTTACAAATAATAAATTCCAGAATAGACTTAGAATGTTAGGTATTCAACATAAAAAGTCTGCACCATATAGGCCACAACATAATGCCTTTATAGAGAGACGAGGCCAAACACTACAATCAATGGCACGTACTATGTTGTCTGATTCAGGATTACCTGACAATTTATGGGGAGAAGCAATGTGTGGTAATCATATATAAAATAATGTTAACTCAACAAGAGGTGAATTACCATTCACACTGTGGCATGGTACAAAACCTGATTTAAGTTACATGCACACATTTGGAGCACCAGCATGGGTGCATATCCCTTCACAACTCAGACACAAAGGACAGCATAGAGCTAAAAGATTATTTTTTGTAGGATATGAATCTAATCACAGATCTTATAGATTCTGGGAACCAGGTACATCTAGAGTTTACACCAGTGCTAGTGCTAAATTCCTAGAACATGTAGAATGGAATAGATTAGAACAAGATTTAAATAACGAAGTAATTATTGAACCCTACAAAAGGCAAAAAGATCAGACTAGTTATAAGACGAGTCCAATAAAAGAAGAAGTCCACGAAGAGCAAATAGGACCAGAACAAGAGGAAACAGTTGATCAGGAAGACTTAGATAATCAAGAACAGTTAATAAATGAAAGTCCACCTGTAAGTCCTGTAATACCTAGATGTACTACACATGTAACTAGACCACCTGATAGGTATCAAGCAAGTATAGTTTGCCAAGTAACTAAAGTTCCAACTAGTGTAGATGAACTTAGGGTGTATCCTGCTAAGGATCAGGAGAATTGGCAAAAGGCAATGGAAAAAGAACTAAATTCATTAAAGGTAATGAAAGTATATGAAGATGCTAAATTACCTCCAGGAGAAAAATCCATTGGGTGCAAATGGATCTTTAAAGTAAAAACTGGAAATGATGGGACTGTTTCCCATAAAGCTAGGTTGGTAGCTCAAGGATTTAATCAAACTGCATCTGATTATGATGAAGTTTTCGCACCAAGTCTTAAAGCAACCTCTTTGAGAGCAGCTTTAGTGTGGGCAGCTAAGAAAAACTATGTCATTAACCATTTAGATGTAGAAACTGCTTATTTGCATGCACCATTGCAGCACACTACATATTTGAAAAAGCCAGTTATTATAAAAGACAATAAAGTAAATAGTAATGATTGTTGGAAACTCAAAAAGAGTCTTTATGGGTTGAAACAATCTGGCTTTGAGTGGAACCAATATATTGTGAAAGAATTGAACAATATAGGTTTTAAATCTGGTTTAGCAGATCCATGTGTGTTTAAAAGAGAAAATAATGGAACGGTTATTATTTACAGATGACATTGCTTTGATAACTAAGACTAATAATGAAGCTAATGAGATTATATCATTATTAGCTAAAAAGTTAAATTTAAAGCATTTAGGTGAAATTAAAAAGTATCTAGGATTGACAATTAACAAAACAAAAAATGGATTTAAGATATCTCAAGAAGATAAAATTTGCCAATTAATTAAAATGTATAAAATGGAACTTTGTAAACTGGCAAAGACTCCAATGAGTCAGGAGATTTGACAAACTGATGATCAAAGTCCCAAATTTGATAAGTCTATATATCAATCTTTGATTGGTAGCTTATCATATATAAGCAATTGGTCTAGGCCAGATATAGCTTATAGTGTAAATCAGCTGGCATGTTTTAATTCAGATCCACATCAATGTCATTGGCAATCATTAAAAAGAATTTTAAGATATCTTAAAGGAACAATGAACCATGCATTGTATATAGAACCAAAGGGTGATTTGAGTCTTAGTGCCTATGCAGATGCAAGTTTTGCAACTGACATAAACACTAGAAAATCAACCTCTGGGATGGCTATATTATTTGGTAAGACAACAGCATATCAGCTTGTCCACGATGGAAGCGGAATTTTCATGTCTGTCATTACTATGCACTGACTTAATTTTGTGCAAACAGTTATTATTAGACATGGGTATAACTGTTAAAGATTCCATTATTGTGTACGAGGACAACCAAGCAGCCATAAAGTTAGCTACTAATATTGCTGTAAAAACTGGATCAAAGCATACTGATTTAAGATATTTAAATGTTAGAGAATCTGTAAAGAATGGGCTAATTAAATTGGAATACTGCATGACAGAAGAAAACATTGCAGATCAATTTACAAAAGCTCAAGGAGTAATTAAGTTTAAAGAGAGTTGTAGCAAATATGATTTAAAGATGTAAATAATTATAGTATTATTATTATTATTACCTAAAAGGGGAGAATGTTAGGGATAACATTGTTTACCCTAACTGGTTTAGGTAAAATAATAAATATGTTATCATGGTTTGTTAGTTAAAGTGTCTGTAACTTTAACTGTAAGAATGTAATTAAGGGAGTGGTTGTAAAAGCACCATAAAAGAAGCAAGGCACGGCAGCTTGCTCTCTCTGGCTTGATGATCCCTAACTACTGAATGGATTGAAGACTGCGTTTTTCCCCTACTGGAACGGGAGAGAGAAAGGACTGTTGATTTATCAACTGTGAGAGGACTGATTTATTGTAAGTGAACTGACATAGGATATTCTACACGGACTTTGCTAATTGAATATCCTTGAATGGACTGATTAAAATGACACATAACTAATGGACTGTTATTTTGACTATGCTATAAAACTCTAAATGGAATAAACTATATTTTTGATAACACAAGTTTATCTGTTATTTTTACTATATGTTAACTAACATACAAACTTATCTCACACATTTATCTGTATGCCTATCTGACTAACGCTGCACATTCTGTTTAGCTTGTCTCCTTAACCCTGGTTATGGGAACCCAGGCTCAACAATCAAACACATGGCTAGGACTTCAAAGAAAGGAAGGAAGGACATTGTAATAAATTTGAAAAATGATACGTGCAAGAGACAGTGATGGGGGAAAGAGCTTGTTCAAGATAGTAAGAATTCCTAAACAAGGCAAAAAACTAGAATGAATGTTTATCAAATGATGCAATCCCCAGAATTCAGAAAAATTCAACATTGGTTACCTAACTTAGTTTGGGTAAAAATAATATATAAACTATGTTAGTGAGTTAAATGTATGTATCACTTTAACTGCAAAACATGTATTTTGGGTACTGTTGTAAAATCACCATAAGAGTGAGCAAGAGAGCTCACTGTTAGCTGGTTACTGTGGTAGCTGACAATGTTGGATTGATGGTGATAACTGTGTTTTTTCCCTGCTGTTGCTGAGAGAAGAAAAGGGGTTTGATTTTCTTCATAACTCTGATTGCAAAAGAGATATATTGCTGGACTGATTATTTGTAAGTTTACTGACCTCTATTTTCAACACTGGACTTTGCAACTGATTAACCCCTGGATGGACTGAACTAATTTATGACATATGGACTGTTTTGACTATGCTATAACTCTTGCTGGAATAAAAAACTATTTAACTGGCACAGTGTATCTGTCTTACTGAGTGTAAACTACAACAATGTTTATCTTACATAATTTGCCTGCTTGCTAGACTGCCGTTGCATGTTCTGCTAGGGTGTGTATCCCTAACAATCTTCATATCTTAAAAACAAGGCATAAGAAATAGAATGGAATTGCTAGAGAAAAGTCCATATTTCATCATCTATGAAAAAGAGTAAAATGCATGTATGTACTGTAGAATAAAGATACTTGGCTTGGTTACAGCACTTGTGAAAATGATCTTGGAATGGCAATTGGAATATAAGGCAACAATTTGAAGCAACTTCAAAAAAAATAGCATCACAGAATGCAATTTCTAAATCATAAGAAATAATAACATTTGGAAATTTTAATATTTTTTAGAAATATTGAGAATTTGAGACATGTAGATTACATACTTCATTAACTGAAAATAAGGAAGAAATAGACATTATGTAAGTAAAAAAAAAGAAAAATGATGATATATGCTTTGCGATATTACCACTGAATACAAATAAGTACGAGTGATAGCTTTTTCTTCCTTGGGCTCAAGAGTAAATGAAGATTAATGGTTTGCTGGAAAAATAAAGAGATTAACAGAAGAAGGGGAGGAAAAATCTAGACAAGATCATGAAGAATATGACAGTCTCAATGTCAACAAAGAACAAAACAGATTAAAGACTATATCCTCTGCAAGGACAGTATACTTATTCTGACTGGTAAAGAAGATAGTCTCAAACAAAATGGTGACAGCTGCAGGTTGAGTTGCTAGGATTTTAGAGAGTGAGATACACAGAAACTATTTGTAAATTTGAGGTGATCAGTGATAATTAAATCCCCATTTCTGTTTGTTGGCTAAAAAAATATAAGGCATTACAAAGGGTCAACTGAGAGGCTTTACTCAGACCAATATTGAAATTACAGGACTCCCAAGCAGACATTCATAAGCAAAGAAACTGGAAAAAGGTTGGTATGAAGGAAACAAGCAGCAAACTTTAAAATTCAAGCTTATTTTTTATTTATTTATATCACCTATCCATCTCAAATCCAAAGTTAATATTTCCCCTCTCTGCCCATTCAATTCTGGGCAATAGATGTAGCTCAGGGGTCTCCAAACTTGACAACTTTAAGACTTGTGGACTTCAATTCCCAAAATTCCTGGAATTGAAGTCCACAAGTCTTAAAGTTGCCAAGTTTGAGGGCCCCTGATGTAGCTAATATCTGTGCACTGTTACTATAACAGACTAATGTGGTCTTGGGGCCAGTGGTGGGATTCAATTTTTTTTATTACTGCTTTTGTGGGCATGTCTTGGTGGCCATGGCAGGGGAGGGATACTGTAAAATCTCCAGTCAGAGGTGGTATTTGCCAATTCTTCGAACTACTCAAAATTTCCGCTACCGGTTCTCCAGAACTGGTCAGAACCTGCTGAATGCCACCTCTGCTTGGGGCCTTGCTTTTAAATTCTGCCTAATATAAACTCACAACCATTTGATAAGAAAAGCCTAACTTTAAAAAAATAATTGCAGAGATTTTAAGATAAACTATTTTTAGAATTAATGATGGTGGGGAAGAAAGAGAGAATAGATATAGACAGTGCTCCAGAATACCCACACTGAATAAGCATAGCATTTAAGTATAAAGTATATACTATTCTGTAGCACTTTACAGCATTCTTTGGACGATTTACAATGTAGAAGCATTATTTGCATATCGCCCCCAACAATTTGAGTCCTCATTTTACTCACCTTGGAAGGATGGAAGGCTGAGTTAATCTTGAGTCATGTTCAGGATCATACTCCAAGTTGTGAGCAGAGTTTGCCTGCAATACTGCACTTTAACCACTGTGCCACCAGGGCTCTTAATAAATCACTTATTTAATCAGTAAGTATATTTATTACTTTCTTTTTTCTAAATTAAACAATTTAAGCATTAGTCCTATCTCCCAAAATCAAAAATCATTACAAAATAAAATCCATTGTACTATCTATGCATTTTATTAGGTTCTAAAGACAGTTTCTATAATGACTGTGCAGGCTTCAAAATGTATTTGGAAATGGTACTCAGAAACTCCTGAGGACAAATGCAACACTTCTTTTAAGTATTGTTTTTTCAGTTTTCTGCATTAGTCTGAAAAAATGTGACTTTTTAAAGAAGTCACCCTGCCCTATTGATTCCAAAGCTTTCTTCCAAATCATTTTTGAAACATAAATAGCCCTAGTCTCCAACAAAACACATAACTAATGCCTTCTCTTACTTATGCTTTAAAAAGCATTAAAAAGTTTGGACAGAAAGACAGAAAGACAGAAAAAAAACAAGGAGAATAAAAGGATCAGGATTTTCTACAGCAATTAACAAGATAATCAACTTGTTCTTTGTTTATCTCCAAAAATTACATTTGTTTGATCTGCATACGGCTATGCAGCACAAAGTACTTAAATCCTCTTTAAGATTAGCCTAAATAAGTTGTAAACAGGTATAATCCAATTCCAGTTCCACAGAGATACCAGGAACTAAATCCTACTCCCACTTTGGGGGAAAACAACATAAATCTGAATTTTAACACACAAAGACTTTGAGATTTATTTTTCAGTCTGTAGATCTTATCTAGCAGTCAAAAGGAACAAAAGCCTAATGACTGCTTTCACCAGAAAATAAAAGTCCGTTTTGAGAAATTAAAAGGAGAAAAGATATTCTGCTTTCTACTTCTACATTTTTTCCTGCCAAACCAATCTATTGCCACTCTACTGTAGACATGTTTTTCCCCATGCTAACCACCTATATGTAACTTTGTATTCTCAGAAATAAACTTAGGTAAATTTAATGGAGAATTAGCAGGAAAGAATCAATTTAGGCACCCTAAATCATACACAACCTGATTGGCTCGTTTTTTTTAATTAGTGAGATATGTTAAGCCTGGGTTCCCCAACCAGTGTTAAGGAGACAAGCTAAACAGAATGTGCAGAGTTAGTCAGATAGGCACACAGATAAATGAGTGATATAAGTTTGTATGTTAGTTAATATACAGTAAAAATAACAGATAGACCTGTGTTATCAAAAATATAGTTTATTCCATTTAGAGTTTTATAGCATAGTCAAAGTAACAGTCCATTAGTCATGTATCATTTTAATCAGTCCATTCAAGGATATTCAATTAGCAAAGTCTGTGTAGAATATCCAATGTCAGTTCACTTACAATAAATCAGTCCTCTCACAGTTGATAAATCAACAGTCCTTTCTCTTTCCCGTTCCAGTAGGGGAAAAACGCAGTCTTCAGTCTATCAAGTAATTAGGGATCATCAAGCCAGAGAGAGCAAGCTGCCGTGCCTTGCTTCTTTTATGGTGCTTTTACAACCACTCCCTTAATTACATTCTTACAGTTAAAGTTACAGACACTTTAACTAACAAACCATGATAACATATTTATTATTTTACCTAAACCAGTTAGGGTAAACAATGTTATCCCTAACATTCTCCCCTTTTAGGTAATAATAATAATAATACTATAATTATTTACATCTTTAAATCATATTTGTTACAACTCTCTTTAAACTTAATTACTCCTTGAGCTTTTGTAAATTGGTCTGCAATGTTTTCTTCTGTCATGTAGTATTCCAATTTAATTAGCCCATTTTTTACAGATTCTCTAAAATTTAAGTATCTTAAATCAGTATGCTTTGATCTAGTTTTTACAGCAATATTAGTAGCTAACTTTATGGTAGCCTGGTTGTCCTCGTACACAATAATAGAATCTTTAACAGTTATACCCATGTCTAATAATAACTGTTTGTACAAAATTAAGTCAGTGCATAGTAATGACAGACATGAAAATTCCGCTTCCATTGTGGACAAGCTGATATGCTGTTGTCTGATTGACCTCCACCCTATTAGTGTCTTACCAAATAATATAGCCATCCCAGATGTTGATTTTCTATGTTTATGTCAGTTGCAAAACTGCATAGGCACTAAGACTCAAATCACCCTCTGGTTCTATATACAATGCATGGTTCATTGTTCCTTTAAGATATCTTAAAATTCTCTTTAATGATTGCCAATGACATTGATGTGGATCTGAATTAAAACGTGCCAGCTGATTAACACTACAAGCTATATCTGGCCTTGACCAATTGCTTATATATGATAAGCTACCAATCAAAGATTGATATATAGATTTATCAAATTTGGGACTTTGATCATCAGTTTGATGATCCTGACTCATTGGAGTCTTTGCCGGTTTGAACTTCCTGACTCATTGGAGTCTTTGCCGGTTTACAAAGTTCCATTTTATACATTTTAATTAATTGGCAAATTTTATCTTCTTGAGATATCTTAAATCCATTTTTTGTTTTGTTAATTGTCAATCCTAGATACTTTTTAATTTCACCAAAATGCTTTAATTTTATCTTTTTGGCTAATAATGATACAATCTCATTAGCTTCATTATTAGTCTTAGTTATCAAAGCAATGTCATCTGTAAATAATAACAATAATGATACTGTTTCATTATTTTCTCTTTTAAACACACATGGATCTGCTAAACCAGATTTAAAACCTATATTGTTCAATTCTTTCACAATATATTGGTTCCACTCAAAGCCAGATTGTTTCAACCCATAAAGACTCTTTTTGAGTTTCCAACAATCATTACTATTTACTTTATTGTCTTTTATAATAACTGGCTTTTTCAAATATGTAGTGTGCTGCAATGGTGCATGCAAATAAGCAGTTTCTACATCTAAATGGTTAATGACATAGTTTTTCTTAGCTGCCCACACTAAAGCTGCTCTCAAAGAGGTTGCTTTAAGACTTGGTGTGAAAACTTCATCATAATCAGATGCAGTTTGATTAAATCCTTGAGCTACCAACCTAGCTTTATGGGAAACAGTCCCATCATTTCCAGTTTTTACTTTAAAGATCCATTTGCACCCAATGGATTTTTCTCCTGGAGGTAATTTAGCATCTTCATATACTTTCATTACCTTTAATGAATTTAGTTCTTTTTCCATTGCCTTTTGCCAATTCTCCTGATCCTTAGCAGGATACACCCTAAGTTCATCTACACTAGTTGGAACTTTAGTTACTTGGCAAACTATACTTGCTTGATACCTATCAGGTGGTCTGGTTACATGTGTAGTACATCTAGGTATTACAGGACTTACAGGTGGACTTTCATTTATTAACTGTTCTTGATTATCTAAGTCTTCCTGATCAACTGTTTCCTCTTGTTCTGGTCCTATTTGCTCTTCGTGGACTTCTTCTTTTATTGGACTCGTCTTATAACTAGTCTGATCTTTTTGCCTTTTGTAGGGTTCAATAATTACTTCGTTATTTAAATCTTGTTCTAATCTATTCCATTCTACATGTTCTAGGAATTTAGCACAAGCACTGGTGTAAACTCTAGATGTACCTGGTTCCCAGAATCTATAAGATCTGTGATTAGATTCATATCCTACAAAAAATAATCTTTTAGCTCTATGCTGTCCTTTGTGTCTGAGTTGTGAAGGGATATGCACCCATGCTGGTGCTCCAAATGTGTGCATGTAACTTAAATCAGGTTTTGTACCATGCCACAGTGTGAATGGTAATTCACCTGTTGTTGAATTAACAACATTATTTAATATATGATTACCACACATTATTGCTTCTCCCCATAAATTGTCAGGTAATCCTGAATCAGACAACATAGTACGTGCCATTGATTGTAGTGTTTGGCCTCGTCTCTCTATAAAGGCATTATGTTGTGGCCTATATGGTGCAGACTTTTTATGTTGAATACCTAACATTCTAAGTCTATTCTGGAATTTATTATTTGTAAATTCTGCACCATTATCTGTTATAAAAGTTACTAATTTCTTTTTAGTTTTTCTTTCTGCAAATTTAATCCAATTAAATAGATTTAGATACGTTTCAGTTTTGTTCTTCATTAAATAGCAAAACCCATATCTAGAATAGTGGTCCATTATACTTAATATGTATCGAGCTCCTCCTACACTTGGTTTTTTCGGACCTATTAAATCGGCAAATACTACCTCTAAAGGCTCTTTGGTAGTAAATCCATCAACTCTATTTGCTGGTATGACCTTGCTTTTGCTTTGATTACAAGCAAAACATTGCAAATACTTATTACAAGGTTTCAAACTTATTCCTTTAGATAGTTGAACAGTTCTCTTAAGCATTTTAAAATTTAAATGCCCTAGCCGTTGGTGTAACATGTGAATACATTCATCATGAGGTTTCTTATTATCATAAACCATGTTAGCCACCTCTAAACCATTATCATTTAAAACATATAATTCACCTCTTAAGGATGCAGTAATTTTCTTATCTTCTTTTTCAATTATGCAGTTATCTCCTTTAAAGGTAACTACATATCCTAGTTTAACCAAAATTCTAACTGAAATTAAATTAAACTTAAGTTGTGGTACATATAACATTTTTACATTCTCTTTTATGAAAGAACAATATGCTATTCGTTGACCTTTAGCTTTCAGTTTCCAGCCATTGTCTAACGATATCTACTGTGTACTCTGGGACATTTTAATAAAATTTTTGTTATCATTTGTTATACAGTGGCATGCTCCACTGTCAACCACCCATAAATTATTTTTTACAGCTCCATTAATATACATGGCTAACTCTAAATTTTTATATATTTTTTTGGTTACTTTTAGTATTCTGGCCAGCATTCTGGCGCTTTGCTTTTTTACAAAATCTTGCCAAATGTCCTCTTCCTCCACAATTAAAACACTTTTTAATTACGTATGCAGTAGGAGATTCAATATCTTCTTTTTGAGGTTGCTCCCTCCTTAACTGATCCCTTTCAAGTCTTCTTCTTGCCTCTTCAATCTATCTGCCAGTTATATCAGTTAAAGTTAAACTTTCCTTAGGCAAAATTTTAAGGGAAGGGACGTAGTTATAATTTTCGTCTAGTGAAGATAGAATTATGTATACTTGGTGTAGTTCAGAGAAAATAAGTTCTTTCTTGTGCAGTTCTTGAAAAATGCTTTTTATAGTTTTCAAATGACTAAGCAGATCACCATTCGTTTGGAGATGCGTCCTGAAAAGCTTCCGTGTTAGATTTATGTGAGCACCAACGTTATCTCGGACATAAATCCTCTTCAGCTTCTGCCAACACCCAACAGCCGTTTGTTCTCCACGGATATGAACGTTGCTGGTCAGATAGTGTTAGTCCTATTATGCAAAGAGCTTGTTCATTCTTCTGTTTAAAGTCTTCTATCTTTTGTCTATCTTCCTCAATCTCTGGATCCCATTCCTCTACGTTTGGTGGATTTCCAATTATGTTCCATAGACCTTCTCTTCGTAGAAGTAGGCTACATTTCATAGACCATGATACATAGTTTGTTCCATCCAACTTGGATATTGGGGACAAACTTTGTAGATTGACTTGTGCCATGTTTTCTTATATGGATATAAAACTATAATTAATAAAACACAGCTGTCTGTTTACTGTAACGTATAACAACACAAACTCTCACTTTTTACATAAATCTGTTTTATCCTAGTTAAACTGACTTTGCAGCCTCTGGGCCCATAACCAGTGTTAAGCCTGGGTTCCCAACCAGTGTTAAGGAGACAAGCTAAACAGAATGTGCAGCGTTAGTCAGATAGGCATACAGATAAATGTGTGAGATAAGTTTGTATGTTAGTTAACATACAGTAAAAATTACAGATACGCTTGTGTTATCAAAAATATAGTTTATTCCATTTAGAGTTTTATAGCATAGTCAAAATAACAGTCCATTAGTCATGTATCGTTTTAATCAGTCCATTCAAGGATATTCAATTAGCAAAGTCTGTGTAGAATATCCAATGTCAGTTCACTTACAATTAATCAGTCCTCTCACAGTTGATAAATCAACTGTCCTTTCTCTCTCCCGTTCCAGTAGGGGAAAAACGCAGTCTTCAATCCATGCAGTAATTAGGGATCATCAAGCCAGAAAGAGCAAGCTGCCGTGCCTTGCTTCTTTTATGGTGCTTTTACAACCACTCCCTTAATTACATTCTTACAGTTAAAGTTACAGACACTTTAACCAACAAACCATGATAACATATTTATTATTTTACCTAAACCAGTTAGGGTAAACAATGTTATCCCTAACAAGATATATCTCCTTCTTGTTGTTGTTTGTGTTACTCCATCATATCACCAGGTCCAGAGTTTTGTATTTCGCCTGCCACTTTGTTTTGTCTGCAGTATCAGCAGGGTATATGCCTATGGCTTGCATACTGTCATGCAGGCAATCCATTCATTGCTTTTTTGGTCATCCTTGGGGCTGCTGGCCATTTGGGCTGAATGCAAGTGCCTGCCTCAGTGCCTCATGATGGATTCCATATCAGCACAGCCTCACTTCCCTTATTTTGTTTGGAATTGTGAAGGCCTTTGTAATGTCTTTGTTCATAACAAGGTCCAGCTATATGATTCCCAAAGACTATGTGATTATTTGCATCATTGTATGCAGTGCCAGTTTGTACCTCTTCATCGTTGGCCATTAGGGAGATGTATTAATTTTGCCTTCTTGATACATAAGAACCAGTTAATTATTTCTCATTATACATGAACTCAGCAATTTTTCCCTTTCTCAAAATCAAATCAATCTTGAGCACTGCTTCCCTCTTCATCAGTTTGTATATTAGGTTTTTCTTACTAATGTGGGCTCCATTCTACAACTCTTACTGTGAAGAAGTAAATTTCAAGCACAAGGCTAAAATCAGATCAATAGCTGCCTGAATTGTTTCAGCTTTTTAGAATACTGGCATCCATTAAATCTAATGAGATTAAAGCAGACAAGAAAGAAAGCAGGATTATTTTAAGAACTGCTGAAAGAATGGTTCCTTCTCTCCCTGAACAGTTGTACTGCTCATTTTATTAAACAAAGAAGTCTTATTTTCCTTTTTTCAAGCCTCTGTTCTCACCTTCTTTTTCACTCTTTTGAATTGTAAACCTGGTAGTTAAAAACTTTTTTGTTTCTATAATACACTCCAGGAAAGCCTCAGTTAAAGATAAAGGTAAATTGTGATGTCGATAAAAAGCATATATAGTAAGTTAAAGATAAATCTGTAACTTAATTTTCTCCACTATGGTATCCTCTAGAAATATTAGTCACATAGACTAGAAATTCTACACTGATTGGAGAAATCTGATTTTGATGGCATTTGCTGACTACCTATGATTGAGAAGAACTTGGCTGGCTTTGGGAAAGTACTCTATCAATACCAATATAAAACTGGTCACTTAGAGCTGCAAATTTTCATACACTTCCAATTGTTAAATAGTTAAGTGTGTGGAGTAGTGCATCCATGCTTAATGAACCCAAAACAAGTAATTTGTGTAATAACTTTAGGGTTGCAGAAGAAGATCAAGTGGATACATATTTCTGTGCAATTTTCATATGAAAAACTATAGCTAAATCATTTACCAAGGTATTTCAGCCACTGATTTCATTCAAGTCACAGTGTTCTTTTTCAAATGTCAGGTTGTTAATGGTGAGACCTTTACCTTCACAAGGCACAGAATTTAAAATATTATGCATATATATATATATATATATCTGCTTTAACTACTGTAGTATTATTACTGCTATTAGGAGTAGATTCATAATTAATACATTAGGGTTTCTATTAATCTATTCTGTTAAATGAGAGAGAGAACGCAAAGTCATCTTAGGCTAATTAAGCCATCAGCCCTATGTAGTTTTTAGTAACCCTTTAGATTACAGCATGTGGCTACTTAAGCACAAAAGAGAAGGTGGAAAACTCTCTGTTTATTAGCATTGAAAGGACTGATTTTGCAATATGTCATCTGTTAAACATTTTAAAAATAAGCATAAATAACTGGTAAGAACATAAGTGAATAGAACATGTGCTTCAGGACTGTGATCCAATCTGAATTGCTAGTTTAGAGTCCTGGACAGTACATTGAAGATGGGAGAGGAAAAATATGATGTTTTCCTTCTACAATCTGGATTTAAAAAAATAAGTTTAACATGTTTAAACTTCTTTATCTTACTTATTGCCAGCTTGGAAAAGCCTTCACTAATATTTAAACAATTCATTAGTATATTAGCGTGTGTGCACAAACAAATGTATGCATGTGACAAAGGGGGAAAAGAGCTGATGGCCTGATAATTTAATTTGGCAGCTGTACTGTATATATGTACAATAAATACATTTATTATCCCAACAAGATACTTCCTAACAAACATTTATAATGTGACATTATAGTTATACAGGATCACTTGGGAACCAGATGTACACATATACCCTGCATACTTGAATGGACAACAGAGAGAACTCCACCGAACTGTGGAACAGCATATCGAACTGAATTTTATTATTTCCCAGTTCAGTTTATCACTACTACTAATCAAGATTTATAGTTGGGGAATTTATGGATTTGGGTTTCTTTTTTTAAAAGTAAGAAAATCAGTCCTGGACCAAAGATTAGAAGATGCTATATTATGATTTTTCTGAGTTAAACATGGGAAATGTAATGTCATTATTTTTTAGTTAAGAACCATACTATATATTGTTGGAAGGCAACATTTCCTTATGTATTTGTGGTTGGTAAAACAAAGGCCAAGACTGAATCATGTGTAAGCTCCACTTAATTTCTTATAGCACTGATGGAGATTTTGGTGAATTGCAGATTTCTGCATCCCTCACCACTGGCCATGCTAACTATGTGCTACATTCAGCAACTTCTATAGGAATAAAGAATAGAAGAAAGAATGTGTAGAATACAAAGTTGATCTTTTGTGTTTAAAAGTATGAAAGTTTGTTTTTGAAAAATATGGAAACTCAATTATTGCTAATAATTGTTGACATTATTAAAATTCTTGTAATTTTTTTTTTTTAAATCTCAATTTGAAGTAGAAAATATACATTGGGAACACTGAAGCACAACACCCTCCTGCCCAAAATATAAATTTTAAATGTTATCTTACCTCTTGTGTTAATCTCCCAGAATCAGAATAAAATTGTCCATTCCAGTTTGATTCCATCCATCCACAAGCCACTGATATGAAAACTTCCAGCAATAGGAGGAATAACCAGATGCTCCTTGATTTCATTGCTCTAATTCTAGAGAAAGTGAGAAAGCATTTTCATGAAGAATTAATATGGTGGTTTGTGTTAATATTCTATTCCCTATTGAATAAGCCATATTTGATTATGCTTATACATCATGTCAAATGATTAAACCAGAGATGAGCACTGCAGATTGCAACGGAGTAGAGAGAATCAAGCAATGTGGCCACAACTGGCTTAGCAATACTGCAGAGTGGGGCCACACTACAGAAGTAAATAAGGCTTCCCTGCCACCACCCTTTCTTGGCTTTATTGGGTATGATTATTTATGAAACAATATTAAAATTTTGGTGGGAACACATCCAACTTTTTTAATCATGCAGGAAGACGGAAATTTGCATCATTTTTAACATAAACATGACTATAAAAAACTGCAGGGCTAGGAAGACAGAGGTTCAGAGATTCCTTGCAATTAGGGTTGACGATTGACCAATCTTGCCACAAACCATATTTTACATATTACTGTAAGTGACAGTTGAGTGATTAGTAAAACAAATTTCAGTAAAGAGATATTGAATTGCAGATGCAAGCTAAAGACCAGTTCAAAAGTCATAATGTAGTAATCCTTAGACTTTTATACCTTTGTTTCTCCTCTCTTCTTCAGCAGACATGGCATATCTAGATGTGATTACGAACAGACTATATTTGCCCATTACATTTAATCATAGGAACCTTAGTTTATTTCAGATACAGTCAACACACAGAACTGAACTCATGGTTTGAGTATTATTTATTTGAACTACCCATCAAGAAAAAACACCAAAATATGAAGCAGGTACTTCATTTTAACTGAGTGGAAAATATGCATAATTTTTAAATCATAATTGAAATATTTCAGTCTCTTACCAGAGTAAATAAAAGTGTGTATGTGTGTGTTTGTGTGCATGTGTGTGTGTGTGTGTGTGTATTATATACATGGATCTTTGGTTATTCGGGTTTTCTCCTGCATAAGATTGGAAGTATCTAGGAAACATTTCGATGAAGTCTCATTCATCATCTTCAGGCTTGTGTCTTCGGCTTTGTGCTTCTCAGAGAAATGTGGACTGTGAGAAGCACAGAGCCGAAGACACAAGCCTGAAGATGATGAATGAGACTTCATCGAAATGTTGCCTAGATACTTCCAATCTTACACGGGAGAAAACCCGAATAACCAAAGATCCACATACAAATACCCGCGAGAACCTCAGAAAACATTATACACACTCACAAACACACACATATATATAAACACATACATACATACATACATACATATATATACATATGTATATGTATACATATATATATGGGTGGAATTCTACCAGTTTGTGCCTATTTGCTAAAACCGGTTGTTAACATTCTAAGCACTTCGGAGAACTGGTTGTTAGAAGAAATTACTGGCCTAATCCTGTAAGAAAGGCAGGAAGGAAACATTCTGGTGTGGCTTACAGAAACTGCCACTCCGTTAACCCTTATTACATTCTTAGTAAGACTAGACTTCCTGTCTCTGGAACTTTTCTGGAGTTCTTTTTCCCTCCTTTGCTGGTACTTTGCTTGTGTGGAGTGACCTTTCAAAGTTACAGTGACACTGAAAAAAGTGACTTATGACCATTTTTCACACTTACAACTGTTGCAACATCCTCACAGGCATGAGACACCAGGCGAGGAGATGCATGTCTCGATGTTAGTGATGTTGAGTTGGCCACGCCCAGCCAGTAACATGACTACCAAGCCATATCCACCCAGTCACATGACCACCAAGCCATGCTCACCAACTAAGCCACGCCCACAGAACTGGTTGTTAAAAAATTTGAATTCCACATTATATACATGAGATTCTGTTGAAACGTTGCTACAACTTTAAAAGCACCACTACTATGACGTGGGAAAATACCTGAACAAAGCTGAATGCCATACATGTAAGTAACCGCGAAAACTTAAGAATATATATATACATATACATACATACATACATACATACGTATATATACATATACATATACATATACATATACATATACATATACATAAACATATACATAAACATATACATAAACATATACATATACATATACATATACATATACATATACATATACATATACATATACATATATATATACATATATATGGATCTTTGGTTATTCCAGTTTTCTCCCGCGTAAGATTGGAAGTATCTAGGCAACGTTTCGATGAAGTCTCATTCATCATCTTCAGGCTTGTGTCTTCGGCTCTGTGCTTCTCAGAGTGATGTGAGCTTGCAGCTGCTTCTTCCTTTTAACTGCTAGTGGAGGTGTGACTTGATTGGGTGGGGGCTTGGCTGTATTCTGATTGGGTGGGGGTGTGTTCTCATTGGTTGGGGGTTTGGCTGTGTTCTGATTGGTTGGGGGGTTTGGCCGTGTTCTGATTGGCTGGAGGCGTATTCTGTTCAGGTGGGGGCTTGGTTGTGCTCAGGTTAGTCTTAGTTGCTGGGGGATTTGAGCTGGTGAGCTGTGATCCTGCTGTTTGGCTTCGAGTTCGTGGTTATGCCGCATCTTCATGGTGGGTGTCAGTTCACTTCATGTATGGCTTGGAGGGGTTTGAAGTGGGTAGTGATGAACTGCGGTGCGGCTTCTGGTCTGTGGTTGTGTCTCATATTCTGTGTGGGTGTGAGTCTGCTTTCTACGTGGAAGTGTGGTGGTGGCATCTTGTGTGGCCCTCGTGGGTGTGGGTCTGGTGTCATACTTCATGTTAGGTACTTGCCTGTTCATGAGGACGGGTTTCCAAATGGCTGGTAGGCGGGAGGTGTCATCTCGTTTATTCATGCTGTGTGGGCATTTTTCTATCTCTATGGCTTCTCTAATTATTCTGTTGTTGAAGTGTTCGGTTTTGGCAATAATTCTGATATTTTTAAAGTCAATCTCATGTCCTATGGCTTTGAGATGTTGGACCAGGAAAGAGGTCGGTTCTTCTTTTTTGATTGAGTTCTTATGTTCTTCAATGCGTGCACTTATTCTTCTGTTAGTTTGTCCAATGTATGTGGTGGGGCAGGCAGTGCAAGGGTGACTTGATTGGGTGGGGATGTGTTCTCATTGGTTGAGGGTTTGGCTGTGTTCTGATTGGCTGGGGGAGAAAACCCGAAAAACCAAAGATCCACATACAAATACCCGGGAAAACCTCAGAAAACATATGTGTGTGTGTGTGTGTGTGTGTGTGTGTGTGTGTGTTTTCTTAAGTTTTTGCGGGTACTTACATGTATGGTATTCAGCTTTGTTCGGGTATTTTCCCATGTCATTATAATTGTGCTTTTAAAGTTGTAGCAACATTTCAGCACAATCTCATCTGCCATCATCAGGCTTCTGTATTGTGTTTGTCTGTAAGTCATACTTTCACAGCCGTTTCAGTTTTAAATTTGGGGCTAGCCTATTGCTGTGCCAGAATGGTTTTTTCTTCATCCTGATTGGTTGGGAGTCTTGGTCTGTGTTTATTGGTCTTGGAGTTTGCTGTGTTCTGCTTGTTGGTGTTTCTAATATCTTCTGTTTTGTGGCTTTTTTTGTCTTGATTGGCTGGCAACATTGTGTTCCTGTATTGGAGGCCTTTAGTGCAGCTTGGCTCCAGGTAAATGGACGGCTATCATTTATTAGGAAGCTAGGTTTCATCTGGATGCCTGGTTGGGGTGTGTTTGAGCTGGAAGTATCAGGAGGAATCTGTTTGTGCCCAGGTGTTAGCCTGGCTTGTGGTGTGGAGATTTTTTTTGTTTGTGAGTGCAGGCTTCCAAATAATTGACAGTCTGGTGGAATCATCTCTTCTGTTCATGCTTTCAGGTCTTTTTTCAATCTCTATGGCTTCTCTGATGATTCTGTGGCTGGGATTTTCTATGGTGGCTAGGGTTTTGATGCCATTGAAATCGATGCTATGACCTGTTGCTTTCATGTGTTGGACTAGTGAGGAAATGTGTTCCACCTTTTTTACTGCATTTTTGTGTTCATCCAGGTGGGTACTTATTCTTCTATTGATCTGTCCAATGTATGTGGCAGGGCATGATGCACAGGGGACTTCGTGTATGCCTTGGTTTTCCAGATCAATTTTATCTTTGGGGTTTCTAAGGATGGCTGCTATTTTTCTGTCTGTTTTGAAGGCAGTCTTGATGTGATGTCTGTGTAGTATCTTACTAATTTTGTCTGTAGTACTTCTTATGTAGGGCAGGACAGCTGTTCCATAGGTCTGTTCATCTTCTAGGTCTCCATTATGTCTCAGTGTGTTTTTGTGGATCAAGCCAGTGAGTTTGCTTTTGTGGAAGCTGTTAGCTGTCAGTACTTTAGTCAGGGTGCATAGTTCAGTCTTTATGTGTGTCTTGTCTGCCAGGCGTTTGGTTCTGGTGATTAGTGTTTTGGCCAGGGGCTGGGTGGTGATGGGATTGGGCGTTGAGGTGTGTGTTTTCTTCTGGTATATGGTGTGTCCTAGTGTGCCATCAGTTTTTTTGTAGATTAGTACATCTAGGAATGGTAGTGCTGTTTGTTTCTGTTTCCATGGTGAACTTGATTTTGGGGTGTGCGTTGTTTAGGTGTTAGGAAATTGTTTAAGTTTTCTTTTCCATGAGGCCAAATCACAAATGTGTCATCGATGTATCTTAACCATAGTTTGGGTTTGTGGGTGGCATCTGGATTCGAATTCTTCCATGAACAGGTTTGCAATGACGGGTGACAGTGGTGATCCCATAGGGGCTCCTTCAATTTGCTTGTATCTTTGTCCTTTGTATATGAAATATGTGTTGGTTAAGCATTGTTCTGCGAGTTCTATGAGGTGTTTAGCTGGTTGGTATTTGTTTTTGATGATTTCAAGAGTTTCTTTTATCAGGACTTGAGTGAATAGTGAAACCATGTCAAAACTTACAAGCAGATCTTCTTGTTCCGCGTGTAGATCTTTGATCATTTCCAAGAAGTGGTATGAGTTTTGTACATGTGAAGCTGCTGCTTCAGCATGGGACTGTAGCTGCTTTGCTAAGTGTTTAGCTAGGTTTTGTAGTGGTGCTCCTCTGGAGCTGACTATGGATCTGAGAGGAATGCCTTATTTGCGTATTTTTGGGAGGCTGTATAGTTTGGGGCATCTTCCAGGATAAAGAAAAAAACCATTCTGGCACAGCATAGGCTAGCACCAAATTTAAAACAGAAAAGGCTGTGAAAGTCTGACTCAAAGACGAACACTATACAGAAGCCTGATAATGGCAGATGAGACTCTGCTGAAACGTTGCTACAACTTTAAAAGCACAACTATTATGACGTGGGAAAATACCCGAACTAAGCTGAATGCCATAAATGTAAGTACCCGTGAAAACTTAACATACATAGATACATACATACATACTATTATGTCCTGAGCATGGGCGCAAAGAACGGAGACGAGACATCGAATGGTGACTTCAACTCTTTATTGTGAAATAAGAACAGAGCAAATACTTGGGCAGCAGCAGCTCTTTTATAGAGCTGGCTGCTGTCAAAACAACCAATGATTTGAGCTTACCGCTTTCACAAGCGTCCAATCAGAGAGGCCCATTAACAGCCAATCAGACTGGCCAGAAATGACCAATCATGACTCGCTATTCACAGGCCAATGAGGAGTGCAGGATTACGAGCCTGCTGCAAAGTAAAGCTATTAGGGTTGTTACTGATGCGTTGGCTTAGTCCATAACACCTCCCCCCCCAGGTTCCATCTGAGGGGTGGGGTGACATATTCTCGTAAGTAGGCAGGTCGCTTTACCTGTCTGCTTGACCTGCACTGTTCCACCGGTTTCTGTCCTGGCTCTGGTTCTGGTAGGCTGCTAGCTGGGCTGGATGGTGAAAATGGTCCCGCTGTTCCTTTGAATGGCTCTGGGCTGTTCTCTCTGCTTCCACCAGTGCTGTCTTCCAGGTTCCCTGGATTTGTTTCCATCGCAGCGCTGTCACGCGGCGAGGCCACTCCCCGGCTCGGTTCTCCTTCTGGCGGTGAGTATCCCCTGGTTGGTTGTGTAGACTGCTGGGTTTTGATTGTTAAGTCATCTGTTATCTCTTTTTTGGCCTCCTCGATGTTCCTCCCCCCCCCAGTTAGAGATTCAGGGGCTGAGATTGGACTAGTCTGTAATGGAGTTGGTCTATGTGGCGCTTCCACATCTTACCATCTGAAGTTTGAAGGCGATAGGATCGGGGTCCCGTAAGTTGCATTATGGTAGCGGGGACCCACAATGGGTCACCCAAGAAGTTTTTCGCAAACACGGGGTCACCTTCCTGGAATGCCCAACACTTGCTGCTGGTTCCTGGGGGTTGTTCAGGCATGTAATTAGGGTGGAGGTGATTGAGATGTGAGCAAAGTTTCTGGCCCATCAGGAGTTCAGCTGGGGTTCTGTTCATGGTGCTGTTTGGGGTTATGTGTTGGAGTAGAAGCATCTGGTTTATTTTGTCATCAATGTCGCCGTGGTCCATTTTGTGCAAAGTGTTTTTTTACAAATTGAACCATTCGCTTAGCCCTACCATTGGCCGCAGGGTGAACTGGCGATGTTAAGGCATGGCGGATGCCCTGATCTGCCAGGTACTGTTTGAATGTGAGGGCAGTGAATTGGGGGCCATTATTGGAGACCAGGACATCCGGCAATCCGTGGGTAGTGAATAGCTTATTCAGTTTTTTAGTGACCGCCTCTGTGGTGGTGCTTTTCATCTTGTGGACCTCGAGCCAGTTAGAATAGGCATCCACTGTTAGAAGGAAAGTGTGTCCTCTTGTGGGTCCTGCAAAATCAATGTGGATATGGGACCAAGAGCCTCGAGGCGTTTCCCACTGAGTTGGGGGAGTTTTTGGAGGAGTAGAGTGAGTCTCCTAGCATTTGCTGCACTTTGCTACCGAGGTCTCTGTCTGTTTGTCTAACCCAGGCCACCATGCGTAACTCCTGGCCAATGCCTTCATCCACACGATGCCTGCATGTCCATCGTGCAACATTTTTAATACCTTATGTTTCAATTTCTCCAGGATTACAAATCTGTCTCCCCACAAGATGCAGCCCTTTTGGGAGAATAGTTCTGTCTGTCAATTTCTGAATGGCTTGAAAGTATTGTTGGGTGCGCTGACCGGCCAACCCTGTTCCACCCAGCTGAGGACTCGTGCCAAAACAGGGTCCTTTTTTGTTTCTGAGGCGATGTCTCGAGCGGTCAGTGGCGATTTAAGGGTTTCAATTTGCAATATGGCTAAGGTTGGAGCTGGGTCCTCTATGACATCTGGTAGTGGAGAGCGGCTCAAAGCGTCAGCGTGGGGAATGGTTTTCCCCGGGCGGTGTTGCAATCGGTAATCGTAGGTGGCTAAAAATTCCGACCAACGTGTCATTCTTGGTGATAAGATAATGGGGAGTTGGTTTGTTTCCCGCCAAAATACCAAGTAGCAGCTTGTGGTCTGTAATTATGGCAAGGGGTCTCCCATACACATATTAATGGAAACGTTTAATTGCGGATACAATAGCGAGAGCCTCTTTATCAAGTTGACTATAGTTCCTTTCAGTCTTAGACAAGGTTCTTGAAAAGAACACAATAGGTGCCTCATTCCCATTTGGTAGGACATGGCTTAAAATGGCTCCCACTCTGAATGGTGAGGCGTCACAGGTAATTGTTAAGGGTAGAGTCTCATTGTATTGCATCAATACAGCATCGGAGGTTCAGAGGTCTATTACTTGTTGGAATGCCCATTCTTCACGCCGTCCCCAGACCCAGGAAGCCTTTTTGTGGAGAAGTCTATGTAGGGGCTCGGCTACGGTTGCCTTCTGGGGCAAGAAGATGTTATAAAAGTTAATGAGTCCCAGGAAGGCTTGGAGGTCTGTCTTATTCCTAGGTCTCGGGGCATTTTTGATTGTGGTTAGTTTTTTTTCGGTGGGGTGGATTCCCTGTCTGTCGAGAAGGTATCCCAGGAACTCCACTCTCTCCATACAAAGTTGACACTTGTCCCTTTTTACTTTCAGGCCAGCGTCTTTAAATTTCTGAAGAACTTTTCTGAGTTGTTGTACTAATAACTCTTTAGTGGGGGCAGCTATTAAGACATCATTAAAATAAGGCATGAGGCCTTTTATGCCTTGTAATAGTCTCTCCATCAAACTTTGGAAAATGCCAGGCGCCACACTTACTCCGAATTGGAGTTTATTGCACTTGAAGGCGCCTCTATGTGTGACTATTGTCTGGGCTTCTGCAGTTGTCGCATCTACAGGTAGTTGCTGGTATGCCTGAGCTAAGTCCAATTTCGCAAATATTTTTCCACCATCCAGGGAGTGAAGAAGGTGTTGGACCACCGGTACTGGGTAAGCGCTCTGTTGAAGAGCATGATTTAGGGTGTCCCAGTAATCCCCACAAATTCTTAACGAACCATCTGGCTTCATGGGCATTACTATTGGAGTTTCCAGCGGGCATGGTCAATTAGTTCCAACACACCCTGGGCTATCAGTTTATCTGGCTACTCGTCGATCTTCAGCTTGAGGGCAAAAGGCACCCAACGAGGCTTAAGCCAAATGGGAGCTACATCGGGGCTGAGATTAAATGATACAGGGGTCCCCTTGTACTTGCCTAATGTTCCTGTGAACACGTCCTAGAATTCCTGGATGAGGGCCTCTTCCCAGTCGTCGCTTCTGGTTTGGTGTATGCTGGCTAGTTCAATCCCGAGTGGGGCGAACCACTGTAACCCGAACAAACTGGGCCGGTCACGATTGACGACAGTCAGGGGAAGCGTCGCAGTGCGGTCCTTGAAGGATACTTGGACATGGCTGGAACCGACAACCGGAATTCTGTTCCCTTGGTAGTCTTTTAGGATGATTCTTTGAGTGCTGAGGTCCTGGCGACAGATGGCAGGGATCAGCTGTTTGAGGGTTTTCCAGGAGACCAGCAATAGGGATGACCCCGAATCGACTTCCATCACGCACGGTTGATTCTGAATAGTGACCTTTACTCGGATCTTTCTTGCATCTAGTGATGAAGCGTGGCTGATAGTGATAGTTTGGTGTGCCTCTTCTTGTCTCATTGAAGAGGCAGGTGCTCGATTTCTGTAGTAGGAGTGGTTGTTCCATTGGTGGTTCAGGCGGTCCCGATTCTCAGGTGTTTTGCCTGTCTCCCGGCGGAGGTTGTTCTTCCTTCGGCTGGGACTGGACTCTCACTTGCTTCTGCAGACCTTCATGATGTGGCCTCTTTTCCCACAGGTATGGCAGAGTGCGTCGAGGAATTTGCAGTCCGATCGTGGGTGGTTTGCCCTGCAACCAGCACATTGGTCAGACGTCTCTGGTTCCTTTGCTCTCGTTCCAAACGGAGACGGTTGACTTCCTCTTCCTCATTGTCTGAGGATGACTCGAGGTCTTCGTGATGGGCAGTAATAGCGTGCTTCTCAGTGGCGAGCGGGCTATCGTTCGCGAGTTGGCAAAGCGGTGCGTTCGCTTGGCGCATTTGAGCGGCTGGCTTCCTGGTTGCTTCTGCGGCAGTAGCGTCGGCGATGACATCTGCAAGGCTGATGTCTCCTTTCGCCATGAGTTTACTCTGCGCTGTTGGTGCATCTAATCCCAGAACTATGCAGTCTCTCAGGGCTTCCTCGAGGTTTGAAAAACCACAAAGGCCTCCTAGGTTCCAGAGGTCGGCTACGAAATCTCCAACGCTCTCATTCTTCCATTGGTCCCTCTGGTAAAACTCGTGTCTTCGTATCAGTGTAGGTACTGTGGGTGTGTAATGGGCCCGGAGGATCGGGGCGAGGTTATCCCAATCCATGGTCTTCACTTCCGCCGGTTTGGCAAGTGCTTTAGCCATTTTAAAAACGGCAGGGCCGCAGTGAGTCAGGAACACCGCTCGTTTCTTGCCAGGCGTATCATCTTTTAAATTGTTGGTCTCTAGGAACATCTGGAAATGATCTATATACGAGTCCCAGTCTTCGGTTGCTGGGTCAAATGGAGTGGGTGGTATGGCGCCACTGGTCATTTTGCCGTTTGTTGCATGCGCTCTTCAGCCACGTGCTCTGTCTTGTTCTATGAGTACTTAATCAGCTCTATCGTCTCCGCATCCCATCCTCGTCGCCAGTGTTACGTCCTGAGCATGGGCACAAGGAACGGAGATGAGACATCGAACGGTGACTTCAACTCTTTATTGTGAAATAAGAACAGAGCAAATACTTGGGCAGCAGCAGCTCTTTTATAGAGCTGGCTGCTATCAAAACAACCAATGATTTGAGTTTACCCCTTCACAAGCGTCCAATCAGAGAGGCCCGTTAACAGTCAATCAGACTGGCCAGAAACGACCAATCACGACTCGCTATTCGCGGGCCAATGAGGAGTTCAGGATTACGAGCCTGCTGCAAAGTAAAACTATTTAGGATTGTTACTGATGCATTGGCTTAGTCCATAACACATACATACATATATATGGATCTTTGCTTATGCAGGTTTTCTCCCGCATAATATTGGAAGTATTTTGGTGACATTTTGATGAAATCTCATTCGTCATCTTCAGGCTTGTGTCTTCGGCTTTGTGCTTCTTGGAGTAATGTCAGCTTGCAGCTGTTTTTCTTTTATTTATATTACTCCAAGAAGCACAAAACCAAAGACACAAGCCTGAAGATGACGAATGAGATTTCGTCGAAACGTCGCCAAAATACTTTCAATTTTACATGGGAGAAAACCCGAATAACCAAAGATCCACATACAAATACCCACAAAAACCTCAGAAAACACATATGTGTGTGTGTGTGTGTGTGTGTGTGTGTGTGTAAGTCTCCTTTTATCATTATTTTTCTTACAATCATTTCACTGAGAGAAAACATGAACACTGAAGAACAAGTGGTATATTTCATAATCACATCTTACAGGCACATACATTTGGTGTTTTAAAAAATAATTAATATTTGCATATTTAGAATGCATAAAGCTTGAGGTAATTTGGATACTAATGCTTTTTTGAGGCATGAAGTAAAGTATTCAACTGTCAACATTTCGAACTGTGAGAATGTTCTACAAGACCGAAATTCAAATGCTTTATTAACAGGGTGAATCTTTCAAATAACATCTGTTGAAATAATCACACTGTCAGTAATACATAAGAACAGAATGACATTTTCCATCATCACCTTCCTCCAGAATCATCACTCTGTTTTTGAAAATCAACTTATAGTTATGTGTTCATTTTTCACCGTAATTTCTTACCACCTTGGAAATGTTATGGAAACCTATGATATCAATATTGAAGAATAAAGAAATAATGATCTCTAGAATCCAATCCATAAAAAACAATCAGAAATTTAGTCTCCGAACAGTAGGCAGGTTCCAGTTCCTTGGTTTCCGATAGGACTGTGTATTGTACTTGGAAGAAATTTACAGAATTGGGATAGGCATTTTTCTAAGAAGTAACTACATTTTTGGTTGGAGTGATGAATGTTTTAGGGGTCATTGAACTGCTAGTCTAATGAACAGAGATTCATTCTGTTTCAAATGTCATTTTTAATACTTAATCATTTGTGTCAGAAGGACTATTGTTTCATTATAGTCACTCAAAAACATAAAAGTCTTGATTTATTTTCTTATTTTTACTGAACGCAGACTCAGCTAATGTCTTTTACTTACCAGCCTGAAAGATCTGAGTTATTCTGCTTACCTGGCTATAATGCTGGAGAGCACAATTTGAAGAGGAATTTTAAAAACCCACACCCAAACCCAAATAAACACAAGCATCTAACTTTTTAAAACTCTTCTGAGTTACAGATGCATGCATGCCTCCATTGTAATTAAAATGACTGTATGGTTAGTCCTCAACTTAAAAGAGTTCTTTTAGTGACCATTCGAAGTCATAACAGCATTGGAAAAGTGACTTATGACCACTTTTCACACTTACAACCTCCATTTCTCATGCTTACAACCATTTCAACCTTTCCATGTTCACATTGATCAAAATTCAGACACTTGGCAATTGACTCTTATTTATGACAGTTACCATGTCCCAAGGTCATTTAATCACTTTTTGGGACCTTCCAACAAGCAAAGCCAATGGGGAATCCAGATTCACTTAACAACCATGTTACTAACTTTACAAATTCAGTGATTCACTTAACAACATGAAAGGCCATAAAATGAGGCAAAATTCACTTAATAACTGTCTTGCTTACCCACAGAAATTTTCAGCTGTTGCGGTCATTAAGACAAGGACTATTCTTATATTAAAGATCATAACATATAAGCATCATGTACGAAGCATTAATAGACTAAACTGCAAATGGGATTAATGACACTGTCAAACAGGTCAATTTATTTACACAAATATTTATACTAATTTATAGAATGGTCAGGAACCTTTCTGAAAATGCATTAGTACATAAGAGAAGATTGCTAATAGTATATTTCACTATTCTTCTCCTAGATAACTGAACTTTTTTCCCTCCCCACTTCTAGTTTTACTATAAAGGTTTTAGACAAAAATTCAGTAAGCTATCTGTTATTTTTCTCTTTTGTCACTTCTGATCAGTTATCTTTTTTTCTCTGTACGGTTTCTGTTGTGAATTAATAAAAGTACTTGAATAAAGATTATTAAGAGCTTGAAGTAAAGTGCAGGGTTCTGGCCCTGCACTTCTGATTGGCCGATAATAGCGACATCAAATTGGTCCGTTCAGGAGAATCTGATTGGCTATTAATGAGCCTCTCCCATTGGTTAATGAAGCTAGCGCTCCCTGTGTTTTCATTGGTTAAATACTCAAGAGCTTGCCTATATAAAGGGGCCATTGCGGCCATAGAGCTGAGCTGTTACACATGTAAATAAAGAGTTTGAAGTTCACTGTTCACCGGCTCGTCTCCTCCTTAGCGCCCATGCACAGAACATAACAATGGCGATGAGGATGGGATGTGGAGACGTCAGAGCTGACTGAACGACGAAGAACGATAACAGAGCACGTGGCTGAAACGCACCAATGGCGGAACCATGTCCGGCAGCGTCATACCACCTGCTCCATTCAACCAGGCGCAAGAAGACTGGGACTTCTATATGGATCATTTCCAGATGTTTCTGGAGACCAACAATTTGAAGGATGCCACTACCGGAAAGAAACGGGAGGTATTCCTAACTCATTGCGGGCCGACCGTATTCAAGATGGCCAAGGCACTAGCGAAACCGGCAGAAATAAAGTCTATGGACTGGGATGTCCTCGAACCCCTGCTGAGGGCCCACTATGCACTGACTGTGCCAACGCTCGTTAGAAGGCATGAATTTTACCAGAGAAGTCAGCGGAAGGGCAAAAGTGTTGCTGATTTCATAGCGGATCTCCGGAATCTGGGAGGCCTATGCAAGTTTGCCAACCTAGAAGAAGCCCTGAGAGACCGAATAGTTCTGGGATTAGATGCTCCAGGCACACAGAGTAAGCTGATGGCGAAAGGCGACATTAGCCTTAAAGATGCCATCGCTGAAGCTACTGCAGCAGAAGCAACCAGGAAGTCGGCTGCCCAAATGCGCTGCACCCACGCCCCGCTTTGCCAACTCGCCTGCGAAATTTCACCCCAGTCAGAAGGACAGCCTATGACAGCCCACCACAAGGACCTCGAATCATCATCAGAAAGCGATGAAGAAGAAGTCCACCGACTTCGGTCCGAATGAGACCAACGCCAGAGATCGCAGTACCAATGCGCTGGTTGTGGAGCAAGCCACCCCCGGTCAGAATGCAAATTCCTCGACGTGCTCTGCCATGTGTGCAGGAAAAGAGGCCATATCGGATGGGTCTGTAGAAGCAAGCTAGGACCCAGCCAGCCCTCGAGGGGAGCTAACTATCACCAACTGACACGAAGCCGTCCTGTAAAGTGAGAACCCATGAACCACCAATGGAACAACCACTCCTACAGAAACAAAACCCTAAACCACTCAACGAAGCGAGAAGAGGCTCACCAAACTATCACGATCAGTCACGCCTCATCTCTTGATGCCAAGAAGATCTGTGTGAAAGTGGCCATCGAAAACCAGCCCTGCCTGATGGAAGTCGATTCGGGATCGTCCCTCTCGATGGTTTCCTGGAAGACCCTCAAGCAGCTCATCCCTACTGTCCGGAGGCAAGACCTCAGATTCCAAAGACTCATACTCAAAGACTGTCAAGGAAATTGAATTCCGGTCATTGGATCCAGCCGAGTCTGGGTATCGTTTAAGAACTGTACAGCATTCCTACCCCTGACTGCAATCGACAGGGATCGGCCTAGTTTGTTAGGCCTCCAATGGTTTGCTCCACTCGGAATTGAAGTAGCTGGCATTCACCGAACCTGCAGCAGCGACTGGGAAGAGGACCTCGTCCAAGAATTCCAGGACGTCTTTGCAGAAAAACTAGGCGAGTACAAGGGGACCCCGATATCATTTAACCTCAATCCCGAAATAGCTCCCATCCGCCTTAAGCCTTGTCGAGTTCCATTTGCCCTTAAACCAAAGATTGACAAGCAGCTTGATAAATTAATAGCCCAGGGTGTGTTAGAACCAACCGATCACTCTCCCTGGGAAACCCCAATCGTGACACCCATCAAGCTGGATGGATCGATAAGAATTTTTGGGGATTACTGAGCCACCCTGAACCACGCCCTTCAACAAAATGCTTACCCGGTACCGGTGGTGCAACACCTGCTCCATTCCCTGGGGGGGCAGAAAAGTCTTCGATAAACTAGACTTAGCCCAGGCATACCAACAACTGCCTGTAGACAAAACAACGGCAGAGGCCCAAACGATCGTTACGCACCAAGGTG
This sequence comes from Hydrophis major, assembly GCA_033807585.1. Classification (NCBI taxonomy): domain Eukaryota; kingdom Metazoa; phylum Chordata; class Lepidosauria; order Squamata; family Elapidae; genus Hydrophis; species Hydrophis major. Next base: position 139,966,656 of record CM066329.1, on the reverse strand, counting down.
TGTTTAAATGTAACCGACTCCAGTTCGGAGTAAGCGTAGCCCTGGGAATCTTTCAAAGTTTGATGGAAAGACTATTACAAGGGATAAAAGGCGTTGTCCCATATTTTGATGATGTGTTAATCTCTACCCTGACTCAGAAAATACAAAAGGATCGCCTGGGGTTGGTTCTCCAGAGATTTAAAGACTCAGGTCTCAAAGTTAAAAAAAAAACAAGTGTCAACTATGTACAGATCATGTAGAATTTTTAGGATATTTAATTGATAGTCAAGGCATTCACCCCACCGATAGCAAACTTAGGGAAATCAAAAACGCCCCAAAACCCCGAAATAAGGCCGACTTCCAGGCTTTTCTAGGCCTTATCAATTTTTATAACATTTTCCTGCCTCACAAAGCAACCGCAGCCGAACCCCTACATCGTTTGTTGGACAAAAAAGCAACCTGGGTATGGGGACACAGAGAGGAACAGGCATTTCGACATGTGAAAAATTTATTGACTTCTGATGCTGTTTTGATGCAGTATGAGACTTTGCCTTTAACGATCATGTGTGATGCATCACCATTCGGAGTGGGCGCCATTTTGAGCCACGTTTTGCCAAACGGTAGTGAAGCCCCTGTTGCCTATTTCTCAAAGACGTTATCAAAAGCAGAATGCAATTACAGTCAAATTGATAAAGAGGCCCTTGCTATTGTATCTGCTGTTAAGAGATTTCATGAATATGTGTATGGCCAAGCCTTTACTATAGTGACCGACCACAAACCTTTGCTGGGAATAATAGCGGGAGATAGGCCAACACCTTATATATTATCTCCCAGAATGACTCGCTGGTCAGAATTCTTGGCTGCATATAATTACAAGTTACAACACCGCCCGGGGAAGGCCATTCCCCAAGCTGACGCATTGAGCCGTGCACCACTTCCGGAGACCATTGATGACCCCACTCCAACAGTTACAACACTGCAGATCGAGACACTTTGAACACTGCCACTAACAGCTCGAGATATCACGATTGAAACAAAACATGACCCCATTTTAGCACGAGTCCTCAGTTAGGTCGAGCGCAGATGGCCATTGGACCAGATACCTGACGACTACGTCCCATTCAAGAATTGACAAATGGAACTATTTTCCCAGAAGGGCTGCATTATCTGGGGTGATAGAGTCATTGTCCCAGAGCGGTTACGAGCGATACTAAGAACCTTGCACGATGGCCACCCCGGCATCGTATGCATGAAAGCCCTCGCACGAAGCTATGCGTGGTGGCCGGGTATCGACAAGCAGATCGAGAATGGATAAAAGCTTGTCACAAATGCCAGGAAGTAAGCAACGCCCTCCGAAAGCAACCCCGACTGAATGGGAAACACTGAGGGGACCATGGTCCCGTATTCATCTGGACTTTGCGGGACCTACCAAAGGACACACATTTTTATTAACGGTGGATGCCTACTCGAACTGGCTTGAAATCCATGAGATGAGAAATACAACAACCGAATCAGTCATCAGGAAACTAGACAGACTATTTGCAACACACAGATTACCAGACATTCTGGTATCCGACAACAGGCCCCAATTTACCGCGCTGTCCTTTGAACAGTACTTGGCAGACCACGGTATTCGCCATGCACTGACTTCGCCAGCGCATCCTGCAGCCAACGGAAGGGCCGAGCACATGGTACAATTCGTCAAGAAAACCTTGCATAAAATGGACTATGGCGATATAGAAGACAAGATTAACCGGATATTCCTTTTGCAGCATATCACTCTGCACAGCGTCACCAACAAAACTTCCGCCGAGTTATTGATGGGGCGGAAGCTCCGCTCCCACCTTGACCATCTGCACCCATCATATGAACCTGAAAAACCACACAGATCCAACGGGAAATGCCGTAACTTCCAGGTAGGCAGCTTGTTTTTTGCTAGGAACTTTTCAGGTGATCCATTGTGGGTGGAGGCAACTGTAGTCCAAGTAACCGGCCCCAGATCGTACCACGTGAGATGTCGCGACGATTGAATATGGAAGCGCCATATTGATCAGCTGCATTCAAGGCTACAGTTGGGGATCTCCGACTCCCCTGACTTTCAAACCGAGGAGGGAGGAGATACCGAGGAAGCTAAATTTGAAACGGCAGAAAGCTTAAGCGGAAATAATGACTGCTCAGAGGCAACACGTGAAGAAGGATCAGAGATGAGGGTGAGCTCGCCTCAAGGAGATGCCAAGAACATTAGCGGCAATGAAAATTTGAATATAGAACTGGAGGCACCCTCTTCACCAGATAACGTCCTACCCCAACAAGACTGTAGCCAAATACCGGGAGAACAACATAAATCAAGGAGACAATCAAAACAACCTGCCTACCTCAAAGACTACATGACCGCACCCCTTAAACGGAACCCGGGGGGAAGGAGTTTTGTGAATTAAGAAAAGTACTTAAACAAAGATTATTAAGAGCTTGAAGCAAAGTGCAGGGTTCTGGCCCTGCACTTCTGATTGGCCGATAATAGCAACATCGGATTGGTCCGTTCAGGAGAAGTAGCATGAAATTGTGACCCCAAAAGTTTCAATTCTCTTTGCAAAAGGTTTTGGAGCATGTTGTGAATGTATAAAGTTTTAATAAAGCGTGAGCTTGGAGTAAAGTGCAGGGTTCTGGCCCTGCACTTCTGATTGGTTGTTAAACGGCCGGATCAGATTGGCCTGCTCTGGGGAATCCGATTGGCCCTTAACAGAGAGTTCCTATTGGTTATGAGAGCTAGCGCTCCTCGTTGGTTATTGGTTAATAGTTACAGGGTTTGCCTATATAAGGCGGGTTAAAACTGCTATAGAAGCTAAAAGTCACTATGTAAATAAAGAGCTGAAGTTCACCGTTCAGAGGCTTGTCTCCATTCTTTCTCGCCCATGCTCCAAACATAACACTGACGAAGAGGATGGGATGTGGAGACATCTGAACCAACGAAACTTCGAAGAACACCGAGCACGTGACAGACGATGCTGCACAACAGAACCATGTCCGTCGTCGTCATACCACCCACTCCGTTCGATCCAGTACAGGAGGACTGGGAGTCCTACATGGATCGCTTCCAAATGTTCTTAGAAACCAACAACTTAAAGGACGCCACACTAGGAAAGAAACGGGCGGTGTTCCTAACGCATTGCGGTCCAACCGCATTTAAGATGGCTAAAGCACTAGCAAAACCCCGAGAAGTGAAGGCGATGGATTGGGACGACCTCGAACCTCTCCTATGAGATCACTACGCACCGACTGTGCCTACGCTCGTGAGACGGCACAAGTTTTATCAGAGGAGCCAGCGAAAGAGAGAAAGCATGGCCGACTTCATAGCAGACCTCCGAAATTTGGGAGGCCTCTGCGGATTCACCGATTTAGAAGAAGCACTAAGAGATCGCATAGTTCTGAGACTAGATACACCAGGCGTTCAAAGCAAGCTGATGGCGAAAGGCGACATCAGCCTTGCCGACGCCATCGCCGATGCTACTGCAGCAGAAGCAACCAGGAAGTCGGCTGCACAACTACGATGAAACCGCACTCCGGTACCACCACCAACAAGCGACATTTTATCCAGGTCAGAAGGGCAGCTTGCAACAATGCACCACGAGGACCTCTCTTCGTCGTCAGACAGCGATGAAGAAGGGGTCCATCGACTGCGGTCTGACCAGGACCACCACCCGAAGCCTTTACACCCTTGCGCTGGCTGTGGGGCCAACCATGCCAGGTCCAAATGCAAATTCCATGACACGCTCTGCCATGAGTACAGGAAGCGAAGCCACATCGGACGGGTCTGCCGAAGCTTACCAGGACCCGGCCAGGCCTCAAAAGGGACTAACTATCGCCAATCGACAGGAAACCGTCCTGTACGGCGAGAACCAGTAAACCACTCCTACAGAAATCAAGTTTTGCAGAGAGAAGAGGCTCACCATACTATCACTATCGGTCACGCCTCAGCTTTAGACACCAAGAAAATACGAGTCACAGTAGCCATCGAGAACCAGCCTTGCCACATGGAAGTCGACTCGGGATCGTCCCTCTCGATGGTGTCCTGGAAGACCCTTAAACAACTCATCCCCACGATTCAGCGCCAAGATCTCCGCTTCCAAAGACTCATCCTCAAGGACTATCAAGGGAATCGAATCCCCGTCGTTGGTTCCTGCCGAGTCCGAGTCTCCTTGAAGAAGCACACAGCGTACTTACCACTAACTGTCATCGATAGAGACAGGCCTAGCCTACTAGGCCTCCAATGGTTCGCGCCACTTGGCATTGAAGTGGCCGGCATAAACCAAGTCAGCGGAAGTGATTGGGAGGAGGACCTCATCCATGAGTTCAGGGACATCTTCGCGGACAGCTTAGGTGAGTACAAGGGGACCCCAATTTCGTTCAGTCTAGACCCAAAGATAGCTCCCATCTGACTTAAGCCCCGTCGAGTTCCGTCTGCCTTAAAGTCGAAAATCGACGAACAACTCGACAAACTGATAGCTCAGGGGATGTTAGAGCCCATCGATCACTCCCCCTGGGAAACCCCAATCATAACACCCATTAAGCCAGACAGGTCGATCCGAATTTGTGGGGACTACCGGGCCACTTTGAACCACGCCCTACAGCAGAATGCATATCCAGTGCCGGTGGTGCAGCATCTCCTCCACTCCCTGGGGGGTGGGAAAGTCTTCGCTAAATTAGATTTAGCTCAGGCATATCAGCAACTACCTGTTGATGAAAAGACAGCACAGGCACAAACTATTGTGACGCACCGAGGTGCCTTTAAATGTACCCGGCTTCAATTCGGAGTAAGTGTAGCCCCGGGGATTTTTCAGAGTCTTATGGAGAGGTTATTACAAGGGATTAAGGGCGTGGTCCCTTATTTTGATGATGTATTAATTGCGGCCCCTATGAAAAAAATCTTACAGGACCAGTTAAAATTAGTCCTAAAAAAATTCCAAGAGGCCGGTCTTAAAGTAAAAAAACGCAAATTTAATTGTGTACTGACAGTGTTGAGTTTTTAGAGTACCTAATTGGTAGCCAGGGTATTCACCCTACTGAAAGTAAACTCAGGGTGATAAAAAATGCTCCCAGGCCACGAAACAAGGCCGATCTCCAGGCGTTCCTAGGCCTCATCAACTTTTATAATGTATTTTTACCGCATAAAGCAACGGTCGCTGAACTCTTACACCGGTTGTTAGATAAGAAAGCAAATTGGTTATGGGGTCACCGAGAAGAACAGGCGTTCCGCAACGTGAAAAAACTGCTCACTTCTGACTCTGTACTCATGCAGTATAACGAGACTTTGCCGTTAAATATAACATGTGATGCTTCGCCTTTCGGAGTGGGCGCCATTTTGAGCCATGTACTGCCTAATGGGAATGAAGCCCCTGTTGCATATTTTTCAAAAACACTTTCAAAAACTGAGCGAAATTATGGACAAGTCGATAAAGAAGCCCTCGCAATTGTGTCAGCCGTTAAAAGATTCCACGAGTACGTGTATAGCCGGGCTTTTACTATCGTGACTGACCACAAACCATTATTGGGGATAATAGCCGGAGATAAGCCGACTCCCTACATATTATCCCCTAGGATTACTCGATGGTCAGAATTCTTAGCTGCTTATAACTATCAGCTGCAATACTGCCCGGAGAAAGCCATTCACCATGCCGATGCATTGAGCCAAGCACCGCTTCCAAAGACTCTCGACGATCCTGCACCAATGGTAACCACGTTGCAAATTGAGGCACTCAACTCGCCGCCATTAACCGCCCGAGATATCGCGAGAGAAACCAAATGTGACCCCACCTTAGCGCGAGTCCTAAGCTGGGTAGAACGCGGATGGCCATTGGACCAATTATCAGATGACTTCAAACCATTTAAGACTCGACAAACTGAGTTGTTCTCCCAAAAAGGCTGTGTCCTCTGGGGTGATAGAGTCATTATCCCAGAATGTCTCCAGAAAGCGCTTCTGAGAACCTTGCACAATGGCCACCCCGGCATCGTGCGAATGAAAGCCCTAGCGTGAAGCTATGCATGGTGGCTGGGTATTGACAAGCAAATCGAACATTGGGTTAAAGCTTGTCCAAAATGCCAGGAAGTGAGCAACGCCCCACCTAAAGCCATTCCTACTGAATGGGAGACACCACGCGGACCCTGGTCCCGAATTCACTTGGACTTCGCGGGGCCGACCAAAGGCCACACCTTTCTACTAACCGTCAACGCCTATTCAAATTGGCTCGAGATTCATTGCATGACGACTACAACCTCCGAGGCAGTTATCAAAACCCTGGAAAGACTATTTCAACCCACGGACTACCAGACGTCCTGGTATCTGATAATGGTCCCCAATTTATAGCACTGTCATTCAAGCAGTACCTCGCTGACCGCGGCATTCGACATGCATTCACCTCGCCTGCGCACCCTGCGACCAGTGGCAAAGCAGAACCCATGGTACAATTTGTGAAGAAAACTTTACAGAAGGTAGACTACGACAACATTGACGACAAGATCAATCGAATCCTTTTTTTACAACACATCACACCACACAAAACTCCCGCCGAACTGCTAATGGGACGAAAACTCTGCTCCCACTTCGACCGTTTACACCCAGCTTACAAACCGGAAAAACCACTAGGATCCAGCGGTCGCTGTCGTGCCTTCCAGGTAGGAGATTTGGTATACGCTAAAAAGCTATCAGGTGACCCATTGTGGGTGGAGGCGACAGTAGTTCGTGTAACCGGCCCAAGATCCTACTTTGTACAATGCCTTGACGATAGACTATGGAAACGCCATATCGATCAATTACGATTGCGGCTTCCGGCGGGCAGTCCTGAACTCCCCTATGACCAGACTGAGGGGGGGGAGGTACGGAAGAAGATGAATTCCAAGAAGAAGAAAACCCGTTCGAAGGGAACGACGGTATAATAGAGACTCAGGAAGTGGAACCAAAGAGGGAAACAGTTGAACCTCAGGGAATTACAGAGAACATGGGCAACGATGGGGAAATGAACTCTGAACCAGAAACAGCCCCACTGCCAAACAACGATCTACCTCAGCGTGATTGCAGCCAAATGACACAGCGAAAATCAAAGAGACTAATAAATCAACCGTCCTACCTAAAGGACTATGTAACTGCGCCCTGCAAACAGAAGCCAGGGAGAAGGGGTGTTGTGAATGTATAAAGTTTTAATAAAGCGTGAGCTTGGAGTAAAGTGCAGGACTCTGGCCCTGCACTTCTGATTGGTTGTTAAACGGCCAGATCGGATTGGCCCACTCCGGGGAATCTGATTGGCCCTTAACAGAGAGTTCCTATTGGTTATGAGAGCTAGCGCTCCTCATTGGTTATTGGTTAACAGTTACGGGGTTTGCCTATATAAGGCGGGTTAAAACTGCTATAGAAGCTAGAAGTCACTATGTAAATAAAGAGCTGAAGTTCACCGTTCAGAGGCTTGTTTCCATTCTTTCTCGCTCATGCTCCAAACATAACAGAGCAGAGGATCTCGCACCTCTACAGGCCTCCATTTTCCCCAGCAAAGTCTTTTGATGCAGAGACTGGCAGCCTTTGGGGATGCAATGTCATGCTTCTTCAGATTCAACATGGCTGCCCAGTGTTCCAAAAGCAGATTAGGTGTCCTGCATAGGCAGCCTTGGTGAGTCAGCCAGGCTGAGCAGGGCTCTGTCTCTGGTGTTACTGCTTCGCTATTGGTGCTTCAGGAACAGGCAAAGAAACTGTGATAGAGCAGCTGGAAAGGAAACAGCCCTCCCAAGCTCCATTTTCACTGGCAGAGAGTTGCAGGAGGCTGTTGCAGCTAAAAAACGGAGATCGGGGAGCCCGTTTTCTATGGCAGAAGCACCGCTGGTTGACCCTGTTTCCAGCACAGCCCCATGGGCCAGATCTAAGCATACCACAGGCTGGATTCAGCCTGTGGGCCTTTAGTTTGACACCCCTATTTTAGTATATTGCCCTAATATTCAATTTTGTACTAATAGTCCTTTATGCAACATATTTCTATTGTCTTTACTTATAATTTTAATCCCTTTCAGAAAATATATATATATATTTTCAAAATTTGGTAAGGCTCCCTGAGAAACTTGTTTAGAAAATCAGCTTATAAACATTTTATACTTTAACCAAATTCTGATCAACATTCATAAGTACACCTACAACATAGGCAAGAGTAAATACAGTAAATAACTGCAATTGAAAACAAAATCATTTTGCATTCATTGTTCAAGCATGCATTGATAACTTAAGTACCATTTTTCTTGATTTTTTTTAGAAACATCATTGATGTTTACAGGCTATTTATCTCTATGCCTACAAAACCAGCTTGCCCTGACAGATAGTGGTACCGCTGCCCTATGCCAGGTCCATAGATCCTCAAGGTCTCCACAGAGATACAATATTCATACTAAGTAGTTGGATTGCCTGGTCTTTGGGAGATCAATTGTGAGATTATCATAGATTCTGCCCTGATCCTATGAAGATTTCCTCGGCACAACAGTTCAAAAATGGGGATTGCCTTTTAGTGTTTCTAGACATGTTAAGTTTGGAACATGAGGGGTCAGGTTGAGGTGGGGGAATGAATGGAATTTTCCTGGAAGCTGCTGATTAATTGATTGCTGTGAATGGTGTTATTACTTTGATTGAATAGCCTCATCTGCTTGTTGTGTGTGGCCTGAATCAGGTAACTGGCTAGGTTGTAGAATGTATCCAGTTCTATTGATTGGTTGGTAACTCATTTATCTGAGTACCAGGCTTCCAGGAATTCTTTGGCTTTTCTGTTGTTTGTGTGATTATTATTATTATTATTTTTTAGTGTTTTTATAGTAAATTGTATGACCTGCATGGCATGGGTGGATTTTAAGACATCATTATTTTAGTTCTTTATTTCAGTTATGTACCACTTAATTTTTTTAAATATAGCTAGCTCCCTGTTTTTCCTAGGTACTTAACCAATTGCAATCCCAGTTGTTAATTATAGAAATAGTCTTATATATACTCTGTCTTGGTGAGGCATGCAGTCTTTTGGTTTGCACAGAATTCTTGAGCTACATCTGATCGAAAAAAAATCCATAAGATACATACAAAATAGATACATATATTACATAAATATGTAATATACAGTAGTTATATCTCCCACTGCCAATTTGTAAGTAATCTACATTCCATTATCATTTAAAAATAAATATTATATGGTTTATAGCCTGTCTTTCATTCAAGAGAAAAGCATATAAACTGCTTCCTCCTCCTATTTGAAGTAGGTCAGGCTGAGGTGAGAGAAAGTGACTAGTCTTCCGATTATTGGGGGGGGGGGTTCTCAAATTTTATTCCACTCCATTAACCATTAGAGTACCTCTACTACTTGTATTAAATTATCCACACTTAGTTCATTATTTCATTCTAAACACTATGTCAGTATAATCTAGTAGTTAAAGTCCTGGGCTAATTCAATCAAAACTCAGGTTAAACTCTGCCCTTAACCACCAAAACTCACCAGATTTCTTTCCACCCTGTTTATTAGACAGGATTGTTAGATTAAAAATGGGAGGATAATATGTACTTTGTACTTCTGGAGGAAATGGGAATAATACAGGATTTCATTTCATGTATTAATTTTGTATTAAGCTTATACTACAATGCATGCCCTGGAACCAACTATGTTTCTTCTCTCCTATGCTTAATATACAATTGCAAGATCCACTCTTTGTAAAATGCTTCTAAGAGGAATATTTTAACAGTCTGATATAGAAGTGAGTTTAGTCTTGATTTTTTTTCATAATACAGGAAAACAAGCCTTCAGCTATTATTCAAAATTGAGGATTTCGTAAAAAAGATTAAAGGCATTTATTTTTTAAAAAGATATTTTCGATGGTGTTCTGCTGTGGAACTAGTATGAGAATTAGTTTCATTTTATTCTATAGGGAAAGTACAAAAAACATGAATAGATGCATAGTGTTAACAAGAGTCAGCTTTTAAAATTATAAGACTATAAGCAGTGCCAATTATAAGACTATAAGCAGACCCAATCTACCCATCTCTTCTCATGGTAGCCAACCAACCGCACAAGGAAGCCTATTAGTCTCCCAGCAAATGGCTTTCAGAGTAGTCAAACTGCCATGCATAATTCTGTATACTTCAATCCTGTCCCTTCTCATTCTTCTCTTTTCTAAACTAAAAAGGCCCAAATATTGCAATTTTTCCTCATGGGATTTTAATAATTTTATATATCCTACTGCGAAGAGATTTTATATATCCTACTGCGAAGAGATTGCCACAATAAAAAGTATTACAAAAGGAACTAATAAAAAGTACAGAACAGGAAAAATAGAAACAAAAAATAAAAGAATAAAGTAAAGGGGGAAAAAAGCAGTTAACAAGCAATTTCCCAAAGCGATTAGAAAAGGAAATATGTGAAGCCAGTGTCCTTTAGAAAATGCTGGCCATGATTTGAGCAAAAAGATGGCTATTCCCTCAGCTCCCAGAGCATTTAACCCACCAGAAACTGCTGTCTTGCAGTCTCCTCATGAGCAGCAACTCTCTGGAGCACTTTCTTTCAAGTCCTCTCCTTGTAAAGAGAGGAATTACAAAGAGACTGTCTTCTCTTCATTCTACTACAATCATTGGCTTTGATTGTCACAGAACCATCTTCAGATTATAATTTCTTCCCCAGAAGTCCAGGAAATTGCTCCATCCCCTTGATAATCTTAATTGCCCTTCTCTGAATCTTATCTAGCTCCACTATATCCCTTAAAAAAAAAGTTCAGTACTGTACACCAGATTCCAGATACAGTTTTACTGTTGATTTATATAAGGGAGTTATTGTATCTTTATTTTTAATACTGTTTATAATGTATCACTGCCCTTTTTTTTTTAGCAGATGCATACTTTTACATAGTAAAAATCAGAATATTTGTTCTCATTCTATTATTTTGAAATAGTGATTTTAACCAATGTAAATCAATGTAATCAATGTAAATAGAACTTAATTTTTTGAAATATAGTAAGTGAAAAATACAATTTGTTAAAAAAAATAAAGTAGTTTCTGTTAGGAATAACAAGGTTACCTAACGTAGTTTGGGTAAAATAATATATATAAGCTATGATTGTAAGTTTAAGTGTGTGTCACTTTAAACAGCAAAGCATGTAATTTTGGGTGCAGTTGTAAAACCGCCATAAGAGGGAGCAAGAGAACCTGCTAGCTTACTGTATTGCTGGATTGGATGCTGGATTGATGGTTTGATAACTGTGTATTCCCTGCTGCTGAAGGAAAAAAAGGTGGTTTGACTTCTTTATATCCTACTGCGAAGAGATATATTACTGGACTGATATTTGTAAGTTCACTGACCTCTTTTTCGACACTGGACTTTGCAACTAAATAATTCCCGGATGGACTGAACTAGTAAATGATATATGGATTGTTTTGACTATGCTAAAACTCTTACTGGAATAAACTATTTAATTAGCACAGTGTATCTGTTTTACTGAGTGTAAGCTACAAAAAAAAAACACATTTATCTCACATATTTGCCTGCCTGCCTGACTGCCGTGCAGATTCTGCTAGGGTGTATCCCTAACAGTTTCTGCCCAGAGTCACATTGTGTAAGATTGAGAGACATATAAACGTGATTAATAAATAAACAAGAAAGGATATGTCCCACAATAGGTTAAAAATATCCACCATGCATTCCAGTGAATGGGATAGGCATTAAGAGAGCACATCTGAATTAAAATAGAGGACAGATTTAAAAAAAAAAAAAAAAAAAAAGCTTTTGTTGGTATGTTGCCCAATGAAATAAAATATATAGCTCATCCTTTCCTAAAGCAAATTGTGGTTCTTTCATATAGGCATGAAATAGTACTGATGGGGGACTTTAATTGCCTTGATATCTGTGGGAGACACACTGCCAAGGATGATTTTTCCAATAAATTATTGCCCTGACTTGCTGACAATTTTCTTCTTCATGGGTGGAGAAAGATCAGCTATCCCTGACTCTTTCTAACCTGAAACTAATCCATAGGCAAAATTTCTTATGGGGAAGTCGCAATAGCAGAAAAACCGGGCTGAGGGGTGGGAGGAAGAAAAAAAACCATGTAACATTGGAGTTATTTCAAGATTTTAATACAAAAGCAATGTAGCCAACACAATATAATCAAACACATATCTTGGACTTCAAAGAAAGAGAATTTTAGCAAATTCAGAATAAAGAGTTCATGGAAGGAGAAGAGAGAGTTCAAAGTGAAAGAAAGTTTCTTTAAAAACCCCAAAAGCCACAATTGCCAACAGTGAAAAAATAAAAGAAGTTCTTAATGGGACTGCAAAAATCTTTTACAAAGACAAAGAGAGAGAGAGAAAGAGCACGATACTGTCCAGAGATAGAAAGAGGGACAGTGACCCACAGAAAGTACAGATAAGCATACCAGAATTGTAGGATAGTTCAGCAAAAACAAAATCAAAAAGGGCTGCTTTAAACAAAATGACCATCAATATATCAGCTGCTTAATGATGACAAATGCTAACAGATAATAAAGAAAATATAAAAGCATATTCAATTCTTATTTTGGTAGAGATATACAATAAGAATACCTAACCCAGTAATAATATTTATGAAAAATATTTCAGAATAGTAGCTAATGACACAACAAGCATGAGTCACCAGTGTGATGCAGAAAGAAAAGAAAAGGCATTAAAGGTTCTACATTTATTTATTTTATTTATTTATATACCTTATCTTAATATCATACGCAGCTATGGGGCCATACTTTAAAAAGTTTCATTATTTGATATAGTTTTAAGAAGGATGAAGTGGTTGATTGGAATAAGAAACTAAACCCTTTTACAAGAAACACAAGGAATTGAGGTTTTACAGGTAATTCTTATCTTACAAACCCAATTGAGCCCAAAATTTATGTTGCTAAGTGAGAAATTTGTTTAGTGAGTTATAACTTTTCTTGCAACATTTGTTAAGTAAATCCCTGCAGTTGTTAAATCAGTAACGTGGTGGTTAAATAAATCCGATTTCCACTTTGACTTTGCTGGTCAGAAGATTGCAAAATGGTTGCATGATTCCGGAACACTGCAACCGTCATAAATGTGAGCCAGGTGTCAAGCAGCCAAATGTAAAATGTGTGACCATGGGGATGCTGAAATGATCGTAAGTGTGAAAAATGGTCATTTGTCACCCTTTTCAGTGCCGCTGTAACTTTGAATGGTCACTAAGTGAAGTGTTGTAGGTCAAGGACTACCTATATTGTGTGTTCGTGTGTGTTCATACAAAATAGAGGTTTATTAAAAAATATTTTTTTAATTTTTACTATATAAAGAAAGAGCAACAGTTTTAATGTCTATATAAACAATGTTTTCAAAGACCTGAAAAGACATTGCACAGCAGAAGATGAAGATATGTTTTTGACTTATCCCCAATGCCAGATAGAGATTAATGGATTAACTTATAGGCAGGCAAATTCCAATTAAATATTGGATTGGCAGCAGTCATGGAATAGAAAAGACAGAATGAGGAAAGCAAGCCATTATCATGCCACTGTAATGCAAACCCACACCCCCTTTCATCTGCATCATACCTATGTGCCAAAGAGTCAGAGCTTGTGGTGCGACACTGCTAACATTCTGTAGATACTTCTATTAGTCCATGAGCCAAGACCTGAATTTTCACATATTGGTACCACCCGAGGTGACTAATAATCTTAGGTGTTTTTGGCTTCTTTTATGTCTCTAGTTTATGTTTTGATGTGATAGCCCTTGTTAACTCGTAGCTTAATCGAGGTTATCACTCTTAGAATAGATGCACCCTATGTACACGGAAAGAAAGGGTGAACACATACTTTGACAATATTCTCTATTCTGAACATCACCACGTTTATGCTAATGACCAAATATACTATCCAAAATATCTCCAGAACCCTTTCATTGTTAGTATGCATGAACAGTCTAGTCATGGGCGTCTGGAGGGAGGGTGGGGGGCAAGGGGGGTCATTTGCCACCCCCCCCCACGTGGAAAACATCAGCTTCATCTCTTCTTATCCTTGGCAGCTGTAGGTCTGGATGATGGAAGTCAGTGTCATGCTGACCTACCATGTTCCTCAGTTGCCTCAAGTATCTACTGCGGTACTCAGATGTCAGATAGTACCTTGCCACAGCTCCACCTTTCAGGCTGAAGCCCTTGGTGCCTCCTGGTGTCTGCGTGTCTTTGTTAACCGTCTCCTCAATTGTCTGGTCCACAGGTATCCGCCCAAATGGGTTCTGACTCCCAATCTGGACAGAAAAACCTCCCTGCATGAAGTGGGCATGCACTTCAGGGTGTTCTATTGGCAGTCGAGACATTTTGGCATAGTAGTAGGTCAAGAAGCGGGCATAGTTCACCTTGTCATAGGCAAAGCACCATGGGATCATCTGCCTGATTGCTGCCAGGTGAAGCATCCAGTTGCCCTCTCTGGATGCTCGGATCAGGCACAGCATGATCTCTGCCATGTCCAAGTAGGACATCCAGAATGCAGAGAGGTTATCTGCATTTCTGAGAGACTCCAGGTAGACTTTAAACAGCTTTATTGTGTGCACACATGACTCGTTATTAAGCAGGTCTTGCAGTGCAGCCTGAGAGACACCGTCGTGGAAGCTGGCAATCTTCTTCAGGGTTTCATCAAGGTGGTGAATGTCTCTTGCATGGTGTTCCTCCAGCCATCGGAGGAATCCTTTCCAGGCAAGCCTCAATAGTGCTTCATAAACCAGCTTGTGACATCTTACTGCTCTGTTGTACTTGCGACCATCCATCACACCATTCACTGAGCCTTCTGCAATGACACCAGCTTCAACACAGAGATCCCTGAGCCCTGCATCTTGAAATCGCTTCCCTATGATGGAGAGCATATTGCAGATTGTGTGGAAGTCTCCCATCCTGACGACGATGCTGTTGAACTTGTCATGTTTCCATACTATCTCAACAGCCTTCGCATAAAGCGCCTGGTCAAAGACACAGACAATCTGGTTCAGCTGAAGGGCCTGCATGATGTGTAGGGTCCGCTCCAGCACTTCATTGACCGTGGACATGTCTGTTGCAGGAGCATTGATAGTGGGCAGGTAGCCCACAATGTCTTGGTTCACCGTGACATCATTGCGGACCATGATGTTGAACCCAGTCCAGCTGCTGACAGTCTGGTTCTCAGGGTCTGACAGTCGAGTCAGTAACCAGATAAAATTCTTCATCTTGGCTTCGTGGACCTCCTTCATGCTGTCAACATCTACAGTCTCGGTCTTTGGAGGCTGGGCTCGCTTACCAACATTGTAGGTTGGTAACATTGTTGGGGCTGGACTGATGCTCCTTTTCTTGGACTTGCTGACAGATGGGAAGAGATTCTGTGGCTTGGGGCCTGCAATCTTGGGCTGGACAGCAATGCCATTGACTCTGTGAGAAGTACCTTCTCCGCTGAGTGTCTCCTCAAGTCGGTCAATGTTATCCCATGCCAGGGTTGTGAACACACCTTGGCAGATGTCTGCTGGCAGTGGGATGTCTTCCTGTGCACGCTCCAGCTTCTGAATGCACAGTGCTGTATCGATCTCCTCAATCTGTGAATAAGAAATGCAGTGGCCCAGGCGATTGAGTGTGCGTACAAGTTCTGTATTGCCTGTCAAGGTCTTCACAGCAAATGACAAAAGTACGTGCTTGGATGGCTTTGTCTTGCCACATGTGACAGCAAATATCAGATCACTGGCAAGAGAAGTGGCAAGCCTTTGGACTCTGTCAGAAGGATCTGCACACTCACACTCTCCAGTGAGCACGGTATACAGGAATTCAGTGACAGATTCAGGAATGACATTCTGCTCTGTGTCAGGGGGCCATGTCTGGCTTACATCTTGCTTCTTAATCTGATTCCTCAGCTGCATTGCTGCTTTGGCTAGGACATCCCCAGAGTTGGCAGCCCTTGCTTCGTGGAGTTCTTTCCCTAGTCTGTAGGCATGCTTGACAAGCTCATCAAATGACAAGCTCTCTGGATATATGAGAAGCTTCCCTTTCTCATCAGAAACGAAGCAAAGCGATCCTCCTATCTCACTTTCAAGTTTACGACGGACATGTTTCTTGGTTGATGGTCTGATCTGAGAAATTCCGCGAGAGTGCATGGCTTTCTCAAGTCTAGCTGTCAGATCTGTCATAGGCAGCACCTCAGGGTTGAGAATGAGTTCATTCCTGATATATAGGAATAGCTCTTCGTAGGATTGTTTCTCGGCTTCCTCGTATACTGCCTGCTCAGACTGCTCCTGCTCATCGCATGCACCAGAACTGGTGGATGCCCCTTCCTTTGTATACACTTTGTAGCACGACTTGTGGTAGTGCCCCTCTGCGGCAACAAGGTCTCTGCTTAACAACGCGAGGATTCGCTGGTCCATTTTTTGGGTTGCTGCACTGCGGATTCTGTCATCTGCACGTAACTCAACACACTGGATGATAGGTTCCCTTGTCTGTCTTCCTTTCAGGTACTTGCTTGACTTGCAGCAGAAGATGCATGTCTTGTCATACACTCTTGATGTACTCGGTGCATCCCTAGATGATCTTCTGACACCATGGACACCAGTCTGTTCTTCTGCACTCGGCCTGTCTTTAGAAAGGATGGAGTCGAGAGTCTTCTTCATGGTAAAGATGCTGCGACATTTGCGATGATACTGGATCTGCGGTATTTGGCCTTCTTCCAAGTCTTTTGCAATGTCCAGAAGTGGAGCATGTTGTCTAATCTCTGCTGCTCTTAGCAGTGTCTTCCATGAGTCCAAGTCTTTTAGTAACACGAAGGTAGACGTGTCTTCACCAGAACAGTGAATAATGCAGCCTGGCCGCACTCCTTTCTTTGGCAATGCAGTGGCCTTGTCTCCACTTGAATCCATCATGTGGGCCTTAGTAGTTTGTCACAATATAACAGAGAACTGCAATTATTCAACAGTAGTCCTCATTGAGAAATTGAGTTCAAAACTCTTTGTAACGATGTTGGAAGAGAAAAAAAAAATATATTAGCAATTTACGAAATACATTTTAATTTGCTATGATGCTCTACATTTACCACAAAAAGTCTCTGCACATGATTTTAATAAATTATCAACATCAATTAGGTTTAATTCTAATGATTTACAGCTTCATTTCGCAAATATATGTGTTATCATGTGATATCACAAGGCCGCTATTCAGTCAAATTGATGGTTTCTTAAAAAACATACAAAGCTACATATCTGAAAAGGCTATCACATCTTAATGTACTTGGTATGGACCCATAAACATTTTAGTACCATTAAGATTTGGTCACCCAAGATGGTACCGATATCTGGCCTGGCCCATGGACTATATCTTAGAAGAAACTTATTATCAGTAAAAGTAGTTGGATAAAAGAAACAATTTTCACGCATGATGATACACACTCCCTCACTGGATGCATTTAAATAAAAGGCATGTTATAATGTAGATCCTTACATTGAACTTGATGCCTCAAATATCCCTTCCATGATCTACCATTCTAGTAAATAGTTTCTTTATATTTTTCATAAAAACAGTCAGCCTGTGGCACATTTTCTAAAAGCCATTTTGCTGCAGCAGTTGTATTGCTGGGTAATTTCAAAAATAATTTTATTGCCTGTTGGTTTTATAAAATACCATTAGTTCTGCACTTAATTATCTATATAATCTCAGATTAATCTCTTCAATTTTGATGAGATGGCTTAACTGCACCTTGAGTCAATGTGTTTTATTTGAGTACAGAAAAAAAATTAATAAATTAAGTTTTATCCCCTCTCTGTCCTGAATTATAGCTAAGAATTAAGTGGAAAGATAAACAGTATAAAATCAAGTGAAAAAACCCATATATGTTGTTAAAGATAAAGGTTCCCCTTGCACATACGTACTAGCTGTTCCTGACTCTAAGGGATGGTGATCATCTCCGTTACAAAGAGCCAGCGCTGTCCAAAGACATCTCCGTGGTCATGTGGCTGTCAGGACTAAATGTCGAAGGCGCACAGAACGCTATTACCTTCCCACCAAAGTGGTCTCTATTGTTATACTTGCATTTTTACATGCTTTCGAATTGCTAGGTTGGCAGAAGCTGGGACAAGTAAGGGGAGCTCACTCCATTAAATGGTGCTAGGGTTCGAACCGCTGAACTGCTGACCTTACTGATCAACAAGCTCAGCATCTTAGCCACTGAGTCACCGCATTATTAAAGAAATATAAATTCACATTTAAATACAAAATTATAAACTTCGTGCCATCTGAACTGTAACAGTAAGGTTATTTGAACTGCATTAAATTGTTGAAAAATCATCAGTGGTAGTATGAAAAGGAAAAAAAAGAGGGAGAAAAAACTTAAAGGAATTGAGTGAGTTACACTACAGCCAAACCAGACTATAGAGATTAGGAAGGCATATTTCATGCTGGCACAAAAGTACAGTAGATCAGGTGGTGTAACCTTTAATAACTTCTAGCAAACTAAATGGAACAGAAGAAAAAAAAATCATTTTTCTTTCTTATGACAAATTTTGATTCAGTTGTCCTGTAACAGTCCAATTCATATTTTCTATTTTACCTATTTAAGAGCAGACTGTTGGTTTCTTGAAAAAAATATTTCAGGGATATGCTCGGAGAATAGAAATACAACAAGCTTTCCCTTCTACAGTATAAGTGTGTTTTCCATTTCAGCTATTATTATACTGGTCAGTAGAACCAGATAACTAGAAGATCACAAATCATGGCTTTGCTTGCCATAGGGAAAGCTTTTGAAGAAATAAAAAAAACATTTATTTATGCATTCAATGGGAGTTATATATTCATGTTTGATTCTCTGTATTGTTTAATTCTCTGTCTTGCCTTCTTTATATAAAAACATTAACAGAAGACACATTGGTTTCATTGTAATTAATTTAGCACACTCCTAAAAATTTCAATCCAATCATTTTTCTATTTTCCTTGGGCAGGTACAATCCCTATGCTTCATTTAGTTATTACTGTCAAATAGCAAACCTGAATCTACCTGACAGCATGCATGTTGGACCAAGTGGTAAAACATATTTCTGTGCCAGAACATTATAGTTCCTCATTTCTTCCTTATAATTTTGCATAATTAAAGTGACCTTGAAGCAATAAAAGCTCCTAATTTTGCATTTTAACTTTTGATTTTCTTTTCACTGCCCAAATTTGGGGGTCCATAGAATCTGTTCTAATTATATTATGTATTACAGAAAAGTTTTGGAATGACTTACTTTAAAAGGTCAAGCTAATCTTGCTTTTAAAAACTGCAGCTTTTGTTTAATAAAACTTTCTTCAACACTATGGTATGGATGCCATCATGACAGTTTTGAGCAAACTGTTTTGAATCATTTCATATTTTAAAACTGCTAGAAAAATCACTGGTTACAACTAATTGGACCAGCAAGAACCTTTATGATCTCCTTAATGGATCAGGACGGATAGCAAAAGACAAAGGAAAAGAAAATATTAGCACAAAAATCCATGATTTGCCTTCCCAGAATTATGAAGAAAAAGCGATAAGCCATACTCAATTTATAATGAAAATAAAATGCTTTCCAAGAACAGAAAATAGAATAGAGATTAGAAAATGAGGTAGTTGAGAGATGTGAATTTCACCATACTGATGCACTCATTTCTGATATATTAGGACTGAGCATCAGATCTAAAATGTAATGCAGGATATTACAAAGAAGTAATGTTTAATCACTTCTAGAAGATACATCTGTCTAAAAATAATCATTACATAAAATGATCTCCTATTTGAATCATTTTCTCTGGATGGCCTTTGGATTTAGGGAATGCAATTTATAGGAAGTGTTTTCATGTGCACCATCTGTGAAGCAATCTCTTCTGGCAAGTTTGTTTAGAATGCATATATTATATTTAAAAGTTATAGTAATTATTAATATATTAATACAGCCATTTTTTTTTCCTTTTAAGTTTCATCAGGCTTTTTAGACTATTGACTCAATGTTATTCTCATATGATCTTATCTCATCTACTCTAATTATAAATGTTAATCTTTGTAATAGTTCTATTAATTATTTACAAAATATGGTAAAAGGGATTTTAGAAGACTTTTTTTCAGATGCAGTTTTAAGCAAAATTGACACTTCAAGGCCATAAACTTCAATCAGCTGCTATCTCACATGAATGATAGTTATTATCATGATTCATTAAATACATGGCAGTAGAACATAATATGACTATCTTTTCAAGGTATCCATTAAAAAAACAAGCCATGGTATTCCTCTAAAAAAGAAGTCCTGCTATCTTTCTTCACTGATTTCCCTATGAATACCTATAAGATTTTAAACAGTATATTCATTACTAAGCATGTCTGAAATGATCAGTGCAAAATAGAAAAAAAATATGCTAATAGAAGGAAGGCAGGACAAACACTGAAAGGTGTCTATCCTTGCTATTCAACTTGAGATTATATATGTATGTATGTATGTGTACACACACACACACACACACATGTATAAAGCAATATTTTCTCCAGAATTTTAAATTCAGCACAGGCGACACCTAGGGGCAAAATAAAGAGAAAATCAGAGCAGCAATTCCAAGGATTTCAGAACTACAACTGATGGACAGCTCATCTTTGCTGTAAAAGTTCCAAGTAACCTAGTAGGATAAGAAACAAGTTTACCATGAATACCAAGATGTCCTACATGACAACACATCAGAGAGATTTCATAGTGACTTGCTATATAATGTCTACCAACATTTTAAAAAGGAAAAAGGTATATTTCAATATGTTTTTACTTAGAAATAAGTTTCTTCTGAACCCTATGGTATTTAATCTCTGATACTATAAGTCACACAGACTGCATCATTTCAAACTTGGCTCTTACATAATTTTTTAATAATAAAAAGGAGAACTTTAAAGGGAAGTGAGAATTTGAAATATTTTAGAACTTCTCTATACTGCATCAAGTCTTTTGTACTCTGTATAACCTGCAATATTATATAATCACACATTAAAGTCTCTAAATGGTTGCTATAGCTATTATATACATATATGCCAAACCAAAACCATGAACATGGGTTTCTGTGATAACCATTCAGAAAAATAATGCAATGTTTTGAATGAATATGATGTGACAGTAAATAATCTAGCTAGGTGACAAAAAAGAAGCAAAAAAGGATTGAGTAATTTGAAGATGCAAGATTAAATTAGACAGGTGAGTCTCTTTCAGAAAAACATTGTTTCAAATATGTAATTTAGATATACATTTCTTCAAACAAGCACCTAGCAAAGGAATGAATCCAAAATTCATAACTGATGTACTTATGATGAAAGACTGGGATAATTAGTCTGGAGTACAAAAGAGATAAATAATTGTAACTGTAGGACAAATCATTTTTGGGTAGCATCAAGGTTGGCTTCAGGGAAAATGGACATACAAGCAAAAGAAATCAGAATAAAAATAAAACTGAAGGAATGGAATATAAGAAAAATGCAGATTTATCTCCAAGAATGAATGAATGGAAATATGATATGAATTTGATGAATAAGCAGTTGAAGAAAACAAAATGAGTCTTGTTCTTCTATATCAGGGGTTCCCAACCTGGGGTGCTCGCACCCCCTGGGAATGCAAGACGATATTCCAGGGGGTGCGAGAAAAGTCCAGATAAATAATAGGATATTGGCTATATGTTGGCATTTTTATTTATTATTTATTTCAGGGGGTGTGAGGTTCAAGTGAAATTTCAGGGGGTGCGGGGAGAAAAAAAGGTTGGGAACCACTGTTCTATATGATAAATGCAATGAGACTTTTATATGCAGATATGGAAAGACTTACAGCTTCCTACAAAGGAAAAATGTATGGTGAAGTTAATGGCACTCACTGAGATGGTGAAATTAACTACTTTGATTAAAGGACTTTGACCAGCTTCTGTTTTTACACAGAAACCCTTTTGGGGCTTTGTGCTAAAAACTGAAAGAAGTGCTTTATTAATTTTTGGATTTGATTATTATAATGGCTTGCGATTACAGAAATACAATGTAATATTGAATTTAGACCAAAAAGTTAATGCATTTTATATTTGTAACTGTACTGAAGAAAGTTGGATGTTTTTTTTCTTTATTCCTTTGCACTTTCTGCTTCCCCACTTTTCTTTTTCCTTTTCTTCAGTTTTTTAATTTTTGAAGAAATTTAATGTATATTTTAGAAAAGGAAATATATGGAAACCACTAAGAATTTGCAACGCCATGAACTAATCAGAGTTGAAAGGGATGAATTGGAGTTATAATGAATGATTGAGATTTTAAGAACAGAAAAATGCAGATATTTTGGGGAATAAGTACTTGTTTTAGACTGAATGAAAAGAACTAAACAAGAAGCCTCCAGAAGAATAAATGGAATCAAAAACTGAATGAAATAATCCAAAATGAAGCCAACACAACAGGACAGAGTATTTTACAGATTTATATAGACATTATAGCAATATGTCAACAAGTGGAATTAAAACAACTGCTACACATTAGCAACACATTATAGAATATAAGCATTCAAGGGAAAAGAAGGGAACTAAAAGATACTTGAAAAAAAAAATTAAGTAAGGCTACAGGTGTAGATGGTATAACTGGAGAACTGTTAAAAGATGGACCTAACTGGATTATGGAAAAATAAGGATATGAAGATCACATATGTGCCTGATTGGAAGAATATATCCCTTTACAAATGTGTTGCAGATGGCAGAAACTTCAAGGGTAATTGTTCATTAACTGTATCTGGGAAGGCATTTGGCGGAATTCTGATTGAAAAAGACAGTTAAAAAGACAATGAGCCAAAGCTGGAAAGAGCAATGAAACTATACATTGGAAAGAGAATAGGCAGAAAATGGGAGGAATGGCTAAAAAGTCATTGGGAAAATGTCTAAAAATAGGAAAAGTGACTCTAGTTGTTAGTTTAGAAAAGATGCATGATGAAAAAGTTTAAGTTACAAAATGTTTTGTGCTAATATTGAATTGAAGGTTAATATAAGAGGACCAGATGGGAAAACCTGCAAGAAAATTAATAGAATACATAGTAAATTAGCAGGAAATTAAAAATGTAAGATGAATCCTTTGCTTATGTAATGTATTTATGAACAAATGTAAAACTAATGTTTGTAACAATGTTAAAGGTGGATTGGTTTGTATATTGAATAAAGTATATATTCAGATTGTTGGCTGAGAATCCAAATGTTTTGCAGTGAATTTCCCATAGGTTATATGATGCAACATGTGATACAACAGGGACAAAGCTTCTGAAATTCATGTCACAGCCAACAATATACAGTATTGACAAGGAAAATAGAGTGAATAATTGAAAGATAATACATAAATGTCAAAAAACTAGTATTTTATTTAGATAGATGAATTTGTTATACCTTGCTTTAATGGTCACCAAAGAGAAAAAATGGAAACATTTTTTAAATAAATGCTGCTAGTTAGAATCTGTTGCCAAAAAAAAGGGGGGGGCATTTGTTGAAAGAAACCAATATATGCAATAACTTATGCTTCTCTTGTTACATGTGAGAATTGGGTATATTAAGAGAAACATAAAAGTTGAATGCACTGGGAATGGAATACTTAAATGTGTTTTGTGGTAATCTAGATAAAGTCAAGAATCAATGGAAGCATTAAAAAAATGTGACCTGAACATGAAAGTACAAAAGAAGTATGCCCGAGGATGGAATTGCAAATCAAATATACAAAACTGAGGAGAGCAAGGAGTCGGAGAAAGTTATGGCTGGATACAATGGATGGGACCATCAGAAAGTGAGAAAAGTACAGGCTGGGTATAGAAAAGCAGAGCATGGAAATGGTGAAAAGCATAGCTGATTTGCAAAGAAAGAAAAGAGTGGCGGGGAATAGGGACTGCTGCCAGTATAACTAACTACTGGTATATTCACTACATTTTATTTCACGTTTGCATTTTCTTTGGCTCACTGTTTTTTAATTTCCTTCATATTTACATAACTGGGGCGCAATGCGATGGACAGGCATTTATATAAGCTCCTACTACCCAAAGGCTCCGGGTTCCCACCGCAGGACAACCTGGGCTTCTTCTGACAATTGGGCGGCCGAGAACCCGCCACGTTAATCGTGGGACAGGAAAAGCTTCCCTTCTCCCATTCCAAGGGCAGGACTGGAAACGAAAAGCGAGCCGAGCATCTCCCCATCCTTCACCCCCGGTCGTCCTAAAGGAGAGCATCTTTCTCTCTCTCTCCTCAAACTAGCGCTCGGCCAAGCCTGCAGCTCCGATTCCCGGAGTCTCTTCCACGGGCCATTGGCAATGTGCAATCGCGGGACACAAGCTACGCATTCAATTCAAAGTTCTCCAACCAGCCTCCTCCGCCTCCCCAAAGCAAAAGCGCCCAGAGAAATGGGTTTCGAAATTGCAGCTCTTCTATATAGCCACCCGCAAGAGACTTTCCGCGGGGGCCTCTTCCTTCCCTCCTTCCCTCCCCGATCCAGCCATCCACCTACCTTCCCAGCAAGTGGGAAAGGGAGAGCGAGCTCTCTCCGGAGCTTGTGGCTTCTGCTTTTCGGGCCAACTCTTTCCTCCCACAGCTTGCCCCTCTCTTTTTTGCTCGCTGGATTCCTCCTCTCCCCCCCCCCGCCACCTCGCGTGTATACACACTCACACCTAATCCCTCCGCCCGCCGCATTCCGAGAGCGCAGCTCGCCCAGAGCGTCCCTGCTTTAACTGCCTCCTAAGTTGGAAAGTCTCGCGTGCAGAGCTCTTACCTCCTCCGCAGAAAAAAAGGGGGGGAGGACAGGAGAGCAGAGCATCCCCCACCCAGCCACCCAACCCCCCGAATTGCTCCGTTCATGCGGTAGGACGGGGTGGTGGAGATGAGCGCATCACTTGGGTCGTTCCTTCTCCTGGTGGGCGGCGGGGGGGGGGGGAGAACAGCAAGCGTGTTTGCTCTCGCCCAGCTTCCTCCCACCAGCGCTCGAGATGAAGGTTTACCTGGAATAGCCCGAGAGCGGCAGGCGCACCTCCAGCGAAAAGAGCCCGGCGCGACTGAAGGGAAGCAGACGTCAGAGTTGGGGGCGCTTTTGCTCTCGAAAGAAAAACGTCCTCGAGGAAAGCAACGCGAAGCCTGCGAGAGCGCTGGGAAGGGCGGCGAGGGGAGATCACGAAAGGGTGGTAGTGGCCTGAATTGAGAGGAGGAGGAGGGAGAAGGGATGGAAGGGAGGGGGGAGAGAGAGAAGGAAGAAAGAAAAGCGAAACAAAAACAAAAAACAAAAAAAAAAGGCGGAAAAGAAAGATGAGGCAGCGGCAGCTTCAGTCGCAATCCAGGCGCGAAGAGGTGTGTAAATGCTGCTTTGCTGAATTCCTGCCCTATTTCTGCTGTCTGGACCAGCGCTGCGTGACGTCACCGGCACATTTGCATATTCTACCCAATCGCTGACACCTGTGCGGACATCGGAGAAATGCCGAGGGCGAGGGAAAAGGGCGGGAGTCCCAGGCAGATGGGAGTCGGAGAAGAGGCTCAGTTGGCCAAGGGCAAAGAAGGCGGCGTGACTCGTGGCACCCTGGCTCTGGGCCTTTCCTTGGACTAGCTTCCTTAAACCCCCTCTGCCTCAGAGGTGGATGCTAGTAGGAAAGGCCAGGGGAAGTTGTTGTTGTTGTTGTTGTTGTTGTTGTTATTATTATTATTATTATTATTATTATTATTATTATTATTATTATTATTATTATTATTATTATTATTATTATTATTATATTCTTTACTTCCTGCTCCTCAGCACCTCATCCTAGCTAATGGCAGGCTCCAACCAAAGTACTAATAAGTAAGCAGCTGTAGGGCTCCAACAGAGAGAGAGACAGATAGGCAGACAGAGAGAGACAGAGACAGAGAGAGAGAGAGAGAGAGAGAGCAGTGCCAGCTCCCTCAGATGTGGACTGGCTGCCTCTCAGAGACCGAAGGAAGCCAGCTGTTGCTGCATCTCTCCCTCTGTGTTAATAACTGTCCCCTGTGATTCCAATGAGTTTAATGACAGCATAATCAAAATGCATCCTTATTAAACTGGGCTTTACAGTATTTAATAAATCATTGTAGAATGCGATATATTTACAACCCAGTGTCGAGTCCTGGCAACTGTTTGAATTAGTAGTCCCTGGTTTTCTTGATAAATTTTTGAGAAGTGGTTTGCCGTTGTCTCCTTCTTAAAGCTGAAAAAGAACAAACTGGCCCAAGGTCAACCAACTGGTTTTGTGGCTAAGGTAGGACTAGAATTCAACCAGCTTCCAGTTTATAGCCTCGTGTCTTAATCCTAATGCCAAACTGCCTCTCAGAATACACTAAACCTAGTTTAAACATCAATTTATTTATTTATTATTTTTTGGGGGGGGGGAGGAGGAGGAGGAGGAGGAGAAACCAAGCAATGGAAGGTTCATTGCTGAAATGTTTAAAAGGAAAGTGATTTTTGGTTTTGTCTTTGAAAACAAAAAAGTTATGGAGACCATTTGAGAGGTCCCTCCTCAGCAATGAAAAGGTATCAGAAAGGGGCAATTGCCCTTTTTCTTGATTGATAAATTTGCTTTTTTTCTGGGCAATACAGACTGGACTTGATGGACTCATAATAGCTGAATTATCCAGCAAGAGTAATGTAGTTAAAGTATCGGAAGAACAAGTTGAAAGCCTCATCTCTCTATGCAGGGTAATCTTGAAGATTAGGGACCCCTGAGAGTGACCGTGAAACTGATGACAATTGACAGCAACTAAAAGCAAATTTGAAAGACCAAGTCTTGCAAAACAAAACAAAATTAGGTGGATTAGGCTGAAAGAGAATGACTGGCCCAAAGTCACCCAGTTGGCTTTCATGACTGAGGCAGGACTTGAACTTATAGTCTCTTGTTTTCTAGCCTGGTGCATTAAGCACTGGACCAAACTGGCTAAGAAAACTCCCTTCTTGCAGAAGCTTTAGTAAAGATATAAACAGCTTCATATATTTTCTTCATCTAATTCATAAATTGAAAAATACACAAAGAAATTATAAACCATTTTGTGCATTTTGAAGCAACATTTGTTAGACATAACTTATTAAAAGGAAAGCTGATACTCTGGCATAGCTCAAACAAAAATGAAATCATAAACATCCAAACAACAGGATTGGATAGCATTGTTTTGAGATAGGTTTAATTGAATGCGTAACTTTATGACTTCTGGAAAACTATTATTAAAGTAAATAAAGCAAATTTTCTCAACTTTTGGTAGTCTACTCCTTTGTCCCTTTAGCACCAGGGAGGACTCATAGTCCCATCCTATTCACTACATGTTTAAGGTCAACTGATGTCCTAAGCTCAGCCCCTTCATCTTTTCTATTGTTCATGTCTTGTCTACTGGCAAGACATTAAGGTTAATAAACTAAAGGCAAGTATGGTATTGAAAGAGTTATGGGCATGATAGCCGGGGGAAAACTCTATTGTTCCCTTTCCTTTGGTGCCCTAAGCTTAGTTTGCTTAATGGTTAATCCAGGGCTGATCCTATTATTAACAGGCAGAGGCTGAGCAAGGAATTTCAGCTGGAGAGAGCAACGGTTAACTTGTCATACTCACTTGAGTGTGAAATCTCTTGTTAGATGGAATGGAGTGGAGCCAATCCCTAGCCGAATTGCCTATCACTCAGAAAGAGAGAGGACAACTGAGAAAGCAGGGGAGAAGATCTGATTCTGCTCTGCTGAATAACGTCTTGATTGCTATACATCCAAAGAGATTGGACACCTACAGGGAGCACATGTTAATGATATAGTTGACTCTTGCAATCTCCACTTTTATCCCTAGAACTGTATCATATATGAGCAGACAAGAGACTTGTTATAAGTGCAACATGGAAGATTGGGATCATTGAATTGCATTTTCAAGAGATTCTCATATTCAGAACTCTGCTAAAAGAAAGGGGGGGGAGAGAGAGAGAAGAAAGAAAAAAGAAAGAAAAAGAAGAAAGAAAGGGAGGGAAAGAGGGAGAAATGAGAGAGGGAGAGAAACAAGGAGAGAGGGAGAAAGAGGGGGATGGGAAAGAGAGGAAAGAAAGAAAAGTGCAGCAGATCATTATTACTTATATGTAATGCATTCTAAATATTTTTTTTAAATAAAACAAAAACTTTCCACTCATTTTAATTTAGAATGTAAACAAATACATCAAATGTTTAAAAAGTGCCAAAGTAGGAATGTTAGATATACAACATTACCATTGGCATTTGGATATGTAATTGAATGATAAGATATAGATATGATGATGATATAATGTGTACAGCAGTCTATATTTATTCATTGTAGTAAAATAATTATATGGATAATTGCTATTATTCATATTTGAAAAGTATCATTTCAATACCTCATATATGAGGTCACTACAATATGATTTCAATGTTTTCAGAGCAACAGCTGCTTAAGTAATTACAGTATCGTTTTATATAAACCATCCTGAAAATTGTGTTGCTGAGAGGTATATAAATCTTTTAAGTAAATACATAAATGTTTACTCAGGAACAAATCCTATTAAGGTCAATGACATGTATGCCCCAATAAATCAGCTTTAGATTGCATTTAAATTAGAAATATGGTTGTTTGAAAACTCCAGCTCAGCTTAAAGAAGCATTATCTCTTATAATAAAGATGGCTATTAGATAAAATCTATATTGATTAATGTTCAGTGTACAGAAGACAAACAGTTTTCAAAAGCAGGAAGGATGTGATAGAAAACATATTTTTTAGAAACCCTAGAACTGAAAACAGGAAGATTTTAAATACAACTTTTTTTTTTACTGGGTACAAGTAAATCCAAGTACTACACTATTACTAATTAATTAGGAATGTCTCTTTTCTTGTAAATTATAGCTGTAAAGCTTTAGTCATCTATCCAGGGGTCTCCAACCTTGGCAACTTCAAGACTTGTGGACTTCAACTCCCAGAGTTCCTCAGCCAGCTTTTCTGGCTGAGGAACTCTGGGAGTTGAAGTCCACAAGGCTTAAAGTTGCCAAGGTTGGGGACCCCTGAACCATGACTCTATTGATTGATTGCATTATACTCTTAAGAATTAAAGAAGTAAATGATAATGATTCTTAGACATATTCTTAGAAATACTCAACAATCTGAATTTTGGCAGCACATTGTTTTGAAATAAAGAATTGCTGTTTGTAGAAGAAATGATAAAATATATTTGATACTTCTTATTCAAAACTTAATACTTAATACTGAACTGATAGAATGGTGAGTTCAACTAAATAATACAGGAATTTTTAAGTATATTGGCAAACTGTAATAGCATAAATAGTAGTTCATTTACAAAATTTTATATTAATATATGTATGTTTTATACAAAGATTAACAGAAATACCAAAAAAGAACACTTCACAATTAGTTTTTTATGATAATTTTGATTAAAAATTACAATTAAAAAAAAAAAAACTAATACAAACTACAAAAATGTAATAAAAATGAATAAATAGGGTAGAAAAAGAAAAAGATATAAAAAAATAACTCCCTTCTTTAGCACAAATATAAACAATTTCAGTATCTTATCACTTCTTCAGACATGCAAGATTCTGTTAACATATCCATATAATTAAGTAGAATCAACTCATCGTATTTACTGTTTACTTGGGAGGGCTGACAAGATCTCCCTGTTAACTACCATATAAACAAAATCTAAACATATTGCTATTTATTCCTTATTAACAAAAGCCTATTAAGAGTTACCAAAAATAATTATATATCTATTTTAGCCTTGATCAAATAAATCAACTCTATATTTCTTCCCTATGCTTTTAACAACCTTTTTTTAGTCCCTTCAAATAATGTCCTAGAACTTAGTTGCAGCCAGGCATAGTACACCTCAGCCATTTATTTTGCTGCAGCTGGCAAGGCTTTCCTGAAGGCATCTGTAGCTGATAACAGAATGCTGGATCAATCTGGAGCTCTGTTATCTGCTAAAGAGGCCTTTTCTAAAACCTTTCCTGAAGGCCTCTCTAGCTGATAACAGAGCTCCAGATAGATCCAGAGGAAAGCCTTGCTGGCTGCAGAAGAAATGGGCTGAGGTGTATGAGGCCTGGCTGCAACTATCTGAAGCTGAAGAAGTTCCTGAAGGCTTCTGACAGCAAAAAGGAGGCCAGGGGCAACGTGTGCAAATGAGGTGAATCAGTGGATGACATCTCACCCTTAAAAATAAAACCTGGTGTCTTTTTTGGTGGCAAAAAATAAGACAGGGTCTTATTTTCAGGGAAATATGGTAAAAATTGTGATTTAATGTTTCCAAAGCAATAATTCTAAATGTGATTTTAGAAATAAGGTTTGGCTGAGCATTTTGTCTATAAAAGCCTGTATGTTATTGTTATGTATTAAAATGGACTACTCGAAATCCCTGCGCCTTGATTGGCTAAGGCGCGGGGATTTCTGATTGGCCAGGCGAGCCGCGCCGATTGGCCCGATTGAAGTCTCCCGCGATTGGTTCAAACCAAGAGCGGGAGACTTGAATCGCTGCCATTGGTCGCGGCCGCCGCGGCAAAAGGTATAAAAGCCGGAGGCTTTTTGCCTTTTGCCGGTTCGGTTCAACTTATAGAAATAAAGAGCTGTTAATGAAAGTCACCGACTCAGAACCTTTTTTCGCGGACACGACACTGGCGACGAAGGTGGGATCTCGCCCCTGAACCGAACCCCGTGTCCATCTAAGAACTAGCGACAGCAAAATGGCGAAGATAGCACCGCCCGCCCCCTTCAACCCCGCCGCCGAGGACTGGGAATCGTACTCGGATAGATTCCGTATGTACCTGGAATGTGCCGGCATGAAGGACGCCCCGGGCCCGCTAAAACGCGCCGTCTTCCTTACGCATTGTGGACCAGAGGTTTTCCAGATGGCCAAGGCATTGGCCAAACCGGCAGACGCGACTGCCATGGATTGGGACGTCCTCGAACCCATACTGAGGCGCCATTACGCCCCCGAGGTCCCCATCCTAATACGACGAAATGAATTTTACCGAAGAAACCAGAGACCAGACGAAAAACTGAGCGACTTCGTCGCTGAATTAAGGCGCCTAGGTGGACTCTGTGAGTTTGAAGGATTGAACAGTCTCATAAGAGACCGTTTTGTACTCAGATTGTGGGATCCGACACTCCAGAGCCGACTTATGGCCAAAGGCGACATCAGCCTAGCCGATGCCCTCACCGCAGCCGCAGCCGCAGAAGCAACCCGCACGTCAGCAGACACCATGCGAAGATCCGACGCGAAGGGCGGAAACAACAACCCCGCGAGGTCGGCCGACGCAAGAAACGAAGCAACCGCACACTACGGCGACTACCAGTCAACCTCCAGCACGTCAGATGATGAGGAGGACATACATCGCGTGCAGACGGGACGCGGAAACCAACGAAGCCAAAACAGTCGTAGGTCGAGGACCAACTGCGCCGGGTGCGGCGGCGACCACCCCAGGTCTGAATGCCGTTTCTTTGATGCTATCTGCAGGCATTGCGACCGAAGGGGCCACATCGCTCGAGTTTGCCGCCAAAAGAAGACACGCAGCCCGCCAAGATGGGAACAGCAGGACAGGAGAAAGGAGAACTCCCCGCCCAGAGCCAGAGAGCGCCAGCCAGCAGGTAGATGGGACCAGAAGCAACGACCTCAAAGAAGCGGCGACGGTCGGCGGAAAGAAGAAACCCACCAGACGGTGACCATCGGCCACGCCATCTCCGACGGCACCAGAAAGGTACACGTAGAAGTCTACATCGAAGGCCGGCCATGCAAAATGGAAGTGGACTCCGGGTCCTACCTTTCCATGATTGCATGGCGCGAAATAAAAAAACTAGTGCCTACTCTACAAAGAAAAAACGTGCTTGCCCAGAAAATCATCATAAAAGACTACCAAGGTAATCGCGTTCCGGTAGTGGGCACCAAGAACTTTAACATAACCTACAAAGGCCACACCGAACAACTGCCACTCACAATAGTCGATCGTGACCGCCCGAGCCTGCTGGGTCTGCAATGGTTCGCCCCGCTTAACATCGCGCTGACAGGTGTCAACCAAGTCTCCATTGAAGCCTGGGAACAGCAGCTAGTCCAGGAGTTCCAGGAGGTCTTCGATGGAGGCTTGGGCAAGTACAAGGGGCCCCCTATCTCGTTTGATTTAGACCCAAGGGTTCCCCCCAAGCGGCTCAAACCTAGAAGGGTGCCCTTTGCTTTAAAGCCAAAAATTGACGAGCAGATCAACAAACTCGTCAAACAAGGGGTATTAAAACCGGTAGACCACGCCAGATGGGAGACCCCTATAGTGACCCCAGTAAAGCCAGACGGGTCCGTGAGAATCTGCGGGGACTATAAGGCCACCCTAAACAGCGCGCTACAGCAAAGCGCCTACCCAGTTCCAATAGTGCAACATTTACTGCACTCACTGGGAGGGGGAAAATTTTTTGCCAAGCTCGACCTCGCCCAGGCATACCAGCAACTGCCTGTGGACGAGGAAACGGCAGAAGCCCAAACAATTGTGACACACCGGGGGGCTTTCAAGTGTAACAGACTCCAATTTGGAGTCAGCGTGGCACCAGGCATCTTCCAGAGCCTGATGGAACGTTTACTACAGGGCATCAAGGGGGTGGTGCCCTATTTCGATGACGTATTAATAGCGGCGCCAAACGAAGCCGAATTAGAAAACCGATTAAGACAAGTCTTAACAAAATTTAAAGAAACAGGACTTAAAGTCAAACGCGAAAAATGCCAACTTTGTACACAGCAAATAGAGTTTTTGGGTTACCTCCTAGACCGGCAGGGCATCCACCCTACAACTAAAAAAGTTAAAGCCATCAAGGAAGCCCCCACCCCGAAGTCCAAAACAGAACTACAAGCATTCCTAGGCTTACTAAATTTTTATAATGTCTTCCTACCTCAGAAGGCAACGGCGGCGGAACCTTTACATAGACTCCTAGACAAGAGGGCAGCATGGACTTGGGGGAGACGAGAACAAGCCGCTTTTCAGAAAACCAAAGACCTCCTCACCTCCGACGCCGTCCTGATGCAATTCAGTGAGACTTTGCCCTTAGCTGTCACTTGCGACGCATCACCTTTTGGCGTCGGCGCTGTCCTCAGCCATACCCTCCCAGACCAGAGAGAAGCACCTATCGCATTTTTTTCCAGAACTCTGACTAAACCGGAACGGAACTATAGCCAGCTGGACAAAGAAGCTTTGGCTATAGTTGCCGCCGTTAAGCGTTTCCACGAGTACCTGTAAGGCCGCCCATTCAAAATAGTCACTGATCATAAACCACTGCTGGGCATCCTCGCTGGAAACCGTGCTACACCAAACATCTTGTCGCCCCGCATGACAAGATGGTCTGAATTCCTGGCAGCCTACAGCTACGAACTGTTACACAAGCCAGGTAAGAAAATATCACACGCAGACGCTTTAAGCCGCTCGCCCTTGCCGGACTCTGACCCTGACCCCGCACCTACAACAAACACCCTGAGTATCGAGAGTTTGCCCATAACTGCATCTGATATTGCCAGAGAAACCGTTAGGGACAGACAATTGGCGCAAGTCTTACATTGGTTAGAAAAAGGCTGGCCGGAAAGAGACATTGACGAGACTTTTAAAACATTCCGGCAGCGCCAGACTGAACTTTCACTGTTAAGAGGTTGCATCCTGTGGGGTGATCGGGTGGTAATTCCGGGTAAATTGCAAAACAGGGTCCTAGAGATGTTACACGAGGGTCATCCTGGCATCGTCAGGACAAAAGCCCTGGCCAGGAGTTACGCTTGGTGGCCAGGGATGGACAAACAAATTGAAGCATGGGTGGCCAAATGCCACCGGTGTCAGGAAACCAGATCCAGCCCACCCACAGCACCTATCCGGGACTGGGAAATACCACGGGGACCCTGGTCCAGAATCCACTTAGACTTTGCTGGCCCCACGAATGGACACACTTTTCTAATCACAGTCGATGCATACTCAAATTGGTTAGAGGTGGCTGACATGAAATCCACCACCACAGCGGCTGTCATTAAAGAGCTAGGTAAACTGTTCTCCACACATGGCCTCCCAGACGTCATTGTCTCAGACAACGGGCCCCAATTCACCTCCATCGAATTCGAACGGTTCCTGGCCGAGAAGGGTATCCGCCACGCATTGACAGCACCGGCGCATCCGGCGGCGAACGGTAGGGCGGAACGGATGGTCCAGTTTACAAAAAAGACCCTCCGGAAAATGGACCACGGGGAGATCAACGAAAAAATCAACAAACTACTTTTCATACAGCACATCACACCCAATACCACAACCAACAAAAGCCCTGCAGAGCTCCTGATGGGCAGAAAGCTGCGGTCCCCACTCGATCGTCTGCACCCAACCTATAACCCGGAGCGACCCCCGGACTCAAGCTCCAGGTACCGGACTTTTGAACCAGGCGACTTGGTCTACGCCAAAAACATGATGGGGGACCCCCTATGGATCCCAGCCGTCATAACCCAAATCACCGGCCCACGGTCGTACCGGCTCCAAACCATCGATGGGCGAGCCTGGAAACGACACATCGACCAGCTCCGGTCGCGAGCAATGACTGACCTCAACCCCCAAGACACGAACCAAGGGGGGAGGGAATACCCGATAAAACAAACGCAGGAGAAAATTAAATTTAAAAACTCACCAGAACGCAGCCTTCGCGAGTCCCATCCGGAGAAGAGCCGTCCGGCCAACTCTACCGACTCAGAGAAGCCAAGCGGGAGCGGCGAAATCCGTGACTCAACCGACCCGGTAGGCCCAGGCAGGAGCCACGGCGAGAGAACCGGCCCGATCATCCAGCCGGTTCTCACAGAGCCAGGAGCAGCCAAAAAGATGACCGCTCCGGCCGAGTTACAACAAGGAAGTGAGCTGCGCAGGTCAACTAGGACCCGACGGAGCCCCGCCTACCTGCGTGATTACACCACGTGAAAGACCGTACCAAGAGGGGAGGGGTGTTATGTATTAAAATGGACTACTCGAAATCCCTGCGCCTTGATTGGCTAAGGCGCGGGGATTTCTGATTGGCCAGGCGAGCCGCGCCGATTGGCCCGATTGAAGTCTCCCGCGATTGGTTCAAACCAAGAGCGGGAGACTTGAATCGCTGCCATTGGTTGCGGCCGCCGCGGCAAAAGGTATAAAAGCCGGAGGCTTTTTGCCTTTTGCCGGTTCGGTTCAACTTATAGAAATAAAGAGCTGTTAATGAAAGTCACCGACTCAGAACCTTTTTTCGCGGACACGACAGTTATGGCTATAACTTAGATAGTATCCCTTAATATCCACTACTCAATTCATAAGCTGACTGCAAAACCTCAGTTTCTGTAATCTACTCATGAAGAGCAACTGTTTGGAATGCATGTGATCTATTCCAAGATGTCTCCTTTCTCCAGAGATTTCGCTGGCCAGGTTCAAGCATCTACCTGCCATACATGCTGTTCCACTTTGGCAGGGATGTCTAGCTCACCATGGCACTCATTAGAAGTAGTAGTATTAGTGATTGGGGTGTAGAGGACATGCAGATTTGACATGCAGATTTCTGATGTTCCATTGAATCCTTAATTTCAGTGAAATAATAATTTGGCTGAAAATTGTACAGCACCATTCTGAATCGTTCATTTTTTTTCTAGCATGTTTAGAGAGGTTAGAGGCATTATTTTATCAAGCCACTTTCTCCTTTCATTTCTCCTTTATTATTATTATATTTGCAGAACTGCCAAGATCTACTTCAGCAGCTGCAACATAAAGTATGCCATTTTTCTTACATAAATCGTCAAAGTAAATCACTGCTGTGCTTTGTGAGATTATGTAAGAGACCTTATTTGCCATCACACTGATCCTACCAAAGCTATTTGCTACAATATAAATGTCAAAATGAAAACAAAAATAAAAAAATAAGAGGAATTGATAGGGAATTATGTCAAATGATTCAGTAATATGTCACATTTTAGTCACTGATGTTAAGAAAGCAGTGATGACAGTTAATCTAAAGAAGTGAGATGAGGTATTTATTTGTTATTGACTTTTAATATTTATTCTCATATTCCATCTAACCAAAAGAAGGAAAAGAACCCAATGCCTGGGTGACTTAAAGCAGGGATAACTGGGCAAATAAATTGAAGCTGAGTGAGTGTTCATTGATGTAAAGCGGGAAGGACTTAATACAAAGAAAGAAAATCTAGAGTCTAGACTAAGTCTGATCTCCTGAACTTACATTTTTAGAACTACCATTAATCATCATGCAACACCTAACAGAACTGTGTATGTGGTGATTGGGACAGACGAGAAGGTGACTGTAGTTCATATGAATAATCCTGCTGCATTGGATCAATCATTCAACATCTTGTGTTCTACAGATGCCTTGTGTTGTTCTTGTTTAGATTAGAAGGTAATTAATGGCTACTGCCTACTTCAATTACTAAGAACAGTGATTTTAGTTACCATAGTATCAGATTTTTTATGCCCTCTTTACATCATTCATCAACCAAGATTTCAAAACTTGGAAATTCATTGTGGTAATAATGGAGGAATTTCATATACCTGCATTATGGGTAAGTTTCTAGAAGTCAGGTTCCATCATGAATGGGAATTGGAATTGGACCTAAATAAGGAAAAATGAAGGACAATCAAAAGCATTGTATGTTACACTGAAAGGATGCTGAATTGCCAAGCAATAGGATTTTTTTTCTGAATTTTTAACCAGTAAAAACTAATATTCTTTACACTGCATCAGTATGTAAAAGTACTCCTAACTAATGAGGCTAAACACAATTCTATCACTCTAGGTGAGTGGACATGTTGAAGCTAATTGCTGACAATCTGCTAATTTGGAAGGTGGATTCTTCTCCCCTCCAAATTTACTAATTTTGTATTAGCTATTTTAAAAATTATAGGAAAGGAATAACTTTAATATTTTGCTATATTATAGTGAAGCCTCTGACTGAAATATAGAAAGAAGAAGAAATCATTCAAATCTTTGCTTTTTGTTTCTGTTTTCAGAAATATAGAAAAGTTGCCACTCCCTTCACACTGTGAATTCTAGGACTTCAATTAAGGACTTTCATTAATTTCATGATTCAAAGTTGTGTCAAAAGATTGTTTAAAAATTATTCCTGGAAAGGTATTTGAGAAGAATTCTTATTAAGATTTCTGCATCCAGGGAAGAGAAGCTTAATACTTCAATATGATCTACCTATGATATAATGAATGCCATTTCACCAATTTCCATTACAATTGGGGACAGAAAAAATATGGTGTGGGGGAAAAAATTGTCATGAAGTTCAGCCAGGAAAGGAAGGTTTGCAACAACCATATTTCATACCATACGCTAAGCCAACTAACAATAATCAACTAAGATATAAGAGAGAGAGAGAGGGAGAAAGAGGGGAAGAGGGTGGGCATATATTTACGCACTGGCAAATATTTAATCTGGTTCTCCATTCCCTTGCATATTTTTGAGAAGGTGCTAGATCAGGGGTGTCAAACTCACATTGTCATGTTGTCATCATGTGATGTATCGTGACTTTTTTCTCCTTCACTAAAAGGGGGGTGGGGGTGGCCAGTGTGTGATGCATGCAGCCTGCGGGCCGTGAGTTTGACACCCCTGTTCTAGATCTCTTCTATGGTTCTCACTAATCTTCTTCCACTATAAAAATGGGAATATGTTCATATTGGTGGATATGTCCTCTTAGTTTTCTTGACAACAATACAAATGTTGTTTTTCCTTGGATTTTCTTTTTAACTTCTCAGTCCAGCCATCAGACCTGAGATTTCCTGGTGGTTTCCTATTCAAACTTGTTCTAAGCCTTTTTAGTTTTTCAAGGTTGCCAAGGCTGGTTTGGTGCTGCCACCTAGCTGTACAAACCACAAAATAATGATTGGATAACAACCAGTTCAAACAATGAAATGTTTTTTGTTTCTTAGGTCTTCCTGACAGAGGTAGATAGTGGATTTTTTCTCATAATATATGCTAATACTATAAGTTTTCTTTTAAGTTACTTTTGAATACACATTAACCATACACATACATACAGAATATGTATGTTTTCAATATGTTAGAGTGAGAAAAGTATCAAAATCTGGAGAGAGGGGTTTTGTGTGTGTGTGTGTGTTCCCCAGTGAAAGAAGTTGGTATTAGAGTAAAAACAAACCCTACCCATTTTATTTTCTAAGAACATTAGCAATTGAATCTGTTAAAAGAGTAAGTCTCAATATCTGTAGCAGAATATATTTTACTACAATTTTTGCATAATACAGTTGTATGTTAAGTTATGTCAACAATGCAATCTTTCAATTTTTATACAATATTGTTTTAAAAGTGTTTATGCATCTGTTGTTATTAAAATATGAGTGAGCTTTACTGTGTAACCAGCATTAATCTGTAATTAAAGAAACACATTCTTGTCTGGATGGTTGTAAGCTCCCAAAATATGTTTAAAGTCTTTTATTCCCAAGGAAATACTAAATGTGGAAACAGTGACTTGATTCATTTCACAGCTGTAGTCTTTTCTGATTTGTTCGTAATTTTCTACACTGCTGCTTCTAATTTGATACGATTGGGCCTAGGATGAGAATATGAATGGGATAACAGATGTTAAGCTCAAAATACTGAGCACAGTGATATTCACCTTGCATGTACCTACAGCTAGTATTTCTGAGAAAAAAACCATCAGCCATTGAGCAACTTTTGAAATATGAAGTATTAGGAAATTCAATATTTATTTGTTATATACTTAAGCATATTAGGAAAGCTGCTTGTTGATCCAAAACAAGCCTAGAGATCCACAATGAATCACCTGAATCAAACTTGATATTTTTTTCCTACTGATCCTAATATTTACATAACAAATTATATACCATGAAGCTAATCATTTGTAATAAATAAAGAAAACTTCCTTATTCAATGGAAAGGACTGCTAATTTTAGCTCTTGCTTCCAAAATATTCCTATATTGGGGGTATTTTATTGAATATCAGCATCCCTGTGCAAGAGTTGTTGCAGTCTGATTGATTTTCCAGGGCTTTGAAATACAGCATAGTACCTGTCAGAGCTGCCCCCCCGTTGTTATTTTTTTATTTAATTTTGAATCTGTAGACATTTCTACTAGGCATTGTAATGATAGTACTGGCATTAATGAATTTTGAATAGAAATTGTTTTATATGCTGATAAAATGTAATAATGTGATCAGCATAATATATGTATATACTGTATTATTAATATAACACTAACTAGGGTACTTTTTTTAAAAACTTCTGCTAGGTTCAAATATATTGTATCATTATAATAATGTAAAGATTATACAGATTACAGATATTGTTTCAGATTTTATATTCATAAAATATTTCTAAACACATATATTAAAAGTTTGTAAAGAAGATTGTATTAAGAATGAATTAAAATTGATGAGTAAAATTACAGTAATTAAAATGAATATCACTTCATAATTTATTTATATTTTAAGAGATAAATATTTTCTTCAGATATATATTATTGGGAAATGTATTTGAGAAAATTGGTTACCTAATACTTCCTTGGTTAAATTAAAATTTAGAGAATAGTTGCTGTAATTTACTACATTTTCTAAAACATATTGGAAATACTATGTTATGTTATGTTATGTTATGTTATGTTATGTTATGTTATGTTATGTTATGTTATGTTATGTTATGTTATGTTATATTATATTATATTATATTATATTATATTATATTATATTATATTATATTATATTATATTATATTATATTATATTATTGGTTTATTGCAGTCAGCTAGATGTTCAGAATGGATTTTACATTTTTGTCTTCCTTTTGAGTCCTTCCTATAGGATGGGCATGTGTGAATGTTTGATGGTTTTATACATATCGTTGCAGGATGTAAACTGTTCCAAGTAAAGCTGCCTTTTGCAATTGATTGATGGTGAATTTGTCAATGCTGATGGTGATCATATGGTGCTCCAGTTGTTTTGGGATTGCACTCAAGGAGCCTATTACTATCAATATTACCTTTGCTTTATTTTGCCACAGTCATTCTATTTTATTTGCAGGTCTTTGCATTTTGTTATCTGCTCCACTTCTTTCTCTTCTGTTGTGCTGTGTCCAGGTACTGTCATATCCAGACTTGTTTTTATCTTTCTTATTAACAATTGACAATGGTTAAATTTGGAATGTTAAGTGGCAGGTGCCTGTCTCTTTGAATAGAGACAGAACACTTAAAGTCTCAGAACACTTTAGCTTCTTCATCTTCTGTGATTTTCTCTGTTTTATGGTCCTATCAGTTCTGACTTGCAGACAAATGATATTTCTTGTTGGTCTTCCAATGTACCATTGTTGCTACTTTGTCATGCCTTTGTTTGTAGTCAGTCTATAATCTTCTTACAGCAGGTAATCCACTGTTTCTTCAGCTTCTTTGCATAGGTGGCACTTGCTATCTGTTGCTGTCTTCTCAATTCTGGCTTTATATGTATTTGTTCTTAAGGCTTGTAATGAAAATTCAGAAGACTTTGAGCTTGTTTGGAGGTTCTAGCAGGGGAGCGCAGCTATCGTATACCCTTGACCAAAGATTGGTACACTCCTATCTGGGATGGTTGTCCTCTTCCACCGAATGCACAGCTTCATGAGGGACACACATGGAACAGTGAGGGAGGAAGGGGACATCTGCCTAGCCATCCAGATCAGCTGAATCAACCCTGGCGATCAATGAGGTGACAGATGTCGCAGCCAGATCGCCCTCACATTCAATTTGGTACATATTTTCATTCATGGTGGACTTGTCCTGAGATAAAGAAATATTGGTTAAAAATAAAAACGTGGCTAGAAGAAATTATAGAGTGTGGGCTGGAGTGGCAACCGGAATTATTTTTGTTGGGAATGATCAAAGGGGATTACCCCACTAAAGTAAAATATCTGACCATCCATTTATTTACTGCGGCACGTATTTAACTAGAACAATATTGGAAGAACCCAAATGTACCACTGAGATAGGTTGCTATTCAGAAAACATATGAGTGTGCCCAATTGGAGAGGCTTACTCTTAAAATTAATGGGAAGGAGGATATAGATTACTACCAGATATGGGATAAATGGTATAAGTGGGTAGATTATAAAAGGGGAAACACGTAAATGAACCTAAGATACAAATTATATTCAGTGGTTTATACTAAATATATAAAAACAATTAAAGGGTTTAAATCTTCTTTTCTTTGTTACCACTCTTATTATTATTAGCCATTTATAATATTTATTTGTTTACTAGTTAAAAAACATGAATGTATCCGTAATAGAAGAGTAGTTATAAACCAACGTGAAAATAAATAGAGTATATTGTGAATTAATTAGCGCTTATGTTGTGATAATGAATGAAGATGTGATTAGTACTAGCCAATACTGGTTTTTAGGACTTACCAAATTCAATAACCAATGTAAAGAATTATGTGTTATTCACATATTATTGTTTTTGTATTTTTGAATTTGTATGTTTTTAAATTTGTAAATAAAATTGTTTTTAATTTTTTAAAAAAAAAAGAAAATTCAAAAGACTATCCAGCTTTGGACTTCATGTGAGCAGGAACTAAGCATCTCTCTACTGTTCATTAAAAAGAATCCCTTTCCCTGTCTCACATCTACATGCTTCTACTTCTCTGGCTTCTACAGAAGTCTGGGGAAAAAAAGTTGCTTTGACTTTAAGGAGCTCTATTTTAAGCAAGGCTCTTAAAGAACACACAACATTTTTTTCAAGCTATTATAGATGTCTACTTTAATAATAGAAAATTTCAAACACAAAAACCAAACCACTTCTTCCAAATCATTTAAAGTTTCACAGAGCTATATTCCATCCTATTAAATGATAGGATATTGCTTTAGTTCTTGCAAACAGTATTGTAAAATACTGGTCTTAAGAGTTTGTTGGCAGTATCATGTTCTTTTTTAATGTTTCTAAGCATGGTCTATGTTGTATGTTTCCTTTACAGAGCTTGGATCCTCAACAAGGTCTTGACTATTCAGCTTGTATTTTATTTTCTGGTTGTTGTTTTTTTGCCAATATGTAAGACAGAGCACCTATTTGTTGAGATTTGGAGTTGCCATTTGTTTGACTATTCTGATCCATAGTCGAGGTTTTTTTGGAGGGTAGCAATATTGTCTGTGGTGTTGAATAGCTTTACATCATCAGCGAAGAGAACGCAGTTGCTCTTAATGTGAGCACAGAGGTCACTTATGTAGAGTATGAAGAGAGTAGGTCCTAGAATACTGCCTTGGGTGACACTACTGTTGACAGGTACGGAATTTAATAGGACACTCCCAATTTTGACCATTTGTTGTCCATTTGACAGGAATGCTTCTATCCAGTTATGCAGGTGTCCAGAGATACCGTAAGAGTTTAGTTTTAGGAGTACTTTATCGTGTACCACTGAATCAAAGGTTTTACAGAAGTCTATGTAGATTGCTTCTATTGCTTTGTCTTTATCAAGTTGTGTAGTCCATATGTTTTTGCAGTAAGAGTTGCAGATTACAGGATAGTTTTTTTCCTGAAACTAAATTGTTTATTAGAGAGTAGGTTGTTTGTCTCTAAGTGGAGGATAATAGATTGGTTAATAATTGATTCCATGACTTTACAGGTGACACAGCATAAAGAGATTGGTCTGTAATTTTCAACAAGCCTGGTTTCTCCCTTTTTGAAGATGGGGATGACCGTGGCAAGTGACCATAGGTTTGGCATGGAGCTGGTCCTGAAAGATTTTTCAAAGATTGTGTTTAGAGGTTTGGCTATGGCAGTGGATAGCTTTTTTAAAAAGTAGGCACATATTTCATTTGGTCCAATAGATAGAGATAGTTTTAGATTGTGTTGTGCTTTTTCAACCTTGTCTTCTGTAAAATCGATATGTATTAGATCATTGTAGTTGTCTGTGGTTTGACTAGGAAATACTGGGCATAAACTATTGCTGTTTACAAATACTGAGACAAAGAATATATTAAAGAGGTTGGCTTTCATGGTGTCATTGTTGCAGTCTTTACCATTAAGTCCTTTCAGGGGTGGAATGGACCTTGAGTCTTTTAGTTTGTTGTTTA
The DNA here is from genome assembly GCA_033807585.1 of Hydrophis major. Classification (NCBI taxonomy): domain Eukaryota; kingdom Metazoa; phylum Chordata; class Lepidosauria; order Squamata; family Elapidae; genus Hydrophis; species Hydrophis major. The sequence goes on along the minus strand of CM066329.1, from coordinate 139,923,609 downwards.
CAAAATTGTAGAAAGCGTGTGTGGAATTGGTGCATAGAAGGTTTTCCTCTTGTTTAATGTGATAATTGGTGCATTTTGTCTTTATCTGGTGGCATAAATTTTTGAATCAGCTTTTGAAGTTGGCAACATGACCAGATTTGTTTTTCCACCAAAGTGATCTCTTTTTGGATTGAAGCTTCCTTATTATTATGGGTAATTTGTTTTTTCTGGTTTGGGGAGTTGTTATTGGTACATATAGTTTGATGACTCTTTTGACTTCAAGTAAAAATACGTTGTAATGGTCTTTAACAGTATTGCATCCAGTGAATAGAAATTGCCAATCAAGAGATGAGAGATCGTTGTCTATAAGATCATAGTTGCCTTTTTTGAAGTTATAATTGGGGTTCCCATCATTATTATGATTTTTGTGTGAACATATATTGAGACAAAAGTCAATCATGTTGTGGTCACTGTTGGAAAAGGGTTCTTTAATTTGTATTCTGTAAATTGAATTCAAACTATTGCAGAAGATGAGATTGAGGCAGTTGTTAAGTCTAGTATTGTTGATTACTAGTTGTTCGTTACAGCATTGCAGAAGGTTACATGTGTGGGGTCAGCTTTACATTCGTTTAGGGTCCAGTTAATATGAGGTAGATTGAAGTCACCAAGAAAGATAAAAGTGTGGGCAGGATATTGCTCATGTTAGTAGTGAATTTAACTTGTTTACATGTTCAATGTCATAATCAGGAGCCCTGTAACATAATAAGAATTGAAATGTGATATTTAAGGACAGTTCACAGACAATGGTCTCAGGAAGAGCAAGCTCCTGGGTAATTTGGATGTTTTTTAGATGTAGGGACTTTTTATAGAAGATAGCAACACCACCTCCTCTACGGATTTCCCAATCTGATCGGTAAGCATGATAGTCTCTTAGTGTGGTAATGGAGTCAAGGAGAGATGCATTAAGCCATGTTTCACAGACAACTATGATTCGAATTTAGCCGTATTTAGTAAGAGGAGAAATTCAGGTATTTTATTCGCAAGGCTTCTTGCATTGAGTAGCTTGCATTTAAGGCCAGCAGTAGTTGGAATTGAGGTAGTTAGGGGCATGCGTGATTAGTTTTGAGTGATGGTGGGTTGGATGAGGTAGGGTTGGATGTGGAGTTGTGGGTTGTGTGACTTACTTTTGATAGAATCAATACGGTAGTCAATGTACAGGTCCTTCTCTCCATTGTCTTGATGTCTTTTGAGTTGTGTGCGGAGTTCACGGGAGCAGATTCTTTGCAGTATGGATAAGTCTAGTCTTGAGCGGAATTTTTATGGTTGGGATTGGTTTTTGCAATGGCATTTATTGTATGAATGAATATACGTTTGCTGGACTCATTTTTGCAAACAACTCTATAAAATATTGGGGCCACCGAGCTGTCATTGTATTTGAACTCAAGGCCATCTCTGGTTATTTCAATGATATCTTCAGGAGAGATGTTTGTTGTATTTGAGTTGCTGATAATATTGCGAACTTTGGAGATGTCGTCTGATTCGTTGATGTCTTCAAGACCAAATAAGATGGCATTTGGACATTTCTGATCACATTCCATGATGTCTCTGATGAGTAAGGGGATATCATTTGTGGAATTATTTGATGGGACAGTAATTATTTGTGGCTGTGGTTTGGTGGTTATTTTTGGTTGTAGTTGTGATTGTAGTTGAGGTAGTAGTTGTGGTGGTGGTTGTTGAGTTGGGATTTGGTTTTGAGCTTATAGGTATTTGCTTATCTTTGCTGTATTTTTTTTTCAAGAGAGATTAGGCTTGCTTGTATAGTTGTTTCAAAACGTGTTGCTAGGCATTCTTCTATGAGTGAATGAGTGATTCTATGCTGTCAATTCTGTCAGGCAGGGTACTTGGTTTGTTTAGCTTAGGAAAACATGATGGACATAGACAAGAGAATGTATCTGATGCTTTTAGGAGATCAGATAGGCCCAGGCTTTTGTTCAAGTTTAAACAGGCAAGGTGGGCTTGATTGTCACATAGGTGGCATTTGATGTTATTTGCACTTTCATTGATGGTTTCAAGACATCTGAAGCATGTGCAGGAGTCTGGGAGGTCATTGGTAGAGATATTATTCTTTTGTTGTGTTTTAGTAGTGGAGGATTTAGAGTTTTTGGCTGGCATGGTCAGTGATAATAGTACACTAAACAATTACAATAGCTAATTAATGTGATAGGTAGACAGTTACTTAATGAACATTGGTAATTAATAAATGTTAATTGATATGTTAGAGAACAAATCAAAAGTAACATTACTTATTACTAAAAATCAATTAATCAATTGACTAGATAATCAATGATATTAAATCTCTATCAATTCAATGAATCAGTAAATTAATGGTCATTTAACAATTAATTATTATACTATTAGATGATAAATCAATTATTTTAGAAAAAGCATTATCTTTCAATATTTGGTCTTGAGGTACTGAAATAGTGGAGGTAGTGAAGTATTGGACATTTGTAGTGGAAAGTTTCTTTGTTTTTCCTTAAAACCACATTGTTTTGTTTTTGTTTTGTTTTGTTTTTGTTTTTAAAGAGGGAGCATTGCTACTTGATAGATTTGTATGGAGAAGATTTGGATGAACTCACCAATCATCTACTTGGGAGTTTGGAGTGGATGAGATTTAGGTGGGGGTTAAGTGGAAGTTGTCCAATCAGCTGAGTGGGAATTTAAATGCAGGCTGACTAATCAGCTGGGTGATTTAAATGGAGACTATCAATTCTCTGTGAGTCTCCTCAGTTCTCCGCAATTCACGGCCATTTAGAATTACACTCTCTTGCTTTCCTCTAATCCTGACACTTTTTCGGATGTTTAAGATCACCCTCTGTCAGTTCCCTCTCTTTCTCTGCAGTTCAAAATCACACTCTCCACCAGTCAGTCTATGCCACTCAGAATGGCTCTGTCTCAGAATCAGTCTCTCTGTAAGTTTCTGAATCACACACTCATCTAATCGCAGATCGTCCTGGCTCTTATTTCTATCCGCTCTCCGCTCTAATCTAAGCACAGCTCATCCCAGCTCTTATCACTTCTGCTGTTCTCTCTCTGCATGGAATCACCTTATTTGCTATCCGCCAGTCCCAGTTCTTTCAGATCTCACCCTTTCGGAATGGCATCCTACGGAATGGAGTCTTGGACTTTCCGCTCAGGATGGTGTCCTGGCCTCTTCGCTTACTCTCTTTGCTCACTCTCAGGATTGCCGGCAAGTTCTCAGTTTATAAAATACACATTTATAAAATGTAACTAGAAATAGGAGGTACCTTTGTCCAAGGAGAAATCAAATGACTTAGTTAATATACAGTTCTTAAAAGTGAAGAATGTAATTCCTGTAATAGTTCAAAATTAAATGGTTTTTGAATTGAGGGTTCTTTTAAATGATAATTCACTGTCAATCCATTAGCAGGCAGCCAGAACATCCAGAGGAAAATAATTGGCTATTGATGTAGAATAATGTTGGAAAGTTATTCTTATTTTCCTACATACTACAGAAAGATTTCCTTTCTATCTAGTCATTACAAAAATCACTCTTACTCTTTAAGAATTCATATTTTTTAGAAATAAGTTTAACTTTCAATAATGTAAGGTAAAATCCTTTTGTTTGATATTTTTATATTTTCATTAATTTGACTCTTGCATGTGTTGTTTCATAGGCAGGACTCTGAGATTGTTCTGAGTTGGTGCTTTCCTTATCAGCCGCTTTCCATACATTTTTTGTTTTTCCTGTAGCTTCTTATAAGACTCTTCCTGACCTGATTTAGCCAGCTTGCTTTTCCCATGTCCCTCAGGTTCTGCTCCCCTGAACTAATCATTTAGGTCATTGCCTTCTTTGTTTTCTATGATCACTCTAGATTATCATTTTAGTCCATTGCCACACCATTTTTAATGCAATAAATTAATAATATTTTGTCTTTAATACAAGTTGTATAAATTTGTGAAACTTTGCACTGGTTAAAAAGATGCCTTAATCTGTCCTATACCCTCTCTTTCCATTGGCTTTTCCCAAAATACATAAACAAAATAATTGCTTTGTAATATTCATGAAAACCCTATACTAGAAATACTATTGATGAGGAATCTTTGTTAATTAGACTCCAGGCACCCTGCCGCTTGCTAATAGTTTCTAATATTGTGCCATTTCTTTTGTTTCTGTTTGCCTAATTTGAAGGTCTATTGCCGTGATGGCAAACCTATGGCACGTGTGCTGGAAGTGGTACATGGAGCCATGTCCCCTGGCACACATGGTGTTGCCCATTTCTCTTCTGGGTTTCTGGCATGCATAGATGCACAATGATCAGCTGGCTTTCATGCATGTAGCAGTGCCAGAAACAGGAATAGCTGGTCTTCTGGTTTCTGGCTTGCGCACGAGTACCAGCCAGCTAATCGTTGCTCATGCATGCAAGCTGGCCAGTGCACTTGGAAACCGGAAGTTCATTTCCCAGCATGCGCATGTCCCCTGGGCCGCTCCTCTTCTGGGTTGTGGCCCCAATGAGCGCATGCATGCTCCCTTTTCGGTAGTTGGTGCCGAAAAGGTTCGCCATTGCTGATCTATAGTATTTTCCCAGGAATAGCAAGTATATAGACTAGTCTATACAGCAAGTATATAGACTTCACCAGTCTATATTTGCATTGCTCTCAGCAGATCTAAGTAACAGCGATGACCAGATTTATAGCTAGCAAAGCCAAAAAACTTAGTAAGCATATTCCCAATAAGAAAGAGAAACAAAGAAATTGGTTTTTCAATATCTTCTTGATCACCCTTCAGTGACTTTCAGATCTGTGAATTATAATTCTCATTCTCTCTAGGCTGCATGACTGCCATCACCACTTCCATTTTGAGTTGGATCATACCTTTTAAAATTTGCTTTCTATCTCATTTGATTTTGGCTTATTTACTGTTTTTCTTTTCTTACCATTCAGTATTCTATGTTTTTGTAAACTGAATGGAAACTCTACATGCTTTCATCTTGAATGCTTACTTAGTGCTGATGCTTTGCTAAAAAAAAACATGATTGGATAGGCATCAAATAGAAAAAATAAAAAATAAAGCCCAGTGTGGGAGAAAACAAGCTAGGCTATGTTTTAATGGAACCAATTAACTCTAATCAAATACTCCACACTGAACAAAACTCAAAAAAATTCTACTGTTCAGACAAAGGGAATAATAGGAACTCAAAAAAAGCCTTGCCCTCCTTGTATACTGATACCTAGGGAAATCTTGATTTAGTTGTGGACTTCAAGAAAGAATATTGTATATGTAATATGGAACAAATGGACTTTGTTAATAACAGGTTTTTTTTTTACATTACCTGATTTTCTTCATTTTATTTTTTAAACTGGGACATTGGTTTCAGATGCAATCTTGTTCATTATTTCCTAAGGTGTTTTTTCAGGTTCTCCATATTTTCTTTGCAGGATCCTACAAGTTTCTTCAATATTTATACATTAACATTATTGAGAATAGTCACATCTGAAATGGAACTCCATCAACATTTGGATATACCCTGGCTCCTACAGATATTGTTCTTTAATGCTTTTTGTATGTTATAGACAGAAATTGACTCTAGTCTGAAGTGATAAAATAAATTGAACCCTAAAATAGTGATGCTTGACAGGTCTTGACACATGATGTGGACCATGATGTGGACCATGAGACTTAATAACGATAAACATCTCTAGATTTTGACTTGCATGAATCATTCATATCTACAATTCTGTCTAAAATAATTGTAGCATTCCAAGTATTATTACTAATGCAATGTAGGAAACTATGATTACCTTAGTATTCTTGGCCATAATGTTACACTGTTGTCTCTTATTCATTATGACTTCATATTTATTTCATGCAATACTTATTGACTAATTAATCACACATACAGACAATGTATTTGCCACCATATGGTTCTCTTTTTGACAATCTAACCAACTGTATTAAAATTGAATTTTTAATCTAGCCTTTAGTGTCGTGTCCGCAAAATGACGCCAGGAGTCGGTGATTTCATGCAATGCTCTTTATTAGGGAAACTGGAACCGAACCGGCGAAAGGAAAAAAGTCCGCGGCTTTTATTCCTTTCGCCGCCGCGGCCGCGGCCAATGGCAGCACTTCGAATCTCCCACGCTCTGAACGAGCCAATCGCGGGAGATTCTTAACGAGCCAATCGGCGCGGCTCGCCTGACCAATTAGAAAGCCCCGCGCTTTGGCCAATCAAAGCGCGGGGATTTCGAGTATGTAAATTAGGACAGAACACCCCTCCCCTCTTGGTTTAGTCCTTACGTTGCGTAGTCACGTAGGTAGGCGGGGCTCCGTCTGGTCCTACTTGACCTGCGCAACTTAGTCGTAAGCGGGATCCCGGCCTGTTCGGTCGGGTTTTTGGTTGCTCTTGTTCCTGTGCGAACCAGCTGGTCGATCGGGCCGGTTCTTTCTCCGTGGCTCCCACCTGGGCCCTCCGGGTTGGTTGAGCTACGGGATTCGTCGCTCCCGCTCGGTCTTTCCGGGTCGGTCGAGCTGGCTTGGCTGTTCTTATTCGGCGAGGGGTCGCGATGTCTCGGTAAGTACTGCTGGTTTATTTTGTCTTGTAATCAGTCACCCGGGTATTCCCTCCCCCCTTGGTTTGCGTTTTGGGAGGTGGGCTTGTTTGCTGTCCTCGACCTAAGTTGGTCGATGTGCCGTTTCCACACTCGGCCGTCTGTCATTTGAAGCCGGTATGAGCGTGGGCCTGTGGTTTGGGTGATGACGGCTGGGATCCATAGGGGGTCCCCCGTCAGGTTTTTGGCATATACGAGGTCCCCGGGTGCGAACGTTCGGTACTTCGTGCTTGAGTCTGGGGGCCGCTCCGGGTTATGCGTAGGGTGTAACCTGTCGAGTGGGGATCTCAGCTTTCTACCCATTAGCAGTTCGGCTGGACTTTTGTTGGTAGTGGTATTCGGGGTTATGTGTTGTGTAAAGAGAAGTCTGTTGAGTTTCTCTTGGATCTCCCCGTGGTCCATTTTCCGGATAGTTTTTTTGGTAAATTGGACCATCCGTTCCGCCCTACCGTTCGCCGCCGGATGCGCCGGTGCTGTTAGTGCGTGGCGGATGCCCCTTTCCGCCAGGAATTTTTCGAACTCCAGGGAGGTAAACTGGGGCCCGTTGTCGGAGACGACGACGTCTGGGAGGCCATGTGTTGCAAAGAGTTTGCAAAGTTCTTTGGTCACGGCTTCCGTGGTTGTTGTCTTCATGTCGCTTACCTCCAGCCAGTTGGAGTAAGCGTCAACTGTTATGAGGAAGGTGTGTCCATTCGTGGGTCCGGCGAAGTCTAAATGGATTCTGGACCAGGGTCCCCTTGGGGTTTCCCACTCTAGGATGGGCGCTGTGGGTGGGCTGGGCCTAGTCTCCTGGCATCGCTGGCACCTAGCTACCCAGGCCTCTATCTGCTTGTCCATCCCTGGCCACCAAGCGTAACTTCTGGCCAGGGCTTTAGTTCTTACGATGCCAGGGTGCCCCTCGTGCAACATTTCTAAAACCTTCCCCTGTAGTCTGTCCGGAATGACCACCCTGTCACCCCATAAGATGCACCCTTTTAACAACGAGAGTTCGGTTTGGCGGTTTCGAAACGTCTTGACGGACTCGTCGTTGTCTTTTTCCGGCCACCCTTTTTCTACCCAATGCAAAATCCGTGCCAGACGCCTGTCTTTAATAGTTTCCCGGGCAATGTCTGATGCGGTTATGGGTAGGTTGGGTAGGGTCTCGATGCTGGGGGTGGTCGTCGTTGGTGCTGGGTTAGAGTCGGATTCCGGTAGCGGCGAGCGACTCAATGTGTCTGCATGCGAGATCGTCTTACCCGGTCTGTGTATGAGTTCGTAGCTGTAGGCCGCCAGGAACTCGGACCACCTTGTCATTCGGGGAGACAGAATGTTCGGGGTGGCCCGGTTTCCTGCAAGGATGCCCAGCAACGGCTTATGGTCTGTTATAATGGTGAAAGGTCGGCCGTAGAGATATTTGTGGAACCGTTTTATGGCGGCAACTATAGCCAGAGCCTCTTTGTCCAGTTGGCTATAGTTCCGCTCTGGTTTGGTTAGGGTCCTCGAAAAGAACGCGATGGGTGCTTCTTTCCTGTCAGGAAGGGTATGGCTGAGGACGGCGCCGACGCCGAAAGGTGATGCGTCGCAAGTGACGGCCAGAGGCAGGGTCTCGTTGAATTGTATGAGGACGGCGTCGGAGGTGAGAAGGTCTTTAGTTTTTTGGAAGGCAGCTTGCTCCCGTTTCCCCCAAGTCCAGGTCGCCGCCTTGTCCAGGAGCCTATGCAAAGGCTCCGCCGCCGTCGCCTTTTGGGGTAGGAAAACATTATAAAAGTTCAGTAACCCCAAGAATGCTTGTAGTTCAGTCTTTGATTTAGGGGTGGGGGCCTCTTTGATGGCCTTGATTTTTTTACTTGTGGGGTGAATGCCGTGCCGGTCTAGGAGGTAGCCCAAAAATTCCACTCGTTCCGTGCACAGTTGGCATTTCTCCCTTTTTACTTTAAGTCCCGTTTCCTTAAATTTAGTTAGGACCTCTCTTAGTCGGCTTTCTAGTTCGGCTTGGTTGGCTGCCGACACTAGAACGTCATCGAAATAAGGAACCACCCCCTTGATGCCTTGCAGCAACCTCTCCATCAGGCTCTGAAATATGCCTGGTGCCACGCTGACTCCGAATTGGAGTCGGTTGCACTTGAAAGCTCCCCGGTGGGTAACGATGGTCTGGGCTTCCGCCGTTTGCTCGTCGACCGGCAACTGCTGGTATGCCTGGGCGAGATCAAGCTTGGCAAAGACCCTGCCCCCTCCCAGTGAGTGCAGTAGGTGTTGCACTATTGGGACGGGGTAGGCGCTTTGTTGCAGCGCGCCATTTAGGGTGGCCTTATAGTCCCCACAGATCCTCACCGACCCGTCTGGCTTGACCGGGGTGACTATGGGGGTCTCCCACCGGGCGTGGTCTATGGGCTGCAATACCCCCTGTTTGACGAGCTTATCAATTTGCTCGTCTATTTTAGGTTTTAGGGCGAATGGCACCCGCCTAGGTTTCAGTCGTTTGGGGGGGACGTTAGGGTCTAGGTCGAACGAGATAAGGGGCCCCTAGTACTTGCCCAGGCTTCCGTCGAAGACTTCTCGGAACTCCTGGGCTAGTCGCTGTTCCCAACCGTCGTCGGCGACGTGGTTGACCCCCGTGAGAGTGATGTCGAGCGGGGCGAACCATTGTAGTCCCAGCAGGCTTGGGCGGTCGCGATCGACGATCGTGAGGGGGAGTTGTTCGGTGCGCCCCTTATATGTTACGTTAAAGTTTTTGGTGCCGACTACCGGGATGCGGTTTCCCTGGTAGTCCTTTACAATAAGTCTTTGGCTGTCTACGTTCCTCCTTTGGAGTGTAGGCACCAACCGCTTTATCTCGTGCCATGCAATCATGGAGAGGTAGGACCCGGAGTCTACCTCCATTTTGCACGGCTGGCCCTCGATGTGAACCTCAACGTGGATTTTTCGGGCGTCGTCGGTGATGGCGTGGCCAATGGTTACCGTCTGGTGGGTCTCCTCTCTCCGCCGGTTGTCGCCGCCTCGCGAGGATCGTCCGGTCCGGTCCCATCGGCTGTCCGAGTGGCGATCTCTGGGCCGGGGCGGTGAGCTTTCCCTTCTCCGGTCGTTCTGGTCCCATCGAGTTGGACTGCGGTTTTTCTTTTGGCGGCAAACCCGGGCGATGTGCCCCTTTTTGTTGCAATGCCGGCAGATGGAATCGAAAAACCGGCATTCCGACCTGGGGTGGTCGCTGCCGCAACCGGCACAGTTGGTCCTTGACTTACGACCTCTCCGGTTCCGTTGGTCGCGCCCCGTTTGAAGTCGATGTATGTCTTCTTCGTCTTCAGACGTGCTGGATGCAGAGTGGAAATCGCCGTGGTGTGTGGTTGTTTCGGTTTTTTGTTCGGTCGACCTTGCCGGGTTGTTGTTTCCGCCGCGGTCCTTCGTGTCAGGTTTGCGCATGCTATCGGCGGAAGTACGGGTTGCTTCTGCGGCTGCGGCTGCGGTGAGGGCGTCTGCTAAACTGATGTTGCCCTTAGCCATCAGCCGGCTCTGGAGCACGGGGTCCCACAGACCGAGCACGAATCGGTCCCTCAGGAGATTGTTTAGGTTATCAAATTCGCAGAGCCCCCCCAGGCGCCGCAGCTCGGCGACGAAGTCGCTCAATTTCTCACCCGGTCTCTGGTTTCGCCGGTAGAATTCGTTGCGCTGGATTAGGATGGGGACCTCGGGAGCGTAATGTCGCCGAAGGATAGGTTCGAGGACGTCCCAGTCCATGGCGGTTGCGTCGGCGGGCTTGGCCAACGCTTTGGCCATCTGGAAAACTTCGGTTCCGTAATGGGTGAGGAAGACGGCGCGTTTTAGCGGGCCCGAGGCATCCTTCATGCCGGTGCATTCGAGGTACATGCGGAAACGGTCGGAGAACGATTCCCAGTCCTCGGTGGCGGGGTTGAAGGGGGCGGGCGGTGCGATTTTTGCCATCTCGGTGCTTTGTCTGGCTTCCGTCGGACACGGGGTTCGGTTCAGGGTCTGGATCCCATCCTCGTCGCCAGTGTCGTGTCCGCAAAATGACGCCAGGAGTCGGTGATTTCATGCAATGCTCTTTATTAGGGAAACTGGAACTGAACCGGCGAAAGGAAAAAAGTCCGCGGCTTTTATTCCTTTCGCCGCGGCGGCCGCGGCCAATGGCAGCACTTCGAATCTCCCGCGCTCTGAACGAACCAATCGCGGGAGATTCTTAACGAGCCAATCGGCGCGGCTCGCCTGACCAATTAGAAAGCCCCGCGCTTTGGCCAATCAAAGCGCGGGGATTTCGAGTATGTAAATTAGGACAGAACATTTAGCTTTGAAAATTCATCTGAGGTTAGAACCATCCCATATGCTTTTTAGACATCAACACAGGAAATTTGAATCTGTTATAAATTCACTCCAAGTATATAAAAGCAATTGAATTTAATTACACAATTAACCACTTTGGTTTTCTTTGGTTGGAACCTTCATACACACACACACACACACACACAAACATGCACACATAAATACAGTTTAGACACTGCAAGTCTTTTTTCAAATGTATCTTGGTTTACAAGAACAACCACTACACTCTGCTTTTCCTGTCTTTTTAAAAATAATTTATTGTCAGTAGCAAATGTCAGAGATGAATTTGTTTTTTGTTCAGTTGTATAGACTGGTCAATAGCTATTTTATCAGTGGATGTTGATTAGTTGACCAATGATAGGATAAGATTTATTGAGATGAAACATCTGCAGTTTATAAAATACATGTTTGAGAGAGACTAATTGGCCAAATATAAGTACAAGTAGACCTTAACTTGCAGCCATTCATTTAGTGGATGTTCAAAGTTACAACAGAACTGAAAAAATTGACATGACCATTGCAGCATCCCCATGGTCACATAATCTGAATTCAGAGAGTGGCATTTATTTAAGACAGTTGCAGTGTCTGATCATCATTTGTGGCCCTCTGACAAGCAAAATTAATGGGGAAGCTAGATTCACTTAACAACCATATTACTAACTTAACAATTGCCACGATTCACCTAACAGCTGTGGCAAGAAAGGTTGCAAAATGGAGCAAAACCCAATTAATAACCATCTTCCTTGGCAATGGAAATTTGGGGTCATTGTGGGTGTGTAAGTCAAGGACTACTTGTAAACAGTTGCTTAGAAAAAGCAGTTTCATTTTCAAGATGGTAGCCAATAAAAGTAAAGTCAGCGGAAGGATGAGAAGCTATGCAAAACTCATCTCTTGACTGAACTTTTACTTTATGAGACTGACTTATTGCCTATGCCAAATAATTGAGGTTGTGTTTGTACAAATATTACGTCTTCAGGGATCTTACATCCAACATATAGTGACTTTAAAACCTCTCCTACTTGTGGTGATGTGGACCATGTCTGAAATGGCTTTCAATTATATGTTTTAGATAGGGCTGGGATTCAAGTGGCTACTAGCGGTTCGGTGATTATGTTTTGCGCCAGACACACGCTGTGTGCGTGTGTAGTAAACCTTAAGCTGTGCCACCCAGACAGCTGATAAGGGTACACAGTTTTTTAAAAGCCACTTTTTTACTGCTTTTTCAAGCTCAGCTGCACAAAGCAGCTGAGGTTGAAAAAGCAGGAAATAAAGGAGAGGTAAGAGCCTGGGTGGGCAGGTGGGCCAAACAGCAGCAAACACAAAACTGGTTCAGTGTCTGCTGCTCTTCAGACCTATCGGTTCTATAGAGCCAGGCAGAACCGGTAGCATCCCACCCCTGGTTTTAGATATACATGAAAGACTCAGAATATAAATCCCCCCATGTACTTTCAAACTGGCCTTGTATGGAACCACTGAAACCTAAAATGTTAGCAATTAAAAGAAAGCGTTTTTTTAGAAAAACAAAACTGCAGCATCCTAAATTATATAGACGGAATGATACAATGCTATAGGCATTTTCTTGAGCTTTTGGAATAAACAAACACACTCTAATCGAGAGTCTAAAGTCAATGCAAGAAATCATCCAAACTATGCTTGCTTATTATAAATATACAAGGATTAAAATTGGCATTGTAGACAAAGTTATTCATAAATAGAAAACATGTGCAGTTAACATTATTTAGAATGAACAAAAAGAAGTAAGTTCATGACATCTCATTGGCTTAAGCTGAAAAAATGCATTAGCTTAAGAGAACAGTAAAATCATTAACACACATACATACACTATGTATGACAGAATCCATTCTTTCTTGGTGACAGAATCTTTTCCTACTAATATTTAGAACATTTACATTTTTGTTTGCATACAAAATAGATTTTTTCTGTTTGATAAACACCCTCACTAGTTTAGTTGCAAATGAATCCATTCTTTAAAGAACACTTATTGGCATATCCTTTTTTGAGCAAGCACTAGTTCCTAGGTGGCTCTTTTTCAAAAGCATTCAATTTACCATTTCAAATTATTTATTTCTTTTTAGGAAAAATATATCACATTTATAATTCCATGAAGAAATGAAGCATAATAACACTGTCAGTATTTTTATTAACAATATTGTAGATAGATCTTTTAGTTGAGTAGGATTACTGTGGCCATACAGATGTATGAGATAATGAACAGTGGTCATAGAAATGAAATGCCTAGAGGGCCTATTTCCATATTGCCTCACAGGAGGGCTATATGGGGCTACAAATTACCCTTAGACTTAATTGGTTGTTTCATCTATCCCAGTTTTTTTTTTCTTTTGGTTTCCATGGTACAATTTCCCCTCATTACCCAATTATGTTATGAGAACAAGGCCAGAGATATTTTCTCTTCCTAAAGAACTCATTTCCTGTAGATGAATGGGATTTGTCTTCTGAACAGTGACCTTTGGGGTAAGACATAGGTTTGAGATTTAATTTATATTTTTATTTCTGGAGATGAGTACGGTATGAATTTTACACATGATGTTCCAAAATCAACTTTCCCTGACTAATTGTAGCTGAATGACATACATGTTCAAGAGTTCAGAAAACACAACACACACACACACACACACACACACACACACTTATACAAGAAAAGAATACCTCCCCAAATAATAAATAATAGGTATATTTACAATGTTACATAATTATTATTTGGAGTAATGCTACTGTGGGCTCAACAGCATCTGTAACTGGAAAGCTGCAGCAGACTTGGGAAATTACTCTGTTGCAAACTGACAAGGAAACAACATACAGCACTTGACCAGTAAGAATCTGATTAGTGTCAGGGATCTATAACTGGAAGAAGTCAGAAGCAGCATTTTCAGCGGCTGAAGTAAATAGAGGTAAAAAGCTCACGGGGCAAGTTAGGGGGCTACTTGGCAGACCGCATGGAGCAGATGAGGAAATCAGAGCTGGTGACATGCAGAAGTAACAGGGTTCACCCCAAAAAAGTAGAGAAGGAAGATAGGAAAGTTAGGAAGGAAAATTAGATGAGTTAGAAAAGTTATTAAAAGCCATGGAGTCATAGTTGCAAGTCGCATGCAGAAACACATAAGAAAAAGGACATGAGCAGAAGACACTGTCAGTAAGGGATAGAAAAAGAAAAGGGGATGATAAGCCTGCAGTGGGCAACCAGGAGAAAAAGGGAATAAGGGAACAATCCCTTTAAGAGGGAGAGGCACACACATACAGAGTCTACTTTTGTCTAAAAGATAAAAAGGAGAGAACACACAACTTTTTTTCCTGCAGCAGTGGCCCTGATGGTACTCCACTCCTTGCAGCTACCATCAAAGTAAGCACCTTTAGGGTTACACAGGGGAGATTCATTTCCACTGGGTTCCAGAACTCCTAGTGTTTCAGGTTATTTTTGTCCTGAACACCAGTGCTGTGTTTGCCTATCATTATAGGTTTACTAATGCAAACAGTAAAATAACACTGTTCTTCACTGTTTATAACTGGAAGTTAATATCTTTCTTAATGGATGCCCAACAAGGTGTGTGTGTGTGTGGGGGGGGGTATAGACACCCTGCGCCACCCTCCAGGGAAAAGTTGACAACAGGTTTGTTTAAAGAAACTGATTGCTCAAGGAAAATGTTGGAAGATCACCTTCAGATTAAAAAAACCTATTGGATTACAACAGAAGCTAAGCATGCCAAATTGGTAGACAAATTAGTAGAAGTTCATTCAAAAAGTTCAGTGAACATAAAAAGACTTGGTTCCAATCTCAGCTCTTCAGGAAGAAAATTCTGTAAATGGGGCACTGATGTAAAGCAAGCTGTCTTTTGGATTGTGACAGAAGTATAATTCCTTAAGATATCCTTCACACACACCAAGTCTCAAGCTGCACAGAGCTTTACTTACTGATACAAGCATCTTAAGCTACCCTTTGGCATTCCTTCAAAATGTGCAGTTTATAGTAAGTAGTTCTCTTTCATTACTTGTCCTTGCATTTTGTTCTAGAGTCTCCAAATGGGTGGTCAAAAAACTCAAGATAGCAATTGTAACTGAATGATTGAAGCCCGGCCCCATTTTTATAAGCATTGTTAATCTTCATTGCAGACCTTTCTGTCCAGGGGTGGGATTCAAAATGTTTAACAACCGGTTCTGTGGGCATGGCTTAGGTGGTGGGTATGGCTTGGTGGTCATGTGACTGGGTAGACATGGCTTGATGGTCATGTTATTGGCTGGGTGTGGCCAACTCAATATTACTCACATCAAGGCACGCATCTCCTCACCTGGGCTCTCATGACTGTGGGGATGCTGCAACAGTCGTAAGTGTGAAAAATGGTCATAAGTCATTTTTTTCAGTGCCATTGTAACTTTAAATGGTCACTCCACACAAGCAAAGTACCAGCAAGGAGGGGGGAAAAAAGCTCCAGAGATGTTCCTGAGACAGGAAGTCTAGTCCTGCCAAGAAATGTAATAAGGGTTAATGGAGAGGCAGTTTCTGTAAGCAACACCAGAATGTTTCCTTCCTGCCTTCCTTACAGGATTAGGCCAGTAATTTCTTCTAACAACCAGTTCTCCGAACTGCTTAGAATGTTAACAACCAGTTTTAGCAAATGGAGAATAGATGCAAACTGGTAGAATCCCACCCCTGTCTCTGTCTGTGGGCCAGCCAGAGCCAGAACTTCTAGTAAGAGAGGCTATTTGAACTTTCACGGATAATTGTGGATTTCATAACACTTCCAGACTACAAAAGTGCTCTGCTATCATCAGGGGCGGGCTTCAAATTTATTAGCAAGGGGTTCTGTTCCCTAATGACTCTGGGTGGGCGTGGCTGGGTGGTCATGTGACTGGGTGGGTGTAACTAATTTGATGTTGCTTCTTTGCCCTAATTTGCTAAAAAAAAAGATATATACTAAAAAGTTGTTTATTATTTCGTGCATTTAATACTTCAATAAAAGACTGGGTGAAACCAGGCTTAATACCAGTGACTATGAGAAGGATCTTGGAGTTTCTGGTGAGTTACACGATTCTTATTATTTGGAGGCTAATGGTTATGCTATCTGATTTTCTCAATGGCTCTCCCTAGCAAGCACTGAGTGGATTGTTTATCTAGCTTGCAACACTTTTATGAGGTGTGAAAAGCTCTTGGCTAAATGTCCAGAAGTTCAATTAAGCTATTAAGAGCTTTCCCATGCTGTTTATCTTTCTCAGGTTATTAGGGGCTCTCCGAGTCCTGCAGAATTTTAGCTAGGGGCTCTTCTGAGCCTCTGCGAACCCCCAGCAGTCCCCCTGATTATCGTCCAGAACAGGCACCCTTGCCCGCATTCTCACAAAAGAGAGCTATTTAATCATAACACTTCTATTTTGTTAGCAAAGAGCCTCAGTTTATCGGTCCACATTCACCACTGCATCATTGATCCAGAAACTATATAACATCTCCTGATTCATGTGATACACAGAAGAGTCGGCATTGACTCCTGGCAACTGCCTGGATGACTCCCTGGAGTTTCCTTGGCAAGATATCAAAAATGCCATTGCCTGCTTCCTTTGAATGAGAGAGAGTGGCTGGTTCAAGGTCACATAGTTGGCTTTTTGCCTATGGTAGGATTCATGGTATCCTGGTTTCTAGCCTGGTGCTTTAACCACTGCACCAAAGTGGTTCTCTAGTGATGATACTTCTCCTCCAAATCTCTACTCATAAAGCTGGGATTTCTAGATTTCCTTCTATAATTGGAACATTGTGCTCTAACTTACAAAGCTTGATTCCTTCTCCTCCTCCATTTTATTAGAATAATTTAACAAATGGAAAACCAGCTTGACTTCGTCATCGTGCAGTTCAATTATCAGCTTAGGATGATGGAAATCCATTAAGCCATCATTGAATTCTTTTTTGACATCATAATACTGCTCTGATAATTTTTAAGGTAAATTAAACTTTTGTCAAGCCTGAATTTAATTTGGTAGTGGAATCATATGAATTCAGCTTAACACACTTGAGGAAGGGAGAGGGGAGAAACTTGAGGTGGATGAAGCTCCAGCCAAAGCAGCATAATCGGCTGATGAGTCAGCTGCATTCCAAAGGCTGCTCGGCTAGAGAGAGGAGGAGCGCAGTTGCTGTGAAACTATATTATATCTTGGTTGGACAGTGTGACTAAATGTTTTGGAAAAATAAGAACTTTCTTTTTATATTGACATGGAAGCCTGGGAAACTTTCAGTATTGGCTTCCATCAGTTTGTGCCAAGATGTACAATTAAAATAAATAGTTCTTGGAAGAATGGAAATGCCTCTGAGTTCATTTTGTAATGGTTGTATTACCTAAAACCTGACAACTTTCATGTTTCAATGTCCCATTATAGTCTTGAGCAGAGTATCTAAAGAAGTATTAGCCATTTCACATTGCAGCATAAATGTTACATAAATGTCTAGTTTCTTTACCAGGGTCTGTATGCATCAAATTCAAATCTATCCAACAAAATCAAAGGCATCGTTGTTTTTTAAATAAAAGAGCCCTTCCACCACAAACCTTTTCTTTTCAATTTTGAAGACAAAACCATTTTCAACCCAAAGCTGTTTTGCTTTAATATGAGAGGATTTCATCTTAGTTTTTTGGATGCAGAAAAGCTGCTTTAATGGGTATTGTAATTTCACTGCATTTGTTGAAACAATTTAAAGGCTCACATATAATTTGAGATGTTCTTCTTTTCTCTAAATGGTTGTATTAGAGTACATTGCTGTTGGTTCAGTAAATATATTTATTTAGTAAATTTAGCAATTTCTTTCTTTGCTTTTGCTAGTGTGTGCATAAAATGTAAACAACAGTTTTCATACTCACTGCTCTTCAACTGTATTGTTGGGCAGAAATCAGAACTTCAGGAAATAGGTATGAAGACTATCAAGATTTGCTGATATGTTGATATGTTTAACAGGGCACTTACCAGCCCAAATAAACAATTTTGTCTATTTTAATAGAACTATACTAATTAAAAATATACAAAAATGTATATGTACCTTGTTTACCCATTTACTACACATACCCCTAATCTGAGCAAAAGTACATTCAGTTGCAAAATAAGCTATGTATTAAAGATATCAATTTTGCATAGAATAATGTGAGAATGTCAGGGCTGAAACTGTCCTTTGGCTGAATCCTGATCAGAATGTACTAAAACTGGCTAGCAATTTTCTTACCATTAGGAAGAAATCCCACATGTGACAGAGGCATAATGAAGGCTGAAAGCCTAAACTATACCTTTCTGTCTTATCAAAAAGCCTCTGAAAGCATCAGTTGATCAAAGTCATGATGGACAGTGTGTACTAATATCTGCAGGTCTATCTGATAATGACTGCAGTATATGGAAAATTGCAATGTGGGCCATAAGAGGAATAACTGATAAAAAGCACAAATTAATATATTGAATTAAACTAAAGTTACAACTAATAGGTATTTTGTGTCTAAAACTAAGAGAAAGGGGAAGGTGCAATGATTGAGTTACAGGTAATCTAGATTTATGGAAGGGAATAGATGAATGCATACATGAAATTAAAGGTATAGATTATTTATTTATTTAGCAAAAATGTACATGCCCACCCACTTCACTGAATGTGAGTCTGGGCAATACACCATAACTAATAAATCAATATCACAGCCATTAAAACACTTAAAACATTTTATTATGAATAAAAGGTTAACATTACATCAGAAAGTATGAAGTATGAAGTTCAGGTACATTTGAAATTGAAAATCCGTAGGTTCAGAAAAACTGCATATTATACTCCGGGGAATGCTTATGAGAAGTATAGTGACTCTTTAGAAAATTGATTTGTTTTGAATTGTGGCTGAAGCATAAGTCTACACATATGTGCAATATACATAGCAAAAAAAAAAAAAAGATTTGCATAAAATCATTGTTAATTTAATAGTTATGATGAAAAATAGAAAATGTTAGTGAAGGATCCAAAGATCCAAAGGTTTGGAATTTGAGATAGGCTATTTTTTTCATGTCATTATGAATGGATATTGGATTTTGGGAAAAACTAGAAAAATCTATCTATCTATCTATCTATCTATCTATCTATCTATCTATCTATCTATCTACATACATATACATGTATATATCTATCATTTAATAGATAGATAGATAGATAGATAGATAGATAGATAGATAGATAGATAGATAGATAGATTTCCTAGCAGTCTGTAAACATTGCTCAAAAGAATAAAAAGAATTATATTGCAGAATGACACAGAAGTTTATGAAGATGAGAAAGGATTCTTGGATGAATGATGAAGTGGAAAAGTTTGTAGTAATTTGAGTGCCCCTTTTATGGTGATGTGGACTCTTCTGGAGAAGAATAAAATAGAACAAGCCGCTGTGAGTTCGTTCAGATAAAATCACTTGCATCCACTAGACAAACAAAGGGTAAAGAATTGTTGTGAGTTATGTCTAAGATTTATATAGAGCTTGAACCTATTGGTTCTGAGGAAATGGACAGTCCTTAGTGAGATGAGCTCTGCCATCTCATCCTTGCACCATCTGTGCACAATGTGTGCTACCAAGATGTGATGCTCTCTGAACTTGGTGGTTTGCTTACAGATGTTTCATTACCAAACTGTTATATGACTAGATAGCATCATCAGATGATTGATGATGTTAGCCAGTTGGGTAACAAAACATCTGCCAGCAAACCACCCAGCTAAGGGCATCAAGGACTCCACATATGTCTCTATGCTCACTACAAGAAGGTGAGATGCTGATATTCTTGAAAAGGGCCTTAGTATGATCTTTCTTTATGGGAACAGCCTTTGACCCAACTATCTATTTAGGGTGTTTCTAACCTTCCTTTTTTAGGGAAGGTTAGGGAATTCTAAAAGGGATGGGTCCAGACACAGACTTCGCTGGAAACCATTCTAACTGATGGTGAGTAGATGAGGGGTTTAAATTTGAATAGAATTTATTGATTTAATAAAATTTGTTTGCCAAATCTTGCCTAATAGTTCTGTTTGATCTCTCTTTGGCTGTTGTGGTTAGCTGGCAGCAGGTGCGGATGGCTGAGGAGAGCGAGGACTCAGATGGGGGGCCAGGACCATTAGGAAATGGACTGCTTCCTTCAGAGATTGTGGGGGCTGGCAGCAGTGATGAGGTTCCCGAGAAGCCTGTGACAAGTGCGCGTACATGCAGGATTGCTTGCAGGAAAGAGCAGCTACGACAGCACATGCAACTCGGGAGTAAGGCTGCAAAGTAACGGCCCCTCCTTCAAGAAGATAAAAGACAGCTATGCAGTGAACGTTCTTTATAGGAAGCAAAGACGTTTTGAAACTCAACTTCGTGGACATTACAATTGGTATTTGAAGACTCTTGTGTTGTAAACTATTTCTTATCTGTTGTTTTTTGGCAGCCTTGCAAAAACTTGGCAAGGCTCTTTTTTGTCAGAGCTAATTAGTTGGAAGCAGCCTTTTATCTGTGAAGAAACGGAATTCATAGATGAAACATTAAAATATTGTGCTGCTGCCTTTGTCTTGTGCTTGCTCTCTTGGAACCAGGTTTGGGTCAGAACATAAAAAGCATCTGGCATAAAAAGCATCTGATATTATTAAACAAGGCAAAGGGGGGAAAAGTGCCTTTAACTGGATTATGATTTGATATAATCTAAACAGAGTTAAAATTCCAAGCTTAATTTACAAATGGAGGGTGGAAAAGGATATGGAAAGAATGACATTGCTCCCATGCACTAATAACCTGTGCTAAGGCTTCATTTCAAGAACAGGTAGATGTTGATTGCAAGGTCTGTGTGCTTTCACTCTTGTGCCAGTGTGTTGTCACTCACAGAGATAAAGGAATTTCTCATATTTTCAGTTTTACATTTTCTCATTCTGTACAACATTGCATTTTAAAAACCATCAGTTTCAATACTTTTCTTAACACATATTTAATAATACATTTTCATATTCTTTTTTCTAATATAATTGGTAATGTAATTAATCATTAATAGAGTATAATGTCATATACTATTTTTGTGTGCACATTTGGATTAAAACCATGTCATAAAAATTGGAGTCTTCAATCTGGTTTCCATATCAGAAGGAAATGGCTCAAATGTGTGATTTCTCCCTCATCCCCAATTACTAATCTTGCCCCTTTTTTTTCTTGAAATTGGGTATAAGGAACATCATACATATTTGGGCTCATATGGAATCACAACAGGAATGCATCTGAAAAGACAAGCATAGGTTGAAAGGAACACAGTCTAACAGGATAATACCTGATATGCTTAGGTAGCCCAACTAGGTGGCAGCATCAAAAACAACCTTACCTAATCTTGAGATACTGACCAGGCTTAGATCAGTTTGCTCTTGGATGAGAGATTGTTAAGAAATCCCACAGCCATAAAAAAATAAAAAACCCAGAGAAAAGCAACAATTTCCACATTTTTGCCAACAAAACTATGTAGAAGTGTTTGCAAAGTCATTCATAGAAGACTTTGTCTGTAAGTTTCCAGGATACTTCTTCCAGTTCTCCTTTCCAATTCATCTGTCAACAAGTATCTGTTCTTAGGGAATGTTCAAGTCATGACTTCTTATTTAGTTCAAATGCAGGATCAGACAGCATGACACAATTTATGCAAAACATAACAATTATTAAACCCTTATAAATGGGGAAAAAAAGATTTATATTAACACATTGTCTTAGATGTACCTCAAAGTAGTTTAAGTTAATCTTATTTTCCTTCTCCTGTTTCAGATATAGTATGACCTACAATCAATTCTTTAAGAAATGTATTTCAATATCTTAAGTGTATGAGTGAGTTAAAGTGAAACAGATTAACCTATTTCAGAATAGAGGGGAAGGAAATAATTCCTTCTCCATCTCCTCCACATCCTCCTCTTCCTCTATCAGTGGACCACTGATGAAGTACAAGAGCTTTACAATTTGATTTTAGAAAAGTGGCAGGAGATTGCACCATGGTTACAATGTAAGTCATGGTGCAAACTATGTTTTAAAGACAAAATATGCCCTAGAATGTCTCATATTTAGTGTGTTTGTTAGCTCTAAAAGTTGTTTTGCTCAGAAAATATGCCTGTACCTCTTCTTTTTGCTTTTTAAGAACCACAAAACTTCTTTTGCTAAATGTCATTTTGCTTCAGCAAATGTTTTTAGACATATAATTTTTCCTGACTACCTCCTAACCACTAACACAATATAGCAACAAAAGAGATGTTGCTATGATATCATATCCCTTTGATGTTACCTTCATCTCTTTCCCAGTGCATGAGTGAGACAGCCTTAAATTATCCTTATTTATTCTGGAGTTAAACTAACATAAGTAGGATACTGATTAATAACAGGTAAAGCAATTTTCATTGCAATATAGCTTTTTGCAAACTCCAGGAGACAGACAGATAGATAGATAGATAGATAGACAGACAGACAGACAGACAGACAGACAGACAGACAGACAGACAGATAGATAGATAGATAGACAGACAGATAGATCGATCGATCGATCGATCCTGGATTTTGCATACATACATACATACATACATACATACATACATACACACACACACACACACACACACACACACACACACACACACACACACATATATATATATATATATATATATATATATATATATATATATATATATATATATATATATATATATGGATCTTTGGTTATTCGGGTTTTCTCCCGCGTAAGATTGGAAGTATCTAGGCAACGTTTCGATGAAGTCTCATTCATCATCTTCAGGCTTGGTCTTCAGCTCTGTGCTTCTCAGAGTGATGTGAGCTTGCAGCTGCTTCTTCCTTTTAACTGCTAGTGGGGGTGTGACTTGATTGGATCACTCTGAGAAGCACAGAGCTGAAGACCAAGCCTGAAGATGATGAATGAGACTTCATCGAAACATTGCCTAGATACTTCCAATCTTACGCGGGAGAAAACCCGAATAACCAAAGATCCACATACAAATACCCGCGAAAACCTCAGAAAACAAATATTGCACCTCTACGGGGAGGAAACCCACCATCTGACCAGGACTTATGAAAAACATCACTCTGAGAAGCACAGAGCTGAAGACCAAGCCTGAAGATGATGAATGAGACTTCATCGAAACGTTGCCTAGATACTTCCAATCTTACGCGGGAGAAAACCTGAATAACCAAAGATCCATACACAAATACCCGCGAGAACCTCAGAAAACAAATATTGCACCTCTACGGGGAGGAAACCCACCATCTGACCAGGACTTATGAAAAACTTGAAATCCAAAGAGCTTCCATTTTATGTGACCTCACATTCCTATGCAACTGCCGAGATCAAAATTTAATTCCCACAAGCTTCCAATTTAAATTCCACACCAACACAGCAGCCATCAAACGCATCCTAAAAAGAATAGAATTGGCCCTAATTAGAAATGAACTTCACACAAAAAGATTTCTCCTAGACCAAATCAACAAAGATCTCCTCACACTTCACCTCAGACTCAGCAACAAGATTCACCCCTTACTTTGGGACAAATCCAAACAGCTCGCTGTCTGGAGAGCCGAAACACAGACCACCCTCAAGACAGACACACACACCAACAAACTCAGAAAACAACAACAACGCCAGAAACCAACTCCTCCCCCCTCACAGCCACACATGAAACAAACAGTGCACAACATCTCAGACAAGATCCTCACCGAAGCCGAAACCAAGGTCCTTTCTAAAGGATTCAACTTTGCTGTCGCTCCCAAACACATCCCCACAGAAACCATCATATGCGGAGTTGAAACCAGCCTGACCAAAACCAACCCTGATGATGCCAATAGAATCAGACTCGAAATCACCAACATCCTCTGCACTAGCAAACCATCCAAAAGCAACTTATCCAAAGAAGAACAAACTGCACTACTTAACCTGAAAGAAGACACCAGCATAATAATCCTACCAGCAGACAAGGGAAACGCGACAGTGGTTATGAACACATCTGACTACCAATCCAAGTTAACCAACCTACTCCAAGACCCCATATACAAACCCCAAAAGACAGACCCCACCACCTACCTAGAAAAAACCACCAGATCCAAAATAAAAGCCTCCCCCATCAGTGAAGAAATCCAGCAAAGAATCATACCCAGAGAGAAACCATCCAGATGCCCTAAACTTTATGGTCTCCCCAAGATACACAAAGAAGGAACCCCACTTAGACCAATAGTCAGCTCCATAGGCTCACCTCTACAAAACCTAGCCAAATTTCTCTCCAAACAACTACAGCCCTATGCGGAATCCATCAACTCACATGTAAGAAACTCATTCCAGTTCATCGAGATCATAAAGAAACAAAACTTACAACCCACTGACCTACTAGTGAGCTTCGATGTCATATCCCTCTTCACCCAAGTGCCAATAAAAGAAGTCTTGACAGCCATCCAAAACAAATACAACCCCCCCAAGCACATCCTAGATCTGACCAACCACTGCCTATCCAATACATACTTCACCTACAATGGACAAAAATACAAACAAATAGAAGGAGCACCCATGGGATCACCCCTCTCACCTGTCATCGCTAACCTCTACATGGAACTTTGAAACACAAGCTCTAGAAAAATATGATCACAAACCCAAACTCTGGCTCAGATACGTAGATGACACCTTCATAATCTGGCCACACGGGAAAGAAAAACTGAACAACTTCCTCACACACCTCAACAGCCAACACCCCAAAATACAATTCACCATGGAAACAGAAGCTAACAACCAACTTCCCTTCCTAGATGTCTTGGTATACAAAAGATCCAATGGCTCCCTAGGACACACCATCTACCAAAAGAAAACACATACAAACCGCTATCTACACGCACTCTTACACCACCACCCAGCACAGATCAATTCCGTAGCCGAGACACTCATCTCCAGAACAAAATGCTTAGCCGATGAACAACACCTAGAGACCAAACTACACACTCTCACCGGCGTGATGACAACCAATGGATTCCAAAGAAAGAAGATCACCCACCTAATCCAAAAAGAAACCCCAGCCAAAATCCAAGACAAAGAACAAGAGAATGGCAAAGCCCTCCTCCCATATATAAAAAGCACTACGGACAAAATTAGCAAGATCCTCCAAAAACACAACATTAAGACAGCATTCTGCACAAACAGAAAGATATCCACCATCCTAAGAAGCCCTAAGGACAGAATCGAGTTAGAAAATCAAGGAGTATACGAAATCCCTTGCACTACCTGCCCCACCACATACATTGGACAGACTAACAGAAGAATAAGTGCACGCATTTAAGAACATAAGAACTCAATCAAAAAGGAAGAACCGACCTCTTCCCTGGTCCAACACCTCAAAGCCACAGGACATGAAATTGACTTTAAAAATACCAGAACTATCGCCAAAACTGAACACTTCAGCAGCAGAATCATCAGAGAAGCCATAGAGATAGAAAAACGCCCACACAGCATGAATAAACGAGATGATGCCTCCCGCCTACCAGCCATTTGGAAACCCGCCCTCATGAACAGACGCGTACCTAACATGAAGAATGACACCAGACCCACACCCCTGAGAGCCATACAAGATGCCACCACCACACTTCCACGTAGAAAGCAGACTCATACCCACACAGAAGATGAAACACGACCACGCACCAGAAGCCGCACTGCAGCTGCATCACTACCCACCTCAAACCCCTCTGAGCCATACATGAAGCGAACTGACCTCCACCATGAAGATGCAGCACGACTACGAACTCGAAGCCAAACAGCAAGATCACAGCTCACCAGCTCAAACCCTCCAGCAACTAAGACTAACCTGAGCACAACAAAGCCCCCACCTGAACAGAACATGCCTCCAGCCAATCAGAGCACAGCCAACCCCCCAACCAATCAGAACATGCCTCCAGCCAATCAAGTCACACCCCCACTGGCAGTATCTAGTTGCCTAGATACTTCCAATCTTACGCAGGAGAAAACCTGAATAACCAAACATCCACATATATATGTATGTATGTATGTATGTATGTATGTATGTATGTATGTATGTGTATATATATATATACTTCCAATCTTACGCAGGAGAAAACCTGAATAACCAAAGATCCACATATATATGTATGTATGTATGTATGTATGTATGTATGTGTATATATATATATATACCATACATGTAAGTACCCAAGGAAAGTTAAGAATATACAGAGACGGAGACAGAGACAGAGACAGACACACACACACACACACACACACACACACACACACATATATACTCGAGTATAAGCCGAGTTTTTCAGCCCATTTTTTGTGCTGAAAAAACCGCCCTCGGCTTATACTCAAGTCAGCCGCTATGGCACCATGCCTGGCCTGTGCCTCCAGGGCAGCATCGCCGCCGCGGCTGTCTACCCCTGAGGGCCACACAGGCGACCCCAAGCGGGCTCTCCTTCCCCATTAATGGGCGCGCTTCCAGCTTTGCCAACAAACCACCAGGCTCAGGCAGCCTCCTCCGCCCCCTACCCTAGCGGCGAAGAGCGCATGCGCTCCGGGGGCAGCGAGACAAAGTGCCTGGCTGCGCCATGGCGGGAGCCGCCGAGTGGAAGAGGGCCGCCCTCTCCTGGGGAGCGCGGTGTTTGCGGCTCTCCTGTTCAGTCCCCAATGCTGCAAAGACTTTCGGAGCTGCGGGCTCTCCTTCCCCATTAACGGGTGCACTTCCAGCTTCACCAACAAACCGCCAGGCTCAGGCAGCCTCCTCCGCCCCCTACCCTAGCAGCGAAGAGCGCATGCACTCCGGGGGCAGCAAGACAAAGTGCCTGGCTGCGCCGTGGCGGGAGCCGCCGAGTGGAAGAGGGCCGCCCTTTCCTGGGGAGTGCGGAGTTTGCGGCTCTCCTGTTCAGTCCCCAATGCTGCAAAGACTTTCGGAGCTGCGGGCTCTCCTTCCCCATTAATGGGCGCACTTCCAGCTTCGCCAACAAACCGCCAGGCTCAGGCAGCCTCCTCCGCCCCCTACCCTAGCAGCGAAGAGCGCATGCGCTCTGAGGGAAGCGAGACAAAGTGCCTGGCTGTGCCGTGGCGGGAGCCGCCGAGTGGAAGAGGGCCGCCTTTTCCTGGGGAGTGCGGCGTTTGCGGCTCTCCTATTCAGTCCCCAATGCTGCAAAGACTTTCGGAGCTGCGGGCTCTCCTTCCCCATTAACGGGTGCGCTTCCAGCTTCGCCAACAAATGGAGGTGCAAATCTGGTAATTGCTTGCGGAGTCTCGGCACGAACCCCCTTTCCCCGCACTCCCCCCCCCGCACTCCTCTGGCAGCAGCAGGCGGAGAAAGCCCCGCTTCCCCCTGGCTTTGATGGCACGCGTGAGTTGGCTTCCCACTCTTTTTTTTAACTCTCCTCCTCCTCCTCCTCCTCCTCCTCCTCCTCCTCCTCCTCCTCCTCCTCCTCCTCTCCTCTCCCCTTCTTGTCTGGTCTTCCCTAAGGAAACTCGAGGGCTCACACTTCCAGGTGTTTCTCCCTGTCTTTCTCCCTGTCAATGATCTTTTCTTCCCTTCCCTTCTCTCAGCCCCATCCTCCTTCACCTTTGTCACCACAATCCTGAACAGATGAAGTTTGTACTTCTCAAGAAAGGTTGGATGTTCCTTTTGAGGAGGGAACCAAGTGTGACATCTGTATGTTGACCTACTACTGAGCCATGGCATGTGTGCACATGCAATGGAGGCATGAGGGAGAGCTGTGAAAGAGATGGTGGCTCTCCAAAACAGGATGTACATGCAGCACATACACATGCTTTTTTCTTGCAAGGGAGAGAGTGACTCTGTTTGGACATTCAGATGATGAGGAGGAATCCAGTTTTGAAGGATTTTAACTCTTGTGTTTTAGCTTGGTTGCTGATTGAGCTAAGGTTTTTGTACTTTTAAAGTTATTGTTGATATCATATTGGTTTTGTTGGCTCTCTTTTCCACTTACAGAGCGAGTTTACTGTTTTTCTTTGAAATAAATATTCAAAAACATTTAACCTACTGATGCCTCAATTAATGTAATTTTATTGGTATCTATTTTTATTTTTGAAATTTACCAGTAGCTGCTGCATTTCCCACCCTCGACTTATACTCGAGTCAATAAGTTTTCCCAGTTTTTTGTGGTAAAATTGGGTGCCTCGGCTTATATTCGGGTCGACTTATACTCGAATATATACGGTATATAAAGCTTTCGCGGGTACTTACATGTATGGCATTCAGCTTTGTTCAGCTCAGGAGAAGCGAAAAGTCCTACTTGGTACAGCTACTTATTTATTCTGCTGTATTTATTCCCTTTTTTTTCCATCTCCATTGACTTCTGGAGAATCCGGAGGGACTCCATCTAATGCAATTCTTGTGTTTCAGCAGTTCTATTGCTGTTATTCCACAGCCGTTATTAAAGCAGTATTTATGTCAGCTTTGGAAGCCATTTCCCCACCAGGTTTTCCCCAGATGTGCCAATATCTGTCAGCCTTAGAACAGTTCGCATCTATTCGCTAGAACCGGTTGTTAACATTCTAAGCAGTTTGGAGAACCGGTTGTTAGAATAAATTACTGGCCTAATCCTGTAAGGAAGGCAGGAAGGAAACATTCTGGTGTGGCTTGCAGAAACTGCCTCTCCATTAACCCTTATTACATTCTTGACAGGACTAGACTTCCTGTCTCAGGAACATCTCTGGAGTTTTTTCCCCCTCCTTTGCTGGTACTTTGCATGTGTGGAGTGACCATTCAAAGTTACAATGGTACTGAAAAAAGTGACTTATGACCATTTTTCACACTTATGACTGTTGCAGCATCCCCACAGTCATGAGAGGCCAGGTGAGGAGATGTGTGCCTTGATGCGAGTGATATTGAGTTGGCCACACCCAGCCAATAATATGACCACCAAGCCACGCCCACCAACTAAGCCATGCCCACAGAACCAGTTGTTAAAAAATTTGAATCCCACCCCTGCCTTAGAAGCTTCCAAGTAAAAAATGGCTTCCAAGGCTGACAATTTAACCATTCCACACAGAAATGTTCTATTTGCATTTACTTTTTAATCTGCATGTAGTGACTCTAATTTGGTACAAAAAATGGACTTTTACAAAGAATAATAAGCATAACATGAATATGTTATGCTTCTTATTCTTTTAGTGTTGTTCCACAAAGGACTAAATGATCACACTCATTTGGAGGTTTTACTCATTTGGAGGCCTTTGCTATAAACTATAGTCATTTTTAATCTGTCTTTGTCTCTCTCAAAGGCTCTAATTAAGGATGAGTAGTGAATTTGGCTGAGGTGATTCACTTAGAAGTAGGTGTTCTGAATTGCTTTTCAAAATACAGACTATTGCCTGGAAGGGATAATGGAATAATGGGAGTCTTCGGATGACTTATCTTTTGTTCAAGTTGTATGCTTATACATGACAAGTGAGTTTAATTGACCTGATTGATAGGAAAATGATATTATGATCCATATTTTCTATTATCAATTTTTGCCTGGAACAGATAATTGGAACATCATTTGTATAACTTTTGTTGAACTTTCTAATCCTACATAGTTGGACAGCTGATTTAGTTAACTAGAAGGTAGTTCTGTTAACTGTTCAAGGTA
Source organism: Hydrophis major (assembly GCA_033807585.1). Taxonomy (NCBI): domain Eukaryota; kingdom Metazoa; phylum Chordata; class Lepidosauria; order Squamata; family Elapidae; genus Hydrophis; species Hydrophis major. The sequence goes on along the minus strand of CM066329.1, from coordinate 139,894,059 downwards.
GTTTTGTTTTGTTATAGATGGCTTGGAATTAAAAAGATCTGTTTTATTTTAGTCTTTTTGCATGACTATCACTTTACAAAATATTTTCTTTGTCTCTGCTTTAATTCTAGGAGACTTTTGAAAATATCATGGATGTCTTCCTGAAGTCCATAGGAGTTGGGCTTGATCTGAGGAAATATAGTTGGACCATTGGTTGTTAGACTGGCAAAATAACAAATTAGTTAATTAATTGATTGCCTCTCTCCCTCTCTCCATTATGTTATGTTTTAAATTCTCATAATTAAATGTTTATTACACAGTTTATTAGTTATTCTGCTGACTTTAGTCTGTCAGTGTAAGTTTAAAATAGACTTTTTGCCTTTATCCAAGAAAATTGGCAGGACTGGAATTTTTGATAATGCCCATCAATCAGTGGTGGGATTCAATTTTTTTTACTACCGATTCTGTGGGTGTGGCTTAATGGGCATGTCAGGGGAAGGATACTGTAAAATCTCCAGTCAGAAGTGGTATTTGCCAGTTCTCTGAACTACTCAAAATTTCCACTACTGGGTCTCCAGAACTGGTTAGAACCTGCTGAATACCAGTTCTGCCATCAATGGCTTCATTCTTAAGAATGCTAGGAATTAAGCTGCTTAACATGTAATTAATAAAAATAAATAAATGTTCTTTAAAAATATTAAAATGGTATCAGCAGATTTGAAATTAAATTTGATTAATCAAAAATTATATTTAGAGTGAATTGGGCTCCCAAAAGAATGGACTTGAAAGGATGGACTTCCGATTTTATTTGTTGGAGGTGTAAAGTAATTGAAGGTTCATCAATCTATCTGTTGAGTACTTGTTAATTTTGGGGGAATGGTATTTTAAGATATAAAAGTACATTTATGAATGTTAAAGGTGTCAAGGTGATGTTGAATTATATGTCAAATTATATGTTTATCATATAACAATGATTTACATCCCTTTATCACCAGATTTGTTTACTAAGGAAATTATGATTAATACCCACACATTCAAAGCCTCCCATATATAGACCCTGAGCTTATTCCTGGAATGCTGACTGTGGTGGTCTCCCATGGAAAGAATGAGACACAGGCTGGTGTACTCGGGATAGGAGCCCAGAGCAAATTCTAGTGCCCCCTTTTATTGAGAATTTTGTACATAGTAAGCATTCACATTGTGGATTAAAATAATTACATATAGTACACAGAATTGTTTACAGTCGTCTGAGCTGCTTAAATGTTTCTGGTGTTTGCTTTTAATTTCCTTGCTTTATCTCAGTGACCCTTAGGCAGACATGTATGTATAAGGTCTTAGACTAATCATTACCCAATACTGAAGTCAAAGTTTATTCCCACATCTCCCCTGTTTTAGTTTTTTGATGATCGCGGATGCCTCAGTAGCTTTTTGCCATTTGCAATAACAGTTCTTCTTCCGTAGGCTTCACCCGACACATTCCAAAAAGTCCAGGGAGACATTGGATACAACAGCATACACAAAGAGAAAGTATAAAAAGCAATATCACTCCAATAGTTTTAAAGCTGTCTCTAAAGGGTCTTCCAAAATAAAGACCAAGTCATCTGCAAAGTCTTGCAATTTGAATTCCTCCTTTTTGACTTTCATTCCTTTTATGTTTATATCCTCTCTAATATTTCTATTTAAGACTTCCAAAGTCAATACAAATAACAAAGGAGATAATGGGCATCCTTGTCTTGTACCTTTTTTAATATTAATAGAGTCTATGAATTCTCCATCTATCATTACTTTTGCCGTTTGCTTATAATATATGGCTTCTATTGCTTGTATAAATTTTCTAGCAAAGCCCATCTGTTCCAATAGTAATAACATAAATCTCCAGTTCACATAATCAAATGCCTTTTGGGCATCTAAGAATATCAAAGCCATTTGTTTTTCCGAGTGCGCCTCATAATATTGCAATGTGTCCAGGATTACCCTCATATTGTCTTTAATCTGTCTCTTTGGTAAAAATCCATTTTGATCAGAGTGAATAAAGTTATTTAGGTATTTTTTAAGCCTTTCTGCCAAGATTGAAGCAAAGATTTTATAGTCTGCATTCAATAAAGAAATAGGTCTATAGTTCTTAATTTGTAATGGGTCAACCCCTTCTTTTGGAATAAGTGTAATATAAGCTTCTGACCATGTTTCAGGTATTTTCTTATTTATAACTTCATTCATGACTTCTAACAGTGGAATTCTCAACGATTCTTGTAGTGTTTTATAAAATTCTGCCAGGAAACCATCTGGTCCTGGTGCTTTTCCATTGTTCTGTCTGTTAAGTGCTTCAGTTAATTCCATCATTGTTATAGCACTTTCTAACATTTTCCGAGTTTCATCAGGTATCTTAGGTAGGTTAGCATTTTGTAAATACTGTTTAATTTTTTCCTCATCAAGATCCTCTTGTTTATATAATTGTCCATAAAAATCTCGAATGATTGCCTTTTTCTCCTTATTATCATAACAAATTTGACCATGATCATCTATTAACTGTGATATTTTCCTTGATTCTTTCTCTTTTCTCAGCTTATATGCTAACCATCTACCTGGCCTATTTGCATCTTCAAAATAGTTCTGTTTAGCACTTCTAATTTTTTGTGCCAATTCTTCTTTCTCTGATTGATCCATTTTATGTTTAATTATGTCCATTTTAAGTTTAATATCTTTTTTCTGTGGCATCTTCTGTAATTCTTTTTCCAGTTTTTTATGGTCATCTTCTAGAGCTATTGGAAAAGATAGAGACATATGGTGAGATGGCTGGTTTAAAAATAAATAAAGACAAAACAAAGATTTTGACAAAGAATATGTTATTAAGGCAAAGAGAAGAGCTGGCAGATTTATTGAAAATTCAAGTTACGAATAAAGTTAAATATTTGGGGATATATTTGACGTCAAGGTGTACTACATTGAAAGAGAATAATTATATTAAGCTTAAACAGCAGATAGCATCCGACCTGAAAAAATGGGAAAACCTACAATTGTCATTGATAGGTAGAATTTCAACAATCAAGATGAATATTTTACCCAGAATTTTATATTTGTTTCAAACAATACCAATTAGGTTAAGTAAGGATTACTTCGAAGAACTAAATAAAATGGTGTTGAAGTATATATGGCAAGGCAAGAAAGCGAGAATAAAATTAAAACTTTTACAGGATGCTAGAATTAGAGGAGGATTTGGCCTTCCTAATTGGGTGTTGTATTATCAAGCTGCAAACTTAATGTGGGTTAAAGAATGGATAACATTAAGAAAGACTAGATTGTTGACATTAGAAGGTCATGATTTATTATTGGGTTGGCATGCTTTTTTATGATATAAGGGAACTAAATCACAGGGTTATTTCAGAAGGCATTATACACGGGAATTGTTATGGTTGAATTGGGAGAAAATTAAGAAACAATGTTATTTGAAAATTCCAGTTTGGTTATCAACTATTGAAGCTTTTTCATATCCTATAACTTATAAGAAGGAACAAACAGTTAGATATGAGGAAATATTGGATGAAAAGGGTGAATTTAAAATGATGCAAAATTTAGAAGAACAAGGTATAAAGATGAATTGGTTTTCATATGCGCAAATACATGCAAGGTATCTTAAAGATTCTAAAATAGAAGGATTTTATGATAAATTTACTGACTTAGATAGGATTTTGACAGGTACTGATGAAAAAGTGATTAAAAAATTATATAGTTATTTGTTGGAAATTAAATTAGAGGAAGAACAAGTTAAAGAAACAATGATTGCTTGGGGGAAGAATTTTGGATATGGGATTGATTTAGAGAAATGGCAAAAACTGTGGTCACAAAATTATAAAATGACAATGTCAACAGCATATAAAGAAAATTTGTATAAGATGTTTTACAGGTGGCACTTTCCCCCGACAAGAATAGCAAGAATGTTCAATAATAAATCTGAAAAGTGCTGGAAATGTCATCAGATACCTGGCTCATATTACCATATGTGGTGGACTTGTGAGGAGGCCAGGAAATATTGGACTAGAATTCGCATATGGCTGGAAAAAATGATAAAGAAACACATAGATTTGAAACCAGAGATTTTTTTATTGGGAATCATACCGGATATATATGATAAAAATTTAAAATATTTGATTGTAAATGTATTAACAGCAGCTAGGATTGTATTTGCTAAACATTGGAAGAGTGAGAAAATACCAATAGAGGAAGAAATTATTTAGAAAATATTGGAATGTGCTGAAATGAGTAGATTGACATTTGAAATTAGAGAACAAGAAGATAAACAATTTTATGAAGTTTATGATCTTTTTTATCAATGGTTAGATAATACAATATAATAATAGAATATTTAGAAATTTAGGAAATAATGAATATATAATTTTTCTTGGTTTTGATAATTCTTAAGAATATTTTATTATGATAGATTTGATGTGATTTCATGATTTGTCATAAAATAATTTAACCTAATTATAGTTATCTCGCTTAAGTATGAATTAGTAAAATTATAGTCAAATGATTGTTCAATAATGATATTGGGATATTTTATTGATGATTGATAATGTGAGTTATTATGTAATATAATTATTCTGATGACTATGAAATGGATGCGCAAAAGGGAGTGGTAAACCAACCGATACACTGTAAATTTATGAAGAATGTTTAAATTTTTTATTTTTATTTTTTATTTTTTTTATGTCATGTTTTATGTATTATATGTTTTTTGTCTGTTGTTAAAATCAATAAAACTTTTACAAAAAAAAAAAAAAGCAATATTACTCCAACAATTAGGTGACGAATCCATGAACCATTTGGCAACCAGGACCAAAGTGCAGACCACACGTCCAGTCCCTCGTCCTCCGATTGTAATGGATTCTCATTCAGGGTTTGTTCCATATGCTGTATAGTAGCTGTAATGTTTGGAGAATAATCAGAGATATACATGCAACAATGTGTATGAATCACAGCGCAAACTCCCCCTTGCACAGCCAAAATAGTATCCACCGCATATCTGGTTTGCAGGACAAAGTCAAGGATTTTTCCTTGCTCTTCTTCAAGCAGCTTTAGAGTTTTAATGGTGTCTTTAAACATAGTAACTGTCCAATTATTTAAACGATGCAAATCTCTATAGTTCATCATGACTCCTAAAGGAGGAATAACTCCCCTTGATATCTGTGTCCAGTAGTCATGATTCAAAACAAGTTTACTTCCGTTGCAGAACGTGCATTGCGGATATGAGCAGTCCCCAAAGATTTTAAAATGACATGAGATGGGATTACTTTCCCAAAGGTGCAGACTTCTTTCCATCGTGCTGGCATGCGATCATAGGCCATCCGTCCACACAGCAACCATAGATTTGCTCCCAGGAGATGACCAATCGTATTTGGTTCAGCATAGATTAATTGTGCAAAGGATTCCATTAACATAGCCAAATAAGTGAGTGGTGGTGCGTATTTCCCATTTGCACATTTGGGCAGCTGGTTTTCTCTCGTGGTGGGACAACATGTGGCAGGGATAAATGGACACCCATTTTCATTGATCAAAGATATGATATCAAATTTAGAAATATTATGTACAAAGTAAATGAGATTTTTAGTTTTCATGTCATCCGGATAAACCCGACTTCCATTTCCAATAATAATTGTTTTGTTACAAAATGGATATGTTCCCAAGTAAGTCATATTCTCTACTGTCTCATTGTGGGTCCAGCAGATACCCGCCACCTCTTGGATTCGGCTTCCAAGATGCAATGTATTTATGTTACTTGTAGTCCAACTGTTAGACCACATCCCTGAACAACCATAGCATTGTCCCTTGTACCAGTTACCTTCGGCCAGAGGTACTGCAACCATTGGAAGCCCTGATGTTTTGTGAGTTGGTATGTGCATACATATCCAACAATCAGTTTTATTATGAAGGTTTGCTAGCTTCTCCATGTCCTGGATCAATGTGTTTCTTTTCCATTCCTCCAAATCCATCCCCTTGCCCCTTTGGCTGATGATAAGGATGCACACAGCAAGCAGGAACCCAAACAACTGTGCCCTCATCTTCAACAGCAGCGTATCCTCAGCCCCAAGTTATCAGCGGGACAGGTCCTTTCCACGTTGGATCTGGTAGTCTCTTATACCGAACTTTCAATCTTGGCGTACCTGCAGAAGGGAAGGAAGCAAAATGCCTACTGGCTGCCGTTGCAGCGGGAGATCCTGTCATGTTTAAAAAATTTAAAGTGTATAAGGTAATATTAAGAATGTTTTGTATGTAAGGCAAGCCATATCCATCCACTTCCCCCATTTTTGTTTTTGTGTAAAGGAATGCTTGTTTTAGTGTCTGATGAGCTCGTTTCACAATGGCCTGACCAGTGGAATTGCAGGGAATGCCAAATTGTATAATGTATATGTATAATTGACCATCGATGACAAAATTCCGCAAAGGCGGTGCTAATGTAAGCAGGGCCATTATCGGTTTTGATCTCCATTGGTGGCCCCACATGTGTGAAGGTATGGAGGCAATGGTTGACTACATGTTTTGTAGCCTCTCCTCATTGAGGTGTTGCCATAATAAATCCTGAATAGGTATCAATGGTGACATGCAGATGGTGCCATGGTTTGAAGGGAGGGTGTTGTGTGACATCCATCTGCCATAGTTGACAAGCAGATGTCCCTCGAGGATTTACTCCTTGAGGAAGAGCAGTGGATTGAGCACTGCAACTAGGACATTATTGAATAATAGCTGCAGCTTCTGCAGCAGTGAGACCAAATTGTTTACAAAGAGCTTTAGCATTTTGATGAAAATAGCTATGTGAGTCCCATGGAGTAACAGGAGAAAGCGAGAGACAGGACATGGCTGAGGCCGCTGCGTCAGCCACGTCATTCCCTTCCTGCAGCTCCCCGGGAAGTGGCTGGTGGCTGCGAATGTGTGCGATATGTAGAGAATGTGTGCGAGAATAAAGACAGCTTTGCAGAGCTAGAAACAAACTCATAAGATTAGCATCAACAGATGGAGAAAGATAAGCAAATTCAATATTAAGTATCAATTGATAAACGTAAAGAGAATCCACAATAAGATTTAGGGGTTCTTGTGCAAATTCCTGTAAGGCCAAAATAGCAGCAGCTAATTCAGCCCTTTGTGCTGATTGGTAAGGAGGGGTAATTTTTGTTTTCCATACCCCTTCCTGTGTCCATGCACAAGCGCCGTAGGTCTTACCACCGTCTGCATAAACGGTCACTCCCCCAACTGGCTGCTTAGCAATAACTGAATTAAAATTTACAGATACATTTCGAAGCAACTGGAAACGAGGGTCACTGGGGGTGTGGCAAGAAATCTTCCCTGGCCAATTTTCAAGAGCAATTTGCAATTCAATGGATTGACTATGCCAAGTTTCCCACAGAGTGAGGGAGATAGGTAAAAATAACTGAACTAGATCTATGCCATATAAATGCATACTGCGATTTTGGCCTTTGATGATTAACTCACTATAAGGCATAGCCATAGCAGAAACTGTTTTTCGGGGAGTATTTTGCAAATGTAACCATTCAATGATATAAACCTGCGCTTCATGTAATTAAAGCTGCAGTAGGCAAGGCTGGAGTTTGTAAAATTGCCAAAGCAAACAGAGTATCAGGAATGCATCGATCAACCCAATGCTGTGTTAAAGCTGCATTTACATGTGTCAGTACCTTCCTTTGTTCTGCTGATAAGGTTATAGAATCCGGTCTCGCAGAGCCCTTTAGGGCCAAGAACAAGGGCTGGAGTACTGCTGTAGTTAACTCCAGGTAGGGTCTAACCCAGTTAATTGTTCCTAGTATTTGTTGTAATTTTACTAGAGAAATCTTTTCCTCAATTTTGATTTCCGGAATGACCAGATGAGCATAGGTTGCAAGGACCTTATGCCCTAAGTAGGCATATGGCGTTTGACTTTGATTTTTTTCTGGGGCAATATGAAGTCCAAATTGTAATAATACCTCTTTAAGGCAAGGTAACGCTGCCTTAACTGTTCCCAGTGGGCTGGGAGCTACAATTAAAATATCATCCATGTAGTGGTAAAGCTTCCACCCAGGATGAGAGGTTCTGAATGGAGCCAGAGCCATTCGAACATATGACTGGCACATCATTGGACTGTTTAGCATTCCTTGTGGCAAAACCTTCCATTGGTAACGAAAGGTAGGTGCATTGTTATTCAATTCAGGTATGGCAAAGGCAAATAATTTCTTGTCATCTGCATGCAAAGGGATAGAAAAGAAGCAATCCCGTAAATCTACTACAACTAGATCCCAATTACGTGGGATCAGGTTAGGGTTAGGCAAACCACATTGTAACGCTCCCATTGGTTGAAGGATGGAGTTAATGGTTCTCAGATCATGGAAAAATCTCCATTTTCCATTTTTCTTTTTAATAACAAATACCGGAGTGTTATATGGACTAGAAGTTGGCTCAATGTGTCCTAATTGTAGCTGCTCAGCTACCAATTGATGTAAAGCTGCAAGCTTTTCTTTTGGAAGTGGCCATTGGTCAATCCAGACTGGCTGAGAGGTTAACAATTGTAATTTTTCCATTATCCAATAACAATTTTTGTGCGAAATTGTGACAGCAAATCTCTACCCCACAAGTTTATATGCAGGGGCAACACAAGAGGTTGAATCCTTGCAGTCTCACCAGTTTCTCTATGCAATGCCTTCAACCAACGTACACTACTTCTTGCAAAGTGCATACCACCCACTCCACGAACAGCCGGAGAGTCCTCAAGCGCCCATTCATTTGGCCATTCCTTTTGGCGTATCACAGAGACATCTGCTCCGGAATCTATAAGGCCAGAAAATGATTTTCCCTGAATTTCAATTGTCATTTTTGGTTGGTCTGTAGTCAATTTTTTTGTCAGCGCTAGCAATTCTGCAGCAACTGGAGAACTGGCCATTTCAGTGGATCCAAAACCACCAATTCGTGGGATCCCAATTAAAGGATTTATAGGGATGTATGGAAGCAATAATAACTGGGCAATAGAGTCACCGGCCATTAATGATGCAGGAGTATCAGTGTACAATTGTATCTTAATAACCCCTTTATAATCTTGATCAATAACTCCTCGAATAACAAAAAACCCTTTTTCTGATGCAGAAGACATGGGAAGTACTAATCCCACTGTTTTTTCTGGCAGTGGCCCATGCAAATGAGTGTCCTCAACAAACACTTGATTAGAAAAGGTCACATTAATTGAGTTCAACATTTTTAAACCCAAACCTGCACTCCCAGTAATTGCAGGCAATGCTTTTGTGACAGCCTTGGGAACGGGGCTAGCTGCATGCCCCAAATTTAGTTTCCCAGATTTTGGTTCTGATCAGAGCGACATTGATTTGCCCAATGAAACCCTTTTTTGCATTTTGGACAGACTGATTTTGGACGGACGTCCTTAATTTTGTTTCTGTTAAATGCCATTCCCCCCCCCCCTCAGGGGCACGGCATTAGACTTTAAAATAGCCAGGCTTTCCACAATTAAAACAACTCCCTGTAGGTTTCATCCCTTTTTGCAATGCCATAGCCAAAGTCTCCATGTTGTAAGCCTGAGAACCCACCACTGCACATGCCTTTAACAGATCAGCCAGAGTAACCTCACCTCTAGCCACCAAGGGCTGCAAGATACGCTTGCAGTCGGCATTTGCATTTTCAACTGCCAATTTCAGCAAAAGTTCTTTTGCAGCTTCCTCATTAGAGATTTGCCTGGTAATAGCCAATTGTAGCCTTTCCACAAAATCATTATAAGACTCAGATGCTGTTTGCTTAATTTGAGAAAAAGACCGTGCTGGGGTTCCCACATCCTGGATGCAGGACAACGCCCCAAGGACAGCTGCCATAACCACTGGAAATACGTGATCAGGCAAATTAGCAGCTTGATCAGCAGTGGATTCAAACAAGCCTGCCCCATAGATTTGGTCTGGCATATACAGCCCCCCCGAATTCCTTCCCCTAGTGATAGCTTCCCTTTGTTATTCTGAGTCAAAAACCACATACTGAGTAGAGCTCAATATCATTCTATTTTTTTTTGAAAAGAATTTTATTAATTTTCTACAAACAAACAAGACAAACAAAACATTAAAACATCAACTCTCATGTGTATATCCAGTGTGTTCGTTGGTTCATCAGTTTTGTGCATTCATTTTGTAGTCTCAATTACAATTATGTTACATAACAACTCATATTGTCAATCCAAACATATATCTTAATATCACTAAAAAAAAGAAATTTTTGACTATACTTTTAATCATTCATGCTTTATGAGATAACAATACTTTAACCAGCTTATTCTGTAACAAATCATACAATCATACCAAATCAATCCTAAAAAACCCTTTATAAATATAATGTCAAATAACAAAGGCAAGTAAAACAAAATAAAGATATTCCTTACTGTCTAGCATTCTAAATATTCTATTATCGTATTTTATCATCTAACCATTGATAAAAAAAGATCCCAAATTTCATAAAATTGTTTATCCTCTTGCTCTCTAATTTCAAATGTCAATCTTCTCATCTCAGCACATTCCAATATTTTCTTAATAATTTCTTCCTGTAATGGTATTTTCTCATTCTTCCAATTTTTAGCAAATACAATCCTAGCCTTGTTAATACATTTACAATCAGGTATTTCAAATCTTTACTGTATGTATCAGGTAAAATTCCCAATAAGAAGATCTCTGGTTTCAAGTCTATGTGTTTCTTTGTCATTTTTTTCCAACCACATGCGAATTTTAGTCCAATATTTTCTAGCGTCCTCACAAGTCCACCACATATAGTAATACAAGCCAGGTATCTGATGACATTTCCAGCATTTTTCAGATTTGTTTTTAAACATTCTTGCTATTCTTGTCGGGGGAAAGTGCCACCTGTAAAACATCTTATACAAGTTTTCTTTATATGCTGTTGACATTGTCATTTTATAATTTTGAGACCACAATTTCTGCCATTTCTCTAGATCAATCCCATATCCAAAATTCTTCCCCCAAACAATCATAGTTTCTTTAACTTGTTCTTCCTCTAATTTAATTCCCAGTGAATAACCATATAATTTTTTAATCACCTTCTCATCAGTACCCATCAAGATTTTATCTAAATCAGTCTGTTTATCATAGAATCCCTCCGTTTTAGAATCTTCATCATACCTTGAATGTATTTGCGCATATGAAAACCAATTCATCCTTATACCTTGTTCCTCTAAGTTTTGGATCGATTTAAGTTCACCCTTTTCATCCAATAGTTCCCCATATCTAACTGTTTGTTCCTTCTTATAAGTTATAGGATAGGAAAAAGCTTCAATAATTGATAACCAAACTGGAATTTTCAAATACATTGTCTTTTTATCTTCTCCCAGTTTAACCACAAAGATTCCCGTATATAATGTCTTCTAAAGTAACCCTGTGTTTTAGTTCCCTTATACCATAAAAAAGCATGCCAGCCCAACAGCAAGTCATGCCCTTCTAATGTCAACAACCTATGTTTCCTTAATGTTATCCATTCCTTGACCCACATCAAACTTGCAGCTTGATAATACAATTCCCAATTAGGCAGGCCAAAACCTCCTCTAATTTTAGCGTCTTGCAAAAGCTTTAGCTTTATTCTCGCTTTTTTACCTTGCCATATAAACTTCAACATGATTTTTATTTAAATCTTCAAAATAGTCTTTTCCAAGCCTAATTGGTATTGTTTGGAAAAGAAATAGAATTCTGGGTAAGATATTCATCTTGATTGTTGAAATTCTCCCTATTAATGACAATTGCAAGTTTTCCCACTTCTTCAAATCTGTAGCTATCTGTTGTTTAAGTTTAATATAATTATTTTCTTTTTATGTGCTACATCTTGCTGTCAAATATATCCTCAGATACTTAACCTTATTTGTAACTTGGATTTTCAAAAGATCTGCCAGTTCTTCTCTCTTTCTCAATAGCATGTTCTTTGTCAAAATCTTTGTTTTATCTTTATTTATTTTCAAACCAGCCATCTCACCATATGTCTCTATCTTTTCCAATAACCTTGGAGCTGTTTCTAATGGGTCTTCCAGAATAAAAGCTAAATTATCAGCAAAAGCTTGTAGTTTAAATTCTTCCTTCTTAATTTTCATTCCTTTTATGCTTTTATCACCCCTAATATTTCTATTCAGCACTTCCAAAGTCAACACAAATAGCAAAGGAGATAGGGGACACCCTTGTCTTGTGCCTTTTCTTATATTAATAAAATCTGTAAGTTCTCCCTCCATCATTACCTTTGCTGTCTGTTTATTGTATATGGCTTCTATTGCTTGAATAAATTTTTTGGCAAAACCCATCTGCTCCAATAGTAAAAACATAAATCTCCAGTTCACGTTGTCAAATGCCTTTTGAGCATCTAGGAATATCAAAGCCATTTGCTTTTCAGGATGAGCCTCATAGTATTCCAAAGTATCCAGGATTATTCTCATATTGTCTCTGATTTGTCTCTTTGGCAGAAATCCATTTTGATCTGGGTGAATAAAATTATTTAAATATTTTTTAAGTCTTTCTGCTAAAATTGAAGCAAAGATTTTATAGTTTGCATTCAATAAGGAAATAGGTCTATAGTTCTTAATTTGCAGTGGATCAGCCTCTTCTTTTGGAATAAGTGTGATATAAGCCTCTAACCATTTTTGGGTATCATCTTCTTTAACATAACTTCATTCATAACTTCTAACAATGGGATGCTTAATGATTCTTGAAATGTTTTATAGAATTCTGCTGGAAGCCCATCTGGACCTGGTGCTTTCCCATTATTTTGTTTCTTAAATGCTTCATTTAATTCCATCATTGTTATATTGCTTTCTAGCATTTCTTCAGTCTCTTTAGGTATCTTCGGTAAATTAGCATTCTGTAGATACTGTTTGACTTTTTCCTCATCAATATTCTCTTGTTTATATAGTTGCCCATAAAAATCTTGAATAATTTCCTTTTTCTCCTTATTACCATAACAAACTTGGCCTTGATCATCTATTAGCTTCAATATTTTTCTTGATTCCTTCTCCTTTCTCAATTTATATGCTAGCCATCTACCTGGTTTATTTGCATCTTCAAAATAATTCTGTTTAGAATTTCTGATTTTCTATGCCAATTCTTCTTTCTCTATTAATTCCATTTTATGTTTAATTACATCCAGCTTCAATTTAATATCTTTTTTTCTGTGGCATTTTCTGAAATTCTTTTTCAAGTCTTTTATACTCATTTTCCAAGGCCTTAGAAGCTTGCCTTTTCCTAATATTCTTTTTTCTTGTATAATCTATTATCAGACCTCTAGCATATGCCTTCATTGTATCCCAAACATTCTGCGCTGAAGTATCTTCTTTTTTATTTTCTCTGAAGAAAAAAGCCAGTTTCTTCTCCATCCGTTGTATTACATCTTTCTCCTTTAAGATAGTATTATTTAATGTCCATCTCGATCTTTTTTTTTTGTCCCTTCCATTTAATTGTCATTGGGCTATGATTTGCCCAAGTACTTGTTTCAACATTTGTTTCTTGAATATTGGATATTAATTCTGTTGAGATCCAAATCATATCTAATCTGGACCATGATAAATTTCTATTTGAATAAAAAATATATTGTTTAGCTTTAACATTTCTTTCTCTCCAAATATCTTTTAAAGTTAGTTCATCTGTCATTTTAAAAAAAGATTTAGGGAGAGCTTTTCTATTTTGCTTTGTTGTTGTTGCTATATAGTCCAATTTATTGTCCACAATTCCATTAAAGTCTCCCATCATAATTATATTAACATAGTCCAGTCCAATTATTTTCATGTGTAGCTTTTTATAAAACTCTTCTTGTTTATCATTCGGAGCATAAATTGCAATCAAGAGTATTTTTATATTATTGTCCATTATTTCCACCATTAATACTCTTCTGTCTTCATCCGTGTCGATCAGTTTTGCTGGGATAGCCTCTTTAATGTATAGAACCACTCCTCTTTTCTGACATTGAGTCAAAGAAGTAAATATTTTCCCCAATTTTGGCTGTACTAACAATTGTTCATATTGTTTTTTAATATGAACTTCTTGTAGACAAATTATATCAAATTTTAATTTCTCTAATTTATGAAAAGTTTTCCTTCTGTTAACAGCTGAATGGAGTCCATTTATATTCATTATAATCAGTTTTTTTTCTTCAATGATTAGGCTTTATATTTAGGTCTAACAGCTTTCGTGGATCTCACTACACGCCATTCTTTACTATCCACCTGTCAACCTACAGCTCTTTTCTTTTTTTCAGTCTCCATTTGTTCCTCTTGAAACTCAATTAATGAGACCTCTTTCTCTGCTTCCTCTTCTCTTCTTCCACAAAATTCTGCATGGAAAAGTTCTGCTTTCTCAATTGAATCAATTCTATGTCTCTGCTCTTGCCACGTTAACATTAATCCTTCTGGATTCAGCCATCTATAATTCACTTTGTTTTCCAGTAGCATTTTGGTCAAAAATTGATATTCTCTTCTCATCTCTCTCACTCTTCTGGGTATTTGTTTTAAAACCACAATATCTTTTCCTTTGTATTTCAATGTTTTCTCTCTTACCACTTGCAATATTTGTGTTTTAATGGATTTTTTGGTAAATCTAATATGGACTTCCTTTGGTAATTTATTTGTCATCGCATATCTTGTATAAACTCGATATACCTCATCTACTCCATCCATCATCATTTCCTCTGTAGTTTCCAAAGCATCTGCCAAAATTTCTATCATTATCACAGCCAAATTTTCTCCTTTTTCCTCTTCTATATTTTGAAATTTGAGATAGAATTCTGACCTTTCCATCTCCCACCTCAACATCCCACTTTTTTCTTGTTCAACCACTGTTAATCTACTGTCAATATTTCCAATCTTCTCCTCTCTTTGTTTACCTTCTTCCTCAATTTTTTGGAATCTCTCCTCATACTTCCCCATCATTTGTTTAATATTTTCCACTTTTTCATCAGTCTTCTCTATTCTTTGTTCAATGGTGTCTAATTTTATCTTGAGATCTTGGATTCCTTGCATAATCATCTGTAAAGTTACTTTTTCTTGTTCTTTATCTTGCTTCAACATTGTCTGAATTAAGCATTGTCCTCCATCTGGTGGGGAGGCAGAGGTAGAAGTAGAAATGCCAGATGGTATTGGTTTCCTGCTCATTTTAATGCTTCCAAATCTTCAAATTCTTTTTAACTTTTAATCCAGCTGGTAGAATAGCCAATTATAATCCAAAATGGAAAAATCCAATAGTAAAAGGCCCAAAACCAAAGAGGAAAAAGGAAAAAAGGAAGAAGAAAGATCTTCAGGTTCTTCTTGACTCTAATCCAATTACGAAGTAGTCCACCATAAAAAAGGAAAAATAGAAAGGAAAAAAAAACCCCAAAATAATTATATTCATTAAGAGCAAAAAAGAACCAAAAGAAAAGAAGAAATTCCTTCAGGTTCTTCACACCTTAATCCAGTTGAGAAGTCTCAATAATCAAAAAAGAAAAACAGAGTGGTCCAAAAACATGGATAGAAAGAGCAAAGAAATCCCAATAAAAATAAGGAGAAAAAAAGAAAAATAAAGAAAAACTCTGAGGCTTTCCCTTTAAAATAGAAAGCAAAAATAAGAATATTAATAGAATTGAAATTTACAGAAAGGCTGGTAAGTAGGGATATCACAAGTAAAAATATATATTTATATATATAAGAGAGCACACTGAACTTTATTTATTTATCCAAGGCTCTTATTATGACTTTCTTCTCCAGCAGCTTCAAAGCCAAGCCTCAAGTGTTGAAATATTGATAAGAGTCCAGGAAAACACCTGTAATAATATTTTGCTGTGCTCTCCCTCTATCTTATCACATTGAAATGTCCTTGAGAAGGAGTCTTCTTACAGTTCTCTCCAATTCAAATAAAATATTTTCAAGCCTCTAGTTGGCAGTGTTGCAAAGTTTCTTAATGCTCTTCCCCACCCCCCAGCCAGAAAAAAGGAATAATTTATCCCCCCCAAAAAATAGCCAAAGGGAGCCTCTATCCTAAAAGAAAATTTAAAAAATCAAAAGGAGCATAAGAATATGTATAAGAGAAAATTCAATCCAGTTAACTACAAAGTCACACTAAAGTCCCCCCCCCCAAAAAAAAGAAAAAAAATCCAAGCCTCAATTTGACATCACTTTAAAAAACGCCGCTCAAACAGTTTTTGTAAAAAAAAAAATCTCACAGGTTTCTTCTCTATTCAGGATGCCCTTTCAAATCTCAGTGAATTTACAACACAAAAGAAGTTTCTCACCCAGCCGACACACTTTCTTTCCAGCCACTTTCTTTCCGGAGCTGTCCCGACTTCAGCAGCTATGGAGGCTCTCTCTCTGCCACCAGCAAAAGGGCTTCTCCCGGATCAAACCAGAGATTTTGCGATATCTCTGGGATCCTGGGACCCTTCACAGTCACCGTCTCTATGGGACAGTTTAGGTCCGTTGGGACCGACCAGGGGCGAAAATATCGGCTGTGATCTCAGAGCCCCGAGATCGCAGCTGTATTGCCAAAACGAAGCTCTGCCTTCTCCCCCTCAATATCATTCTCATTAAATCTTTCCAGTCACTAGGAATCATGCGTGAGGTAGCCAAACTTGTCAGGAGCCCCTTTGTAAAAGGACTTTGAATACCATAATCTTTAACTGCTTTTTTTCCCCCCCTAAGAACTGCTAAAGGAATCGGAACGCATTCAGTCTGCAGATTGCCTTGAGCATCCACTTGCCTATTGACTGGAAACAAATTCATCTGGGGAATCTCATCAGGCTCTAATTTCCCCTCATTGAAAGCCTGATGCATCATTGCTTGAACTTTTCCCATTTTTGATTGGATTTTATCATCCACAGGCATAGGCGCTGTTAGAAATGATAAAGCACACTCCAGTTTTGAGATAGGAGGGTGCAATACAATTCCTTTATAAGGAGGAGGTTCTCCTAAAGTTTTTAAAAGAGGTTGTTGCTGGGTCTCTAAAGCAGTCATAACAACCTTCCAATATATCAAAATTTCAGCTGTTGCCCGTGGCTCTTCATGAAGGATAGTTCCAATTCTCCTCCATGTGTCTAACTTTAAAGAGCCTTTCTCTGGATACCAGGGACATTGCTGCCAGATCTCTTGCAGCAGCTCTCTCACATTATCTTTTGAAAGAACTATTTGCTCCCCCCCAGAGGGTTTAAAGATAAAGAAGTTTGTCCTGACTAACTTCAGCAGCTCACTAACATGCCGTTCCTGTGGCTGAGAGAGTTTCCCCCCATGTTCCCTGAAAAAATCCTATTGTCCAGCAATAGTTAAGTACATACTTTACCTATTCCAGGCGAGGAAACACAGAGGTCCGGACACGTACCACCTGCAGTGGATCACGTCGGGGTCACCACTTGTGGTGGTCTCCCATGGAAAGAATGAGACACCGAGGCTGGTGTACTCGGGATGGGAGCCCAGAGCAAATTCTAGTGCTCTCTTTTATTGAGAATTTTGTACATAGTAAGCATTCACATTGTGGATTAAAATAATTACATATAGTACACAGAATTGTTTACAGTCGTCTGAGCTGCTTAAATGTTTCTGGTGTTTGCTTTTAATTTCCTTGCTTTATCTCAGTGACCCTTAGGCAGACATGTATGTATAAGGTCTTAGACTAATCATTACCCAATACTGAAGTCAAAGTTTATTCCCACAGCTGACAAATTGGCTTCATGATCTCAGTGCTATGCAATGAGGTGAACTCCCATTATTTGTCCCATTAGTTGTCCCAGCTCCTGCAGTTTGAAAGGATGCCAATGCAAGTAGACTAATAGGTTCCAGTTTGGTGGGAAGGAAACAGTGTTCTGTGTGCCTTGGTGCATAGTCATGTTAGCTTCATGACTCCAGGAGGGTCTTCAGACAATGCTGGCTCCATTGGATAAAAAACAGAGATAAACACTGCTTTCTAGAGCCAGAAATGACTGGACAGGAGGAACCTTTACTTTTACCTTTATTCCAATTTTATGATTCAGTTTGCCACCATTTTTCTTCAAGTGAGATAGGTAGCATAGCTCACCTGAAGGGAGAAGCTAGATTTGGTCAAGGCTACATATAAATTGGGAGCCAATGCTCTAGGAAGGACATCAGGATTGCGCTGGAAGACTTGGGGTGGCTTTTCACTTTCTTTCTTTCTATCTATCCAAGAAAATAGGTTCAGTGTTGATTGGCCCCTTCCTCATGACAGCTTAGATCAACCTGGTGGCCTTTTGTTTGCAATTGACTATTGCTTTGAAAATACCAGTTTTGTGGTCCTCTCCTTGTGTGGCAGGGACAGCTTCTACAGTTTCCTTTTTACACCTACCTGATTCTGTTTTATAGGAACAAAAATACAAAATGGAATACATCAATTTGTGGGCAGGAGGGGAAGGAAATTAGAATATTTAATCCTTTGAAAGGCCTACCCTGATACAAAAAGATTGTATGGATGCATGTGTGTCCATCTAATTCATCAGATGCACCTGAAGGCAAGCCTTGTCTCTTTGAATTGCCTCCTGCCATTCCAGATGTTAATCACCAGAAAGAAGAGGTGTCTGTGCTCTCTACTTAGCCTGCCTTGCAAATTCCTGTTTCAGACTCAGGTTGTGAACCATAGGAATAAAAAAGCTCATTCCAGCTTCTTTGAGTTCTTCAATTTCAGACTGTTGATCTGGCGAAGAAGCCTGACTTGTTTTTCCAGGCTTGATGTGTATGTGTCCGTGTGCCTGTGCATGCTATCATTTTCTGGGTATGCGAGTATCTGAAGAGAGAACTAATATGATGGATCTAATACAACTTGGGGCCCAAAAGGTGACAGCAAGGCTGTTAAGGGAAAAAACAAGGTCAGTTGAGTGACTTTGTACCAGTCACTCTCTCTCAGCTTTAGGAAGAAGGCAATGATAAACCACTTTTGAAAACACCCCCCCCCCAAAAAAAATAAAAACCCTACTGAGGCTTGTCCAATAACAAATAAATAAAATGAAACAAAACACTAAAAACCTCACCGAGACTCAGTTTGAAATACATGTGTTAGATCATCCTATAACAAATCATTTTGTAAAACAAAGCAAGACAAGACAACCATATTTACCAATGGTAAATATATTGTTTCATTTGTTCTTAATAAAGGCAGAATCAACAGGTTACTTTATTTCTCCTTTCCTGAGAGAAAAAGTATTAAAAACTACAGGGAGGGGAGAGAGAAAGGTTATGTTTATTTTCAGTGATGTAATTGTAACAATAAGTACAATTTAATTTCTATATTAATGTATTATCTGAAAATGAAATGTGACACACACACATAATTGACTATATAAATGTAAACAAATTGGATGTTCCAATGACATTCTAACATAGCAATATTAATATTATGTATTTTCATTTTAATTAGAAATCAAATCGGCAACAAGAATGCATAAATCAAACAAGACGTAGTATAATAGGAAGTGCTATGCATTTTACATTATATACTCCACTGAACTTTAGTTTATTTAAGATAAATTTATTGGTACTCATAATCTACATAGAGCTATCAATCACATTACTTTTTTGCTGAATTATAGAAATATAATTTCTATTTCTAGAAATATTGTTCTGAAACATTTTTCTGAATGGGAAGACTGGAAGAATCAATCTATTTTGTGTTTTAAGGGAATCATGCATGTCTGTTCGTATTGAATGAGGTATCCAAATCTGAAACTTAACTTTGAGAGATGATAGATAGATGATAGATGATAGATAGATAGATAGATAGATAGATAGATAGATAGATAGATAGATAGATAGATAGATAGATTTCTATGATTATCACTTTTCCTTTTTTTTCAACCTACCAAATAATGTTTATTTTTTTATTCTGGCATTAGTTTGCAATGTATAATATATATTGCAATGTATTTTTCCTATATGTTAAGATCATATGTTGTAAACAACTCACCTATATTGTGATGATAGTTCACAAAATTTTGTAAAGGTTTGTGTTCCCTGGGCTGTAAGAAGTACTGTTTTCTTTTTCTATATATCCATCTGTCTAGCCAACTTTCCTTACAGTTGATTTGAAATAACAGGTTCTTGGTAATATTGCCTAGATAATCCCAAATAAGTATTTAGAGAATAGCTCTCCCCAATCTTCTGCTCTCTGTGACTCTACTTACCCAATATCACCTTTGCAATGCAAAATTTCCAGCAAATTAAGCTGCTTGGGAACTTTCTGTCCCAACACATATGAAGGGTTCAAAGTTGAGAAAGGCTTGTCTAGCATAGGGTGCCTGATTTTGAGGGACAAATCCTTTTAAAAAAGAAAGCAAAGCCCTCTGCAGATGTGCATTATTCCATCACAAATGTGGTGAAAAATGATAAACTATTTTCAGAATTGGCATTTAAAATATTTTAATGACTACAGTGTAATTTTTCTATGTTTTACATTGACATATCAATGTCATTTTCACTGAATACACTGACATACATACATACATTTGGAGTAATTGAACCCCCAACTGGATGATCCTATCCTACATGTCTATAGAGATTCTCAGTCATCCAGGTCATGGCTGTCCCAAAGGTGCTTTTTCAAGAGGCAATTGGACTTTATGGTTTTTCCTTTGAAGATGTTTTGTTTCTCGTCCAGAGCTGAAGAAACTTTTTGGATGAGAAGCGAAATGTCTTCAAAGGAAAAACCATACAGTCCAGTTGCCTCTTGAAAAAGCACCTTTGAGATGTACTAAATCTTGGAAAGACAGTTTGGTATAATGGTTAAGGCATCAGGCTAGAAATCAAGAGACCATGCCTTCCAGTTCTGCCTTAGACACAGAATCAGCTGGATGACCTTGTGTCAGCCACTCCTTCTCAGCCCTAGGAAGGAGGAAATGGCAAACCACCTCCAAAATACCTTGCCAAGAAAACTTCAGGAACTTGTCCAGGCAGTCAGCAGCAGTATAATGGTTCAAAGGGACACAAAATGTATAGGATAAAGTATAGGATAAACTGCTTACATTGAATACCATTTGCTAAATAATTTTCATTTATATAATTATTTACTTTCTTAATCTCTTTTAGTTTCTTATTTCATGTTGGATGATTATTCAATCCCATTTCACCTTTTGACTAATTTCTGAACCATGCCAAAAAGTCTTTTTTTCAAAAAAAATCTCACATTTAATGCTTTCAGGCTGAAGAGACATAGCAGATAGCTAGAGGGGGGGAAAACCCTTGAACTAAACTGGTATTAAAAGGATCATTAAACTTAACATGAGGGAATAGTCTTATTTCAAGATATGGTTGACTATCTCGATTAAAATTGAAATGTAAGCAAAGGGCATCCAGGGGAATAAATAGAGGTTCTTCTCTGTTCCTCTTGAAGAATTCTGTTTCACTAATATGTTTTTAAAAAGAATCTTTAATTCAATCTTTTTCACTCCTCAACCCTCATCTCTACACAATGCTTCATTAATGTGCAATAACATTTTACATGGTGGTAACAAAGTGTTACAGTTCTCATATAACAATTTGGAATTTATGGCAGTATGCCCAAGGACAGGCTGCAAATAAGACTATCCTATGTCCTCTTGTTTTATTGCTCGGTGGTCAATGTATGCCTGAAAGCTGTATGTTTGTATGTCAAAGAGAAAAATGAGCAGAAGAGATTCACCTTTTTGCTTCAAGGCACAGTTACCCAGCATCAGAGCATATGTTTGAATTATCTCCTGTTGCAGTTATTTTCAAGAAGTGCAGTGAGAAGATAATAGCATCTGCAGAAGTCAAGATTTGGAGGCTGCCAGTTGTTGGTCCTAATTGCATACTTAAAATGAGAACAGCAATATTTATTCATGGTTCCCTAACCTTGTGGCAGATCTGTTAGGAAGACAATTCACAGAATTCCATTCTTATGTTAGCTTGTCTTGGCTGGAATCCTTGTGTTAATACAATTGCTTAAATGTTAGAGCAAAGTTTAAAATCAAGACATTTATCCAGGTTTATTAGCATTTTAAGAGATTGGAATTATTTGCTTAAATTTAGAGGGAGGTTATAGAATTATATTATCTCTGGACTAAAATGAAGCTGGAGATCATCTTGGTTATACATTTGTTTGTAATTTGTTGTGTTTTTTTATACAACAAAACTTTTTTTCTTATATTATTCCTTTTCTCTTTTTCCTTTTATGTTAGCTTATATGTTAATGTTCCGCTTTATATATGTGTGTGTGTGTATGGGTGCATGTATATGTATATGTATATATGTATATTTGTTTCTTAAGTTTTTGCGGGTACTTACATGTGTGGCATTCAGCTTTGTTCGGGTATTTTCTCACATCATAGTAGTGGTGCTTTTAAAGTTGTAGCAACGTTTCAGCAGAATCTCATCTGCCATCATTAGCCTTCTGTATAGTGTTCGTCTGTGAGTTAGACTTTTACATGGTTTCAGATTTAAATTTGGGGCAGCCTATTGCTGTGCCAGAATGGTTTTTTTTCTTCATCCTGATTGGTTGGGAGTCTTGGTCTGTGTTTATTGGTCTTAGAGTTTGCTGTGTTCTACTTGATTAGTGTTTCTAATATCTTCTGTCTGTTTTGTGGCTTTTTTTGTGTCTTGATTGGCTGGCAACATTGTGTTCCTGTATTGGAGGCTTTTAGTGCAGCTTGGCTTCAAGTAAATGGATGGCTATCATTTGTTAGGAAGCTAGGTTTTGTCTGGGTGCCTAGTTGGAGTGTGTTTGAGCTGGAGGTATCAGAGGGGATCTGTTTGTGCCCAGGTGTTTGCCTGACTAGTGGTGTGGAGATTTTTTGTTTGTGAGTGCAGGCTTCCAAATGATTGACAGTCTGGTGGAATCATTGTCAATCATTTGGAAGCCTGCAGAAGCCTGATGATGGCAGATGAGATTCTGCTGAAACGTTGCTACAACTTTAAAAGCACAACTATAATGACGTGGGAAAATACCCGAATAAAGCCAAATACCATACATGTAAGTACTTGTGAAAACTTAAAAAAACATATATACATACACATACATACATCTATCTATCTATCTATCTATCTATCTATCTATCTATCTATCTATCTATCTATCTATCCTATTTGATCATTGTGTTAATGTACATTCTAAGTTATCAATGGATGAAATATATATATGAATATATGCTTATGTATAAAAAGTATGTATATATGTATAAGTGTGTGTGTGTGTGTGGTTTATACATGTACAAATTCATCTCACTGATAACTCAGAATGTACATTAACACAATGATCATATAGGATCCATTGTAATTCGCAACCTTAAATGAATACTGGAATAATGCAATTACCAAGAACTATTCTTGATCAATAATATTATTTGCAGCTAAAATATTTTAGATCTAACCTAAAAAAAGAGCAAATGCTAAAAATAAAAATGTTTAAAATACAAGGAAGGAGCAATTAATTATAGCAAATAAATATTGAATAGCTTCATGCTTCTAAAATTTATCTTTTAAAATCAATGTTGCTGCATTCAAACAGCACTAATTATTAAATCAACATTTACAAAATTCTACTTACAAAATTCAGTAAACAGAAAATAGTGCATCCAATTCACAAAAGCAAACAATGGCACTGACCTATTTATTATTTAACAATCCGTTGGTGATAAAAAGGTGAAAACACTGCACCTTTGCACCACTTAAGAAAATGTTTTCTGCTATGTAGGACACTATAAGTCTTCTGAACCAACAAGCATAAGATTATATTGTTAGCAATTGTTTTTAGAAAACGAAAGGGAGGATGCAATTTGATTAAGGAGGCAGAAATCCAAGAATAGATTTGCAAATTGCATCAAGAGTTTCTGTTCTCTCCCCATGCTCAAAATTCATCAATCATTGAATTCATTCCCTGAGCAATTTACAAAAATATAAATTTATTGCATAGGGTTTTTTTTTTAAAGAATTTTATTGGTTTTCTACAAACAAACAAGACAAACAAAACATTAAAACATCGACTCTCTTATGTACAAACAGTGTGTCGGTTGGTTCATCAGTTTTGTGCATTCATTTTGTAGTCTCAATTACAGTTATGTTACATAACAACTCATATTGTCAATCCAAACTTATACATCCTAATATCGCTATTAAAAAATCATTTGACTTATACTTTTAATCATTCATGCTTTTTGAGATAACAATACTTTAAATAATTTATTCTATAACAAATCATATAATCATACCAAATCTATCCTAAAAACACTTTATAAATATAATATCAAATAACAAAGGCGAAAGAAAAAATAAAGATATTCCTTGCTGTCTAACATTCTAAATATTCTATTATCGTACTTTGTCATCTAGCCATTGATAAAAAAAGACCCCAAATTTCATAAAATTGTTTATCCTCTTGCTCTCTAATTTCAAATGTCAATCTACTCATCTCAATATTTTGTCAATCTACTCATCTCAATATTTTCTTAATAATTTCTTCCTGTAATGGTATTTTCTCACTCTTCCAATTTTTAGCAAATACAATCCTAGCCGCTGTTAATACATTTACAATCAGATATTTCAAGTCTTTACTATATGTATCTGGTAAGATTCCCAATAAAAAGAACTACGGTTTCAAATCTATATGTTTCTTTGTCATTTTTTCCAACCACATGCGAATTTTAGTCCAATATTTTTTAGCGTCCTCACAAGTCCACCACATATGGTAATATGAGCCAGGTATCTGATGACATTTCCAACATTTTTCAGATTTGTTTTTAAACATTCTTGCTATTCTTCTCGGGGGAAAGTGCTACCTGAAAAACATCTTATACAAATTTTCTTTATATCCTGTTGACATTGTCATTTTATAATTTTGAGACCACAATTTTTGCCATTTCTCTAAATCAATCCCATATCCAAAATTCTTCCCCCAAACAATCATAGTTTCTTTAACTTGTTCTTCTTCTAATTTAATTCCCAGTAAATAACCATATAATTTTTAATCACCTTCACATCAGTACCCATCAAGATCTTATCTAGATCAGTCTGTTTATCATAGAATCCCTCCGTTTTAGAATCTTCATCATACCTTGAGTGTACTTGTGCATATGAAAATCAATTTATCTTTATTCCTTGTTCCTCTAAATTTTGAATCGATTTAAGTTCACCCTTTTCATCCAATAGTTCCCCATATCTAACTGTTTGTTCCTTCTTATAAGTTATAGGATAGGAAAATGCTTCAATAGTCAATAACCAAACTGGAATTTTGGGAGAAGGTGGAGCTTCATTTCGGCGATACATCTGCGATCTCAGGGCTCTGAGATCGCAGTTGATATTTTCGCCCCTGGTCGGTCCTAACGGACCTAAACCGTCCTGTAGAGACGGTGACTGTGAAGGGCATACTCCCTGGATCCCAGGCATATCGCAAAATCCCTGGTTTGATCCGGGAGAAGTCCTTTTGCTGGTGGCAGAGAGGCAGCCTCCATAGTTGCTGAAGTCGGGACAGCTCCGGGAAGGAAGTGGCTGGAAGTGAAAGTGTGTCAGCTGGGTGAGAAACTTCTTTTTTGTTGTAAATTTGATGAGATTTGAAAGAGAAGAAACCTGTGAGATTTTTTTTTTGACAAAAACTGTATGAGTGGCGTTTTTTAAAGTGATGTCAAATTGAGGCTTGGATTTTTTTTTCTTTTTCTTACTTTTTTTACTTGGGACTTTAGTGTGACTTTGTAGGTAACCGGACTGAATTTTCTCTTACATATATTTTTATGCTCCTTTTGATTTTTTTAATTTTCTTTTAGGATAGAGGTTCCCTTTGGCTATTTTTTCTTTTTATAATTTTTTTTTTCTGGCTGGGGGGGGAGAGTATTAAGAAACTTTGTAACACTGCCAACTAGAGGCTTAAAAATATTTTATTTGAATTGGAGAGAACTGTGAGAAGACTCCTTCTCAAGGACATTTCAATGTAATAAGATAGAGGGAGAGCACAGCAAAATATTATTACAGGTGTTCTCCTGGACTCTTATCAATATTTTAATACTTGAGGCTTGGCTTTAAAGCTAGTGGAGGAGAGAGTCATAATAAGAGCCTTGGACAACTAAATAAAGTGCAGTGTGCTTTCTTATTCTTTTTTTTTTTACTTGTGATACTTCTACTCACCAGCCTCTTTGTAAATTTTAATTCTCGTAATATTCTTTTTTTTGCTTTTTATTTCAAAGGGAAAGCCTCAGAGTTTTTTCTTTATTTTTCTTTTTTTCTCCTTATCTTTACTGGGATTCTTTTGCTTTTTCTATCTACGTTTTTGGATCACTCTGTGTTTTCTTTTTGATTATTGAGACTTCCTAATTGGATTAAGGTGTGAAGAACCTGAAGGAATTACTTCTTTTTTTTTCTTTATTTTTGTTTCCTTTCTTCTTATTTTGGGGTGTTTTTTCCTTTCTGTTTTTCATTTTTTATGGTGGACTACTTCGTAATTGGATTAGGGTCTAGAAGAACCTGAAGATTTTTCTTCTTTTTTTCCTCCTTTTTTCTTCTTTGGTTGTGGGCTTTTTACTATTGGATTTTTCCATTTTGGATTATAATTGGCTATTCTATCAGTTGGATTAAAAGCTAAAAAGAATTTGAAGCTTTTGAAGCATTAAAATGAGCAGGAAACCAATATCATCTGGCGTTTCTACTTCTACCTCTGCCTCCTCACCAGCTGGAGGACAACGTTTAATTCAGACAATGTTGAAGCAAGATAAAGAACAAGAAAAAGTGACTTTACATATGATTATGCAAGGAATTCAAGATCTCAAGATAAAAACAGACACTATTGAACAAAGAACAGAGAAGACTGATGAAAAAGTGGAAAATATTAAACAAATGATGGTGAAGTATGAGGAGATATTCCAAAAAATTGAGGAAGAAGGCAAACAAAGAGAGGAGAAGATTGGAAATATTGACAATAGATAAACAGTGGTTGAACAAGATAAAGTGGGATGTTGAGGTGGGAGATGGAAAGGTCAGAATTTTATCTCAGATTTCAAAATATAGAAGAAGAAAAAGGAGAAAACTTGGCTGCGATAATGATAGAAATTTTGGCGGATGCTTTGGAAATTACAGAGGAAAAGATGATGGATAGAGTAGATGAGGTATATCGAGTTTATACAAGATATGCGATGAGAAATAAATTACCAAGGGAAGTCCATATTAGATTTACCAAAAAATCCATTAAAACACAAATACTACAAATGGTAAGAGAGAAGACATTGAAATACAAAGGCAAAGAGATTGTGGTTTTAAAACAAATACCCAGAAGAGTGAGAGAGATGAGAAGAGAATATCGATTTCTGACCAAAACACTATTGGAAAATGAAGTGAATTATAGATGGCTGATTCCAGAAGGATTAATGTTTACATGGCAAGAGCAGAGACATAGAATTGATTCAATTGAGAAAGCAGAACTTTTCCATGCAGAATTTTTTGGAAGGAGAGAAGAGGAAACAGAGAAAGAGGTCTCATTAATTGAGTTTCAAGAGGAACAACTGGAGACTGAAAAAGAGAAAGGTGCAGTAGGTGGACAGGTGGATAGTAAAGAACAGCGTGAAGTGAGATCCACGAGAGCTGTTAGACCTAAATATAAAGCATAATCATGGAAGAAAAAAAACGGATTACAATGAATATAAATAGACTCAATTCAGCTGTTAAAAGAAGGAAAACCTTTTATAAATTGGAGAAATTAAAATTTGATATAATTTGTCTACAAGAAGTTCATATTAAAAACAACATGAACAATTGTTAGTACAGCCAAAATTAGGGAAAATATTTGCTTCTTTGACTCAATGTAAGAAAAGAGGAGTGGTTCTATACATTAAAGAGGTTATCCCAGCAAAACTGATCTACACAGATGAAGACGGAAGAGTATTAATGGTGGAAATAATGGATAATAATATAAAAATACTCTTGATTGCAATTTATGCTCTGAATGATAAACAAGAAGAGTTTTATAAAAAACTACACATGAAAATAATTGGACTGGATTATGTTAATATAATTATGATGGGAGACTTTAATGGACAATAAATTGGATTATATAGCAACAACAACAAAGCAAAATAGAAAGACTCTCCCTAAATCTTTTTTTAAAATGACAGACGAATTAACTTTAAAAGATATTTGGAGAGAAAGAAATGTTAAAGCTAAACAATATACTTTTTATTCAAATAGACATTTATCATGGTCCAGATTAGATATGATTTGGATCTCAACAGAATTAATATCTAATATTCAAGAAACAAATATTGAAACAAGTACTTGGGCAGATCACAGCCCAATGATAATTAAATGGAAGGGACAAAAAAAAAGATCGAGATGGACATTAAGCAATACTATCTTAAAGGAAAAAGATTTTATACAACGGATGGAGAAGGAACTGGCTTTTTTCCTTAAAGAAAATAAAAAAAGATACTTTAACGCAGAATGTTTGGGATACAATGAAGGCATATGCTAGCGGTTTGATAATAGATTATACAAGAAAAAAGAATACTAGGAAAAGGCAGGCTTCTAAGGCCTTGGAAGATGAGTATAAAAGACTTGAAAAAGAATAAACAGAAAACACCACAGAAAAAAGATATTAAATTGAAGCTGGATGTAATTAAACATAAAATGGAATTAATAGAGAAAAAAGAATTGGCACAGAAAATCAGAAATTCTAAACAGAATTATGTTGAAGATGCAAATAAACCAGGTAGATGGCTAGCATATAAACTGAGAAAGGAGAAGGAATCAAGAAAAATATTGAAGCTAATAGATGATCAAGGCCAAGTTTGTTATGGCAATAAGGAGAAAAAGGAAATTATTCGAGATTTCTATGGGCAACTATATAAACAAGAGAATATTGATGAGGAAAAAGTCAAACAGTATCTACAGAATGCTAACTTACCGAAGATACCTAAAGAGACTGAAGAAATGTTAGAAAGCAATATAACAATGATGGAACTAACTGAAGCACTTAAGAAACAAAATAATGGGAAAATACCAGGTCCAGATGGGCTTCCGGCAGAATTCTATAAAACATTTCAAGAATCATTGAGCATCCCATTGTTAGAAGTTATGAATGAAGTTATGTCAAAGAAGATGATACCCAAAACATGGTCAGAGGCTTATATTACACTTATTCCAAAAGAAGAGGCTGACCCACTGCAAATTAAGAACTATAGAATTTATTGCATAGTTTTGTTGCTATGAGAAGGTGTCCTAAAACTGTAGTCTTTTCATTCACTATAAATTGCTAGATATATAGATATCAGACAGAAAGATAAAGAGAGGGAGAGAGAATTTTTATGGTTTTCTGGATCGTGTGACACAATGATTTTAGATATGTTGTGTTGAAAATTGACATACAAATCTTTTGTCTATTTTATGGAAAGCATGTCGGGGGATGGGGGGAGCTGTGCAGCCCATAGAAACAGCTTTTCCTTTCATAGAGGCAACTTTTCCTTTCACTTCCTGGAATCAGTACACCATGCAAGGGCCATCTTGTATGTTTTTTGAAATACACTCGTCCCTAAATTCATTTTCAGTTCATTTATAGCTGGATTTTGTTAAATTAAAAACCTGAATATAAAACTGAAAGAGTGGAAATCAGTTTTGCAAGGCAATTGTAAAACAAGTAAGATTTAAATTAATTTGCACATCCCTAATCCCATGTCAGAGAGTCAATTTGGTGTACTGGTCGAGGCAACAGGCTAAAAATCAGGAGACCATGAGTTCCAGTTTTGCCTTAAGCCAAAGCTCACCGGGTAGCCTTGGGACAATCACTTTCTCTCATCCCTAGGAGGCAGACAATAGCAAACCCCTTCTGAAATCACTGCCAAGAAACCAGAGTTAGAATTGACTCAAAGGCACAAAAGCCAACAAGCAATGTATATCATTAGAAATATCATAGATTAAACCTGCTTTTGTTTACAAGTAATTGGCTAACAGTCGTGGGTAAAGACAGCTATTCTAAATCATAAGCATTCAGATTTTTGATAAAGTTAATTCACCTGGTTTGGATGGAAGAATAAATTTGGCATATCATTCAAAGTTCATATTTCAATAACAATTTCCTTCATATATGTACATGGGTGCTGTTTGTTCAGAATAGAGGAAGAATTTGCACTTTGAAAGGAGAAAGAGGAGTGGCAGGGTGAGGGGAGGAAATGGGTCACGAGAAGGAGGAGGGGGAGGAATTCAGCTCTTGGCCACTCTCAGTGAATTCAATTCATTCTACATTTAACAGACCCCCTCCTGTCCACAATGTTTGTGTCCGGTTCTGGGCACCATATAATAATGAGTCAGATAAATTAGAACAACTTTAGAATAGGCAAGAAGGACATTTAGGGGAACAGAATTTTTGAGTTGTGTGATAAGCAACTGAAGAAATGGGTTATATTTAGCTTTGAGAAAAGAAGACTGAGCCAAAAAAAACCTGTTGTGGTTCTCAGCACACAAAGCATTTCATAGACAAAATAATAATAATAATAATAATAATAATAATAATAATAATAATAATAATAATAATAACAACAACAACAACAACAACAACAATACAAATGACTAACTTATTGTGAAATACTAGAAGTCTGTCAAAGGGATTACAAAATAAAAGCAAAAAAGCAGAAGAACTGAGGACAAACTGACAGTTTCAATTGTTTTCTCATTTATAGTTATTAAAAAATTAAAATAAACAAAATAGTTTATAGCTTTGAACATTGTCAGTTTAAAATGGAATTACAGCATGTACAAATGATGAACATGTAATTGCTAAAATGTATAAGCAAGTGAAAGAATGTATGGGAAAATGGGCTAAATTTTTGGTTACAATATACAAATGAAACAATGAGAAAAGATGTTTAAAAGGACTGAGATTTGCATTATGTTATAATGTATATATTGTATGTATTTGAATTTTTTAAAATAAAATGATGTATTGTTTGGTATATATTTCACCAGAGAAAATGTCCATAATGTAGAAAGGCACTTCAAATATAGGTTGGAAATGTGAAAAACAGAAAGAGGTGTTTTATCCTGGTGGAAGTGTAAAAAGGCTACAAAATTTTGGATTCAAATATATAAACACTGATTGAAATTGGAGGAGGGTTTTTGGGACTGATAGACAAATAGCTGGAAAAAGTCATGAAATTTTGCTTTTGCATATGATAACTGCAGTAAGATTAATGTATGCAAAAAAATTGAAAAGATTCAGCCATACTGAAATGGAGAAGTGGTTGATGAACATGATGGAACTCACTGAGATGGCTAAATTGACTCCTCTGATTAGAGAAAAAGACAGACATTTATTGCTAACTGAAAACTAGAGAGAAGTTCCCTGAAGATGGGCTCCTGCACGAGTTCAAAAGCTCAGAAGAGAAAACCTCTGGTCCCAGTGACCGATTGAGTCCTGCAATATTATCCTGGGTCACATATATTTAGACTTATGGACTTTACCATTGAAAAAAATGAACTTATGATTTATAGTTTTAATGATAAGCAAGATAAATTATAGAAAGAAGCCACTTCTTTATATCTTTCTCTTTTGTTTCTGCTTTTCTTTTTTCTTTTCTTGCACTTCTTGCTGATTTTTAACTTTAGCTTTATATTCGTTTGTATTAGTTTTTACTCTCCTTTTAAAAACTTTTAATACAATTACATTAGATGGAGGAGAAGAGAAAACTGAGGGGTAATATCACAGCACTTCTCAAATACTTGAGAAGATGTCATACAAAAACAGTTCAATGTGTGTCCTCTTTCCTTTAGAATAATGGATTTAAATTATAGAAAGGTTGATTGTGATTAGACAATGCAAAAGATTTCCCACTGTAAGACCATTTCTGACCAACTATCCAATGGAGTTTCCATCAATGGATATACTAGTACAACTAAATTAGACTACACTAGACTAGACTACTTTTCTATTGGACTAGACACCCAAGGAAGTTGTCTCTATACATAAGTCTACATACAAAAAACAAAGTAATATAATTATAATAATGATATCAATAAGAGAAGGTAATAGAAAAGATGAGAAGGATAATAGTAATACAGCCATACTAGACAACCATTCTTTTTTTTTTTAATAAATTTTTTATTAATTTTCAATAAACAAACATACACAAACAAAACAAAAAATATGAAAACATAAAACTTCTTTTTGAAAAGCGGCTTAGTCCCGGGTTACATCTTGTACAGACATAAATCAAATTCATGCTCACTTTATATACCATTTCATATTTTATTTACCATTCTACATTTTCTGTATAGCTTCTCCCCTCTTTTCACTCTCTTAATTCTATTTTATTTCTTTCATCTTGATTTAAATCATTATGCTTGTATCTTTTGTCTGTTCTATTTCAATCATCTATTATCTTTTCTCATTAACACAAAATTTCTCCTGTAATCACTGATTGAAGTATGACGCCTTTATATCTTTCCCCCAAATTTAACACTTAAAATAATATATAATTTTCATTCTGATTCTGCTTAGTACATTATAAAGCTACATGCTATATTTTAAAATAGGAAAATAATAAGTTTAAAATATAATTAAAACAATAATCCACAGCAAATTAAACTCTATCATTAAGTCTTAAGCATTTTACACATTCCTTTTAATATTTTATCCCATTCTATAATCATATAATGTTCCAGTTTTCTAACATTATTTCAAATACAAATACAACAATACAGTCTTATGTACTTTTGCAGAATCTCTTTTTTAATTATATTTTTACCCATTATCTCTGAATAAATCCTGTTTCTTTACATCTTGTTTCAAACCTTTGTAACTTCTCTTCCCTTTTTCCTTTCCTTTCTTCTCGAATCTAGCCTTTTTACACCCCCCCCATCTCTTGATCTCCACCCTCTTAATCTCCACTCTCTTCTGTATTCCTCTTTCCTGTTGCTTTCTGACATTGTATCGATTTTTCACCTTATTTTTCCCTTTTTTGGTTGTTTTTTTAACTCTTAAATTCTCCATTCTCTTTCCCCTCTTTCCCTTTTCTTCCCCAGCTAAAGTTGTTTGTTCATTAAAGATGGCTTCTTCTTCTTCTTCATCCCCACCTTCTTGTTCTTGTAATTTCTGATAGGTAAAAATCGCTATTTCTAAAAAGTGAAAAACAGATCCAGAAGAGCCCTTCCCTTCTTTTTCCTCTTCTTTTAGCTTTTTAAATTCCATTTTCAGTTCATCAACAAGTAATGCCATTATGAAAAAGTTTTTTAAACAATACAAATGTTTTTAGTCTTTCAAATAATAATTTCCAGAGGTCCCAAAGTCACCAAGCAATTCAATACACAAACTGTTTCATTTAGCACTTTCTTCTTTTTATACTTTCTCTTCCTGGGGAACAGTTCAATTACAAAGTTCCAAAATATATCTTTTAGAAGTCTTGTTACAGTTTAACTTTAGACTTATAAGTTCCAAGCAGCCTCCTCCAGTAAAATCTTAATATTAATTCTTTTCCTCTCCCTTCCCATTATCGCAAAAAAAAATTTTTTTTCTTTTTTTCCCCAATGTTCAGAAATCTTTAACGTCCCCTTGGCTTTAACTTTCAAGTTTAATTACCTGCTGGTGCCAAAACAGGTTTTTCCGATTTCCTTCTGCTATCACTATAAGAAAGGAGAGTGAGAAAAAAAAAAACTTTCCCTTTTAACTTTCATCCGCCGCTTTTTCCGATCTTCTTTGGGAATGGTGTATCTTTAATGAAATTAAAATTCCAGGGTATTTAAATGTTACTTATTATCCAAGTCAGCCAAAAACTTTCACTTTCACAGCTTCCTCCTGCACATTCTTATCTGGATGAAAGCTTCTTTGTGGCGGCCATTGCTGACCGCTGCTCCACCGCTTTCGGAAAAGGGAGTTAAGCCAGCTGAGGAGGGGGGTTGTAATTCCCCCGGACCCCTGCTAGATCTTCCCTATCTTCAGTTACCTCTATGGGGTAACTATTAGCCCCCAAATCCGGCAGGATCGGGGGCACTCCAGTGGCAAGCGCAGCAGGAACCACGCACGATCGCAGATTTCTGCCGCCGCTGAAGCCTTGCAAACTGGAAGTCCACTAGACAACCATTCTTCATTGCATTATATGCCATTGCATTGTATGGGCATTTTATGTTCATGGGCTACATTGAGCTCTTTGGCTGTTTTTGTCCAGCCTGCAATGATAGCAAGGGGAGGGGACAGGAAATGTGGCTCCTTGGGAAATGAATTGCCTATCCCAGAGGATAGGATAGAGAATAGAATTCTTTATTGGCCAAGTGTGATTGGGCACAAAAGGAATTTGTCTTGGTGCAAATGATCTCAGTGTACATAAAAGAAAAGAAACATTTGTCAAGCGTCAAGAATCATAAGGTACAACACTTAATGATAGTCATGGGGTACAATAAGCAGTCAAATCATATGAGGAAACAGTCAATATAAATTGTATGGCACAAGCAACAAAGTTACAGTCTAAAAGGTTTCTTCCAACTCTTAACTGGACAGATTGTAGGTGTGAGAAAGAGAGATAGTATGTGTATGCGCATGTGTCCACAGCACGACAGCAACCTCATTGTGAAGTTTGCTGATGACACCACAGTGGTTGGACTCATTTCGAAGGGAGACGAGGCAGCTTACAGGAAGGAGGTCCTGATGTTAACAGCTTGGTGTTCGGACAACAACTTAGTTCTGAACACCAAGAAAACTAAGGAACTCATTGTGGATTTTAGGAGGCATAACACCGATTTGGCTCCCCTTTACATCGATGGAGAGCAGGTGGAGAGGATCCACACCTTCCGGTTTCTGGGTGTCATCATTGCTGATAAAATCTCTTGGACGGAAAATACCACGGCGGTCATTAAGAAGGCCCAGCAGAGACTCCATTTCCTGCGGGTGCTCAGGAAGTACAACCTGGACTCTAACCTGCTGATTACCTTCTACCGTGCGTCCATTGAAAGTCTGTTGACATACTGCATCACAGTGTGGTATGGCAACTGCACCATGGCAGACAGGAAGAGATTACAGAGGGTAGTCAAAGCAGCTCAGAAGATCATCGGCTGCCCTCTTCCCTCCCTGTCGGACATTTATTCCTCCCGCTGTCTTAGTAGAGCTGTGAACATCATAAAAGACAGTTCTCATCCTGGTTATGGACTGTTTGACCTGTTGCCCTCAGGGAGGCGTTACAGGAGCATCTGGTCAAGGACAAACCGCCTTAAAAACAGTTTTTTCCCTAAAGCCATAACTACCTTGAACTTACACATGCACTGATTTTAAATACTGCCAGATACACTGTAAATAATTGTGAACAAATCTTGTGCAATATGATCACTATTGTTGTTGTGTTGGTGGGCATGTGCAATAATTCCTACTGGGACAGGCACAGTAGGGTATTTTTATTCTTTTATTCTTTTATTCTTTTTACTCTTTTTATCATAATTTTTTAGAGATTTATGTATATTTCTGGTGTGTATGTTGCACTGAAGGACGAGTCGCTTAATTTCACTGTGTATGCGTATGATGCAAATTGTACACGTGGATAGTGACAATAAAGGTATTCGGTATTCGGTGTGCATACACATCTAACAGAATAAGAGGGTTTGAGGTCTTCTAGTCTAACCACCTGCTCAAGCAGGAAACCCTGTACTATTTCAGAAAAATGGCTGTCCAATACCTTCTTAAAAACCTTCAGTGTTGGAGTCTGGAGACATCTCTATCTGGAGGCATCTGGAAACATCTCTATTTTTGTCTCTACCTGGTATTTATTTGTTGTCCTATGGGCAAATTCTCAGCATCTTACAACCTAGATAACCATCATAATTTTACATTCTTCTGTAATAGAAAAACACTAGCAGCAGCAAGGGATGGATTCAATTATAACAGCAATGGGTATACCACTGAAGGATTTGAAACACCAGATTGGGGACAGATGGTCCTTGAGAAAATCTATCTAACAGCCAACACTGTCTTGATGGCCCATAATCAATCAGTCATAACAGAGAACATTGCCCTTTTGCATGAGGATGGATAAGAATACAATATGTACCTTGGATTTGCCTTTTTCAATCATTAACAAAAGAGCTTACATGCAGAGAGATGCATATGCAATTAGGAGATTGCAACGTTTTGTAATGCATAAATATTTTCCATGTTTTTGTTCCTCAATTAATAATTTTGCTCAGGTTCATTATGCTCACCTTAAAAGGCTGACATAGAAGGACATGTTTTGGCTATTGTGCTCATGACAACTGGTTATTGACTTTTGTCTGTTACAAGATATTGCTCAGTTTACCTGGGGGCCACTGTACATTGCTTTTGTTTCTTAAAACTATATCCCTAGAAAAATAGATGGAAACACACTGTTCGGGCTTTAAGAAAAAGGTAACAGTAAGAATATACCGAATAAATTGCTGCACGTTTTGAAAAACTCTCTCCCTCTATTAAAATGTTGTTTAAAATTGTGATTCATGTTCTTGAGAGTATAATTTTAATAGCTTTCAAATCAAATCTTCTAAATTCAAATACAGGGTTCTAAATTCATTCTGTAATTACTGTCTCATCGTTTCCAAGTACTGCATCAAAAGAGCTGCTTATGGGATGATCGACATGCTCTGCATAAAAAAGAAAAAGAAAAGCACTTTTCACAGAAAAAAAAATCACAGATCCTCAGCCCCCCCATTGATATCAAAGGGATGGTATGCCTTTCTGGACTGTACTCTTAACAATTTTCAAAATCAAAGCATGTTATTTTACCTGCATTGCACCCATTCTATTTTTTATGTAGAGCAAATGCTGTCTTTTCCACTTTATTTGAGAAAAACTTTATTCAGTCTTCCTAAATAAAATATTCCTATTATTTTAGGTACTAGTAGGACTTAATATGAATCTTTTTACATAAAAGCTCTTCCCCCAACCCCAGTGCTAGGTGAAAAGCAATGCTAAAGATATGAATGCTTTGAGGGATTTTTTTCCATCCCTACCAAGCTACATTCACTTCAAACGTGGCTGCCAATTGTTTAAAAAATTAATAAGAATTACTCAAGTGTCATATTTTAAAAGAAGTTTCATATAAACTAATACTGTCAATCAGAGGGCTTTCCCCCCCAAATTAAAAAAAATCCAAGTGTAAATGTTCTTAAAAGCTTAGCATTTTAAATCAATTGGATCATTTTAAAAGAAAAAAATGGAAAAGAAAGTGATGCATCTAAAGAATAAATCCTGTATCTTAATGGTAAATCTGAGTTTACTAAACATAATAGAGCAAGCTGGTTTAATTTACTTAGAAGAGTGTCTGGAATGATGGTATTAAATGCTGAACTGAAAGAGGAC
This sequence comes from Hydrophis major, assembly GCA_033807585.1. NCBI lineage: Eukaryota > Metazoa > Chordata > Lepidosauria > Squamata > Elapidae > Hydrophis > Hydrophis major. The sequence continues at coordinate 139,856,824 of CM066329.1, read as the reverse complement.
CCTTGCATAGGTATTTGGAGATTCAAGGTGTTGTAGGATGTAATGCAGAGACATGTTAACAGCGTCATCTGTCGATCTATTTGTTCAGTATGCAAACTGCATGGGATCTAACAAAGGATCCCTGATGGCTTTCAGGTGGGACAGCACAAGCCTTTCAAATATTTTCATAACTAGAGATGTTAGAGCAACTGGTCTGCAGTCATTCAGTTCCTTGATGAACGGCTTCTTTAGCACTGGGATGATGGTAGAACGTTTGAAGCAGGGATTCTTTCCAGATTTGCATTGTATATAAACAGTGTTAATACACTGCAAAATCTTCAGTGAGATCCAGAGTCCTTCTGATAATAAAGATTAGAAAATGTTCTTGTACTTAAGACTGATTATTCTTGGAGTCTGTAATCCATTCACTTCCCACTGTCCTTTTGTAGGTGGCCACAGCACAACGATGGAATATAGTTTTCTATGTGGAAAGCTTCAGAATACAATAGATGCCTTGTTCCTTAAATGGAACAAAATAATCGCCTTTGAGATTTCAAACCAGACAACCTTGAAGAGATGTAACTAAGAGGCAGATATTTTTGGTGTCTAGACTTTAGTCTGATACAGCACTTGTCTGAGAGAAGAAGTAGAAGGAATTAAAAGAAGTATTAAAACAGAATTAAAGCTTTTCCCCATTTTTTAAAAGTATAATATGGCCTCCCAGGGAGTTTATTTTCTGTTGTCATTCGTAGTATTTTGAAAAATAAAAGCAAGCAAATATGTAGTAAGCAATTAGAAAGAATACTTAAGTAAGGAATTACAACTGAAGTACAGTACTACGAATAAAAATTGATAACAAACATTATAGTGGCAGAGAGAAACACAGATAAGCAAATGAATTTGTAAACTGCTGTTGATATGCTAGATAAAAAAAGCATATTACCTCAAGTTAAGGTGTAAGAATTGTGAAATTAGACTGAGTAGATTCAAGAAGAATGACTGTAGACTGTTGGAAACTGCTGTAGTTTGGAAGATTAAATTGCATCACATGACTAAGGGAAACAAAAGAGGTAAACATTTTATGTAATCTTTAAAATGAAGAGCTTGGGTTATTATCATTCATATATACCAAATAAGACAAGTGAACCAAAACATTCACTCATCTCATTTGGACATTTTTCCAAGTTTCTTTCCCCCTCTTGCTACTAACCTATTTCCTATGCCTTCCAGCTTTTTGACATTCACATACATATGTAAGATAGTTAAGTAAAGTTTAATGGATATTCCAAATTATAATTTAAAAGGTTTGCAATTCACATTTTGGAACTTTAGCTTTTCTGTTGTACTCTTAACATTTCTGAGATTTATTCTACAAAATGAAGAGATATATTTTAAAGAGAAAGTAAGAGTGTATTGCTCTGAAATCCAATTGTTCCAGAAGGAAAGCTACCAATATAAATGGTTGCACACCTATAGTCAGCTCTTTCTGTCTCTTTGTCCAATGTTGACTTCTTTATTTTCTTTTACTGATTATATCATTCCTGGAGGAAGAGGGAGTAGTTAATTCTTTTGTACCATTTACAAGTCTTAAGAAAGATTGACCAACAATTAGTTATTATAGAAGCACATCAGCTGACATTAAAAGTTGTTAACACTTTTGAACTTCCGGTTTGTCAGCTTTGCCAGCAGCAGGGTTCCGCGATCCTGCGCGATCCTGCGTGATCCCTGCTGCTTTTGGTGCCTCCGATCTGGACTGGTTTGGAGGTTAAGGCTGCCCCGCATAGGCAGCCAAAGATAGGGGGGAGCTGGTGAGGGGTTTGGGGGTGTTGCAGATCCCCTCCCCAGCCGGCAAAACCCCCTTTTCTCAAGGCGGTCAAATGGCAGTCTGTAATGGCCGCCACAAAGAAGCTGGCAGCTGGGTAAGACTGAGCAGGAGGAAGAGGGGAGAAAGTTTTCAAGAGAAAGTTTTGTGGCTGATCCAGGACTTTAAGAGGTGTTTAATCCTGAGAACTATGACTTTTTGAAAAATACTTGGTTTCCAGAGGAGGATTTCAAGCGGCAAAATTGAGGTGCTGAAAGGAAAGTTTACCCTCCTTCCCTATGGAATCAACAAATGGCCATTGAGAAACCTGTTGTTTTTTATAAAAGGTAAAAACTTGGCTTCTTGTTATAAGTGGGAAGGGAGAGGACAAAAAAAAATATGTTAAGATTTTGCTGGAGGAGATGCCTTGAAGATCTTAACACCAGAAATTGATTGGAACAAGGCTGTAAAATACAGATTGGGCTTTTTTTCTTTTCCCTTTTACTGATACCACCCCAGGAAGAGAAAGTGAGAACTTTGTGCATTGTTTGGACTGATTGATGTCTCTGGGACTTTGAGGAATTGTTTTAACTTTTGAAACATTTTGGTTGCTCTAAGAAGAACAAAGAATGGCTTTATCTGATGATGAACTTAGAAAGGAATATCAAGAAAGTAAGGACGCTGTGAAAGAAGCTTTCCTTTCTTTAGAAATGGCACTTGCTATTTATCAGCAAACACAACAACAGATGGAGGAAATAGAAGGAGAAGAAGAAAAAGAAGAAGAAGACGCCATCTTCAGTGAATCTAAAAAATTAACTAAGAGAGAAAGGAGAAAGAAAGGAAGGAAAATGAAGGACTTGACTTAAAAAAACACTTAAGAAAGGAAAAAATAAGATGCAAAACCAACTCAATGTTACTGAGCAAAAGGAGAAAGGATTACAACAGAGAGGGAAAGCTAAAAAGGCGGAGGTTAGTGGGGGTGGGTGGGTAAAAAGGCCAGGGGGGATAAGAAAGGAAGGGAAAAGGGAAGGAAAAGCCACAAAGGTATGAAACAAGATGGGAAAAAAGGAATTTATTTTAGGGATAAAGGGTAAGGTATAATTTCTTTAAAAAAGAAGATTCTGCAAGGTACATAAGATGGTATTATGTATTAGAAATAGAAAACTAGAATGTTATAAGAATTGATAAAAGATTAAAATATTGAAATGTTTAGTAATGATAGATTTTAAAATTTAATAAAATTGTAGCACTTGTTTTTTGAAATAGACAATCGGAATGTTATAAGATTTAATATTTAGATTTATTATCTAATTATATTAATTATTAAGAATTTATTATTTTTTCTCTTTAAAGGTTAGTAGGTAGAATGAACTAAGCAGAATCAGACTGGGTATCAGGTGTTATTTTAAATATTAATTTAGGGGGAGGATAGAAAGGCATCATACTCCAAATTTCTATGAAATTTGGGATTTTTTTATAAATGGCTAGATGATAAAATACGATAATAGAATATTTTAGATAGTAAAAAATATCTTTATCTTGTTATTTTGCTATTACTTTGTTAATCGATATTATATTTATAAAGGTTTTTTTTTTTTCTAGGATTGATTTGGTATGATTATATGATTAGTTGAATAATTTGGTTAAAGTATTGTTAGCTCATAAAGCATGAATGATTAAAAGTATAGTCAAATTTTTTTTTTTTGTTTAGTGATTATAGGACATATAAGTTTGGATTGATAATATGAGTTGTTATGTAACATAATTGTAACTGGGACTACAAAATGAATGCACAAAAATGATGAACCAACTGACACACTGTATGTAAATATGAGAGGTGTATGTTTTAATGTTTTGTTTGTCTTGTCTGTTTGTAGAAAATTAATAAAAAAAAATTTTCAAAAAAAAAAAGAAAGGCATCATACTCCGATTAGTGATTTCAGGAGAAATTCTTTTTTTTTTTACTATAGGGAATGAGATAAATGGATAATCTGGAAAGAATGGACAAAAAATACAAATATAATGATTTAAATTAAAATGAATTAAATAAAATAGAAATAAGAAGAACGAAAAGCGGGGAGAAGTTATATAGAAGATATAGAATGGTAAATAATATAGGTAATGGTATACAAGATGAGCACGAATTTAATTGAAGTCCATACAAAGAGAGGTAATCTGGGACCAAACTACTTTCTTAAAAGAAGTTTTATATTTTTGTGTTTTGTGTGTCTATGTTTTGTTTGAGAATTAATAAAACCTTGGAGGAATGTTGGATGAGAATAATGGTAATCAAGTCAGAGAGGAATGAAGATGATGATTATAAACTGGATAAATATAGAAAATAATAATAATAACAATGAAATTGAATACGAAAAGAGAAATAATGAGAAATTTGTTAAGAGATATTTATATGTTTATATTGAAATGGTGTAAAACAGAATTATGTTGCATAAAATAATATTTTACTTGACTTGTAAAATTAATAATGGAAAGAGGTCTTATGTATTTAATGGTTAATGATGGTTTGTTTGTCTTTAAAATCAATAAAAATTTGTTTAAAAAAAATAAATAAAAGTTGTTAACACTTTTTTTTTTATCAAGTTCAAAATGCTGAATAAGGAAGAAGCTCTATTCAGTCACTGGGCTCTTACTTAGGTCTTGCCTCTGACAAATAATGTTACCACATCCTAAGCCTCAGAGTATTTCTCTTCTTCCAAGAAGATCATCCCCGGACTGTTCCTTTTCCTTTCCCAACAGGGACTGACATCTTCTCTTCTTAACTTCTCTGTCTAGTCAATCTGTTCTCTGCAACCACTCAGTGTATTTCATGCACAGACTTGTTCCTGTGCTGTTCAAAGTCAATGGGGAAGCTAACAAAGAAGGTCACAAGTCACTACCATAAGTCGCTTTTACCACTTTTTCTCCTGAGGAACCCTGCTATGGAGTATGAGGAATCTTGTACTCTGTTGCACCCCACATGCATGCACACCAGTCCATTCTGAAGTGACCCCCACCAGCCTGCCTGCACTCAGTAGTGTCCACCCACAGCACTCACCCACCCAGACAAAGCTCTTGCCTACTGGCATTATTGTCAAGAATTCCAGTCACATGAAGTCTTCTCTTAATGACCTGCACATTCACTGTGTTATGAGGCCAACTAGGACTGCTGTGATTGCTATTGCTAAATGATGTGGTTGTGTGACATTGCACTTTATGATCTCATCAGTTAGCAATGGAAATTCTGGTCTCATTTATCATCATAATCTCAGTACTGCACTTATTCCAGCCTGGATCAATGCTACTGCTGTAGTGACATCTCATCTAACCAGCCCGGGCTAGCAGTCAGGTCAGCTCATCATGCTTTGTGACAGTGCTACTTCCCTTCAAGGCAAGAATTGATCTGCTTTTTCTCCTTTATTTATTCGATATGCTAGCTCATGCCAGAAAAACAGCAGCCAGGCCAGGCCACTCAAACCCATATGCCACTACTGTCCTTGGAACCACTAAGTCCTTGAATCGTTACACTGTGCAGGGCTATAGCCAAGCCACCACTAAGATCTAAACAGAACTGCAATAAATTTCTGCAATAAATGAAGCATGTGTTCCTTCAATTCAATTTAGTTTATTATAACTATTTTCTCCTTCAATCCTAATGTTCAGTTTATGCCTATATTTTGCTCATTTACCATTATGTCAGCTTCAATTCACCCTCACCCTCTCTCACTCATGAATCACAGATATCATTCACACCAGTAAGACACACCTTATAATAATTACTTTTGTTTATTTAACAATAGGTACAATTGCAGATTATACATATTATAGGAAGAAACTTACATCCTGTCTAAATGTTCCTACTAAAAATAAACTAGGAAAGTTAATATCATGATTTAGCCATTTACATCTTGGTACAGGTATAATAGGAATGGATAATCAGTCACAATTTCTACTCTTGAAGGAGAATGTAGATGGGAAGATATTTAGATCTAGTGTACATCACTGGAGAGAAAGCTCAGTCTCATCTCCTCTCTTCATAAATAGCACAATACATTAGTCTCTGTACCACAATTTTCAATTAGTTCAAATCTGGGCATTATTTCCATTTTAATATCTTCTGGAAAGGCAGATGCTGAGACACATGTTCACCTTTAAAGAACATTTCACAATGTCATTATTCATCAAAATGAGAAAATTGCATATTAATTGCTAGATTGTATTTCTCATGGCCACCCACATGTTTTATGACCAACTTTGATATTATAATTCTGGTCTGGAGTGGAATTGTCTTCCGGTTCGTTCTGGCATGATTTTTTTTTTCAATAGTTATGTTTGCAAATGAATGGATTATTCTAGCATGATGTATCATCAAGCTGGTCATTAGCAATGCACTAAATATATTTATATGAGTTACATTTTACTAATATGTGGATGCTCTTAGTTTTAAACAAGCATTAGAGGACATTCCCTGTTTTGTCTCATGAGGTTCCAGGTACTATTCCAACAATTCATGCCAAACATACAACAGTCTTCAGGTGATGGAAATAATTTGAGTGATGCTAGAGAAATGAAGCTTAGTTAGCATTTTAATCTGATGTGTGCTCTGGTTTTCTAATATCTGAACAAAGGTAAGTGCATGCTGGCACTTGTACCTGCTAAGAGTTGGCTGAGCTAGGACCAAGAAGCAGGTGAAGCCAGGAAAAAAAATCTTACATTATGTTTGATTTAATTTTAATAAAACTTCTATTAAAATTAAATTAGTACATTTAGTCCAATTAAACCTCACATATTTGCTAAATTCCATTCTGCTGTGTTAACATTTCCCCATTTAGCATGTTAAAAATGACAACAGGGTGAGCTAAACTCAAGCTTTCTTGCCCATAGGAGTCTGATAGAAGCATCATAGCCTTGTAGAATTAATATCCTCTTCTATTGTCCTCTGTGTCAAAACTGCATTGTTTTAGCATTTGCTAAGATGTGACAAAGGCCAGTCGGTGTCATCAGGTTCCTGTTTTGAGGTTTGAGCTCCCCTCTAATCAAATTATTATTTTTTTAAAAAAATATATAAATAATTATTGAGTCTTTGTTACTTACCTTATAATCCAGATCACAGCATTGGTGTTTAGCTGAATGTCTTAAGATTTTTCAACCTCCACATACATACTTTCAGTAGGACATAATTTTTCTTGCACATTTGTCAGATCATCATTAAAAGCTCTGTTTTATTACTATAAAAATCAACATTAAGAAACAGACTAGTCAGTAATCATGATCACTATTCTGCTATAAATATAGCTCTGTATGTTTTGTGAAATAGCTTACTTGAATACTAAAGATCTAAGTACATTAAATTGGACTGAACAAGTAGTCTGGTGAGGAAGCTCTGTTTCAGCTATTAATTTGGTTTCCTAAATAATCTATTTGAAAACCTCATAGTATCATTTAATTTTTGTAGTTCTTTAGTTCTGTATATTTTCACCAGATTAACTGCACTATATCACATATATGTTTGTTCAATATCCTTTAGCACTATATATGATATGTAACATGTACAGGTAGTCTTCGGTTTTAAACAGTTCACTTAGTGGCAGTTCAAAATTACAATGACATTGGAAAGAGTGACTTATCAATGTTTTTCACACTTACCGCTGTTGCAGCATCCCCATGACCACATGATCCAAATTTTGAATTCTTGAAAGTGTATAAATGGGAAATTTTGAGTCATGGAACATAATTCACTTATGCAATTATAGACAAAAACCTGGATGTTAGATATGAAATGGTAGTCTATGATAGAACCAAGAGAAGAAAGAAAACAATACATAGTTAATGGTTCATCACTGAGCAAGGACTAAAACAGGAAAGTTTGATTTCTCCGTGCTTATTTAATGCATTTCTAGGTCAATATAAAAGGAATGTTTGTGATGATATTTGAGAGATGTTGGTGGAAAATGTTAACAACTTGCACTTTTGTATAAAGATAATATTGAATAGTTGCTAAAAGCATGAATAAACTGAAGTGAACATTTGAAAGTTTTTATGATATAATGTGGAGGATGGATCTTAAAAATAGTATATTATTTGTTGGATTGTATTGAACAACAAAGTACTTTTGTTTGACAGGGAAAATGGGGTGAACTATTGCAAGTTATATATAATTGGTTTAACCCTACAGCAAGCAGATGAATTTGTGTGCCTCAGTAACATGTTTAAATAAAGATGGTAAATCGATGAAAAGGGTTTTTTTAACATATAAAACTACTAGATAAAAAGATGTTGATTAGAATGTGGCCTGTATGAGGAAAGAATATTTGCCCAAACAATTGAAAATGGTTATTTTTCAGAAAAGTTAGTTAAATGTGACAGGAATGGGATTCTTAAACAACATGTATGACAAATAGAAGAAGAGATGGTCAAAAGTGAATGGAGGCTAAATGAATGTGGAGTGAATTCTAAGGTGAATGACTATTACAGAAGTAATTGTGATTTTGTCATATAAAGAGAATAAAATGGGACAGAATTGCCAACAAATATAGGAAGAGTAAAAATGTTTTAAAAAAATATGAAGAGTAAAAAAGCCTTGCCATATGGAGCTCCTTAAATAGAGAAAGATTAAAGGGAAAAAAAGCAATGAGCAATTCACAGTTATGGTTATGCTAATGGCTTGTGACAATAGAAAGATATGGAGAGGTACAGTCAATATATTTAATTGTATTTCTTTTTCTTTTATCCTTTTCTTTTACTTTCTCTTTCTTATTCTTTTTCTCATTGTGTATTATACTGCTTAACCAGAAAAGAAATTGCATGTTGGGTTTGTATTTATGTATATATGTAAATTCATAGATGAATGTAAGACAAGAAATGTGGAAGTTCATAAACTTTGCATGATCATAATGTCTAAGATTGTGCCCTATGTAGGATCTGTAATCATATCAGTAAATATATCCTGAGTACAACAGCTTTTTGAGTTGGAATCCAGCTGGCCTAAAGACATCAGAGGCAGAATTCTGAAGGCTATGCATGAGGAGGCTTTTGGGATTGCTTGTTATGAAAATTCATGTTCAGAAGCCCTTATAAAAGAAATAGCAAGAAAAAGAAGCTCTCACCAGTGCTGAAAGAAATTTCTCCTGAGATCTGTTAAAATACTGCTTAGCAACTGGAACATTACAGTTGAACAAATTTGCTAGTTAAACATGCATATTTAGAGAGATTTCTGATAGTGGTAGGTACTGTTTAATGCTAGTGAGTCAAATAGCTGCTTTAGAGGAATCCCTCATATCCTTGTGATTTAGAAGGGTGATAGAAATAGAAGATAAAGACTTAGCTTTGATATACAAGCCTATTTAAATCTCTTAGGTGAGACGCCAAGATGACGCTTAGCCATCCAAAACTGCTTGAACAGGATCATTAAGCAGAAGCAGTAATAGCCTGGCATAGACTCAAGTATTATCAAAGGAAATTGTAGTAGGCATGCCTAAAAGAACAGCACAGATATTTAGAGGTAGAGGAAGATCATGAGGCATGGAAGGAATTTTTATGGAAGATTTTCAGATCTGCTAAAGTGGACAAGTGGATAATATGATTACAGAAAGCAAAGTCTTACTGTAATTTACGTTCTCCCTGAATCCATCTCTAATGGAAAGTGCTGTCACTCTCTTCTTCAGAGACAAGGTTACTCTTCAAGAGCAGGGATGTTTTTTGGTTCTTGTTTTTGTGCCTTTGAATCAGTGTTGACTGTAAACATGTCACTGTGAGGCTGGCAAGGTTTTTGGAAGTGGTCTCCCACTGCCTGCTTCCTAGGGCTAAGAGACAGTAACTGATTCAAGGTCACCCAGTGCTTCAGGCAGGACCTGGAGTTATGGTGTCTCAGCTTCTAACCTGGTGTTTTAACCACTATGTCCGTTCTGCCATCTTCAGCTTAGAGCTTTGTTAGCATCTGCCATGAATTGTTAGGGGGATGGGGGGAAATAGAGAAAATAGGCAATTGCTGTGTAGAGATGAGCCAAAGAGGAGGGGATGTCAGGTTTGACAGAATCCAGAGGTGTAAGAACAAAAGGTTTGCATGAATCATCACTAGGTGCTAGTCTACTTACTAGTGAGGCAGTATTTGGCTCCTGTTTTTTTCCTCCCTTTTCTTTCGTTTTAATTTTAACATGGAAAGAAATCCATCAGGTTTAGTGCACTGCATTTCAGAAAATTTCATTCCACAATTTCAAAAAATTGACAGGGTGGCCAACTGGTCTTTAACCTTCATTTTCTTGGCATGGAAAAAATAATGAGTTTTCTCAAGAAGTGTCTCTCTTTATCAGCATTTCCAGGAATCTCCAGGTAGATCACACATTCATATGAACATTTCTGGAAGTGTATTTCTAATAGCAGGCTAATATTATTGGGGGGGGGGGGGAGTGGTTGCTGTAAGCAAAAATAATTTCAAGACAATGGCTGTAGCACTCAGATTAGGAAATGAGAATGTCCTGGGAAATGTTCTTAAGCTATTTGTTAATACTGTTTTTTATTTTATGTTTTAAAACTTGATATTGCTCACTATGGTGAATAAATCTAAGGGTAGACAGTAACCAATATAAATATACAACAACATAGTCATTCTCCCAGCAGACAAAGGCAACACCACAGTTATAATGAACACATCGGATTACTACTCCAAATTATCCAACCTACTCCAAGACCCTGCTTACAAACCTCTAAATACTGACCCCACCACCTACCTAGAAAAAAAGCACCAAATCCAAAATAAAAGTGTCTCCCATCAGTGACGAGATCCAGCAGAGAATCATTCCCCCCAAAAAATCATCCAGATGCCCTAAGCTCTATGGCCTCCCCAAGATACACAAAGAAGGAATACCACTCATACCCATAGTCAGCTCCATAGGCTCAACTCTACAGAATCTTGCCAAATTTCTCACCAAACAACTCCAGCCCTACACAGAATCCATCACCTCACATGTACAAAACTCCTTCCACTTCATAGAAACAATAAAGAAAAAAACCTACAACCCAGCAACCTACTCATGAGCTTCGATGTCATCTCCCTCTTCACCTAAGTACCCATCAAAGAAGCCTTGACAGCCATCAAAAACAAATACAACCCCACCCAAATACATTCTAGATCTGACCAACCACTCCCTAACCAACACGTACTTCATTCACAATGGACAAAGATACAAACAGAAGGAGCACTCATGGGATTACCCCCTCACCTGTCATCACTAACCTATTCATGGAACACTTTGAAACCAATGCTCTAGACAAATCCGAACACAAACCCAAACTCTGGCTCAGATATGTAGATGACACTTTCATAATTTAGCCACACAGGAAAGAAAAACTGGACAACCCACTCACACATCTTAACAACCTACACCCTAAAGTACAATTCACCATGGAAACAGAAACCAACAACCAACTTCCCTTCCTGGACACCCTAATTTACAAAAAACCCAATGGCTCCCTGGGACACACCATCTACCGGAAAAACAACAACCCACCAACAGCTACCTAAACGCACAATCCCATCACCACCCTGCACAGATCAACTCTGTAGCCAAGACCCTCAACTCCAGAACCAAATGCCTAGCTGACAAAGACCACCTGAGGACAGAACTACACACTCTCACTAACATATTAATTTCCAACGGATTCCAAAGAAACACTATCACCAATCTAATACGAAAAGAGATACCCCAAAAAAACCAAGACACAGAACAAGACAACAGTATCGCATTCCTCCCCTACATCAAAGGCACCACAGACAAAATCAGCAAAATTCTCCACAAACACAATATCAGCACAGCCTTCGTCACTGACCAAAAAATAGCCAACATCCCAAGAAACCCCAAAGACAAGACCCAGCTAGAAACCCAAGGAGTTTATGAAATACCATGCAACAATTGCCCAGTCACATACATTGGACAAACCAACAGGAGAATAAATGCACGCATCACAGAACACAAAAATGCAGTCAGAAGAGAAGAAAATGCTTCCTCCCTTTTCCAGCACCTTAAAGCCACAGGACATGAAATTAATTTCGAAGGAACCAAATTAATATCCAACACTGAACACTCCAGCAAGAGAATAATCAGGGAAGCCATCAAGATAGAGAAACACCTCCATAATATGAATAGACAGGACGATACCTCCCGCCTACCAGACATCTGGAAGCTAGCCCTCACCAACAAATGAGTCCCAGCCACGAAAACCAACACCAGACCCAAAACAACATGGGACACCACCGCCAATCCGCCTCATCAGACCCAGGCTCAAGCCTATCCTATAAATGAAGGACAACCACCATCCAGAAAACAGACCACGGCTGCTTCGCCAGCTGTCGCACTCCCCGACCCCAAAACCAAACAAGTTGACACATGACAAGAACACACCCAGACCCCAAACTTGAAGCCAGATTAAAACCCAGAATGCTACATCACAGCCACCCACTCAGGATATCACATCAGAAAACTCAGGAAATTACACCACAAAACTCAAGCTTCTCAGAGTAATGTGATTTTGCAGCTGCTTCTTCCTTTTAACTACTAGTGGGGGTGCGTTCTGATTGGGCGGGGTGTGTTCTCATTGGTTGGGGGTTTGGCTGTGTTCTGATTGGTTGGGCGGTTGGCTGTGTTCTGATTGGCTGGGGGTGTGTTCTGTTCAGGTGGGGGCTTGGTTGTTTTCAGGTTAGTCTTAGTTGCTGGGGGATTTGAGCTGGTGAGCTGTGATCCTGCTGTTTGGCTTCGCATTTGTAGTCGTGCCATTTGGTACTGAGATGAGATCCTCAGACCCCTTGTGAGACCACTGGTGGTGGTGCAGTTGGCTCTGGGTTCCTCCTAATACACGACAATACTAGACCTCATGTGGCTGGAGTGCATCAGCAGTTCCTGCAGGACGAAGGCATTGATGCTATGGACTGCCCCGCCCATTCCCGAGACCTGAATCCAATTGAGCACATCTGGGACATCATGTCTCGCTCCATCCACCAACGCCACATTGCACCACAAACTGTCCAGGAGTTGGGGGATGCTTTAGTCCAGGTATGGGAGGAGATCCCTCAGGAGACCATCCGCGCCACCTCATCAAGAGCATGCCCAGGCATTGTAAGGAGGTCATACAGGAACGTGGAGGCCACACACACTACTGAGCCTCATTTTGATTTGTTTTAAGGACATTACATCAAAGTTGTATCAGCCTATAGTGGTTTTTTTCCACTTTAATTTTGAGTGTAACTCCAAATCCAGATCTCCATGGGTTGCTGAATTTGATTTCCATTGATAATTTTTGTGTGATTTTGTTGTCAGCACATTCAACTATGTAATGAACAAAGTATTTAATAAGAATATTTTATTCATTCAGATCTAGGATGCCTTATTTTTGTGTTCCCTTTATTTTTTGAGCAGTATGTATATATGTATATATGTGTGTGTATATATGTGTGTGTGTGTGTGTGTGTGTGTATTTGTTTTCTGAGGTTCTCGTGGGTATTTGTATGTGGATCTTTGGTTATTCGGGTTTTCTCCCGCGTAAGATTGGAAGTATCTAGGCAACGTTTCGATGAAGTCTTATTCATCATCTTCAGGCTTGGTCTTCAGCTCTGTGCTTCTCAGAGTGATGTGAGCTTGCAGCTGCTTCTTCCTTTTAACTGCTAGTGGGGGTGTGACTTGATTGGGTGGGGGCTTGGCTGTGTTCTGATTGGGTGGGCGTGTGTTCTGATTGGTTTGGGGTTTGGCTGTGTTCTGATTGGTTGGGGGGTTGGCTGTGTTCTGATTGGCTGGAGGCGTGTTCTGTTCAGGTGGGGGCACAACCAAGCCCCCACCTGAACAGAACACGCCTCCAGCCAATCAGAACACAGCCAACCCCCCAACTAATCAGAACACACGCCCACCCAATCAGAACACAGTCAAGCCCCCACCCAATCAAGTCACACCCCCACTAGCAGTTAAAAGGAAGAAGCAGCTGCAAGCTCACATCACTCTGAGAAGCACAGAGCTGAAGACCAAGCCTGAAGGTGATGAATGAGACTTCATCGAAACGTTGCCTAGATGCTTCTAATCTTACGTGGGAGAAAACCTGAATAACCAAAGATCCACATACAAATACCCACGAGAACCTCAGAAAACATATATACCGTGTTTCTCACATAATAAGGCCGGGCCTTATTTCTTTTTGACCCCTGAAAAAATGGCTAGGATGTCTTTTCGGGGGTGACTTAATTCCCACCCTTGCATCCTCACCACCAGTCGCTCCAAATGGGTGATCATGGCGAAGCGCGGAGCTCCCTACTCCCACCTTTGCTGCAGACACCTTTGGCACCCACCGCTGTTACTTTCCCTTCTGCCCATTTTGCCAAGTTTGGAGCTGCCGCTTCCGTGTTTGGAGTGCCGCCGCCATTTGGGGCTCCAAACAGCTACAGTGCTCCTAACGTGGAAGTGGCAGCTCCAAACATGACGGCGGGTGATCTTTTTATTTTGGTCCATGTGAAGCTCAGAGCGAGCAAGAGAGGGAGACTGCGATGCCTCCATCTGAAATGGCAACCTCACTAGTGGATCACAATGTGGCTGGAAGCCTGAATCGGTGGGAAACAATGGCAATCTTTTTGGAGCGAGAGGAAAGGGAGAGAAGAGTTGTGAGGCGTAATTTGCAGGAGGAAGTGGATGTACCCCATGGCAGGGAGCACAAGGAAGAAGGGCCAGTAGGCAATTGAAAGTGTCCCGTAGCTCCGGAAGCAGCCTGGAGACGCTCCCGGGAAGAGGCGCAGATGCTGCCTTGTACTCCCCAAGCCAATTGTGTGTGCCGCCTTTAGTTATGTGCGCTCATGCTTTGGGCATCTCTGTGTGATCACGACCCTGTCCTTTCCACCTGGCGCCCTTGCTGCTTTCTGGCTCTTTAGCAAGGCATCATGGTCTCCCTCTCATGCTCGCTCTGACCTTCGCGCGGACCAAAATAAAAAGATCGCCCACCATCATGTTTAGAGCTTCCGCATTTGGAGCTTCCGCTACCATTTGGAGCTCCAAACAGCGGCAGTGCTCCAAAGGCAAAGCCGGTTGCTAAAGAGCCAGAAAGCAGCAAGGGCGCCAGGTGGAAAGGACAGGGTCCCAATCACACAGAGACGCCCAAAGCGCGGAGCGCACATAACTAAAGGCGGCACACGCAGTTGGCTTGGGGACTACAAGGCAGCAGCTGCGCTTCTTCCTGGGCGTGTCACTAGGCTGCTTCCGGGGATGCTCTCCGTTGCCTACTGGCCCTTCTTCCTTGGTCTCCCTGCTGTGGGGTACACCCACTTCCTCCTGCAAATTCTTCTTCGCAACTCTTCTCTCCCTTTCCTCTCGCTCCAAAAAGATCGCCATCGTTTCCCACCGATTCGGGCTTCCAGCCACATTGTGATCCACTAGTGAGGTTGCCATTTTGGATGGAGGCATCGCAGTCTCCCTCTCTTGCTCGCTCTGAGCTTCACGTGGACCAAAATAAAAAGATCACCCACCGTCATGTTTGGAGCTGCCACTTCCGCGTTTGGAGCACTGCCGCTGTTTGGAGCCCCAAACGGTGGCGGCACTCCAAACACGAAAGCGGCAGCTCCAAACTTGGTGAAATGGGCAGAAGTTAAAGCAACTGCAGTGGGTGCCAAAGGTGTCTGCGGCAAAGTTGGGGGTAGGGAGCTCTGCGCTTCGCCATAATCACCCGTTAGGAGCGGTTGTTGGCGAGGAATTGTTGCCCATGGGGGGCTCCTAATGGCAAGTCCCCCGCCCTTCCCCCTTATTTTGCATGTTTTAAAAAAGGCCTAAATTTGGGGGGAGAGGCTTAATTTGATTTTATGCCAAAGAAACGCGGTGGGACTTCCTATTGGTGGAAGCCGTATTGTTGGAGAAACACTATATATATATATATATATGTCTGGCATTCAGCTTTGTTCGGGTATTTTCCCACGTCATAGTAGTGGTGCTTTTAAAGTTGTAGCAACGTTTTAGCAGAATCTCATCTGCCATCATCAGGCTTCTGTATAGTGTTCGTCTGTGAGTTAGTCTAACTCACAGACTAACACTATACAGAAGCCTGATGATGGCAGATGAGATTCTGCTGAAACATTGCTACAACTTTAAAAGCACCACTACTATGACGTGGGAAAATACCCGAACAAAGCTGAATGCCAGACATGTAAGTACCCGCGAAAACTTAAGAAAATATATATATATCTGGCATTCAGCTTTGTTCGGGTATTTTCCCACATCATAATAGTGGTGCTTTTAAAGTTGTAGCAACGTTTCAGCAGAATCTCATCTGCCATCATCAGGCTTCTCTATAGTGTTTGTCTGTGAGTCAGACTTTTACAGTGGTTTCAGATTTAAATTTGGGGCAGCCTATTGCTGTGTCAGAATGGTTTTTTCTTCCTCCTGATTGGTTGGGAGTCTTGGTCTGTGTTTATTGGTCTTGGAGTTTGCTGTGTTCTGCTACTAATATCTTCTGTCTGTTTTTTTTGGGGGGGGCTCTTTTTGTATCTTGATTGGCTGGCAACATTGTGTTACTTTATTGGAGGCCTTTAGTGCAGCTTGGCTTCGGGTAAATGGACGGCTATCATTAGTTAGGAAGCTGGGTTTCATCTGGGTGCCTGGTTGGGGTGTGTTTCAGCTGGAGGTATCAGGGGGGATCTGTTTGTGCCCAGGTGTTTGCCTGGCTTGTGGTGTGGAGATTTTTTTGTTTGTGAGTGCAGGCTTCCAAATGATTGACAGCCTGGTGGAATCATCTCTTCTGTTCATGCTTTCTGGTCTTTTTTCAATCTCTATGGCTTCTCTGATGATTCTGTGGCTAGGATTTTCTATGGTGGCTAGGGTTTTGGTGCCATTGAAGTTGATGTTATGACCTGTGGCTTCCATGTGTTGGACGAGTGAGGAAGTGTGTTCCAGCTTTTTGACTGCATTTTTGTGTTCATCCAGGCGGGTGCTTATTCTTCTATTGGTCTGTCCAATGTATGGGGCCGGGCATGATGCACAGGGGACTTCATATATGCCTTGGTTTTCCAGGTCAATTTTGTCTGTGGGGTTCCTGAGGATACATACATACATACATACACACACACACACACACACACATATATTTGTTTTCTGAGGTTCTCACGGCTATTTGTATGTGGATCTTTGGTTATTCGGGTTTTCTCCCGCGTAAGATTGGAAGTATCTAGGCAACGTTTCGATGAAGTCTCATTCATCATCTTCAGGCTTGGTCTTCAGCTCTGTGCTTCTCAGAGTGATATGAGCTTGCAGCTGCTTCTTTCTTTTAACTGCTAGTGGGGGTGTGACTTGATTGGGTGGGGGCTTGGCTGTGTTCTGATTGGATGTGGGTGTGTTCTCATTGGTTGGGGCTTTGGCTGTGTTCTGATTCATTGGGGGGTTGGCTGTGTTCTGATTGGCTGAGGCATGTTCTGTTCAGGTGGGGGCTTGGTTGTGCTCTGGTTAGTCTTAGTTGCTGGGGGATTTGAGCTGGTGAGCTGTGATCTTGCTGTTTGGCTTCGAGTTCATGGCCATGCTGCATCTTCATGGTGGGGGTCAGTTCACTTCAAGTATGGCTCAGAGGGGTTTGAAGTGGGTAGTGATGCAGCTGCAGTGCGGCTTCTGGTCCGTGATCATGTCTCATCTTCTGTGTGGGTGTGAGTCTGCTTTCTATGTGGAAGTGTGGTGGTGGCATCTTGTGTGGCTCTCAGGGGTGTGGGTCTGGTGTCATTCTTCATGTTAGGTACTCGTCTGTTCATGAGGGTGGGTTTCTAAATGGCTGGTAGGCGGGAAATATCATCTCGTTTATTCATGCTGTGTGGGCATTTTTCTATCTCTATGGCTTCTCTGATTATTCTGCTGCTGAAGTGTTCGGTTTTGGCGATAGTTCTGGTATTTTTAAAGTCAATCTCAGGTCCTGTGGCTTTGAGGTGTTGGACCAGGGAAGAGGTCGGTTCTTCCTTTTTGATTGAGTTCTTATGTTCTTCAATGCGTGCACTTATTCTTCTGTTAGTTTGTCCAATGTATGTGGTGGGGTAGGCAGTGCAAGGGATTTCGTATACTCCTTGATTTTCTAACTCGATTTTGTCCTTAGGGTTTCTTAGGATGGTGGATATCTTTCTGTTTGTGCAGAATGCTGTCTTAATGTTGTGTTTTTGGAGGATCTTGCTGATTTTGTCAGTAGTGCCTTTTATATATGGGAGGAGAGCTTTGCCATTCTCTTGTTCTCTGTCTTGGATTTTGGTTGGGGTTTCTTTTTGGATTAGGTGGGTGATCTTCTTTCTTTGGAATCCATTGGCTGTCAGCACGCCGGTGAGAGTGTGTAGTTCGGTCTCTAGGTGTTGTTCGTCGGCTAAGCATTTTGTTCTGGAGATGAGTGTCTCGGCTCCGGAATTGATCTGTGCTGGGTGGTGGTGTGAGAGTGCGTGTAGATAGTGGTTTTTATGTGTTTTCTTCTGGTAGATGGTGTGTCCTAAGGAGCCATTGGATTTTTTGTATACCAAGACATCTAGGAAGGGAAGTTGGTTGTTAGCTTCTGTTTCCATGGTGAATTGTATTTTGGGGTGTTGGCTGTTGAGGTGTGTGAGGAAGTTGTTCAGTTTTTCTTTCCCGTGTGGCCAGATTATGAAGGTGTCATCTACGTATCTGAGCCAGAGTTTGGGTTTGTGATCATATTTTTCTAGAGCTTGTGTTTCAAAGTGTTCCATGTAGAGGTTAGCAATGGCAGGTGAGAGGGGTGATCCCATGGGTGCTCCTTCTATTTGTTTGTATTTTTGTCCATTGTAGGTGAAGTATGTATTGGATAGGCAGTGGTTGGTCAGATCTAGGATGTGCTTGGGGGGGTTGTATTTGTTTTGGATGGCTGTCAAGACTTCTTTTATTGGCACTTGGGTGAAGATGGATATGACATCGAAGCTCACTAGTAGGTCAGTGGGTTGTAAGTTTTGTTTCTTTATGATCTCGATGTACTGGAATGAGTTTCTTATGTGTAAGTTGATGGATTCTGCATAGGGCTGTAGTTTTTTGGTGAGAAATTTGGCTAGGTTTTATAGAGGTGAGCCTAGGGGGCTGACTATTGGTCTAAGTGGGGTTCCTTCTTTGTGTATCTTGGGGAGACCATAAAGTTTAGGGCATCTGGATGGTTTCTCTCTGGGTATGATTCTTTGCTGGATTTCTTCACTGATGGGGGAGGCTTTTATTTTGGATCTGGTGGTTTTTTCTAGGTAGGTGGTGGGGGTCTGTCTTTAGGGGTTTGTATGTGGGGTCTTGGATTAGGTTGGTTAACTTGGATTGGTAGTCAGATGTGTTCATAACCACTGTCGCGTTGCCCTTGTCTGCTGGTAGGATTATTATGCTGGTGTCTTCTTTCAGGTTAAGTAGTGCAGTTTGTTCTTCTTTGGATAAGTTGCTTTTGGGTGGTTTGCTAGCGCAGAGGATGTTGGTGATTTCGAGTCTGATTCTATTAGCATCATCACGGTTGGTTTTGGTCAGGCTGGTTTCAACTCCGCATAAGATCGTTTCTGTGGGGATGTGTTTGGGAGCAACAGCAAAGTTGAATCCTTTAGAAAGGACCTTGGTTTCGGCTTCGATGAGGATCTTGTCTGAGCTGTTGTGCACTGTTTGTTTCATGTGTGGCTGTGAGGGGGGAGGAGTTGATTTCTGGCGTTGTTGTAGTTTTCTGAGTTTGTTGGTGTGTGTGTCTGCCTTGAGGGTGGTCTGTGTTTCGGCTCTCCAGACAGCGAGTTGTTTGGATTTGTCCCAAAGTAAGGAGTGAATCTTGTTGCTGAGTCTGAGGTGAAGTGTGAGGAGATCTTTGTTGATTTGATCTAGGAGAAATCTTTTTGTGTAAAGTTCATTTCTAATTATGGCCAATTCTGTTCTTTTTAGGGTGTGTTTGGTGGCTGCTGTGTTGGTGTGGAATTTAAATTGGAAGCTTGTGGGAATCAAATTTTGATCTCGGCAGTTGCATAGGAATGCGAGGTCATATAAAATGGAAGCTCTTTGGACTTCAAGTTTTTCATAAGTCCTGGTCAGATGGTGGGTTGAAACCAGCCTGACCAAAACCAACCCTGATGCTGCTAATAGAATCAGAACCTACTCCAAGACCCCACATACAAACCCCTAAAGACATACCCCACCACCTACCTAGAAAAAACTACCAGATCCAAAATAAAAGCCTCCCCCATCAGTGAAGAAATCCAGCAAAGAATCATACCCAGAGAGAAATCATCCAGATGCCCTAAACTTTATGGTCTCCCCAAGATACACAAAGAAGGAACCCCACTTAGACCAATAGTCAGCCCTCTAGGCTCACCTCTATAAAACCTAGCCAAATTTCTCACAAAAAAACTACAGCCCTATGCAGAATCCATCAACTCACATGTAAGAAACTCATTCCAGTACATCGAGATCATAAAGAAACAAAACTTACAACCCACTGACCTACTAGTGAGCTTCGATGTCATATCCCTCTTCACCCAAGTGCCAATAAAAGAAGCCTTGACAGCCATCCAAAACAAATACAACCCCCCCAAGCACATCCTAGATCTGACCAACCACTGCCTATCCAATACATACTTCACCTACAATGGACAAAAATACAAACAAATAGAAGGAGCACCCATGGGATCACCCCTCTCACCTGTCATCGCTAACCTCTACATGGAACACTTTGAAACACAAGCTCTAGAAAAATATGATCACAAACCCAAACTCTGGCTCAGATACGTAGATGACACCTTCATAATCTGGCCACACGGGAAAGAAAAACTGAACAACTTCCTCACACACCTCAACAGCCTGCACCCCAAAATACAATTCACCATGGAAACAGAAGCTAACAACCAACTTCCCTTCCTAGATGCCTTGGTATGCAAAAAATCCAATGGCTCCTTAGGACACACCATCTACCAGAAGAAAACACATAAAAACCACTATCTACACGCACTCTCACACCACCACCCAGCACAGATCAATTCCGGAGCCGAGACACTCATCTCCAGAACAAAATGCTTAGCCGACGAACAACACCTAGAGACCGAACTACACACTCTCACCGGCGTGCTGACAGCCAATGGATTCCAAAGAAAGAAGATCACGCACCTAATCCAAAAAGAAACCCCAACCAAAATCCAAGACAGAGAACAAGAGAATGGCAAAGCTCTCCTCCCATATATAAAAGGCACTACAGACAAAATCAGCAAGATCCTCCAAAAACACAACATTAAGACAGCATTCTGCACAAACAGAAAGATATCCACCATCCTAAGAAACCCTAAGGACAAAATCAAGTTAGAAAATCAAGGAGTATACGAAATCCCTTGCACTGCCTACCCCACCACATATATTGGACAAACTAACAGAAGAATAAGTGCACGCATTGAAGAACATAAGAACTCAATCAAAAAGGAAGAACCAACCTCTTCCCTGGTCCAACACCTCAAAGCCATAGGACCTGAGATTGACTTTAAAAATACCAGAACTATCGCCAAAACCGAACACTTCAGCAGCAGAATAATCAGAGAAGCCATAGAGATAGAAAAATGCCCACACAGCATGAATAAACGAGATGATACTTCCCGCCTACCAGCCATTTGGAAACCCGCCCTCATGAACAGACGAGTACCTAACATGAAGAATGACACCAGACCCACACCCCTGAGAGCCACACAAGATGCCACCACCACACTTCCACATAGAAAGCAGATCACACCCACACAGAAGATCAGACATGACCACAGACCAGAAGCCGCACTGCAGCTGCATCACTACCCACTTCAAACCCCTCTGAGTCATACATGAAGTGAATGAGACTTCATCGAAACCTTGCCTAGATACTTCCAATCTTACGCGGGAGAAAACCCGAATAACCAAAGATCTCTCTCTCTCTCTCTCTCTCTCTCTCTCTCTCTGTATATATATATATATATATATATGTATGTATGTATGTATGTATGTGTGTATGTGTATGTGTATGTGTATGTGTATGTGTATGTGTATGTGTATGTATATGTATATGTATATATATATATACTTAAATTTGTTGTCTAGGCACTGTATTTTAGGGACAATGTCCTTGCTTTGACATCTGTTTATTCTCTATTATTTGTGCAAATGTGTACATTATTATGAGCACAAGCCTTTAGTAACACTTCCTTGCTTTATTTCACATACACTTTGATGAAAATTGTATGAAAACATGTTTTGGAGGAACAGAGTAATATAAGATAAACAGAAGATACTATGGTATTTCTTCTGATTCAATATAAATACAGTATATATACTGTTTTGTGCTCTTCCTGAAAAAGTATTGATGTCTGACCTCCACATAATTTACCTGTTTCTGAACATCCCACTGGGAAAATCTTTAAGAAGGTTGCATTGTGCTGTATCTGTTATTGTTGCTGCTGGTTCCACTGACAATTACCTTCCAAAGAATAATTTTATTCTTTTGACTTGCTAATATGTTCCTTGAAAGACAAACAAGCAATAGCAATAAACAGACAATGCATGACTTTTTGGGGGGAGAAAAATGTAAGTATTTAACAGTGGAGCATTTTTTTAAAAAAATTATCTGCTTACTTATTTTTCTGCCCAATGAATTGCATGTCTTATTGTCACATGAATGTTCCTTGTTATAAATTTCAGCTCTCTATTCTTTCCCAATACTTTCAAACTCTGCTTTAAGCTATGGCTCTTAAAATAATTCTAATCCTTGACAACATTTATATGGAAAATAAACTTTTTTGTTGTTATGCTACAGGGCTTTCAAAGGTTTCCAGAAGAAAAATACATTCAGACTTTGATCCAGCTGGAAACAACAGAGGCATAGAAACAACTAGATGCTAGAGCATAAATAGCTACCACATATTTGCAACTTTTCACCACGCTCCTTAGAGCCATGCCTACTTTTTCTACTAGCCAGCTTATGTTCACTTTCTGGGAAAGAGATGAACTGCTGGATTTTGCCTGCCACTCATGACAATAAAGTAATTTTTCCAGACTATCTGATCCCCTAACCAGCTAACTACTAGCAACCAAATTACTGTTTTGCCACTGTCAGTCAGTGAGTGTCTCTGATGGATTCTATTTGGAAGGAGAGAAATGAGATAAGAAAGAAATATAATAAGTATAGTATATACTGTAATGTATGCAAATAAGAGGAAATATGTAGCCTAGAGTTGAAGACACTTGCTTTCCATTCAAAAAGCTTGAGAGTTCAATCCTAGGTAACAGCAGATATTTCTTTATCAGGGAACAAAGAGAAAGTATCTGTTGTGAACTCTGCATAGACATCAAGAAGGGTATCTGGTCAGTAAAGGCTCAGTTCCATTCAGTCATCCTGAATCCGCCCCAATAAAAAGGATTACAGATTCATAAAAAAGAAAAAAAACGTGTACGTAGGAAAATATATACGGTGCCTCCAGTGAACTGTGCAGTTCTTGAACTTGAAAAGATTTTCCATTTACACTGTGAATAAACACAGGGAAGGTGGAAGACAGTAAGCTGCTGCATATCTAAGATTGCCTATAGATTCTGGTCTCTGACTCGGTAGTATGTTACCTGAAGAAAAAATCTCATATTTTTTTAGTTTCTGCCTCTTGCTTACTCTTTTTTTTTTTTTTGAAAAAGATTTTATTAATTTTCTACAAACAAACAAGACAAACAAAACATAAAAACATCAACTCTTATATGTACATCCAGTGTGTCAGTTGGTTTATCATTTTTGTGCATTCATTCTGTAGTCTCAATTATAATTATGTTACATAACAACTCATATTGTCAATCCAAACTTATATATCCTAATATCACTAAAAAAAAAAAAAATTGACTATATTTTTAATCATTCATGCTTTATGAGCTAACAATACTTTAAACCAGTTTACTCTATAACAAATCGTATAATCATATCAAATCAATCCTAAAAAACCCTTTATAAATATGTTGAATAACAAAATAATAGCAAAATAGCAAAATAAAGATATTCCTTACTGTCTAGCATTCTAAATATTCTATTATCGTATTTTATCATCTAACCATTGATAAAAAAGATCCCAAATTTCATAAAATTGTTTATCCTCTTGCTCTCTAATTTCAAATGTCAATCTACTCATCTCAGCACATTCCAATATTTTCTTAATAATTTCTTCCTGTAATGGTATTTTCTCATTCTTCCAATTTTTAGCAAATACAATCCTAGCCGCTGTTAATACATTTACAATCAGGTACTTCAAATCTTTACTATATATATCAGGTAAAATTCCCAATAAGAAGATCTCTGGTTTCAAGTCTATGTGTTTCTTTGTCATTTTTTCCAACCACATGCGAATTATTAGTCCAATATTTTCTAGCGTCCTCACAAGTCCACCACATATGGTAATACGAGCCGGGTATCTGATGACATTTCCAGCATTTTTCAGATTTGTTCTTAAACATTCTTGCTATTCTTGTCGGGGGAAAGTGCCACCTGTAAAACATCTTATACAAGTTTTCTTTATATGCTGTTGACATTGTCATTTTATAATTTTGAGACCACAATTTCTGCCATTTCTCTAGATCAATCCCATATCCAAAATTCTTCCCCCAAACAATTATAGTTTCTTTGACTTGTTCTTCCTCTAATTTCATTCCCAGTAAATAACCACATAATTTTTTAATCACCTTCTCATCATTTCCCATCAAGATCTTATCTAAATCAGTCTGCTTATCATAGAATCCCTCCGTTTTAGAATCTTCATCATACCTTGAATGTATTTGCGCATATGAAAACCAATTCATCCTTATACCTTGTTCCTCTAAGTTTTGTATCGATTTAAGTTCACCCTTTTCATCCAAAAGTTCCCCATATCTAACTGTTTGTTCCTTCTTATAAATTATAGGATAGGAAAATGCTTCAATAGTCGATAACCAAACTGGAATTTTCAAATAACATTGTCTTTTTATCTTCTCCCAGTTTAACCACAAAGACTCCCGCATATAATGTCTTCTAAAATAACCCTGTGTTTTTGTTCCCTTATACCATAAAAAAGCATGCCAGCCCAACAGCAAATCATGCCCTTCTAATGTCAACAACCTATGCTTTCTTAATGTTATCCATTCTTTAACCCACATCAAATTTGCAGCTTGATAATACAATTCCCAATTAGGCAAGCCAAAACCTCCTCTAATTTTAGCGTCTTGCAAAAGCTTTAGCTTTATTCTCGCTTTTTTACCTTGCCATATAAACTTCAACACTCTTGCTTACTCTTAAGCAGTTTCTCTTAGCTTTTATGTTTTTTAGGCTGCTGCTTTCCAGATTAACTTTTTTTCACTAAATATTAATTTCAAAATACCAATCTCTGCCATTTTTCTCAAATTAACATACAATTATTAAAGCATACTTGGGGTGAGTGACAGAAAGCATACTCTGGGCTACAAAATCTCCTGCCTCCACTTCTACTTCATTCCATTAAGCAGTACTTTTGAGATCCTAAAATAAGTAATGAGTTGGAAAGAAGGAAGGAAGGAAGGAAGGAAGGAAGGAAGGAAGGAAGGAAGGAAGGAAGGAAAGAAAGAAAGAAAGAAAGAAAGAAAGAAAGAAAGAAAGAAAGAAAGAAAGAAAGAAAGAAAGAAAGAAAGAATCTCCCATTAGTTTTATCATAACTCAAATGCAGGCAGTGCGTATGGAGTCTATTTGCACATAACTATTTTTTTCCCCACTTGTTTTCCCTCTGGTTGTACAATCACAGTTCATAGTTTTGTTTCTTTGGTTCATGCGACCTAAGCACATTTCTTTTTGTTTTGCAAAATTTGAACTTTTCAAAGATTATCTTTTTTAGGATTATTTATGAGACTCCTTGTCTACCAAGCTCCAAATAAATTTTTAAGTTCTTAAGCAGAAATTTAGAGGATAAGTATTATTGATTGCATTTTGTAACTATAGCTAATTTACAGCAGAATAATGAAGTTTAGAAAGGAGGCAAACAAACTGAACCACGTGCATTTAGTCTCTTATTTTCACTAAGGGCAAATGCTAGTCCCCCCACCCCAAGTCTCGCTATGCTTCCTCATCATAGCCTGGGTGGGCATTCCCCAGAGGGTTGAGTGAAGAATGTTGCAGTATATCCTGCCAATAGGATCATCCAAGGCATGAAGGGTTTTCCAGCTGGCCAGCTAAAGCAAGCAGACACCTCTATCAGCTAGCAGCAAAGATGCTGGAGGCAGATGACAATGACAGAGTAATCATTCCCTACTGTGCAGGACCAGGCAATGACACTCCTAAATTTTACACCCCCTGAAAAATATGTATAGACAAGATAAGGTAGTTGACTATACAGTACCAATGTTGGGTGCCTTAAGTTGGAGAGTACAAAGCATGCTACTGAGGAAGCACTAAAGATGTGTTGAGAATTAATGATGTTTATGATGTGGCTAGATTAGGCCTAGATGCATACACACAAGCATGCAGACATACATACATACAGTATATACATACACATATCCCTCACATCTATAGATACAAATCAGAAATACAGGAAATTCGATAAAATAACATTAAGAAATAAAAATTGTGGTAATCAACATGTTTAATACTACTCTTCTGTTTTAAGTGAGATAAACAAATAGAGGCACAAGACTGAACTGCAAGGTGGATATATTAGAACCTTGATCAGAGAGAGGTAACAAATATGTTTCATACTAATGGCCAGGATATTTCTTTGCAATGGAATCAACAAAGAATGTTATTTGAGATTCTCTGTAGCTCAAACAACAAAGGATATGTGGCTCAGGGACTCCACAGAATTGTTCCCAAGTAGCCATATATGCTGCTGTACATTTTTATAAAGTCTCACATACCTGTGGAAGGTAGAACATCCAACTTGGCCAAGGTGAAGGTCTATATTATTTGAGAGACCACCTTTCTCCAACTACAGCAGCTTTTCCTATTAGATCTGGCTGAGAGTGCATATTACATTTGGTAGGCCCAGGAGGTCGGCCCTTCTCTGCTATGGAACATTCTCTGCCCCCTGCTCTATCCCCTGAAGTCAGGTTAGCTTCATCCCTGTTATTATTCCAAAAGTCCCTCAGGACTTGGATATTTCAACAGGCCTGGAGGTGTCCCAGGGTACCAGAAGCATTCTTCAATGACTCCATTGTGATTGATTGTTTTACTCTCTCTGACTGGTTTGTACATTTTAATTTTTGAATATATTTTACATTTCATAGCATAATAAGTTTTTATTTATTGTTTATATGAGTTTTAGTTATCTTTATCAAGATTATTTTCTATGTAACTAGTGCTTTATTGATTGTTGCATGCTGACCAGAGTTGCCTTTTGTGAGGTGGGCAGGCTTATAAATGTGATTCATTGATAAATAAATAAATATGCCTGAGCAACATTGGTGAATTAGACAAATTTCTATAAGTTAAAGAAGCCTGAAACTAAACTGCAAAATGTTTGTTACTATGCACCTGCTCTTTTGGGTCCCATTAATGTCTCATTTATGCATCCTGGAGTCATATCACATGAGAGCCAGATAGATGTAATGGTTAAGTCATAAACCAGGAGACCTTGAATTCTGGTCCCTCCTTAGGCATAAAGCCAGCCAGGTGACCTTGAGGTAGTATTTCATTTTTTATAATATATTGAAAGCTATTCTTTTAGGCAAAAGGAGCAACACCATTGTCATTCCTGGGAGACAGACCCATTTGGGAGACCAACAAAATTACTATTTCACCTGTATATAGGAAAGCTGAAATTGCATGATCCAATAACATTGAAAGTTGATGAGTTGAAGCCTGAATTATTAAATCAACATATAGTTTAAACAATAGGGATGGATAAAATGCACTTTTGCCTTATTGCTACCTGATAACCCTTCCAAAAGGATGCCCCAACACCTACCTGTCAATGTGGTGTTATAATAAGAAGCCTACATAGCAAGCTTTTGTGCATTAAGTCTCACTCAAGTTTTCTCCAAAGCCTCTGCATTGGAATCACATCAAAAGCCAGTCTGAAATTGACAAAAGGGTACATCAATGGAGCCTTTGGTGGGTGGGATGAGTTGTATCTCGAATAAACTAGACAACGGTCCAAGTGTAGGAGTGGTATAGTTCATTTCAATCAGAGAAACCCTTTCATTTTTTTTTTCACTTCAGTTCTTTTTGTCTTTGAGGGCTCTCATTCTTCTCCTACCCTGGCCCTAAAATTCCTGGAAGGCTATGTGACAGTCTTGTCAAAGAATATATACCATCCTGAAGGATGATAACAACGGAAACAAGGCTGAATCTTCATCCTGTTTTAAATGGATTAGTTAGAATGTGCTAACTCCCCTTTACTTGTTACTTGATCAATCAACCATAACAATTAGGGACAGAAGGGCAAGGCCTGTAATGTTATAGTAATGAATCCATCTTCAGGGAAAGCCATCCTCTGCCAGGGGCATGAATACTTTGTTGCTTGTGGCATATTGCCTCCAAATGATCATATGCCTTTGTTTTCCAAAATTGGATAACAGCTATGTTAATTACTGTATTGGGGTTCTCAATTTGTGATTTAGTCCCCCGATCATAATACCTCTTTGTGCTATACAGAATAAACAGGTTGCAATTTTCCACCTTGTGTAGCAATTGGCTACTTTATATCAGAGAAAAAAAAAAAAATTCAGTGTTTGGCTGGGCCAACTCACCATTCTGTCCATCACAAAGTCGAACATCCCTTCTGAATCCCAGAGAGAGAGAGAGAGAGAGAGAGAGGGAGAAAGGGAGGGAGAGAGGGAGAGAGAGAGAGAGATCTTAAATAGAGTTTTGTTGAGGTTTTATTTGAGGCAGAAACTAGGAGACAGATAAATATAATCTGATACCTGATGATAATATGCAGTCAATTCCCAAAGGAAACTGTTTGTTTGTTTATTGTTTATGAACTTTCAAGTCAGTTTTTGATCCATGGCAATTACTTAGTTTAGTCCCTACTACTTTTTGTAAAGACTTGTCAGAAATGGTTTGCCATTATCATCATCCTAGGGCTGAGAAAAAGGAACTGGCCCAAGGGTACCCAGTTGGCTTTATGCCTAAGGTAGGACTTGTACGAGTGTGTGTGTGTGTGTTTTAAATTTCTAGCCTGGTGCCTTATCCCATTCCACTAAACTGTCTCTCACATATAATTATATTTAAATAGTATTTGCATATTTAAATAAGCACATGTGTTCTTAATAGTCAAATCCTATGAGCTAAAGCTATTGTTCTTTTGTTGTGCTTTTATCTTCAGCTTAGGCATTGTCAAG
The DNA here is from genome assembly GCA_033807585.1 of Hydrophis major. Taxonomy (NCBI): domain Eukaryota; kingdom Metazoa; phylum Chordata; class Lepidosauria; order Squamata; family Elapidae; genus Hydrophis; species Hydrophis major. The sequence continues at coordinate 139,827,796 of CM066329.1, read as the reverse complement.
GTATCTTGTTTGGGGCCACTGCTCACAAAAACTTCAACTACTGCTTAATGACAATAAGCTAGACAGCTTTGATGTTTAATCATGTTGCACTTCCAAGCATGGCACATTCCAGAGCCTTCCCAGATTTGGCTGGCTCTCTAAATTCAGTTCATTTAATGATTGTTTCTTGAGAACTAAAGGATCAGCATTTTTAGAGTGACAGGGTCACTTTCAATGTTTTGGACTTCACTCAAAAATGTGCTTCTGGTCTGTCTCTATGTGTGTGTGTCTCTCTGTGTGTGTATAGCTTCAATTCGTCTAAGTGAGGGGTTTTCCTCCATGGAGGAGGTGGTTTTCTTGTTGAGGCAGAGGCAACACAAGTTGTTTATCCACAGAAATATGAATGAATTATCCTCAGTGCAATGTTTCATTTTGTCCTGGTGTGCTGTCTGGAAGATGTTGTACCTGAAAGCAGCCTCAGAAGAGAGGTGAAATGAGCAGTCTTGCTGTTAGAAATGGTGAGGGAGACACATTACTTTCTGAAATAGCTTCCAAAGGTGATTTCACTGCAAGCACAATCAAAATGAAACTTCCATTCAAAGTTTTGCACAGTGTTATTGAATATTTACTTACTTACTTACTTACTTACTTACTTACTTACTTACTTACTTACTTACTTACTTACTTATTTGAAAAGTGGCTTTGCAAATGTTCTTCCTTAATTTTGGCATTCAGAATCACATATCATGACATGTAACTTCATATTTTAAATTTAACATAATTTATGGATTCCTCCCCCCCCCCCAGAAAAGTACCCACATTTTGCCAAAAATTATTCTGAGTTCCAATTTGCAACTTTTGTCCCAGAAAAATATATGATAAGAAAAAGAAATGTATAACAAACAAACAAAATGTCTGCCTAGCATGCCCCTTTCCTTTGAAAGCTGGCATTTATCTATATACTGTCATACCTCATTACTCAACCACTTTAAAACTCATCATATTTGGTATTCAACATGTTTTGAAACAGAAATCTTTCCCCGGCACTTGTCTTCTCCCAATAGGCAACACAAAAAGAAGAAGTTGCTGATGTCTGTTGACTCACCATTTCTTCTGGCCAAAAAAACAGGTCATGTGGTAAGTCATGTGGTTTTCTGTGTTTTTTGTATTCATCACATCTTTCAGAATGAATTACCAAGGAGTACCAGGTACCACTGTATTACTAAGACTCTCATATCTATCAATCTTTAACTGAATGAAATAGTGCATCATAGGGAAACAATTTTTGAATTAAGGTCCCTTAACTAGGCTAACTTACAGAATGTGTCCAAAATCCAGGACCTAGGTGATTTGGCAAATTTTATAAAATATCTCATGATATAAAAATGACCATAAAGCATCTAATGAAATAATATAAAAAGTCACAAAGTATTCCTTGTGCCCAACTGCTTGTGCTTGACCGTGCTACACAATTTAAGATAGACTATTTTCAAGGCAGGTACATCTGTGAATGTCTCTTTGGATTTTTAAGAACTTTTCCAGTGAAGGTTGTACACTAGAATCTCTGCTGTTGTTTTTCTTTATGTATGACACAATATTAAAATACAGAGTTGTAATAGGAAGATTCAGAGGGAGACAAAAAATATAACTCTCCAGGCTCTGTCATAACTTTTTTCAGTACCATGAGGAGCATTTGGAGAGTTGGCAGGAAGCATTTGGAGAGTTGAAGGAATCTGGTAAGGAAATATCACTGAAACAGGAACCCAATGGCTCATGGGCTGTATATATAATGTTATTTATCATATGAATAAATGAACTTTTTCACATCATATGAATAAACCAACTCTTTTCCTTTTTTTAAAAAAAATGCCTATTTATATGTCTATTACAAAAAGAGACCAAAAAACCCACCATCTCTATCAGCCAAACAATGCACTGATTTATTTAAAAAGTAAAGGAGATTTGAAGATAACCTTGTTAATCTTGTGCTCCTTTTTGATTAAAAAAAAGAGAGAGAGAGAGTCTCATGTCTTGTATTAGAGAGGAAATGGATGAACTGGGAAGCTGGCCCTCCCAAAGAGGGGTGTCCATAAAAAGACATGATGGTGGTCCCAATAGTGTGACTGAAGTCCTGTCTTACTGTTTTTTTTTTTTTTTTTTACAAGGACTGCTCTGAAAGCAAGCAATAAAAAGCAGATTTTAAGAGTCTTCCCATCCATATTTGGAAGATATTGTTGACGATAACACCAAATTACTCTCTCTAGTGCATTTGTAAAGGTGTGTGACTGTAGAGTTGCTGTAGTAGATATAACTTCAACACTGAGTCATAAGTAGGGTTTTTTTGGAAGGGGTGTCCACCATAACTTTGAAACCACGAAGTAACTGATCATAAGTCTAAGACTAATTAGAATAGCTAAAACATACAAAGAACAGTTGCAACCTAATTTAATGAAAAGAAGGACTAGGAGTGATATGATAGCAGTGTCCAATATCTCAGGGGCTGCCACAAATGATATGATAGCAGTGTCCAATATCTCAGGGGCTGCCACAAAGAAGAGGGAGTCAAGCTATTCTCCAAAGCACCTGAGGGCAGGACAGTAGATGGAAACCAATCAAGGGGAGAACCAACCTAGAATTAACGAGAAATCTCCTGACAGTGAGAACAATTAACCAGTGGAACAACTTGCCACCAGAAGTTGTGAATGCTCCAACACTGGAGATTTATAGGAAAAGACCAGACAACCATTTGTCTGAAATGGTATAGGATTTCCTTTTTGAGCAAGGGGTTAGACTAGAAAACCTCCAAGGTCTCTTCCAACCCTGTTATTCTATTATTCACTCACTTGGGGCAACTTTTCCAATTAGCTTATCTTGCACTGAAGGCTTATTTGCTATCACTCTAAGTTTATTAAAACTATTTTTTTTAAATCTAAGGCCTGTATTCAATTGACTTTCTTGGAGTGAACTTTGTTTTCCTATTTTTTTGCCTTTAGTCTCTTAGGCACCCCTTCAAATTCTCATGGAACCCTAAAATTGCACAGAAAATGAAAAACTCTGCTCGGCGGCATTACAAAATCTCTGATTTGAATTTCTGAGCTAATAACCTACTTTTTAGATACAGTGAATTTCCTCCTCCCTTACTATTGTTTCTGTTCCTTTTCAACAGATTATACACTTCAGTTTCTACATTCAAGACATAAGAGTCAGCTCACCTGGTTTCCATCATAGCTATTAAATAGTATTTGCCTTGCTGTACTAAGAGTTCAAGCTTGCCTTGTTTATTTCCCATATCTGAGTATTAGTGAATAGACAATGCAGGCCATTAACTTTATGAGCCAATGTTCTTTCTGATTTTTTTCATTGTGAGGTTTAATAGGTTCCATCATGGCAATACTCCCACTCCTTTGTAAGTACATGGGTCTATCTAAGATCCTTGTTTAGTGCTATTTTTCCTCAACCCCCACAAGATCCAATTTAAAGCCTTCCTGATCAAGATTAGATGCTTTGGCCAAACACACTTTTGCCAATTTTTGTAAGGTGCAGCACACATCGTGCATGCGGGATGGATGAAATAGCTATCTCCATGGATAGCATTTGCATGGTTGATCATTACCTTGGATTATTCTTTCCCTTAATGGATAACAGTGGGACAAGAAGGTTTTATGAAAACAGTTTTGAAGTCCCAGGACTCAGATTTTTATTCCGAGTTTTTTTAAATCTATGGTAATAAGGTTGTTGTAGTTCATCTCAAAATAGATGGATGGATGTTTCTTCTTCTTCTTCTTCTTCTTCTTCTTCTTCTTCTTCTTCTTCTTCTTCTTCTTCTTCTTCTTCTTCTTCTTCTTCTTCTTCTTCTTCTTCTTCTTCTTCTTCTTCTTCTTCTTCTTCTTCTTCCACATCAGACATTGGTGATCATTAGTGATCCTATTTTTATTAACAGCAGCACAAAAAAGTACTGCTGAGTTTTGTCCAAACCAGTCCCTTAGATTTTGAAGCCATGATGTTCTTGGACCTCATTTGCCTTCAATCTTTCCCTGGAGGTTTAAGTGAAGTATGACATATTATTCAGGGTGTGGACATTTTCTGAGATGAATGCTAGTGAGATCAAACTCTGACTACAGGTAGTCCTTGATTTAGAGCCATTCATTTAGCAACTATTCAAAGTTATAGCAACATTGGGGAGGAAGTGAATTATGACCAGTCCTTGCCCTACAACCATTGCAGCATTTTTCACAGTTACAAGATCAAAATTCAGGCGCTTGCTAACTAGCATACATTCACAATGGCTGCAGCATCCTGGGGTCATATGATTGTCATTTGTGAACTTCCCAGCCAACTTCCAACAAACAGAATCAACAGGGAAAGCCAGATTTTTTTGGTGACCACACAATTCACTTAACAACTGCAGCGATCACTTAACCATAGCAAAATAGTCATAAAATCGGGCACAGCTCACTTAGCAACTCCCTTTTTTTAGCAATGAAAACTCAGATCTCAATTGTGGTTGTAAATTGAGGATTACTTGTAACTTCTATCATTCCCCCACCATACCACACCCCCAAAACCCCCAACAACAATCTTTGGTGATGACAAGGGTATCTTATTAGAAGCTTGCATTGACCAGTGATTAATGATGGTATGTTTTCCTTTAGATGCTTACAAAATGACCAAGAGTTAACTTTTTAAAAAATGTTTTGAAAGTCTGGTATTTTGGAGAATTTGGTAGTCTTTCTTGGCACTTTCTGTTATGGGCACACATTCGTACATTTTGCTGAATTGGAAATCTGTTCCTTATGCCAGACCACAAAACAAAGTAGGCATATGCTAGTCTGTAATCACATGCATGCTGGTGTTCTATAAATGGATATAGAAATCCATGCATTCCTTCCTTCATTCTATTCTTCTTTCCAGCTCTCAGTAAAATAACTGGTAGCAATGTTATTGCAGGACAATTCTTTTTTTCCCCAGCTAACAGAGAAAAAGCAAATAGAGAAAAATAATAGAGTAAAATAACTGGTAGCAATGTTATTGCAGGACAATTCTTTTTTCCCCCAGCTAATAGAGAAAAAGCAAACTGCCAGTAAAAGATGCTTCCTTTTGAATCAGGCTTCAATCAGCCAAAGTGTGATAAAATAGTAAAAAGTGAACCTGCTGATAAGGAGATTTCAGCCCCCTCACCTTTTAAGAATAGATAATCTGTCAGGATTATACCTCATTCAGAATAATAGAATAGAATAATAGGATCCAATCTGGGACAGTCAATGGGACCAGTCTTCTGGTTTAGTCTTCCAAGTTTTTGGACTATTGCTGGAGCCCATCCGCAGGGAAATTCTCTCTATCAGTTGTGTGTGCTCCAACTTTTGTGGCGTTGTGGACCAGCAGGAAAGGAAGAATGGGTGGTTCCATAGGATTGTCAAGGCAAGGAGACGTGCACAGCTCCATTTGAGCAAGTGGCAATGTAGATGCATGCTCACACAAGTACCCATGCTGCATGTGCTAGTGGAACTATGCATGTGCTGCCTGGCGCTTCCATGGCCCGGTTCTGAACAGGCCACAGCCCAATAGTGGGACGTGGCCCAGGAAGGTATGCGAACCCTGACTTTGGGCTATTATTTGTGGTGCCTGTTGTGTGTGACTTTTTAGATGTTGATTGGGGTGTTGATGGCTGGCTATTAAGTCATTGGCTGTTGTTTCTTTGTGCTCCTAAGTACTTGATAAGCTGGTGGTAAATCAGCACTCTTGTTGATAGAATAACAGAGTTGAAAGAGTTGGAGGCTTTTCTAGTCCAATCCCCTGCTCAAGCAAGAAACCCTGAACCATTTCAGACAAATGGTTATCCAATTTCTTCTTCAAAATCCAAAGTGTTAGAGAAACCTACAACTTATGGATGCAAGCTGTTTCTTCATTGATATCATTCCACTGATTAATATAAAAGAAACAAACAAACAAACAAATACATTCTGATTATTGCATTTCAAATGTCCTTCACATAATGGGCAGGCAGATGCACATACACTTCTTCTTGACCAATAATTTCTTATAATGTATGGTTTGATATATTTACCTAAACATTCATGGCTAAAAAAGGCTAATTTTTTTTTTTACAATGTGTAACCTTTCAGTACTTCATTTTTATTACTTAATTTCAGTTTTTCCAATAGTTGCCCTAGAACTTGAAATATGCTGACAAATTCTTTTGAGATCTCAAAAATGCTCAATATTCAAGAAAGGCAGTACCTAAAGGGGAAAAGGATGAAGAAAAAATAGCAAATGTTTAAGTCCCAAAGCTGAATTTAATTAGCTTCAAGTGGAATATAAGAGTGGAGATATGCAAAATTGAATTATCTCAGGTGTATGCAATGGTCTCATATTGCATTAAATCTCTCCCATCCTTGCTTGAATGAAACAGCTAAAATGAAAAAAGGTTATTCCCTAATTTTACAGGGAAAAAATTGCACTTATCAATTCCAGCGGAGACTTTTTGCACCATGGAAAGGGAATTTTCCCAGGCCAGAGGAAACAGTTGGATTTTTGACAGTAATTTCACTAAATTGTTGCAATAGTGGATATAACCATTAACAAAGCATTAATTTAACAGAAGGGAAACTGGAGAGGCTGCTTAACCCTGTCATTTCAAGCCCCTAGGTTGTTGGCTACACTTCAATGATTTTTATTTTTTATTTTTGGGCAGATTGATACATTTTCAAAGCACTGGACCGCAACTGCTCACATTTTCACTTTTTAGAGACTGATTTTTGCAGTAAGTTTATTTTAAGGGTTGGCATTTTGCTTTGCCAATTTCTGCTTCTTATTTATTTATTCAATAATAAACTCCCCCCCTCCCCCCATACACAAAAAGTCAGAGAATTAAGAAATCAGGTGGACACAGGTCGGTTTCAAAATGTGCAGAAATAATATCTGTCCTACTTTTTCAGGTGGCCTATTGCCAATCTGAAGCAGACATCAACCTGAGCTGGGAGAAATGAAGCCCAAGTTCCTCTTGTGATCCACAAGAAGAGAGAAGAGAGCTATAAAAAAACAATTTATAGAAGATGGCTCAATGTTAAAGAAAGATTACCCTATTGTGATGGAAAATAGCAGAGAGAGGGCTTGTGCAGAAGCAAAGCACTGCCTTCTTCATTTTTCATCTTCTGAGTAGTACGCAGTATGATCAAAAATGTCCAATTCCAATCCATTTCAGTTCACTCATGCTTACAATGCCAATGTGTGGTAAATGCATTTCATCGTTCACTGTGTGGAGCTTTCCCATCTTCATGTTTCTTATTACATGCCATATTTCCACTGTAATTCTGCCTTTGCTGCTTCGGAGTCTGCTTTCCCCGCCTGGCATTATTAGCAGTTAGAGATCTGGAAGGCTTTACTTAAGCCATATCATCAACATGTTAGTACCCAAAAATATCATCTGTATTTCAGAGGCAGACATCCATCATCCAGTACAATATGATTATTTCCTTTTCTTTCTTTATTTTAAAACAAAACTTTATTAACATTCAAGATATTAAAAAGTTTACAAAAGGTAAAATGTTAAAAGAAAAAATTTACAAAAATTTCTATACTAAAGTTTGTGTCAACATATTTCCATATCATTTCTTGGTAGTACGTTAAATACCATATATATATATATAAGACGATATAGTTTGTTTATGTCAGCCTCAAGATAATCTGAAGATATATTCCACTGTTGCTTTTCTGCTATTTCTGCTTATACTTCTTTCGACTGTCATGACAACGATGGGAGGGGGGACTCTAGAGGAGAAGAAGGCTGGAGGTGTTTTGCATTCCTTTGCTGGGCTAGCAAGGGGTGGGGGGATTCTTTTCTTTAACTTTCCATTTCTTGGCTATCTTATGTCCTCTTTTGCGCAACTGCGAACTTTTATCAAAATATGTCAAGGCCATTTGACAAGAGACCTCATCACTGCCTGGAGATGACCACATGAGCTTATTTAGAAGTTTTAATTGGAAGAATCATTTGAACTTTGAGGGGTGGGAGCAATTCTATTTCTTTGTATGTGTGTTCTACCCACCAATTTCTCAGATTCGGAATTGATTTGTAGCTTCCACTTTATTTTCCAGTGAAAGGATAACTTTGCTCTACACCATGGAGTCTGAGTATTTCTTTCTTGGGATCTAAAGGGAGCACAGCCTGACATTATTCCGAAACTCCCACATCAACCCACCCGGAGAAAACAGCAACTTTTCTTCCGAGAGGGTTTCATCTCATGTCGTCTCCAGCCAGCGATGAAGAGGACCAGGGAGCTACGGGGGGGCAGCTGATGCTGCTACCGGAGATGTCGGTGACTGACCTGCTGGCCGACTTGACTCTGGAAGAAACCCCAGCCGAGATGCCCAGATGGTCGTTGGGGGTTGGTTGGAGAGATTCTAAAGACCCCCCTCCTCCCAGAATCACTGTAAGATGAAAAGGTGCGAGGGAACGGCTGTGGCAGGAGGGGGAGGAGATGGAATGCAGGCTGGATCAAGCCGGGAAATTCCTTATGGATGTTTCTGAGAAACCCGGCACAGCTCAAAGGTATGAGGGGGAAGAGGGAGCGAGGTCAGCCCGGGGAAGTCAAGCTATCCCTACCCCCCTTGCCCAGCCTATGGCAGCGCAGCTACCCGCTGCTGCCCGAGGAGCCCCAGCAATAGGTGTGGTCCCTGGAAGACGCCACCTGCCCCCCCTAGATGTGAAGTTTGGAGGAAATCCCAGAAATTTGGGATTTTTCCTGGTACAAGTTGGGAGCTATTGGCAGAATTTGAACGGGAGTTCACAAAGTGAGATGTGTCACCAGAACCCTGGAAGGGATGGCAGCAGACTGGGTGGTGACTTTGTACAATGATAACTCCCCCCAACTGCGAAACCTCGATGTTTTCATGACTGCACTGAGGAGAAGGTTTGAGGACCCTCTGGCAGAGAGAAAGGCCAGGATCAGAATGAAGACCCTAGTCCAAAGGGGGAGATAGGTGGCAGACTACACCCAAGAATTCAGGCAGCTGGCATACCACATCCGAGGTTGGTCCCAGGAGGCCCTGGTGGAAGCCTACAAAGAAGGCTTAAATGAAGATGTATACCACATATGCATCTCCAGAAGGGACCCCTGTGATTTACAGTCATGGTACTTGCTGGCGGAAGAGGTGGACATTATCTAGCCCAAAGCAGATGCAGAGGAGGTCCCGCCTGGAGAAAACCGCTCCCCCTACGTCTCCAAGAGACTTCAACCCCCCAACCGGGAGGGATGGCGGCAAGAGCCAAGACCACGGCATGCTTCCGTTGTGGGAAGGAGGGCCACCGGATGGCGGATTGCCAGGTAAAGACGAACCCACCGAAAATGCAGAACCCCGGGAGGAAGCCCGAAAACCCCTCGGCCAAGCCCCGCGAGACCGTACTGTAGACAAGAGAGGTTGTAGAGGTTGCCCTTTCGGCGGGAGAGGAGCTGGGACCTCCAACCCCACTCGATAAGAATGAGACTGACTCAGAAGATGACATCCCAGTAAGTCCAAACCAAGGGCCCATGACCATCCCAGTAAAGTTAAAGCAGCCCACCTCTGGGACTGAGGGAGTGATGTTGGCCTTATTGGATTCGGGGTGCACGAGGTGTGTAATTAACATGAAAGTAGTTAAGGGTATGGGCATCGGACTGAGAACTTTAAGAACGCCCATATCTTTCTGCCAACTGGATGGATCGGTGGTGGGAGGTTGCTCCGCGCGTTTTATAATAGAACCCCTAGAAATGACCATGGGAAACCACCATGAGACCCTGTGTTTTATTGTGGCTCCTGGGATGGAACAGCCCCTAATATTGGGATTACCCTGGCTTCGGAAGTGGAATCCCCAGGTGCACTGGAGAGAGGGGTGGATACGCATCCGCACTGATCGGCCACCGGAAGGGGAGGAGCAACCCTATCCGGAAGGGGAGGAGAAATCCCATCCGAAATCCCAGGTACCCACCGAGATAGCCTCTACAGGTGCCGAACACGTGGAAGGAGAGGAGAAAATCCTGAAGGAGGAGTGGGACTTAAGAGAGGTTTTTAGTGAAGAGGCTTCCGACGAGCTTCCCCCCCATTGGTTGACCGATTGTAGTATTGAATTCCTGCTGGGGGTGACGCTCCCGAAACTGAAGATGTATCCGATGACACCGGGGGAGTTGGAAGAATTGAGGGCATTTATCGACAAGAACTTGCAACGGGGTTTCATCACGCCTGCCAGACCTCGAGTAACGACCCCTGTGATGTTCCGTGAGAAGAAAGATGGCTCCAAACATCTGGTAGTTGACTGTAGAAACCTGAACGCCGTATCCGTAGAGAACATGTACCCCCTCCCTCTGATGAAGGACATGTTAGCCCACCTGGCAAAGGGGAAGATTTTCACAAAGCTGGACTTGAGGGAAGCGTACTACCGAATCCGGATAAAGGAGGGAGACAAGTGGAAGACTGCATTCAACTGCCCAATGGGTTGTTTCCAGTTCAATGTTCTCCCTTTCAGCCTACAGGGGATGCCTGCTGTTTTCATGCAACTGATTAATCAAGTGCTTCATGAACATTTATACAAAGGGGTTCTGGTATACCTTGATGATATTCTTATCTACACGGAGACTAGAGATGAACATGTGAAACTGGTACGCTCTGTGTTGCACAAGCTGAGGGCCGCCATATTGTACGCCAAACTATCCAAATGTGAGTTCCATCAAGAAAAAAATGACTACTTGGGATATCATATCTCTCCCGAGGGCATTGAGATGGACCCAGAGAAAGTGCGAGCCATTTTGGACTGGGCCCCACCGAGAACCCGTAAACAGCTTCAAAGTTTTCTGGGATTTGCCAATTTTTATCGGCAATTCATCCCGTCTTTTGCTCAAATAGCCATGCCCATCACCAACCTCCTGAAAACAAAGGGGGGGGATTGAAACCAAAGACCAGCCAACCATTGAATTGGACCATGCAGTGCAAAGCTGCATTTGAAAACCTTAAGAGACTTTTTGCTGCAGAACCAGTACTGAAACACCCAGACATGGATGCCCCTTTCGTGATCCAAGCTGATGCGAGCGATGTGGTGGTGGGGGTGGTCTTACTTCAATTAAATGAGAAGGGGACACTACAATCGTGCGCTTACACCTCTTGTAAATTGACTGAGACTGAAAGGAGATGGGCCGTTTGGGAGAAGGAAGCGTTTGCAGTCCGTTGGGCTTTACTAGCTTGGAGGCACTTTCTGGAAGGAGCGAAACACCCATTTGAAGTGTGGACTGACCATAAAAATCTAGAAGCTTTAAAAACCCCTCGGAAGCTATCCCCTAAACAAGTTAGGTGGGCTCAGTTTTTCAAGCGATTCAATTTCTCCTTGAAATATATCCCAGGGGGAAAAATTTTTTTGGCAGATGCTTTATCTAGATTGCCTCAATACAACAGTACCCATAAAGAAGTGATAAGGCCAATCGTGTCCACTACACATCTGGCTGCCCCTGTAGTTACCCGCTCGCAAAAAAGAAACCAGGAGAGGGATCTGTCCACTGATCTAGTTTAAGGAGGCTTTGAAGATGGATGAGGGTTTCCGGCAAATGTGAATAACTGTACCATTCGAGATGGTCTAGCCTGGATGGGGGCGAAGTTGTATATACCTCAAAACCTGAGAAGCCACATATTGCAACAAACTCATGATTCCAAGGTGGCTGGTCATTTTGGGTTTGTGAAGACCCTACATTTGGTTAAACGGCAGTTTTGGTGGCCTTCGTTGAAAAAGGACATTGAGACTTATGTGGCGAGTTGTCCGATTTGTGCCTCAGCAAAAAGACCTCCTGGTAAGCCACCAGGGCTGCTGCAAAATGTGGCCAGACCAACTGCTCCTTAGAAGGAAATTTCCATGGACTTTATTGTAGATCTACCCGAGAGCAGTGGACACACCTTCATTTGGGTGGTGACTGACTTGTTCTTCAAACAAACCCATTTCATCCCTTGTTCAAAGATCCCTTCAGCGAGGTCATTGGCCAGGCTGTTCATTCTTCATGTCTACAGGTTGCATGGTGTACCTGAGCGTGTAGTTTCTGATCGAGGAGTCCAATTTACCTCGAATTTCTGGAGGGAATTCTTGAAGTTAATAGGCTCCACCCAAAGTTTAAGCTCCACCCACCATCCCCAAACTAATGGGACTTGCGAGAGAACTAACGGGGTGCTAGAGCAATACCTCCGATGTTACATAAATTATCAGCAAGACAACTGGGTGGATCTACTACCTTTTGCGGAGGTAGCATATAATAACTCTGTTCAGGTACGGGGTTTACTCCTTTCAAAATAGCAATGGGGCAAGATTTTGTGCCCATACCTGAACTGCCTGGTGAAAAACCAAGTGTCCAGTCGTTGAGTGACTGGATATCTCAACTTCAACTAAATTGGCCAGTCGCCGGCAAAGCTTTGGACGAGGCGCACCAATCACATAAGAAATTTGCTGACAGAAAGTGAGCCCCGCAGATGTCGTATCAAGTGGGCGATAAAGTATTCCTCTCTACAAAGTACTTGCAGACTACCCAAAAATGTAAGAAGTTGGGTTCGAAGTATGTGGGACCTTTTCCCATTGAGAGGATTGTAAATCCTGTGACTGTTCAACTGACTTTACCAAAGACTCTTCGTCATATTCATCCAGTTTTCCACGTCAGTTTGTTGAAACCAGAACGTACCTGTACTTGAGACCGACCCAGTCTGATCCCCCCGTACCATTGTTAATTGAGGGTGAACAGCATTTTGAAATTAAAGAAATTCTAGACTCTAGAAAATGGAGAGGTTGTACCCAATATCTTGTAGCTTGGAAACATTTTCCTCCGTCCCATGCTGAATGGGTAAATGAGAAAGACCTAAGAGCTCCTGAACTGTTAAAGAAATTTTATGCCAAATACCCTGATAAACCATAGAAATGTATATCAATGTTAACATGTAATTATGTTATTTTTTCTTCTAGGGACTAATGTCCTTTTTTCTAGGGGGTCCGAATGTCAGCCTCAAGATAATCTGAAGATATATTCCACTGTTGCTTTTCTGCTATTTCTGCTAATACTTCTTTCGACTGTCATGACAATGATTGGAGGAAGGACTCTAGAGGGGAAGAAGGCTGGAGGTGTTTTGCATTCCTTTGCTGGGCTAGCAAGGGGAGGGGGGATTCTTTTCTTTAACTTTCCATTTCTTGGCTATCTTATGTCCTCTTTTGCGCAACTGCGAACTTTTATCAAAATGTGTCAAGGCCATTTGACAAGAGACCTCATCACCGCCTGGAGATGACCACATGAGCTTATTCAGAAGTTTTAATTGGAAGAATCATTTGAACTTTGAGGGGTGAGAGCAATTCTATTTCTTTGTATGTGTATTCTACCCGCCAATTTCTCAGATTCGGAATTGATTTGTAGCTTCCACTTTATTTTCCAGTAAAAGGATAACTTTGCTCTACACCATGGAGTCTGAGTATTTCTTTCTTGGGATCTAAAGGGAGCACAGCCTGACAGTTAATTAATTAAGAATCAAGAATTAATATGGACAATATACTTAAAAAAACTGTCAAATTTTATATATATATTGACACAGACGAATACAATACAGAAGTCTGATGATGGCAGATGAGATTCTGCCGAAACGTTGCTACAAATTTAAAAGCACAACTACAATGACGTGGGAAAATACCCGAACAAAGCTGAATGCCATGCATGTAAGTACCCGAGAAAACTTGAGAAAACAAATATATATGTTTTCTTAAGTTTTCGTGGGTACTTACATGCATGGCATTCAGCTTTGTTCGGGTGTTTTCCCACGTCATTGTAGTTGTGCTTTTAACGTTGTAGCAACGTTTCGGCAGAATCTCATCTGCCATCATCAGGCTTCTGTATTGTGTTTGTCTGTGTCTATATATAAATAAAGTTTGACAGTTTTTAAAGTATATTGTCCATATTAATTCTATATTCTTAATTAATAAACAAACTATATTGTCTTTTAAGATCTGATTTTCACATGCAGAAAAGGGAATATCAGATTAACACTTAATATATGCATACATGTCTAAGGGGAATGTCAGGGATGTTTATAGTCTATATGCTGTAATTTAGTATTCCTCAGTTATAGCAGAAATCAGGAGTCGTCTATTTCTATCATTCATTACATATTTTTATACATTTCTACAAAAGAATGCTCTTATTTTCTGCTCTTATTTCCCCCCAGCAGTTCTTCAGTTCCTACCACTTCTCCCTCATTCTATTTGCTTGTATTCCAATTATATTTCCTTTTTAAATTCTTTTTATTGTACTTTATTGTCTAACCATTGAAACCAAATGTTCCAAATTAAAAAGTATCTTAAGTCCTCCTTTTCCCTAAATTTCAGGGTGAGCCTATCCATCTCCTCACATTCTAATATTATTATTTCCATGTGGGTTTCATGGAATATAGCAGTCATTTACCCTTGCCTTGCTTTCATAGCCTGGAATGATACATTTGACTATATCATTAAAGTGAGCATCCATCTCCATCATCACCTTCTTAATCATAATCATAGAATAACAGAGTTGGAATGGACCTTGGAGGTCATCTAGTCCAACCCCTTGCTCGAGCAGGAGAGTCTATTTCCAAATATTAACCTCTACCTAGGATCAAACTCACAGCCTCCTGATTGTGAAGCGAGAGTTTCACCTCTAGGCCACTGGAGCTACTCTTATATCATTGCTGTCTAACATAGATATTTGCTTCCATTACCTGAAAAGTTGGATAGCCTTTATTCTTTGGTTGACCTTGCTGGGTACATGTACACTTAGCATGCTTTCCTGGCATTCTTTCTTCACACATCCATCCAGGAACTCGGGCCCTTCTGCTGCCACAGTGAGACAGCATAGGAGGACTTGCAAGGGACTTCCCTTCTTGTTTCACTTATTGTTAGTGTTAAGTAGTGATCGTGGGTCGGAGTAAATGGAGACAGCCTCTGAACGGTGAACTCACAGCTCTTTATTTGCATAGTGACTTCTCCAAAACAACAACAGTGAACTCTGCCTTATATAGGCAACCCTTGTAAGATTTGTCCAATAATGAGCTCTGAACATAGCTCTGTTAACCAATAAAGAATCTCCGTTAAGGACCAATCGGATTCCTTAGAACTAACCAATCCGAACTGGCCGCTTAACAGCCAATCAGAAGTGCAGGGCCAGAACCCTACACTTTACCTCAAGCTCATACTTTATTAACTATGGTACATACACAACACCCCTTCCCCCTGGCTTCTTATTACTATGTGGTTATATAGTCCTTTAGATAGGACGGTTGTCTTTTAAGTCTTTCGGATTTTCGTTGGATTGGTTGGTTGCAATCCTGTTGAGGTAGATTGTTGTTTGGCAGTGGTTCTGCTTCTTGTTCAGCTGCCATTTCTTGCGGTGTAAACATTTCTTCTTCCTGCTCCATTTCCTGAGTATCGCTTAGTTCGTTGTTCCCTTCGAACAGGTTCCCTGGAACTTCATCTACTTCCGTACCTCCCCCCCCTCGGTTTGGTCTTGGGGGAGTTGGTGACTGGCCGTTGCGAGTCATGACCATAATTGGTCGATATGCTGTTTCCACATTTTATTGTCAAGGCATTGCACTATGTAGGATCTGGGGCCGGTCACGCATACTACCGTCGCCTCTCTCCATAGCGGGTCACCTGATAAGTTCTGCGCGTAAACAAGGTCTCCTACCTGGAAGGTGCGACAGCGTCCGGTGGATCCTATTGGTTTTTCTGGTTCGTAAGCAGGGTGCAACCGGTTGAGGTGGGAGCGGAGTCTTTGTCCCATCAGTAGTTCAGCGGGAGTTCTGCCGGTGGTGCTATGTGGAGTTATGTGTTGTAAAAAGAGAATTTGGTTGACCTTGGCATCTATATTTTCATAGTCCATTTTTTGCAAAGTCTTTTTAACAAATTGGACCATGCGTTCCGCTCGGCCATTGGTCGCAGGGTGCACAGGCGAGGTGAGCGCATGGCGGATGCCGCGGTCAGCGAGGTACTGCTCGAACATTAGCGCAGTAAACTGTGGCCCGTTATCGGATACCAGGACGTCTGGCAATCCGTGGGTTGCAAAGAGTCTGTTTAGGATCTTGATCACTGCCTTGGAGGTCGAAGTCGTCATACGATGAATTTCTAACCAATTGGAGTATGCGTCGACTGTAAGCAAGAAGGTATGGCCTTGGTTGGAGCTGCGAAGTCCCGGTGGATTCTGGACCAGGGTCCACGTGGCGTTTCCCATTCCGTAGGTATGGCTTTTGGTGGGGCGTTGCTAACTAGTTGGCAATTGGGGCACGTTTTAACCCATTGCTCGATTTGCCGGTCCATGCCCGGCCACCATGCGTAGCTTTGTGCAAGCGCCTTCATTCGCACGATGCCGGGGTGGCCCTCGTGCAGAATTCGCAGCAGTGTCTTCCGGAGTCATTCTGGGACAACAACTCTATTGCCCCAGATGATACAGCCTCTTTGGGAGAACAGTTCAGTCTGACGAGATTTGAATGGTGCGACGTCATCGGGTATTTGGTCCAATGGCCATCCACGTTCTACCCAGCCTAGGACTCGAGCTAGGGTGGGATCTCGTTTGGTTTCTCTCGCGATGTCTCGGGCAGTCATAGGCAGTGAGTTGAGTGCTTCGATTTGCAACGTGGTTGCCGTTGGAGCCAGATCATCGAGAGTCTCTGGAAGTGGTGCTCGGCTTAATGCGTCGGCGTCGGGAATGGCTTTCCCCGGCCGATATTGCAGGCGATAGTTATAAGCAGCTAGGAATTCTGACCATTGGGTCATTCTAGGGGATAATATGTAGGGGGTTGGCTTGTCCCCGGCTATTATCCCTAGCAACGGTTTGTGGTCAGTTATAATGGTGCATGTCCTTCCATATACATATTCATGAAATTTCTTTACAGCTGAAACGATTGCGAGAGCTTCTTTATCAATTTGTCCATAGTTCCGTTCTGCTTTTGAAAGAGTCTTCGAAAAGTATGCAACAGGAGCTTCGTTCCCATTAGGCAGTACGTGGCTCAAAATGGCGCCTATGCCGAAGGGCGATGCATCGCAGGTTATAACTAACGGCAAAGTCTCGTGATACTGCATGAGTACAGAGTCAGATGTGAGCAGTTTTTTTACATTCCGGAATGCTTGTTCTTCCCGGTAACCCCATACCCACAATGTGTTTTTATCTAATAACCGGTGTAACAGTTCAGCAACAGTTGCCTTGTGCGGTAAAAATACATTATAGAAATTAATGAGGCCTAAGAACGCCTGGAGATCGGCCTTGTTTCGTGGCCTGGGAGCGTTTTTTATCGCCTTTAATTTACTTTTGGTAGGATGAATGCCCTGGCTATCAATCCGGTATCCTAGAAACTCAACACTGCCAGTATACAATTTACATTTATCTTTTTTCACCCTAAGTCCGGCCTCTTGGAATTTTTTTAGCACACATTTCAAACGGTCCTGTAAGATTCTGTTTGTGGGGGCTGCAATTAATACGTCATCAAAATAAGGGACCACGCCCTTAATTCCTTGTAATAACCTTTCCATAAGGCTCTGAAATATCCCCGGAGCTACACTAACTCTGAATTGCAGTCGGATACATATAAAGGCAGCCCTGTGCATTACAATAGTTTGGGCCTGAGCCGTTTTTTCATCCACGGGTAATTGTTGATAAGCTTGAGCTAAATCCAATTTAGCAAAAACCTTCCCGCCCCCCAAGGAATGGAGGAGGTGCTGTACCACCGGAACTGGATACGTGTTCTGCTGAAGGGCATGGTTTAATATGGCCCGGTAGTCCCCACAAATTCGTATTGACCC
Source organism: Hydrophis major (assembly GCA_033807585.1). Classification (NCBI taxonomy): domain Eukaryota; kingdom Metazoa; phylum Chordata; class Lepidosauria; order Squamata; family Elapidae; genus Hydrophis; species Hydrophis major. The sequence goes on along the minus strand of CM066329.1, from coordinate 139,810,014 downwards.
GTCTGGCTTAATGGGTGTTACAATAGGGGTTTCCCATGGGGAGTGATTGATAAGCTTCAATACCCCTTGAGCAATTAGTTTGTCGAGTTGTTCGTCGATTTTTGATTTAAGGGCGAATGGAACTCAATGGGGCTTCAAACAAATAGGAGCTACTTTTGGATCTAGACTAAATGAGATTGGGGTCCCCTTATACTCGCCTAAGCTGTCCACGAAGACGTCACTGAACTCAGAGATAAGGTCTTCCTCCCAATCACAACCACCGACTCGGTTTACACCGGCCACTTCAATGCCGAGTGGCGCGAACCATTGGAGGCCTAGTAGGATAGGCCTGTCTCTATCGATGACCGTTAGAGGTAAGTACGCTGTGTGCTTCTTGAAGAAGACTCGGACTTGGCAGGACCCGACGACGGGGATTCGATTCCCCTGGTAGTCCTTGAGGATGAGGCGTTGAAATTGGAGATCTTGGCGTTGAATAGTGGGGATGAGTTGCTTGAGTGTCTTCCACGACACCATCGAGAGGGACGATCCTGAGTCTATTTCCATGTGGCACGGCTGGTTCTCGATGGCTACCATGACTCTGATTTTCTTAGTGTCCAAGGTTGAGGCATGACCGATAGTGATAGTATGGTGAGCCTCTTCTCTCTGCACGGCTGGATTTCTGTCAGAGTGGTTTACTGGCATTCGCCTTACAGGATGGCTTCCTGTCGATTGGTGATAGTTAGCCCCTTTTGAGGCCTGGCTGAGTCCTGGCAAGCTGCGGCAGACCCGCCCGATGTGGCCTCGTTTTCTGCACTCATGGCAGAGTGCATCGCGGAATTTGCATTCAGACCTGGCATGGTTGGCTCCACAGCCAGCGCAAGGGTGTAAGGGCTTCTGACGAGGGTCCCGATCAGACCGCAGTCGATGGACACCTTCTTCGTCGCTGTCTGACGACGAAGAGAGGTCCTCGTGGTGCATTGTTAGAAGCTGCCCTTCTGTGCCCTTATGTGCTAGGTGAGATTTCGCTGGCCGGTGGTGGTGGTGGCACCGGGGTGCGGTTTCGCCGTAGTTGCGCGGCCGACTTCTTGGTCGCCTCTGCAGCCTTGGCTACAGACTGAAGGAATAAAATTTCACTACAGAGACTTTCCCTAATCTCACATACTAAGGAAAAGTACTACCTCTAATTTTTACACAAAATGAAGTGGTAGTAGTGCTCTGCATATCTCTGGAGGACATATTTTCTGATTCACTTGAGCAGCAGAAAAAAAAAATAACCATGGCAAAACTCTTACCCTGAACATGCTTAAAAGTTTCCATTTCATTTGGATCCTGTAAATAGGGGCAAATTTGTTCCTCTTTTCCTGGATTAGGTGCAGAAAGGTAAAGAACTGTAAAGTTGTTACTAGAGACTGTTAGCATGACTGTTATCATACCTAACTTCCTGAAGATTGCACTCTGACATTATTGTTCGGCTTAGAGGCCTGAGCTGAAGACTGAAAATTATTTTTCTTAATTGTTCTCTTTTTATCTACTTTGTGGAGTAGTCTCAATGGTATATGATTTGGTATTTACTCACAATCGGTATGGAAGGAAAGAAAACTATGGCCAAAGTTACATTGCTAATGGCTACACCATTGGAAGACCTGGAAGACCAGGTTAGGGACAGATCATCATGGAGAATATCTATTTATATGGTCACCAGCAGAGGTGGTATTCAGCAGGTTCTGACCAGTTCTGGAAAACCATTAGTGAAAATTTTGAGTAGTTCAGAGAGCGGGTAGCTGAAATTTTGAGTAATTGAGAGAACTGGTAGTGGAAATTTTGAATAGTTTAAAATACCACCTCTGACTGGCCCACCCCCATCTATTTGCTGCCTCCCGAATCCCAGCTGATCGGCTGGGTCTTCTTTTGTTTCCCTGCGCAGGAGAACAGAGCTGGAAGCAGGTTAGTGGGGTGGGGAGAAAATGGGGATTTTACAGTATCCTTTCCCTGGAGTGAGGTGGGAATGAAGATTTTACAGTATCCTTCCCCTGCAATGTCCACCAAGCCACACCTACCAAGCCAGCCCACAGAACAGGTAGTAAAGAAATTGGAATCCCACCACTAATCACTAGGAATTGATATCAACTTGATGGTACATAATCAATCAATCAATCAATCAATCAGAATTGGCAGTGCTATGTGGGTTTATGTTTATTGTATATCATGAGCATCACAAGAAATTTCCTACAATGTTCCACCCTCCCAATAAATTAGATTAGAGATCATGGGAAGAGAAATAGAATAACATTCTAACACCATGGTAGAAACACTATCATAGTGACCTTTCAGTGATGAATTTGCTGATTCACCTACCTCTCACTGTTGACTGGCACAAGATGATATTGAGGGGGGGGAGCTACATTTGGATACATTAGCACGTTATTTTTTATAAATGTGGTAAATTCAATGATACAAGAATTTCCCATACTTTATTTGGTTCAAAAATAAAGTAGTCCGAAAAGACTGATAGGAGAAAAAAAAATAACTTTAAGAAAATTCTCTGTTTTCTCAGGAGAAGAGAATTGGGATATATTTGAGAGCAGCATTAAACATACAATATAATTTACACGGTGTACAATTCATAAAATAATTTCAAAAACATTCCATCTGTTGCTAGGCAACATCCATACAAAAGTCTGATTATATATGCTCCTTGAGTGACTCTTGTTTCAGAATGTATAAAGCTTAAAGGACAAATTGATCCTTGTTTTGCTTCTTTACAAGGTTCCTCTGTCTTTGCTTTTTCAATAGCAACAACTTTTCCTTTTCTTTTGAGTGTTTTCCCACAAGTGTAGAGTTCAGGGTTTTTTCAGATCAACCATTTGGTTGCTACAGGAATCTACCAATCAACACATCCCCCAAGTCTAACAGAGGGATAGTGGCTGGCCTATTGTCATTCTGTTGGCTTTCATACCTAATGCAGGACTAGAAGTTAAGTCTTCTGGTTTCTAGCTTGGTGCCTTAATCACTAGTCCAAACTGGCTCTCTCTGTGACAATAGCAATAATATCCAGCTAAAATTCATTTTCAGGTAGGATTATGTCCATTAGATTTTTGACACCCAACCTTTTTGATGTGGTGGGAAGACTTGGCAGAGTCAGTATTCCTGGAAATAAGGCCACAGCAAGCTTCTAATAAGATACCCTTGCCAAAAAGATCCAAAGAGAGAGAAGTGAAGATAAGAATAATGGTGGCAGATGGATCTTTGTAAGCATAGAAGAAGGCAGTTTCTCTTAGATTAAGGAATTCCAAATCAAACCTTGAAAAAGGAATCATTGCTGAGAAAATAATGTGAATGTGGGTGTAACTTTTAGATAAGGTAGGCCACCAGGTGATAAGATCACCCTATCAGAAATCATTCAAATTACTGGGAAAGACCTTCAACTTTCCTTAATCAATCTAGAAGTAATGATGTGGCCAAACCAAAGCTGCAAGAAAGTCTATTTGCTGATGGTGCCAGTACTAAAAGAGGCATTCCTTGTATTAGAGGGATACAAACAACTAGAAATAGAATGTGTCAAGTATGAACCATGAAAATGGCTAACCTTATTAATGCAGAAATTAAGTATAATGTGGTTGTTTTAGGAATAAGCCAATTTAGGTAAGGGGTGTTCTGTCCTTCATTAACATACTCGAGATCCCCGCGCTTTGATTGGCCAAAGCGCGGGGCTCTCCGATTGGTCAGGCGAGCCGCGCCGATTGGCTCACTAAGAATCTCCCACGATTGGTCCGTTCAGACTGCGGGAGATTCAAAGCGGTGCCATTGGCCGCGGCCGCCGCGGCGAAAGGAATAAAAGCCGCGGGCTTTTTTCCTTTCGCCAGTTCGGTTCCAGCAGATCAATAAAGAGCCTTGCACTAAGTCACCGACTCCTGGCATCATTTCGCAGACACAACACTGGCGACGAAGGTGGGATCCAGACCCTGAACCGAACCACGTGTCCGACGGAAGCCAGACGAAGCACCGAGATGGCGAAAATCGCACCGCCCGCCACCGAGGACTGGGAATCGTTCTCCGACCGATTCCGCATGTACCTTGAGTGCACCGGCATGAAGGACGCCTCGGGCCCACTGAAACGCGCCGTCTTCCTCACCCACTGCAGGACCAAGGTCTTCCAGATGGCCAAAGCGTTGGCCAATCCCGCCGATGCGACCGCGATGGACTGGGACATCCTCGAACCCATTCTCCGGCGGCACTACGCTCCAGAGGTACCCATCCTGATCCGGCGCAACCAGTTCTACCGGCGGGACCAGAGATCGGGTGAGAGTTTCAGCGACTTCGTCGCTGAGCTGCGGCGCCTAGGGGGGCTCTGCGAATTCGATAACCTAAACAACGCTCTGAGAGACCGAATCGTGCTTGGTCTGTGGGACCCCGCCCTCCAGAGCCGGCTGATGGCTAAGGGCAACATCAGCCTAGCAGACACCCTCACCGCAGCCGCAGCCGCAAAAGCAACCCGAACTTCCGCCAACAGCATGCGCAGACTGGACACAAGGGACCGCGGCGGAAACAATAACCCGGCGAGGTCGACCGAGCCAAAAACCGAGACGACAACACACCAGGGCGATTTCCACTCGGCATCTGGCACGTCCGAGGACGAGGAGGACATCCACCGACTCCAGACAGGGTGCGACCCACAGAACCGGCGAGGTTGTAAGTCGAGGACCAACTGTGCCGGCTGCGGCGGCGACCACCCCAGGTCGGAATGCCGGTTTTTCGATTCAATCTGCCGGCATTACGACAAAAAGGGATACATCGCCCGGGTTTGCCACCTGAAGAAAAACCGCAGTCCGGCACGATGGGACCAGAGCGACCGGAGGAGGGAGAGCACACCACCCCAGACCAGAGATCGCCCCTCGGACAGCCGATGGGACCGGAACGGATGATCCTCGCGAGGCGGCGACAACCGGTGGAGAGAGGAGACCCACCAAACGGTCACCATCGGCCACGCCATCACCAACGACGCCCGGAAGGTCCACGTCGAGGTACGCATCGAGGGCCAGCCGTGCAAAATGGAGGTGGACTCCGGGTCCTACCTCTCCATGATTGCATGGCATGAGATAAAGCGGCTGGTGCCCACCCTCCAAAGGAGGAACGTAGACAGCCAGAGACTCATTGTAAAGGACTACCAGGGAAACCGCATCCCGGTAGTCGGCACCAAAAGCTTTAACATCACGTATAAGGGGTGCACCGAACGACTCCCCCTAACGATCGTCGACCGTGACCGCCCAAGCCTACTGGGACTGCAATGGTTCGCCCCGCTCGACATCGCCCTCACGGGAGTAAACCACGTCACTGACAATGGCTGGGAGCAGCAACTAGCCCGGGAGTTCCAAGAGGTCTTCGACGGAAACCTAGGCAAGTACTGAGGGCCCCTTATCTCGTTCGACCTAGACCCTAACGTCCCCCCCAAACGCCTGAAACCAAGGCGGGTGCCATTCGCACTGAAACCCAAAATAGACGAGCAAATTGATAAGCTTGTCAAACAAGGGGTCCTGCAGCCCATAGACCACGCCCAGTGGGAGACCCCCATAGTCACCCCGATCAAGCCCGATGGGTCGGTGAGAATCTGTGGGGACTATAAGGCCACCCTAAATGGCGCGCTGCAACAAAGCGCCTACTCCGTTCCAGTAGTGCAACACCTACTGCACTCACTGGGAGGGGGCAAGGTTTTTGCCAAGCTCGATCTCGCCCAGGCATACCAACAGTTGCCGGTCGATGAGCAAACGGCAGAAGCGCAGACCATTGTCACCCACCGGGGAGCATTCAAATGCAACCGACTCCAATTCGGAGTCAGCGTGGCACCGGGCATATTCCAGAGCCTAATGGAGAGGCTATTGCAAGGTATCAAGGGGGTGGTACCTTATTTCGACGACGTCCTAGTGTCGGCAGCCAACCAAGCCGAACTAGAAGGTTGACTAAGGGAGGTCCTAACTAAATTTAAAGAGACGGGGCTAAAAGTAAAGAGGGAAAAATGCCAGCTTTGCACGGAACAAGTGGAATCCCTGCGCTACCTCCTAGACCGGCACGGCATTCACCCCACAAGCAAAAAAATCAAGGCCATCAAAGAAGCCCCCACCCCTAAATCAAAGACTGAGCTACAAGCATTCTTGGGGTTACTGAACTTTTACAATGTTTTCCTACCCCAAAAGGCGACGGCGGCGGAGCCCTTGCATAGGCTCCTGGACAAGGCGGCGACCTGGACTTGGGGGAAACGGGAGCAAGCCGCCTTCCAAAGAATGAAGGACCTCCTCACCTCCGACGCCATCCTCATACAATTCAACGAGACCCTACCTCTGGCCGTCACATGCGATGCATCACCCTTCGGCGTCGGCGCTGTCCTCAGCCATTCCCTTCCCGACAGAAAAGAAGCGCCCATCGCGTTCTTTTCAAGGACCCTCACCAAACCGGAGCGGAACTATAGCCAACTGGACAAAGAGGCTCTGGCTATAGTTGCCGCCATAAAACGATTCCACGAATACCTCTACGGCCGGACTTTCACTATCATAACGGACCATAAGCCGCTGCTGGGAATCTTTGCAGGGAACCGGGCCACCCCGAACATTCTGTCTCCCCGAATGACAAGGTGGTCCGAGTTCCTGGCAGCCTACAACTATGAACTCATACACAGATTGGGTAAGACGATCTCCCATGCAGATGCCTTAAGCCGCTCGCCGCTACCGGAACCCGACACCGACCCAGCACCCACAACGACCACCCTCAGCATAGAGACTCTACCCAACCTGCCCATTACCACGTCAGACATTGCCCGAGAGACTAATAAAGACAAACGTCTGGCGCGGGTGTTGCATTGGGTGGAGAAAGGGTGGCCGGAAAGGGATAACGACGAGTCGGTCAAAACGTTCTGAAACCGCCAAACGGAGCTCTCATTGTTAAAAGGGTGCATACTATGGGGGGACAGGGTGGTCATTCCGGAAAAGCTACAGGGGAAGGTTTTGGAAATGCTACACGAGGGGCACCCTGGCATCGTGAGGACTAAAGCCCTGGCCAGAAGTTACGCTTGGTGGCCAGGGATGGACAAACAAATAGAGGCCTGGGTAGCTAGGTGCCAACGATGCCAGGAAACGAGGCCCAGCCCACCCACAGCACCCGTCCTAGAGTGGGAAACCCCAAGGGGACCTTGGTCTAGAATCCATATAGACTTCGCCGGGCCCACAAAAGGACACACCTTCCTCATAACAGTTGATGCTTACTCCAACTGGCTGGAGGTAAGCAACATGAAGACGACAACCACGGAGGCCGTGACCAAAGAACTCTGCAAACTCTTTGCAACACACGGCCTCCCAGACGTCGTCGTCTCCGACAACAGGCCCCAGTTCACCTCACTGGAATTCGAAAAATTCCTAGCGGAAAGGGGCATCCGCCACGCGCTGACAGCACCGGTGCACCCGGCAGCGAACGGTAGGGCGGAACGGATGGTCCAATTCACTAAAAAGACCATCCGGAAAATAGACCACGGGGAGATCCAAGAGAAAATCAACAGACTACTCTTCACCCAACACATAACCCCGAATACCACAACCAATAAAAGCCCAGCTGAACTACTAATGGGTAGAAAGCTAAGGTCCCCGCTCGACAGGTTACACCCTACATATAACCCGGAGAGGCCCCCAGACTCAAGCACCAAACACCGAACTTTCGCACCCGGGGACCCCGTATATGCAAAAAACCTGACGGGAGACCCTCTATGGATCCCAGCCGTCATCACCCAAGCTACAGGCCCACACTCGTACCGGCTACAAACAGCAGACGGACGAGCATGGAAACGCCACATCGACCAACTTAGGTCGAGAACTACAAACCAACAAACCGCCGACACACAAACAAATGAACCCAACCCCTGCAACGCAAGCCAAGGGGGGAGGGAATACCCAGGGGACCGAATCCAAAGAAAAATAAACCAGCAGTACTCACCGGAACGCAGCCATCACGACCCCTCGCCAGAAAGAAACAGCCAAGCCAGCTCGACCGACCCGGAAAGACCGAGCGGGAGCGGCGAAACCCGTAGCTCAACCAACCCGGAAGGCCCAGGAGGGAGCTACGGAGAAAGGACCGGCCCGATCAACCAGCCGGTTCCCACGACAGCAGCAAGAGCAACGGAGATCCCGACCGAACCGGCCGGGATCCAGCCTACAACTGAGTTGCGCAGGTCAAGTAGGACCAGACGGAGCCCCGCCTACCTACGTGACTACGCAACGTAAGGACTGAACCAAGAGGGGAGGGGTGTTCTGTCCTTCATTAACATACTCGAGATCCCCGCGCTTTGATTGGCCAAAGCGCGGGGCTCTCCGATTGGTCAGGCGAGCCGCGCCGATTGGCTCGCTAAGAATCTCCCACGATTGGTCCGTTCAGACCGCGGGAGATTCAAAGCGGTGCCATTGGCCGCGGCCGCCGCAGCGAAAGTAATAAAAGCCGCGGGCTTTTTTCCTTTCGCCAGTTCGGTTCCAGCAGATCAATAAAGAGCCTTGCACTAAGTCACCGACTCCTGGCATCATTTCGCGGACACAACACGGGGCATTTGAAACCACATGATTGCATGATATTGACATGAGTCTTAATGAAGAAATTGAAGAGTAATGATCTTAAACAGGACATTATTAAGTATACATTTACCTACAACCCAAAAGGCAACAGGACAAATCCATTCGAATTGATGGATATCCAGTGAATATTAACATATACAAAAATATACCTCTACCAACACTGTAGTTGTGGAAAACATCAAAATGTTCTATGGCAAACTGCAAGAGGTGCTAAACATAATATCAGAAAAAATTATGGCATTATCAATGGGCAAATGGAATGCAAAATTTAAAGAAATGAAGGAAAGTTCATTTATAGAAAATTTTTTGATTAGATAAATAACACAATGTGTGTAGTCTCAATTTTCCTCTGGCTCATTATGCAAGATTGGGATTTATATTTTGAATTGTCTCTGATGAAATAGTACCTTCATACATCATCACACTCTCTTTCAGTCTTCTTAATGATTGCAAAAGCAATTCCTTCTAAAAGAGATTCAATCGTTGCTTCTTTACCATACCATTTGTGGGCATTCCTTGCAGGCATTACCTTAAGAGTTTTATTATACCTTTTCTGTTCCCAAATAATTATTGTTGGGTGAGACCAGAACTTTGGTAAACACTATGACATCCTCAGAATTAATGAATGTGCACTAAAATTATCTTTTTCCTCCTGTCTTTTTTTCTGTATCAAAATTATCTTCTATTTTTGTTTTAATCATTCTCATTCAGTGTGGCAAAAGAAATAGTTTATAATTTTTTTTCTCCCAAGGAAAGTGAAATTGACAATATTGTCAGGGTTGTGATGACAGTTTCTGGCACTTACGTAGAGTGTAAGGTACTCAAGTGATATGCAAGTGTCATGTCTTTCACTGAATAGCTTTTTAAAAAGTTCATTCTCTATATTGTCCTTGTATACTTTTTGTTAACCTAATGTGTTTGTGGCCTGTCTGTAGCTTGTGCACAACCTGAGTGATCATAATATCAACCCCAATCCTTCATGCTATCATCCCACCTGTGAAAGATTTATTCCCATTCCTAATTCCTGACCTCTTGTGAATGAAAGCAACAGGAGATGGCTTTCATGCACAGCTGGAGCTGTAGGAAGTCTATTTAAGACAATGAGCACACTAGCATATTAAAAAGACTTAATGTAAGCTGTCTTAACTTATTAACAAGAGATTGATAATATCTGACAAATGACTGGAGATAAATTGTTAAGCAAAATGAAAATATGCCAGAAGCAGAAATGGAAAATTACAGCAAAAGCTTTTATGACTGCAGGAAAATTCAAAGCTAATTTGTCCATTCACCTAAAACTTCATTCTCACTGTTTCCTTTGACAGAATACTGCATCCATTACTGTTCTAATTGGATAACCACAGAGTGGGACACGTTGTAGACAGATAATATTTCTGAAGGGATAAGAATTGTGCATGTTGGACAATTTAATTTTTACTTTCACTTTTGCAGACTGATTTCCAAAGCCTCCATTGCTACTATTAACTATTAAGAAATCACCTGCTGCTAAAAACAAATGTTAAGATTTATTGTTGCTTTTAAACCTGGCTTACTCTAGTTACATTTGGTGGGTTCTTTTTGGTATTTTCTAAAGTATTTCTGTCCCTCAGCACTGTCCTATCTAAAGATGTCATCCAATCAGCTTAAAAGTAGCCAAGGATGGCAATTTAAAAAGTGGACATTGCTTATTTGAAGCCAGTCTTACAATGAAAATTACTTGTTCAGCTATAGGCATTCCCCTTAGGGGCACAAGGGCAGATATCACTGTATACTACATGATATCATCATGCACCATCATGGTGGTGTGTTTTGTGACATCATAAAACATGAAGTGTCATTGAAACCAGGACCTTAATGCAATCAGTCCTTGACCCCCAACCCCCCCCCCTTTTTTTTTCTCTTCTTTTAGATCATTACCTGAGTAGGCTGCTGAAAGTTCCAGTGTATACTATACATCCTTAACCAAGTGGTTTCCAGACCATGTGTATCCAAGAGGAAGTTGAAAGAAATAAGAAGTCAGTTGCAACTACATTATCTAACCAAAATGTAATGTGTAAAAAAAAAAATAGGTGGGATTTTGAATACATGGTTATGACTATCATCCTGACTTTTTTTTATCCCTTCTTGTAGACATCTTTCTTCCAGATATTTGATATTTTAAAAATGTCTATGGAGAGTCTCAATCATCCAGGTCATGGTTGTGCCAAAGGTACTTTTTTCCAAAAGACTTTCTTGGTTTTAATCTTTGAAAATGTTTTACTTCTCATCTGAGGAGCTTTTTTGATTCTTCGGTTCAATCAAAGAATCTTCTTGAATGAGATGCAAAATGTTTTCAAAATAAAACCAAGAAAGTCCTGTTGCTTTTTGGAAACAGCACCTTTGACACTTTATAGCTTCCAGACTCCTACTGTGTAGAGCCTACCATTCTGGGAATTGTGGTCCTCACACAGCAGGAATGAAATAGTTTGGGGGAAACTGTAAATTCAGGGAGAAAAATCCCATGATTCTGAATTAACTATTGCCTACAAAATGAAATCCATATACTTTGGCAACATTTGGGCTTATTTGGGTATTATTTTACTTTTGATTAATACTTAATATTTGTATCATAGCAATAGCACTAAGACTTATATATCACTTCACAGTGCTTGACAGCCCTCTGTAAGCAGTTTACAGAATCATAGCAATATTAATATCACACTAGTAATATTTCATGTTTGCATTATTTAATATTAATGCTATTCATTCTCCTCTTGAGTCACATGTAATTAATGTAAATAATAGTACAAACATTCTGTCAATCTAAAAATAAATTCCATTAAATTTAATGGCTCTCACTCCCAGCTAGGAACAGTGAGGTTTTTAACCGAAGACAACGTCATTCCTGAGAACTATATCTTATCTTTCACATTAATTAGCATGTTTTAAAAAACAGTCAAATATGTATCTAAAACATTGCTGTGGTATGTTTCGAAATGTGTATTTCAATAGATTTAAACTGCTGAAGATTTAATGCCAATACTGAGATAAGTGTGTTATTTAGTGGATAGTCAAGTCAGAGAAGCATAGATCAGATTTCTTCATGCAGACACTGGAAAAATCAGAATTTCTCAAGGTTCCTTAAATATGCATCCCATATGCATATTAATATTTTTTAACAAGATCTCTTTTTGCCAGAAAGATTACAATATTTCCCCTAGTGCACATTAGAAAGAAAACTAAGTTAAAGTCATTTCTGGCAAAATTAAATTGATTACAGCAATGTTGATCTGTAGTCAGTGTGCATCTTTAAAAGCCCCAGGGATATGTGAAAACTACCAAGGTAAGTGGTAGATTGACACTTATCACTGCATATATCTAGAAGTGTGCTAACAATGTGTGAAAACAATCTCGATTTAGCATAGCATGTGATTTTCATTTTCAGGATAAAATATGTTACTAACTCATGCAGCTCAGTTTCTGCAAACAAAGTTATCTAATTTGTGGGGGTGGGGATTAGAGTTTCAAATTAGTCTATTTAATCCTAAGCAAGGGTAACCTTGAGCCAGTTCTCTCCCTCAGCCCTAGGAAGGGGGCAATGGCAAACCATTTCCAAAATTTGCCAAGAAAACTGCAGGGATTTATCCAGCCAACACTGACTAGAAGGCATTTTTTAAAAATATATATCCTGAAATTAGCTAAACTTGTATAAATGCAACAACTAGGTCTTTAACTGGCATTATAGTAAGCATGTTGTGTGATCACATGAATTTTTATTTTGATTGAGGAAATGCTCCATTAGTTATCAAAGTTAAACTTGCTATCCAATGAAAAATTTCAAAATTCAAATGTTAAGAGATCAAAAACATTAAGGTGTTTCTTAGGAAAATATTCTTTTTGTAAGAAAATGAAATAATATTGTTAAATGCATATTGTTCTTAGTTATCAGGTTACTCTGCTTCAATGAACAGATTTCAATAAGAGCAGTAGAGTTCAACATCTTTAACTGTACATGTCTGCTTCTCTTTTATGAGTTATAAGTGTTGCTCATGGACAGCTGTGTAAATTTGATCACTAAAATTGCATGAATAAAGGTCCTGGCTTGAAAGGACAGAATAAAACTTTTCAAAAAGTTTTTTTTTCTACTCATAAATTAATATATTTTACTTACCAACACAAATGTGGAAGAAAGTTTTACCCAGAGAAATAAACTCTCACAATGATTTTTGCTTTGGATCACTTATCCCTTAAAGCTAGCGTGCTCCTCTACAATTATATTTTCTTGTTCCAGAAAATTCTGAAATTTCCATTATAGATATCTTGCATAGACTTTCCTGATTTTATTGAGGAGGCCGATTGGTCTATAATTAGCAGGATCACCCCTTTCCCATTTTTTGCATAAGGGAATAATGAGGGCAAGCAGCTGAACCACGGATGTCTATGTAGGTAAAGACTGATGTGAAAGCAGGAGCATCGAAGTTCAAATGGTTTTTAATGATCTCTGCAGTAATTAGGTTTCTGGGGACCTTTCCTGGACTTAATTGAGCAAGGTTTTGTTTTGTTTTTTTAAATTTTTAAACTTTTAAATTTGTCTATTTTTTAAAAGTTTTTAATTATTAATTTGCATCCCACCCTCCTTATGCTGGTCTATGACTATAATAAAGATTTTATTGATTGATTGACCAGTTTTCCGTAATTTAATATCCCAGCTGATCATTTAATCTTAAATACAAATGCTATATATACAGCTAATTCTGGTTTCCTTGAAAAGAAAAACTCTCAAAACTTAGTCAGCTTCTGGTTTGGATACATGGATACATCTGTGCAGTTTTCTTAGCCAGAACATGGAAGTGGTTTTCCCTTCTTTGGAATATTTTACTGACCTCCAATTTATTCTAAATGTTTTGATTTCCTGATAGCTCCTTAACCTTATCTGAACCATCTTTGCTTCCTTTTTTTCAAAATATGCTCAGCTCAGCTAGATGCCTCCATCTGCTGAGGCATTTTGGATTATTGAGTCTCTTCCAAGTTTTACTCCAATTTCCCTGTATTTAAAGATTTCTGAGGCTGTGTTTTCCATCAAAACCTCACAGTATATTTCCTTATTCTCTACAATAATCAGCACAACATTTCAAGCTCCCCTTAAATAAAATATTGCTATTTTCTTAACTGTGAGTTCAGTTCCATCAGCCATGAGTTTACCTTCATGTCTTTTTCCACCAATAATTCAATGTCTCTCACTGTCCCTTTTTTTTCATTTTTTTAAAATGGTCAACTTTAAGCCTCCTTGAAGGCTTGCAACATATAACTAAGATATCCTCAGTTGTCTTGAGCTCATTACACAACAACCAACTTTCCAATATTCATGGTTATGTTATGCTCCACTCAAAAGATACGAACAGAATATAAACATTGCATATCACAAACAAGCAAATAAAAGTAGTGTTTCTTTCTTCAGAAGACTCATCTATATTTCTCCACCTTGCCAATACAAAGGATGCATTGGAAAGATAAAAATGTAGCAGAAGAGAAACACCTTGAATAAATGTGTTTGAGAATGGTTGTCTGTTCCTGAAAGTCCTCCAGAATTGGGAAGAGAAGCCTGTATTTTAAGACATTCACTTTGGGACACTTTGGGTGTATGAACACAGCGCAGTATTTATGGGATTAGTTTATTTAAAATACTTCTGCCAGAGATCTGAGTGAACAAGGCCATTTTACTACCACAAGATCCACAAAGGATTAAATGCTAAAAACAAGCACTTTAAATAACCTTTTTATCCCCTTATCAGGTGGACATTTTCAACATTTAAAATACCCTGGAATTCATTGAAATGGAGTGGCTATGTGCTTGTGCAATGTTATGCTAGGAAAGAGAATTCAATACAAGTTCCTGAAATAATTTTTTTCATTGGCTGTTTGTACAATGTACATTATATGAAATTATAATTATATACAGCAAAGCATTTGTTTATTTATTTTATTTATTTTATCAAGCATGCATTTGATAATATATATATAAACATGATTATTAATACATGAGATAGATACGAATAAAATGGAACATTACGATAGGGATGGTAGGTACGTTGGTGCACTTATGCACGGCCCTTACAGACCTCTTAGGAATGGGGTGAGGTCAACAGTAGACAATCTGAGTTTAAAGTGTTTGGGGTTAGTAGAAGAAAGCACAGAATCAGGTAGAATATTCCAGGCATTGACCACTCTGTTGCTGAAGTCATTTTTCCTGCAATCGAGTTTTGTGCGGTTTACCTTGAGTTTGTATCTATTGTGTGCTCTTCTATTGTTGTGGTTGAAGCTGAAGTAGTCATTGATGGGTAATACATTGTAATGGATAATTTTATGTACTACGCATAGGTCAGGCTGAAGGTGGTGTAGTTCTAAGTAATCTAAGCCTAAAATTTCAAGTCTGGAGGCATAAGGTATTCTGTTGTGAGTAGAGGAGTGGAGGACTCTTCTCATGAAATATTTCTGGACTCTCTCAATTGTATGCAGGGCAGATTCCAGACAGATGAGCTGTATTCAAGAATTGGTCTAGCAAATGTTTTGTATGCTCTAGTTAGGAGTAGACTATTACTGGAGAAAAAGATTTCACATGATTAGGTTAACAACTCTTAATGGGTTTTTTGGCAATGTTGTTACAATGTGCTCCAGCACTTAGATCATCAGAGATAAGAACTCCAAGGTCCTTGATAGAATGAGGGTCGTCTACAAGGTCTTGTGCATCTAGCTTGTATTTTATTTTCTGATTTTTCTTGCCAATATGTAAGACAGAGCATTTGTTGAGATTTGAAGTTGCCACTTGTTTGACAGTATTCACAGTATTCTGACACATAGTCAAGGTTTTTGAAGTGTAGCAGCATTGTCTGTGGTGTTGAATAGTTTCTTGATTATGTGGTATTATGTGTAAACTATCCATTTTTTTTCTTTTTTTTACGAAATCATGGTTCACACAAACCCTGGATTGGAATTATATGGTGATTTAGGGATGTCTAATTCCTTCCTCATTGGTAGGCCTTTTTAAATACTAGCACATGGGTGTCAAACTCAGTTGTGTCACGTGATGTCATATT
Source organism: Hydrophis major (assembly GCA_033807585.1). NCBI lineage: Eukaryota > Metazoa > Chordata > Lepidosauria > Squamata > Elapidae > Hydrophis > Hydrophis major. Next base: position 139,794,362 of record CM066329.1, on the reverse strand, counting down.
AACACATATTGTGACATTTTTTGCTTTTGCAGAGCCGGGATGGGTATGGCCTGCACATGTTGCATCTGGCTCGTGGGCCACCAGTTTGACACCCCTGCTAGCAGTTAGACTTGATCTTGGATTTTATTCCAGTGGAGCAGAACCCTAAAAAACCTCCTAAGCAAGAATTTTCCATATCCTAACATGTACACCATTCATGGGTGACAATGAGCCATTTTTCCAAGCACATCTCAGATTTGTGTGCTTTAATTTTGGATTGTACTAGAAGCTCCCAGGACTTTAAAAAGCCAGGAACCACAATCTGCTCAAGAGGTTATTTGGGCATCAGAAAAAAAATAAAAATGGCAGCTTCATGTTCCAAGCTGCTACATTGTGTCTACTATTGACCTCACCCCTTTCCTAAGAGGTCTGTAGGGGGCGTGCATAAGCACACCAAAATGTGCCTACCGTCCCTGTCCTATTGTTTCTTTTTTTTCTTATTCATGTCCATTTCATGTATTTGTAACCATGTTTATACTTATACCTGTTATCTAATAATTGTTTGACAAAATAAATAAATAAAAACTGTTACATATTCCTTCATGGCAGGGGAGCAATGGTGGGGACAAATTTGGATTTAAAAAAAAGAGTATTTTCTTTGGTTCAGTTTTATATTTGATTTTTACATAGTAGCTCTTTATCTATGCATGAAGCTCTTTTAGTTTGTTTGTTGCTATGGCGGTTAATAAAGAAGCATGCAGTTCATTACTCTCCGCTCATTTTCATAAATTTCTTTTTGTCAACATGCCATTAGGATCATCAGAAAATGATCAAATGCATGAATAGCCAGGAATATGTGATAGCTCCATTTATGTAAAGGTGATTATATATCTTCTACATGCCACAGATATATGAATGAGAGTTCTATTATACTTCAACCCATCTTTAGATACATGCTGGAATCTGAAGCATATATCTAACAGCACAGTGGTGGATTATAAAAAGAATGCAAGCTCACTGCAGAAAAGCTGGATTCATTATTTTCTACAAAACACCCTAAAGGTGAAGGATATTTTAGGATGAAATTATACAGATAACACAGACTGCAGTGCAATTAGTTTTACTCAGACATAAGCAATAGTGTTGTTTAGACTCAATGAAGTTTCCTTTCAGAGAGTTTAATAGATTACTCCAAAAGGAAAATATTTAATGAATCCTGGGTGTTTAATCATCATTGGATCTCTTTTGCCTTATCTATCCTGAGAAAACCTCATTTTGGAAGACACCTTTTCTTTTTTGCTCTCTGTTTTAAAATTTCTTCATATAACCCTTTATGTTCTTTAGTCAACTCCTACATCTTCTAGTTCTTTTCCATATTTTTAAAATCTTCCTGCACTTCCCTGTAAGCTTCTGTACTGATAATATTCACATTACAACAGTATCTTCAGAAGGATCAAAATAAGCAAGTTGATAGATGTGGCATTTTTATCCAGAGACATCAACACATGTGCAAAAGGGGTGGGGCTCCTGTAAGAATCATCTTAATTCTTTTGACTTCATCCCCTCTGCACAGATGCCACTGTCACTCTCTGTTCCTTCATATATACACTATAGATCAGAGGTGCCACACTCGTGATCTGTGGGCCAGATGCATCACATGCTGGCCCTGCCCCAATTTAGTGAAGGGGAAACCTGATACATCACATGATCCCACCATGACAGTGTGAGTCTGACACCCTGCTATAGATGATTCCACTCAGATATTGGTAACCTCTAGAACAGGGGTAGCCTTGGTTAGTCCATGGATGGAAATACCAGAGCTATTATATTATATGGCATACACTGAGAAATTGGAAACATTCTTATTTTTGTCATGAAAACTTCACAGACATGTCATCAAGAATCAAGCTCAACTCAAGGAAAACTGGGTTTTACTTTCCAAGAGCCAGGCTAAAAAAGAAGAGAAAGACCATATATGCCATTCCGCTCCTGAGGTTTTGACTGATTATTTCTTTAGCCCTATGATGTTGGCTCATACATATGCCAAAGCTCTACTCTTGCTACAAAGAATGAAAGGCAAATAACATCAGGATGGGCAGGGAACGCTTTAAGCAAGTGGAGATGACATAGAAAATCTAAGTAGTTCTACTGTTAACTTGCATAGATTTTTGTGAATAACAAACATTCCTTGATTTTTTTTTGTTCTGGAAAGTTCTTTGTGACTCAGTAAATTGGGTTTATATGTGAAGGATTAAATAAGATCAAAAGAAGAGAGATTAGGAAATGGAGGTGGGATCATCAGTTTAATCACAAACATCAGATATTTGTTAAATAGAAATAAGGCTTATTTTCTTTAGCAGGATTTTGCATTCTGGCTAAATAGTAAAACTTTGCCAGGTTTAGGCTTACAGACCACAATAGAAGAAAAGACCTGACCTAATTGTAGCATGGTGAATAAATAAATAGACTTGAGATAAATAAATATGTCATTTTCTGTAACAACAACTTTTCCAGGAATGGTAGATTTGTATATCTGCAGAGATATTGAATTGTTTAGCAATTTAAAGATAAAAATTATTGATGAGTATTCATGTGGAAGCTTGTAAAAGAGATATGGAAAGGAATATGAGTGCAAGCTCTTTAAATATTCTTTAAATTATTCTTTAAATAAATATTTAATTGTTTTCCTGTTCTTGCCTTGTTGGAGGAATTCAGAGGAAATTCATTTTTTTCTGTACAAAATAAACTGATAGAACTGAAAGTGGGAAATTCCTCCACCCAGCCCAGTTACCTTCCCAACCATATGTTAAAAATGCATTTCCTTAGGAAAATTATTTGCAAAACATATACATCATTAAAATTTTGTGAAAACATATCAATTCAATATGACTTTTAAAAATTATTCTCAGTATGCTAGTATGCAGCAACCATCTGTCTGATTTTTGTTGCTTATTTTCAGTTTTGCTGTGTGCTGCCTCAGCAGCTTATAGCAGAAAAGATGATGGGATATAAATACTAATAATAAAGAAACGTGAGATGAGAAATTCATTCAGAGATGCACTATTGTTTTTGTGTGGAATTTTAAAAAAGATTTGAAACCTGCTGCAGAAAAAGATCAAAGTGAAAAATATTGGACAGATCTGTCCATTTCTAGTTGTAGCTAACATTCAACATTTTTCAAATGCTTTTGCCTTCATTTTATGATAAAATGAAATGATATATGTGCAAAAGAAAAGATGATAATAATTCTAGTCCAATATTCCCTTCCAAGATTATGTTATCACATTGACATGATTGAGTTATCCTTCTGACCACTATGGTCTATTGACTAAAATTCAATATTCAGAAATAATCTCTGAAAAATACTTGCAGTTCCTATCAGCCCATGACCAAGGGATTGTTTTTTCGTATATTTCAGAAGAATGAATGGCACACTTCTATCTTTTCCTTAATTTTTGTCACTGAATAAACATTCAGTTCCATAGTTCTTCAGGAAATCTGCAGTCAACTCAATTATAAGAAGAGCAACAAAGATGATTAGGGGACTGGAGGCTAAAGTATAGAAAGAATGGTGGCTAGAATTGGGATTGTCTAGTTTACCCTGAAAAGAAGGACTAAGGGTGACATGATAGCAGCATTCCAATATCTCAGGGGTTGCCACAAAGAAGAGGGAGTCAAGCTATTCTCCAAGGCACCTGAGGGCAGGGCAAGAAACAATGGATAGAAACTAATCAAGGAGAGAAGCAACTTAGAAGAGATTGAAATTTCCTGACAGTTAGAACAATTAATCAGTGTAATAACTTCCCTCCAGAAGTTGTGAATGCTCCAACACTGGAATTTTTAAAGAAAAGATTGCACAACATTTGTCTGAAATGGTGTGTTTCCTGCTTAAGCAGGAGGTTGGGCTAGAAGTCCTCCAAGGTCCTTCCCAACTCTGTTATTCTATTCTACATACAGTTTAGTTTGGTGCTGTCTGATTGCCTGGAGATTGTAAGGGTCTGAATGGGGATGAATCAACTTCAGCTCAACCCTGGCAAGACAGAAAGGCTTGGGGGTTTTGCAGTCTCCCAGTGCTGATGACTTGTCATCTTTGACGCTGCATGGGATTACACTCCCCACAATTGAGCTTGTGTGTAACTTGGAGGTCCTCTTGGACTTATGGCTCCTTGACAAGCAGATGGCAGTGGTGGCTGGGATGGGCATTGTACAGATCTGTCTTGTGTACTAATTGCACATTTTTCTGGATCAGGAAGCCTTGCTTTTTAATTAACTGATTGATTGATTTTATTGTTATTGTGAGCTGCCCACAGTTTCCTAAAATGGATGGCCATATAAATAAATAAATAACAAATCGCCAATAACCATGCTTGGAAAATTGATATACATATTTCTGCTCAAGAGAATTTGTATCATTACCTTATTCTAAAAGAAACAACATTATCCATTTTTTAAAACGTTTTTTATTTTAGTTTCTATTTCATTTTGTTTCACACATCATTTTTTTCTCCTTTTAACTTGGGATAAAAATGTATTTTCAGCAACAAGATGGAGTTACTTTCCCAATTTTAAAATCACTAATTTCTGTAATCTCTCATGGTGATAAGGAATGTTAGTGCCAATTGCAATGTCCAATATGTTTTCTTTTGATAAGTTATCCAATCCATCCATCCCTCCATCTTTATTCTGTCATAGACCAGCAGATAAAACACAATTAATTAGGATAAAAAAGGAAAAATATTTTTTTTCTAAAATATCTAAAAAGGATTAGAAGAAATACTACAGCTTAATGTACAAACTATAGAACAGCCCATGGCTGTGGTCAAGGAAATAAAATCAGACTAATCTATAAATAAAAACTTTAGATAAAATAAATCAGAACAACCAGAATATCTATTAAAGAATGGAAATCATTCCTGGTGAGCACCTGCATAGAAAGGGCAATAGAGAACAACATGTTTCATCATTTCAATTATTCCCTCACTACATGGACAGCCTCTGTTCAAAGGGAAGCTTTTGACATATTCTTTCAGAAGTAACTATTAGCAGGGTGATACATTACCCATGAAGTACATCGGTCTTGGGTAAGTGTATGAATGGAAAAGATAAACAAATGCATGAACTGTGAAAAATCACTTCAGAAATTATAATCCAGTAGTTAATGTACTGATCACTGAGTATTCCAGTTAACAAACTGATCTGAGTACCTCATCCTGTATTCAAAAGAATTTGCATGAATATGTACTAATTGCTTTATTTTTTAAAAAATATTAGATATCCTTACATTGCAAGGTAATACAAATAAAGCCTTGATATCCCCTCTAAGCCAGCAAAAATCAGTACAATTACTTTTGTTCTATAACCAAATTTAGGAATGATAACAATAATTTCTTATGAAGAAATCCATACTGCTCATTGTTACTAAGAATGAATGGTCTAAGCCAATCAGTAATATCAGGACATAGTGCAATCAAAAAAGGTGCAGTGATCCTTCTGATAGTATGTGATACACACATATTTTAAGCATAAGGATGCTGACACATCTCTTCCTATCTCATCTAGATTCTGAACTGAATCTGACTAAAATACTAAATTGTTTTCCCTGATGACTAAGAAGATAATGACAATCAAATAGAGAGAATTAGCTGAATGATGAGAATTTTACCATGTGTTTTGACAGTGATAGATGTAAGCTATTTTGTTTTTCAAAATCAAAGGAACCACACAATAAAACAGTATTACTTCCCAACTTTACTCTTTTATATAAATTTAGATGAGATGCATTCTCATGGTAGAATGTCTACCATTCTTCTTATTAAAAGTTGCCACAGCAAAGTAGGAGTTATGCTTATTGGTGTATATTTATGTACCTTATATTGTATAACCTAAATCAGGTTAAACTCTTCCCTTTGACTTTAATCAAAATTATGTTATACTCTAGAACCAGGCCAAGGAAGTGATAACTTAAAAGTGTTTAAAAAAAATAAAAAAAAAACTAATTTAATTGAGAGATGTGCTTATAACACATTCCACAAACTTTGCTTAAACTGATGAAATCTGAATCAATTGTGGCAGACAATTGTAGGACTGGGGGCTATCAGATATAATGTGTTAAAAATTGATGCAGTTAATAAGATGTGATTAGGAAAGGAATCAGAAATAGAAAAGTCAGTACTATAATGACTATATAAAATGATATGATGTAAACATGTAAAGTGATATGATGTAGTAGTGTATCTCAAAAACATGGTTGAAAAAACTAACTGCAGCCCTGAGAAAAGGTTTGGACAATTTCTGGTTTAGCAATTGAGGTAAAATGATAGGTACCTAGATTAGATCTAGAGTGAAGAAAGCAGATATAATATTTACCCCTTTCTCCTTCTCTCTCTGTCTTAATTCTAGAGCTTGGGGCATTTCAGAAATGGTGGAAGGTTCAAGACAGATTAAAATTAAGAAAGTCTCCTCAACGTTGAAATAAACTCTTGAATTAAACAAGATGTAGACTGCTATCTTGTACAGGTTTGAAAGAGGATTAAATAAATTCATGAAGGAGGAGATCATTCTCAACAGATTCAGTCTTGATGACTATATATTACCTCCAGTATCAGAGTTAGCAACACTTTCAGGTCTTAGGGAAGAATATTATAAGGATGCTATTCTCACTCATGTGCAACTAACTTCCTTTTTCCCTTTGGTATTCCACTATGAGAAAAGAATTCTAAACTAAAGAAACTTTTGATCAGGTTTAAAACAGTTTTCTTTTTAAAAGACCATGTTTCTTGCAGCTGTCTTTTTCCAAAATGTTTCTTCTTTGAAAATCAGCTTGGGGAATTGAAACCTCTGCCCAATCATAGGTTCACACCAGCTGGTGTACAGCTAGGCTAGCACATTACTTAATTTTAACAATGAATAATTTGTCAGTTTCTAAGGGCTAGAAATTCATCCCATCAGCTTAAATTATCTGTTTTCCTGATAAACTAAGTAAGCCATAATGGAATTTCAGCAGCTCCTCATCCTGCCTTAAAGAAGAGGGTTCAAAGCAGGGTTCAAAGCTTGAGCTTTCCATGCTGGTAGGAGTTCAGCATAATGCAGACTGGCAAAGAGTTAATGCCCCAGGGCAGAATGGCAATTGTACCAATCTTTTATGAAGCTTATCCCTACTCCTATTTAACAGACAATATCAGGTTTTTTTGGTCAATGAGTTATTAAGCTCTTTCTGTCTTGGACTGTGGTGAGAAAGAAGGGAAATAATGATAAAGCAAAAAGTAGAGAATACAAAGAGCAGGGATTTATGTATTTAGTTAGGAAATAGCATTTATTTATTTTAAAAAAATTACAAGCCACCCAACACCAAAGTGACTCTGGACAGTTTACATAAAAAAGCAACCAATATGGAGACATCCCCATGTGGCATTTGGAAAAGACTGAGCTGAAGTCTTCACTCCAGTCCATGTTTCTAGTGGGAACATGGACCATTCCTATTGGCTGATGCCGTTTGACAGCCGGCTATAAAAGGGAGCTGTCAAACGGCATCAGCTGTTGTCTGCCGGCTGGCTACCTTGTTAGCGTGGCAGCCGTGGCAACCCTTTATTACTACAACAAAGTAAAAGCTGAAGTTTGCTCTGTGTTTGCTTCAGGTTATTCAGCCGCTCCACAACACCCCATGTGTCCAGGCAAACACACTCCCTGAAACAGGAAATATAATCAACAAGGCTCCACAATCTCTAGTGGAATGTTGCACACAACCAGGAAGTTTGCAGCTTTCTTGTCTCCCGATGGTTTGGGCAAATCCTAAAGAATGGAAAACCCTTTCAATGGAGCTTTTACAAAACAGGAAATGTTGACAGCCATGGAGACAGAATGATTGAGAAATATATGCCAGAATAAGAGCATAATTTACAAATAAAGGCAAATGCATATATGTTCCAGGATAATGTTGCAGGATGCAATCTGGGTTGGTCACTGAGACCAGAAGTTTAGTCCTCTGAGCTTTCGGACTTGTGCTAGAGTTCTGAGGATGAAAGTTCAGAATATTAAACCTCTAGTCCCAGTGATCGACCTAGATTGGATTCTGCAAAAGCATAACTTCTTCCCTTTTCTTGTAACAATAAACCAAACATGAGAACATAAGCACAAAAATGTTAAAGGACCTTAAGAATAAGGAAGAAAAACAGCAGAAACATGGGGGGAAAACAGTAGGTATAATAATTTATCTTAATGTCTTTGAATGTATCAAGGCAGAAATAAATGTGGCATTTCAGCTAAATTCTGCATTTTCAAATTTGGGGTTTGAGTTTGTGTTACATTACTTCTGTGAGGGAAATGTTAGTAGGACAAATTAGCTGGGATAAATCAGGCTCCATAAATCATCATAAAAAAGGCAATTGTAGTATCATTCAGCAGACAGATTCCAGAAGAACTAGAGGTAGTCCTCACTGAATGACTTTAATTGGGAGGGGCAACTCCATCACTAAATGACACGGTTGTTAAGCAAGACTCGCATTAGCAATTTTACTGCTAAAATTGACTGTGCTTGTCAAAAGCTGACTTGCAAATGAGGATCACATGACTTTGAGATTTCACAATAGTTTTTTTTATTTTTTTTATTTGTTTATCAAACATGTACAAGATAACAAGTATAGGTATGAACATAAACATGAACAAAGGAAGTAAATACAGATAAATTTATGTGTGTGCTGGTTGCGAAGCACCCAGATTATGACAACATGACCATGGGGGTGCTGTAAACTGGTCATTAAGTTACTTTTCAGTGTTAAGATGGATAGCCAATAAATTTTATAAGTAAATTGTTATAGACTTGGACATGGGTTGGAGTAAATGGAGACAGTCTTGAATGTGAACTTTCAGCTCTTTATTGCATAGTGACTTCTCAACACAATAACAGTGAACTCTGCCTTATATAGGCAACACTTGTGAGATTTGTCCAATAGCAAACTATGAACGCTAGCTCTTTAAACCAATAATAATCCTCTGTTAAGGGCCAATCGGATTCCTCAGAACTAACCAATCCGATCTGGCCGCCTAACAGCCAATCAGAAGTGCAGGGCCAGAACCCTGCACTTTACCTCAAGCTGATACTTTATTAACTATGGTACATACATAACACCCCTTCCCTCTGGCTTCTTAAATTACGGTGTAGTTATATAGTCCTTTAAATAGGACGGTTGTCTTTTGAGTCTTTCGGATTTTCGTTGGACTGGTTGATTGCAATCCTGTTGAGGTGGATTGTTGTTTGGCAGTGGATCTGCTTCTTGCTCAGGTGCAAATTCTTGCGGTGCAAACAATTCTCCTTCCTGCTCCATTTCCTGAGTTTCACTTATTCGTCGCTCCCTTCGAGCAGGTTCCCTGGAACGTCATCTTCTTCTGTACCTCCCCCCCCCTCGGTTTGGTCATGGGGGAGTTGTTGACTGGTTTTTGTGAGTCGTGACCGTAATTGGTCGATATGCCGTTTCCACAGTCTATTGTCACAGCATTTCACTATGTAGGATTTGGGGCCGGTCACTCGCACTACCGTTGCCTCTATCCATAACGGATCGCCTGAAAAGTTTCGTGCGTAAACGCGGTCTCCTACCTGGAAAGTGCGACAGCGGCCACTGGATCCTATTGGCTTTTCCGGTTCGTAAGCAGGGTGCAACCGGTCGAGGTGGGAATGGAGTTTTCGTCCCATCAGTAGTTCAGCGGGAGTTCTGCCGGTGATGCTATGTGGAGTTATGTGTTGCAAAAAGAGAATTTGGTTGACTTTGTCATCGATATTGTCATAGTCCATTTTTTGCAAAGTCTTTTTAACAAATTGGACCATGCGTTCCGCTCGGCCATTGGTCGCAGGGTGCGCAGGCGAGGTGAGCGCATGGCGGATGCCGCGGTCAGCGAGGTACTGCTGAAACATTAATGCCATGAACTGTGGCCCGTTATCGGACACTAGGACGTCAGGCAATCCGTGGGTTGCAAAGAGTCTATTTAGGATCTTAATCACTGCCTCGGAAGTTGTGGCCATCATACGATGAATTTCTAACTAATTGGAGTATGCGTCGACTGTCAGCAGGAAGGTATATCCTTTGGTTGGCCCAGTGAAATCCCGGTGGATTCTGGACCAGGGTCCACGTGGCGTCTCCCATTCAGTAGGCATGGCTTTTGGTGGGGCGTTGCTGGCTTGTTGGCAATTGGTACACGCTTTGACCCACTGCTCGATTTGCCGGTCCATGCCCGGCCACCATGCGTAGCTTCGTGCAAGCGCTTTCATCCGCACGATGCCGGGGTGGCCCTCATGCAGAATTTGTAGCAGCGTCTTCCGGAGTCATTCTGGGACAACGACTCTATCGCCCCAGATGACACAGCCTTTTTGGGAAAAAAGTTCAGTCTGTCTTGCTTTAAACGGCGCGAAGTCATCTGGGACTTGGTCCAATGGCCATCCGTGTTCTACCCAGCCTAGGACTCGAGCTAGGGTGTGGTCTCATTTGGTTTCTCTCGCGATGTCTCAGGCGGTCATAGGCGGCGAGTTGAGTGTTTCGATCTGCAACGTGGTTGCCGTTGGTGCCGGATTGTCGAGAGTCTCTGGAAGCGGTGCTCGGCTTAATGCGTCGGCGTGGGGAATGGCTTTCCCCAGCCGATATTGCAGGCGATAATTATAAGCAGCTTGGAATTCTGACCATCGGGTCATTCTAGGGGATAATATGTAGGGGGTTGGCTTGTCCCCGGCTATTATCCCTAGCAACGGTTTGTGGTCAGTTATAATGGTGAATGTCCTTCCATATACATATTCATGAAATTTCTTTACAGCTGAAACGATTGCGAGAGCTTCTTTATCAATTTGTCCATAGTTCCGCTCTGCATGTGAGAGAGTCTTCGAAAAGTATGCAACAGGGGCTTCATTCCCATTTGGCAGTACATGACTCAAAATGGCACCCACCCCGAAGGGTGAGTCATTGCAGGTTATAACTAATGGCAAAGTCTCGTTATACTGCATAAGTACAGAGTCAGATGTGAGCAATTTTTTAACATTCCGGAACGCTTGTTCTTCCCAGTAACCCCAGACCCACAATGCTTTTTTATCTAATAACTGGTGTAATGGTTCGGCAACAGTCACCTTGTGCAGTAAAAATACATTATAGAAATTAATGAGGCCTAAGAATGCCTGGAGATTGGCCTTGTTACATGGCCTGGGAGCATTTTTTATCACCTTTAATTTACTTTCGGTAGGGTGAATGCCCTGGCTATCAATCCGATACCCTAGAAACTCAACATTATCAGTATATAGGTGACATTTATTTAAGTCCTGCCTCTTGGAATTTTTTAAGAACACATTTCAAACGATCCTGAAAAATTTTTTTGGTAGGGGCTGCAATTAATACATCATCAAAATACGGAACCACGCCCTTGATTCCCTGTAACAACCTTTCCATGAGGCTTTGAAATATCCCCGGGGCTACATTAACCCCAAATTGCAATCGAGTACATTTAAAAGCACCTCTGTGCGTTACAATTGTTTGGGCTTGGGCCGTCTTTTCATCCACTGGTAATTGTTGATAAGCTTGAGCTAAATCTAATTTAGCGAAAACCTTTCCGCCCCCCAAGGAATGGAGGAGGTGCTGCACCACCGGAACTGGATACGCATTCTGCTGTAGGGCATGGTTTAAAGTAGCCCAGTAGTCCCCACAAATTCGGATTGACCCGTCTGGCTTAATGGGTGTTACAATAGGGGTTTCCCATGGAGAGTGATCGATGGGCTTCAACACCGCTTGAGCAATTAGCTTGTCGAGTTGTTCATCAATCTTCGCTTTAAGAGCGAATGGAACTCGACGGGGCTTCAAGCGAATTGGGGCTACTTTTGGATCTAGACTAAATGAGATTGGGGTCCCTTTATACTCGCCTAAATGGTCTGCGAAGACATCGCTGAACTCAGAAATAAGGTCTTCCTCCCACTCACAACCACCGACTCGGTTCACGCCGGCCACTTTGATGATGCGTGGCATAAACCATTGGAGGCCTAATAGTCTAGGCCTATCTCTATCGATGATCGTTAGCGGTAAGTACGCTTTATGCTTTTTGAAGGAGACTCGGACTCGGCAGGACCCGACCACGGGGATTCGATTCCCTTGGTAGTCCTTGAGGATGAGGCGTTGAAATTGGAGGTCCTGGTGTTGGATTGTGGGGATAAGTTGCTTGAGTGTCTTCCACGACACCATCGAGAGGGACGATCCTGAGTCAACCTCCATGTGGCAAGGCTGGGTCTCGATGGCTACCATGACTCAAATTTTCTTAGTGTCCAAAACTGAGGCATGACCTATAGTGATAGTATGGTGAGCCTCTTCTTTTTACAAAGCTCGATTTCTGTAGGAGTGGTTTACTGGCTCTCGCCTTACAGGACGGTTTCCTGTCGATTGGTGATAGTTGGCCCCTTTTGAGGCCTGGCTGGGTCCTGGTAAGCTGCGGCAGACCCGGCCGATGTGGCCTCATTTCCCGCACTCATGGCAGAGTGCGTCGTGGAATTTGCAGTCGGCCCTGGCATGGTTTGCTCCACAGCCAGCGCAAGGGCATAAGGGCTTCGGGTGAGGGTCCCGGTCGGACCGCAGTCGATGGACCCCTTCTTCATCGCTGTCTGACGACAAAGAAAGGTCCTCGTGGTGCATTGTTAAGAGCTGCCCTTCTGAGTTGGGTAAGATTTCGCTGGTCGGTTGTGTTGCCGGAGTGCGGCTTCGCCTTAATTGTGCAGCCGACTTTTTGGTCGCCTCTGCAGCCATGGCTTCGGCGATGGCGTCAGCAAGGCTGATGTCGCCTTTCGCCATCAGCTTGCTTTGCATGCCTATTGCATCTAATCCTAGAATTACTCGATCTCTTAGTGCTTCTTCTAAATCGGTGAACCCGCAGAGGCCCCCTAAATTTTGGAGGTCCGCCACGAAGTCGGCCACGCTTTCTCCTTTTCGCTGGTTTCTCTGATAAAACTCGTGGCGTCTCATGAGTGTAGGCACGGTTGGCGTGTAATGGTCTCTCAGGATGGGTTCGAGGTCGTCCCAGCTCATGGCTTTCACTTCTCGAGGTTTGGTGAGTGCTTTAGCCATTTTAAATACAGCTGGGCCGCAGTGCATCAGGAACAGTGCCCGCTTCTTTGCTGGTGTGGCGTCCTTCAAATTATTCGTCTCAAGAAACATTTGGAAGCGATCCATGTTGGATTCCCAATCCTCTTGGTTTGGATCGAACGGAGCGGGTGGTACGATGGCGCCGGACATGGTTCCGTTGTTGGCGTCGCCTTATCACGTGCTCGGTATTGCTTCCTGGCTTCTTAGGTTCAGATGTCTCCAAATCCCACCCTCGTCACCAGTGTTATAGACTTGGACATGGGTTGGAGTAAATGGAGACAGTCTTGAATGTGAACTTTCAGCTCTTTATTGCATAGTGACTTCTCAACACAATAACAGTGAACTCTGCCTTATATAGGCAGCCCTTGTGAGATTTGTCCAATAGCAAGCTATGAACGCTAGCTTTTTAAACCAATAATAATCCTCTGTTAAGGGCCAATCGGATTCCTCAGGACTAACCAATCCGATCTGGCCGCCTAACAGCAAATCAGAAGTGCAGGGCCAGAACCCTGCACTTTACCTCAAGCTCACACTTTATTAACTATGGTACATACATAACACCAATAAATAAATAAGTCATAGGAAGTGGGTCCTGAGAAGGAAATGGCATGAACTGCTAATTCAGAAGATAATACAGAGAATCCAGTAAATTGTTGTAAAGCGTGCAAACCAACATCCTCATTTCCTCTGTTAGATGAGGAAAGCACATCTTTCTCCTCCTATCCTGGGCACTTTTTACACAGGCACGAATGAGTGTATTTTAACAAACTGCATCACTGTTTGATTTTGCAACTGCAATGCCTCAGAGAGAAAGTCCATTCAGATAGTGATAAGGACAGCCAAGAAGATTATAGGCAGCTCGCTTCCTAATATTTAGGATACTGCTATCTAAGCTATGTGCTTAGAGCTCAAAACATTCTTAGAGACCCCACACACCTACTTCACGGCCTGTTTCTGTTGCTCACTTCTGGAAGGAGATTTTGAAGTATTTCTAGCAGAACTACCAGATTCTGTAACTGCTTTATTCCCTATTGGTAAACTCAGAAGATTCATTTCTCTTGCCATGTACATGTATATCTCCAAAGCTAACTGTGCTGTTTCTCCATGTCATACAATATATGTGGGTACATGCACAATTATTTATTTATTTATTTTGTCATGTTTATGTAGTGTATATTTGAGAGCTGTTTGCAATGAAATATCATTTTAATGTATATTCTAAGTCTAAAATGTGGCAATCTTATTGTTTTGTTTACTTTTAAGTTTGTGTCCTGGTGAACTATAATGCAATACCTCAAGTATTATTCATCTAGCATATATTAACCCAAATCTGAATTTTTTAAAGAACATTATTTTGATAGAAAATGAAGATGCTAAAAAATAATCCATTGACTTTAATTTGCAGTCATTTTCTGCCTCCTGACATGATCCACGTGTATGGACTTGGACCAGAATTCTCAACAGTGGCTCCATTGCCTGGGGAATTGTGGGAGATGAATCTGTAGAACTGAATGGTATCCAGACTGGTATATTTAACATGCCCAGTTCCATTCCATTAGCATATAAGGTATATACTCATATTTAAAAACAAGTCAGAGTCTTTGACAGATTAGCTAATTAAAACTCAATTTTGAAGAACTTCTTTTTCCAAATTAATATTCTTTCAGGAAGGAGAATTGTAGAAAGAACTTATCAGAAAAAAATTGTTTTCCATACCTTTGCCATCTTTCAATTACTATTTATTTTGAAATATTTGTCCTTTCATGTTAGCTTTCATTCTCTTACGAGTGAATCAAATTACAGCAGTGTGAGTTGAATTTCCACATGGTATCATCACAAGTGATCTAAAACATGTTCCCAGCATTGCAAAGGCATCCTTTGAACATGCACAATATATTTGATGATCACTATATAATCATTTTTGCTTTTCAAGTAACTCAAGTACTTCTGTTTGATCTTCCAGTATCTTACCACAGGAAAAAGAGAAGTCCCTCTGTCTGTTTCAGTACTACAAAAAGTAAAATATTACTGTCCCTCCCAATCTAGCAGATGAACCATAATTTGTCAAAATCCTATTTTCCCCCTCCTTTGTCCTTGAAAGATTCTACTTTTCTCTTTCCCAAATATATTTCTTAATTTAAAAATAAAAGTTAGAAACAGGTTCATATAGCATATTGTCTAATTTATTGTCTAATTTCATATTGTCTAATTTAGCTTATTGGAAAGCACCATCATTGCCAATATAAAAACATAACTGAGGGATGAGAGGAGAGGGGAAAGGATACTCCAAATAGAAGAAAAAGAATGATCTTTTCCATATTCTATAGTCATGCATCTTTAGTATTTTGCATCTTCAGCAGCATAAGATAATATGTAAAGTACTTTTTCTACTTTCCATTAAAATATTTGGTTACTTTTCAGTCTCAGCTAAAACCAACAATTGATTCTCCTAACGCATCAGATTACTCTATTTGACACAGTATTCATTCACATCTCCATTTTATTTTTGGCACTATGTTTCTTGTGATGGGACTAAGTGCTGCTTGACTATTATCAGCCCAACAGTAGACATCTAGACAAAAGTACATGTGAGTAATTGTGCCAGTTTCAATTTCACTCAATTTTAATTCATTCCATTCCATTCCATTTCTAGTCCAACTTGCCATTAACATTTTTTAAAAAGGAAAGATGCTCACAAAACTGCAGATATTTGTGACATGCATTTCATATAATGCATACATACATTCTAAATTATAATGGAAAGTATTTTTGCATATACATTTTACAAGTAGGCATAGGTAAGTGTGCACTTTTCTCTAATGCACGTCTTTTGGCATTTGTTTTACCTAATGTAATAAATTAAAAGGTTTCTTTCACATATTGAAAGGTTAATTAGGTAAGCTTACCTTAACCAAGATCCATATATTGACAGAAGCCCTGTCAGGTTTATACGGAATCAAATAATTGTTTACTCCAGTAAAAGACAGTGAAATGATTGTATATTTAGTTATGCTGTACCTCACTAATTTATCTTTGAATTATGCTAGCAGTAGGTAGTATGTTCCTCCTCCAGATATTAATGAACTGCTATTCTCAGCAGATCCAGTTAAGTAGAAGGCTACTGGCAATTACAGTTTAGCTCCATCTGGAGCACCATCTGTTGCTTATTCTTCCCGTGGACTACACAAACCCACCTGTAATTAGGGACAGACAAGCCAAATCACCTGGAATTCATTCCATCCTCTTTCCTCATTCTTGAGAATGAGGAAGAAGTGTTAATTCAAAAGTATACATATTTACATTTTATTTTACATACACACATGTAAACCAGGTGATTTGCTCCTCTGACCATGTAAAGCAGGGGTGTCAAACTCAAGGCCTGAGGGCTGGATCCAGCCCACAGGATGCTTAGATCTGGCCTGCGGTGCTGCCCTGGAAACAGTGAAGGACCAGCCTACGGTGCCTCTGACAATGAAAATTGACCTCAGGGAGGCCACGTATGGCCCACCCAAGTTTCATTTTTGGCTGTGATGGTCTCCTACAGCTCTCTGCCATCGAAAGTGGAGGCCCAGGGAGGCTGCATGCTCTGTTTTTGATAGCAGAGAGCTGCAGAAGGCTATCACAGCAGAAAACGGAGCCTCATCAAGGGACATCGAGCTGGCTATGCCCACCCTGGCCACTCCCTTAACCACCACCACCACTCCTGAGATCAAACATACCCCTGATGTGGCTCTCATTGAAATAAAATTTGACACCCCCGATGTAGAGTTACATGGTCAGAGGAGCAATTTCACAGTATAACTGACACAGCGCAAAAAAATAATAATTGTGTCTTCTATCTCTAGCAGAGTTGTCCTAAATATCCTTATCTAAATATGATGTTTTTCTAAAGGAAGAAAAAGCAATTTAACTCTAGCAGATAATAAAATACTTTCAATTAACTTTAAGAAAGAAAAAAAATAGATATTTCAAACAATTGTGCTATCCATCAGTAGACTGATTGTCAGGTTGTGTGTACGCTTCACTAGACAAGCTACCATAATACATGAATGTGTATTATCCATATAACAAAGGCAGAAATGTCAATGGATAGCTCAATAGTGATAGTAGAAGCTTCCTTGATAATCTGATCAAAATTGGAGAATTGAATAGGATAGTATTTCTTCATTCATTATCTAGCAAATACATAATGTTAAATGAGAGGCTGCTATATATCCAAGCTGATAAAATCCAAAATGAGTTTGCAATTATTTTGATTTTTAAAGCAAAAAATACATTGTTCATAATAATGAATTCAAACTGCTTTTTATGGATTCTGAAGAATCCATGCAGGTTACAAAGGTATAAATTAGCTAATTTATACAAAGGTATAAATTAGTATAATTACCACAACAAATTAATTGCACAAAGGATAAAAGTGTTGGGACTCTCTAATCATAGAGTCATAAAGTTTGAAACAGGTACTTAGGTCATCTCCTCAATCCATGAATGCCCCTCTTCAATCCATGAATGCCAATGAAAGTATTCCCAACAGGAGACCATCAAACCTAGCCCCTGCTTGAACATTTCCAGAAAAAGGGAATTTATACAATCTTTCTCAATTATGTAATTTAGCATTTTCTAATAATTGCAGTTTTTTTGACTTTAGAAGGGGTTTAACATCTTATGGTTGAAAGGGAGTGACTGGTCCAAGATCATCTAGCTAACTAAGAATCGAACTTACGGCCTGCCAGTTTCTAGCCTTGAGCTTCACCATGCCAGACTGGCTCTCTGTATTTTTTTATTTTTTATTTAGTCTACTTATGCCAGTAGAAGTCACTGCTTGGAACTATATCATTAACTGAGTAGCTACTATTGCCTTAAAGCTCTGTTTCATTCCAGATGTGTTGGGACCAAGTTGGTAAGACTAATTGACAAGATCATTAGATGGGCATTCCTTATTATTCCATTAAGTATTGGCTTGAGCACAGATGGATAAGGTGTTATTATTAGCGTAATGTAATTTAATTACCATTAGGCCTAAAGGCATCAAACACTGTACAATATTTATTTTAAATAAACATTTCTTTACAGCTACATTTGATGCAAACCATCTGGGAAAGCTTAAATATTCTGTGTGGCTATTCATACAAGTTCATCCCATTTTTGCCATTCATAAATGCAATTAATTTGCTGGGCAGTTCTGCCCAATTATGAAATAAAGGTAAGGTTTAGATCCAAGATTTTAGATTGGATTGGGTTGATAGAGCTCTGAAGCCAACAATCAGGGTGTTAAGAGGTAGATCACATGTTAAGACAGGCCCAGAAATGTAATATTCTAGAAACATCAGAAAACAATGAAATCTAATAATGAAGTCCAAAGCTTTAATAGGCAGATCAGATTTAAAGATGCAATAGAGTTAATTGGCCATTTATTGATGTCCTAAGTGTCAGAAAATATGTACACACATGCACGCACACACAGAGACACAGACACAGACACACACACACACACACACACACACACACTTTTCATCATATGGTGTACCTAGCATATTTTATACCCGGACAGATTTTAAAGGCAATCCCTTCCCTTCATTGAGCACCAGTTTGGTGTTGTGGTTAAAGCATCAGGCTAGAAACAAAATTGTGAATTCTTATTCCACCTTATGCACAAAGTGAACTGTGTGTCTTGGTGCCATTTATTTTCTCTCTCAGCCCTAGGAAGAAGGCAATGGCAAACCATTTTTGAAAAATGCTGCAAAAAACCCCCAAAACCACCTGGTAGGTACACCACCATGTGATGAAAAATGTGTTTGTGTGTGTATGGTGATGGAATAATCACCAGGAGTCAAAACTGACTTTTAAAAGCACCCTTTTTTTCCCCTACTCTACTACACAGAGCTGATTTTGAACCAGCTGATTGGCACACTGTTACTGGCAACCAGTCTCTGAACCTGCAGCCATCCTGCCACTAATATTCAGAAGTGATGCTGCAACCCTTATATATCCTATAACAAACCAGAAGCCATTGAAAATCTATTGAATATCTATGGTTACCTGATTAGAGTCTTAGTAGCCCAGTACATCATTCCTTTTATTTGCAATGTGCCTTTGAAGAGGTCACTGTGTTGAATTGAAGAATCTTTTGGACATTTTGAAAGATCCTAGCATTTTCAGTAGCTTTAACCACTGTTTCTGATAGTATGTGAAAAATGTGTAGGTCCGGAATGGGATAGGGTCTCTTGCTTAAACAAGGTTAAGAAGACCTCCAGAGTCCTGTCCAACTTGATTATACTGTTACTGGTAAAGGTAAAAGTTCCCCTTGCACATAAGTGCTAATCATTTCCGGCTCTAGGAGGCGATGCTCATTTCTGTTACAAAGCTGAAGAGCCAGTGCGGTCCGAAGACATCTTTGTGGTCATGACTAAACACCAAAGGTGCATGGAATGCTGTTACTTTTCCACCAAAGTGGTCCCTATTTTTCTACTTGCATTTTTATGTGCTTTTGAACTGCTAGGTTGGCAGAAGCTGGGACAAATAACAGGAGCTCACTCCATTACGTGGTGCTAGGGATTTGAACTGCCCAACTGCGGTTTCTGATTGACCAGCTCAGCGTCTTAGCCACTGAGCTACCGCGTCCCCTGTTATTGTGACATATGTATAAATCAGAGCTCTGCTCATATCTGACATGTGCCCCAAAGCACGGAACCACTTTCAACTTTCTTCATTTCAATTCTGTGAGAAACTGGTTGGAACTATTGTGGGAAAAAGTAGGCATCTACATCTTAACAAGAAAGGAAATATGTTGCACCTTTCTATAAAGCAGCTGTTAGTTTATTCTTTTTCAGCAGTTTCCAAAATTAATAAAAGCTTGATTAAAACCATTTGGACTGTTTCCCATACATTCCTGAAGATACTTTAGCTGCAAATTTTTATATGCTTTACAAATGGAATAGTTTCCAAAATTAATAAAAGCTTGATTAAAACCATTTGGACTGTTTCCCATACATTCCTGAAGATACTTTAGCTGCAAATTTTTATATGCTTTACAAATGGAATAAATATAATACTCAAAATAGACAATTTTAATAGTAAATTCATTGGAAGATTGGACATTCCATTTTAAAAAGCAACTTGAATTTTTTTGCGAAATGCTCAAGTTATCTATTAACAAAAAATTACAGATCAACTTTCTACACTGAAGTTAAAATATCAAATACTAATATTATATTTAATCTCTTAATATATATTGTACTTTTTATTTTATGACACTGTAATCCAGGGGTGGAATTCAAAATCCTAACAACCGTGGATGACCTGGGGCATGGCACAAAGGCAACACAGTCACATAAGTAAGAAAAGTCCCTTTAATACTTCCAACTTTGCCCCCAATCTCCAATTACCTTCAGCTGGAGAAAAAACTCTCCCAAGAACAGTCTTTAAGTGGAGGAAATTCAGTCCAAAAACAAAATACATACAAACTGTAAATAAAAATCCACACAAACCACACTGCAGGTTTTTACTTGACAGGGCAGGAGAAGGAATTGCAGACTTGAAAGCCCAACAAAACACACATAGTTGAGAAGATGCCAGGAACTCAGATAAGCCTCCACGATACCAGATAATTCACAATTTGCTCCCAACAACTTTGCTGTGCTCACTCTCTCTTTTTGAACACTGTGTTCCCAGCTGCAGCTAATGAAGGGAATCAGGGCTTTTCCTCCCCTGTAAGCCACACAACTCACGTTGCTCTATTCTCCATTCCTCCCTGCATGCCTTAGGATGAAAAAGGGGTGGTCCTGGTTCTTCCTCTGAATTCCCTCTCTCTTGCTCTACCTCTTCTCTGCTCTGCCCAGCCAGCCTTTGCCCTGGAGGCTTATCTGAGTTCCTGGCATCTTCTCAACTATGTGTGTTTTGTTGGGCTTTCAAGTCTGCAATTCCTTCTCCTGCCCTGTCAAATTAATAAACCTGCAGTGTAGTTTGTGTGGGCAAAGGGCAAAGTTTCTTTCATACTCCCACTCCCTGTCAGTTGCTTGGCCTCCCCCTCTGAATCAGACTCTGACAGGGACATGACAAACCGGTTCTCTACCCGGTTGCTGGGTGGGCATGACCATGGTGGGCGTGGCCTACCAGAACTTCTGAGAGGTTGATTTTTCACCTTCCCCAGAGTCCAAAGGCTTTCCTTGGGCCTCTGGGAGGGCGAAAACAGTTGCCCCTGGGCTCCGGAGCCCTCCGGAAGCTGGAAACAGGCCCATTTCTGGACTTCTGGAGATTTCACCCTCCCAGACCCTGCACTTACCTATGTCGAAAATGGGCTGTGTGGAGACTCCTGGGAGGGGAGGGCAGGGCCAGCCAGTCAGTTCAACTACCAGTTCAGTGAACCAGATGTAAATTTAACATCTGGTTCACCCAAATCAGCCTGAACTGGCTGAATCCCACCCCTGCTGTAATCCCTTTTACTGGGGTGGAATCAGGGTGATTTAATGGAGCTGAGTGTTTATTGGCTGGATGCCCCTCCTGATGCCTACGCAGAGTATGCAACAGATATTTTCTCTTTGCACTCTGATAGAGAAGCATCTGTGGCTGCCTAGGATTGATTGATTGTACCACTTACAAATATATAGTATACTATAAATATGCAAAAATGTTCCCAAAGACATCTGATACAAGCCATAACATCATATATGCTATGTCACTGGAAAAATCATGCAAATTATGTATTTTCTGACATTTGTATAAGGTCATCAAGATGTACATAATGTCATTTAACACACACCATCTTTGTTATACTTTCTGGGTGCTCATGAATCCAGAAATTTGATTCATGAATCCAATTTTCCAAAATCATGGAAACATCTTCTATTGTTTAGACAAAGTAGACTTGATTTTTTTTTCAACAGAAATAGCAATCAGAGAAAACCATGGACCATAATCCAAAAGGGAAAAATCCTTTTAAAAATAAAAAATGAATGCTCAGACTCAAAACTAAAAAATGCTTCACTGAAACTATATATATGGTTTTTAAATGCTAAACAAATTCATCTGGGAATCAAGATTTAGATATGCTATACACCTATGATCCTTGGTACAACATTTGCATTTTCTCATTTAGGGAAACAAGATGTGAAAAAGATGTGAAAAACATACTAATATAATTTGTATAGGTACAGCAACAGCATCCTGATTTTCAGGTGATTGGATATTTTACTCATTAGCCTACAGGATTCAGTTAAGATGGAAAGGTGAGATCTAACACTCTTTCTTTAGAGAGACATAATAATGAGTTCTAGTCTAAATCAATGTTCTAACAGGAATGATGGTTAATGGACTGTAATTATTTTGTATTACAATAGCAAAACAGTTTTCTGCATTTCTAAATGGGGACAAAAGACACACTGGAGCTATAATATTAGCAGACCTATTTATTTTTACAGGGGCCACAGATGCTCCAACCCAGCAAGAATTATGTAACAGCTGAAAAATCTGCAGTATTAATTGAATGGGCACCTTTCCAAAAAAGCAGCATCTTCTCTTTTCTCAATTATCTATCAAAGGTAAGTAGGAGTTGTTTCTTCTGCTTTTTTCTGTTACTACTATTCTTTGTCTTGACTGTTCAGCAAAGGATGACTAGCTTTAAATATGACCTTCTTGCATATATGTATGTGAGAAGAGAAGAGAGAGAAGAAAATGACTTAATTGAAAGTAGTAAAGATTAGCCCCAAATAGCACCCTGCTTAGAATGGGATATGACAGGAGTGTCAAACTCACAGCGTCATGGCATCATCACATGACATATCATGACTTTTCCCCCCTTCACTAAACTGGGCATATGCGTGACCAGCGCATAACGCATCCAGCACATATATTGGGAGTTTGACACTTTTGGGATATGATATCCCAGGTATTGATTTGATTTTCACTAAGCTCAAACAAAGAGAAGAGAAATTTGATCAAAGTGTCTTACATATTTAACAATCATCTCTGGTTTCTCTCTGGCCTTGTCTTTTTTTTTATTTTTCAGCCCATATTGTAGCTTCCTTGAAATCAGGCAGTTGTTGCTGAGCTTTAGCCTAAGATGCCACAAGTAGTCTGGCTCCTCCATTTCAAGTAAAGCTAATGGAAATCTCCCATTGCATCCCATGCTATAGCAATCCATCATCTTTATTGTACAAAAGGCCATCAATCAATCAATGATTTGTTCTCTTTCTCAATAAGGTCAATTACAAAACAAAGCAAAAGTAAAAAAAATTATCACTGAGATGGCTGGATCCATCTTATGGTAGTTACCTGTATCTGGCCAAGAAAACTCAGTGGCTGCTTTAACTAGTAATTTGGTTAATGATGGAGGAAAGTGGTAAGTGCAATTATGAAATACTGAAATCTTGATCTGTTTGTTTTTTTAAAAAAACAACAACAGAAAGGTGAAATTTTAAACTGCAGGCAGCATCCAATCAATAGGCAGGTTTATGGCAATAAAAACATAGGTTATGGGAATGGGGGTTGTTTTTTTAGGGAATGACCCCTTTGTTCAGTTAGAACCTTCTCTGGATCACCAAGTTATAAAAAGAACCATGGTTTTTTTTTTTTTTTTTTTAAACTAGCCTGCAATTTCAAATTTTATACACCCTGAATTCTCTAGTTCATCTTTTCAGCTGCCTCAACATCTGGGATCAAGCCCTGCCAAGGATCCTTCATAATCAGTTCATGCCATTTATTTCCCAGCTTCAGTCAAGTAAGCCAAGATTAAATCTGCTCTCTCCTTTCAGCAACTCTGAAGGCAGCAGCAGGATTTCATTGAGACTCTATTTCACAGTGAACTGGGCGGATTCAATCTCCCAGAGTAATGTGTAGATTAAAACATTCATCTCTCAAAAGGTTGTATAATCCCTGGATTTTTGCGATGTGACCCCAGGCTTGAAAATGCATTTTAAAATATGTAATTTGGGATAAAATATATTTGGCAATGCAACTTTTAGGATATATTGTTAACATGAGGACATTTTTGTTTAATATGTTTGTGCAAACTATTTGGAGGGGTGTTTTGCAAAGCATTTTGATTGAGTGAAGCATCTCTCCCTCAAAGCATTAAGGATCAGCTAAATCAGTCCTCTGCAATGTAAAGGACAACCGGGTAGGCCATCCTTGAGAGATGGGGAACCCACAAGTTTCAAAATTAAACTGTTTCACTATCATACAGATCCTACAGTCAGAAGGTGTTATTTTTTCTCCCCAAGCTGTATGTAAGAGAAATTTAGCATCTACAAATTGTGCTCATTATTTTTGGCCCTAATTTCTGTGCCAGGGGAAATAGTTCCTGGTCTTCCTTATACAATTTTTTTTCATGTACCTTAACACTGATGCTATGTTCCTCCCTCAGTAATTTCTCCATGCTGACCATCCCAAGTTCCTTCAGTCTGTCCCCATAGGACAGGGGTGTCAAACTGGATTTCATTGAGGGATACATTAGGGTTGTGTTTGACCTCAGGGGCCATGTTGGGGATGGCTGGAGTGGGCATGGCCAGCATGATGTCACTCATGTTGGGGGAGTCGCCTGTGGAGGCCCAAGCACTCTGCCAGTGAAAATGGACTCCTAAGCACCATTTTTGGCTGCAACTGCCTTCTGCAACCCTCTGCCAGCAAAAATAGAGCTGGTGGGGGCAGCAAGTGGTCCTCGCAAATTCTGTTTTTACTGGCAGAGGCACCATGGGATGGTTCTTTGCTATTTCCAGGGTGGGCCAGATCCAGCCCATGAGTTTGACAGCCCTGCCATAGGGAATGTCCTGTAATCCCTGTATCATCTTTGTGGGTTTTAGACCTGTTCTAGCCCAGTTCTGCAACCCAACAGGACAGACACAGACTTCAGAGGATAATTAAGACTGCAGAAAAAACAATTATTACCAACCTCCCTTCCATCGAGGACATGTATAATGCACAAGTCAAAAAGAGGGCTGTGAAAATATTTACAGACCCTTCACATCCTGGACATAAACTGTTTCAACTCCTTCCCTCAAAACAATGCTATAGAGCACTGCGCACCAGAACAACTAGACACAAGGACAGTTTTTTCCCAATGCCATCGCTCTACTAAACAAATAATTTCCTCAACACTGTCCAACTATTTACAAAGTCTGCCCTACTATTGCTATTAACCTTCTCATCACTCCTTATCACCCATCCTCTCCCACTTGTGACTGTATGACTGTAACTTTGTTGCTTGTATCTTATGGTCTATATTGACTGTTTCCTAGTATGATTTGAGTGCTTATTGTACCCTATAACTATTATTAAGTGTTGTACCTTATGATTCTTGACGAATGTATCTTTTCTTTTATGTATACCATGAGTATTTGCACCAAGACAAATTCCTTGTGTGTCCAATCGCACTTGGCCAATGCAGAATTCTATTCTATTCTATTCTGTTCTATTCTATTCTATTCTAATATCCTGAAACTGGGGAATCCCCAATTATACACAGTCCTCTATTATAGTTTTATCAGTTCAGACTATGGGGCAATAAATACTTTATTTCATAAATTTTTGATACCGTTCTTCTGCTAATGCAGCCCAGAATCACATTTATCTTTCTAGCAATTGTCTCATATGACTGACTGAAACCTTTCAGGGACATGGCTGCTCAGCACTTCCAAGGGTACACCTCATACTTCTTTAAATGTTCTGCACAAATATAGTTTCATGCTTTTCCTTTGAGTATAAATACATTCACAAACAACTCTCAGTTACACTACTTCTCAGATGATGGCACTATAGTTCTATTCCTTGAAAAGTCTCTCCATAGACAAAGTCCCACATGGGACGATATAATTAAAAGGCAGCTAATCAAACCAGATCAGGGAAGGTAATCCTTCCAGAAATCAACATGTTCAGCATATTCTCATATAAGGAATTATGTGGAAAATATATTCCGACAGAAAGGATTCATTTCAGGAAAGAGGAAATATTTCATTCCAATTATATTTGCATACATTACAATTCTTATCAATCAAATTGTTTCCTTCATGGTGCAAGAACAGAGGACAGATCACCTGGTGTTCTTTCTTTCTTTCTTTCTTTCTTTCTTTCTTTCTTTCTTTCTTTCTTTCTTTCTTTCTTTCTTTCTTTCTTCCTTCCTTCCTTCCTTCCTTCCTTCCTTCCTTCCTTCCTTTCTTTCTTTCTTTCTTTCTTTCTTTCTTTCTTTCTTTCTTTCTTTCTTTCTTTCTTTCTTTCTTTCTCTTCTTCCATGCTGCAGTGTTTAAGACAAATCTGTTATCTTATTACTTACTTGCAGTCTATGCCAGCGTGCACTTGTAAGTGCTTTTGTACTCATCTAATAACTATAGAAGGATCTTTTGATCTGAAAATTAAAACGCATATCTAAAATCATCATGAACATCTTATGATTAGAGACAATGTACCTGCATATATATTTCAGAAATGTGTTAGGAATGGCCCGCTCCTTGCTACATGCAACTGATTAGAAGGAAGGTTTTTTTAAAAAAATTATGCAGATATAGTTTAGTACAATAGTTGCACAGCGACCAAATTTTAAACCAGAGCTAAGAAAATTGCATGCAAAGTTAATGTGTTCAATAATTTTGGGCTCATTTTCTGCTCTAAAATAGTTTAGAGCTCATCTTGTCTTTTTATAGATTTATAACTTTTTAAAAATGCCATAATTGGCCTAGTTAGTTCAGTATAAACATTTTCAATATAGTATTTCAGAAATCTCAGTGTGTATGTGTTTGAAATTGTGAATAGCTACTATATATGCTATGCATGTTTAAAGAAAAGTCAGCAAGGAGAACCAAGTTTAGATTATTAAAATTATTTATTTACTACATCTATATCTTGTATTTCCTACAAGAATTTCAAGACAATGTAACACTTCCCATTTTTTAATTAAATCTTATATATTGCATCATAGTAGGCTGCTCATATTGTCCCCCAAAATTTCACAGCTGGTAGACTTCCAGCCAGTGTTTTCAATCCTCATTTTTCATTCTAATCAGAGCACTACCAAAGGAACAACACAGTGATGTAAAAATGACCAAGATTGCATTATAACATCATGCCACAATTCTTGACCTTTGATTCTTGCATTTCAACATCAGACACAAATCATGTAATTTGCATCCCAACATTGTGATGCACACTACATAATTTGGCTCCACATCATAAATAGGCATCTACATGAGCCACACTGTTTTTTAGAGATGAAGTCATGAGACGGACAGGAGAGGGAAAAATAGAGATGAAGAAGATAATCTATGATGAGTCATCAGAGATACTTTTTTAAAAAATGGCAGGAAGAATTTATTTATATTTTACTTGTTACATGCAGGCTTTGTTAAAAATTGATCCTAATCATTGATCTCTCCATGCTTCACAATGATTATAGCTCAAAAACATTCCCTTCCCATTCCCTTCTTTCAAACAAGAAATTAGTTTCGGTCTAAGGCAAAGTCAAATTCATTCTGATTGTACGAGCTCCCAGCTTACTGATTCTTTCCAGATATTATCCAGATTCATGTCCCCCAAATTCTCTCCCTTTAAATCTTTTCCTGGTAAGGGCAGATGTAACAAGCAGTTGTGGGAAGGTGGAAAGAAGGCCACAGGAGTCCATGAAACATAGCTTCCCCAATGCAAAATTGGATTTATTGGATTTAAAAGGAGAGATGGGTGGAGGAGACACAGAGGGGAAGTTCAGGAAGTGGATATGGATGGAAAAGGGTATGAATGTGATTTGATTTGATTTTTTTTTTTTTTTTTGCTAATTTGGGTACTGGATAGAAAGATTAAGGATTTCGGAAAACTGTCCCACCAAAATTCCAGTTACATCCTCTATAATTATTCAGTTCTTGGAATGATTCTACCTCAACTAATCAAAACATAGAACATAGACGAGAGTTGGAAGAAACCTTGAGGGTCTTCCAGCCTAACCCCCTGCCCATGGTAGGAAACCTTATACCATTCCAGATTTTATTTGGTCTTTATGTGATCATAGAAAGAATAACTGAATAACAAAACAGAATAACAGAGTTGGAAGGAACTTGGAAGTCTTCTAGACCACCTCCAGCTCAAGTAGGAGAACCTATACCCATGATGGCAAACCTAAGGCACGCATGCCACAAGTGGCACGCAGAGCCATTTCTGGTTGGTTTGAGGTCTTTTTTGGCCTCCCAGAGGCTTGGGAAAAGCCTCTGCAAGGCTTTTCAGGATGAATTATAGGCCTGTTTCGTCACTTCCTGTAATACTGGAATGTGACGAAATGGCCTATAATTCAGCCTGAAAAGCCTTGCAGAGGCTTTTCCCAAGCCTCTGGGAGGTTGAATAAGGCCTCAAACCAACTGAAAAATCAGCTGTGAGATGCAGTGCAGGTAAGGAGATGGGGGGCGGGGTTGCACATGCATGTACAGGGGTTGTGGAAAGGGGCATGTGCATTGTATTCTGGGTGCTGATATGTGAGTCCTTTGGCACTGGAGCCCAAAAAGATTAGCCACCACTGCTCTATAACATTCTGGACAAATGGCTGTCCAATCTTTTTTTTAAAAAAAAAAAAAAACTCCAGTGATAGAATACCCACAACTTTCGGAGGCAAGCCATTCCACTGGTTAATTGTTCTCACTGTCAATAAATTTCTCCTTAATTCTAGGTTGGTTCTCTTCTTAATTAACAACTGATTAACTAACCAATCCTCCTATATAGGAAGAAATAAGAGGCTTTCAATGCCAATGAAGCTTTTGTTTAGCAATAGGTTCTTCCTTAATTCTTCCTTAATCCAGAATTCTTAATTCTGCATTTCATTGTCCACCTGTTCTTATTCCTGATTTCTTTGATTCCAAGTTCCAGTTTTCCTTTCATCCTGCCTAACTTCAATCTCTGATATCTTGATATAGAGGAGGTTAATCAAGCTAAGGAAGAAGTTCATCCTATAATCCCTCTTGAGCACAGTTCAGATAGCTTGGATAGCTTTGCAGATCTATTATATGCACCAAGGCCTTCTCATAACTAATTCACACTCTGAACTGGTTTCCAAAGTCATTATGAAAAACAAGCAGGAAATGAATGGGTTATCACTGAGCAAAAGTAACAGGTCCTGCTTATTTCTGCATCGCTAGTAATGCAGTAACTATTTCATTCATTGCTTTGGGCTGATTTTTTTGATGCCAAAATATAACACTTTTTAGCAAACAAAATATCATAAAGCATTCAATAATCCATCTAAAGGTATCTAGCTTCTGAAATACAGTATGAATGCCTAATAAATGTCGATGGGATGCAGGGTAGAATCTCAAAAGACAGTGCAAAGAAATATATTTGGAGAAGAGATCAACCTTCTAATGCTAAAAAATAGTTTTAAGATATAGGATAAGGAAATCTGTTAGCCTGAAAGAGAGATGAAGGGGAATGTTCCTAATTATTCCCCTGCAACTTGTAAATCATTAATCAATGTAATTATTATAAAAGAGCAAATATCAGATTCCTGAATTTTAATCATGTTCTCATCAGATTCTTTAGTCAAATCATTTTAGTCTTTAAATCATTTATTAAGAAATAAATCTCTGGTCCCAATGGAAACAACAGCAAAATCCTGTCATGGCTCCTGAGCTGATTTTTTTTTCTATAGATGATGTTTTATGCAAAAAAAAAAAAAAGCTGTTCCACAAATAATACTTTTAATATAATTTGATTAATCTTTGTAATAGATTGATAGCAAAATGCACTCATTAATGAATGGAAAAGTTCCAACAGAAAAGAATATCTGTAGCTCAGGATTGAACCATGCAATCCTTGGTGTTCTTTCTCTGAGCCTGATTGTTTGCTTGCAGATATTTCTTTACTAGAAAAATCTCAACCCTAGTTTCAACTGGGAAATTGTGAACATCCTAAAACAAGCTAAATTCAAGAATTTGGCTTTCAGAGAAATCAGCCATTAATAGACACACAGAGGCAATCACACATCATTCAAAAGAGACAATTAAAAGAAAAACTTAATAATAATATTTTATTTGTGGTCACAGACCAAAACACAAGTACAACAAAAGAAGAACATGGGAAAATTAGTCATGAACAATTGGTCACCAAAAACTTGACTAAAGGGAATTACAGCATTCTCCTCTGATGGTTACAGTTCTTTAAAAAAAATGGAAACCTGAGAAGTGATGTATGAGGAGCCATCCCCTATACAATATAAGAACAAATTACTAACATTGGGTCTAGAAGGGTCTGTTTCAAGGAGAGACAGTAACTTAGATCTGCCTTCGTTATACATAGGGCAATATAAAAGGACATGCTCCACACTTTCAACCTCAGCTCTGTCACAGGGGCATAGCCGCTCGTTAATTGGGAGCCTCTTAAATTGCCCATCCAGTAGTGCTGAGGGCAAGACATTAAAGCGAGCTAGGGAGAAAGCTCTTCTATACTTGGGAATGGTTAGAGTATAAAAATAGGAAGCCATCCTCAGTCTGTAATTATTAAATTGGCTGAAGATCAGAGGGGAGCAAGTTTTGTTAGTTCTGGCTCGTAGATATTGCAAGTCAATGTCCACAAGCCATTGGACTACCCTAAATTGGGTGTCCTTAAGGCCATAATCTCCCAGGGCATCCCCGTAAAACCTAGCAGGTATAATTTCTTCATCAGCTCCCTCTCCCAACAAGAAATACGAGAGTCAGAAAATGCCAGGGAGAGGTAGCTACCAGGAACTGCCATAAAGAGTCCCCGAAACCACCATTTAAAGGTGTTAATCCATGCCATACATTCAACTGATTGAGTGCCCAGTTCCAGGTACATTGGAGCAAAACCAACACAAGGAGGAAGACCCAGAATTTTTCTAAAAAAGACAGCCTGGGTTTTTTCAATACAATCCTTGAAGTCCCTTATCCATATGAGAATTCCGTAAAGAGTTTGAGCCAAAGTTTTGGCTTTGTAAATATGCAGAGTAGAAGGAATAAACTGACCTCCTTGGGTATAAAAAAATCTTAAAATCTGCTGGTGACTACAGGAGGTCGAATTCAGCATCTGTATTTGATGTCTAGTCCAAGCACCAGTGTTCTGAAATTGAATACCTAAATACTTAAAATGGAAAACCTGCTTAACAGCATTACCATTGATAGCCCAGTTATACAATTTCTGAGCTCTAGAGAACACCAATACTTTGTCATAATTAATGGACAAGTGGTTCTCAGCACAGTAAGACCCAAATGCAGAAAGTAATCTTTTCAGACCTGGCCTTGACAATGAAAGGAGGACCGCATCATTAGCATAAAGGAGAAGTGGGATCTTCGTAGTTGACAGCTTTGGGGTGTGGGACTCAATACATCCAAGGCCAAGTCAGATAAGAATTAACCAAAAGAAGACCAGAACACAAACCTGCCTTACTCCATTCTTAATTGGGATAGGATTTGAAAGTTCTCCCTGCAAACCACACCTGACCTGACTAGAGGTCTGGTTGTACGAGGATCTAATTAGGAACAGAAGACATCTATCGATAGAACTTTTGAGCAGTTTTGACCACAACAGTCGCCTAGGGACTGAGTCAAATGCTGACTTTAGGTCGATAAAAGCAGTAAAAAGTTTGCCACCTGGCATGGTAGTATATTTACCAGGTGCGCTAAGACAAAGAAATGGGTCCAGTGTGACACAGCCCGCTTTAAACCCAATCTGTTCAGCACCAATAGTATTAGACTCCTCAACCATGGTGAGGAGTCTACATTGGAAATATTTAGCATATAGTTTTCCTATGATAGAGAGTAGCCTTATGGGGTGATACAGCTGGGGTGTTTCTATTTCTTCATTTAAAAACTGGAAAAATAATTGCTAAGTAGGAATCCTGCCAGAGGTATTGATATGTGTAAAGAGCCTTGCTCTTTAGGTAGGAATCCTGCCAGAGGTATTGATATGTGTAAAGAGCCTTGCTAAGAGAGGAATCCACCACTTGGGATTGGATTTTAGCAAATTGGGGGGTATAGCATCAGGGCCAGGGGCTTTGCCTGACTTGAGTTCAGAGATAAGCTTGGTAATCTCAGCATAAGTCACAGGTTGCCAGTCAGGAACTGCAGGAGGCAGTTGTGGCCCAAGCACGGTTGAACTTGTTGACGTCTGGAAAATTGCTAAGAAATGGTTTTCCCAATCTCTGTTGGAAATACAGCAGAGGGGGAGTTCTTCTTCAAGCGATAGTAGTCCTCTGGTGGGCATTTATTCCCTTGATTATGATAGAGCAGGTAAACCCGATTAATCTGATTCCTGATTCAGACACTCTTTGTCAAACCAAAAATTACTTCTTGAATGATATGGACCTCTCAGCCTACGGACGGCTCCTAGCTCCCTTTAAACACTATTAATTAGTGATTCAAAGGCCGAGATTGTCCCTGGGCCACTACTTGTTAGGGCTTGATTGTATAGGCTGAGACACTCTGGAGATGATAAAAAGAACTTTCTTTCAGTATTAAAAGACCATTTGATCATCCTTATATACAAGGCCACATAGGGATTTAATATCTGGGGACCCCTAGGGAGATGTATATTTGAGGAAAGCCCAATGATTGTAACCAGGGGGTAGTGGTCACTCTCTGTAAGGCAGTCCACATAGAAAGCACAGACTGCCTTTCTAAGAAACTGGATACCAGCACAAAATCAATAACACTACTCCCATATGAGGAAGTAAGAGTAAACTCACTAGCTAGATCACCTAGGGTACTCGCATTAAGAATTATCTTATTGTGTTGGGCTGCTAAAAGGGCTAACTGAATGCCAGCAAAATTTGTTAATTCATCCTTAGAATGTCTGGCTGAAATCAGGTGTCCTATGGCCTGGAGGGTTTCTTGGGAGCAGAGTGCCTCAATCGATGGGGGAACTTGGACTCCCAATCAGGCATTAAAGTCACCCCCTATAAGGATGTACAGTGCTGGGAATTTAGTTTCCATACAAGTAATGTAATTCTCCAGCATGCCCCATTGAGCTTTAGTGTCAGCTTGCCTCATCATTGGGGGAAGATAAACGTTGAACACTAACAGTTTGCTGTGTCCTCTCTTAATTAGGAGCACCATAGCTAAAGAGCCACAGCGGGGCAGCTCCACTGTCTCCACTTTCAAAGAAATAGAGACCAAGCAAGCTAGACCACCCTTAGGCCTTCCTTTTGTAGATTGTCTGGTGGCGGCCAAGAAAATAACCATAAACCCTGTAAAGGATATTTTATCGCATGCCCAGGTCTCTTGAAGCAGGACCACATCAAATGAGTAAATATAGTTGGTGAATTTTATGGTACCACACCTTCTCCCCCAGCCTGCTATGTTCCATGAAAGGCACTTAAGTGTGCAGGGGTGTGTGTGCCAGATTTAATAGTAATTCTGTGTGATTAATTTTTCCCAGAGTGCCCTTCGGATCCAAAAAGACATACCCATTGTTAAGTGGCAGGGTCATCTTCTTAGGAGGCAAAGGCAGGGAAGGAGGGAGGGGAGCCTTGTTCATGGGGCTGTAGGGCTCTAAGTGCACTCCAGATCATACTTGTGGCATTAATTGGTTGCTTAGCTAGCAAGCATTCAGCAACATCAACAGATGGAGTTTGAAGTAGCCCTGGATCTTCAAATTTACGAATTAGACATTCTGGAGAGAGTGCCAAGAGAGTTTCTATTGGTAAATAAGTATAGACTTCCTGAAGTCCAAGGGAATCTTTATCAGGTAGTGAAAGACTCCAGAGCTTGGATTTGACTGCATCCAGACATTTTATGATTTGGGCCTTTTCTGATTGTGGAAGTGCACAAAAGGAGTCGAAGAGTTGTGTCTCCTGCTGGTTCCAGAAATTGTCTTGATATAAGTCAGTCTCATAAATAGATGGAATCCCAGAGACACTGACCTGGGGATTATTTACTAAGGAATCTTGGGTGCCCTGGGCTGGTGTTGCTTCCTTTGGGGCCATTTCTTCCCAGCTGATCAAATCAAGGGAAGCTTCCTGGTAAGATGTTACTTGCTGCGGGGGGTTAATTTGACTGGTTGTAGGAGGAACAGTCAGGCTACCATCTGAGAGGATGCCAACTGGAGGTTTTGCAGAAATTTGTATAATTAGTATGTGATGTAGTATCCGAGATGGCATTCAAAGTTAGCATATTAATATGTGCTGCTGAGGATCTTTTGCGGGCAATAAATCTCCTGCCAGTAACAAATTGTCGATTACTCGAGAGTGACTTAATTGACATATCTTTGAAGATTCTTCTTGACAGAATGCCAAAGGATCTTAACAGGGATCCTCTTCTGAAAAATAGTTTTGGGGTGTTGGAGTTGTCAAAACTGAGTAGCAATCTAATGCAGTATTCAGGAGAGGGTAAAAGTTCAACCTTCTTCAAATCTAACAAAGGAACAAAAGAAAAATTCGGAACGCACATGTTTTCCAGCAGCCAAAATAGATAAGCAGGGATTAACACCAGTCAAACAATCAAGCAGAAAACAATGCCCTAATCAAAGAACTACCAAAGAGAATACTACACTCTCATCAACATTAACAGGGAAAGCCCCTCTATACAAACTCCATACTCTGTACTCATTAGCCCTGATGATGTTATTGAGTTTGGTATGAAATGTCTGTAAGTTAACAATTAAACTCAGGGAACATCAAGGACTCCATGTGGAAAAGTTTCAAAAACATTCATTTATATTTCATCTACTTTTTTTAGGTTACAGATGGTCATGTTTTGAACATCTGTAAAAAAAGAAAAGGAAACTTAGACGATTGATATTTCTCTTTTTATGCCATTTATATCCTGATTTTTCATTTGTTTTATTTATAAACAGCTAAAACTAGCTATTTGGGGTACAATACCATATGGTGCACTGTCCAACGCTGTTTGTCATGCTTGTCACATGGGATATATCTAGTGAGAGCAGAGGATC
Organism: Hydrophis major; assembly: GCA_033807585.1. Classification (NCBI taxonomy): domain Eukaryota; kingdom Metazoa; phylum Chordata; class Lepidosauria; order Squamata; family Elapidae; genus Hydrophis; species Hydrophis major. Next base: position 139,759,431 of record CM066329.1, on the reverse strand, counting down.
ATGAAACACACCAAGACCATTGTTCTTTTTTGTATAGGAACACAAAATCCCATCAAAAAGTGGCTGCAACCCAATTCCTGAGTTGATTTTCTTCTGACCAAGGACACCCCCCCCCCATCATCTTGCAGTGTAATTTTAATGTATTCTCCCTTGTTCAATCAGAAATTACATTCTGTTGCTAACATTTTGATAAATGTTTTTCAATGCTGTAGATGTTAGCAAATTTGGTTTGAAAAATGTATTATTAGAAACATAATAATGGAAACTTGGGGCAAGTTCATTCAATCACCCACTCTCAGTCATTCTTGACATTCATTCGATGAAACCATGTATAGGCTGGGTAACTATGAGTTGTTAGTTGGCTGCTGTGTTAGCTACTTTACATGGAATTAGTTTCCCAATGAAAACATAAATCCATTCACAGAGAGAGCTTTCTTATCATAAACCCTTAGCACACCATCATGCTTATTTCTTATTTAATGGCAATTTAGTTGAACTGCCCCTTGGCTTAGAAGAAAACTTTAAACTGCTGTGTACTTCAAAAATTACCTGACCCCTTGAGCTATATATGCTGCAAAATCAGGCTGGCAAAACCTTGAGAAAGGTAGAATGGACTTGACCCTGAAGACAAAAAACAAGGAGTCACATTATATGTCAAATCCCATGAGGCTACCAAATTCAGCAAATAAGAATCATTTGCATTTCCAGAAAGATCTTGATTGCCTAGTAAGGCAATGTACAGAATTTTTAAAGATCCCCCAAATAATTTCCCAGCTCAATTTACACCTAGAGTAAAACAAAGGTAGAGTCACTCTGAGTCTGTTGCTCATGCTTCCTTGGATTCAAAAATCTTTTTCTCAATTATTTTCTGAATTATTCCCCAATATTTCCGAACGTGAATCTGCCAGATAGACTTAGCTATATCTACAAAAGCAAGCAAGCAAAGGCTCAGAACATTAGCTTTTATAAAATAATTATATTATGCCCTAAATAATCACTGGATTCTGGAAAATATATGACTCACCAAAATGGTGCCACTAGTTTCTCTTAACATTCCCCCCCCCCCCCCCCCTTACAATACCAGGTCCTCATGGACTTACTGAAATTATGGAGACAAAAAGTACTCTTTTTGGATGTATGTATGCAATTTCAATCAAAATAAAGCTGGAAGGTTTTTTTGGAGGTTTTCTTGTGCAACTCCCACTCAAGCAGGAGACCCTATACCATTTCAGACAAGTGGCTTCTTAAAAACCTCCACAACTTCTGAAGGCAAGCTCTTTCGTTGGTTAATTGTCCTCACTATTAGAAAGTTTCTCCTTAATTCCAGGTTGCTTCTCTCCTTGATTAGTCTCCATCCATTGTTTCTTGTTTTATTTTTTATTTTTTTATTTTTTGCCTTTTAGGTGGAAATAGGAGAACATACTCACTTCAGGATTGTCCTCTGTTGAAATAAATCTAGTATTTTTGAACATTTCACACAAAAGATAGCACAGGAAGTAATTATTTCTACTGGTGACCAATTCTCAGCAGTTGCCATTCCCCCCATCTCCCCCCCACAAAAGTGCCTCCATGGAACAATACCACCCATCATATTTCAGTCTTCTTTTCATGGATACCATTAGTACCATTAGGATACCAAGTAATGTTATTTTCCCCAACAGAGATGTTAATCCCAAAGGATACAGAAACATATCAGATCAGGAAGAAGTCAGAGACAACTGGAGCTGTGAGATAGATGGCAGGATAAATGTGCTATGTCTTCATTGCAGGAGTAGTAAAACTGAAATAGAGTAGCTAAAACAAATCCAGGTGAAAGCCTGATTTGGAGAGAAAACAAAGACAGATAGCACATTATATGGCTGATTGCAATTGGCCAAAACATTAGGAGACAATTGGCTTGGATATTGGACAGCTCGATCTGCCTTGGGACAGATACCCATTTAAATGGGTAGCAGTTCTATCCTTGTTACTGGATTTTGAATCTTGATATCCTGATTGAGTCTGATACCTACCTTTCCTTAATTTTGGAGAAATGTTGTTCTCTTTTGTGCAGAGATGCTATTTACAATAAAAACACCAGTTACAAGGTCCAGGCCTACCACTCAGGAAGCAAGGTCCCCAAAGTTGCCTTATGCCTTCACTCTACTCCCAGCATCCATCTTGACCTAATACTTACATCTGTTATTTTTCTGAGAGAAGCAGATTCCATCATAGATTCCTGGTGGCAAAACACTTTACAATTAATCAGAAATATAATAAATAAAATTATTATGTAAAATTAAAAAGTTGAGGTTTTATGTTATTATTTTATTCTACCACACCAAAGGAAGTCAGAAGTTAATGCCTTTTTTATTCATTTTCCCCTTTTACCCCACACTTTCCCCTTCCTTTTCCCTTCCCTTATCTTTCCTACTATTTTCTTTTGTATTTCTGAATCTTATAGTATTCATGCATAAATAAATAAAAACGTTGGTTAAGAGACAACTGGTCTACCCTGCATTTGAAGGGCAAAGCTTAATATATGAACATTGTATAAAGGAAGTTAGCAAGATCCCAGACAAAAAGATTTGGAAGTCTTCCAAGATCTGGTCACTTTCACTTTTGCAAAATATTTTCTTACAGTAAGGCAACATAAGAAAGAGAGGAAGCCTTCATATAGCTATGGCCTTGATATGACAGGCATGGAGATCATGTGTATGTGTGTGTGTGTGTGTGTGCACGCACGTGCACACACACACACACACACACACACGCTTGTGTATATTGTATATTGCGTATTCATATAATATGCACAGGTATACATGTACATGTGCACAGGTATACAGACCGACTCACACACAGAGGATCCCTACGCCTGTACACATGTATCTTTTTCTTTTCAGAGTATCCAACCTATATTTTAATAATGTGCAAAAATATACCATGATGTCAGTTTGTGTTTTTAAAATTTTTGTTCTGCTCCTGTATTCCAGAAGAGCCATTCAAAGATTTCTAGTGTTCAGAGTTGTACAAGAGTGTATGGGTGTTAGGTTTAGAAAACAGAAAGGAGACAGATATGAATAGCTGCTCATATTGATGTGTTTTCCACAAAACTATTCATTAAAAGAGAATTACAGCTTGTCTTTTTATGACAAATCTTGCAGCAGTTTCAATAGTACTCTGAAGCTTTTTGGTTTTGGAAATGGAAGAAAACATCATGAAAAATTCACATTTGATACATCGTGTTGGGCAGTCAAGGTCATAGAAAGAGATATGCTAGCAATGAAGAATCTCATCCTTTGTTATTGTAGTATCAGCAAAAGCAGACCAAAAAGTATTAAAAAAAAAACCTAATCTTCGAGCTAAGAAAATCCAAAAAAAGGCAAAAAAAATGGAAGTTGTAGGATTGCCTGAACAAGAGATACCAAGAGAAAGGCAGATTACCGTATATACTCAAGTATAAGCCGAGTTTTTCAGCCCATTTTTTGTGCTGAAAAAACCGCCCTTGGCTTATACTCGAGTCAGATTCCCCTCTGTGTGTGTGGTGGTGGGGGGATTTTAACAGAGGGAAGATGTAGGGAGAAGGCAAAAGCGAGGCTGAGAAAACAATGCGAGCCGAAGTTGCTTCGGCTCCACTCAGCTTCGTTTCCTCAGCTCCAGCTGCAAGAAAAAAGCAAGGCTCTCTCCCTTGCAAGAAGAAAGCAAGAGCCGTTCTTATGATCTCTCCCTCTCTCTCTCTCTCCCCGTAATACAGTCAAGCCCTTTCCAGCACGCGGGATCCACCCCCGCCGCTTTGCACCTTGCAAATGCAAAAACCCCAGGATTTTGCATTTGCAAGGTGCAAAGTGGCGAAGTGAGTGTGTGTGTGTGTGTGTGTCTGTCTCTCTGTCTCTGTGTGTGTGTCTCTCTCTCTCTCTCTCTCTCTCTTCCTCGCACCAGCACGCCTTCCTTCCACTGCTACGCATTTGGGCTCCCTGGCTGAAACTGCGGACGGCTGCTCCAGAGGCGAGCGCGGTAGCTCCCATACAACAGGCGGGTAAAGGAGCCGTTCGCCGCCAGGTCGGTGGCACTTTGCAAGAAGAGCGAGAGAAAGAGGTGAGGAGGTGAGGTGAGGTGCGGCCCGGCTCGGCTCTGCAAAAGTCTGCGCCTGCAATGCCGCCCCGGGCGCTGAGCGAGGCTGACTTGTGGCACCCGAGCTGTTCGGGAGTGGGAAGCGGCTGTGCCCCTGGCCGGCCAGGGGAATGGGGACCCTGCCTGAGCAGGAGGCGGTGGCAGCAGTGGGGTCTTTCCAGTTAGGATCCAGGGGCGTCCTCCTCTCGTCTTTCGGCCGGCCGTTTGCAGGGCTCAGCGAGTCGCGGTCTCTGCCGTCGCGGCTGCAATCACCTCCCATCAGGGCGCTCATCTGGAGGAGGCGGCAGTGGCACACACACAGAGAGAGAGAGAGCGATTGAGAGCGAGACAGAGGGTTGGCAGGGTTTGATAGCAAGACAGCAGAGAAGCTGTCTGTGGAGTTGTTGGGGGAGCCCAGGAGGAAAGCGAAGGGCGGGCTGGGCTCCAGCAAGGCTTTTCCTTCCCTTCAGACTGCAGTGCGAGCTGGGAAGGGAATTGCCAGCAACTCTCAGTCGCCTCGGCCGCGGCGTCCGCTTCGGGTTTCTCCCAGTGTGTCAAGCAGCCACAAAAGCGCCCGTGGGGGGAGGGGGGGTGTTACTCGAGCAGGCTGGAAGGAGGAGGTGTGCGCTGGGTGACTTCCCACATGGGGAGTCATCTTAAGTCACCTCCGCCGTCGCAAGAGCGGTCAGTATTCTCATTCACACTCTTTCTCACTCACTCTCTCTCTCTTTTTTTTGCAAAGCCCCCCCCCCGCACCCCTCTGGCAGCAGCAGGCGGAGAAAGCCCCGCTTCCCCCTGGCCTGTCTCGGGGAGAGGAAGCGAAGGGCCCCGTCTCGGCTCCCGTCCTTCTCAGATACCTCTGGGTTTTTTTTCCCCCTTCCAACTGGACGATGGCGATGTCCTTGAGCAAGTCTTAAAATGCCGGTGATGAGGGGCCTCCTGGCTCCCCAAAACACCTTCCTGGATACCATAGCAACTCGCTTTGATGGCACGCGTGAGTTTGCTTCCCACTCTTTTTTTTTAACTCTCCTCCTCCTCCTCCTCCTCCTCCTCCTCCTCCTCCTCCTCCTCCTCCTCCTCCTCCTCCTCCTCCTCCTCCTCCTCCTCTCCTCTCCCCTTCTTGTCTGGTCTTCCCTAAGGAAACTCGAGGGCTCACACTTCCAGGTGTTTCTCCCTGTCTTTCTCCCTGTCAATGATCTTTTCTTCCCTTCCCTTCTCTCAGCCCCATCCTCCTTCACCTTTGTCACCACAATCCTGAACAGATGAAGTTTGTACTTCTCAAGAAAGGTTGGATGTTCCTTTTGAGGAGGGAACCTAGTGTGACATCTGTATGTTGACCTACTACTGGGCCATGGCATGTGTGCACATGCAATGGAGGCATGAGGGAGAGCTGTGAAAGAGATGGTGGCTCTCCAAAACAGGATGTACATGCAGCACATACACATGCTTTTTTCTTGCAAGGGAGAGAGTGACTCCTGCCTCCCACTGTCATCATCATCATCTTTTGGGTTAGTGAATCAATTAAACCTTTCATGATAGTGAGATCGTTTCCCAAATTTCCCTTAAATCAGGGAAGAAATCAGAAACAAACCTTTGGACTGAGAATAAGCCTGTTCCTATGATGCCATTTTTGTTCACTGCAGTGTGAAAAATGTGAAAAAACACACTTCTTTTTCTTCATCTTCTTGTTCCCTATTTACTGGTCTCTTTCAAAGAGGAAATTGTGAACATCAAACTTATTCTCAACTGTCCTAGTGAAAGTTTTAATTAGACAATAATTCCCTCCTGTGGCATTATTATGGATTATTTGAGAAACACTTTGCCATGGAAAAATGTTAAGAATGTGAACATGTTTGATTTTAAATGTAATGCCAGTTAAGATCTAAAGTTTCCTAAGAGGACTTTCATCTGTCAGACACTTCATCTGTCAGGCACTAAAAAATTAGTTTATGGAAAGCGAAACGGTGTGCATGTGTGTGTGAAACTAACCTCATTTACATTTTAAAGCACTCTAGCCTGAATGAATATCCACTTTTGTCCATAAATATAACATACAGATGATGAGGAGGAATCCAATTTTGAAGGATTTCAACTCTTGTGTTTTAGCTTGGTTGCTGATTGAGCTAAGGTTTTTGTACTTTTAAAGTTATTGTTGATACCATATTGGTTTTGTTGGCTCTCTTTTCCACTTACAGAGCTAGTTTACTGTTTTTCTTTGAAATAAATATTCAAAAACATTTAACCTACTGATGCCTCAATTAATGTAATTTTATTGGTATCTATTTTTATTTTTGAAATTTACCAGTAGCTGCTGCATTTCCCACCCTCGACTTATATTCGAGTCAATAAGCTTTCCCAGTTTTTTGTGGTAAAATTGGGTGCCTCGGCTTATTTTCGGTCGACTTATACTCGAGTATATACGGTAACTCTCTATGCTATTCGCCAAAATTGTAATATAGATTATAACAGAATGATATTTCTTTATTATGTGACATTAAAAAGCAAGTGTCTGAGTTTTTGTTTTTACTATTTCTCAGGTTCAGATGCTGATTACAGGGGGAATTTGTGTTTCTTTTTATATTTCAAGCAGACAATCTTGTTTATTCACAAATACATAGAGAAAATAATCACAGTATTTATCAAGGTTTTCTCTAGAATATCAAATAGAGTCAGTTAGAGTAAACCTAACATCTTCAAAGACTATCATCACTTCTAGTGATTTGCAGAGATGAGCAAGATTTCCTCATTTTTATTTCAAAAACCCTCACTATTTCCATGTCTTGAGGCAAAATCCTTTGGATGGGTTTTTTTCTCCTTTAAGTGGAGCAAATCTCCAAGGGTGGGATCACCAATACTTCTCATCAACCAGGTTGTGGCAAGTTGGAGGTGAGAAGGTGGGAGATAGAAAGTAACAAATTTCATAAACAGCAGAAGGCTCTCCTGGAGAACAGCCTTTTGCACTGAAGGTTTCACAGCTTCCTTTATCCCACCATTGTCTACAGTGTTCTAGTAACTGCAGTGAGTTGAGTTGAGCAAGTTTGTCATATTTGAGGCTGACTTATTCAAATCCATGGGACTTTACAGCTAGCTCAAGTCTCAATTGTCTCAGTAAGCCTAATTTAAATCTAATGACATCTGGACACAACCCAGTTTATCCCAGTAAATGCATCAAGAAATTGTCATCCTTTACTTAACAGAAAACAAATTGTACTTCTCAGGTTCAAAAAGGCAGTTTTCACACAGGCTCAGAAATGGTACATTCAGTGTAAGTTGGGGAACTGATGAAAGAAACAGCCACATTGAGTCAGTTTTGAGAATGGAGTTGTTGTTTGTACTTATTCCTAATCAATGAATAAAAAGGCATTTCAACAATTAAGAATAACTTGAGTTCCCAAGGTCTCCAGGCCCAGGAACAACATCAAAACAACAATCATCTTTCATTTGGATTGCTGTTTTCAAAACATATAATTAAGCTTCACAAATTAGATGGACTACATAAGAATGGAAAAAGAGTGGGTGAGGGAAAATGGACAGTTATGAATATAGAATGTTAGGAATCAAAGTAAAGGCCACCTAGAACTTTCTAACTGGTATTGAAGTTTTCAATTCTCTTCCTGCAGATTTTGAAAAATTCTGGAATAGCAATTTGAAGAGGACTTTTTCAAATTCTATTGCTGTTCTCTGGGAACTGAATAGAAATGTTAGCACATGGTTATTACTTCCTAGATATCAAATTTCCTTTTATTGTTATTTTTAAAAGAAAAACATAGAAGTAGTCACCTTTCTATAAAGCAATCCTGATGAGTTTGGTCACTTTCATTTTACGGCAGATACAGTTCAGCTATAAGAAACAAAATGATTGCATATTTGGAGTCATGGGGAGGGGAGGACTTGATGACAGGACAATGTCATTAGGATGAAAACTGCCTATTTGAGAAAGATCACCACATTCGGTATATGAAACTCATGTATTTCTGTAATTAAGAGTCAAACTAGACATGTGAACTGCTAAGCCTGTGTTCCCCAACCAGGGTTAAGGAGACAAGCTAAACAGAATGTGCAGCGTTAGTCAGATAGGCACACAGATAAATGAGTGAGATAAGTTTATATGTTTGTTAACATACAGTAAAAATAACAGATACGCTTGTGTTATCAAAAATATAGTTTATTCCATTTAGAGTTATAGCATAGTCAAAATAACAGTCCATTAGTCATGTATCGTTTTAGTCAGTCCATTCAAGGATATTCAATTAGCAAAGTCCGTGTAGAATATCCTATGTCAGTTCACTTACAAATCAGTCCTTTCTCTCTCCTTTTCAGTAGGGGGAAAAACACAGTCTTCAGTCTATCCAGTAATTAGGGATCATCAAGCCAGAGAGAGCAAGCTGCCGTGCCTTGCTTCTTTTATGGTGCTTTCACAACCACTCCCTTAATTAAATTCCTACAGTTAAAGTTGCAGACACTTTAACTAATAAACCATGATAACATATTTATTATTTTACCTAAACCAGTTAGGGTAAACAATGTTATCCCTAACATTCTCCCCTTTTAGGTAATAATAATAATAATACTATAATTATTTACATCTTTAAATCATATTTGTTACAACTCTCTTTAAACTTAATTACTCCTTGAGCTTTTGTAAATTGGTCTGCGATATTTTCTTCTGTCATGCAGTATTCCAATTTAATTAGCCCATTCTTTACAGATTCGCTAAAATTTAAGTATCTTAAATCAGTATTCTTTGATCTAGTTCTTACAGCAATACTAGTAGCTAACTTTATGGCTGCTTGGTTGTCCTCGTACACAATAATGGAATCTTTAACAGTTATACCCATGTCTAATAATAACTGTTTGTACAAAATTAAGTCAATGCACAGTAATGACAGACATGAAAATTCCGCTTCCATTGTGGACAAGCTGATATGCTGTTGTCTGATTGACCTCCACCCTATTAGTGTCTTACCAAATAATATAGCCATCCCAGATGTTGATTTTCTAGTGTTTATGTCAGTTGCAAAACTTGCATCTGCATAGGCACTAAGACTCAAATCACCCTTTGGTTCTATATACAATGCATGGTTCATTGTTCCTTTAAAATATCTTAAAATTCTCTTTAATGATTGCCAATGACATTGATGTGGATCTGAATTAAAACGAGCCAGCTGATTAACACAATAAGGTATATCTGGCCTTGACCAATTGCTTATATATGATAAGCTACCAATCAAAGATTGATATATAGATTTATCAAATTTGGGACTTTGATCATCAGTTTGGCAAACTTCCTGACTCATTGGAGTCTTTGCCAGTTTACAAAGTTCCATTTTATATGTTTTAATTAATTGGCAAATTTTATCTTCTTGCGATATCTTAAATCCATTTTTTGTTTTGTTAATTGTCAATCCTAGATACTTTTTAATTTCACCTAAATGCTTTAATTTTATCTTTTTAGCTAATAATGATATAATCTCATTAGCTTCATTATTAGTCTTAGTTATCAAAGCAATATCATCTGTAAATAATAACAATAATGACACTGTTCCATTATTTTCTCTTTTAAACACACATGGATCTGCTAAACCAGATTTAAAACCTATATTGTTTAATTCTTTCACAATATATTGGTTCCACTCAAAGCCAGATTGTTTCAACCCGTAAAGACTCTTTTTGAGTTTCCAACAATCATTACTATTTACTTTATTGTCTTTTAAAATAACTGGCTTTTTTTAAATACATAGTGTGCTGCAATGGTGCATGCAAATAAGCAGTTTCTACATCTAAATGGTTAATGACATAGTTTTTCTTAGCTGCCCACACTAAAGCTGCTCTTAAAGATGTTGCTTTAAGACTTGGTGCGAAAACTTCATCATAATCAGATGCAGTTTGATTAAATCCTTGAGCTACCAACCTAGCTTTATAGGAAACAGTCCCATCATTTCCAGTTTTTACTTTAAAGATCCATTTGCACCCAATGGATTTTTCTCCTGGAGGCAATTTAGCATCTTCATATACTTTCATTACCTTTAATGAATTTCGTTCTTTTTCCATTGCCTTTTGCCAATTCTCCTGATCCTTAGCAGGATACATCCTAAGTTCATCTAGACTAGTTGGAACTTTAGTTACTTGGCAAACTATACTTGCTTGATACCTATCAGGTAGTCTAGTTACACGTGTAGTACGTCTAGGTATTACAGGACTTACAGGTGGACTTTCATTTATTAACTGTTCTTGATTATCTAACTCTTCCTGATCAACTGTTTCCTCTTGTTTTGGTCCTATTTGCTCTACGTGGACTTCTTCTTTAATTGGACTCTTCTTATAACTAGTCTGATCTTTTTGCCTTTTGTAGGGTTCAATAATTACTTCATTATTAAATCTTGCTCTAATCTATTCCATCCTACATGTTCTAGGAATTTCGCACTAGCACTGGTGCAAACTCTAGATGTACCTGGTTCCCAGAATCTATAAGATCTGTGATTAGATTCATATCCTACAAAAAATAATCTTTTAGCTCTATGCTGTCCTTTGTGTCTGAGTTGTGTAGGGATATGCACCCATGCTGGTGCTCCAAATGTGTGTATGTAACTTAAATCAGATTTCGTACCATGCCACAGTGTGAATGGTAATTCACCTGTTGTTGAATTAACAACATAATTCAATATATGATTACCACACATTATTGCTTCTCCCCACAAATTTTCAGGTAATCCTGAATCAGACAACATAATATGTGCCATTGATTGTAGTGTTTGGCCTCGTCTCTCTATAAAGGCATTATGTTGTGGTCTATATGGTGCAGACTTTTTATGTTGAATACCTAACATTCTAAGTCTATTCTGGAATTTATTATTTGTAAATTCCGCACCATTATCTGTTATAAGAGTTACTAATTTCTTTTTAGTTTTCCTTTCTGCAAATTTAATCCAATTAAAGAGATTTAGATACGTTTCAGTTTTGCTCTTCATTAAATAGTAAAAACCCATATCTGGAATAGTGGTCCATTATACTTAGTATGTATCGAGCTCCTCCTACACTTGGTTTTTTCGGACCTATTAAATTGGCAAATACTACCTCTAAAGGCTCTTTGGTAGTAAATCCATCAACTCTATTAGCCGGTATGATCCTGCTTTTGCTTTGATTACACGCAAAACATTGCAAATACTTATTACAAGGTTTTAAACTTATTCCTTTAGCTAATTCAACAGTTTTCTTAAGCATTTTAAAATTTAAATGGCCAAGCCATCGGTGTAACAAGTGAATACATTCATCATGAGGTTTCTTATTATCATAAACCATGTTAGCCACCTCTAAACCATTATCATTTAAAACATATAATTCACCTCTTAAAGATGCAATAATTTTCTTATCTTCTTTTTCAATTATGCAGTTATCTCCTTTAAAGGTAACTATATATCCTAGTTTAACCAAAATTCTAACTGAAATTAAATTAAACTTAAGTTGTGGTACATATAACATTTTTACATTCTCTTTTATAAAAGAACAATGTGCTATACCTTGACCTTTAGCTTTCAGTTTCCAGCCATTGGCTAACGATATCTGCTGTGTACTCTTGGACATTTTAATAAAATTTCTGTTATCATTTGTTATACAGTGGGATGCTCCACTGTCAACCACCCATAAATTATTTTTTACAGTTCCATTAGTATACATGGCTAACTCTAAATTTTTATTTATCTTTTGATGACTTTTAGTATTCTGGCCAGCGTTCTGGCGCTTTGCTTTTTTACAAAATCTTGCCAAATGTCCTCTTCCTCCACAATTAAAACACTTTTTAATTGCGTATGCAGTAGGAGATTCATTATTTTCTTTTTGAGGTTGCTCCCTCCTTAACTGATCTTTTTCAAGTCTTCTTCTGGCCTCTTCAATCAATCTGCCAGTTATATCAGTTAAAGTTAAACTTTCCTAAGGCAAAATTTCAAGGGAAGTGACGTAGTTATCATAATTTTCGTCTAGTGATGATAGAATTATGTAGACTTGGTGTAGTTCAGAGAAAATAAGCTCTTTCTTGTGCAGTTCTTGAAAAATGCTTTTTATAGAATTCAAATGACTAAGCATATCACCATTCGTCTGGAGATGTTTCCTGAAAAGCTTCCGTGTTAGATTTATGTGAGCACCAATGTTATCTCGGACATAAATCCTCTTCAGCTTCTGCCAATACCCAACAGCCATTTGCTCTCCGTGGATATGAACAAGTTGCTGGTCAATTAGTGTTAGTCCTATTATGCAAATAGCTTGTTCATTTTTCTGCATAAAATCTTTTATCTTTAGTCTATCTTCCTCAATCTCTGGATCCCATTCCTCTATGTTTGGTGGATTTTCAATTATGTTCCACAGACCTTCTCTTTGTAGAAGTAGACTACATTTCATAGACCATGATACATAGTTTGTTCCATCCAGCTTGGATATAAGGGACAAACTTTGTAGATTGACTTGTGCCATGTTTGCTATATATGGATATAAAACTATAATTAATAAAACACAGCTGTCTGTTTACTGCAACGTTTAACAACACAAACTCTTAATTTTGTACATAAATCTGTTTTATCCTAGTTAAACTGACTTTGCAGCCTCTGGGCCCATAACCAGTGTTAAGCCTGTGTTCCCCAACCAGCGTTAAGGAGACAAGCTAAACAGAATGTGCAGCATTAGTCAGATAGGCACACAGATAAATGAGTGAGATAAGTTTGTATGTTTGTTAACATACAGTAAAAATAACAGATACGCTTGAGTTATCAAAAATATAGTTTATTCCATTTAGAGTTTATAGCATAGTCAAAATAACAGTCCATTAGTCATGTATCGTTTTAGTCAGTCCATTCAAGGATATTCAATTAGCAAAGTCCGTGTAGAATATCCTATGTCAGTTCACTTACAAATCAGTCCTTTCTCTCTCCTTTTCAGTAGGGGAAAAACGCAATCTTCAGTCTATCCAGTAATTAGGGATCATCAAGCCAGTGAGAGCAAGCTGCCGTGCCTTGCTTCTTCTATGGTGCTTTCACAACCACTCCCTTAATTAAATTCTTACAGTTAAAGTTGCAGACACTTGAACGAATAAACCATGATAACATATTTATTATTTTACCTAAACCAGTTAGGGTAAACAATGTTATCCCTAACATGAACCACTGACACCATTGTTCTTTAACTGATAGGACACAAAGGTTGTGCATTAATTTACCTCAGGATTGAGCTTGAGGAAATCTAGCTACAGATCTATAGCCAATATGCTTTGGTTCTTCTCCTGGGATCACTGAGGCCTAGGTCAAGTCTCAACAGGCTCGGCCTTTAGCCTCACAGGGCTGCTAAGGAAAAACAAAACAGGAAGAAAGAGTGCTAAGAGTTGGGTTAAGAAACGCTCTTACTCTGAAGAAAAAATAAGCTGCCTTGAGTTTAACATTTCCAACTCTCTAAGGCTATTTTGTTGTTTCACCTTCAATTTGCCTACATTCCTTTCTCTGTGACATTTTACTTCCATAGTCAACAAACCAAATGTTACAAAGAGCAACCCATGATTTCAGAACTGAAAAACCAAAATGAGCTGGGGGAAACCAAAATGTTGTTTATATTTAAATGCTGGTGACACAGAGAAAGGAAACCACACTGTAATTTAACAATTTGAAATCTGTCACTTTAGAAAGAAGCCAGAATAATTTCCTGCCCAGTTTTAGAAAGGAAGTTGTCATACAGCACATCCATCACTGTTGTTTGAGAAGCAAGTGGTACCTCTGATCTGGCATGCCTGGATGAATTTGCACTTGCCAGTTTTCAATGGGTAGCTGGAGAGTTGTAGTAGTAACAACCAAAGCCTGGCTAAGAACCCATGTTATCTTGCTGCATTTGTGCATCATGCATAACCACACTATGTGATGTGTTTGTTACTTTGAATAAAAAGAGACTCAAGGATAGCCATATTTTGGACATCAGCTGGAACAGGATGGTTTTCTGAAATGAACGACAAAGGAAGCAAGCAGTAAAATGGAATAAAGTACTCATCAGTCTAATGTGAAAGATGCAAATAAAGACAGCCAAAACATACAAAAAGCCACAGACCAAGGATAGCTGCAGCAATAACACCACATAAGCCCTCACTTTAATTTAATGATCAGGGTATAAATGGTAATCAAACCCCCTGAGCAGGGGGTTTGATTAGAAGACCTCCAAGGTCCCTTCCAACTCTGTTATTCTGTTATTACATCTATTTAAAAAGTTGCATATTTGGCAACAGTTATCTGCTAGTCAATTGCATGGTCAGAGAAATGAGACCATTACAAAGATAATAAAAGATAGATTGGACATTGGATAGTTCCTTTTTGCTTAATTCTCACCTACTGTTGTGATGTCAGGAACTAGTTTGGTATATGGTTAAAGCACTAGGCTAGAAACTGGGTGACTGTGAGTTGTTGTCCTGCTTGGTTAGGTTTGGACCTTGGGTCAGTCACTGTTTCTCAGCTCTAGGAAAGAGGCAAAGGAAAACCATTTCTGCAGTCTTGCCAAGAGAACTGCGGAGACCTATCCCAGGCTATTGCCAGGAGTCAAGACCCATTCAAGGGAACCACCCCAAAATTAAATAAAAATTCTGATGTCACCCCATGCTAAGGGAATGAGGTCTTTGACAGGAACTTAAGTCTGCCTTCATCTGCTTCATTTCATGCCACATGTGTTAAGTCCTGAGCATGGGCGCAAGGAACGGAGACGAGACATCGAACCGTGACTTCAACTCTTTATTCATGACTTCAGAACAGAGCAAAATACTTGGGCAGCAGCAGCAGCTCTTTTATAGAGCTGGCTGCTGTCAAAACAACCAATGATTTGAGTTTACCACTCTAACAAGCATCCAATCAGAGAGACCCGCTGTCAGCCAATCAGATTGGCCAGAAACGACCAATCACGACTCGCTGTTCGCGGGCCAATGAGAAGTGCAGGATTACGAGCCTGCTGTTAAAGTAAAGCTATTAGGGTTGTTATTGATGCGTTGGCTTAGTCCATAACACCCCTCCCCCCTCGGTTCCATCTGAGGGGTGGGGTGACGTATTCTCGTAAGTAGGCAGGTCACTTCACCTGTCTGCTTGATCTGCGCTGTTCCACCGGTTTCTGTCCTGGCTCTGGTTCTGGTAGGCTGCTTGCTGAGCTGGGTGGCGAAAATGGTCCCGCTGTTTCGTTGAATAGCTCTGGGCTGTCCTCTCTGCTCTCGCCAATGCTGTCATCCAGGTTGCCTGGATCTGTTTCTATCATGGTGCTGTCACGCGGCGAGGCAACTTCCCGGCTCGGTTCTCCTTCTGGCGGTGAGCATCCCATGGTTGGTTGTGTAGACTGCTGGGTTCCAATTGTTAAGTCATCTGTTATTTCTTTTTCGGCCCCCTCGATGTCCCTTCCCCCCCCCAGTTGGAGATTCAGGGGATGAGATGGGAGTAGGTGCTAGTCTGGATCGAAGCTGGTCTATGTGGTGCTTCCACATTTTGCCATCTGCAGTTTGTAGACGATAGGATCGGGGTCCTGTAAGTTGCGTTATGGTAGCGGGGACCCACAATGGGTCACCCGAGAAGTTTTTCGCAAAAACGGGGTCGCCTTCCTGGAATGATCGACACTTGCTGCTGGATCCCAGGGGTTGTTCAGGTGTGTAAGCCGGGTGGAGGCAATCGAGATGTGAGCGAAGTTTCCGGCCCATCAGGAGTTCAGCTGGGGTTCTGTTTGTGGTGCTGCTTGGGGTAATATGTTGGAGGAGAAGCATCTTGGTTATCTTGTCATCAATGTCAACCTGGTCCATTTTGTGTAAGGTCTTCTTTACAAATTGAACCAATCGCTCAACCACCGTTGGCCGCAGGGTGTGCTGGCGATGTTAAGGCATGGCAGATGCCCCGGTCTGCTAGGTACTGTTCGAATGCCAGGGCAGTGAATTGAGAGCCATTATCAGAGACCAGGACATCCGGCAATCCGTGGGTAGCAAATAGCTTATTCAGTTTTTTAATGACCGCCTCCATGGTGGTACTTTTCATTTTGTGGACCTCAAGCCAGTTAGAATAGGCATCCACAGTTAGAAGAAAAGTGTGTCTTCTGTGGGTCCCACAAAATCGATGTGGATACGGGACCAAGGACCTCGAGGCGTTTCCCACTGAGTTGGGGGTGTTTTTGGAGGAGCAGAGCGAATCTCCTGGCATTTGCTGCACGTCACTACCCAGGTCTCTATCTGCTTGTCTAACCCAGGCCACCATGCGTAACTCCTTGCCAATGCCTTCATCCGCACGATGCCTGGATGTCCATCGTGCAACATTTTTAAAACTTTATGTTGCAATTTCTCTGGGATGACAACTCTGTCTCCCCACAAGATGCAGCCCTTTTGAGAGAATAGTTCTGTCTGTCGATTCCTGAATGGTCTGAAAGTGTTGTTGGGTGCGCTGTCCAGTCAACCCCGTTCCACCCAGCTGAGGACTCATGCCAAAGAAAGGTCCTTTTTCGTTTCTGAGGCGATGTCTCGAGTGGTCAGCGGCGGTGATTTAAGAGTTTCGATTTGCAATATGGCTAGGGTTGGAGCTGGATCATCTATGATGTCTGGTAGTGGAGAGCGGCTCAAAGCGTCAGCGTGGGGAATGGCTTTCCCCGGGCGGTGTTGCAGTTGGTAATCGTAAGCGGCTAAAAACTCCGACCAACGTGTCATTCTTGGTGATAAGATGTGGGGAGTTGGTTTGTTTCCTGCTAAAATGCCAAGTAGTGGCTCGTGGTCTGTAATTATGGCAAAGGGTCTCCCATACACATATTCATGGAAATGTTTAATTGCAGATACAATGGCGAGAGCCTCTTTATCAAGTTGGCTATAGTTCCTTTCAGTTTTAGACAAAGTTCTCGAAAAGAACGCAATAGGTGCCTCATTACCATTTGGCAGGACATGGCTTAAAATGGCTCCCATTCCGAATGGTGAGGCATCACAGGTAACCGTGAGGGGTAGAGTCTCGTTGTATTGTATCAATACAGCATCAGAATTTAAGAGGTCTTTTACTTGTTGAAATGCTCATTCTTCACGCCGTCCCAAGACCCAGGAAGCCTTTTTGTCGAGAAGTCTGTGTAGGGGCTCGGCTATGGTAGCCTTCTGGGGCAAGAAGATGTTATAAAAGTTAATGAGTCCCAGGAAGGCTTGGAGGTCTATCTTATTTCTAGGTCTTGGGGCATTTTTGATTGCAGTTAGGTTTTTTTTGGTGGGGTGGATTCCCTGTCTGTTGAGAAGGTATCCCAGGAACTCCACTCTCTCCGTACAAAGTTGACACTTGTCCCTTTTTACCTTCAGGCCAGCGTCTTTAAATTTTTGAAGAACCCTTCTGAGTCGTTATCCTAATAACTCTTTAGTTATTATTAAGATGAGGCAGCTATTAAGACGTCGTCAAAATAAGGCACTTTTATGCCTTGTAATATCTCTCCATCAAACTTTGGAAAATGCCCGGCGCCACGCTTACTCCAAATTGGAGTCTATTGCACTTGAAGGCACCTCTATGTGTAACTATTGTCTGGGCTTCTGCAGTCGTCGCATCTACGGGCAGCTGTTGGTATGCCTGAGCTAGGTCCAATTTCGCAAATATTTTTCCGCCACCCAGGGAGTGAAGAAGGTGTTGGACCGCCGGTACTGGGTAAGCACTCTGCTGAAGCATGTGATTTAGGGTGGCCCAGTAATCCCCACAAATTCTTAATGAGCCATCTGGCTTTATGGGTGTTACTATTGGAGTTTCCCATTGGGCATGGTCAATCGGTTCCAACACACCCTGGGCTATCAATTTGTCTAGTTGCTTGTCGATCTTTGGCTTGAGGGCAAAAGGCACCTGACGAGGCTTAAGCCAAATGGGAGCCACATTGGGACTGAGATTAAACGATATAGGGGTCCCCTTGTACTTGCCTAACGTTCCTGTGAACACTTCCTGGAATTCCTGGATGAGGGCCTCTTCCCAGTCATCGCTTCCGGTTTGGTGTATGCCAGCTAGTTCAATTCCAAGTGGGGCGAACCACTGTAACCCTAACAAACTGGGCCGGTCACGATCGACGACAGTCAGGGGAAGCGTCACAGTGTGGCCCTTGAAGGATACTTGGACATGGCTGGAACCGACAACCGGAATTCTGTTTCCCTGGTAGTCTTTTAGGATGATTCTTTGAGTGCTGAGGTCCTGGCGACAGATGGCAGGGATCAGCTGTTTGAGGGTTTTCCAGGAGACCATCGATAGAGATGACCCCGAATCGACTTCCATCACGCATGGTCGATTCTCAATAGTGACCTTTATGCGGATCTTTCTTGCATCTAGCGATGAAGCGTGGCCGATACTAATAGTTTGGTGTGCCTATTCTCATCTTGTTGAAGCGGCAGGTGCTCGATTTCTGTAGTAGTGGTTGTTCCATTGGTGGTTCAGGTGGTCCCGATTTCCAGGTGGTTTGCCTGTCTCCCGGTGGAGGTTATTCTCCCTCCGGCTTGCACTGGACTCTCGCTTGCTTCTGCAGACCTTTGCGATGTGGCCTCTTTTCCCACAGGAACGGCAGAGTGCATCGAGGAATTTGCAGTCCGATCGCGGGTGGTTTGCCCCGCAACCAGCACATTGGTGTGGGAGTCTCTGGTTCCTTTGCTCTTGTTCCGAGTGGAGCTGGTTGACCTCCTCTTCCTCACTGTCTGAGGATGACTCGGGGTCTTCATGATGGGTGGTAATAGCGTGCCTCTCAGAGGAGAGTGGACTATCGCTAGCGAGTTGATGGTGCGGTGCGTTCGCTCAGCGCATTCAAGCGGCTGACTTCCTGGTTGCTTCTGCGGTAGTAGCGTCGGCGATGACATCTGCAAGGCTGATGTCTCCTTTCACCATGATTTTGCTCTGTGACGTGTGGTCATCTAATCCCAGAACTATGTGGTCTCTCAGGGCTTCCTCTAAGTTTGCAAAACCACACAGTCCTTCCAGATTCCAGAGTCAGCTACGAAGTCCCCAATGCTCTCATTCTTCCGTTGGTCCCTCTCGTAAAACTCGTGTCTTCATATCAGTGTAGGTACTGCAGTGCGTAATGGGCCTGGAGGATCAGCGTGAGGTTATCCCAATCCATGGTCTTCACTTCCGCCGGTTTGGCAAGTGCTTTAGCCATTTAAAAAATGGCGGGGCCACAGTGGGTCGGGAACACCACTCATTTCTTGGCAGGCGTAGCATCTTTTAAATTGTTGGTCTCCAGGAACATCTGGAAACGGTCTATATACGAGTCCCAGTCTTTGTTTGCCAGGTCAAATGGAGCGGGTGGTATGGCACCGCTGGTCATTCTGCCGTTTGTTGCGTGCGCTCTCAGCTACATGCTCTGTCTTGTTCGATGAGTATTTAGTCAGCTCTATCATCTCCGCATCCCATCCTCATTGCCAGTGTTAAATCCTGAGCATGGGCGCAAGGAACGGAGACGAGACATCGAACTGTGACTTCAACTCTTTCTTTGTGACTTCAGAACAGAGCAAAATACTTGGGCAGCAGCAGCTCTTTTATCGAGCTGGCTGCTGTCAAAACAACCAATGATTTGAGTTTACCACTCTAACAAGCGTCCAATCAGAGAGACCCGCTGTCAGCCAATCAGATTGGCCAGAAACAACCAATCACGACTCACTGTTCGCGGGCCAATGAGAAGTGCAGGATTACGAGCCTGCTGTTAAAGTAAAGCTATTAGGGTTGTTACTGATGCGTTGTCTTAGTCCATAACAACATGAGCTATAAAATTTTTGTTTAGTCTCCTGGTCCTCCTCCATTTCTAATTAGATTTTTGGCAGGATGAGTTTGGAATAGTATGAGTGATGACATTTTACATCAGAGGAAAAATAATCAACCACAAGTTACTATTGGAATCTATTTTGATCTATAATACTGTGAAATTTGGGGGGGAGGGGGGCTAAGCACTATGTCTTGTGCAGCTGCATTGGGGTTTTTTGAGAAGGGATGATACACCTCTTTAATGCTCACCTGGCACAATCTTCCCTAATCTGATTGATCTAAGAGGACCCTGTGGATGCAGGACACTGGGTCTAATCCCATCCTAATAAATGGTTCTGAAATATGAGGGAGAATGTTACTGCTTGACCGGATCCTTTTCTGGTTTGTGCTTTGCAGGAAGTTTGAAGAACAAGGAAAGCAACAGGGAAGTAGAGCTTTTCTTGTTCAATTTGTTTTTGCTTGCAAAGGGGCAGAGTCCAAGAAAGTACCACAATATTCCAAAGGTTGTGGGCAGAAAGCAAGGTTGCCACTTGTCTGAGTATTTCCTTGAAGGACTCTTATACCCTCCTAATTTGTGAACTTTTTGTTCATAAAAGAGAAGAGTCATGGGAAACATGTGGCATTGCTCATATAGCTACTGAGCATATGTGCATTTTGTTCCTGCCTGCATCATGGGAGTGCTTCACATGAATTTTTACCATTCAGTCCTTTAGCATGGATGGAAAGTGTTTTTGAGTTTCTATGGAAATTTAAAGGAATTATTAATGCTGTGAATGGTAGTATTAGCCCTTCATACAAGATGCACAACCAGGAGCATCAGCGATATGTTTTCTTTAAACAGAATCTTGTAAGCCTGAAAAATATTTCTCTCTCTCTCCCTTCCTTGTCTCTGCAAAACTAGGGAGGGCCCCTTCTGAAATGCACTCCATGCTTTTTATTCCACCTGTGGACTGAACTGCCTCTTATCTGATCATGGCTCAGTGTTGCATCTTTCTCCTGTAACTCGGGGTCATTCCCACATACCATCACAGATGGCGATGAAAATATCCAAGTGAGAAGTCCAAGGAACTCTTCTTTTTCCACCCCCACCCCCCAAAAAACCCCTTAACTGTGGAGAGAGACCATCTAGAAATACTCAGGAGCATAACAGGGATTCTGCCACCATTGCTGTTCTCCCAAGATTTCCGCCAGTTCTCATTTGTAACCTTTGGATTTGTTTTATCTCCAATTCCCACTGCAGCAGGTTCACTATACCTAATAAATCTGTGATTGGCCTGTCTGTTCACCATAGCTCTCACTCCCTGTCCAAAGCAGCTAAATGAATAATAAAATTGATTCTCTCCTGCCTTAAAAAGAATGGTGCAATCACTGTAATTGAACAGGAGAGCTTTAATTCTCGCATGGCTTATTCTAAAATTGAAGATAAGGGAAGGGAGAACCAGACATAGCAAGCCTGCATCCTTCTATTTTTCCACCAAGTGAAGCAATAGCAGATAAGAGAATGAGAACAAAAAGGAAGAAACAGGAGATATTGCTGGATTTCCAAGTATTACAAAAAGCAGGTGGCAAGGATCAAAAAAGTAGCAGGTCTTATTGAGCTCATCAGAATGGTGAATAGCATTGCTAATTGGTACTGAGAACACTCCAGCCCTATCAGCCTAAGATTTGCTAAGGAGATAGGTATATACATTCTCACTGAAAAACACTGAAGAGAGGCCAGTATCCTGATGACAGGATTTACAGTTTTCATAGTTTTATTTCTCTTAATGGTAAAACTGCTTCCATATTCTATGCTGAATTTAATCTGTAGGCAGAATCAATATTGTTCCACTGTAAATTCTCACACAGACTTTCTGCAAGGCTTTCTCTCTCTCTCTCTCTTTAAATAAGTTACTGGCAACATTAAATGCCCAACATGAAAGTGAACCTATGATTTCACCAGAGATAATGTTTGTACAGGTCTGAAGCAAACTTCACTACATCTGGAGCGATCCAGGAGCTGACCCAGAAATCCATACATAATAAGTTCCATGAACTGGAAATGTATTATGTTTATTTTATTGATAATAGAATGTTATATATATATATATATGGATCTTTGGTTATTCGGGTTTTCTCCCGCATAAGATTGGAAGTATCTAGGCAACGTTTCGATGAAGTCTCATTCATCATCTTCAGGCTTGGTCTTCAGCTCTGTGCTTCTCAGAGTGATGTGAGCTTGCAGCTGCTTCTTCCTTTTAACTGCTAGTGGGGGTGTGACTTGATTGGGTGGGGGCTTGGCTGTGTTCTGATTGGGTGGGGGTGTGTTCTCATTGGTAGGGGGTTTGGCTGTGTTCTGATTGGTTGGGGGGTTGGCTGTGTTCTGATTCTGATATATATATATAACAAGTAAGTTAGATTAATAATATTCAAGCTTTCTCTATCTACTTTTTAAATGAACATATTTATTGTTGCTTGAATATTGCATTTTTACAGCATCCCCTAGCCATTAGCACAAGGGTCTTCAAACTTTGCAAGTTTAAGACTTGTGGACTTCAACTCCCAGAATTCCTGAGCTAACATGACTGGAGAAGGAATTCTGGGAGCTGAAGTCCACAAGTCTTAAAACTGTCAAGTTTAAAGACCCCCTGTATTAGAACATAACATTTATAAAGAACATTGATGAATAATATAACCTCTGCATTTGGGAGGAACTACTAGCTATTTGTTGATATTTATCATAAACAGGTAATCAGATTAGATACCAACACGTTGCCAGTTAATCACATTTGGCAATTCTAAAACATGGAACTTTGACTATATACAGTATATATCTGGGAGAAATAAAGATCAATTTATTTTAGAAAATGTCTAAAAAAATAAGGCATTGTTCTAGAAATCAAATCTTCAAAGAGGGTTTTTGTTCAATGAAGAACAAAATTATGGCAAAATTATTCCTGGGAATGTTAACTTCTACAAAGGCCACCTTTGTTCTTCATTGAACAAAAACCCTCTCTGAGGATTTGATGTCTAGAACAATGTCTTACTTTTTAAAGACATTTTCTAAAATAAATTGATCTTTATTTCTCCCAGATGTATAATGTATATACATCTGGATAATGTGTATACATAGGTGGATTCAACAATTTGACGGAATTAGTTCTAGAAATTTAGAGATGTTGAGAAGGATAAACACAAAAGCCCAATTTTTCTATGGCCAAAATATTGAAACTCCTCCTATTTGGATTTCATCCAATCTTTCCTTCAGCAAAATTGCTTTTCTTTGGGTTACTTGCTTCCTCTTCTACCTTCTCTCATAGCCCACCATTTTTTCAAGGACTCAGAATCCTTGAACATCTAGTATGTTTAAAGGCTGCTGCAAAAAGGAGATGTGGAAGTCCCTTCCTAGCATTCCTATTCCTGAGTTTTTCAAATGGATCTGGAAACTGATGTACACAAGCATTGTAGGGTATTGTTATGTCCGCGTGGAAGGATGCCAGGAGTTGGTGACTTAGTATCAAGCTCTTTTTATTAGGCTGGTACCGAACTGAGCATATAGGAAAACTTCGCGGCTTTTTATTTCCAAGCCGCGGCGGCCGCAGCCAATGACACCACTTTGAATCTCCCGCGATTCGAATGGACCAATCGCGGGAGATTCTCAGCGAGCCAATCGGTGCGGCTCGCCTAGCCAATCAGAGCGCCCCGCGCTTTGGCCAATCAAAGCGCGGGGATCTCAAGAATGCAAATGAGGGGACAGAACACCCCTCCCCTTTTGGTTCAGTCCTTACGTTGCGTAGTCCCGTAGGTAGGCGGGGCTCCGTCTCTGCCTACTGGACCTGTGCAGGTCAGTCATAGGTTGGATCCCAGCCGGTTCGGTTGGGGTCTCTGTTTCTCTGGACTCCGTCATGGGAACCGCCTGGTCTGTCTGGCCGGGCCGCTCTCCGCAGCTCCCTCCTGGGCTACCCGGGTTGGTTGAGCTGCGGGTTTCGCCTCTCCCACTCAGTCTTCCCGGGTTGGTTGAGCTGGCCTGGCTGTCTCTTTCCGGCGAGGTTTCGTGCTGGCTGCTTTCAGGTGAGTATGGCTGGTTTATTTTTTCTCGGTTTTGGTTCCCTGGGTATTCCCTCCCCTCTAGGTTTGTGTTGTGGGGGTTGGTTTTGCTTGGTTGCACGTTGGTGGTCTCTTGTGTGGTCGTCCTCGATCTTAACTGGTCGATGTGGCATTTCCACGCTTGTCCATCGGTTGTTTGTAGCCGGTACGAGTGTGGGCCTGTTAGTTGTGTTATGACGGCCGGTACCCATAATGGGTCTCCGGTTAGGTTTTTCGCATAGACGGCGTCGCCTGGTGCGAAGGTTCGGTGTTTGCTGGTGGAGTCTGGGGGTTTCTCTGGGTTGTACGTGGGGTGTAATCTATCGAGTGGGGACCTTATTTTCCTCCCCATTAGCAGTTCAGCTGGGCTTTTATTTGTTGTGGTCTTTGGGGTTATGTGCTGGATGAAAAGTAATTTATTTATTTTGTCCTGGATCTCCCCGTGGTCTATTTTCTGGATGGTTTTCTTTGTGAATTGAACCATCCGTTCCGCCCTACCATTCGCCGCCGGATACACCGGGGCTGTCAGCGCATGTCGTATGCCCCTCTCCGCTCAGAATTTTTCGAATTCTAGCGAGGTGAATTGGGGCCTGTTGTCAGAAACGAGGATGTCTGGGAGGCCGTGTGTTGCGAAAAGTTTGCAGAGTTCTTTGGTCACGGCCTCCATGGTGGTTGTTCTCATGTTGCTTACCTCCAGCCAGTTGGAGTAAGCGTCTACGGTTATAAAGAAAGTGTGTCCTTTTGTGGGCCCGGCGAAATCTATGTAGATTTTAGACCATGGTCCCCTGGGGGTTTCCCACTCTAGGATGGGTGCTGCGGTGGGCTTGGCCTAGTTTCCTGGCATTGTTGACACCTTGCTACCCAGGCCTCGATCTGTTTGTCCATCCCTGGCCACCAAGCATAACTTCTGGCCAGGGCTTTTGTCCTAACGATGCCCGGGTGCCCCTCGTGTAACAGTTCCAAAACCTTCCCTTGTAGTTTTTCCTGGATGACCACCCTATCCCCCCATAGTATGCACCCTTTTAGTAATGAGAGTTCCGTTTGCCGGTTCTAGAATGTCCTGACGGACTCGTCGTTGTCCCTTTCTGGCCACCCTTTCTCTACCCAATGCAAAACCTGCGCCAGACGTTTGTCTTTATTAGTTTCTCGGGCAATGTCTGACACGGTTATGGCTAGGTTGGGTAGAGTCTCTATGCTGAGGGTGGTCGTCGTGGGTGCTGGGTCAGTGTCAGGTTCCGGTAACGGTGAACGGCTTAAGGCGTCCGCATGGGAG
The DNA here is from genome assembly GCA_033807585.1 of Hydrophis major. NCBI lineage: Eukaryota > Metazoa > Chordata > Lepidosauria > Squamata > Elapidae > Hydrophis > Hydrophis major. Next base: position 139,734,285 of record CM066329.1, on the reverse strand, counting down.
ATAGTCTTACCAGGTCTGTGTGTGAGTCTGTAGTTGTAGGCAGCCAGGAACTCGGACCACCTTGTCATTCGGGGAGACAGAATGTTCGGGGTGGCCCTGTTCCCTGCAAGGATTCCCAGCAGCGGTTTGTGGCCGGTGATGATGGTAAATGTCCGGCCGTAGAGGTACTCGTGAAACCTTTTTACTGCAGCGACGATAGCCAAAGCCTCTTTGTCCAGCTGGCTGTAGTTCCGCTCCGGTTTGGTGAGGGTCCTTAAAAAGAACGCGATGGGTGCTTCTTTTCCGTCGGGGAGAGTGTGGTTGAGGACAGCGCCGACACCGAAGGGTGATGCGTCACATGTGATGGCTAGTGTTAGGGTCTCGTTGTACTGGATGAGGACGGCATCCGAAGTGAGCAGGTCCTTGGTTTTTCTGAAGGCAGCTTCCTCGCGTTTCCCCCAAGTCCAGGTAGCCGCCTTGTCCAAAAGCCTATGCAAAGGCTCAGCCGCGATCACCTTTTGGGGCAGGAAGACATTATAAAAGTTTAGCAGCCCCAGGAACGCCTGCAGTTCTGTTTTTGACTTGGGTGTGGGGGCTTCCTTGATGGCTTTAATTTTCTTGTTGGTGGGGTGAATGCCATGTCGGTCTAGGAGGTATCCTAGGAATTCGACCCGCTCTGTGTACAGCTGGCATTTTTCCCTCTTCACTTTAAGCCCGGTTTCTTTGAACCTCGTTAGCACCTCCCTTAGGCGAGCCTCTAGTTCGGCTTGGTTGGTTGCCGATACAAGTACATCATCGAAGTATGGGACCACCCCCTTGATGTCCTGTAAGAGTCTTTCCATGAGGCTCTGGAAAATCCCCGGTTCCACGCTGACTCCAAATTGGAGCCGGTTGCATCTAAACGCTCCCCGGTGGGTGACTATGGTTTGTACCTCAGCAGTTTCCTCGTCGACTGGCAATTGCTGGTATGCTTGGGCCAGGTCGAGTTTCGCAAAAACTTTGCCCCCTCCCAGTGAGTGTAGGAGATGCTGCACTACTGGGACGGGGTAAGCGCTTTGCTGCAAGGCGCCATTTAGGGTGGCCTTATAGTCCCCGAAGATTCTCACTGACCCATCAGGATTCTCGGGGTGACTATGGGGGTCTCCCACCGGGCATGGTCTATGGGTTGTAATACCCCTTGCTTTATGAGCTTGTCAATTTGCTCATCTATCTTCGGTTTGAGTGCGAACGGGACCCGCCTTGGTTTTAGGCGTTTTGGGGGAACGTTGGGGTCTAGGCTGAAGGATATAAGGGGCCCTTGGTACTTGCCTAGGGTGCCATCGAACACTTCCTGGAAATCCCGGGCCAGTTGCTGCTCCCAGTCGGCTTCGGCGATGTGGTCGATGCCCGTGACTGCAATGCCTAGCGGTGCGAACCATTGAAGTCCCAGTAGGCTAGGTCGGTCTCGATCGACGATGGTTAAGGAAAGTCTTTCGACGTGTCCCTTGTAGGTCACTGTAAACTGTCCTGTTCCGACTACAGGGATGCGGTTTCCCTGGTAGTCCTTGAGGATTAGTCTCTGGTTTTCTAGTTGCTTTCTCTGGATGGTAGGCACCAAGCGTTTAAGTTCTTTCCAGGCTACCATTGAGAGGTAGGACCTGGAGTCCGCCTCCATTTTACAGAGCTCGCCTTCTATGCCTACCTCCACGTAGACCTTTCTGGCGTCTGTGGTTGTGGCGTGGCCGATGGTGACCGTCTGATGTGTCTCTTCTCTCCGCCTGGCCTCGCCGCTTCGTTGGGCTCATCTGTTTCACTCCCAGCGGTTGTCTGTTGGCCGGTCTGTGGTCCTGGGGGGTGTGCTCTCTCGTCTCCGCTCGCTCGGGTCCCATCGCCTGGGGCTGTGGGTCTTCTTGAGGTGGCAAACGCGTGCGATGTGGCCCTTCTTGTCGCAGTGCCGGCAAACGGAGTTGAAGAACCGGCATTCGGATCTGGGGTGGTCGCCTCCGCAACCGGCACATGCGGTCCTCGACTTACGACTCCGCCAGCTGCGCTGGTTGTGGCCCGCCTGTGGTCGGTGGATGTCTTCCTCTTCGTCGGACGTGCCCGAGGTCGAGTGGAGTTCGCCTTGGTGGATGGTGGTTTCAGGTTGGGCCTCGGTCGACCTTGCAGGGTTGTTGTTTGCGGTGCGGTCCCCAGCATTCGGCCTCTGCATGTGGTCTGCTGACTGTCGGGTTGCTTCGGTGGCTGCGGCTTTGGAGATGGCATTGGCGAGAGCGATGTTGCCCTTAGCCATCAACCGACTTTGGAGAATGGGGTCCCAAAGGCCGAGCACGATTCCGTCCCGAAGGGCCTCATTCATGTTGGAGAACTCGCATAGTCCTCCCAGGCGCCGCAGCTCTGCAACGAAATCGCTGAGACTCTCGCCCAACCGCTGGTCCCGCCGATAAAATTCGTGCCGTCGGATGAGGTTGGGCACGGCTGGAGTGTAGTGGTTTCGGAGCAATGGCTCGAGGTCCTTCCAATCCATTTTGGTCACGTTGGCAGGTTTGGCTAGTGCTTTTGCCATCTTAAACACTGCGGGCCCGCAGTGTGTTAGGAAGATGGTTTGTTTCTTCGGTCCCGTGGCATCCTTCAGATCGTTGCATTTGAGGAACATGTGGAATCTGTCCGTGTAAGATTCCCAGTCCTCGGTAGCGGGGTTGAAGGGGGTTGGTGGCGCGATGCTGGCCATCTCGTCAGTTGGCTGGCTTCCGTCGGACACGTGCTTCGGTTCAGGATGAGGATCCCATCCTCGTCGCCAGTGTTATGTCCGCGTGGAAGGAAGCCAGGAGTCAGTGACTTTGTTTCAAGCTCTTTTTATTAGTCTGGTACCGAACTGAGCATATAGGAAAACTTTGCGGCTTTTTATTTCCAAGCTGCGGTGGCTGCGGCCAATAGCACCGCTTTGAATCTCCCGCGATGCGCGGGGATCTCAAGAATGCAAATAAGGGCACAGAACAGGTATTATATCCTAGATGTTAGAATATCTAAGTCTATTAGAAACACTGAATGGGGTTTGGAAAATATCCTACTCCCAAAGAAAACTTATCAAATGATCCATAATTACATGTTAAATGTTTAATGTGTTTCTCTTTGCATGTTATTCTGAAGCATTCTGTTTGTCTAGAAAATAAATGTGGTTTGTTTTTTCAATTTTGACATACAGCTACTGAAAAAACAACTCTGAATTTAAAATTATCCTTCCCCTTTAAAAAAAAAAAAAAGGAAAACTACACAGAAAAAGTATTCTTATCTACTTCCTTTGCTATGTTTTTTCTCAATCTAAAATTACTTTTCCCATTTGAGAAGTAAACTGGAAGAAAAAAATCTTTTAAGGAAATAGTCATTGTGTTATCTTTGATTGTCTTTTGTTTTGTGCACAACATTGTTTTTTTAAAGTTGTTATTGTCCAAACGCTTACATACATTTCTGCATGTATGTTAACATTCATTTTTCACCCTTCTTAGGTCTGTTACAACCCTAGTTGTGACTTATTGTCTATGTTTGTAAAGCCTGATCAGAAATGATGTAAGTTGCCCAGTCTTTATGTCTCAACAGATTTACTTAAAAGTTTAACTTGATAAGATAGATTCAGGTCTGTTAGTACATTACACATATTGAGTCTGCCATCTCTGGGTTAATAATAGCTGAAGGGTAATTAATCTATTCCTGGTATCAACATACATTAATGTCTTAGGAGGACTAGATAGAGAAGATAAAATATTATACGGTCTAAGATGGAATTTCCAAACATTTACACTAGACCTAATCTTTTTTTCAGAATCATTTCACTGCAAATTCTTAGAGAATCAGTGCATTTGACTGAAATACTTAAGTCACCCAGAGTGTGCAGTTAAGATAGCATTTAAATTTGTGAAATAAATCACTAAATGTTGCGAAAAGTTAACATCAAAAAATGTAGGTTGCGGACCCTATCTAACCATCTTGCTATATTCAATGCATCAACCTGAGCTACAAGAGGGAGGTTTTGACTCAAATTTGCAACTCCAGAGTGCAATTCCAGAGCACAATTCCAGAACTGAAATATCCTAGCTTATCCTTGTTCATTGTTTTTCCCATTTTACTACTGCTAGATTTGATTTAGTTCAATCCTTGTCTTGACCAGAAATACAACTGCCTTCTTTTACCTATCTCAAGTAATATCGTTCTGGAGCCAAATGTTTACTATTTGTATACTGCTAATCATGACAGTTTACTAGCAGACAAATCAAAATAGGAAAGATAAAGATAAGTGCAAAGATAAAGCCAGTAATCATAAATGCCAGCTGGATATCAGGAATAGTCATATCTCAAATGTCTTACCAAAACGTGATATTTTGATGGCTTTTTGGAATGAAGCTGAAGTGAGAGCCAACTAGCACTCTTGGAAGTGGGGAGTCTGTTACACAAAATGGTTGTCACAATAAAATATTGTTGTTAAAACCCTCATTCACGACTCATGTATAAGTAACTCTTAACATCCCCATTGAGGGCTAATATTTAGGATGGGCTGGTTCCACAAGCAGTAGGAAAATTTTGGTTGTTTTTCCCCCTTTTTCTCCTCACTGTGGCATTTTTATTCCTACCTGTTGTTTGTCACTATTTAATCTCTTGTCAAAGGCAGTAGAAACAAGCAATGAAATGGTATCTAATGATCTTTTTCTTACCAAACATAATTTCCTTCCCACCACCCAGCAACCTCAAAATGTGCTTGAAAGTGGGCCAGAGATCTCCCAAAGCAGCCTTTAGGAGGAAAGACTTCTTGACTAAATGAATATATAGCAATAGCAATAGCACCTAGACTTATACCACTTCACAGTGCTCTAAGCAGTTTACAGAGTCAGCATATTGCCCGCAACAATCTGGGTCCTCATTTTACCCACCTCAAAAGGATGGGAGGCTAAGTCTATAAAGGAACTTTACAGTAAACCATGCCTAACTCCAGTATATGAAGTAGATGAGCCTAACTGTATGAAAACCTACAATAAAAGAGCAAATGATTGCTATTTTAAATTTTGTCCTTTAATTAAAATTAAATTCAGATTGTCTATTTACAGTGGAAACAAACTTAACTTTAAAAAACTAGACAAGAGAATGGTGTAGACATTGCAGTGATGGTAAGGATGATTGTGATGACACTGTTATATATCTGAGAATCACAGTGTCCCCAAAACAAGTCTGGGAGATGTTTTTAAAGCAGTTCTTCTCTCTCTCTCTCTTCTCTGCGTTTGTGCTTCTCAGTGTATGTTTCTCATGAGCTACCTCAATCAATGTGAATTTCCACAAAGAGAATGTTAAAAGTATGACAAGAATGTGTTACCAGACAGATATGCTACAGATATAACCAGACATTGTACATTGTAACTCAATCTGATGCTGCCTCATATGATGATAGAGTCAAGACTTTAAAAAGAATGTGAGTGATACAGCAAACTTCAGCAAGAGTATTTTTCCCTTGCTTTATATTAGTAGGCATCATTTGACTTCTTATTTAATAATTAATATTGATGTACCCAGTGACCTGTACAAGATGTTGATTTCTTAGAGCTGTTTGGTTTTTAATTTTATTAAAAAGAAAAGACAATACTCTGGAACTAATTCGGAAACCCTGTATAGAAGGAAAAATCTTATTAAATTATCTCTGGCCCAGCAGTCAGGGACACAGAGACATAAAAGGGCTTACATGACACATTTTTATAATGACTTATTGCTTGGTTATCTGAAAAATAGTTCAGAGTTATAATTAGCCAGGCGTTTCACTGCTTTAAGAGGCAAAGATTCTTATCAGTCATACACCTGAACATTTGCATTTTAATGGGCCAAAGATGTATATCAGCAATAGCACTGACTAATGCTCTCTTATCTCTGGCAATAATGCAAAAATATGGCAGAGGATGGTAACCTATCTGCTGTACATCCAGTCGGATCAATAAAGGACAGATGCTGGGCAAAACAAGGCAGACCTAAATGTCATTGTATCGACATGTTTACAAATAACATTACAATGCTTTGGCTGCAGGTTAAGGCCAAAACATATTGATGCTCTGAATCTGCAAAAGGTTCAGTTAATTACAGTAGATTATGTGTTCAATTTTTTTCTATGCAGAAGGAAGGAAGGGAGGGAGGGAGGGAGGGAGAGAGGGGAGGCAGGCAGGCCTCCTATTGTTTCATGAAGAATAAACAGTATAAAAGAAATAAAGTACAAATAGTGTGTCTATTTACTAACCTATTGAGTATTTCATTGGGAGTTTTCATAAAACAGAAGATTTAAAATCTAGAAGTATCTTAGATCTCCATCATTCATTCCACAATAAACTTTAATCTGGCATGAAATTTGTCTTTCTTCATATCTGATCTGGCTATTATACTGATTATCAGCCATTGTAAAGTCATTTACTGAGCAATCAAAATCTTAAAGAGTTTTGACATCAGAATCTCTGAGAAAGAACGTATTAGACCAACTCAGCAATGAGTTTAAATAATTCACCAAATGGTGCCCCTGAAATGGCATTGGTCATATACAATCTATGACTAATCTCAGCACACCCTTCATTCATTTCTTCCCCACCTACCCTTGGATCTTTTACAACTTTCCTATGGTTCATAGCGTTGGAGTTTCTGACATTAAGAAATTAAACCTCATCAGCCAGCAGGCCAGGCAAGAGGAGTTTTCTGACATTACATTTTTCCCTTTCAAAATCAGAATTCTCTCTCTACTTTCAGAGGATGAAATCCAATCTAGTCTTTGTTCCTTAAAATGTTGCTCTGCTGACTATAAGATTGCAGCCTCAGATTAAAAAGTGCCCATTAATGGGTATTTAATCTAGTCACAGCTATTAACTAAATTCTTGCTAATAAATCACAAGATCTGCCTTTCTGTAACTTAAATTTGTCACTATCCAAATATTTTGCTTAAACTAGAATGTACTGTAGATCATAAACATGTGTGTGTGTGTGTGTGTGTGTGCATGCATGTATGTATTTATATAGCAGGAAGTAGTTCATGCAAAATGTACCAAAACTGACATATTCTTAATGTAAATGTTCCCTGGATTCCTTTCCATCTTGCATTTTTCAATCTACTAATATAAAAATACAGCTTCATAGTACCTTATTCTTCATGGATTGCATAATTGGATCCCTAGTACACCATTCCGTTTTTAATAACTAGTCCTCTGAGTGAATTATTAACCCTTCATGGATGGGATCTGTCCAGCATGGTTAGTGAAACCGGACACTTTGGGGATGAGTAACATTTTCTCCTGTCAGTGGTCATAATCTGTTTGATAAGATGAGGGACTATATGAAGAGGTTGTTTAGTGATGAGCATATTTATATCACTTTAACAGTAAAGGGTTTCCCACTGGAATTTTTCCAGATCATGCACACCCAATGTGAGAGGTCTTGAATGACATGGTGATTGTAAACGGAGAGCAAGCATTATTAGTTGTTAGAAAGGTGACTCCTAAATCCTGTTTAAGGCTTGAAAGAAATATGCAAATGAGAAGAAGTTAACAAAATTTACCTTTAGAAGTTGCAATGGGTCTCATCCTATGTTGGGAAGACCAAGATATCCACCAGATTCTCAGCCTTCCTAACTTTAATGTTATTATGTCATTAATAAGGCAAGGTTGAAAAAAAAACAATGTACTTCATCCTTTGTAGAGTCTTCAAATCTTTATGAATATAATATGAGGGATGGAAGGATCTGGGAAATCATCTAGTGCAACTCCAACAGAGTGGATGAATTCAGGTATATATCAACTCTAATCACCATCCAAGCAAAACATGCCCAACATTTCCAATTATTCCTTGAGAGATTTTCCTTCCAAGCCCTTGATTGTCTTGGTTGCTCTCTTCTAGACATGCTCCAATGTCAACCACAGTCCTAAAATGCAGAGACATAATCCCAGCTACAGCTGACCAGTGTGGAATGAAGAGGAACAATGACTTAATTATGAACCTGTTGAATAGAAAAGAGGTTTATCCTTAGAGGAAACACATTCAGAATTTGCAATACCGCAGAAGTCTGTTTTTTATTCCCTTTTTTTCTCTGAAGAGTGATCTTGATTTGATCTGTGGGAATCTTTTATAAGCTGTCATCCTTGCTCATCCATGTTATTAGACTTGGCTTGCAAGCATGCTTATATCTGTCATTGTTTTTGCAGTTAGTTTTTTTATCCCCCCTTCAGTTGTGCTTTACTTTGTTATTGTATATTGCTTTGGAATTTTTTACTGCCATAAAAGAGAAATATAAGTCCTCAAAATGAGTTTGAAAAGCTGCCAATTTATTCCTTGTTAAATCATTGCCATTTGTCTAATACATTTTAAAGTGTACTGTTCATTTCTGCACTGATATAAATGAGGTGGAGATGAGAGGACAGAAGGGAATTAGAGAATAATGTGGTATAATCATAGTAGCAATAACAAGAGCCATGGACACTGAAAGATTTCTGGCTCATTGGGAGCTTTAATTCTAGAATGATATATTCCTCTGACAAAAAATATGAGAGAAAATGACCCTTTGGGCTCTATAAGTATCAAAAGAAATATTTCATTTAGGTTTATTGAACTGTATTCTGCAGTAAAACTGTCACTGCTTGACTAAGAGGAAAACGGAGAACAGAAGAGTTCTTTGATTTTTGAAAATGCTCTTCTGTTTTGATTATAAGAGCTAATTCTGAGAAGAGGAAAACTGACCTCTGTCATTTATTTTTGTAGAAGCTACTGGATGTGGGAAGACTTGTAGGGGAAGGGATGTATAAAAATGGGCATGAGTGGACTGGGTGGCATGTGTACCTCACTTGGTTGCATTATCCAAGCCCCAAGAAAAATAGCTCAGAGGGGACTTGGCTCACAGTGGCCCAGTTACAACTGCAGGTACAGTCAAGAGTTGTAGCTGGGAAGTCTTAATGTCCAGGATGCTGAGTGGAAGAGTGCTTAAGAAATCACCCAGAGAGGAGGGAAGGCGGAGCTTCGTTTCGGCGATACAGCTGCGATCTCGGGGCTCTGAGATCACAGCCGATATTTTCACCCCTGGTCAGTCCCAACGGACCTAAACTGTCCTGTAGAGATGGTGATCGTGAAGGGCAAGTCCCAGGATCCCAGGGATATCGCAAAACCCCTGGTTTGATCTGGGAGAAGTCCTTTTGCTGGTGGTGGAGAGGCAGCCTCCATAGCTGCTGAAGTCAGGACAGCTCCGGAAAGAAAGTGGCTGGAAGTGAAAGTGTATTGGGTGGGTGAGAAACTTCTTTTTTGTTGTAAATTCACTGAGATTTGAAAGGGCACCCTGAATAGAGAAGAAACCTGTGAGATTTTTTTTTGACAAAAACTGTATGAGCGGCGTTTTTTAAAGTGATGTCAAATTGAGGCTTGGATTTTTTTTTTCTTTTTCTTATTTTTTTGGGGGGACTTTAGTGTGACTTTGTAGGTAACCGGATTGAATTTTCTCTTACATATAATTTTATGCTCCTTTTGATTATTTAATTTTTTTTTTAGAATAGAGGCTCCATTTGGCTATTTTTTTTTTTTTTTGTATAAATTATCCTTTTTTTCTGGCTGGGGGGGAAAGAGTATTAAGAAACTTTGTAACACTGCCAACTAGAGGCTTGAAAATATTTTATTTGAAATGGAGAGAACTGTAAGAAGACTTCTTCTCAAGGACATTTTAATGTGATAAGATAGAGGGAGAGCATAGCAAAATATTATTACAGTTGTTCTCCTGGACTCTTATCAATATTTCAACACTTGAGGCTTGGCTTTGAAGCTGGTGGAGAAGAGAGTCATAACAAAAGCCTTGGACAACTAAATAAAGTGCAGTGTGTTTTTATATATATATATATATATATATATATATATATATATATATATATATATATATATATATATATATATATATATATATATATATATATATATTATTTATTTGTGATACCCCTATCACCAGCCACTGTGTAAATTCCAATTCAAGTAATATTCTTATTTTTGCTTTTTATTTCAAAGGGAAAGCCTCAGAGCTTTTTCTTTATTTTTCTTATTTTTCTCCTTATTTTTATTGGGATCCTTTTGCTTTTTCTATTCATGCTTTTGGACCACTCTGTTTTTTCTTTTTGATTATTGAGACTTCTCAATATTTTTGTTCTTTTTTTTTAATCAATATTATTATTTTTGGGGTTTTTTCTTTCTATTTTTCATTTTTTATGGTGGACTACTTCATAATTGGATTAGCATCTAGAAGAACCTGAAGATTTTTCTTCTTCTTCTTCTCTTTTTTCTTCTTTGGTTTTGGGCCTTTTACTATTGGATTTTTCCATTTTGGATTATAATTGCCTACTCTACCAGTTGGATTAAAAGTTAAAAAGAATTTGAAGCTTTGGAAGCATTAAAATGAGCAGGAAACCAATATCAGCTGGCGTTTCTACTTCTACCTCTGCCTCCCAACCAGCTGGAGGACAATGTTTAATTCAGACAATGTTGAAGCAAGATAAAGAACAAGAAAAAGTAACTTTACAGATGATTATGCAAGGAATCCAAGATCTCAAGACAAAATCAAACACCATTGAACAAAGAATAGAAAACATTGAGCAAAGAATAGAGAAGACTGATGAAAAAGTGGAAAACATTAAACAAATGATGGTGAAGTATGAGGAGACATTCCAAAAAATTGAGGAAGGTAAACAAAGAGAGGAGAAGATTGGAAATATTGACAGTAGATTAACAGTGGTTGAACAAGATAAAAGTGGGATGTTGAGGTGGGAGATGGAAAGGTCAGAATTTTATCTCAGATTTCAAAATATAGAAGAAGAAAAAGGACAAAACTTGGCTGTGATAATGATAGAAATTTTGTCAGATGCCTTGGAAATTACAGAGGAAAAGATGATGGATGGAGTAGATGAGGTATATTGAGTTTATACAAGATATGCAATGAGAAATAAATTACCAAAGGAAGTCCATATTAGATCTACTAAAAAATCCATTAAAACACAAATACTACAAGTGGTAAGAGAGAAGACATCGAAATACAAAGGCAAAGAGATTGTGGTTTTAAAACAAATACCCAGAAGAGTGAGAGAGATGAGAAGAGAATATCGATTTCTGACCAAAATGCTACTGGAAAATGAAGTGAATTACAGATGGCTGATCCCAGAAGGATTAATGTTCACGTGGCAAGAGCAGAGACATAGAATTGACTCAATTGAGAAAGCAGAACTTTTCCATTCAGAATTTTTTGGAAGAAGAGAAGAGGAGGCAGAGAAAGAGGTCTCATTAATTGAGTTTCAAGAGGAACAACTGGAGACTGAAAAAGAGAAAGGTGCAGTAGGTGGACAGGTGGATAGTAAAGAACAGCATGGAGTGAGATCCACAAGAGCTGTTAGACCTAAATATAAAGCATAATCATGGAAGAAAAAAAACTGATTACAATGAATATAAATGGACTGAATTCAGCTGTTAAAAGAAGGAAAACCTTTCATAAATTAGAGAAATTGAAATTTGATATAATTTATCTGCAAGAAGTTCATATTAAAAAACAACATGGACAATTGTTAGTACAGCTAAAACTAGGGAAAATATTTTCTTCTTTGACTCAATGTAAGAAAAGAGGAGTGGTTGTATACATTAAAGAGGCTATCCCAGCAAAACTGATCTACACGGATGAAGATGGAAAAGTATTAATGGTGGAAATAATGGACAATAATATAAAAATACTCTTGATTGCAATTTATGCTCTGAATGATAAACAAGAAGAGTTTTATAAAAAACTACATATGAAAATAATTGGACTGGACTACGTTAATATAATTACGATGGGAGACTTTAATGGAATTGTGGACAATAAATTGGACTATATAGCAACAACAAAAAAGCAAAATAGAAAGACTCTCCCTAAATGCTTTTTTAAAATGACAGACGAATTAAGCTTAAAAGATATTTGGAGAGAAAAAAATGTTAAAGCTAAACAATATACTTTTTATTCAAGTAGACATGTATCATGGTCCAGATTAGATATGATTTGGATCTCAACAGAATTGATATCTAATATTCAAGAAACAAATATCGAAACAAGTACTTGGGCAGATCATAGCCCAATGACAATTAAATGGAAGGGACAAAAAAAAAGATCGAGATGGACATTAAATAATACTATCTTAAAGGAAAAAGATTTTATACAATGGATGGAGAAGGAACTGGCTTTTTTCTTTAGAGAAAATAAAAAAGAAGATACTTCAATGCAGAATGTTTGGGATACAATGAAGGCATATGCTAGAGGTTTGATAATAGATTATATAAGAAAAAAGAATATTAGGAAAAGGCAAGCTTCTAAGGCCTTGGAAGATGAATATAAAAGACTTGAAAAAGAATTGCAGAAAATGCCACAGAAAAAAGATATTAAATTGAAGCTGGATGTAATTAAACATAAAATGGAATTAATAGAGAAAGAAGAACTGGCACAGAAAATTAGAAATTCTAAACAGAATTACTTTGAAGATGCAAATAAACCAGGCAGATGGCTAGCATATAAACTGAGAAAGGAGAAGGAATCAAGAAAATATTGAAGCTAATAGATGATCAAGGCCACGTTTGTTATGGTAATAAGGAGAAAAAGGAAATAATTCGAGATTTTTATGGGCAACTATATAAACAAGAGAATATTGATGAGGAAAAAGTCAAACAGTATCTATAGAATGCTAACTTACCGAAGATACCTAAAGAGACTGAAGAAATGCGAGAAAGCAATATAACAATGATGGAATTAAATGAAGCACTTAAGAAACAAAATAATGGCTACAAATCTGAAAAATGCTGGAAATGTCATCAGATACCCGGCTCATATTACCATATGTGGTGGACTTGTGAGGATGCTAGAAAATATTGGACTATAATTCGCATGTGGTTGGAAAAAATGACAAAGAAACACATAGACTTGAAACCAGAGATCTTCTTATTGGGAATTTTACCTGATATATATAGTAAAGATTTGAAGTACCTGATTGTAAATGTATTAACAGCGGCTAGGATTGTATTTGCTAAAAATTGGAAGAATGAGAAAATACCATTACAGGAAGAAATTATTAAGAAAATATTGGAATGTGCTGAGATGAGCAGATTGACATTTGAAATTAGAGAGCAAGAGGATAAACAATTTTATGAAATTTGGGATCTTTTTTTATCAATGGCTAGATGATAAAATACAATAATAGAATATTTAGAATGCTAGACAGTAAGGAATAGCTTTATTTTGTTTTACTTGCCTTTGTTATTTGACATTATATTTATAAAGGGTTTTTTAGGATTGATTTGATATGATTATATGATTTGTTATAGAGTAAACTGGTTTAAAGTATTGTTAGCTCATAAAGCATGAATGATTAAAAATATAGTCAAAAACTTCTTTTTTTAGTGATATTAGGATATATAAGTTTGGATTGACAATATGAGTTGTTATGTAACATAATTGTAATTGAGACTACAGAATGAATGCACAAAAATGATGAACCAACTGACACACTGGATGTACAAATGAGAGTTGATGTTTTTATGTTTTGTTTGTCTTGTTTGTTTGTAGAAAATTAATAAAATCTTTTTCAAAAAAAAGAAGAAACAAAATAATGGGAAAGCACCAGGTCCAGATGGGCTTCCGGCAGAATTTTATAAAACATTTCAAGAATTATTGAGCATCCCATTGTTAGAAGTTATGAATGAAGTTCTGATCCACTGCAAATTAAGAACTATAGACCTATTTCATTATTGAATGCAGACTATAAAATTTTTGCTTCAATTTTAGCAGAAAGACTTAAAAAATATTTAAATAATTTTATCCATCCAGATCAAAATGGATTTCTGCCAAAGAGACAAATCAGAGACAATATGAGAGTAATCTTGGATATTTTGGAATGCTATGAGGCTCATCCTGAAAAGCAAATGGCTTTGATATTCCTAGATGCTCAAAAGGCATTTGATAACGTGAACTGGAGATTTATGTTATTACTATTGGAACAGAAGGGTTTTGCCAGAAAATTTATTCAAGCAATAAAAGCCATATACAATAAACAGACAGCAAAGGTAATGATGGAGGGAGAATTCACAGACTTTATTAATATAAGAAAAGGCACAAGACAAGGATGTCCCCTTTCTCCTTTGCTATTTGTGTTGACTTTGGAAGTGTTGAATAGAAATATTAGGGATGATAAAAGCATAAAAGGAATGAAAATTAAAAAGGAAGAATTTAAACTACAAGCTTTTGCTGATGATTTAGCTTTTATTCTGGAAGATCTGCTAGAAACAGCTCCAAAGTTATTGGAAAAGATAGAGACATATGGTGAGATGGCTGGTTTGAAAATAAATAAAGATAAAACAAAGATTTTGACAAAGAACATGTTACTGAGACAAAGAGAAGAACTGGCAGACCTTTTGAAAATCCAAGTTACGAATAAGGTTAAGTATCTAGGGATATATTTGACAGCAAGATGTAGCACATTAAAAGAGAATAATTATATTAAACTTAAACAACAGATAGCTACAGACTTGAAGAAATGGGAAAACTTGCAATTGTCATTAATAGGGAGAATTTCAACAATTAAGATGAATATTTTACCTAGAATTCTATTTCTGTTTCAAACAATACCAATTAGGCTTGGAAAAGACTATTTTGAAGATTTAAATAAAATCATGTTGAAGTTTATATGGCAAGGTAAAAAAGCGAGAATAAAGCTAAAGCTTTTACAAGACACTAGAATTAGAGGAGGTTTTGGCCTGCCTAATTGGGAATTGTATTATCAAGCTGCAAGTTTGATGTGGGTCAAAGAATGGATAACATTAAGAAAGGCTAGATTGTTGACACTAGAAGGGCATTATTTGCTGTTGGGCTGGCATGCTTTTTTATGGTATAAGGGAACTAAATCACAGGGTTATTTTAGAAGACATTATATACGGGAGTCTTTGTGGTTAAACTGGGAGAAGATAAAAAGAAAATGTTATTTGAAAATTCCAGTTTGGTTATTGACTATTGAAGCATTTTCCTATCCTATAATTTATAAGAAGGAACAAACAGTTAGATATGGGGAACTATTGGATTAAAAGGGTGAACTTAAATCTATTCAAAACTTAGAGAAACAAGGTATAAGGATGAATTGGTTTTCATATGCGCAAATACATTCAAGGTATGATGAAGATTCTAAAACGGAGGGATTTTATGATAAACAGACTGATTTAGATAAGATCTTGATGGGTACTGATGAGAAGGTGATTAAAAAATTATATGGTTATTTACTTGGAATTAAATTAGAGGAAGAACAAGTTAAAGAAACTATGATTGGGGGAAGAATTTTGGATATGAGATTGATTTAGAGAAATGGCAAAAATTGTGGTCTCAAAATTATAAAATGACAATGTCAACAGCATATAAAGAAAACTTGTATAAGATGTTTTACAGGTGGCACTTTCCGCCGACAAGAATAGCAAGAATGTTTAAGAACAAATCTGAAAAATGCTGGAAATGTCATCAGATATCTGGCTTATATTACCATATGTGGTGGACTTGTGAGGACGCGAGAAAATATTGGACTAAAATTCGCATGTGGTTGGAAAAAATGACAAAGAAACACATGGACTTGAAACCAGAAATCTTTTTATTGGGAATCTTATCTGATACATATAGTAATACATTTGATACATTTGAAATACCTGACTGTAAATGTATTAACAGCGGCTAGGATTGTATTTGCTAAAAACTGGAAGAATGAGAAAATACCATTACAGGAAGAAATTATTAAGAAAATATTGGAATGTGCTGAGATGAGTAGATTGACATTTGAAATTAGAGACCAAGAGGATAAACAATTTTATGAAATTTGGGATCTTTTTTATCAATGGCTAGATGATAAAATATGATAATAGAATATTTAGAATGTTAGACAGTATACTATATTTATAAAGTGTTTTTAGGATTGATTTGGTATGATTATATGATTTGTTACAAAATAAATTATTTAAAGTATTGTTATCTCATAAAGCATAAATGATTAAAAGTATAGTCAAAAGTTTTGTTTTTTTTTAATAGCGATATTAGGATATATAAGTTTGGATTGACAATATGAGTTGTTATGTAACATAATTGTAATTGAGACTACAAAATGAATGCACAAAACTGATGAACCAACTGACACGCTGGATGTACATGTGAGAGTTGATGTTTTAATATTTTGTTTGTCTTGTTTGTCTGTAGAAAATCAATAAAATTCTTTAAAAAAAAAGAAAAAGAAAGAAATCACCCAGAGAGGACACCCTTCCATATTGGAATGATGAAAGTGCACTTGTGGATCTTATACTCTGCAGTTGAAGTCCTTGGAAGAAAGAAAAAGGAATGGGAACGCCACCAAGTGTCTTGTGACCTCTCTTCTACTCTTTGCTTATGATGGAAGCCAGCATGGAAAGTCACAAATGGCAATCACATGACTATGGGACACACATGTGAGCCAGTTGCCAAGTGTTTTGATTTCAATCATGTGACCACAGGGGTGCTGGGATGGCTGCAACTTTTTTTTTTTTAAACAAATTTTATTAATTTTACAAACACAATAAAACATAAACTAAAACATCTTTTCTGAAGGCTGCTTGATCCCGGGTTAAAACTCTTCACACAGACACAAATTCAAACATCATATTCATTTTATATATCCTTCCATATCTTGCTATCATTTTCTTTTCTTTTTTTTTTATAAACCAATTTTATTAATTTTACAAAAACAGTGCACAAACAATCAAAGCATAACAGCTTATAACCATTTTCAATAACATTCTTTGTCTGTTCTATTTCCAACCATCCATTCATCTTTTTTCTTTTACTATACTTCTCCTATACACTACTTGGAGTGACCCCTTACCCTAATTTAAAAGTACTTCATATAACACTTAATTTATCTTGGGATTCTGTTTAATAAATTCTAAATTTACACAATAAATTTTATACTCTAAATACACATATAAAAACACAATCTTATATACCTTCCAGAATCCCCCCTTTATCCTTAATTAGATTCACCCATTGTCTCTAAATAAGCTTTTTTTCTTTAGATCTTGCTTTCCACCATTGAGGCTTCTCCTCCCCCCCTTTCTCTCTTGCTTATTCTTCTCCTTGCCCTTTTTACCCCTTTGTCTCTCCTCTTCCCTTTTCTTACTCCCTTTCCTTTGCTTTCTAACCTTGCATCCACCTTTCCTCTCATTTTTCTTTTTTTGGGTTGTTTTTTCAAACCTTAAAATCCCCTTTTTCTTATCCTCTTTCTCCTCCTCCCCAGAAAAAACCCATTGTTCAACAAAGATGGCTTCTTGTTCCTCTTCTTCTTTGTCCCAGTCATTCTGCTGCGTAATCAACTTTTCATAAGTACATAACGCCATTTCTAAAAATTGAAATGAAGTGCCCAAAGTATCTTTTCCATCTTGTTCTTCCTTTTTATATTTTTGATATTCAATCTTCAGTTCATCCACAAGCGATGCCATCCTGAAAAGAAAAACTTTCCCCAAAACAACCACCCAAGTATTTTTAGTCAAAAGTAATTCAAAAAGAAAGTTCCAAAAGTTAATACTTTTCTTCCTTCTTCTATTTCTCTTTCTGGGGTTACTGTTTAATCAAAGAGGTCCAATTACCATATTTCTTTTTTTAGTATTCTTGGCAATCTCCTCCTTTTTCCACTTCTGCTCCAATATTTTTCCGCTCCCTTCCCACTTGCAACATCAATTTTTAAATAATCAAAAATCCATACCTCTAATAAAGGTTTTCCAATTTTTTAAATTTTTAAGTCCAATGTCCAAGCAACTTTCAGAATATTTCACCTTCAGTGCCCAAACAAATTTCAAATCTTCTGCTTTTTTCATGGGGTGGGAGAATGAAGAAAAAAAAAAAGTTCCCTTTTACAGTTTCTCCGCCGCTTTCAATCTTCTTAGGGATACAATGTATCCTCCAGCAATTCAGACAGCTCAGTTCCAGCGAATTTAAAGGATGTTGATTGACCCGGCTCAGACAGCACTTTCACTTTTCTTGCTTCCTCCAGCACGATCTTACCCGGTTGCAGACTTCTTTGTGGCGGCCATTGCTGACCGCCGCTCCACCGCCTTGGGAAAAAGGGGTTTTTCAGGACGAGGAGGGGGTTTGCGACACCCCCAACCCCCTGTCCAGCTCCCCTCTCTCTTCGGCTGTCCCTACAGGGCAGCCATATCCCTCTGACCCATTTGGATTGGGGGTACCTCGGCGGCTAGCACAGCAGGAATTGTGAGCGGTCGCGAATTCCTGCTGCCCTGAAGCCAGGCAAAAACCGGAAAAAACAGAGATGGCTGCAATTTTGAAGGCGAGTCATAAGTACCCCACATTTAGCACTCTCAATTTCTGAACAAGTGACCAATACCTGTAATATACCCTTAATCATCTCATGGTACATCCCTACTCCCAATTTTATAAGGAAATGTTTTTGTTTTTTATCTCATTCTGTTCCTAAATTCCTATGATCTTAAGTTCAAAGCTACGATTTTAAAAAATGAAGGTAAAAATGCAAGAAATTTTAAACATTAAACAAGCAGCAATAACTAGGATTAAAATAACATACAGATTATGTAAATATATGGTTGCAGATCAAACACTGCTGACTGCATGAATGTGTTCATGTAATAAGCAGTGATAGGATTCAAAAAAAATTACTGCTGGTTCTGTGGGTGTGGCTTGGTGGGCGCGGCAGGAGAAGGTTACTACAAAATTCCCATTCTCTCCCCACCCCATTAACCTGCTTTCCAGCTCTGTTCTCCTATGTAGGACAACCAAAGAAGACCCAGCCGATCAGCTGGGACTCGGGAGGCGGAGAATAGATGGGGGTAGGGCCAATCAGAGGTGATATTTGACAGTTCTCTGAACTACTCAAAATTTCTGCTAACGATTCTCCAGAACTGGTCAGAACCTGCTGAATACCATCTCTGCATGGAAGTCTTTATTTTGCCTGTCTGTGAATGAGATGGTACTCAAAGATGAGAAGTAACTTAAGAGAAACAGGCTAGTGTCAGGGTTCCAGAAAAACCCAATTCCAATTAAAAACTCAGAGACAAGCATTTTCTCAAAGTTTCCTTTTATTAGAATACGCATACTGGCACATCTGGGAAATCCCGAATGAGAAAGTTCCAGGTTTCTCTCCAATAAATAAAAAATTACAAATCCACCCCCTGCACCCATCATTCCATCACATGCTCCAATCACCATCCACCCCAACTTGAGACATCCCCCCAACCACTCCTCAGCCAGGTGCAGGAATAACATGATTTTGACATCAAAGAAGAATTTTATTATGTCTAACCACATACGCTCCACAAAATCCCCCCTCCCAGCTTTCCATGCTCAATAATGTGGCAGCATGGAAGCTTCTGGTGCTAATATGGGTTCCAAAGCTGACAGCTAGGTTGGGTGAAAAAGTTTTGTGGATGACAGTAGTGTTTCTCAAGCGTTCCCTCAAGTAATTTTCCCATTAGCAACTTACAGCATCTTTCTTCTAAACATCACTGTGTCAAATTATACAACAATGGTAGGGAATCTATGAAGACACAATAAATCATTTGTGTCAGGAAGTTCCCACAGCAGAAAGGGAGGGAGCAATTTTCACCAATTGTCTTCTCTGTTTGCAGTCTTCAGTGCTATAATATTATAAGTTTGTTTTTTTAAAAAAAAAAAAAAAAAAAAAACCACTGAGCTCCTAGGTGGGTGGAGGAACGGCAGGGAGGCCAAACCTATTCAAATGCTAAAAATGATACCTCATGGATAATTGACTACTGAAAATTTTTCCTTGACGTGGTGATTCATACACAAACAAAAGCAATGCTTTTTCTTCACTGACTAATCTGCCTTTCTGGTTCTACAAAATCTTTTACAAGTTGATAGTGATTGCAGTGAAACAATTAAGTAAAATGGAAAATCTATATCATACCAGACATATGCTTTTGACAGGCAGCACTGTGAATTTTCTAGCAATCAATAAGCAAAGGCAGAATGGCAGTTTAACTGCCTTGTGAGTTTTCTATCAAAGCTTGTAAGTAGATAGAAATGACCATAATTTAAAATTATACTGGCAACTTGATCCACCAATGTATGAACTCCCTTCCTATTTCACCCATGAAGATTTGGAAGATATGAGTCAGGCGGGGAAAAATACCACCATCTACCCTTTTTCTCCTGCAAAGTTTTACTGTTTTTTCTTATTTTTTTTGTGGGTCTCCAGACCTGTCTTTGCAAGGACAAGTATGCCTTTCAAACCAATTCTTGGGAGCTGCAGTGTGCAACATGTTGGGAAAAAATGGATATGCAACTCTTTTGCCCTAAGATATCACTCTCTTTACATTTCTTTAAAAGGATATGGCATTTATTCTTACCTCCCCCAATAACTTTGGTTATAAACTTCAGGTCAGGGATTTTGAGCTCTTGGAACCTTTTACTTATTTTTTTTTAAAAAAAAACCATTGAAGGGAGTAAAAATGCTAGATGAATGGTCTGAATCCATCCTACCTGATCTTTATGCTGGTGTTACTATTTTTTATTTTTATTTTTTTCACAGAAAATGCCTTCATTGAAACTGTTAGCATTGGGGCATGACTGAAATGACTGTCATATAAACCATCAATAAGTACAGGTTCTACTGTTTTTATTGTTTCAACATTATTTTGGTTCTCTTAACTGACCCTTATCTGCATAGGCTGTTTGGATGATGAAACAAATAAAGCAATCATTGGACAAACTCAGGATACATAAAACCAGGCTCAAATTATCCCACCTAAGATCTATGATTTGGAAACCTAATTCTTTGAATAAGGTTCTAGCATTGGGAAAGGTGAAAGGAAAGAGAAGAAGAAGATCAGCAGCAAAGTAGATGGACTGAGTTAAAATGGTGATGGTTATACCAATGGAAGACCTGAAGGACGAAGTTAAGGACAGATTGTCTGGGGGGATCTATCTATGTGGTTGAAGGCATGTAATCAGTTAGACAATGTACATATAAAGTATTTACCTAAGCAGAAATAAAGAATTTACTAGAAATGTTAAGGAAGAAGGAAAATCTTTGTTATGATTCTTCATCTTGTAAAGCATGACTGATATTTTTTCCATTCTTAATGTACACCACTTTCTTCCTACTCTTGATGTTCAAAATATCAAGACCAAAGGTTGCAGGCTTAGTCTTCAGTGATGACTGGAAAATGGGAGGAAGAAAAGGAAGAAGCATAATAATGTGTGAAAGTTTAAGTTAATTGATTGTTCTTCACATTTAAAAATAAGATGGGTTAAATGAATTTCTCTGAATATCATTTTGCCCTGTTATTTGTATTAATTCTTAAGGAATCTTAGATCACTCTAAAAAAAGGTGAAGGTAAACCTAGAATGAAGCATCCTCTTGTTAATAATCAGGATCAATTCTAGGAAGGAACAACAAATGCTTTGGCAAGATTTGCACTGTTCTTAATATGAAGAACAATAGAAATAAAACATAAAAGTTTTTGGAGAAAAGTAAAATAGTAATAAAACATAATAAAAATAAAAATAAAAAAATGTTCTTGAGCACAAGACTGTCATGTGTGAGTTCCATTTAATTGCGGTTTGAATAAAGGTACGCGTGATATGTGCCTGTCAAGTAACCAATCTAGCTGACAACTTTGTTATCCAAAAGGTAGAGGATGGAATTAGAGGGGCAGCCATACTGGACGTAATTCTTACAAACAGAGAAGAAGTGACAGAAGGAGTTGAAACTGCAGGAACCTTGGGTGAGAGTGACCATGTTATACTAGAATTCAACACAACCCAAATACAAGTAATAGAACATAATGACACCAGAGTCTTGGATTTTAAAAGAGCTGATTTTAATAAACTCAGAGAGAACTTGGAAAAGATTCCATGAATGAAAAATCCTAAACGGGAAAGCAACTCAAAAATCTTGGAAAACTCTGAAAAGTACAATCATAGAAGCCCAGACCAGCACAATACCACTGAGAAAGAAAAGCAAGAAATCCAAGAAGAAACCAGCATGGCTGCAAGAAGATCTCTGTGGCAAATTGAAAGAAAAAAAGGATAAGTACAAAAAATGGAAAGAGGGACATACAACTAAGGCAGAATATCAGCAGATAGCCAAAATCTGCAAAGACAAAGTCAGGGAAGCAAAGGCTCAGAACGAACAAAGACTTGCAACAAAAGTCAAAGATAATGTAAAAAAAGCTTCTTCCAACATATAAGTAACAAGAAAAAAAATCAAGAAAACAGTCAGAACAAGAGAGAAGATGGCAAGGAAGTAACAGGCAACAGAGAGAAAGCAGAATTGCTTAAGTCATTCTTTGCATTGGTCTTCACACAAAAAGAAACTATAGCTGAACCCACCAAAAACATAACTGTAAAAGACAGACCAGAAATAAAACTTAAAATAAGCAAAAATAAATAAATAAATAGTAAGAGAACACCTGTCTGATCTTGATGAAAATAGATCACCAGGGCCTGATGGATTACATCCCAGAGTTTTAAAGGAGCTGGCAAAGGTCATCTCAGAATCACTGCACCATATCTTCCAAAAATCCTGGAGCACCAGGGAACTTCCAGAGGACTGGAAAAGAGCTGATGTGTTCCCATCTTCAAAAAAGGGAAAAAAAACAGACTCAGGAAACTATAGACCAATCAGCCTAACATCAATACCCAGGAAGATACTGGAAAAGATAATAAAAAACAGATCTGCCAACATCTAGAAACAAGTAAAGTAATAACTAGCAGTCAGCATGGGTTTGTTAAGAACATGTTGATTATGCCAAACCAATCTTATTTCATTCTTCAACATACTGAATCCATCAGTAGACCAGCGAAATACTGTGGACATGGGCCGTATCTAACAAAATGAAATTCAATGTAGAGAAAAGTAAAGTCTTACACTTAGGCAAGAAAAACCAAAAGTACACATATAGACTGGGTGAAACAGGCTCAATAGCAGTAATTGTGGGAGGGATCTTGGAGTCTTGGTGAACAACCAGTTAAATATGAGCCAGCAGTGTGCAGCCACTGCCAAAAAAGCTAATGCAATTCTAAGTTGCATTAACAGAGGGATACAATCAAGATCAAGTGAGGTACTAATACCACTCTGTAAAGCCTTAGTAAGACCTTAGTGGAGTACTGCATTCAGGTTTGGTCACCGCATTATAAAAAAGATGTTGAGACCAGAAAAAGTACAGAAAAGAGCAACCAGGATGATTAGGGGACTGGAGACTAAAACATATGAAGAACGGTTACAGGAACTTGGCGTGGCTAGTCTAATGAAGAGAAGGACCAGGGGAGACATGATAGCAGTCTTCCAGTGTTTGAGGGGCTGCCACAGAGAGGAGAGGGTCAAGTTATTTTCTAAAGCACCTGTAGTCCAAACAAGGAATAATGGATGGAAACCGAACAAGGAGAGATTTAACCTAGAAACAAGGAGAAACTTTCTGACAGTGAGAACAATCAACCAATGGAACAGCTTGCCCTCGGAAGTTGTGGGAGCACCATCACTTGGGACTTTCAAGAAGAGATTGGACTGCCATTTGTCAGAAATGGTGTAGGGTCTCCCACTTGGGCGGGGAGTTGGACTAGTTGGCTTACAAGATTCCTTCCAACTCTGATTATCTGTAACTCTAAGTATGGCTATAAGATCCCTGGAAGGATATCTTTGCCTCCATGAAGACTCCAGCAAACACTCCCTCAGATCTACTGTGCTGGGTAACATAGGTCTTTTGCTTCTAAGAGTGAAACCAAGCAGCCATGTTGCTTCAAGTCATCCTATGTCACTCTAAAGCTTCCTCTTCCTCATTGCCATTTTTGTAAATTTGGGACATTTTTGTAAATTTGGGACAGTCGCAAACTCATAGCAGGAGAGATCTTAAACCAGTTAAAACTATATTGGTCAGCATGAAAGCCTTGCATTTCATCAGGAGTTGTTAGGCACACAAATGTAATAGATAAATTCCGTAGATGGTTGATAGATGACAGACGGACAGACAGACAGATAGCCACAAACACAGACAAAGAGATAGATAAATATTTTTTTAAAAAAAATATAGCCAACTGGGAGGCTATACAACTCTTTCAATCCAGCTATCATATGATCACTGTACTTTAAACAAATTAGCAACTTTGGTTATTATAATTTGCACCAATTGTGATTTCTGAGTACCATTTAATTCATTCTTCCACAATGCATACATTTTGCATGTTTTTTAAAATTACAAATTACATTGCAAAATTAAAAATAATACATTTTGGTATTTAATTATGTTTATAGGTTCTAAAAATATGAATTTAAAAAAGAATGTATTCATTTTTCAATGTAATGAATTTCATCTTTTCCTTAGGCTTGAACAAACTGGCATATTGCTTATAGTTATGATAAAATAAAGTTTGATTGCTTCTGAGTTATCAATTTTTCAGCTGAATGAATTTGACTCCTCCTTGTGTTGGAACAAGTGTGTTGTTAATATTTTTGATAGAAGAAATAATAATTGCTAATTAAGTTATAACATAGAAGTTTATTATTTTCAAATATATTGATATAAGTTATCACCTTAAACATCTAGCCCATAGATTAGGCCCCCAATTTTATTATATAAGAGATTTGATGGTTTAAGATATTATTATGCAAATTACAGGATTACCATGAATACATGCATGGTAAATGTCAATTATTGTAATTTTGTGATATTCTGTTCTTTAACCAAAAGAAGAAGAAGATAATTTTGAGAAAGGCCATTTGTAGGGAAGAAGATATACTAACTCTAGTTTTTACCTCATTTTACCTTTTAACAAGTAGCAATGAAGTTTTATCTCTGTGTAAAATGCTCATTTGTTAAACTGATAAAATTATACTGCAGGCACTGTCTTTTTTATAAATAGATGTTTACTAAGATGAACTTTCTGAAAATTGTTCATTACTATGTAAATCTAAAATCATAAGCATGTGAAAATTGGCCAGGAGATGGGCATTCATGAGAGAACAAGTAATGTTTTCAGTCATTTTCAAAGTTTCCTGTGGATAAAGCCCTTCTGTGTTATTAGACTAGAGAAGTTATCATCCTTGATCAGTGGCCATGAGAATCTCATCAGTGATTGATGAGAATTACGATTCAAAATCTTCTAGAGGTTTCCTACCTCTCATATAAGGAGATTCACTTAGAATTAAGCAAAACTTTTTAAGTTTTTCATAATTCTTGACAACCATTGTTTGATTAGATATTTTGGAAATTGCAATCTAAAATTTCAGTCTACACCTGCCTTATAGAACTGGTAGATTATGCTTTCCAATTGCTATATGCACTTTTGAGTGAACCCCACAGTACTGTTTCTATCATGTTAATTGCATTTTATATTACTAACAATGTAATTTCTGATGAAGTCTCTGCATACCCATAAATTGCTACAAAATCTCTACTATTGTACAAACACGAGGAATAAGGCTTCCTTTTACATAAGTCATCCTGTTGTGTGGATGATATGTGTAAGAGTTGAGCTTCAACTCAGTATACAAGGGGCTAATTCAGGTTGTTGTTTTTAATTGCCTCAGGCAGGCATGGTAGCAATTTGCTCCCATCACCCATTCAAAATCCTTCACGTTGTTCTGTTTCCATGTCTGTTATGAAGTAGTGCACACACTGAGGTAGTTTTCTGGGCAGGAGTCGGGGAGGAAGTGAACAAAACTTTCCTGCCTAATGATTAAGAGAAATAATTTTATAGGGAATAAAAGAAGGAATAGAAAGGTGGGGGAAAGGATACTGGATCAGAAGATCAGACTAGAGTGATTCCACTGACACATATTTAGATGGATAGTAAAATTATGGTAACTTGAAATTTGTCTATTCATTTTTTAAAAAGCCTTATTCATGCTCCATAATCAGGATGAGCTCCATTCTGGATCAACTCAAGGGAAATAGATTATTTTCAGAACCAATGATCTGACAGGGTGGTGTGGTTCTTATTTATTAGCAGAAACAATCTATTCTCTATCCCCCCCCCCCCCCCGTGATACATTGAATATATTGCCAACATCACCACAATAAAAATATACCACCTAAACTAAATGACATAATTCTGATATAGAAATCCATTTTAGAAATAGATGGGGCTATTCTGTCTTCCGTTCATATATTACTATTGTCTTTTTTGTAGCCTTGATGTTTGCTTCTTTAATTTGCTTTGGCTTGCTTCAGAGAACAATAATTCAATTTAATTAATGATCTAGGGCAAATAGCAAGAAGCTAAATTTTGAAATTGCACCAAGTGTTAAACTGAGGCTTAGAGAACATCTTGTGACAAAAATAAAATATTGTTATCAACTGTGCATACTGAATAGCATTAAAATATAGTGATGAAAAAAGAAAAGAATAAAAAAAAGAGAAAACAGATGGCTAAAAGTTTGATGTTGGGAATTGTTGCCAATAGCTCAGATCTCAGTAGCATATGGAAAAGTATGGAGCAATGCGCAGCATAAAGAAACAAATTGTCTTAATTACATGGGAATAATTGGTTTTAAAAAGCAATAAAGCTCCATCTTTTTAAAATGAATGGTAGTTTTTTTTTTTTTTTTGAAACAAATTTTTATTAATTTTAAAGATAAAACAACACATCATTAACCATTAAATACATAAACACATAAAACCTCTTAACATTGTAAATCCTTACAAGTCAAACAAAACATTATTTTTATACAGCATAATTCCAATTTATCCCATCTCCATAAGGACACACAAATATCTTCCAGCAAATTTCTCATTATTTCTCTTTACTCCTATTCAATTTCATTTCTCTTCCATATTTATCCATTTTATAGTCATCATATTCTTTTCTTTCTGGCTTGTTTAAATTATTCTCGTCTAACATTCCTCCAAGGTTTTATTGATTCTTTTTTCCTTTTTTTTTTTATAAAAAACAAATTTTGTTAGTTTTACCATAAACACAATACACAAACATACAAACACAAAACATAAACAAAACTAAAAGATCTTTTCTGAAGGTTGTCTGTTCCCGGGTTAAAACTCTTTACACAGACACAAATTCAAACATCATATTCAACCCATATCTCCTTCCATATCTTATTATCATTTTCTTTTTTATATATATATATAAAAACCATTTTTATCAGTTTTATAAGAACAATGCACAAAGAATCAAGGCATAACAGCTTATAAATTCTTTTCTAAGAAAAAATAATAATAAAAGACCAATAAGGCATAACATTTCCAGATTATAATATCAATATTTCATATAATATTAACTTCATATCTTGTCCCTACTTCTCTTTTCCATCCAAATTATATTAATTAAAATTTTATTGCCTTTTATCAATATACAAAATCAAAAAAAAAAAAAGCATATATATCCTTCCATATCTTATTACCATTTTCAACAACATTCTTTGTCTGTTTTATTTCCAATTATCCATTCATCTTTTTTTTCTTTTACTATACTTCTCCTGTACACCAATTGGAGTAACATCTATAACTCATTACCCTAACTTAGAAATACTACATATTACAATCTTTCTTGGGATTCTGTTTAAAAGATTCTAAAATTACATAAAAACACAATCTTATATACCCTCCAGAATCCCTCTTTTAATCTAAATTAAATTCACCCATTGTCTCTAAATAAACTTTTTTTCTTTAGGTCTTGCTTCCCCCCATTAAGGCTTCTCCTCCCCCCCTTTCTCTCTTGCTTATTCTTCTCCTTGCCCTTTCTACCCCTTTGCTTTTTCCCATCGCTTTTCTTACTCCTTTTCCTTTGCTTTCTAACCTTGCCTCCACCTTTTCGCTCATTTTTCTCTCTTTTGGTTGTTTTTATAATTCTTAAAATCCCCTTTTTCTTATCCTTTTTCTCCTCCTCTCCGGAAGGGACCCATTGTTCATCAAAGATGGCTTCTTCTTCCTCTTCTTCCTTGTCCCAGTCCTTCTGCTGCGTAATCAACTTTTCAACAGAACATAACGCCATTTCTAAGAATTGAAACAAAGTGCCCAAAGTATCTTCTTTTTTATATTTTTGATATTCAATCTCTAGTTCATCCACAAACAATGCCATTATAAAAAGGGAAACTTTTTCCAAAACAACCACAAGTATTTTTAATCAAAGATAATCAAAAGCAATTAAAAAAAAAAAAAGATTCCAAAAGTTAATACTTTTCTTCCTTCTTCTCTTTCTCTTTCTGGATTAATTTTTAATCAAAGAGGTCCAATTACCATATATCTTCTTTTGGGATCCACAAAGACGTTCTAGACAATCTCCTCCTTTTTCAGCTTCTGCTCCAATTTTTTTTTTCTCCCTTCCCACTTGCAATGACAATTTTAAATAATCAAAAATCCATACCTCCAGCAGAGATTTTCCAATTTCTTAAATTTTTCAATGTCCAAAAATCCCTTTGTCTCTTAGCTTCAGCTTTCAAAGCAATCCACTTTCAATGTCTAATATATCCAAATATTTCTGCTTTTTCCGTGGGGTGGGAGAGTAAAAAAAAAAAGAGTTCCCTTTAACAGCTTCTCCGCCGCTTTTCGCTCTTCTTAGGGATACAATGTATCTTCCAGCAATTCAAGCAGCTCAATTCCAGGCAGTTTAAAAGGTGTTACTTGACCCGGCTCAGACAGAACTTTCACTCTTCACACTTCCTCCAGCACAGTTCTTACCCGGTTGCTGGCTTCTTCATGGCGGCCATTGCTGACCGCCGCTCCACCGCCTTGGGAAAAAGGGGTTTTCCCGGAGAAGGGGGGGGTCTGCGACACCCCCACCTCCCTATACGACTCCCCTCTCTCTTCAGCTGTCCCTACAGGGCAGCCATATCCCCCTGACCCGTCTGGATCGGGGGTACCTCGACGGCTAGCACAGCAGGAATCGCGAGCTGTCGCGAATTCCTGCTGCCCCGAAGCCACGCAAACCGGAAATCTCGGTAGTTTTTTTTTTTAATGATGCCGCATTCTTTGAACATTCAAAATATGGTGTGTAATTTTTCACTTGCAACAATTTTGGATCATAAGCCACATGAAACTTTCTGCAGGAGTCAAGTTGGGTGGGGGCAGCAGAAGTGAGCCTGGCCAGGATGCAAATAAAATTGACCAAAGTCAATGTAATAAATGGACTTGTTTCTCCATAGTCAGTTTAAGCTGTATCACTCCTATTAATTAAAATAAGGATTACAGTCATTATTCAGCATTTGTCCATTGGTTCCTAGGAAAAATGAGCTTCTATGTCACATTTAATAAGGAATAGCAGTATTAGAAATGCAGGAACGAGACAGAGATTGGATTTCATTCTAAAAATATTTCTCTGTTTTTAGTGTGTCTTCTTCAGCAAGCATAAAAGGTTTGCCTTCCTTTCTTATTTTCATATGCTTGTTAGAATGTGAACCCAGAGGTTGGTAACTGTTATGTATTAAAATGGACTACTCGAAATCCCTGCGCCTTGATTGGCTAAGGCGCAGGGATTTCTGATTGGCCAGGCAAGCCGCGCCGATTGGCCCGATTGAAGTCTCCCGCGATTGGTTCAAACCAAGAGCGGGAGACTTGAATCGCTGCCATTGGCCGCGGCTGCCGCGGCAAAAGGTATAAAAGCCGGAGGCTTTTTGCCTTTTGCCGGTTCGGTTCAATGATTGAAATAAAGAGCTGTTAATGACAAGTCACCGACTCAGAACCTTTTTTCGCGGACACGACACTGGCGACGAGGATGGGATCTCGCCCCTGAACCGAACCCCGTGTCCATAAACGAACTAGCGACAACATAATGGCGAAAATAGCACCGCCCGCCCCCTTCAACCCTGCCGCCGAAGACTGGGAATCATACTCAGACAGATTCCGTATGTACCTAGAATGCGCCGGCATGAAGGACGCCCCGGGCCCGCTAAAGCGCGCCGTCTTCCTGACGCATTGTGGACCAGAGGTTTTCCAGATGGCCAAGGCATTGGCCAAACCGGCAGACGCGACTGCCATGGATTGGGACGTCCATTACGCCCCCGAGGTCCCCATTCTAATACGGCGAAATGAATTTTACCGAAGAAGCCAGAGACCAGACGAAAAGCTGAGCGACTTCGTCGCTGAATTAAGGCGCCTAGGCGGACTCTGTGAGTTCGAAGGATTGAACAGTCTCATAAGAGACCGTTTCGTGCTCGGACTATGGGATCCGACACTCCAGAGCCGACTTATGGCCAAAGGCGACATCAGCCTGGCCGACGCCCTCACCGCAGCCGCAGCCGCAGAAGCAACCCGCACGTCAGCAGACACCATGCGAAGGTCCGAGGCAAAGAGCGCAAACAACAACCCCGCGAGGTCGGCCGACGCACGAAACGAAGCGACCGCACACTACGGCGACTACCAGTCAACCTCCAGCACGTCAGATGATGAGGAGGACATACATCGCGTGCAGACGGGACGCGGAAACCAACGGGGCCAGTATAGTCGTAGGTCGAGGACTAATTGCGCCGGGTGCGGCGGCGACCACCCCAGGTCGGAATGCCGTTTCTTCGACGCTGTCTGTAGGCATTGTGACCGAAGGGGCCACATCACCCGAGTTTGCCGCCAAAAAAAGACCCGCAGCCCACCAAAATGGGAACAGCAGGATAGAAGGAGAGAGAACTCCCCGCCCAGAACCAGAGAGCGCCAGCCAACAGGCAGATGGGACCAGAAACAATGACCCCAAAGAAGCGGCGACGGTCGGCGGAAAGAAGAAACCCACCAGACGGTGACAATCGGCCACGCCATCTCCGACGGCGCCAGAAAGGTCCACGTAGAAGTCCACATCGAAGGCCGGCCATGCAAAATGGAAGTGGACTCCGGGTCCTACCTTTCCATGATTGCATGGCACGAAATAAAAAAACTAGTGCCTACTCTGCAAAGAAAAGACGTGGCCGCCCAGAGAATCATCATAAAAGACTACCAAGGTAATCGCGTTCCAGTAGTGGGCACCAAGAACTTTAACATAACCTACAAAGGCCACACCGAACAACTACCACTCACAATAGTCGATCGTAACCGCCCGAGCCTGTTGGGACTGCAATGGTTCGCCCCGCTAAACATCGCACTGACAGGTGTCAACCAAGTCTCCATTGAAGCCTGGGAACAGCGGCTAGTCCAGGAGTTCCAGGAAGTCTTCGATGAAGGATTGGGCAAGTACAAGGGGCCCCCTATTTCATTTGACTTAGACCCAAGGGTTTCCCCCAAGCGGCTTAAACCTAGGAGGGTGCCCTTTGCTTTAAAACCAAAAATTGACGAGCAGATCAACAAACTCGTCAAACAAGGGGTATTAAAACCGATAGACCACGCCAGATGGGAGACCCCAATAGTGACCCCAGTAAAGCCAGACGGGTCCGTGAGAATTTGCGGGGACTACAAGGCCACCCTAAACAGCGCGCTACAGCAAAGCGCCTACCCAGTGCCTATAGTGCAACATTTATTGCACTCATTAGGAGGGGGAAAAATTTTTGCCAAACTCGACCTCGCCCAGGCATACCAGCAATTGCCTGTGGACGAAGAAACGGCAGAAGCCCAGACAATTGTAACACACCGGGGGGCTTTCAAGTGTAACAGACTCCAATTTGGAGTCAGCGTGGCACCAGGCATTTTCCAGAGCCTGATGGAACGTTTACTACAGGGCATCAAGGGGGTGGTGCCCTATTTCGATGACGTATTAATAGCGGCGCCAAACGAAGCCGAATTAGAGAACCGTTTAAGACAAGTCTTAACAAAATTTAAAGAAACAGGACTTAAAGTCAAACGCGAAAAATGCCAACTTTGTACAAAACAAATAGAATTTCTGGGTTACCTCCTAGACAGACAGGGCATCCACCCTACAACTAAAAAAGTTAAAGCCATCAAGGAAGCCCCCACCCCGAAGTCCAAAACAGAACTACAAGCATTCCTAGGCTTACTAAATTTTTATAATGTCTTCCTACCTCAGAAGGCAATGGCGGCG
Source organism: Hydrophis major (assembly GCA_033807585.1). Taxonomy (NCBI): domain Eukaryota; kingdom Metazoa; phylum Chordata; class Lepidosauria; order Squamata; family Elapidae; genus Hydrophis; species Hydrophis major. The sequence continues at coordinate 139,702,334 of CM066329.1, read as the reverse complement.
GAGCCCTTGCATAGACTCCTAGATAAGAAGGCAGCATGGACTTGGGGGAGCCGAGAACAGGCCGCTTTTCAGAAAACCAAAGACCTCCTCACCTCCGACGCTGTCCTAATGCAGTTCAGTGAGACTTTGCCCTTAGCTGTCACTTGCGACGCATCGCCCTACGGCGTCGGCGCTGTCCTCAGCCATACCCTCCCAGACCAGAGAGAAGCGCCTATTGCATTTTTTTCCAGAACACTGACAAAACCGGAACGGAACTATAGCCAGCTGGACAAAGAAGCTTTGGCTATAGTTGCCGCCATTAAGCGTTTCCACGAGTACCTGTACGGCCGCCCTTTCAAAATAATCACTGACCATAAGCCACTGCTGGGCATTCTCGCCGGAAACCGGGCTACGCCAAACATCTTGTCACCACGCATGACTAGATGGTCTGAATTCCTGGCAGCCTACAGCTACGAACTATTACACAAGCCAGGTAAGAAAATCTCGCACGCGGACGCTTTAAGCCGCTCGCCCTTGCCGGACTCTGAGCCTGACCCCGCACCAACGACAAACACCCTGAGTATCGAGAGCCTGCCCATAACCGCGTCTGATATTGCCAGAGAAACCATTAGGGACAAACAATTGGCGCAGGTCTTACATTGGTTAGAAAAAGGTTGGCCGGAAAAAGACATTGACGAGACTTTTAAAAAATTCCGGCAGCGCCAGACTGAACTTTCACTGTTAAGGGGTTGCATCCTGTGGGGAGATCGGGTGGTAATTCCGTGCAAATTGCAAAACAGGGTCCTAGAGATGTTGCATGAGGGGCATCCTGGCATCGTCAGGACAAAAGCCCTGGCCAGGAGTTACGCTTGGTGGCCAGGGATGGATAAACAAATTGAAGCATGGGTCGCCAAATGCCACCGGTGCCAGGAAACCAGGTCCAGCCCACCCACAGCACCCATCCGAGACTGGGAAATACCACGGGGACCCTGGTCCAGAATTCACTTAGACTTCGCTGGCCCCACAAATGGACACACTTTTCTAATCACAGTAGATGCATACTCAAACTGGTTAGAGGTGGCTGACATGAAATCCACCACCACAGAGGCTGTCATTAAAGAGTTGTGTAAACTGTTCGCCACACATGGCCTCCCAGACGTCGTTGTCTCAGACAATGGGCCCCAATTCACATCCATCGAATTCGAACGTTTCCTGGCCGAGAAAGGTATCCGCCACGCATTGACAGCACCGGCGCATCCGGCGGCGAACGGTAGGGCGGAACGGATGGTCCAGTTTACAAAAAAGACCCTCCGGAAAATGGACCACGAGGAGATCAACGAAAAAATCAATAAACTGCTTTTCATACAGCACATCACACCCAATACCACGACCAACAAAAGCCCTGCAGAGCTCCTGATGGGCAGGAAGCTGAGGTCCCAACTCGATCGTCTGCACCCCACCTACAACCCGGAGCAACCCCCAGACTCAAGCTCCAGGTACCGAACCTTCGAACCAGGCGACTGGGTTTACGCAAAAAACATGACGGGGGACCCCCTATGGATCCCAGCCGTCATAACTCAAATCACGGGCCCACGGTCGTACCGGCTCCAAACCATCGATGGGCGAGCCTGGAAACGACACATCGACCAACTCCGGTCGCGAGCAAAGACTAACCTCAACCCCCAAGACACGAACCAAGGGGGGAGGGAATACCCGATAAGAGAAACGCAGGAAAAAATTAAATTCAAAAACTCACCAGAACGCAGCCCCCGCAAGTCCCATCCGGAGAAGAGCCGTCCAGCCAACTCTACCGACTCGGAGAAGCCAAGCGGGAGCGGCAAAATCCGTGACTCAACCGACCCGGTAGGCCCAGGCGGGAGCCACGGCGAGAGAACCGGCCCGACCATCCAGCCGGTTCTCACAGAGCCAGGAGCAGCCAAAAAGATGACCGCTCCGGCCGAGTTACAACAAGGAAGTGAGCTGCACAGGTCAACTAGGACCCGACGGAGCCCCGCCTACCTGCGTGATTACACCACGTGAAAGACCGTACCAAGAGGGGAGGGGTGTTATGTATTAAAATGGACTACTCGAAATCCCTGCGCCTTGATTGGCTAAGGCGCAGGGATTTCTGATTGGCCAGGCAAGCCGCGCCGATTGGCCCGATTGAAGTCTCCCGCGATTGGTTCAAACCAAGAGCGGGAGACTTGAATCGCTGCCATTGGCCGCGGCTGCCGCGGCAAAAGGTATAAAAGCCGGAGGCTTTTTGCCTTTTGCCGGTTCGGTTCAATGATTGAAATAAAGAGCTGTTAATGACAAGTCACCGACTCAGAACCTTTTTTCGCGGACACGACAGTAACATTTGTGTGCTTTGTCTAGGATATTTTTATTCTTGTTATAAATAATACAATATGACACTGTAATATTTTGATCTATGCTTTCACACTTAGAACAGGCAGCAGGAGGCAGATACTTTTCAAGGGTCTAAAGTTTATACTGGCCTCTTCACTGCCATGCTGACCTCCCCAGTCAGAGATACTTCTAAATGTGAGCTAAGCCAGAATTTGGCTCCATCATCTGCTTGTTATTTACCATATTATATTATCCTAAATGCAGTAGCCCTCTAAGATGGCACATGATAGATATTCTGTCTTCCATTCAAAGTAACAGCCATTAATTCACCTGAAATATCTCTTTAGGCCCAGTAACATCCCTGAATAGGAATCATTTAGAAGTGACAAGGCATGCTGCCTTTCAACACTTTCATCTAAACTTAAATCCTAATCCTAAACATGATATAAATATACTTTTACAAACCAAAACCTGTTCCTGGGAGACCCTTTTTTTCAAGATTTAATGGTAAAAGATCATTAAAATAGGTGCCACCAGATTCGCTCCCCCTTCTCCGATGTGTTCACCTGAGGATTCTTCAGTCTTTCTTCTCCAAGTTTTAGATTTTCTTGTCCATAGTCTAGAAATAGAGAATATAACAAATCTGGGGCCAGTTTTGAAACATACCTAACCATGTAATCTTGCATGAGGGCAGTTTTACACAGCAATAAGGAATTATCCTTTAAAATGGATGAAGTCATATCCACAGACTTAAACAAGGATTTATTTGGGGAAAGGGAAAGCTATGGGAAACAGAAAACATTGTTTCTTACATGCAGATGTCCAAATTAACTCAACAGACTATGCTTGATAAGTTAATTACTTATTACCTCATTATATAAAATCTTGGACTGCATGCTTATCTTAGACAGGATGGTTGGAGTGATTTGAGCCTCCTTCTTATGTATCTTATAAGAGGGCCATCTTGATCCTTCTTTTTTCTTCTTCATTTGTCTTTTCTTTTGGCACATCTTCCCAGTGTATTGAATGTATGAGTGTAACTCAGGGGTCTTCAATAAATGTTGGAAAACAAATGATACAGAATGGTCTTGAGAAACAACCTGAATGCTAGAGAATCAGATTGTTGAAGTTAGGAATAGTTGCCGTGTCATAACTGTGGTTCTAAGGGTTTATTCTTTAGTGAGTCAATCCAGGGCATTGATGAAGCATTCCAAGATGTAGACAGGAAATCAAATATATATAGGACTAACTCCACCTTCCTAATTACCTGTGATGGAGATACAAAAGACAATGTAATTTTCACCAGTTCTGCCCTTATATAAATGGGAATACAGAGGAGACACTTTTCTGGGAAATGAAGGCAGAATTCCATTTATTCAGGCTTCTCAATATAGAGTCAGTTTATCAGGTGCTTTGAGGCACTCCTGTGCCATAACAAAATAAGGGATTTGTCACACATTCTCTGGCAACCTTGTTCTTCATCTATGTTCCCATGATGTTGTCTTCATCTTATTACAGTCTCTGAGATAAGTTTTATTTGCCTGAGCTGTAGCAAGTGTTAAGATAGTGTTTCACCCCTCAAGCCAATTGTATTTAATGATTGCTGCAATGTGAGAACATCTGATAGGTCTCATCATCTATTATATCAGAAAAAGAGTAAGTGATGAACATGGGTGGAATCAGAGGTCCTTATTGGCCATTTGAGCTTGTTATAGGCAGCTCTTCCCAACTCCAGAAAGCCTTGTCTGCTGTGGTTTTGCTTTTGTTTCCCTAAAGAATTGGATAGAGAGGAATCCAGAAGTCAGCATTTGTTGTCTTATAAAGAAAGGAATGGCAGAGAAATCTTAAAATTGTTGCTTGTAATTCAACTCCCTTTGTTAAACTCTGATTTTTTAAAATTCATCTTAGGTTATAATTGAAAAGGCAAAGGAATGATCTTAGAAATTATAAATAGTCCTTCACGTAGCCATTTCTACTAAAGGACTATGGTTGGAAGATACTTTTCTCACCAGCTGATGATGTACAAAACAATGGTGGGCAGGAAAGCTGGAGGAATAGAACAATCACTATGTTTATTTCATGCCACACACACCACATTAGAACAATATTGATTGGGCAGTGATTCAGAACAAAGGGAGGGAGATGAGAAGGGACTGAGCGATACTTTTCTGCTGACTGAAGAGTGGATCACACTTTAACCCAGCAGCATGTGAATGTCTAAGATGGCAAGGTCAAAGTTAATTGAGTATGGCTCAGCTTTCCATTCAGTTACCTTTGAAAAAAGGGTAGATATAGAAGAAATGGAATCATAGACCACTGAAAACACAATAGAGTAGTTATTGGCAGTAGCAATATAAAATGACCTGAGTTTACATCCATCCTATTTGTGGGAGCTGAAATAAAATAATGTTTAATGAATATACTTTATTCCACTGACAGTAATAAATCTTCTTTCAAGGTGTCAAGGATCTCTTTGCTATCCATTCTTCCTTTCACAGATTTAAGAAAAACAAATTATGCCATTCTCACAATTCAGAGGAATTACTTTTACTTTTAACATTTGGAAGAGATGTGATCTTTATCATTTTATAACCCCATCAAAACCTAATAGCATGAACAGAGTACCTTCCTATGTGGACTCTATAAGACTTTTTAAAATAGGCATAATCCTGCAGGCAATTGTGAGGAATGATATGCATATTAAATATGATGTTTATGGGCATATGTTAGGGCATATGACCAGCATTTTTGTTTTGCAACCAATTTTTCAGCAATTTCAAGAACAAGACAGGAAATTAAATGCAAAGCTTTCCAAATCCAAAATTCTTAATCTGGGGAAAATTTTAATGGGATAGATTTCAAAACAAACGAGTGGGAAAATGAATTTTTGAAATGTTCCAAATGTGCATTTAAATTTAAACTAAGTAGCATTTCTTCTTCTTCACAGCATACAATTTATTAAGGCAGTTTTGAAAACCTGTACAAAATGAATGAGAATATTAAATATGACATTTCTCTTTGAAGTAACCGGCATTCCACATATTCAACAATTTATAGCCAATGAAGAAGAAAACCATTTTCTGCCATTATGTTGTCAATTTAACTACACAAACTAGCCTAAAATAGTTCTATGTAATCTCAATGATTAAGTGATTTCCTTCCCAAGAATAAGAAGTGTTTTCTGTTTTAATACAGTATCCATGTCACAAGGAAATTTGTGGGATGGATTGTTAATAACATCCATAAATCCCAGTTTTAGCCCAAGCTAGACAGATTTGGCATCACCTAATATTAGCAAATAGACGCAGTGGCTCAGTAGCTAAGACACTGAGCTTGTTAATCAGAAAGATCAGCAGTGTGGTGGTTCGAATCCCTAGCACTGCATGACAGAGTGAGATCCCTGTACTTGTCCCAGCTTCTGCCAACCTAGCAGTTCAAAAGCACATAAAAATGCAAGTAGAAAAATAGGGACCACTTTGGGGGGAATGGTAACAGCATTCCATGTGCCTTTGATGTTTAGTCATGCCAGCCAAATGACCACAGAGATGTCTTCAGACAGCGCTGGCTCTTTGGCTTTGTAACGGAGATGAGCATTGTCCCCTAGAGCCAGAAACAACTAGCGTGCATATATGAGGAGAACCTTGACCTTTTTAATATTAGCAATCTAAAAAAGACATAATAAAAACTAAAGATTGAAAGGAAAGTGGAAATTCCCCACCTTGAACTCCAAGAACATATAATTCAACAACAGCTTAACCAATGATCTACTAAGAAGACAACAATACTCTCAGCATTGTTGTCACTGGTTGGATCTCTCTTTGACAAGCTTCTAGCCTTTATATCTTGTCCTGCCCTCAAGTACTTTGGATAATAGTTGAAAGACCCTCTTCCCTGTGATAACCCCTCAAATATTCGAACTGCTATCATGTCACCCCAAAGTCTTTTTTGTATCATTGTGACCAAAACTGGGTACAATATTCCAAGTGTGGTCTTACCAGTGCAGTATAAAGTGGTACTATATAAACAGAGAGTAAAGCCCTTCCCATTTTAGCACTGATGTTGTTAGTTAGTTGGGTAATGAAACATCTGCAAGAAAACAACCAAGCTCAGAAACACCAAGGACTCCAAAATCCAATTAAGATCACAAATGATCTGACTTGATCTAGCCAATAGATATATAAATGCATAATACGAAAGTCCTCATTTTCCAGATATTCATACTTTGGAAGTATGTAGCACCTCTGTTCATGTACATTCCCATTATACTTGTGCTTATTTATTCACCAGATTTCATCTCATCAACTCTATTATAGAAAGAACAGCTAAGGATTGTTTAGCTTTAACATTTCTTTCTCTCCAAGTATCTTTTAAAGTTAATTCGTCTGTCATTTTAAAAAAAGATTTAGGGAGAGTCTTTCTATTTTGCTTTGTTGTTGTTGCTATATAGTCCAATTTATTGTCCACAATTCCATTAAAGTCTCCCATCATAATTATATTAACATAGTCCAGTCCAATTATTTTTATGTGTAGTTTTTTTTATGAAACTCTTCTTGTTTATCATTCGGAGCATAAATTGCAATCAAGAGTATTTTTATATTATTGTCCATTATTTCCACCATTAATACTCTTCCATCTTCATCCGTGTAAATCAGTTTTGCTGGGATAGCCTCTTTAATGTATAGAACCACTCCTCTTTTCTTACATTGAGTCAAAGAAGTAAATATTTTCCCTAATTTTGGCTGTATTAACAATTGTTCATATTGTTTTTTAATATGAACTTCTTGTAGACAAATTATATCAAATTTTAATTTCTCTAATTTATGAAAGGTTTTCCTTCTATTAACAGCTGAATTGAGTCCATTTATATTCATTGTAATCAGTTTTTTCTCTTCCATGGTTATGCTTTATATTTAGGTCTAACGGCTCTCGTAAATCTCACTTCATGCTGTTCTTTACTATCCACCTGTCCACCTACTGCACCTTTCTCTTTTTCAGTCTCCAGTTGTTCCTCTTGAAACTCAATTAATAAGACCTCTTTCTCTGCCTCCTCTTCTCTCCTTCCAAAAAATTGTGCATGGAAAAGTTCTGCTTTCTCAATTGAATCAATTCTATGTCTCTGCTCTTGCCACATAAACATTAATCCTTCTGGAATCAGCCATCTATAATTCACTTTGTTTTCCAATAGCATTTTGGTCAGAAATCGATATTCTCATCTCTCTCACTCTTCTGAGTATTTGTTTTAAAACCACAATCTCTTTGCCTTTGTATTTCAATGTCTTCTCTCTTACCACTTGTAGTATTTGTGTTTTAATGGATTTTTTGGTAAATCTAATATGGACTTCCCTTGGTAATTTATTTCTCATCGCATATCTTGTATAAACTCAATATACCTCATCTACTCCATCCATCATCTTTTCCTCTGTAATTTCCAAAGCATCCGCCAAAATTTCTATCATTATCGCAGCCAAATTTTGTCCTTTTTCTTCTTCTATATTTTGAAATCTGAGATAAAATTCTGACCTTTCCATCTCCCACCTCAACATCCCACTTTTATCTTGTTCAACCACTGTTAATCTATTGTCAATATTTCCAATCTTCTCCTCTCTTTGTTTACCTTCTTCCTCAATTTTTTGGAATCTCTCCTCATACTTCACCATCATTTGTTTAATATTTTCCACTTTTTCATCAGTCTTCTCTATTATTTGTTCAATAGTGTCTGTTTTTATCTTGAGATCTTGAATTCCTTGCATAATCATCTGTAAAGTCACTTTTTCTTGTTCTTTATCTTGCTTCAACATTGTCTGAATTAAACGTTGTCCTCCAGCTGGTGGGGAGGCAGAGGTAGAAGTAGAAACGCCAGATGACATTGGTTTCCTGCTCATTTTAATGCTTCAAAAGTTTCAAATTCTTTTTAGCTTTTAATCTAACTGGTAGAATAGCCAATTATAATCCAAAATGGAAAAATCTAATAGTAAAAAGCTGAAAACCAAAGAAGAAAAAGGAGAAAAAAAAGAAGAAAAAGAAGAAAAATCTTCAGGTTCTTCTAGACCCTAATCCAATTACGAAGTAGTCCACCATAAAAAATGAAAAATAGAAAGAAAAAACCCCCCCCCAAAAAGTAATATTGATTAAGAAGAAAAAGAACAAAAATAAAGAAAAGAAGAAGAAATTCCTTCAGGTTCTTCACACCTTAATCCAATTGGGAAGTCTCAATAATCAAAATGAAAAAACAGATTGGTCCAAAAACATGAATAGAAAAAGCAAAAGGATCCCAGTAAAGATAAGGAGAAAAAAAAATAAAGAAAAGGCTCTGAGGATTTCCCTTTGAAATAAAAAGCAAAAAGAAGAATATTACTAGAATTAAAATTTACAAAGAGGCTGGTGAGTAGGAGTATCACAAGTAAAAAATAAATAAAATAAGAAAGCACACTGCACTTTATTTAGTTGTCCAAGGCTCTTATTATGACTCTCTCCTCCACCAACTTCAAACCAAGCCTCAATTGTTAAAATATTGATAAGAGTCCAGGAGAACACCTGTAATAATATTTTGCTGTGCTCTCCCTCTATCTTATCACATTGAAATGTCCTTGAGAAGAAGTCTTCTTACAATTCTCTCCAATTCAAATAAAATATTTTTAAGCCTCTAGTTGGCAGTGTTACAAAATTTCTTAATACTCTTCCCCCCCCCCAGCCAGAAAAAAAAATTATAAAAAAGTAAAAAATAGCCAAAGGGAGCCTCTATCCTAAAAGAAAATTAAAAAATCAAAAGGAGCATAAAAATATATGTAAGAGAAAATTCAGTCTGGTTATCTACAAAGTCACACTAAAGTCCCAAGAAAAAAAAGTAAGAAAAAGAAATAAAAATCCAAGCCTCAATTTGACATCACTTTAAAAAACGCCGCTCATACAGTTTTTGTCAAAAAAAAAATCTCACAGGTTTCTTCTCTGTTCAGGGTGCCCTTTCAAATCTCAGCGAATTTACAACAAAAAAGAAGTTTCTCACCCAGCCGACACACTTTCACTTCCAGCCACTTCCTTTCCGGAGCTGTCCCGACTTCAGCAGCTATGGAGGCTGCCTCTCCGCCGCCAGCCAAAGGGCTTCTCCCGGATCAAACCAGGGGTTGTGTGATATCCCTGGGATCCTGGGACTATGCCCTTCACGATCACCATCTCTACAGGACCCTCAAATACTTTGGATAATAGTTGAGAGACCCTCTTCCCTGTGATAACCCCTCAAATATTCGAACTGCTATCATGTCACCCCAACGTCTTTGTTGTACCATTGTGACCAAAACTGGGTACAATATTCCAAGTGTGGTCTTACCAGTACAGTATAAAGTGGTACTATATAAACAGAGAGTAAAGCCCATTCCATTTTAGCACTGATGTTGTTAGTTAGTTGGGTAATGAAACATCTGCAAGAAAACAACCAAGCTCAGAGACACCAAGGACTCCAAAATCCAATTAAGATCACAAATGATCTGACTTGATCTAGCCAATAGATATATAAATGCATAATACGAAAGTCCTCATTTTCCAGATATTCATACTTTGGAAGTATGTAGCACCTCTGTTCATGTACATTCCCATTATACTTGTGCTTATTTATTTACCGCATTTCATCTCATCAACTCTATTATATAAAGAACAGCTAAGGATTGCAGATAACAAAAATCTCAGTATACATCCCTCCGTCCCCCCAATGCCCACACATATGCAAATATACACAACAGGAAAGCCAAAAAAAAATCTCAAAATAGACTTGTAGTACAGCAAAACATAATATTAGCATCAGGGATTAGGTAAACCTGAAGAAAATCCTCATATATCATCATCTGGCACTAAATAGAGCTTCACCTGGTGCCAGATTGGATGCCAGGTAAATTTGTCTTCAGCTGCTCCTTGTTTATAAGTCTGTGTACTTATATGTTCTTCTTGATCATTTTTACATACATACATTTGTATGCTCCCATATGTTTCCAAAACGAACATAGCATGGGTAATTCCATCTTCCATCTTATAATAATTATGAAATAACTACTAGCTAAATTATCTTTCTCAGACATTTCTAATGATCTGTTTATGTACTTGTTTTATGATGTGATGCTCATTTGTTCTTTCATTATAAGGAAACCATTTCAGTGTATTTCTTTTATACTGCTCATTCATTTTTATATACAGTAAAATCCACATTGTTCACCATTCATTTAGACTTGGTCTTCTTGTGTTGTTTTATTGTATGCTTCTTAAATAACTTTCTCACATTGAATTCAACTTACTTTTATGTTTCTCCTGACTTCTCAACTCTTATTTCAAATATATTAAAACATGAAGAACAGAGATTTATATAAAAACTAATTCTCCTTCTTTCAACAAACATATTTTTCTGATCATACACCATCCAAAACCTTTTTGCCACCCTTTGCACACCATAATTCTTTCAATCCTATTTCTATACTTAGTAAACATTTGACTAATGTATGCAAATTCATCTATTTGCTCTGTTTTTGCCTTTTATCTATAGCTTAGATTTTTTTGCTCAATTTTTCTATCAAATAAAACTATCATTGTCTTTGATATGTTAATTTCCAGATCTATTCTTCAGTTCACCTCTAACTTCCTTGTACATTTATCCATAGATATATTAAACAACAAGGAGAGAATGCATATCCTAGTCATCTGCTGAGCATTTTATTTTATTCTCTCAAATATTTTATTTTGTATTCTATAGTATGCATGTTCCATATTCAGCAACCAACCTTCAACTTCAGACCAGGGGTGGGATTCAAATTTTTTAACAACCAGTTCTGTGGGTGTGGCTAGGTAGGCATGGATAGATGGGTGTGGCCATGTAACTAGGTAGGTATGGGTTCTTCTTTTTTTGGCAGCATCCCCCCACCATTTTTTGCCTCCTGGGCCTCAGGGAAGCCTCCTGGGGGGACATTTTTGCTCCTAGAAGGCTTCCCTGGGGGCCAGGAAGGCAAAAAATGGAGCGCAGGGGTGGCATAGCCCCCCACACCCCTTTTTGACTCCTGAGCCTCAGGGAAGCCTCCTGGGTGAAGCAGTAAGACAGTGAGGGGGATCCCGGAATAGCTGATTATCAGGAGGGGGGGAACAAATACCTTAAGGAGTGACTGGGCGGGGGAGAATGCAGTCAGCGATGTCGGGCATGCACGCGATGTCGGGCATGTGCGATAAGAACTGACTGGGTGGGGAGGAGAGGGGTGGATAGAGAGGAGAGGGGCCAGCCAGGGGCAGGATTTGCCGGTTCTCCAAACTGCACAGAATCATAACAACCAGTTCTATAGAACTGGTCCAAACTGGTAGAATTCCACACCTGCTTCAGACTCACCCAAAGCATTCCACAATTCCAGCTTACTCAAGAGCCGTGGTGATGCAGTAGTTAGAATGCAGTACTGCAGGCTATTTCTGCTGACTGCTGATTGCCAGCAGTTCAGCAGCAGTTCAAGCCCATCGGCTCAGGGTTGATTCATCTTTCCAAGGTCAGTAAAATTACTGTTGGAGGTAATATGCTGACTCCGTAAACTGCTTAGAGAGGGTTGTAAAAGCACTGTGAAGTAGCATATAAGTCTAAGTGCTACTGCTATTGTTATTGCTATTTTACTATATGTTTTTGCTAAGCATACAATAAATTTTCTTTCTTGGGTGCATACATTATTGGATCTTCTGCTGAAGAACAAATCTATTCTTCATCTTCCACTCACCCACTCTCTGACCTGGCAAGAAACTGCATTTCCTAAATTTTATTTACTGTCATCCAATGGTCATAATGAATGGAGTCCTTACACATAGCAAATCTTACAACTGTTCCATAAGCAAAACACACCATTATTTTAACATTTCTCAAGCTTGCACTATCTACATCAGCAGGATGTTGTTTTTCAACATTTTCAAAGCATTAATTGTATCTTCTCATTTTTTCTTGTCATTATCCTAACATTTATTTCAATACCATTTTTCCCCATATCAGCATCAATCCTATTCAGATATTCAAAATACTCATTCCAGCATTTCCTCACTTCTGTTTTACCCCCAAATCATTTCATGACTTTTTAATTTCATTCACTCTGCTGGAAGCTCCTTGTTTAGCCTTTTTCACCAACCTCTATCACAATTGCTTTTTTTTCTCTGGCTTGTTCTTTTTCAATTTCTTCTTTGCAACTTTACTCTTTTCTTCTCCAAAGCAATACATCTTTCATTTCTCTCATTTTCTGCAGCAGTCATTCTGTTATATGATTTTTTTTTCTGCTGCCTTTTCACTTTATTCTAAGTGTCCCTTTTCATACTTCTAATTATAGTAATTCTGAATATTTGATTATTCTATTTAATATAATTATTTTCATTTTATTTCAAATAATTTCCATGTTATCTTTCATTGCATCCACTTTTTTTCATTCTGTTGGGGAAAATTATGCATTAATTTTGAGTCCTGCCTTAACCATGAAAGCTGACTTGGTGACTTTGGACTAGACACTCTTTCCCAGCCCAACTCACCTCACATGGTTATTCTTGTGGGAAAATAAGAAAAGGGGGAAGGAGTATTAGAAGGAGTTCACCATTTTGAGATAGTTATAAAAGTAATAAAAGTGGGATTAAAATAAATAAATAAAATATTAAAATATAAAATAATATAATAAAACAATCTAGCTACTAATATATTTTTATATAGAAGCCTATCAATTTCCTCTTTTGCAGCTGTTGTACATTAACTTTAGTTTATTTATTTTTTTCTTTTTGTACTCTTTTCTTTTTGAACATTTTTATTTTATTGTAAGAGATATTTAAGAAAGTAAAATAAAATGAATAAAAAAGGAAATAAAATGGAAATGTAATGTTTATCAGATAGATCTGTGCATTATGCTGTTTTTAATTGATGTTGTTTTAATTATTGATTGGGAGCCATCCAGAGTTTAATATAAGATAGGCGACTATATAAATATTTTAAATAAATCAATAAGTTTATGAACTGCAGAAAACCGAACAAGCTTTTTAAAAATTCTTTCTTTTCTTCCATGACTACTTTGTCCAATTTCATTCTTTTACTAACATTAACATTCATTATAAACAAGCAAATGAATTGTGCTTTTCAGTTTATTCTGTGTTCTAAATGTATGCCTAAACAATGTATTTAAATAAAGTAATTACCATTCTCATACATTCTTGGACATCTGAATAGACCAATTCTTTTTTCTGTACTCTATATTTCCACCAACTTATTCATGTCCTAACAAGGTAAGTCTTTCCCCTGGATCTCAGTCATTTAAAATGTTGCTTATTTTTTCCCAAACCCAAAGTTTTCCCAAATCCTACCTGACTTTCCCATTATCACAATTCCCTGAAGCATAAAAAGTTACTGTCATCAAGTATGTAACATAAAAACATAAAAAGTTACTGTCATCAAGTTACTGTCAACAAGTATGTATTCCTATTTTCATATGTACTCACAGCTTAGCATCAATTATATTTTCTGATACACACACACACACACACACACACATACACACAGACATACACATAGTCTTTTCATTTAAAATTAAATATATAGCTTTATTTTCTTGCATATATTCACCATTTCATCTCTACAACATTAGACCACAGTACACCAACTGACTTGCAAACATGCTGTTGTCTAGATGCCACTAAGAGTAAGTTTAGTATCCAGGCTCACTTAGGACACATATTCAGAATATGCACTGACATGACACACAGGATATATGTATGCACTGATAACCCAACAGAGGAACTTTAATATCCCAATATTTTTTTAAAAAAATATATAAACTCATCTGTGACATCAGACGATCCAAGTGGCCTCATAAGTCAGGAAGGCCATGCTACAATGGCTCAATATTGTTCCTTTACAATGAAATTGATTAGTCTTAAGTTGCACTGAAGTCTCTTTTTATTAGAGGATCACATTAAACAGATCAGCTTGCAAAGACATTATCTTGATTCATTCATTTTATTTATTGAGGAATTTTTAACAAAGCCTTTATTTTTTGAGAACTTTGAATTGTTTGCCTTAAAAAAACAATGTAAACATTTGGTAACATTGCTCTCGAAAACAAGGAGATGGAATCAATCATCCTTCATTTTACACACATTTTACTAATTATTTTAATTATTCTAATTGTTCTGTCCTTAATTAGCATTCTTGAGATCCCCGCGCTTTGATTGGCCAAAGCGCGGAGCTCTCTGATTGGTCAGGCGAGCCACGCCGATTGGCTCACTGAGAATCTCCCGCGATTGGTCCATTCGAATCGCGGGAGATTCAAAGCGGTGCCATTGGCCGCGGCCGCCGCGGCTAAAGGAATAAAAGCCACGGGCTTTTTCCTTTGCGCCAGTTCAGTTCCAACCTCAAATAAAAGAGCATGATTTGAAGTCACCGACTCCTGGCATCATTTCGCGGACACGACTCTGGCGACGAAGGTGGGATCCAGACCCTGAACCGAACCATGTGTCCGACGGAAGCCAGACGAACCACCACGATGGCGAAAATCGCACCCCCCGCACCCTTCAACCCCGCCACCGAGGACTGGGAATCGTACTCCGACCGATTCCGCATGTTCCTCGAGTGCAGCGACCTGAAGGACGCCACCGGCCCCATGAAGCACGCCGTCTTCCTGACCCACTGTGGGACCGAGGTCTTCAAGATGGCCAAGGCGCTTGCCAAACCCGCCGATGCGACTGCGATGGACTGGGACGTCCTCGAGCCAATACTTCGGCAGCACTACGCTCCAGAGGTACCCATCCTGATCCGACGCAACGAATTCTACCGTCGGGACCAACGGTCGGGTGAGACTTCGTCGCCGAGCTACGGCGCCTAGGGGGGCTCTGCGAATTCGACAACCTGAACGACGCCCTGCGAGACCGAATCGTGCTCGGTTTGTGGGACCCCGTCCTCCAGAGCCGGCTGATGGCCAAGGGCAACATCAGCCTAGCAGACACACTCACCGCAGCCGCAGCCACCAAAGCAACCCGAACTTCCGCTGACCGCATGCGCAGACCGAACACTGGGGACCGCAGCGGAAACAACAAGCCGGCGAGGTCGACCGAGGCCCAAACCGAGACGACCACCCACCAGGGCGACTTCCACTCGGCATCGGGCACTTCAGATGACGAGGAGGACGTCCATCGCCTCCAGACAGGCCGAGACCCACGGAACCGGCGGGGTCGTAAGTCGAGGACCAACTGTGCCGGTTGTGGTGGCGACCACCCCAGATCGGAATGCCGGTTTTTCTAATCGATCTGCCGGCATTGCGACAAGAAGGGACACATCGCCCGTGTCTGCCGCCTAAAGAAGAATCGCAGCCCGGCACGATGGGACCAGAGCGACCGGAGGAGAGAGAGCACACCACCCTGGACCAGAGATCGCCCCTCGGACAACAGATGGGACCGGAATGGACGATCCCTGCGAGGCGGCGATAACCGGCGAAGAGAGGAGACCCACCAGATGGTCACCATCGGCCACGCCATAACCAATGATGCCTGGAAGGTCCACGTGGAGGTAGGCATCGAGGGCCAGCCATGCAAAATGGAGGTGGAATCCGGGTCCTACCTCTCCATGATAGCATGGCATGAAATAAAGCACTTGGTGCCTGCCCTCCAAAGGAGGAACCTAGACAGCCAAAGACTCATTGTAAAGGACTACCAGGGAAACCGCATCCCGGTAGTCAGAACCAAACACTTCAACATCACATACAAAGGGCACACCGAAAGACTTCCCCTGACAATCGTCGACTGCGACCGCCCAAGCCTACTGGGACTGCAATGGTTCGCCCCACTCGGCATCGCAGTCACGGGAGTCGACCACGTCACCGACGACAGCTGGGAGCAGCAACTGGCCCGGGAATTCCAAGAGGTCTTCGACGGAAACCTAGTCAAGTACCGAGGGCCCCTTATATCTTTCAACCTAGACCCAAACGTCCCCCCAAAACGCCTGAAACCAAGGCGGGTGCCATTCGCACTTAAACCCAAGATAGACGAGCAAATTGACAAGCTCGTCAAGCAAGGGGTCCTACAGCCCATAGACCACGCCCGGTGGGAGACCCCTATAGTCACCCCAATCAAGCCTGATGGGTCGGTGAGGATCTGTGGGGACTATAAGGCCACCCTAAATGGCGCGCTACAACAAAGCGCCTACCCCGTCCCAGTAGTGCAACACCTACTGCACTCACTGGGAGGGGGCAAGGTTTTCACCAAGCTCGACCTCGCCCAGGCATACCAACAGTTGCCAGTCGACGAGCAAACGGCAGAAGCGCAAACCATAGTCACCAACCAGGGGGCATTCAAATGCAACCGACTCCAATTCGGAGTCAGCGTGGCACCGGGAATATTCCAAAGCCTAATGGAAAGACTACTGCAAGGCATCAAGGGGGTGGTACCTTACTTCAACGACGTCCTAGTGTCGGCAACCAACCAAGCCAAACTAGAGGGTCACCTAAGGGAGGTCCTAACCAAATTTAAAGAGACCGGGCTCAAAGTCAAGAGGGAGAAATGCCAGCTATGCACAGAATGGGTAGAATTCCTAGGATACCTCCTAGACCGTCACGGCATTCACCCCACAAACAAAAAAATCAAGGCCATCAAAGAAGCCCCTACACCCAAGTCGAAGACGGAACTACAGGCATTCCTGGGGCTACTTTACTTTTACAATGTTTTCCTGCCCCAAAAGGCCACGGTGGCGGAGCCCTTGCATAGACTCCTGGACAAGGCGGCGACCTGGACTTGGGGGAAACGCGAGCAAGCCGCCTTCCAAAGAACAAAGGACCTCCTCACTTCGGACGCCGTCCTTATACAATATAACGAGACCCTACCTCTGGCCGTCACATGCGACGCATCACCCTTCGGCGTCGGCGCTGTCCTCAGCCATACCCTCCCCGACGGAAAAGAAGCGCCCATCGCGTTCTTTTCAAGGACCCTCACCAAACCGGAGCGGAACTATAGCCAGCTGGACAAAGAGGCTCTGGCTATCGTTGCCGCCATAAAACGATTCCACGAGTACCTCTACGGCCGGACTTTCACCATCATAACCGACCACAAGCCGCTGCTGGAAATCCTTGCAGGAAACCGGGCCACCCCGAACATTCTGTCTCCCCGAATGACAAAGTGGTCCGAATTCCTGGCAGCCTACAACTACGAACTCATACACAGACCGGGTAAGACGATCTCCCATGCAGACGCCTTAAGCCGCTCGCCGCTACCGGAACCTGACACCGACCCAGCACCCACGACGACCACCCTCAGCATAGAGACTCTACCCAACCTGCCCATAACGGTGTCAGACATTGCCCGAGAGACTAATAAAGACAAACATCTGGCACGGGTGTTGCATTGGGTAGAGAAAGGGTGGCCGGAAAGGGACAACGACGAGTCCGTCAGGACATTCTAGAACCGGCAAACGGAACTCTCATTACTAAAAGGGTGCATACTATGGGGGGATAGGGTGGTCATTCCAGAAAAGCTACAAGGGAAGGTTCTGGAACTGCTACACGAGGGGCACCCTGGCATCGTTAGGACTAAAGCCCTGGCCAGAAGTTACGCTTGGTGGCCAGGGATGGACAAACAAATCGAGACCTGGGTAGCAAGGTGCCAACGATGCCAGGAAACTAGGCCAAGCCCACCCACAGCACCCGTCCTAGAGTGGGAAACCCCAAGGGGACCTTGGTCTAGGATTCACATAGACTTCGCCGGGCCCACAAAAGGACATACCTTCCTCATAACAGTTGACGCTTACTCCAACTGGCTGGAGGTAAGCAACATGAAGATGACAACCATGGAGGCCGTGATCAAGGAACTCTGCAAACTCTTTGCAACACACGGCCTCCCAGACGTCGTCATCTCCGACAACGGGCCCCAATTCACCTCGCTGGAATTCGAAAAATTCCTAGCGGAAAGGGGCATCCGCCACGCGCTGACAGCACCGGCGCACCCGGCGGCGAACGGTAGGGCGGAACGGATGGTGCAATTCACTAAGAAGACCATCCGGAAAATAGACCATGGGGAGATCCAGGAGAAAATAAACAAACTACTCTTCACCCAACACATAACCCCAAATACCAAAATGAATAAGAGCCCAGCCGAACTATTAATGGGGAGGAAATTAAGGTCCCCACTCGACAGGTTACACCCCACGTATAACCCGGAGAAGCCCCCAGACTCAAACAGCAAACACCGAACCTTCGCACCTGGCGATCCCGTATACGCAAGAAACCTAACGGGAGACCTACTATGGATACCGGCCGTCATCACACAAATAACAGGCCCACACTCGTACCGGCTACAAACAGCAGACGGACGAGCGTGGAAACGCCACATCGACCAACTAAGGTCAAGGACTACCAACCAAGAAACCACCGACGCACAAACAGGCGAAACCAACCCCCACAACACAAACCAAGGGGGGCGGGAATACCCAGGGGACCAAAACCAAAGAAGAATAAACCAGCCGTACTTACCAGAAAGCAGCCATCACGACCCCTCGCCAGGAAGAGACAGCCAGGCCAGCTTGACCGACCCGGAAAGACCGAGCGGGAGCGGCGAAACCCGCAGCTCAACCAACCCGGGAGGCCCAGGAGGGAGCTACGGAGAGCGGACCGGCCCGACCGACCAGCCGGTTCCCACGACGGCAGCAGGAGCAGCAGAGATCCTGACCGAACCGGCCGGGATCCAACCTACGACTGAGCTGCACAGGTCCAGTAGGCTCAGACGGAGCCCCGCCTACCTACGTGACTACGCGACGTAAGGACTGAACCAAGAGGGGAGGGGTGTTCTGTCCTTAATTAGCATTCTTGAGATCCCCGCGCTTTGATTGGCCAAAGCGCGGGGCTCTCTGATTGGTCAGGCGAGCCGCACTGATTGGCTCGCTGAGAATCTCCCGCGATTGTTCCATTCGAATCGCGGGAGATTCAAAGCGGTGTCATTGGCCGCGGCCGCTGCGGCTAAAGGAATAAAAGCCGCGGGCTTTTTCCTTTGCGCCAGTTCGGTTCCAACCTCAAATAAAAGAGCATGATTTGAAGTCACCGACTCCTGGCATCATTTCGCGGACACGACACTAATTGTCACTAGTATAAGACAGCAATTCAAATAAATGAAGCCCTGACTTTCTTCCCCATAGGTATATTGACAACTTATTTTTTTCTCCAGAATTCCACATATCTTGAATTTAATTAATACATTAACATTGTGGTAGAAAGGATAACTCAACTTTTTGGAATCATTTTATTCTTTACTAAAATCATTTTCTCAAAAACAGGTTCAGCAATTTGAAATCAGCTCCTGATTAATCCATTTCCACAGTGCTACCAGAGAGTGAGAACTACTAGTTCAGCTGTCATGTACACAAAATAATAACAAATCTCTTCTTTTTCCCTTGTAACCCTACAACTTGACAGAGCTTCAGGGCACTCTGATCCTCTACTAATTGAAGCTCTTTCTCTCACCGGAGCACTTTAATTTCAAGACCAGCACCTGTTAAAGTGTGTGTGGGTTGATTTTACACTGTTCTTTGAAGTTGTGAAAACAATGCTGAACAATGCTCAATAGAGAACAAAGAACAGTATGGAACTATTCTCTACTGAGTTTCTGGAACGTATTTATCTCAGAAATTTAGAAGTAGGTCAGAGGCATTCAGCAGCAAGCATAAATATCAGTGTTGCCAGTAGGAAAAAAAAAAGAGAGGCTTTAAATTTATCAACTGTAATTTGTTTCTTACAGGTGACTACTCAAAGTTATGATAGTGCTAAAAAAATGGACTTGTAAATGGTCCTCAAAGCACACACACACACTATCACACAATTAGGCTAGGCAAGAAGGCAAGACAAAAAGCAATGGATGAAAACTAACCAAGGAGAGAAGCAACTTAGACCTAAGGAGAAATTTTCTGACAGTGAGAATAATCAACCAATGGAAAAATTTGCCTTCAGAAGTTGTGGGTGCTCCATCACTGGAGGCTTTTAAGAAGAGATTAGAGAGCCATTTGTCTGAAATGGTATATGGCATCCTGCTTGAGAAGGGATTGGACTAACACCTCCTAGGTTCCTTCTGACTCTGATGTTCTATATTCCTCAAAGTTTTGGCTGTCATGGAACCCCCTGATCAGATTATCAAAATGCCCCCTCTACCATTGCCCTCAGATAACAATCTTATCTTCTTCACCTGCCTCCTGTCTGCTGAGATCACCAGCACAGATGGGCCTCAAGCCCTTCAGTGCAGAGGCTCTGTTGTCCATGCAGTGTGAGGCACTCCCTGCCCCTCATCATCACCCCCCTTCTGAACTCTTTGCTACCTGGGAAGCTCTTGGCTGAGAAGCCACCAGGAATTGCTGCCAAACATACCACTCACATGGGGGGGGGGGCAGCAATGTCCCTGATGGGACAATTGCCCTGGCTAGTCATGGTACATAAGAGTAGAAGGCTTGTAGCCTTGGCTCCCTTTCTCCCTTGTGAGGCAACAGCACTCACCTGTCTGAATTCCCTAGGTCCACCTCCAACAGATGGCCCCCTGCCCATGCTCCCTAGCACCTACCTCCAGCACCCAACCCCCTTATACAAAGTTGTCACCCAACGCTCCTACCATCCAGCCCATTTGATTGGGAATCCTGCCTCTTCTCACATCATGGTCCATGAGGTCTTCACTTAGCAACCCCTACTGTTCTAGGGTTACAGTGGCACCTGGGACTGCCAGAAATGCTGTCCCTAAGCAAAGCAGTCACATGACATCACACTTTGTAATTGCAATGGAAATTCCAATCCTAATTGACATTGTAACTTGAGGACTACCTGTATTAAAGTGGCCAGTATACATACGTGCAGAAAGGAAGGAAGATTCCAATTAAACATTAGGAAAAACTTCCACGAAGAACAGATTTATAGTGTCATCTATTATCTAGGAGAGTGGTTGGTTCCCCATTGAAAGAAGTTAACAACTAACTGTTAACAATGCTTAAATTTTCTTTCAGCAGCAAATCGGATCATTGGTCTGAAAGATCCATTCCAACTGAATAATAAATTAGCCTAAGTATTTTCTCCATTAAAAATTACAATATAACATTGCATAAAATATTAACATGCAATGCACAGCATTGTCTGAATGAAGAGTAGATAGTCCCAGGGATATTCATTTCAGAGTACTTGCTCTGCATAATTTTGCCATGCCTACTTTGCTTTATTATGTTCATTATGACACCATCTAAAAGAGCCGCTTCTGTTTTTCACTGGTAAACTATCTCAGCCATGAAAACTTAAATATGCATTGGAAAGGGACTTAAAATTAATCTTTGACAAATGCTGGAAATTGGAAAGATTCAATTAAAGGGAAAATGTCATTACAAAATCTTAACTTCTCTCTTTCTGTTTTATTTTATTTTTATTTACAGTCTTATAGACCATTCTCATTAACCAACTTCGAGTAGCATACAATTCTCCAAATGAATTAAAATAAACAAAAAAAGCCCCACATATTTTCTGGTGCTAGTTGGTAGCATTGCAGACACTGTATGTAGATATAAAATCAAGCTTGTCTTGAATAATTCTTGCTTCACAGTTCTGTAGTGCATTGTAGAGATTATACTAACATCCTTATGTCTTGCAATCACACAACTGATTTTATTCTTTCCCAATCATTATCTTTCCTCCTTCCCGATGTGGCCTTGTTGGGTGAATCCTATGTTGTCTTCTCTTATTCTTATTCTTCTTTACTTCCTCTTTTACCATTTCAGGTGTCAAAAGAGGGAGAATCGTGTGTGCATCAAATAAAATCCCTAAGTCCAGTGCTCCTTGTTTCTTGATTTTTTTTTCTAAGCACCTTACAGTATCATGCTCTTTATCCAAACTCTCATGTCAGTTTTTCCTCTCAATTCTATGAGACAGCCTTCCTTTCCCAACTGAAGGTCCCCAATGTTGCTTTCCTTTCAGATTCCACTTCATCTACCCCTTATCTCATCCTGGGATTTAACTAGAACTCATTTCTTCTATTCATCTTGATATTCAGGACCTCTTTTCTATATCCTGTTAATTACAAACTCTCGGTACCCAAATTCCTAGCACCCATGGTGTTGCTCCTGGTAGACCTCTGCCAGTTTGTATCAGTTTTATACATTTATTCAAGTTTGTTCATTGCTCTCTACTTAAAGACACAGTGAATTAGGTTTCAAAAAAGGCCAAGGAAGATGCACATTAGGGAGGTACACACAATTCAATCTCAAAATGGGTCACCTGCTTGCACCTGAGCATAAAATGTATGGTGGCAAATATTCCATTGTTTTCATGTGTACCGTGAGTGCACAGTGAGAGAAAGTTAAGATATGTGTAGTCCACCTCAGCTTAGCCAGATATCTGAGATGAATTGGATTCTTTTATTCAACTCACAGCATTTCTAACACTTTATCTCAGAAGATACAAGGAGACCCTGCTAATGGGGACTTCTGCTCAATACCATTCTGCTAGTCAATGGCATGGACTATGTTCTTCCTGGTATAGTGGTTTTCCACTGGTGTCAGGCATCGGCAACCAACCCCACATATGAAGAATTCAAATTAACTACTATGTTGCTCAATGCCTATTTCACAACAATCTTCTCACACTGGTAGTTTGCACCTGGGCAAGACTAGATAAGGTTCAACAGCATTTGGGAAGTGGGATCAGACCTTACCCTCTTGTGCCTATGTAATGATTCCAGACTAATCCCCCACTTGACTCCTTCCCCCAGCTCAGTCAATTTCTCTCCAACAATTGGTGATACTCAAGAAGTTATTGAACTCCAAAGCTGAATTAAATTTAGCATACTTTGGCCTGAGCATGAAGTGGCCAGGGAGTCTTCAGCTTTACTGCTTTGTATTCTATAAAACAAAGTTTTAAAAATGCAGAAACAGTCCAGTAAAATGCAAAGGTGTGTGCTTTACACACAAATACCGATGCTCGGTGTTATAAATTCATAACTAAATGCAAAGTTGGTCTGCAGATATGATACTGTCATCCAATTTGGGGGTGCTATTGTACACTGCTAATGTTGAATTTTCAGACTGCCTTTGAATATCAAAACTTGTTTCATTTTTAAATCTATTCTATATTTCAGCATCAACCATCACAAGAACATGCACATAAGAGTATGCAGGGAGGCCTGAGTTCAAAAAGCGGGTGTATAATCTTTTCAAAAAGACATTTCTGTACTTAGGCTAGATAGTTAAGTATTTGATGATACATCTTTCACAGTGTATTTAAAAATGCAAAGATCAGAGTTTGGGGTTAGAGTTGATTTGCTGAACTGTTCAATATTATCACACGACGTGCACAATCTTGTAGTCTGTTAATTGCAGAGCCTTCAGAGTGTTTAAAAATACAAACACTCTGGGATGGTTGAGGTGCTTTTTTATGTTTATTGTTCTTTATTTTCTGGTCTGTTGAAGCTGTTCATGATGCATTTACTGCAAAAATGGTCTCAGTTTAGTCTAGTTTGCCTCTAAATTCTATCCTGCTAGAAGAGTTTGAAAGTATTCAGTTTGTTTGTTTTTGCTGTGAAGAGAGTGTGGGGTCAGAATTAAAGGTCCTTTTAGAATTTGAAGGCTGATAGGCAAGATTATTGTGCTCTTCTGCTGTGACGCTGGAAAAATTTAGTGAACTTTATTCTATCAAGTTAAGCAACACAAATATAAAATGTGACTGTATCACTTCACGATGGCAGTTCTGGCATTTCTAGTTGCCATTGTTAAACAAATTTCACTCTGTTGTTAAACACAACATTACATTGTTGCTATTTGTGACCTCCTGCTGGCTTCCCTATTGACTTTGCTTGTCAAGACATTGGCAATGAAGATTGGAAATGGTGATCACATGACTACAGGACATTGTAACATTGTAACTGTGAGCCAGTCATTACATATCCAGATCATAATCATCGGGATGCTGAAATAGCCAGAATTTTGAGGACCAGTCATAAGTACCACTCATCCAGTGCCGTTGTAGATTCAAACAGCCAGTGAAGAAATGGTTGTTAAGTGAGGATACCCTATATTTCCTCTTCATAGGATATCATAAGATATTTGTGCCTCCTGCATTACTTCCATTTTGCTGCAGAAAACATATATGTATTTTAGCTTTTGTCAGATCAGCACCTATACATTTCTAATTGAATGGCTATGCTTGTGCTATTGCTTGTACTACAAGTCAGCAGTTGATTAAAGTTAATTTGTTTTCTGGATGTTAAGCTAAGTTAATATTAGCAGACTCTTAGGGTTAGCTAGGTTGTCAAAAGATATTCATACACAAGGCTTGCATGAGGAGAAATGTTGCAGTATATCTTTTGTTAGAACAAGTTATGTAATGGATTTGACTTTCTCTGCTAGTTTAATTGGCCAAAATATATAAACTTAAGTTTGTACTATGTAGTCTACTCATTCCAATCACAGTGAAATGGAGGCTATAAGTTTAGCCATTTTATTATATCAGATAGTGTGCCAGATAGTGTGCCAAATTTCCAATGTGGAATAATAACCCAACAATATGCCAAAAACATAGTTATTTGAACATATTATGTAGCAGTGTCCAACCAGCTGTCATTTGGAATCAATCTACTATAAAATTAGTGAAGGAGCTCTTGTTTATTTATTTACATGGAAAATAAAATATTAAAAACCCACCAGTCATTATACCTTCTTTGTCTTAGAGATGCTAAACAAGTTAGTGTTGTGGTTCGCTAGCAGCTGGTGATGGCAGAGGTATCAGACAGTGTGGACAAAAGGGAACCAGTCAGGGAATCTGGTGAGGACTTGGATGAGGGTCCTGTATCTGATGAAGGGATAGGGCCAGGACCATCTGAGAGTGGGGTGCTGCCTTTGGAGCTTTCGGAGTCTGACAGCAGAGAAACAGAGGACCCCAGGGAGCCTGCACGTGCGCAGAGCTGCTAGAAGGCGAGAGTAGCTGAAGCAGAAGGGGAAACTCAGGAGTAAGGCTGGGAGGTGATTGTCCCTCCCATATGGGATAAAAATCAGTCCTCAATGACGAAGAACATTGCAGGAAGCAAAGCAGTTCAGTAATCCGAGTCCTTTGTGAAGCTCTGTACTCCTGTCGATTTTTTCTAGGTTTTTGGGTTGGTTTATGTTAAACCTTAATTGGACTTCTGTTTCTTGGCAAGCATTCTTCAGCACTGGAAAGCATGCTGTTGTCTGGAAGAACTGTGTATAATGAGTTTTGGCTGGGAATGCAAATAATTCCCAGCATCACATTAAAAAAGGTTTTACTTTTAAATTCAGTTTGTGTTTTATTAAGTTTGATGAAGCCTGGGTCAGAACAGTTGGAAAGAAGCCTATTGATCAAATTACTTTATGCCAGTTCAATGCTTCAGATGGAGTTTATTTAAATACATGCTAATTCATACTAGAAACTATTGTTTCAATAGTCTGTCTGGGATTTTATTTTAATATTTTCAAAAAATATTAAAAATTAGCCTCTTATCTTAGCAGTGTGGGTGACAAGTAGAATTCTGCCAGTTTAAGGTGTGCAGTAGGACAGAAAATAGAACAACAAAAGGGCTGAAAAATTGTAATGATAACGCCTAAGACTATACAAATACCAGTACACCATTAATGACTTAGAGTAAAGATTAGAACAAGGCATGATCCCATTAAAATAACTACTATCTGAATGGAAGGAAGGGAAAATAACCTCAAGCACATTCCTCTTCATCAGATACCTATTAAGCAACCCCCAGATAAGCAAGAACCAGTATCAAGAAACAGCAGCAATCAAAGAAAAAATATGCTCCAATCCAAGTTGGTAGGGGAAGTCACTTACATTTTTCCTAATGGGACACAGAATGTTTAACCAGCTTTAAATTGTGTTTTGAATAAGATCACTTAGAACATTCCAATGAAAGGTTTAGAATTGCTGTGTGCTCTTAATTAAAAATGAGAGATGCTACATGCTTCATAACATTTCTAATTCACATGTGTGGGAGTATGGTAGTCATATACAAAGTTTTCAAGGCTTATGTGTATTGCCCTTCAGGCTACGTCCCTTTGATTCTAGTCATGTCATTTTAGCCTGAAAATTAAGCATGATGAAGCACCTTTTGTCCCTCTGTAGGTATGGTGTGATAATATAGAATATAAAACTGTGACCGGTTGCGGCATCTTGATTCTAGACCTGCACATCAAAACATGAACTGAGAAATCCAAATATATTCCAGGACGGTAATATAATTTTGTTCTTCTCTCAAATGCAATACCTCACATTATTTTATTGAGCTCCAAAAGAAGAAAAATACTGCTCATAGGAATAGAATGAGTCTTTGAGCAAGCCAAACTTAAAAGTATTGAAAAAGCTAGTGTGCAATTTTGAAGGTTGCTTGACAAGATTGTAAATTATGTCATATACAGTTCATCAATTATAAAGATAAAACTGTGAAGGAGAGTGATTTGTCAGGAAATATGAGAAAAAAAAGGAGACTGAGCCTCGATATATATCCCATCCTGATGATCTGGTCATTTTTAGAAGTAAAAGGAGTCCATTGAAGGAGTCACTTAATAACATTAATGACTTGTTAGAAAGGACAGGATGAAAAAAAGAAAGGATAAAATGTTAACTTTCCTTGCACTTGCAGAATAGCTACATCCCTTCATTTAATTTGTTAATGACTGGAGAAATGGTCTGAGAATCAATGGGCAAGAGGTGGAGAAGGCTACCTGTCCAGCATAAAAATGAATCCAGGGTTGAAAGATATACCTCGATTCTGAAGAAAAAGGGGCATCTCATTAAACTTTGGAACACTTTGATTGGTGTTCCTACTGATTGATGATGCCATCATGTTTAATGTGGCAGGAGGAAAAATAAAATTAATGCATGACCAGAGATATAAAATACTAAGTTCTCAAGACCTAAAATGGACACCTAACATCAAAAATATCCTCAAAAAAGCACAACAAAGAATGTTCTTTCTGCGCCAACTCAGAAAGCTCAAACTGCCCAAGGAGCTGCTGATGCAGTTCTATAGAGGAATTATTGAGTCTGTCATCTGCACCTCTGTAACTGTCTGGTTTAGTTCTGAAATCCAACAGGAGAGACACAGGCTTCAGAGGATAATTAGGACTGCAGAAAAAACAATTACTACCCACCTGCCTTCAATTGAGGACCTGTATAATGCACGAGTCAAAAAGAGGGTTGTGAAAATATTTACAGACCCCTCACATCCTGGACATAAACTGTTCCAACTCCTATCCTCAAAATGACACTATAGAGTACTGCACATCAGAACAATTAGACACACAAGAACAGCTTTTTCCTGAATGTTATGTTCTGTGCGTGGTGCAAGAAGTGGAGATGAGTCGATGAACAGTGAACTTCAACTCTTTATTTAACATGGTGCAACAGTTCTAAAAACAGCCACAACAGCCTTCTTTATATAGGCAAGCTCTTGGGTATTTAGCCAATGAAAACACAGGAACGTTAGCTCTTTTAACCAATGAGAAAGGCTCGTTAATAGCCAATCAGATTCTCCTGAATGGACCAATCCAATATCGCTATTATCGGCCAATCAGAAGTGCAGGGCCAGAACCCTGCACTTTACTTTAAGGTTTCAACAATCTTTATTCAAGCACTTTTATTAATTCACAACACCCCTCCCTCCCCCCGGGTTCCGTTTAAGGAGTGCGGTAACGTAGTCTTTGAGGTAGGCAGGTTGTTTCGATTGTCTATTTGATTTACATTGTCCTCCCAGTATTTGTCTAGAGTCTTGTTGGGGTAGGATGTTATCTGGTGAACAGGGTGCCTCTGGTTCTGTATCTAAACTTCCGTTACCACTAATGTCCTCGATATCCCTTTGAGGCGAGTTTACCCCTATCCCCGATCCTTCTTCACATGTTGTGTCTGAGCGGTCATTTCTTCCGCTTGTGCTTTCCACCGTATCAAACTCAGCCTCCTCGGCATCTCCTCCCCCCTCAGTTTGGAAATCACCGGAATCACAGACCCCAGACTGCAGCCTTGAACACAGCTGATCAATATGGCGCTTCCCTATTCTATCGTCGTGACATTTCACTTGGTACTATCTGGGTCCGGTTACTTGGATTACAGTTGCCTCGACCCACAATGGGTCGCCATAAAAGTTTCTCGCGAAAACCAAGTCGCCTACCTGGAAATTATGGCATTTCCCGCTGGATCCGTGTGAATGTATTATAAAATGTTGCCAATAGTGTTCTTTAAAAGACACGCACACGGATATCAAAACCACAAAAATGCCCTGACATACAGGAAAACTTATCTTGCAAGGACACAGCAACCTTAGCTAATTACGCCATAGATAACGCCCGGCTAGCTTGAAAAATCCTTGAGACATGTCAGTGATATATGAGCTATGCATTCCTTTGTAGATATCATTATATGGCATAAACTGCTTTTCTCTTTGATCCTTGTACTCTTAAACCCTCCCTACCTAAAGAACACAATAAAGGAGGTTGTAGCAGAGCAATCGGGGCCGGGACCACTCCATCTGCCCCAGGCGCAATGTGCTTCCTCACTTCAAGCTTCTAAATGTCTGGTGTCTTTTCTTGGTGCCTAAATTCTGGTCCACCCTCGCGAGGGTCCCGCCAAAACTTAAAGGACTAGAAGAAGAAGGTCTGCCGGGCCGGTCGCTCAACGCGACAGCTGGGGGCTCGTCCGGGATCCTTCGTCCTTCAGTCTTCTAGTCTCATGGTGTTGCCTCTGTCTAGAGGAACACTGCCTTCACTCCTGTTACTACGCACCTGGCAAAGGCTTTGTACAATCGTAAGTAATGGGCTCCCCACTTTCCAAAGTTTCATCAGTACATAGGGACGAATTTTACGCACTTGTGAAGAAGGCTAATTCTTGTCAAAAATCTAATCTAAACTACAATTTTCTCTATCTCTAAAAAATCCCTGACTAATCTTTTACTTTACATAGAAAAATATTGTCCTGTCTATCCCTCTGGAGGAACGCTCAAATAGGAAAATATCTTCATGATACCCCACGGGCTCCCGTGGATATTCTGACTTCCTGGAAGGCTGTTATGGCAGCCATCAACACCCTCTATCCTCCCTCTTCGTCTCTAGAACCATCCTCTTCTTCCATTTCCGATCCCAAAACTACCGTCCCTCTCGCTGCCCATCTTGACTCCACTTCTCTACCTCTTCCTCCCTACCCTGACACCTCCCCCTCCCCTTCAGCCCCTGTGTCCGATTTCTCTCCACATCAACCTCTCGGAGGCACTATTACTGAACTCCTTTCCTCTCCTCTTTCTCTGGAAGTTGAAAGCCCTTCGGCTTTTCCTATGACCATTGTCCCAGGGCGGCGGGAGGAAACGTGTATAACAACATCGAATTTAAAGTTTTGAAACAGATTAAGGACGCTGTAACCAGCTACGGTCTACATTCTCCTTTCACGAGGGGGATACTTGATTCCTTAGTTACTGCTAACACTGTTATGTTATTATATGACTGGAAAATGCTTTTTTCAATGCTTATGACTCCAGCTCAATATGTTGTTTGGCAATCTGAATATGAAAAAGGGGTAGAAGCAGAAATTCGAAGAGGCTTACCCGCAGGAGTCACTGCAGATCAACTATTAGGGAAAGGGCAATCTGCAACACTAGTCCAACAACAAAATTCCCCCCGTCGCAGTTTTGCCATAATTCACATGTGTGCCATGAATGCTCTTAAGCGGGTGGATGATTCGGATTCTCAGTCTACCCAAACTGTCTTAAAAATCATGCAGGAGCCAAATGAGCCATATGCTTCTTTCATTAGCCGCCTGCAAACAGCCTTGGATAGGCAAATAGATAATTCCACAGCCAAACAAGAATTGCTCATGAAACTTGCCTTTTCCAACGCTAATCATGATTGCCAAAAAATCCTTCAACCCGTGGCCAACAAACCAGGAGCAACCCTGGCTGAATTTTTGCAACTTTGTAGAATTGTGGGCACAACTTCTCATAAAATGAATGCTCTTGCCACTGCTATCACTACCTCTTTCCCTTCCTCTGTTACTGCCTCCCCCTCTGGTAATTGTGCTCCTGATGCTTTTCCCGTAGCGCACAATGGCAATTGCTTTAATTGTGGAAAACCTGGATATTTTAAAAACCAGTGTCGAATGCCGGGGGGGGAGGTGCGCCTCGTGGCCAAGCAAAAGGGCCGCCTCCTCCGTCCAAACCTAAAACTATCTGCCCCCGATGCCGTAAAGGGTATCATTGGGCTTCGCAATGCCGCAGCAATCCTTCTCCTCTTCCCCAATCTTCGGGAAACTAATTGAGGGGTTTTCAGCTAACCCCGCCACAAAGGCTGAGTTTTCCGCCACCACCTTCCTGGTAGAATTGGCTGAAGATCTTGTGTATGATGACCCTGGCGCTGTGTTTTCTCTTCCCCTTGTCGTCACATTTCTTAAACCCCTTCCTCCCTCTAACCCTGTTTTGCTCATTCCTAACTCCTCGCTCACAATTGAAGGCGTGGTCGCTGCTCCCTATCTGTATGATTCATCAGACTTAAGACAGCTTTCTTTGGCTGAAATAGGGGATAGATGCTTTTCTCTAAAAAAGGGGACGATCATCGCTACTCTTATACTTCTGCCCCCTTCTGATGCTCCATCCTTGTTTGCTTTGCAGCAACCAGTGCAGGCTTCAAAACCTACTCTTACTGTCACGCTTAATGGTCGTCTTTTCGAAGGTCTGATTGATACCGGCGCTGACGTTTCCATCATCCGCTCCGCCGAATGGCCCTCCTCTTGGTCCCTTGCGGAAGCATCCTCGGTGCAGGGTGTGGGCGGAGCACAGGCCGCTAAGGTCAGCTCTCACTGGCTTTCTGCTGTTACTAAGCATTCTAACATCACTGCTTATCTGAAACCCTACATTTTACCCTTGCATTGCAATTTGTGGGGTCGTGACTTACTTTCTCAATTTCATGCTTCTATCCAACTGCCATAATCACACTCATGGCTACGCAAACATACATTGCTCCTCTTGATCTTTCCCTAAAAACACCCATTCCGGTATGGGTTGATCAATGGCCACTCACTAAAGAGAAATTGCAGGCTTTACACCTTCTTGTTCAGCAGCAGTTGGATGAGGGTCATATTGAAACATCTACTAGTCCCTACAATACCCCGGTGTTTGTTATCAAGAAGAAATCTGGTAAGTGGCGCCTCCTTCAGGATCTCAGGACCATCAATTCCATACTTCAACCCATGGGGCCGTTACAATGTGGCCTGCCCAATCCTAATCTTATTCCTGAAGGGTTTGACCTGGTCATCATAGACTTAAAAGATTGCTTCTTTTCCATACCATTGGCACAAAAGGATAGAATGCTTTTTGCTTTTACTATTCCTGAACTTAATAATTCCAAACCTACCTCGTGATACCAATGGAAAGTCTTGCCTCAAGGTATGTTAAACTCACCCACAATGTGTCAATTTTTTGTAGACAGGGCTTTATGCCCCTATCGATCTCAATTTCCTGATTTTCTTGTGTATCATTACATGGATGATATTTTAATTGCAGCAAATGGCCCAAAAGGAACAATTCAAAAAACCTTTTCTTTGCTACTAAACATATTAGCACAAGCAGGACTGCACGTAGCCCCTGAAAAAATTCAAACCCAATACCCAATGCAATATCTAGGGCACAAAGTTCTGATGTCCACAGCATCTCCCTATATCCCCGCACTCACACTCCCTCAACCCACCACCTTGGTCCAACTACAACAGTGTTTGAGGGTCATTAACTGGGCTCGACTATATCTTGCCCTAACAACACACATGTTATCGCCTCTGTTCCAAGCACTTGTAGGCTTGAAGAATCCAGCAGACAAAGTCATCCTATCCGAGGAACATTTGCAAGCCTTGCAACAAGTAAACAAAGCCCTGGCCACCCAGTGGGTGGACCACGCTCTTGCAAATACACCACCCTCCCTTGCCATCCTTTCCACACACCACCTTTTAACCGCAATTGTAGTTCAATTCTCCCATACCAAACGGCTGCACATTTTAGAATGGTTACATCTCCCACACACTCCTAGAACTTCAATATTCACAAGAGCAATGCAAATGGCTTCTCTTATTGAAAAAGGAAGGAAAAGGGCTAAGGCCATGATGGGGTTGGATATATTTACATTGTATGTTCCCTTTAAGATTACCCAATGGGAACCCCTCCTACAAGCATCGACCGTTTTACAGGACGTTCTGGAAGAGTGGTGCGGTCAAGTATCATGCCACCTCCCTCCAGATCCCCATTTACAGGTACTCAGGACCGTTCCATTTGTGCTAACCTCTCCTCTTGTTCAACAGTCATTAAAGGAAACACTTACTGTGTTTACAGATGGATCCAAGACCATTGGAGCATGCACATGGTACAGGGATGGCCAGTGGCATAAACGCTTGACCACTCCCCAGCCATCCTCACAGCAGTCTGAATTGGCTGCCTTTATCTTGGCTCTCTCCCTCTTTTCTAATGAATCTTTAAATGTTATCTCTGATAGTTTGTATGTGACTCAAATGGTTGTACATATGTTTGATGCATATATTTCCCCTATGACCCCTCCTTCTTTAATGACACTCTTTTTACAGCTTCAGGCCTTGCTCAAAGAAAGAAAGATGCCTTTATTTGTTGCCCATATTAGAAGTCATCAACAACTGTCCGGATTCCTTTCTGAAGGAAACCAAATGGCCGATGAGGCTTGCAAAGTTATGACTGCTTCCCCATGCTCTCAACCAATTTTGGCTGGGGAAAGTCATGACTATTTCCACCAAAATAGAAAGGCCTTGGTTCAACAATTTGGCATCACGAACCAAGAGGCCACTGCAATAATCCAACAATGCCCAACCTGCAGTTTACAAGCCAAGGGCATTCCCGAAGGTGTTAACCCTAGGGGGACTAAAGCCTGTGACACGTGGCAAATGGATGTCACCCACCATTCTTCCTTTGCACCCTGGAAGTACATTCATGTGTCTGTAGACACTTACTCTGGGTTTATCATGGCAACTTTGCAAAGGGGAGAAGCAACAAAAAATGTAATCAATCATTGTCTTCGGACTTTCGTAACGCTGGGATGTCCACAAAATCTCAAAACAGACAATGGACCTGCTTATACCAGTTCTCCCTTTGCAGAGTTCTGTCGTAAGTGGACCATCACGCACACATTTGGTATACCCTTCAATAGTCAAGGACAGGCTATTGTAGAAAGGACTAATCAGACCTTGAAACAAGCCCTTGACCTGCAGATGGGGAAAAAGGCATTAGGCCCCCCGAACCTCCCAACATTACAAAATCTCTTAAATATCACTCTATATACTCTTAACTTTCTTAATCTTACTGGGACCTCTCCCTGCACTGCAGCATCCCGTCACTTTTCTAAGCCAACAGCCCCCTCTTCCCGTCCCCTTGTTTATTTCAGACAACTTCCAGATCCACAGTGGAAAGGACCTGCACAACTTATCACCTGGGGAAGAGGTTATGCTGCTGTACAACTTCCTGACCGGGTGCTCTGGGTTCCTGGTCGCTGTGTCAGGCCCTATCATGGCAAGCCTCCCAAAGATGCTCCCTGTGATCTTTTTGCTTCCCTGGACCTCTCCTGTCTCTTCACAATTTAATGCTTCTCCTAACATCATTCTGATTTTCCTGCTTCTTCTGTCCTTTCCTGTCTTTCCGAACTTTAATCTCTCCTCCAAAGAAATGGTCACAGGATAAGCCTCTGCCTCCAGACCAACGCCTACCTGGTACTGACGCCTACTACATCCCAGGGGACTTCGCTTCCGCCGATCCGTTACAGCATCCTCCAACCAGCACCAACCGCAGACTTACACCTGGACTATCCTTGATTTTCAAGGACAAGTGCTGAACTCCACCACCAATTACACCAGGTTGCCCTGGTTCCCGCCATTGTACATGGATTTTGCCGAAATGGGTACAGGAGTCATCAAATTCAGTGACAAGAAACTACAAGCTGATGTATGGGACAAACAAGGCTCCTGCTCTCCTGCCCCTGCAGACAACTACAGATTGTATTTTTGTCCATCTCATTCTACTGGATCTTCACGTGCGGCATGCGGAGGAGTTGTGGATAGATACTGCGGGTCACATCTGGTGGACCCCACCTACCAAAAATGACTATTTACATATTACTAGAACTAGAGAACAAATACCATGCAATCCATGGCCGTGTTGTGGCCAAAGGTTAAACCCTCTTATCCTTACCTTTACTGAGGTCAAAAAGGCACTACCACGGGCCAAATGGATGTCTGGATTCACATGGGGGGGTCGCCAGTGGGATGGGGAAAAGGATGAGGGCAACGTCTTCACGGTACGCCTTTCTACTCAACTGAAAAAATACGATATAGGTCCCAATCTTAATCTTAAATCACCTTTTCTACAGAAACAGGATTCTGCCCAAAACCCACTTTTTCAATTAGTGAACTCTTCCCTTTCTTTACTCAAGGCAACCCTTAAGGATTCGGCTAAAACCAATGAATGTTGGCTTTGTATCTCTGATTCACCTCCCTTTTATGAAGCAGTGGCATCGGGGGAAGCAATCTCCAATTCCACAAACGATACACTCTGCCGATGGAATACTTCCTCCATCACTATCACAGATATAATAGGCACAGGTTGTTGCATTGGTAATATACCTACCAATTATTCTCAATATTGTTACAATGTTTCTTCCAGGTATCACTGTGATGTATATCTCCCAAAAAACAGAAATTCAGCCTTACAAAAATCACCAGACACACACGGAGCCATGGGCACTCTATATACTACATCAGGAGGTAACCTCGCAGACCGTCTAACTGGCTATTTTTTTATTCCTGGTAATAATTCTATTTGGGCTTGCTCCACGGGCGCCACTGCCTATGTACATGGGGATGTTCTATTGTCAGAAAACGCTTTTTGCATACAAGTCCGATTACTTCCAAAGATTTCTTATTACCCAGGCCCTGAACTGATTACAATGTTAGAACCTCCTCAATTCCCTCTCCACCAAAAAAGGGAAATAGCCACTGCATTAACATTATCAGTACTCCTCGGGTTAGGCGCAGCAGGAGCTGCCACAGGAGTGACTGCTCTAGCTGTAGGACATCAACAGTTAGCCACCCTCAGCTTGCAAATAGATGAAGATTTAAAACGCATTGAAACTTCCATTTCTGCCTTACAGGCTTCACTATCTTCTCTTGCAGAAGTAGCTTTACAAAACAGAAGAGATCTGGATTTGCTCTTTCTAAACAAAGGGGGGTTGTGTGTAGCCTTAAAAGAAGAATGTTGCTTTTATGCAGACCATTCAGGTATTGTAAAAGACTCTATGGCAGAGTTAAGAAAACGCCTCAAAGACCATGAAAACGAGAGACAACAACACAATTCCTGGTTTCAAGGCATGTTTAATTTCTCCCCATGGTTGACTACCTTACTTTCTGCATTAATAGGGCCACTTATTTTGTTTGTATTAATTTGTACCATTGGCCCTTGTATATTTGGCCGAGTGCTTCGCTTCTTAAAAAATCGCTTGAACTTGCTAGATACTGAAGTTAGTAATACCCAAAAATCTATAAATTTGTTAGCCTCTGCCCTTGCATCAATAGATCCTGCTAAGCAACCGCTACTCGGATGGTCCTCAGACACCGAGTCAGATGAAGAAACTCCTCCAAAAAGGTACTTATGTGATGGTGGTTCGGTGCGTGACATCCCCACCTTGGACGAGACTGGACCGCGGGAGCACTTTGAGCTGAAAAGCTCGTTGTCCTCCTGTGGCGCCACTCGAGAGGAACAGGACTCTCTCCTGGACCACTTTGTGCCAAAATTTAAAGAAAAGGAGGAATTGTGAATGTATTATAAAATGTTGCCAATAGTGTTCTTTTAAAAGACACGCACACGGATATCAAAACCACAAAAATGCCCTGACATACAGGAAAACTTATCTTGCAAGGACACGGCAACCTTAGCTAATTACGCCATAGATAACGCCCGGCTAGCTTGAAAAATCCTTGAGACATGTCAGTGATATATGAGCTATGCATTCCTTTGTAGATATCATTATATGGCATAAACTGCTTTTCTCTTTGATCCTTGTACTCCTAAACCCTCCCTACCTAAAGAACACAATAAAGGAGGTTGTAGCAGAGCAATCGGGGCCGGGACCACTCCATCTGCCCCAGGCGCAATGTGCTTCCTCACTTCAAGCTTCTAAATGTCTGGTGTCTTTTCTTGGTGCCTAAATTCTGGTCCACCCTCGCGAGGGTCCCGCCAAAACTTAAAGGACTAGAAGAAGAAGGTCTGCCGGGCCGGTCGCTCAACGCGACAGATCCGTGTGGTTTTTCAGGTTCGTACGATGGGTGTAGTCAGTCAAGGTGGGAGCGGAGTTTTTGTCCCATCAATAACTCAGTGGGAGTTTTGTTGGTGACACTGTGTGGAGTGATGTGCTGCAAAAGGAGTATCCGGTTAATCTTGTCTTCGATATCACCATAGTCCATTTTATGTAGAGTTCTTTTGATGAATTGTACCATGTGCTCGGCCCTTCCATTGGCCGCAGGATGCCCCGGTGAAGTTAGCACATGGTGAATACCATGGTCCTCCAGATACTGTTCAAAAGAAAGTGCGGTAAACTGGGGCCCGTTGTTCGATACCAGAACGTCCGGTAGTCCATGTGTTGCAAATAATCTGTTCCTAATGACTGATTCGGTTGTTGTATTTTTCATCTCATGGATTTCGAGCCAGTTCGAGTAGGCATCCACTGTTAATAAAAATGTGTGTCCATTCGTAGGTCCCGCAAAGTCCAGATGAATACGGGACCATGGTCCCCTGGGTGTTTCCCATTCTGTTGGGGTTGCTTTCAGTGGGGCATTGCTGACTTCCTGGCATTTGTGACAAGTCTTTACCCAGGCTTCGATCTGCTTGTCTATGCCCGGCCACCACGCATAGCTTCGTGCGAGTGCTTTCATGTGCACGATGCCGGGGTGGCCATCGTGCAAGGTTCTCAGTACCGCTCGCTGTAACCACTCTGGGACAACGACTCTATCGCCCCAAATGATGCAGCCTTTCTGGGAAAACAGTTCCGTCTGTCGACTTTTGAAGGGAATGTAGTTGTCAGGGATTTGGTCCAATGGCCATCCACGCTCTACCCAGCTGAGGACATGTGCTAAAATGGGATCGCGTTTAGTTTCAATCACGATATCGCGAGCTGTCAATGGCGGTTTTTGGAGTGTCTCGATCTGCAGTGTTGTGACAGTCAGAGCAGGGTCGTCAACGGTTTCTCGAAGTGGTGCATGGCTCAATGCGTCAGCGTGGGGAATGGCTTTCCCCGGGCGATGATGCAACTTATAATTATAGGCAGCTAAGAATTCTGACCAGCGAGTCATTCTGGGAGATAATATATAAGGGGTTGGTTTATTATTCTATTATTCCCAGTAAAGGTTTGTGGTCAGTTATTATGGTGAAAGCTCGCCCATAAATATATTCATGAAATCGTTTAACAGCAGATACAATAGCAAGAGCTTCCTTTTCGATTTGACTGTAATTGCGTTCTGCTTTTGACAGTGTTTTTGAAAAGTAGGCAACAGGGGCTTCACTTCCGTTTGGTAAAACGTGGCTCAAAATGGTGCCCACTCTGAAGGGTGATGCATCACAAGTAACAGTTAAAGGCAAAGTTTCATTATACTGTATCAAAACAGTGTCGGAGGTCAATAAGTTTTTTACTTGTCGAAACGCCTGTTCCTCTCGGTGCCCCCAAACCCAGGTTGCTTTTTTGTCTAATAAACAATGTAGGGGTTCGGCTACGGTTGCCTTGTGAGGCAGGAAGACGTTATAAAAATTGATAAGGCCTAGGAAAGCTTGGAGATCCGCCTTATTTCGGGGTCTTGGGGCGTTTTTGATTGCCCTGTTTGCTATCGGTGGGGTGAATGCCCTGTTTATCTATTAAATATCCTAAAAATTCTACTCGATCAGTACATAGTTGACACTTGTTTTTCTTAACTTTGAGACCCGAGTCTAAATCTCTGAAGAACCAACCCCAGGCACTCCCTTAGTATTTCTTGAGTCGGAGAAGCAATTAAAATGTCATCAAAATAGGGGACAATGCCCTTTATCCCTTGTAATAGTCTTTCCATCAAACTTTGAAAGATTCCCGGAGCCACACTTACTCCGAATTGGAGTCAGTTACATTTAAACGCACCTTGGTGCGTAACGATCGTTTGGGCCTCTGCCGTTTTTTTTGTCTGCAGGCAGTTGTTGGTATGCCTGGGCTAGATCTAGTTTAGTGAAGACTTTTCCACCCCCCAGGGAATGGAGAAGGTGTTACACCACCGGTACCGGGTAAGCGTTTTGCTGCAGGGTGTGATTCAGGGTGGCTCAGTAGTCCCCACAAATTCTTAACGATCCATCCGGCTTGATGGGTGTCATGATCGGGGTTTCCCAGGGAGAATGGTTGGTTGGTTCTAACACCCCCTGGGCTATTAATTTATCAAGCTGCTCGTCAATCTTTGCTTTAAGGGCAAATGGAACTCGACGAGGCTTAAGGCAGATGGGAGCTATTTCGGGGTTGAGGTTAAATGATATCAGGGTCCCCTTGTACTCGCCTAGTTTATCTGCAAAGACATCCTGGAATTTTTGGACGAGAGCCTCTTCCCAGTCATTGCTGCTGGTTCAGTGAATGCTGGCTACTTCAATTCCAAGTGGAGCGAACCATTGGAGGCCTAACAAGCTAGGCCGATTCTTGTCGACTCCAGTCAAGGGTAGAGATGCGGTACGATTTTTAAATGAGACATGGACTTGGCTGGATCCAACGACTGGAATTCAATTTCCCTGATAAACTTTGAGTATGATTCTTTGGAATCGGAGGTCTTGTCGCCGGACGGTAGGGAGGAGTTGCTTGAGGGTCTTCCAGAAAACCATCGAGAGGGATGATCCTGAGAGCCACACAAGATGCCATCACCACACTTCCACGTAGAAAGCAGACTCACACCCACACAGAAGATGAGACACGACCGCGCACCAGAAGCTGCACTGCAGCTGCATCACTACCCACTTCAAACCCCTCTGAACCATACATGAAGCAAACTGACCCCCACCATGAAGATGCAGCACGACCACAAACTCGAAGCCAAACAGCAAGATCACAGCTTACCAGCTCAAATCCCCCAGCAACTAAGACTAGCCAGAGCACAACCAAGCCCCCACCAGAACAGAACACGCCTCCAGCCAATCAGAACACAGCCAACCCCCAACCAATCAGAACACAGCCAAAGCCCCAACCAATGAGAACACACCCACACCCAATCAGAACATAGCCAAGCCCCCACCCAATGAAGTCACACCCCCACTAGCAGTTAAAAGGAAGAAGCAGCTGCAAGCTCACATCACTCTGAGAAGCACAGAGCCTGAAGATGATGAATGAGACTTCATCGAAACGTTGCCTAGATACTTCCAATCTTACGCGGGAGAAAACCCGAATAACCAAAGATCCACATACAAATACCTGCGAGAACCTCAGAAAACAAATATTGCACCTCTACTGGGAGGAAACCCACCATCTGACCAGGACTTATGTAAAACTTGAAATCCAAAGAGCTTCCATTTTATGTGATCTCGCATTCCTATGCAACTGCTGAGATCAAAATTTAATTCCCACAAGCTTCCAATTGAAATTCCACACCAACACAGCAGCCACCAAACGCATCCTAAAAAGAACAGAATTGGCCCTAATTAGAAATGAACTTCACACAAAAAGATTTCTCCTAGACCAAATCAACAAAGATCTCCTCACACTTCACCTCAGACTCAGCAACAAGATTCACCCTTACTTTGGGACAAATCCAAACAGCTCGCTGTCTGGAGAGCCGAAACACAGACCATCCTCAAGACAGACACACACACCAACAAACTCAGAAAACTACAACAACACCAGAAACCAACTCCTCCCCTCTCACAGCCACACATGAAACAAACAGTGCACAACATCTCAGACAAGATCCTCACCAAAGCCGAAACCAAGGTCCTTTCTAAAGGATTCAACTTTGCTGTCGTTCCCAAACACATCCCCACAGAAATCATCATTTATGGAAACCAGCCTGACCAAAACCAACCCTGATGATGCCAGTAGAATCAGACTCGAAATCACCAACATCCTCTGCACTAGCAAACTACCCAAAAGCAACTTATCCAAAGAAGAACAAACTGTACTACTTAACCTGAAAGAAGACACCAGCATAATAATTCTACCAGCAGACAAGGGCAATGCGACAGTGGTTATGAACACATCTGACTACCAATCCAAGTTAACCAACCTATTCCAAGACCCCACATACAAACCCCTAAAGACAGACCCCACCACCTACCTAGAAAAAACCACCAGGTCCAAAATAAAAGCCTCCCCCATCAGTGAAGAAATCCAGCAAAGAATCATACCCAGAGAGAAATCATCCAGATGCCCTAAACTTTATGGTCTCCCCAAGATACACAAAGAAGGAACCCCACTTAGACCCATAGTCAGCTCCATAGGCTCACCTCTACAAAACCTAGCCAAATTTCTCACCAAACAACTACAGCCCTATGCAGAATCCATCAACTCACATGTAAGAAACTCATTCCAGTTCATCGAGATCATAAAGAAACAAAACTTACAACCTAGTGACCTACTAGTGAGCTTTGATGTCATATCCCTCTTCACCCAAGTACCAATAACAGAAGCCTTGACAGCCATCCAAAACAAATACAACCCCCCCCAAGCACGTCCTAGATCTGACCAACCACTGCCTATCCAATACATACTTCACCTACAATGGACAAAAATACAAACAAATAGAAGGAGCACCCATGGGATCACCCCTCTCATCTGTCATCGCTAACCTCTACATGGAACACTTTGAAACACAAGCTCTAGAAAAATATGATCACAAACCCAAACTCTGGCTCAGATACGTAGATGACACCTTCATAATCTGGCCACACGGGAAAGAAAAACTGAACAACTTCCTCACACACCTCAACAGCCTACACCCCAAAATACAATTCACCATGGAAACAGAAGCTAACAACCAACTCCCCTTCCTAGATGTCTTGGTATACAAAAAAATCCAATGGCTCCCTAGGACACACCATTTACCAGAAGAAAACACATATAAACCGCTATCTACACGCACTCTCACACCACCACCCAGCACAGATCAATTCCTTAGCCGAGACACTCATCTCCAGAACAAAATGCTTAGCCGACGAACAACACCTAGAGACTGAACTACACACTCTCACCAGCGTGCTGACAGCCAATGGATTCCAAAGAAAGAAGATCACCCACCTAATCCAAAAAGAAACCCCAACCAAAATCCAAGACAGAGAACAAGAGAATGGCAAAGCCCTCCTCCCATATATAAAAGGCACTACAGACAAAATCAGCAAGATCCTCCAAAAACATAACATTAAGACAGCATTCTGCACAAACAGAAAGATATCCACCATCCTAAGAAACCCTAAGGACAAAATCGAGTTAGAAAATCAAGGAGTATACGAAATCCCTTGTACTGCCTGCCCCACCACATGCATTGGACAAACTAACAGAAGAATAAGTGCACGCATTGAAGGACATAAGAACTCAATCAAAAAGGAAGAACCGACCTCTTCCCTGGTCCAACCCCTCAAAGCCACAGGACATGAAATTGACTTTAAAAATACCCGAACTATCGCCAAAACTGAACACTTCAGCAGCAGAATAATCAGAAAAGCCATAGAGATAGAAAAACGCCCACACAGCATGAATAAACGAGATGATACCTCCCGCCTACCACCCATTTGGAAACCTGCCCTCATGAACAGACGAATACCTAACATGAAGAATGACACCAGGCCTACACCCCTGAGAGCCACACAAGATGCCACCACCACACTTCCACGTAGAAAGCAGACTCACACCCACACAGAAGATGAGACACGACCACGGACCAGAAGCCGCACTGCAGCTGCATCACTACCCACTTCAAACCCCTCTGAACCATACGTGAAGCGAACTGACCCCCACCATGAAGATGCAGCACGACCACGAACTTGAAGCCAAACAGCAAGATCACAGCTCACCAGCTCAAATCCCCCAGCAACTAAGACTAACCAGAGCACAACCAAGCCCCCACCTGAACAGAACATGCCTCCAGCCAATCAGAACACAGCCAAAGCCCCAACCAATGAGAACACACCCACACCCAATCAGAACACAGCCAAGCCCCCACCCAATCAAGTCACACCCCCACTAGCAGTTAAAAGGAAGAAGCAGCTGCAAGCTCACATCACTGAGAAGCACAGAGCTGAAGACCAAGGCTGAAGATGATGAATGAGACTTCATTGAAATGTTGCCTAGATACTTCCAATCTTACACGGGAGAAAACCCGAATAACCAAAGATCCACATATATATATGTATGTGTGTGTGTGTGTGTCTGTGTGTGTGTGTGTGTGTGTGTGTGTGTATGTATATACACATACTGCTCAAAAAAATAAAGGGAACACAAAAATAAGACGTTCTAGATCTGAATGAATGAAATATTCTTATTAAATACTTTGTTCATTACATAGTTGAATGTGCTCACAACAAAATCACACAAAAATTATCAATGGAAATAAAATTTAGCAACCCATGGAGGTCTGGATTTGGAGTTACACTCAAAATTAAAGTGGAAAACAACACTACAGGCTGATCCAAATTTGATGTCATGTCCTTAAAACAAGTCAAAATGAGGCTCAGTTGTTGCCCTCCTAGGGCCTCTTCCAGGTCTCCTGATATACTGGCCTGTCTCCTGGTGACGCCTCCATGCTCTGGACATTACGCTGACAGACACTGCAAACCTTCTTGCCACAGCTCTCATTGATGTGCCATCCTGTATCAGTTGCACTAACTGAGCCACTTGTGTGTGGGTTGTAGACTCCATCTCATGCTACCACTAGAGTGAAAGCACCTCCAGCATTCAAAAGTGACCAAACCATCAGCCAGAAAGTATAGGAACTGAGAAGTGGTCTGTGGTCACTATCTGCAGAACCACTCCTTTATTGGAGATGTCTTGCTAACTGCCTATGCTTTCCACCTGTTGTCTATTCCATTTGCACAACAGCATGTTAAATTGATTGTCAATCAGTGTTGCTACTTAAGTGGACAGTTTGATTTCACAGAAGTGTGATTGACTTGGAGTTACATTGTGTTGTTTAAGTGTTCCCTTTATTTTATATATTTATATATATGGATCTTTGGTTATTCGGGTTTTCTCCCGCATAAAATTGGAAGTATCTAGGTGACGTTTCGATGAAGTCTCATTCATCATCTTGTGTCTTCGGCTTTGTGCTTCTTGGAGTAATGTGAGCTTGCAGCTACTTCTTCCTTTTAACTGCTAGTGGGGGTGTGACTTGATTGGGTGGGGGCTTGGCTTTGTTTTGATTGGGTGGGGGTGTGTTCTCATTGGTTGGGGTTTTGGCTGTATTCTGATTGGTAAGGGGGTTGGCTGTGTTCTGATTGGCTGGGGGTGTGTTCTGTTCAGGTGGGGGCTTGGTTGTGCTCTGGTTAGTCTTAGTTGCTGGGGGATTTGAGCTGGTGAGCTGTGATCCTGTTGTTTGGCTTCGCGTTCGTGGTCGTGCTGCATCTTCATGGTGGGCATCAGTTCGCTTCATGTATGGGTCGGAGGGGTTTGAAGCGGGTAGTAATGCAGCTGTGGTACGGCTTCTGGTCCGTGGTTGTGTCTCATCTTCTGTGTGGGAGTGAGTCTGATTTCTACATGGAAGTGTGGTGGTAGCATCTTGTGTGGCCCTTGTGGGTGTGGGTCTGGTGTCATTCTTCATGTTAGGTACTCGTTTGTTAATGAGGGCAGGTTTCCAAATGGCCATTTTAATGGAAGTCGGTGAAAAGAGCTAAAGCAATGTGTCAAAGAGAACTCCTAAAACAATGATGATAGATGTTAGTATCCAAGAAAATAGTAATAAAAAGGAAGTAGTAAATTGTAAAGAAGTATGTTACTAAGTAACATCATCAGTGCTGGTAGAAGTGAGGAGTGACAAATCGGCCATCAATATGCACACAGCCATAAATTGCATCTACTTACTATTTGATAGAGACAATCAATAAGCCAAAAAAGAAACAAAAAGAGCAAGACATCCTCCTCAAAAGCGTTCAACCTCCAGGGAGCAGACAAAAGATGATTGAACTGGAGCACGATTTCAACGGCATCACCATTGACAAAATAACCATTGGCCAATTGCAAAAGCCAGCTTTACTAAAACAGCTTATATCCTCTGACAATACCTTTAACATGATCCAATATCCACCATCTGCCTATTTCAGGTCCTCGGGAAGGATTTAATAGGTGGGTAGACAAA
The DNA here is from genome assembly GCA_033807585.1 of Hydrophis major. Lineage (NCBI taxonomy): Eukaryota > Metazoa > Chordata > Lepidosauria > Squamata > Elapidae > Hydrophis > Hydrophis major. The sequence continues at coordinate 139,657,671 of CM066329.1, read as the reverse complement.
AATGAAAAACCCAGTCTGAACATCTGGCTGATTGTACAATGAACCAAAATAGTAATCGATAAAAATGCCAAATCCAGTCTAAACACCTGGCTGGCTGTAGGATGAACCATAGTAATAATAATAATATCCCATGGCAATGTCTTTAGCACCATCTGCCTATTCTAGATCCCTGGAAAGGACTTGACAGGTAGATAAAATGCTAAATCAAGTCTAAACATCTTGCTATCTGTGCAATGAACCATAATAATAGCAATTCTTAGAGTGCAGTTTAGTTCCTGGAATCAGCATCATGAAACCCAGCGGTATTTGATATTAAATAAGCCTGCTTTCCTCACCTGACCCTGGATACATTTTCCCCCCTTCTCTTTTCTGCAGGTTTTCACCCCAAATGTAAGATTACAGTCTCAAAATTGTCCATTCGTGCCCACTGAGGCATAAACCACATTCTCTTGACCTGACTTTAACTGAACTCTTGAAAGTTTCATCCACCTCTTTGTTTCATTCAGACAAGTTTTATGAACACTTTTTTTTTGGGGGGGGGGGGAGCCAGCGTAAGCAATAATTTTGGGGAAAGAGACATGTATTCTTTAATTACTGCATATCTTGAAACTGGAAAAGTGATTTTCAGTCACTCTCAGGCATGGAGCAAAGGCTATCGCTACAGCTGAAAAAGCAGTACTAAACTACTTCTATAAGTTTTTTAGACAACAGTGAGTTAGTCAAACAGCTCTTGTCTCAAACATAATTCTGTAGCCTGTTTGTGTACTGTGTGAAGATGAGTGTTGACTTTTTATATTTAAGGAACAGATAAATTGTTTTAAAAAGAAAACATTTTTTTAACAATATCCTGCTTTTATTATATCCAATGTCTATGGAGATTCTCAGTCATCCAGATAATGGTTGTCTGACAACCATAACCTAGAGGACTGAGAATCTCCATAGACTTTTAGCTATGCGCTTTGGGATGAACACCCTTTGAACTGTATGGGAGTATGAATGGATTTCCAGAAAAATTGCAGACTACCGGAATCATTTGCATCTCAGTTTGAGATGCAGACAACACAGACTCATCCTCAACAGTCTGCGCCTGTCTTCTGTCTTCTGGGAAGGGTCACAGGGCAGCCAAGATGGCTCCATACCCATTTGCATTACTCAGATGGCTCTGAGGAGACAGATAAACCTTCAAGTGGCATCAATGACTCTCTAAAAGAATGCAAATGACCAGCTATTTTCAAGGAGTATAAATCCTTCCATTTCCTCACCATCCATTCATAGCTGAATAAATGTTTTGGATTTCCTTTTGGGCCTAATGGAAAAAGACCTGGAGAAAAAAAATTGGAACTTTGTTACTGTATAGGTTGACAGCAGCATGATTATTGCATGCACAAAGATGGAAGGACACTTCAATTCCTACTACGGATGAATGGTTACAGAAGTTGATGGAGTTGGCTGAAATGGCAAAATTGACAATTTTGATTAAAGAAAAGAACATAAGTATTTTTGTTTCCACATGGAGACTGCTTTGAATTTTGTGCTTGTGGAAAATAATAAAACTTTGATATGGGGTTTTACCAATTAGATAGATAAATCTTTATAGAAATGACTTGTTCATATTATTATGAAAAATAAAAAATTGCCTTATTTTACTGCAACAGAGTCGGAAGTCAATGTATTTTCTTCTTCTTCTTCTTTTTTCTTATCCTTCCTCACTTCTCTTCTCCCTCTTTCTCCCCACCATTTTCCTCTTTACTTTTGTATTTTGCATCTTATTTTATTTTATAACTCAATAAAAATGGTAAGCTGTAAGAAGCTTCTTGGATTAGAAATGAAATGTCTTCAAAGAAACAAACAAGAAAGTCCAGTTGCTTTCTGGAAAAAAAATACAGAGATCCAATACAGAGGGGGTATTCAGGAGGTTCTGACAAGTTCTGGAGAACCGGTAGTGGAAATTTTGAGTAATTTGGAGAACTGGCAAATACCACTTCTGACTGGCACTGCCCCATCTATTCTTTGCCTCCTGAGTCCCAGTTCATTGGCTGGTTCTTCTTTGGTTGCCCGGCACAGGAGAACGGAGCTGGAAAGCAGGTTAAGGGAAGGGGAGATTTTGCAGTAACTTTCCCGCAGGAGTGAGGAGGGAATGCGGATTTTGCAGCATCCTTCCCCTGCCACGCTCACCAAGCCACACCATGCCCACCAAGTCACACCCACAGAACAAGTAATATTTTTTTTTGAAACCCACTACTGATCCAATGCTATTAAAATACTCAACAAGCAGCTAACATACATAGGTAGTCCACAAGTTACAACTGCAATTGAGATCACAGTTGACATTGCTAAGCAATGTAATTGTAAAGTGGACATCTTATGTCTATATTGCCTAGCAACAACTGTCCAAGTAGCCTGGCTGTTGTATCTCAAGATGGGTGGGTCATTAAGCAGGAAGTGGATGGAATTCCATGTCAAAAGTGAAGGAGGATGCTGAGGTATGGCATGAGATCAGGGAAGTCAGGGAAAGGGGGCCTGAAGGCGTGAATATATGCAAAGAGGCAGCTGTGGTGCATGCAAGTGAAGAAAGACCAGAAGTGAGGGAGACTTGCAACCTTCTCTGCCAGCTTCCCTATTGACAGCTTGTGGGAAGTTGTCAGGGAAGGTCACAAATGGTGAACACATGACCACAGAACATTATAACTGGTCATAAATATGTGCTAGTTGCTAAATGCTCAAACTTTGATCACATGATCATGGGGCACTGCAATGGTCAGAACCTCAGGGATCAATCATAAGTTCCTTCCTTCAGTGCCATTGTAACTTCAAACAGTCCTTGTATGAATAAGTTGTAATTTGAGTATTATCTGTTATGGCTTTTTAATTAGCGCTTCCCCTATCTAATGTTTGGAAATCAGCAACCATGAACTTAGTTCAACATTGTCTGACTTCGATTGTGTGCCATCACAATAGTGTCAACTCTTAGAGAATAAGAGACCCATTTCTGGATGATAGTTAACCAACTTTTACCTTTTAGGTCTTCCAATAGTACACTCGTCACCTTTGTAATTAATTTATCCACTTTGCCAGTGTTCATGCTCTTCTGTTTCCCAGCATTATTGTCTTCTCAAGGAAGCCAAGGTTTGTATAGTATCTAAACTATGATGATTTCACCCTGGTCAATTGTGCCTTGACTGGGAAATCTGAAATGATTGATTCTATGATCCATTAGTTTGTTTCTTGGCTATCGGTGTATTCAAATAATTCTCACCATCAAAGTTCGAAAGAATGAATACTCTTTCTATTTTGCTTGTTTAAAGTCCAACATTTGCTTTGGTAAAGTGTCACAGACATAATCATTTCCTGTCTGATTCTGATCTTTGTATATATAAACACATGTATATACACACTTGCACTATTCCACCTATTGTTTTGACAACAGCAGTGTCATGAATGCTGCTAAAAATAGGGTAGCATTAAAGTTCCACTAGAACGATGATATTAGGATTATATTGATATTGCAATGTTCCTAAATAAATTAGAAACTGTTTATCATTTTAACAGATGTATGTTAAATACATGAAGGAGCACAATGTTTTCCAGCTATTGAGTCTATATGTAGATATGACCTGGAATCATAACTAAACAATAAGTAACAAACAGGCATAAGAGACTGAATTGAAGAAATAAAGTCATTCACTGCTTGTAACAGCATTGCTTTCTCTAATGATTATATCTGTGTATAAATCTGTTTCTTCTGGCACTGTTCTTGCCAGAAGATGTATATGTAGAGAAAACATCCATCCTGACTGTTGTGCAGAGACCAATGTCTCAAGGAAGAAAGAGCATTAAAAATGCCAAGGTTTATAGAAAAATGTCTAGATTTTGTTTGCCATAAATGTCACCCATCTATTCCCATTCTCTATAAGATTGTTTTTGTTTGTTTGACACTAAGCAAAATCTTATCTTTTTCCTTCTCAATACTTCCATCACTGGCCTATTGTTATCCATGTCTATCTGTGGTGGGTTCTCAGACTGTAAGTTTCCTAAACTGAATCCCTTGGTCTTCAGTGATTTTTTTCAGCTATTTCTTTAAGATGGCTGTTTCCCTTTTTAGCTTCTGGTGAATACAAATGTATTAGCAATAGTTTAAAAATCCTTATAGATAAATTAGAATGTACTTACATTTTTGCTTACTTATTGAAGAATAAAACTGTAATGATTAGGATTACAATAGATAGGCTGCAAAAATTACAATAGCCATTGGATGGGAGCAAAGAGCTAGAGTTTTCACTATCCTTTTGCTGCCATCTAGTGTTTTTTTTCTAATTGCGATATGATAACCTTGGGTTATGAGACTGCTGGGAATGGAGACCAAATCAAACCAGCATCTTAAATTGAAGTTGCGTGTAGTCCTATCTCTGTCCTCATTCTTTCTTCCAAGGAGAACAAGTTTAAGGACTTGGCTTTCTTCAATCTGGTAATACATTTATTCCACATAACTGTAACAAACTATTTAAGACTGTCCTATTGTTTGAAAAGGGCTATGAGTGTAAAGGACAGAGAGAAGAAACTCAAAGCAGTTCAAGAGCAGACTTAATGAAGAGTATTACCTAGAGGACAAACTTGAATCACCTTTCATTGCTTCCTCAAATAGCAACATTTTAAACCAATGCTGGCTTTTATATGTTCTGTTAGGGATAACATTGTTTACCCTAACTGGTTTAGGTAAAATAATAAATATGTTATCATAGTTTGTTAGTTAAAGTGTCTGCAACTTTAAATATAGGAATGTAATTAAGGGAGTGGTTGTTAAAGGCACCATAAAAGAAGCAAGGCACTGCAGCTTGCTCTCTCTGGCTTTGATGATCCCTAATTACTGCATGGACTCAAGACTGCGTTACTCGAATGGGAGAGATAAACAAAGGACTGATTTGTAAGTGAACTGACATTGGATATTCTACACGGACTTTGCTAACTGAATATCCTTGAATGGACTGACTAAATGATACATGACTATTGGACTGTTATTTTGACTATGCTATGAACTCATAATGGAATAAACTATATTTTTGATAGCACAAGCATATCTGTTATTTTTACTATATATTAACAAACATACAAGCTTATCTCACTCATTTATCTGTGTGCCTATCTGACTAACGCTGGACATTCTGTTTAGCTTGTCTCCTTAACCCTGGTTGGGGAACCCAGGCTTAACATGTTCTACTAATGGATTTGAAGGCATAACAATCTGATTTAAATGTCTCTTTTAATGGGCCCAATGAAAGAAAAGGATTCCGCTGTTTGAAACAGCTACACTCAGGGCTGGCACTAATTTGCTCCTCACTGAGCCTGATGTGATTCTGGGAAGTTGTTTTAAATTGGTCAGATGATTTGACCATGTGGAATAGGAGTAGGCAATCTACAGTGTCCTAGCTCCTTTGTTTCAACCTCTAGAGCAGGCCTGTCAAACTGGTGGCCCATGGACCAGATACATCACATGCAGACCATGTCAATCCCGGCTCTGCAAAGGCAAAAAATGTCACAATATGTCACAATCTGGGCTGTGACGCAATTGAGTTTGATACCCATGCTCTAGAGCCTCTTCCAGCTTCATCACTGAATTATTGATATGGAAAGCAAATCAAAACTTTAGTTTTAATTCCTATATTTAGGAAAACTGGAACCTCTCTCAACAAAACCAGAAGCTGAGAAAATCCTGGTTCATTTCACAGACATGATGGCCCACATTGCATCATCACCTTGTCAACTGTGTCTCTGAAGCCCTTCAACTGTTTACATACAATTACCCCAAACTTGCCTATTCCTAAGCTAAAATAGTATTGGTTACTCTGGCCATCAGTATCATCTCTTCCTACCTAAAATGAATCTGGGATTTGGTCAAACTGGAATACATTTCCATGGCTCCTATAAAAATAAGAGGTAAAGTTTAGCAATCTTTATTTGTTCATATTATTGGAAATATTTTTAGATGATGATTAAGAGTAAAACTTCTCAGTATGGCTTACACAATAACACTGGATAAATGGGACACAGTGGGTAAAACTGCTAGAGGACAACAGAGAACCATCTCACAAATTAACTATTAATGACTCCCAAGGGCAGGGCCACAAGCTTTATATCATCTGATGATGGGACCAAAGCTGACTTTTAAAGCTCCAACATACTCACAGGGTAACTTCCTTGTCGGGATCTTTCTGCGGATCTTGTCAGGATCTTTCTTTACTTATTATAATTGAGTTTCTTGGTCCTGGAATGTGACACAACAGTCTGCAAATTCATTCTTTGTTAAGTTCTGTGCATGGGCGCAAGGAACGGAGACAAGGCAGTGAACAGTGAACTTCAACTCTTTATTAATAATTCTGAACAGAGCAAAAACCTAGGGCAGCAGCAGCCCTTTTATAGGGCAGGCTGCTGATCTAGTAACCAATGAGAAACGTGGAGTGTTAACCCCTTGAACCAATGAGAGTGGCTCGTTAACAGCCAATCAGATTCTCCTGAACGGACCAATCCAATATCGCTATTATCGGCCAATCAGAAGTGCAGGATTAGAACTCTGCTTTTTCTAAAGTTTTGATAAAACTTTATTTAAGTGTTTTATTAGTTCATAACACCCCTTCCCCCCGGGTTCCGTTTAAGGGGTGCGGTGACGTAATTTCTGAGGTATGAAGGTTGTTTTGACTGTCTATTAGATTTACGCTGTCCCACCAGTTCCTGTCTGTAATCCGGTTTCGGCGGGATGTTTTTGGGCAAATCAGGTACCGGTGGTTCCGTATCCTCATTGGATGACTCGGTGCCGCTAATGTTCTCGTTGTTGTCCTCCGATCTTTGCAGGCTTGCTTCTGTTGAGGTGTTCCTCTGTGGCGAGGACACTTCCCCCTCAGTTTGGAAGTTACCGGAGTCACAGAAACTGGGTTGTAGCCTCGAGCGAAGCTGATCTATCTGGCGTTTCCATATTTTTCTGACGCAGGTTTTCACATGGTATGACCTGAGTCCGGTGGCTTGAATTATGGTTGCCTCGACCCACAACAGTTCGCCGGAAAGGTTTCTGGAGAAAACTAAGTCGTCTATCTTGAACTCATGGCATTTTCCGCTAGATCCACAGGGTTTCTCTGGCTCGTAAGACGGGTGAAGCCGGTCGAGGTGGGAACGGAGTTTGTGTCCCATCAAGAGTTCAGCTGGAGTCTTGTTGGTGACGCTGTGCGGAGTGATGTGTTGGAGAAGGAGTATTCTGTTTATTTTATCTTCAATATCTCCATAGTCCATTTTGTAGAGGTTTTCTTTAACAAATTGTACCATGCGCTCTTCCGTTAGTCGCAGGGTACGCTGGCAAAGTTAGCGCAGAGCGAATACCCCGGTCCGCTAAGTATTGTTCAAAGGGTAGAGCGGTAAACTGGGATCCGTTGTCGGAGACCAGAACATCTGGCAGTCCATGCGTCCCGAATAGCCTGTTCAATTTCTGGATGATGGACTCGGTTGTAGTACTCTTCATTTTGTGGATCTCGAGCCAGTTGGAATAGGCATCCACTGTTAGGAGGAACGTATGTCCCTTAGTAGGTCCCGCAAAGTCAATGTGGATGCGGGACCACGGTCCCCGGGGTGTTTCTCATTCTGTTGGAGTTGCTTTAGGTGGGGCACTGCTAACTTCTTGGCATTTTAAACAAGTCTTTACCCAGACTTCAATCTGTTTGTCAATGCCCGGCCACCACGCGTAGCTTCATGTGAGCGCTTTCATATGCACGATGCCAGGGTGACCATCATGCAGTGTTTGTAATACTGCTCGTTGTAACCTCTCTGGGACGACGACTCTATCCCCCCATAGGATGCAGCCTTTTTGCGAAAAAAGTTCTGTTTGCCGGTTCTTGAAGGGGGTGAAGTCATCAGGGGTTTGTTCTACTGGCCATCCCCACTCGACCCAGCTAAGTACTCGCACTAAGACAGGATCGCGTTTTGTTTTGATTGCAATGTCTCTAGCTGTTAGCGGTGGTGAATGTAGCATTTCAATCTGGAGTGTTGTAAGGGTTGAAGCTGGGTCGTCGACGGTTTCCGGAAGTGGTGCAGGGCTCAGTGCGTCAGCATGGGGAATGGCTTTCCCCAGGCGGTGTTGCAGTCTATAGTTGTACACAGCCAAAAACTCTGACCAGCGAGTCATTCTAGGTGATAATATATAGGGGGTTGGCTAGTCTCCCACTATAATCCCCAGCAAAGGTTTGTGGTCAGTAACAATGGTAAAAACTCGTCCATATACATATTCATGAAACCGTTTCACAGCAGATACAACAGCAAGAGCCTCTTTATCGATTTGACTATAGTTATGTTCAGCCTTTGATAGGGTCCTTGAAAAATAGGCAATAGGGGCCTCACTACCGTTTGGTAACACATGGCTCAAAATGGCTCCTACTCCAAATGGTGACGCGTCACATGTAATTGTTAAAGGCAAAGTCTCGTTATACTGCATTAAAACAGCATCTGAGGTTAATAAGTTTTTCACTTGTCGGAACGCATTCTCGTCTCAGTGCCCCCAGACCCAGGTTGCTTTTTTGTCGAGCAGTCTATGTAGGGGCTCAGCTATGGTTGCTTTGTGGGGCAGGAAGATGTTGTAAAAATTAATGAGCCCCAGAAAAGCTTGGAGATCAGTCTTATTTCTGGGTCTTGGGGCATTCTTGATTGCTTTTAGTTTGCTATTGGTGGGGTGAATGCCTTGTTTATCGATTAGGTACCCCAGGAACTCTACTTTATCTGTATACAGTTGACATTTATTTTTTTTAACCTTAAGGCCAGAGTCTTTAAATTTCTGGAGAACCAATTTAAGATGCTCTTCTAGTATTTCTCTATTCGGGGCAGCGATTAAAACATCATCAAAGTATGGTACGACCCCTTTGATCCCCTGCAAGAGTCTCTCCATCAAACTTTGAAAAATCCCTGGGGCTACGCTAACTCCGAATTGAAGTCGGTTGCACTTAAAGGCGCCTCAGTGCGTAACGATCGTTTGTGCCTCTGCTGTTTTTTTATCTACAGGCAATTGTTGGTACGCCTGTACTAAATCCAATTTAGCGAAGACTTTTCCGCCCCCCAGGGAATGGAGAAGGTGTGGTACCACCAGCACCGGGTAAGCGTTCTGTTGAAGGGTGTGATTCAGGGTGGCTCGGTAGTCCCCACAAATCCTTAACGATCCATCCGGTTTGATGGGTGTTACAATTGGGGTTTTCCAAGGAGCATGGTCTGTTGGCTCTAAAACACCCTGGGCTATTAATTTATCAAGCTGCTCGTCGATCTTTGGTTTAAGGGCAAAAGGTACCCGACGAGGCTTAAGGCGGATGGGGACTACTTCAGGGTTAAGGTTAAATGATATCGGGGTCCCCTTGTACTCACCTAGTTTGTCTGCAAAGACGTCCTGGAATTCCTGGACGAGAGCCTCCTCCCAGTCATCGCTTCTGGTTTGGTGAATGCCGGCTTCCTCGATCCCGAGTGGGGTGAACCATTGAAGGCCTAACAAGCTAGGCCGATCACGGTCGATGACGGTCAATGGTAAAGATGCAGTATGATTTTTGAATGATACTTGGACTTGGCTGGATCCAACGACTGGAATTTGGTTTCCTTGATAATCCTTGAGTATGATTCTTTGGGTTCTGAAGTCTTGCTGCCGGACGTCAGGGATTAATTGTTTAAGGGTCTTCCAGGAAACCATTGAGAGGGACGATCCTGAATCGACTTCCATCAAGCAGGGCTGGTTTTCGATGGCAACCTTCACTCGGATCTTCTTTGCATCTAGTGATGAGGCGTGACCAATTGTAATGGTTTGGTGTGCCTCTTCTCATTTCGTTGAATTGGCCAGTGGTTTATTTCTGTAGGAGTGGTTGTTCCATTGGTGGTTCAAATGTTCCCGACTCACAGGACGATTTCCTGTGGTTTGGCAGTAGTTGGTCCCCCTCTGAAGTGGGCTGGATCCTTGCTTGCTTCTACAATGTGCTTGCTTTCCGATGTGGCCTCTCTTCCCACAAAAGTGGCAGAGTGCGTCGAGGAATTTGCAGTCTGGTCACGGGTGATTTGCTGCACAACCTGCACATTGATGCTGTAGTCTTTGATTACGCGGGTGGCGTTGGTTACGTTCAGACCAGAGCAGGTTGACCTCCTCCTCATTACTTTCTGATGACGATTCGAGTTCCTCGTGTTGGGTTGCCGTTGTGTATCTCACTCGGCGAGGTGAGGTTTTGCTGGCGAGTTGGCGGAGCGGTGCGTTGGTGCGGTGCATTTGGGCAGCCAACTTCCTGGTTGCTTCTGCTGCAGTAGCATCAGCGATGGTATCTGCAAGGCTGATGTTGCCTTTCGCCATCAGCTTACTTTGCACATGTGGTGCATCTAATCCCAGAACTATTCGGTCTCTCAGAGCTTCTTCAAACCCACAGAGGCCTCCCAGGTTCCGGAGATCCACGATGAAATCTGCAATGCTCTCTCCTTTCCACTGGTCTCTCTGGTAAAATTCATGTCTTCAGACAAGCGTTGGTATGGTAGGTGCATATTGGCCCCTAGGAGGGGCTCGAGGACATCCCAATCCATGGATTTCACCTCAGCCGGTTTCACCAGTGCCTTGGCCATCTTAAAAATTGCAGGTCCACAGTGGGTCAGGAATACCGCTCGCTTTTTTCCCGTAGTGGCATCCTTCAAGTTGTTGGTCTCCAGAAACATCTGGAACCGGTCCATGTACGAGTCCCAGTCTTCTTGTGCCGGGTCAAATGGAGCGGGTGGTATGGCGCCGTCGGACATGGTTTCCGCTGTTGATGTGCCTTCAGCCACATGCTCTGTTTGGTGCTCTGTAGTGTTCAGTCAGCTCTGACGTCTCCGTATCCCATCCTTGTTGCCAGTGTTAAGTTCTGCACATGGGCGCAAGGAACGGAGACGAGGCAGTGAACAGTGAACTTCAACTCTTTATTAATCATTCTGAACAGAGCAAAAACCTAGGGCAGCAGCAGCCCTTTTATAGGGCAGGCTGCTGATCTAGTAACCAATGAGAAACGTGGAGTGTTAACCCCTTGAACCAATGAGAGTGGCTCGTTAACAGCCAATCAGATTCTCCTGAACGGACCAATCCGATATCGCTATTATCGGCCAATCAGAAGTGCAGGATTAGAACCCTGCTTTTTCTAAAGGTTTGATAAAACTTTATTTAAGCGTTTTATTAGTTCATAACATTCTCTTTATAGAAAAAACAGATTCCTGCTAAGATTTTTATTTTTAGCACACTAATTTTATGATTTGTTTTACCAAAATTACAACCTTGCCAATGTTTTCCACATCTTATCCTTCCTTAGCCTTTGTTCTTCCCATACACATCCATACTTTTTGGCATCTTAACTCAGATTTCTGAGGCAAGTTTTCTGACCATGTGGATAAATGTAAATACCCATGCTAGCATGTTCATCTGTTTCTGACACTTTTCATACAAACTGAATAGTCCCAAAGCATTACTAATTGCATGCCTCAAAGCATAAATGGGTATCTGGACTTGCTTAATTCAATTGTCCCGATTCTTAGCATACAGCCTATGACTCAGTTGCTGACCCACATTTGTTCATGTTGCTTTAAAATACACCCATACAAAATGCCTTCAAGTAAGTTTTGACCTTTGGTGGTTGCCTGGTCCCCTCCCTGCAGGGTTTTTTTGGGGGGAGGGGGGGCAGGTTTTTCAGAAATGGTTTGCCATTGCCTGCTTCCTAGGTTGAGAGAGGGTGACTGGCGCAAGGTCACCAACTGATTTTGTGTCTAAGGTGGGACTAGAAATCATGGTCTCCCAGTTTCTAAACTGGTTTCTACCTGCCTATCTGCCTGTCTGTCTATCATTTAAAAAATAATTGAAAGGATCTTTGCTAAAAGCTGTGGTGCACAGATTTATCTAATTTCACATTAGTAAAGTAGAACAATATCAGCCTGTTAGTTTATTTATCAAAATATATATAGACAGAAGATACCATAGTCCGATGATAAATATAAATGATAAGGAATTGTTAACTTAGATAACACATTTATAGGCAGTGTTGAAGTGTTAGACTTATGAGTTCATTATGTTTACATAAATCAGCTAGGTGACTCTGGACTCTCTCTCTCAACTCAACTCAACCCACTCACAGGGTTGTTGTTGTGGAGAAAATGAGAGGAGACAGGAGTATTAGGTATGTTCACCACCCTGAGTTATTTATAAAAAATAATAAAGGTGGAATATAAAACATCCATGGGGAAATATTAATATACAGAAGAGAAAAATGCCCAACAGCTGGCACACTGAGCAATTTACTGATGCTGACAATCTTTACTAAGATATAAGAAACTTACAAGCCGAAAAATACATTTTGATAAATTCTGAGAAAAAGAAATATTAGGGAAACATCAGGTATAATAATGCTAAAGGTAAGGAAATGTTGGGTGTCTTCCCAGCTTATAGTTCTGATTTCAAGTAGCACTTGCTTCAGCCAGAGAACTCATTGCTAGCAGAAACAGAGGCCCTTAAACTGACCAATTGTTCTTTCCTTATTTTCAGTTAATGTTTTTACTCCCTTCCCCACTCCACAAGCAGTGACAATGATTGGATCTTTGATTCACAGACAAGTAATTGCAAATTGGCCATTGTCTCCAGAATTATCCTCAATTTAAGAATAGCTGCCCTAAAGGAATGTGGCCCTCAGCAGGGGGAAAAAAACTATCATTGATCTTTTTCAGTTCAAATTAAGACAAGGTTAAAAACAGTGGTGGTATTCTACCGGTTTGGCCCAGTTCTGCGGAGCCGGTAGCGGCAATGAGCAGTGGAGACTGAACTGGTTTTCTCTGAGGTTCTGTATTGGGCCCACTCACCTGTCTGGGCTCTCATACTAACTTTTATGTCCTGCTTTAGAAGCGCAGCTACTTTGCGCAGCTCAGCAATTGCCACACAGCAGCTCCTGAAGATCAGGGAGAGTGCAGGATTGCAGGAGGTGACTCAAAACACCTCTGCGCCTGCGCAAAATTGTGCGCAGATGCATATGCACCCACCAAGCCACACCCACTGAACCAGTGGTAAAATACTTGAAACACACCACTGGTTAAAAGATCTCAAGATTATTGTGTTTCTTTCAGAATGATGTTGTCAAACTCAACAAGAAAAGGACTTTTCTTAATGTCAGCTTCTGGTTGGTGTAGATGGAAAAAGAGGTTAAATTCTTATTAGGGACATTTGGGTCACAACAAAGCTGTTGTTAACTAAATTTGAAAAGACTTAACAGTTGTAGTGACATAGCAATCACCAACTTGTAATTTCTCTACAGAAATTTCCATCAGGTGTCAATAACCTTTTTTTTGCAGAGCAAAGCAATCACAATCTTGTTACTATAGGTACAGAACCAGGCTTTGATGGCTTCACAAATGGCAAAGTGTTCCATTGGTAAATGGATCAATCAAATGAAATAAAAGAACTAGAAAGCAGAACTAGAAAAAAAAAAAAATCAGTAACCAAAACATTTTCCTCCAATTTTTGTAGCCCTTCCAATTTTTCACTCCCCCCCCCCCATTTTGGGTCGCCATCATATCAATAGGTAGGAATAATGCAGAATGGTCTAAAACTCAACATTTCATGTGCTAGATGAGAAAATAGGAAGATACTATTGACAGAGGCAAAAGAAAGAGGCAAATATTCAAACATTAGAGTAGTTACACAAATTCAGACAAAGGTAATAAAGAATTTAACCATTTTAGGGTAAGCAAGAGCAACAAAAGTCCTGAGCAATGAAAAGAGTCCTTAAAGAGGTTTAGCGTTAATCAAACATTCAAGGAAATGTTTTTAGAAACTTGAAAATTGTTGAGTATGACTGAAGTAGCATCCGTTCTGTCATGAACTCTGATCTGTGAGAAGAATGACATTACAGAATCTGTCTGCTTATCCCCTGAACACTCTTGATTATCCATTTCCCAGGTTTTCATTATCATGGGATTATGTTCATATGTAATAAAACAACTACCACTGGCAACACCTTCATTTTTGTATTTTAATTTTCATCACTTCAGGTGAGTTCCATTCTGCTGACAAGGCAAAGTCTTGGTTATACAAATTTCCATCTCTGGGGAGGAATCAGTTGTGCCTTTTAATCATATTTATCTTCCTCCACACACCATATTAATCACCAACTGCATGCATCAACAGACACAGCTAAGAAATGCAATCTGCTCTTCTGATCCCAATCACATGAATGTGCAGGCTTAAAAGGGCATCTGTATCAAAGATAATGAGAAGGGAAAGCAGAAGAAGCTAGTGAATCACTGGATCAAGGCAACCCAAGTTTTAGTTTTGTCTTGACCATGGAACATACTGAGTGATGGTGGCCTAGTCACACTCTTCCAGTCCAGCTTTCCTCTCAGAGTTGTTTTTGAAGGATAAAAAAGGGGAAGATCTCCATATGTTGCTGCAGGTCCCATCCCCAAGGGAGATACACCTGATGGGACCCAGAAAAAGGGCCTTCTCTGTGGTGGCTCCCTCTCTCTGGAACATCATCATGCCCAGAGCAGGATGGACCCCATTAAATGTCTCATGTGATCTGCTGTCACTGGGGTGGGGATGATTTTATTATGTTATACTATATTAATTTATTTCATTCTTTTTATTACTATGTTTCTACAACAATACGGCCTCCACCAATAGGAAGGCCCAGCATGATTTCTAGGCATGACGTAAAATTAAGCTCCGCCCCCCAAATTTAGGCCTATTTAAACCATGCGTTTCCCCACCATTTCTCACATCGTTAGAACTACATGAGGTGAAGAGAAATGGGGGGGAAGGATGGGATGGGTGGGGAGAAAACTTGTCTTTAGGAGTGCCCTGCGGGTAGCCTAGGCTAGAATACCCCAATAGCCGATAGAAGCTCCCCAAAGGCAGAGTCCCCAGCTGCTTCAGGGCGTGGCGTGACTGCCTGTGTCCCCTTACCTTTAGGTAGTCTCTTTCAGGCGATGGAAGCTCCCCAAGTGCAGTCACCAGCCACTTCAATCGGCCAGTAGAAACGGCCTCAGGGCGAGGGGAGTGTGTGTGTGTGCTCGCCCCGAGACCGCTTCTACCGGGTGATCGAAGTGGCTGGTGACTGCACTTGGGGAGCTTCCATCACATGAAGGAGATTGCCTAAAGGCGAGGGGACACAGGCAGCCAAGCCACTCCCTGAAGCGGCTGGGGACTCTGCCTTCGGGGAGCTTTTGTCGGCCGATAGAAGCGGCCTCACAGCAAGGTACATGCGTATTGGCCGCTCTAGGTTGGGGAGGAAATTAAGTCACCCCTAAAAAGACATCCTAGCCGTTTTTTGGGGGGTCAAAAAAAAAAAGGCCCGGCCTTATTTTGTGAGAAACACGGTAGTTTTATTGTTTTAAATGTGGTTTTACATTCTGTAAGCCACCTTGAGTCACCATGGGCGAATAGATGGCAATATAAATTCAATAAATACATAAATGCCACTTGAAAATTGAGCAAAAAGCTGAGATACTGAGAATAGAAAGAGGAGAAACTATTTTAGTTGTTGTCTATTATGCAGAAGGTAGATACACCAAGCCTAAGGATGTATGAGCATTTATGACAAATAGTGTGTATGTGTATGTACTCTGGAAATTCAAAGGATTTATGCCAAAGTCATCAATAAAAATCTGATCACTGATTGAAGTAGTCTGAATTTAATGGCCATATTTGTCAAAGCAAGAAAGTATTATACTATGAATGGGAGAATTATGTAAGCCCTTTTGTTTCAGGTGCATCTCTGACCTTGAAAAAAACAAACTTCTCATCACCTCTCTCATCTTTTCACATGTTGAAAACTGTGTGGCAGCATAGACACCCAGAGGACAAAAGGCACAACTACCACTTTCAGTGTAAACTAGGAAGAAGAGCTATTTAAGGTAATACTATTACATTTACTGTATACCTAATCTGCTCTTAAAAAATACTTCCAGAAATATTACAGGAAAACAATTATCTGGGTTTTTTTCCTAATATGTATGTCGTATACATAACCAGGGGACTGTGACTGGATAAAGCTCACACTTCAGTGCACACTTGCTAGTGCATAATCCCCTATGAGAAAAGTTCTGTACCTTCATTTACATTCTTGAAAGCCCCGCGTTTTGATTGGCCAAAGCGCGGGGCGATCTGATTGGTTGGGTGAGCCACGCTGATTGGCCCGCTAAGAATCTCCCGCGATTGGTGGATTCGAATCGTGGGAGATTCAAAGCGGTGCCATTGGCCGCTGCCGCCGCAGCTTGGAAATAAAGCTGAAAGTTTTTCCTTGGAACCCAGTTCGGTTCCAGGGACCAATAAAGAGCTGAAACCTAGTCACCGACTCCTGGTCTCTTTCCCGACGGACACGACAAGAAATATCATGGAGAATAATGTGTTTGTTTTAAAACACAACCTCATTTTTACAAGTTTTTACAGCAACCAAATAAATTAAGGATTCTAATACTATTTCTGACTGAATTTCAGGATATAAAAAAGGCACAGTGCTCACAAAGAAGTAAAAAAATTCCCACATGCACAATCAATCTTGTCTCCCTTGAACTGGATTCCTGAATTGTTGAGGAAGGAAGGAAGGAAGGAAGGAAGGAAGGAAGGAAGGAAGGAAGGAAGGAAGGAAGGAAGGAAGGAAGGAAGGAAGGATATTTTTTACTGAACAGTCATCGCCAATAGTTCTACAGTCCCAGAAATTTGAAGTGAGCAATCATGTTTATAAGAAAAAACCCTCACTTGAGCAGTGTTGGACTTCAAGATTTATTGCCATGGACTAGACAACAGATTTCCTGATGTTTCATCAGCAACTGTGGCTATCATCTTCAGAGGCATTTTGTGCCCAATCCTTTTGGTAGTCTTGGTTCTTGACTGCTCCTTTGTTCATGGATACCTGCCCTGTGCCACACCAAGATCCTGTTGAAAAGCAAGATAAAGCAGGAATCAGTTCCTCCAAATGGGCAGATCAGAAACTTACCTGGACAAGAACCAAACTGGGACTCAGCTTCTCAGATGAACCAACCAGAACCTAGCACAAACAAAGAACTAATCAGGAATTAATCCTCCCTCCCCAGAAATGACCAATAAAAACTACTGTGAACAAAGCACCTATCAGGAATAAATACCATCAAAATGACTATTCAGAATTAAGCACAAAAAAAGAACTGAGCAGAGATCATCCCTCACCAACCTGCACCAATCAGAAACCAACTCTGTTAAAGACCAGTTAGAAATCAGGACACCTGACTATAAAGAGGAGGATCCCAGTCAGACCTTGCTCAGTTGCCTGTAGTCAGCATAGCACAGCAGACCAACTCAGCTTGGAAGATACCAAAATGTCAGGAAATCTATTGCAAGCATCACAGCCACTAAATTCTGAAGCCCAGCACTATCTGACATGCCCAGTGATGAAAGCCTATTGGCAAAATTTTTCAGTTACTTTTGTAGAAGTACTTGCTTGTGTCCAGAATCCCAGTATATTGTTATTTCAAAGCAGGTTTAAAAAGATACACTGGCCACCATTGTGCTCTTACCCTCTGGACTTTTAATGATGTGGTTTTTTTCTTTGAAGATTATTCAGAAACAGCATTTGATTCTGCAACTATTTCTGACTGAAGTTAATGGTCATTTTAAAAATGCTATTATTCTGGTATATTCAGTGGC
Organism: Hydrophis major; assembly: GCA_033807585.1. Lineage (NCBI taxonomy): Eukaryota > Metazoa > Chordata > Lepidosauria > Squamata > Elapidae > Hydrophis > Hydrophis major. Next base: position 139,640,003 of record CM066329.1, on the reverse strand, counting down.
TGCTAGCCCTTTTTGGACTACAAGGTCTCCAAACTTGGCAACTTTAAGACTTGTGGACTTCAACTCTCAGAATTCTCCAGCCAGCATAGCTCCTTAACATGTCTTGGAAGAAAGTTTTGCTCCCATGTTTAATGTGCTAGTCTATTGAAGTCATCTATAGAGATTTTTATTCAGATATACTCACTATTCTGCTATAAGACATATGATAACTCCAGAGCTTTTCTTTTTTTTTTTGAAAAAGTTTTTATTAATTTTCTACAAACAAACAAAACAAACAAAACATAAAAACATCAACTCTTATATGTACATCCAGTGTGTCAGTTGGTTCATCATTTTTGTGCATTCATTCTGTAGTCTCAATTACAATTATATTACATAACAACTCATATTGTCAATCCAAACTTATATATCCTAATATCACTAAAAAAAGAAGTTTTTGACTATATTTTTAATCATTCATGCTTAATGAGCTAACAATACTTTAAACCAGTTTACTCTATAACAAATCATCTAGTCATATCAAATCAATCCTAAAAAATCCTTTATAAATATAATAGCAAATAGCAAAATAATAGCAAAATAAAGATATTCCTTACTATCTAGCATTCTAAATATTCTATTATCGTATTTTATCATCTAGCCATTTATAAAAAAGATCCCAAATTTCGTAAAATTGTTTATCCTCTTGCTCTCTAATTTCAAATGTCAATCTGCTCATCTCAGCACATTCCAATATTTTCTTAATAATTTCTTCCTGTAATGGTATTTTCTCATTCTTCCAATTTTTAGCAAATACAATCCTGGCCGCTGTTAATACATTTACAATCAGGTATTTCAAATCTTTACTATATATATCAGGTAAAATTCCCAGTAAGAAGATCTCTGGTTTCAAATCTATATGTTTCTTTATCATTTTTTCCAACCACATGCGAATTATAGTCCAATATTTTCTAGCATCCTCACAAGTCCACCACATATGGTAATACGAGCCGGGTATCTGATGACATTTCCAGCATTTTTCAGATTTGTTCTTAAACATTCTTGCTATTCTTGTCGGAGGAAAGTGCCACCTGTAAAACATCTTATACAAGTTTTCTTTATGTGCTGTTGACATTGTCATTTTATAATTTTGAGACCACAATTTCTGCCATTTCTCTAAATCAATCCCATATCCAAAATTCTTCCCCCAAACAATCATAGTTTCTTTGACTTGTTCTTCCTCTAATTTCATTCCCAGTAAATAACCATATAGTTTTTTAATCACCTTCTCATCAGTACCCATCAAGATCTTATCTAAATCAGTCTGTTTATCATAAAATCCCTCCATTTTAGAATCTTCATCATACCTTGAGTGTATTTGTGCATATGAAAACCAATTCATCCTTATACCTTGTTCCTCTAAGTTTTGGATTGATTTAAGTTCACCCTTTTCATCCAAAAGTTCCCCATATCTAACTGTTTGTTCCTTCTTGTAGATTATAGGATAGGAAAATGCTTCAATGGTCGATAACCAAACTGGAATTTTCAAATAACATTGTCTTTTTATCTTCTCCCAATTTAACCACAAAGACTCCCGTACTATGTCTTAATGTCTTCTAAAATAACCCTGTGTTTTAGTTCCCTTATACCATAAAAAAGCATGCCAACCCAACAGCAAGTCATGCCCTTCTAATATCAACAACCTATGTTTCCTTAATGTTATCCATTCTTTGACCCACATCAAACTTGCAGCTTGATAATACAATTCCCAATTAGGCAGACCAAAACCTCCTCTAATTCTAGCATCTTGCAAAAGCTTTAGCTTTATTCTCGATTTTTTACCTTGCCATATAAACTTCAACATAATTTTATTTAAATCTTCAAAATAGTCTTTTCCAAGCCTAATTGGTATTGTTTGAAACAAAAATAAAATTCTAGGTAAGATATTCATCTTAATTGTTGAAATTCTCCCTATTAATGACAATTGCAAGTTTTCCCACTTCTTCAAATCTGTAGTTATCTGTTGTTTAAGTTTAATATAATTATTCTCCTTTAATGTGCTACATCTTGTTGTCAAATATATCCCCAGATACTTAACCTTATTTGTAACTTGAATTTTCAAAAGATCTGCCAATTCTTCTCTCTGTCTCAATAGCATATTCTTTGTCAAAATCTTTGTTTTGTCTTTATTTATTTTCAAACCAGCCACCTCTCCATATGCCTCTATCCTTTCCAGTAACTTTGGAGCTGTTTCTAGCGGATCTTCCAAAATAAAAGCTAAGTCATCAGCAAAAGCTTGTAGCTTAAATTCTTCCTTCTTAATTTTCATTCCTTTTATGCTTTTATCATCCCTAATATTTCTATTCAACACTTCCAAGGTCAACACAAATAGCAAAGGAGATAGGGGGCATCCTTGTCTTGTGCCTTTCCTTATATTAATAAAATCTGTAAGTTCCCCCTCCATCATTACCCTTGCTGTCTGTTTATTATATATAGCTTCTATTGCTTGAATAAATTTTTTAGCGAAACCCATCTGCTCCAATAATAATAACATAAATCTCCAGTTCACGTTATCAAATGCTTTTTGAGCATCTTGGAATATCAAAGCCATTTGCTTTTCAGGATGAGCCTCATAGTATTCCAAGGTGTCCAAGATTACTCTCATATTGTCTCTAATTTGTCTCTTTGGCAGAAATCCATTTTGATCTGGGTGAATAAAATTATTTAAATATTTTTTAAGTCTTTCTGCTAAGATTGAAGCAAAGATTTTATAGTCTGCATTCAATAAAGAAATAGGTCTATAATTCTTAATTTGCAATGGGTCAGTCTCTTCCTTTGGTATGAGTGTAATATAAGCCTCTGACCATGTTTTAGGTATCATCTTTTTTAACATAACTTCATTCATAACTTCTAACAATGGGATGCTCAATAATTCTTGAAATGTTTTATAAAATTCTACTGGAAGCCCATCTAGACCCGGAGCTTTCCCATTATTTTGTCTCTTAAATGCTTCATTTAGTTCCATCATTGTTATATTGCTTTCTAGCATTTCTTCAGTCTCTTTAGGTATCTTTGGTAAATTAGCTTCCTGTAAATACTGTTTGACTTTTTCTTCATCAATATTTTCCTGTTTATATAATTGCCCATAAAAATCTCGAATAATTTCTTTTTTCTCCTTATTCCCATAACAAACTTGGCCTTGTTCATCTATTAACTTCAATATTTTTCTTGATTCCTTCTCTTTTCTCAATTTATATGCTAGCCATCTACCTGGTTTATTTGCATCTTCAAAATAATTCTGTTTAGAGTTTCTAATTTTCTGTGCCAGTTCTTCTTTCTCTATTAATTCCATTTTATGTTTGATTACATCCAGCTTCAATTTAATATCCTTTTTCTGTGGCATTTTCTGTAATTCTTTTTCAAGAATTTTATACTCATCTTCCCAGGCCTTAGAAGCTTGCCTTTTCCTAATATTCTTTTTTCTTGTATAATCTATTATCAAACCTCTAGTGTATGCCTTCATTGTGTCCCACACATTTTGCGTTGAAGTATCTTCTTTTTTATTTTCTCTGAAGAAAAAAGCCAATTCCTTCTCCATCCATTGTGTAAAATCTTTCTCCTTTAAAATAGTATTATTTAATGTCCATCTCGATCTTTTTTTTTGTCCCTTCCATTTAATTGTCATTGGGCTATGATCTGCCCAGGTACTTGTTTCAATATTTGTTTCTTTAATATTAGATATTAGTTCTGTTGAGATCCAAATCATATCTAATCTGGACCATGATAAATGTCTATTTGAATAAAAAGTATATTGTTTAGCTTTAACATTTCTTTCTCTCCAAATATCTTTTAAAGTTAATTCATCTGTCATTTTAAAAAAGGACCTTGGGAGAACCTTTCTATTTTGCTTTGTTGTTGTTGCTATATAGTCCAGTTTATTGTCCACAATTCCATTAAAATCTCCCATCATAATTATATTAACATAGTCCAGTCCAATTATTTTCATATGTAGCTTTTTATAAAACTCTTCTTGTTTATCATTCGGAGCATAAATTGCAATCAAGAGTATTTTTATATTATTGTCCATTATTTCTACCATTAATACTCTTCCATCTTCATCCGTGTAAATCAATTTTGCTGGAATAGCCTCTTTAATGTATAAAACCACACCTCTTTTCTTACATTGAGTCAAAGAGATAAATATTTTCCCTAATTTTGGCTGTAATAACAATTGTTCATGTTGTTTTTTAATGTGAACTTCTTGTAAACAAATTATATCAAATTTTAATTTCTCTAATTTATGAAAAGTTTTCCTTCTTTTAACAGCTGAATTAAGTCCATTTATATTCATTGTAATCAGTTTTTTTTCCTCCATGATTATGCTTTATATTTAGGTCTAACAGCTCTCGTGGATCTCACTTCACGCTGTTCTTTATTATCCATCTGTCCCCCTGCTGCTCCTTTCTCTTTTTCAGTCTCCAGTTGTTCATCTTGAAACTCAATTGATAAAGCCTCTTTCTCTGCTTCCTCTCTTCTTCCTCCAAAGAATTCTGCATGAAAAAGTTCTGCTTTCTCAATTGAATCAATTCTATATCTTTGCTCTTGCCACCCAAACACTAGTCCTTCTGGAATCAGCCATCTATAATTCACTTCATTTTCCAATAGTATTTTGGTCAGAAATCGATATTCTCTTCTCATCTCTCTCACTCTTCTGGGTATTTGTTTTAAAACCACAACCTCTTTACCCTTGTATTTCAGTGTTTTCTCTCTTACTACTTGTAATATTTGCGTTTTAATGGATTTTTTGGTAAATCTAATATGGACTTCCCTGGGTAATTTATTTCTCATCGCATATCTTGTATAGACTCGATATATCTCATCTATTCCATCCATCATCTTTTCCTCTGTAATTTCCAAAACATCTGCCAAAATTTCTATCATTACCGCTGCCAAATTTTCTCCTTTTTCCTCTTCTATATTTTGAAATCTGAGGTAAAATTCTGACCTTTCCATCTCCCACCTCAACATCCCACCTTTTTCTTGTTCAACCGCTGTTAGTCTGCTGTCAATATTTCCAATCTTCTTCTCTCTTTGTTTTCCTTCTTCCTCAATTTTTTGGAATCTCTCCTCATACTTAACCATCATTTGTTTAATATTTTCCACTTTTTCATCAGTCTTCTCTATTCTTTGTTCAATATTTTCTGCTCTTTGTTCAATATTTTCTGCTCTTTGTTCAATATTTTCTGCTCTTTGTTCAATCTTTTCTATTCTTTGTTCAATATTTTCTGTTCTTTGTTCAATATTTCCTGTTCTTTGTTCAATGATATCTGATTTTGTCTTGAGATCTTGGATTCTTTGCATAATCATCTGTAAAGTTATTTTTTCTTGTTCCTTATCTTGCTTCAACATTGTCTGAATTAAACGTTGTCCTCCAACTAGTGGGGAAGCAGAGGTAGAAGCAGAAATGCCAGATGGTATTGGTTTCCTGCTCATTTCAATGTTTCCAAAACTTCAAATTCTTCTTGACTTTTAATCCAACTGGTAGAGCAGCCAATTATAATCCAAAATGGAGAACTCCAATAGTAAAAAACACGAAACCAAAGAAGAAACAGGAAAAAAGGAAGAAGAAAGATCTTCAGGTTCTTCTAGACCCTAATCCAATTACGAGATAGTCCACCATAAAAAAGGAAAAAATAGAAAGGAGAAAACAAACACATCCAAAAATAATAATATTGATTAAGAGCAAAAGAAAAAGGAAAAAAGAAAAAGCAAAAAGAGAAAAAACAAGAAAAAAAACAAAAAGTTCCTTCAGATTCTTCACACCTTAATCCAATTAAAAAATCTCAATAATCCAAAAAAAAGAAAAAAAAAAAAAACCTCAACAACAAAGTAGTCCAAAAACATAAATATGAAAAGCAAAAAAGTCCCAATAAAAAAGAAAAGAAAAATAAAGAAGAAAAAACTGAGGCTTTCCCTTTAAAATAAAAGGCAAAAATAAAAATATTACTAAAATTAAAATTTAGAAGAAGGCTAGCGAATGGGGTATATATAAGAAAACACACTGCACTTTGTTATTTATCCAAGGCTCTTGTTATGACTCTCTTCTCCAGCAGCTTCAAAGCCAAACCTCAAGTATTGTTGATAACAGTCCAGGAAAGCACCTGCAATAATATTTTATCTTATCACATTTTATCTTATTATTCTATCTTATCACATTAAAAAGTCCTTGAGATGAGGTCTTTTTGCAATTCTCTCCAATTCACATAAAGATACTTTCAAGCCTCTAGTTGGCAGTGTTACAAAGTTTCTTAATGCTCTTTCTCCCCGCCCGCCAGAAAAAAGGAATAATATATACGGAAAAAAAAGAAAAAATAGCCAAAGGGAGCCTCTATCCTAAAGAAAGTTAAAAAATCAAAGGAAGCATAAAATCAAAGGGAGCATAAAAATATATATAAGAGAAAATTCAATCCGGTTACCTACAAAGTCACAGTAAAATCTTTCCCAAAAAGTATAAAGAAAAGAGAAAAAAAAAAAAACAAGCCTCAATTTGACATCACTTTAAAAAACGCCGCTCAAAACAATTTCAGTCAAAAAAAAATCTCACAGCTTTCTTCTTTATATCGGATGAACTTTCCAACCTTAGCGAATTTACAGCACAAAAGAGTTTTTCTCACCCAGCCAACACACTTCACTCCAATCACTTTCTTTCCGGAGCTGTCCCGACTTCAGCAGCTATGGAGGCTGCCTCTCCGCCGCCAGCAAAAGGGCTTCTTCCGGATCAAACCAGAGATTTTGCGATATCTCTGGGATCCTGGAACAATGCCCTTCACGATCACCGTCTCTACGGGACGGTTTAGGTCCGTTAGAACCGACCAGGGGCGAAAATATCGGCTACGATCTCAGAGCCCCGAGATCGCAGCTGTATCGCCGGAATGAAGCTCCGCCTTCTCCCCGATAACTCCAGAGCTTTTGTATGATTGGTATTTGGGATCAAAAGATCTGTTGCAAGAAGCAGGCTATTGTTATCCTGAATTCAAGATCTGACAGTTTGTTTGGTGCATGTGTTGTGTTAAGCCTGGTTTCCCCAACCAGGGTTAGGGAGACAAGCTAAACAGAATGTGCAGCTTAGTCAGATAGGCACACAGATAAATGAGTGAGCTAAGCTTGTATGTTTATTAACATACAGTAAAAAGAACAGATACGCTTGTGCTATCAAAAATATAGTTTATTCCATTATGAGTTCATAGCATAGTCAAAATAACAGTCCAATAGTCATGTATCATTTAGTCAGTCCATTCAGGGATATTCAGTTAGCAAAGTCCGTGTAGAAATATCCTATGTCAATTCACTTACAAGTCAGTCCTTTGTTTTCTCTCCCGTTCGAGCAATGCAGTCTTGTGTCCTTGCAGTAATCAGGTATCATCAAAGCCAGAGAGTGAGCAAGCTGCAGCCTTGCTTCTTTTAAAGTGCTTTCACAACCACTCCCTTAATTACTATCCCACAGTTAAAGTTGCAGACACTTTAACATACAAACTATGATTACATATTATTATTTACCTAAACCAGTTAGGGTAAAACAATGTTATCCCAAACATTCTCCCCTTTTAGGAAATAATAATAAATATAACTATTTACATCTTTAAATCATATTTGTTACAACTTTCTTTAAACTTAGTTACTCCTTGAGCTTTTGTAAATTGGTCTGCAATGTTTTCTTCTGTCATGCAGTATTCCAATTTAATTAGCCCATTCTTTACAGATTCTCTAACATTTAAGTATCTTAAATCAGTATGCTTTGATCTAGTTTTTACAGCAATACTAGTAGCTAACTTTATAGCTGCTTGGTTATCCTCGTGCACAATAATAGAATCTTTTACAGTTATACCCATGTCTAATAATAACTGTTTGTACAAAATCAAGTCAGTGCATAATAATGACAGACATGAAAATTCCGCTTCCATCGTGGACAAGCTAATATGCTGTTGTCTGGTTGACCTCCACCCTATTAGTGTCTTACCAAATAATATAGCCATCCCAGATGTTGATTTTTTAGTGTTTATATCAGTTGCAAAACTTGCATCTGCATAGGCACTAAGACTCAAATCACCCTTTGGTTCTATATACAATGCATGGTTCATTGTTCCTTTAAGATATCTTAAAATTCTCTTTAATGATTGCCAATGACATTGATGTGGATCTGAATTAAAACGTGCCAGCTGATTTACACTATAAGCTATATCTGGCCTAGACCAATTGCTTATATATGATAAGCTGCCAATCAAAGATTGATATATGGACTTATCAAATTTGGGACTTTGATCATCAGTTTGGCAAACTTCCTGACTCATTGGAGTCTTTGCCGGTTTACAAAGTTCCATTTTAAACGTTTTAATTAATTGGCAAATTTTATCTTCTTGAGATATCTTAAAACCATTTTCTGTTTTGTTAATTGTCAATCCTAGATACTTTTTAATTTCACCTAAATGCTTTAATTTTATCTTTTTTGCTAATAATGATATAATCTCATTAGCTTCATTATTAGTCTTAGTTATCAAAGCAATATCATCTGTAAATAATAACAATAATGACACCGTTCCATTATTTTCTCTTTTAAACACACATGGATCTGCTAAACCAGATTTAAAACCTATATTGTTTAACTCTTTCACAATATATTGGTTCCACTCAAACCCAGATAGTTTCAACCCGTAAAGACTCTTTTTGAGTTTCCAACAATCATTACTATTTACTTTATTGTCTTTTATACCTACTGGTTTTCTTAAATATATAGTGTGCTGCAATGGTGCATGTAGATAGGCAGTTTCTACATCTAAATGGTTAATTACATAGTTTTTCTTAGCTTCCCACACTAATGCTACTCTTAAAGATGTTGCTTTAAGACTTGGTGCAAAAACTTCATCGTAATCAGATGCAGTTTGATTAAATCCTTGAGCTACTAACCTAGCTTTATGGGTAACAGTCCCATCATTTCCAGTTTTTACTTTAAATATCTATTTGCACCCAATGGATTTTTCTCCTGGAGGTAATTTAGCATCTTCATAAACTTTCATTACCTTTAATGAATTTAATTCCTTTTCCATTGCCTTTTGCCAATTCTCCTGATCCTTAGTAGGATACATCTTAAGTTCATCTACACTAGTTGGAACTTTAGTTACTTGGCGAACTATACTTGCTTGATACCTATCAGGTGGTCTAGTTACACGTGTAGTATGTCTAGGTATTACAGGACTTACAGGTGGACTTTCATTTATTGACTCTTCTTGATTATCTAACTCTTCCTGATTAACAGTTTCCTCTTGTTCTGGTCCTATTTGCTCTTCATGGACTTCTTCTTTAATTGGACTCTTCTTATAACTAGTCTGATCTTTCTGCCTTTTGTAGGGTTCAATAATTACTTCATTATTTAAATCTTGCTCTAATCTATTCCATCCTACATGTTCTAGGAATTTTGCACTAGCACTGGTGTAAACTCTAGATGTACCTGGTTCCCAGAATCTATAAGATCTATGATTAGATGTATATCCTACAAAATATAATCTTTTAGCTCTATGTTGTCCTTTTTGTCTAAGTTGTGTAGGGATATGCACCCATGCTGGTGCTCCAAATGTGTGCATATAACTTAAATCAGGTTTTGTACCATGCCACAGTGTGAATGGTAATTCACCTGTTGTTGAATTAACAACATTATTTAATATATGATTACCACACATTATTGCTTCTCCCCACAAATTGTCAGGTAATCCTGAATCAGACATCATAGTTCGTGCCATTGATTGTAATGTTTGGCCTCTTCTCTCTATAAAGGCATTATGTTGTGGCCTATATGGTGCAGACATTTTATGTTGAATATCTAACATTCTTAGTCTGTTCTGCAATTTATTATTTGTAAATTCCGTACCATTATCTGTTATAAGAGTTACTAATTTCTTTTTAGTTTTCCTTTCTGCAAATTTAATCCAATTAAAGAGATTTTGATACGTTTCAGTTTTGCTCTTCATTAAATAGCAAAACCCATATCTAGAATAGTGGTCCATTATACTTAGTATGTAACGAGCTCCTCCTACACTTGGTTTTTTTCGGACCTATTAAATCTGCAAATACTACCTTTAAAGGTTCTTTGGTAGTAAATCCATCAACTCTATTAGCCGGTATTACCCTTGCTTTGCTTTGATTACAGGCATTACATTGCAAATACTTATTACAAGGTTTCAAACTTATTCCCTTTGATAATTCAACAGTTTTCTTAAGTATTTTAAAATTTAAATGCCCTAGCCTTCGATGTAACAAGTGAATACATTCATCATGAGGTTTCTTATTTTCATAAACTGTGTTAGCCACCTTTAAACCATCATCATTTAACACATATAATTCACCTCTTAAAGATGCAGTAATTCTCTTATCTTCTTTCTCAATTATGCAGTTATCTCCCCTAAATGTAACTACATATCCTAGTTTAACCAAAATTCTTACTGAAATTAAATTAAACTTAAGTTGTGGTACATATAACATTTTTACATTCTCTTTTATAAAAGAACAATGTGCTATACCTTGACCTTTAGCTTTCAGTTTCCAGCCATTGGCTAACGATATCTGCTGTGTACTCTTGGACATTTTAATAAAATTTTTCTTATCATTTGTTATACAATGAGATGCTCCACTGTCAACCACCCATAAATTATTTTTTACAGCTCCGTTAGTATACATGGCTAACTCTGGATTTTTATTTATCTTTTGATGACTTTTTGTATTCTGGCCAGCGTTTTGGCATTTTGCCTTTTTACAAAATCTTGCCAAATGTCCTCTTCCTCCACAATTAAAACACTTTTTAATTGCGTATGCAGTAGGAGTTTCATTATCTTCTTTTTGAGGTTGCTGCCTCCTTAATTCGTCTCTTTCAAGCCTTCTTCTGGCCTCTTCAATCAATCTGCCAGTTATATCAGTGAAAGTTAGGCTTTCCTTTGGCAATATTTCAAGTGAAGTTACGTAGTTATCATAACTTTCGTCAAGGGAAGATAGAATTATGTAGACTTGGTGTAGTTCAGAGAAAATAAGCTCTTTCTCATGCAGTTCTTGAAAAATGCTTTGCATAGTTTTCAAATGACTCAGCATATCACCATTCTTATGGAGATGTGTACTGAAAAGTTTCCGTGTTAGATTTATGTGAGCACCAACATTATCTCGAACATAAATCCTCTTCAGCTTCTGCCAACACCCAACAGCTTTTTTCTCTCCGTGGATATAAACAAGTTGCTGATCAGTTAAGGTGAAAGCAATAATGCAAATAGCGTGCTGATTTTTATGCATAAATTCTTCTATCTTTAGTTTATCTTCCTCATCCTCTGGATCCCATTCTTCTACGTTTGGTGGATTTTCAATTATGTTCCACAAACCTTCTCTTCGTAGAAGCAGACTACATTTCATAGACCATGATACATAGTTTGTTCCATCCAGCTTGGATATAAGGGACAAACTTTGTAAATTGACTTGTGCCATGTTTTCTTATATGGATATAAAACTATAATTAATAAAACACAGCTGTCTGTTTACTGTAATGTATAACAACACAAACTCTCACTTTTACATAAATCTGTTTTATCCTAGTTAAACTGACTTTGCAGCCTCTGGGCCCATAACCAGTGTTAAGCCTGGTTTCCCCAACCAGGGTTAGGGAGACAAGCTAAACAGAATGTGCAGCTTAGTCAGATAGGCACACAGATAAATGAGTGAGCTAAGCTTGTATGTTTATTAACATACAGTAAAAAGAACAGATACGCTTGTGCTATCAAAAATATAGTTTATTCCATTATGAGTTCATAGCATAGTCAAAATAACAGTCCAATAGTCATGTATCATTTAGTCAGTCCATTCAGGGATATTCAGTTAGCAAAGTCCGTGTAGAAATATCCTATGTCAATTCACTTACAAGTCAGTCCTTTGTTTTCTCTCCCGTTCGAGCAATGCAGTCTTGTGTCCTTGCAGTAATCAGGTATCATCAAAGCCAGAGAGTGAGCAAGCTGCAGCCTTGCTTCTTTTAAAGTGCTTTCACAACCACTCCCTTAATTACTATCCCACAGTTAAAGTTGCAGACACTTTAACATACAAACTATGATTACATATTATTATTTACCTAAACCAGTTAGGGTAAAACAATGTTATCCCTAACATGTTGAATATTGCAGAGGGGCACAATAAATCTTGTCTTGTAATGTAAACACCCTTACTATAGTTTCCCTTGGTGCTCTGAACCATTGACATTTGTTTTTGCAATCTGATCAATACATATTTTCTTTTGGATTTGTAAATAACCATCAATCTTTTTGGGGAGAAGAGAATGTTTCTATTTTTTAAATGAACTTCTTTTTCTAATTATCCCAGAAGCAACAATGTATCCGAATAGTTGCAAATTGTTCAGCACTGATGAGCTATTACTCTCCTGTAACTTAATGCAGTATTTTTTTTAATAACACTCATCCTTCATCACAATATGGACAGTGTTAGTAATATGAGTCACCTAACAGCTATTTGGGTTAGAAATATATAAACCAGGATAAACATTTTAGTACTATATCTTTAAGGGAATGCAAGAGATGGAATTGGGTGTAGTTTCTCAGACAGCCATAAGATGGAGCCAGAAACCTGGGTTGTTTAGTCTTAGTCTCAGAAGAGAGTGTGTCTGAGTGAGCATCTCTGTTTCCTTCTGTTGGAAAGTATTGCCGTTCCTCCATTTCTACTAATTTACTGATATTACTGGATTTAATGTAAGTCTGATATTGAACTGTTTTTGACACTGGAATTTGATATTTGGATTATCCCTGGAGAAAAACTGGCTGATTCTACCTGTGAATGACTTTGGATTGCTTATTTTGGACTTTGCTTAAACCTTTCTGGAAGTAAAAACCTACATTTACTGTACAGTGTATCTGTGTACTGTGTGTGTATTATTCAAACACTCCTCTCAAATATGTCTCCCTGTATGCGCTCATTCTCCTAACGGGGAATTACCTCAACAGACACCAGATCTCCAGATGAGCTGAATTCCAATTCCCATCAGCATCGCAAATGGTGAAAATAGTGAAAGAATATATATGGAGAGATATGTATTGGCTATATGTATATTGGCTAGTCTAGAGAAAGGAAAGACTGGGGTGACATCATAGCGGTATTCCAGTATTTGAGGTGCTGCCACAAAGAAGAGGGGGGGGCTGACTTATTCTCCAAAGCACCAAAGGGCAGGAAAAGAAACAATGGATGGAAACTAATCAAGGAGAGAAGCAACCTGTAATTAAGGATAACACTGAGAACAAGTAACCAGTGGAACAGCTTGCCTTCAGAAGTTGTGGGTGCTTCATCATTGGACATGTTTAAGAAGAGACTGGACAGCCACCTGTCTGAAATTGTATAGGGACTTCTAGTTGAAAATACTCCAAAGGTCCTTCTAGCTCTATTCTTTATCTAGAGAACCCTATGTTATAAATTTCCCCTTTAGACTCTTCCTTCTTATTGATATCCTTTGCGTTCTATGCCCTTCTTTGATTCCAATGGTGTTACAAAATCCAATTTTATAAAGAGACATGCATTAATTTATTTGTAAGAAAATTTGAAAGTCTGTTTCTTTCTATAAAATGCCATCAACGGACCATCTAGCATCTACATCAACAGTGATATTTTATACTTCTTTTCTCTAAGAAAGAGTCATCACACCTAGTACTAGCAACTATTTCAACAGTGATAAATTTATATCCATCTTCTCTAGGAAAGAAGCCACCACAACTAGTATTGGGAACAAGCACATCTGCAGTGTCAAGTGCTTTTGTAATTAGGGTTTTCAGTCAGATTAAATAGGAGATACCCAGATACAGTAAGGAAAATGCATATTTAGTTATTCATATATTAAGTGCTGCCAGAATTGTATTTGCACAAAATTGGAAGAGTGTAGACATACCTACAAATGAGAATGTGATTAGGAAAATATTAAAATGTGCGGAAATGAATAGATTAACACAAGGCAATTAAGGAAAAAGAGCAAACTGAATCCTATATGGTATGGGATCTATTTTATCAATAGTTAAATAATAAAAATGGAAGTTAGAAACAGGGAAACAAAATAAGGAAGATATGTTAAAAGAGATAAGTAAATATTATTGTTGTGGTTTGCTGGTAGCCTGCGGAGCTGGCAGCAGAGTCGGACAGTGGGGAGGAACATGGGCCAGTCCTGGAGTCTGGGGAGGGCTCAGCCATCTGAGAGTTATGTACTGACTCTGGAGCCTCCAGAATCTGACATCAGCGAGACAGAGGAACAGGGGGAGCCTGTTCCCAGTGCAGGCTTGCACAGAGCTGCCAGAGGCAAGAACAATTAAGGCAAAAGGGCTGAATAAGGAATAAGGCTTGGAGATGATTGGCCCCTCCCATAAGACATGTAGGAGGAGCAAAGGGACATGAGCTTTTGCAGGAAGCAACTTTGTTCGTTCTGATCGGTTTAAACTCTGAAGCTCCATGTTTACTTTGTGCTCTGTTTGGCCTTGTACAGCTAATTGCCAATTTAGTCATTGGCAGCATTTCAAGAAAGATAAAGGTGGGTGCTTATCAGCCTTATCAAGAAAAGACTGTGGCAGACTTCTGTTGGACTATTCACAAACTGTTTGGGACCCATTACAGGCTGTGAATGAATATAATTCTCAGCCATTGAAATAAAAAGAGGGTTTTGGAACTAAGCATGTGATTGTTACTGTCTCAGGAAGCCTTGGTCAGAACAATTATTGCTAGTATGTTGAATATTATTATGTTAACATTGTAGAGTTAATTTGTGGAACATTACTATGTTAAATATGAAAAATTAATATTAACGTAATGAAGGAAGTTGCAATTTTGATTATTGTTTAACAAAGATATTTGTACCCAAGCAACACACTGTTCAACTGAAGATGGAACAATTATATTAAAAATAAAAAAATTACTAAAAAAAAATAAATAGGAGGAAATACCAAAGAATTTGTTTTTATGATCTTGATCTGAATTAGTTACATTAATATACAGATTGAAATTTAACACTATTTTGATTTGTGACACATTAAATATCCATTTGAAAAGGGAAACATGTAGGTGGGCATATTTTTAATAGGCATATTCATATGAAGTGTTCTATCCTGACATAAATAATTATCTTATGTAAAATGTTTAAAAGTACTAATATAACAGTACAAAATAAATACAACTGGCCACCAAAAATTAAGACTACAACAGCCTCATGCTGTTGTGATGCAAATACCAGTTTTCTCAGTGCTACTCAGAATTTGGAAAATTGTGGGGAGAACATACCTGAACAGGTTGCAGGTTGGTAAAGCCAGGTGTATGGTACAGGATACACATACTCCCTGAAACTGGCTTCCTAAAATAACTTTATGGAAATCAAGGTCAAGCTGGCAAGCCACAAATTTCAGATGGAAAATGTCTGTATCAAATGATTTATGAATCAAAACCAGTGCATCAAAATGAAATGACATTTTGGACACCTCAAAGAGCATCAGTAAAATGTAATTGAAGAAAGTACAAGCAGGCTTGGGTTTACCTATGACTACAGATGAGTCTGTTTAAGATAGAATCTTTTTGTTGTTGTCATGAGAAACTGAATGAGGAGCTGAGGGCTACATTGCAAAACCTGGTAGGTTTACCCTAGAACAAAAGTTGGATATAATTTCATTTTCCATGTATATAGTAATCAAACATTAAGTACATTTCATAAATATGACTAATGTCTATGAAAATGTAAATATGTTTCTCAACAGTTATGTGTTTTATAATTTTTCTTTTCCTTCACAAATTAAAACAGATCTCAACTAAGGCTTTCAAAAACCACGTGCAACTTCGGATTATGTATCTTTGATTTAGAATGAAAGGCTATAAACAGCTATCAGTGCTACTAGATTATAATGCCTCAGCTTCTTATTCACCCTCCTTCTATCAGCAGCTACTGTTTTTTTCTTGGACTGGGAGAGAAGCAAGAAACCAACATTTGGGGTGGTAAAATTATCTGTATTCCAAAAGTCAACTTCCATGAACCTTTCTAAAACTGGCTTGATTTTCTCCAATTTAGTATGATTTCTTTTTCCAGATTAGTAGGAAGGCAAAGCTAGTTCAAACATACATTGCATTCTATGGAAATACTTTTATTATTATATTTTTGGATAGAGTGACAAAAGTATGTCTTTGCAAACCCAACATTTTATAATAGTTGAAGTCATTGTTAAATAGTTCATTCCTCCACATCTCTAATCAACAATGTCTAATTTTTTGATGCATTTTTCCTTCAACCTATTTTTTGTTCACCTAACATCATTTGATCACTTTCAAAGCTGAGTCACAGTTTGTTGACTTTCAATGGAACAATAGTGTTCTATGAAGTTTTGGTGATCAAGTTCTGGTGACTTTGTGGACATATGCTTATGGTGAGAATATAGAAATGATTTTACTGTCTTTTTCTTGGATGTTTTAAAATATTCATTCTAGCCTTCAGTTCCGCAATTTCCTTGTGAGCTCTCATCCAAGTACTAACCAAGGCCACTTTGTCCTACTTTGTCAAGATCTGCCAAGGTCAGGTTAGGTGTTTTGTAGGACAGAAATTAGTGCTAAGAAGAAAAATATTCAACTAGTTCAAGGGAGTGAATTAAATTTATTTTATTTATGTCACCCTGATCTATATATGCATTTTTTCCTTTAAATTCCTTTAATGAATTCAAGAAAACAGTACAAACTCAAAGCCTGAGTTTATCGCTATAAGAAACCCACAGAATAATAAAGGCTTAAGTATATTATATTAAAAAGTATCATATGTTTTAAAATCGTATCTACTCTATTGTCTTATGTTCATAATATACTTCTTGCTCTATACCTTTCTATATAATTTCATACATATATTAATATACCCATTTATCAAATATATAAACTCCTTTCATCTTTGGGTCTATAACATTAATACCAGGTTCTAATAAACTACTCCTCCCAATTAGGAATATGATTTCTTTAAACAGAAGAAAATGAGGCCCACCCTCCCGAACCTTATCAGAGTACCAAAAGCAAAGGAGAATTTATGCTATAAACTTATAGCTCAGACAACAGTGGAATCTTACAAAGTGCTCTAAAAACCCCTTGTGAAAAAATATATATCTGTAAACCTTAAGCCATAAAATATATCTGGATTGTACAACAATGATTGGTTCAGTTAAATAAATAGAACAGCAACAGTCATCAAATGAACATTAAATGTTTTTCTTGAATGAATCAATACAGTTTTTCAAGAAGCACTATGAAATGTATTGTGTAAGTCATCATTCTGGTATCTGAATGTTCAAAACACAGCATTATACTGCAATGATAATTTAAAGCATAGAAATCTAAAGAACAACAGAGAGAAACAGGACATGTTGCCAAAGAATCTTTTGTTCTATAAACCTAGCCTATCTAATCAGTATAAAATTTGTCCTTGAAGAATAGACATTGCTCTTTCTATTTTACATTAAGCATTTGATTATCTCTAAGTATTGAGACATTATCAGGGTTATTTTGGATTGGATTCTTTTGGAACAACTCCAGGAACAACTTCCTGGAGAAGGCAGAGACTTCTGACATTTTGTAGCATCAGAATTCACTTACCATTGTATAGTGTTGAATATTGGCATAAACGGTTGAACATTTCAACAACATTCAAAACTATTATCTACAACAGTTCTCCAGCCCTTTCTCTTCTGGCCAAAACCAATTGTCTTCTTCACTAGAATCATTTCAAAATGGCTGCCAGTCATTTGTTTCTTTAGCAATCAATTAAGCTGCATCATATTTAGGAGTTGTGGGAAGACCTGTTTCTTGGCCACTTCAAAATGCAAAATAACTCTATGCAAGTGTTTTTGGAAAAACATGTGGGGAAGTATTTACATTTTATCAAAAATCCCTTTCCAGATCTATACATCTTTACAGCATATGATATTGCACAGATCTGAAGATGGAGATGTATGTTTATTAACCAAGCTACCATACAAATCTCCACTCCTCCAGATGGAGACTTAAGACTTCTAGCCTAAATCAGTGGGTTAGCTTTAGGTAATCCCCTAAGAAGATATCTGATGACTCTGACATTCACCATTTTTATCATAGACATTTTTCCAGTTCTTCTATCTAAACATTGAAAATATGATAACATTGATTGAATTTCTGTAGCTACCCACGTCATTTGAATGAAACCTGATCCATACACATTTAAACAGTAAGGTGGACAGGAATAGGTAGGAAATGACAAGGCAACTTCTTTGAAAATTAAGGAAATCCATTTCAAGTTCCATGTGCTCTACCACATATGTATAGCTGCAATATCTCAGTAATAAAAAGTAATATTTTGATTATCAAAACAGATGTCCACCAGTTGTTTCACATAACCGGTAATAAAAAAAAATTGAATACTACCACTGGTTCAATGGATTAATAACATTGGAGATAGTCTATGCTACCGCAGTTCAAGTCCTAGCACACTGTGTGGCAGGGTGAGTTCCCATCACTCACCTCAGTTTCTTTCCACTTAACAGTTTGAAAGCATGTTCTATGCAAGTAGAAAAATAAGTACTGCTTCACTGGGTAGTGCTCCATGAATGCAGTCAGATTCCTGCCAGTTCTGAGCCTTCCTGGTTGTAATGCCCATTTGTGAGGTGGCTCTGGGAAAGGGACAGGACCTTGGATGATGATGCAGGAAGAGCCAC
Source organism: Hydrophis major (assembly GCA_033807585.1). Taxonomy (NCBI): domain Eukaryota; kingdom Metazoa; phylum Chordata; class Lepidosauria; order Squamata; family Elapidae; genus Hydrophis; species Hydrophis major. Next base: position 139,621,263 of record CM066329.1, on the reverse strand, counting down.
TTGTCTTTCTTTCTGATGCAAAGACATCTCGCCCTCCTGTGATGCATCTTGGGAAGCATGTGATTGTGTCCTACAACAGAGTTGATAAATTGACAGCCAAAGTACTACTCTGCAATAGCATTGCTGTCTTCTGGCTAATGTAACAAGTCATCATCATCATCATCATCATTGTCGTCATAGCTGAAAGGATCCAGACTACCTAGAAGCAAATAACATCTTGCCAGTAGAGCAGAAAGGAAACAAACAAGGAAGCAGAGGCACAAAAGATCAGCTCCTGATCGACAAAATGATTTTAGAGATCTGCAAAAGCAGAAAAACAAATCTGCATACAACTTGGATTGACTACAAGAAAGCATTTGACTCACTACCGCACAGCTAGATCATCAAGTGCCTGGATGTCATTGGAATATGCAAGTACATGGGTACTTTCACTGCAAATGTGATGAAGCACTGGAAAACAGAACTGTTTATTGGAAGTGAAAGCTACGGACTGGTCAACATCAAAAGAGGGATTTTCCAGGATGATTCTTTGTCACCTCTGCTATTCATGATCGCCATAACCCCCCGTCAACAATTTTACAAAAAACTAGCCTGGGTTATCAAACTGCTAAAAATTCACAGAAAATCTCTCACCTGCTATACATGGATGATCTGAAGTTATACGGAAAATCAGAAATTGAAATCCAGTTGCTGAGCAGTACAGTTTGAATTTTCAGCACTGACATCATCATGGAGTTTGGCCTGGACAAATGCGCCACAGTGGCACTGAAGAAAGGGAAGATGGTAGAAAGTGATGGAATTGAAATGCCCAATGGACAAACCATCAAGTGCCGCCAACCCAAAGCCTGCAAATACCTGGGCATACTGCAGCTGGACAATATCAAGCACAGGCAAGTGAAAAATGTGGTCAGCAAAGAATACACACAAAAGTTCAGAAAACTTCTAAAAAGCAAATTGAATAGCAGTAACACCATCAAGGTGTTATAAATACCTGGGCCATACCCGTCATCAGAAATACTGCTGGAATCATAAACTGGACACAGGCAGAGCTGGACAGCCTGGATAGGAAAACAAGAAAACTGATGACCATGCGCTATGCACTGCACCCACGTAGTGATGTCGACAGGCTATATTTGCAGGCAGCAGAGGACTTTTGCAAGTGAAGCAGACAGTCGAAGAAGAGAAGCATGCTTTGGCAGATTATGTGAAAGACAGTATTGAACCAGCTTTGACAGAAGTCAACAAGAGGAAGCTGCTCAAAGTGCAGCAAACCAAGAATCAATATAGGAAAACAGTGATGCAAACTCGGGCTGACAGCTGGTGTAAAAAGCACTGCATGGACAGTTCCTTGAAAAGACCAAAGGAAAAGTAGATAAGGAAAAGACCTGGTTATGGCTGAACAATAGAACACTGAAGAAAGAAACAGAAAGCCTGATTCTTGCAGTCCAAGAACAAGCCAGCAGAACAAATGTAATCAAAGCCAGAATAGAAAAATCTGCTGATGACTCCAAATGCAGACTCTGCAAAGAAGCAGAGGAAACCATTGATCACATACTGAACTGTTGCAAGACAATAGGTCAGACTGACTACAAACAATGTCACAACACAGTCACTCAGATGGTCCACTGGAATTTGTGTCACTACCATCTACCTGTAGCAAAGAACTGGTGGGATCATAAGCCTGAAAAAGTAGTCGAAAATGAGCATGCAAAACTGTTGTGGGACTTCCGAATACAGACTGACAAAGTTTTGGAACACAACACCCCGGATAACATGATTGTGGAGAAGAAAAAAGTGTGGATCCTTGACATTGCCATATCTGGTGACAGCAGAATCGATGAGAAAGAACTTGATAAAGTCACCAGATATCAGGACTTGAGAATCAAACTGCAGAGACTCTGCCATAAACCAGTGCAGGTGGTTCCAGTGGTATTTGGCACACTAAGTACTGTGCCTAAAGACCTAGGCAAGCACTTAAAAACAATTGGCACTGACAAGATCATCATTGGTCACCTGCAGAAGGCCACCTTACTGGGATCTGCTTGCATAATTCACCGATACATCATGTAGAATGGATATGATTTGGATTTCAAAGAATTTGGTTATTAAGGTTTATAAAGTAATGACACTACCAAAGACTTTTGGATCATAATCCTACAAGTTTAGTTTTAAAAGGATATACAGTTCTTTTACATGTAGACTAAATAAAAAGTTGCTATAAAAGGAAATAATAGTGGAGGATTGTCAAAAGAAATAAAAATATTTTTTTTGAAAATAGTTCTGATTTAAGAATGGAAAGAGAAAGAGAGAGATGATAGATACAGATGAAATATTGTGCAAAAGTTTATTTATTTCAGTAATGCAACTTAAAAGGTGAAACTAATATATGAGATAGACTCATTACATGCAAAGCAAGATAGTTCAAGCTGTGATGTGTCATAATTGAGATGAATATGGCTTCCAGCTCATGAAAACCCCAAATCCACAATCTCAGAAAATTAGAATATTGTGAAACGGCTCAATATTCTAGGCTCAAAGTGTCTCATTCTAATCAGCTAATTAAGCCATAACACTTGCAAAGGGTTCCTGAGCCTTTAAATGGTCTCTCAGTCTGGTTCAGGAGGAATCACAATCATGGGAAAGACTGCTGACCTGACTGTTGTGCAGAAAACCATCATTGACACCCTCCCTAAGGAGGGAAAGCCTCAGAAGGTAATTACAAAAGAAGTTGGATGTTCCCAAAGTGCTGTATCAAAGCACATTAATAGAAAGTTATGTGGAAGGGAAAAGTGTGGAAGAAAAAGGTGCTCAAGCAGCAGGGATGACTGCAGCCTGGAGAGGATTGTCAGGAAAAGGCCATTCAAAAGTGTTGGGGACTTTCACAAGGAGTGGACTGAGGCTGGAGTCAGTGCATCAAGAGCCACCACACACAGACGGATCCTGGACATAGGCTTCAAATGTTGTATTCCTCTTGTCAAGCCATTCCTGAACAACAAACAACATCAGAAGCGTCTTACCTGGATGAAAGAAAAACAGAACTGGTCTGTTGCTCAGTGGTCCAAAGTCCTCTTTTCTGATGAGAGCAACTTTTGCATCTCATTTGGAAAAGAAGGATCCAGAGTCTGGCAGAAGAATGGAGAGGCACACACTGCAAGATGCTTGAAGTCCAGTGTGAAGTTTGCACAGTCTGTGTTGATTTGGGGAGCCATGTCATCTGCTGGTGTTGGTCCACTGTGCTTCATTAAGTCCAAGGTCAATGCAGCCGTCTACCAGGAGATTTTGGAGCACTTCATGCTTCCTTCTGTAGATGAGCTTTATGGGGATGCTGATTTTCATTTTCCATTAGGACTTGGCACCTGCCCACACTGCCAAAAGCACCAAAACCTGGTTCAATGACCGTGGGATTACTGTGCTTGATTGGCCAGCAAACTCGCATGACCTGAACCTCATAGAGAATCTATGGTGCATTGCCAAGAGAAAGATGAGAGACATGAGACCAAACAATGCAGAAGAGCTGAAGGCCGCGATTGAAGCATCCTGGTCTTCCATAACACCTCAGCAGTGATTGCTGCAAAAGGGACCCAAACCAAGTACTGAGTACATATGCATGCTTCTACTTTTCAGAGGTCCAATATTGTTCTCAGTACAATCCTTGTTTTATTGATTGCATGTAATATTCTAATTTTCTGAGATTGTGGATTTGAGGTTTTCATGAGCTGTAAGCCATAGTCATCTCAATTATGACAAATCACAGCTTGAACTATCTTGCTTTGCATGTAATGAGTCTCTCTCATATATTAGTTTCACCTTTGAAGTTGCATTACTGAAATAAACGAACTTTTGCATGATATTTTAATTTTTTGAGTTTCATTCTATTTTACAGGGAAGAACATTGAAAGTTGGAAGGAGACCAACAGAGCATTAATACTTAAAGAGGGACAATATTTGAATTTAGGAAGAAACTTATTGGCTGATACCGTTATTGAGTAATAAATACAAGTTATTGTACATCAACTAGTTATTTACATTAACAAGAAAAGAACAAGAAAAGTAAAAATGAACTAAGCAAAAAAAAAACTTTGTATTTGCAAACAATCCAAGGAAATGGTTGGCACATAAATTAAGAAAAGAAAGTGATACTAAAACAGATGACTATCTATAGAAACAAAATTTGCCAAAGATACAGAGGAACAGAAATAGATTATGAATGGATCTACAACAATAAGGAAGGTTTTGGAAGCTATAAAGAAAATTAAACCAAGAAAAGTGCCTGAACCTGATGGATTAAGTGGCTCTCATTATAAATGTTTTGAAGATGAACTTTTATAACCTTTACAAAATGTTTTGAGGATGAACTTTTATAACCTTTACAAAATATGATGGATTCTATTTTACAGGGAAGAACATTGAAAGTTGGAAGGAGACCAACATAGCATTAATACTTAAAGAGGGACAATATTTGAGTTTAGGAAGAAACTTATTGGCTGATACCGTTATTGAGTAATAAATACAAGTTATTTACAGTGATTTTTGCTGATAGGCTAAAAGTAATTTTGAAGAAATTATTCATGAAGAAAAATGTGGATTTTTAACAAAAGACAATTAAAGCAACATTTTATAAATGTGATTGACATTTTGCAATATTTGAACCAACATATTGAAAAACAAGCCATATTGATTTTCTTAGAAGCAGAGAAGGCCTTTGACAATTTGAACTGGGCTTTCTTGTTCAACATTTTGGAACTTTGGGGAAAACTTTACAAAATGGGTAATATTAATTTATACGATACAAAAAGTCCAAATAATTATTAATGGACATTTAGCAAAGCCTTGCTAGATACAGAAAGAAACAAGACAAATATACCTCTATCTTCTCTCTTGTTTATTTAGTTCTTGAAATAATTGGGAGGATACTGTGAAATCTCCAGTCAGAGGTGGTATTTGCTGGTTCTCTGAACTATTCAAAATTTCCGCTACCAGTTCTCCAGAATTGGTCAGAATCTGCTGAATACTACCTCTGCAAGAAGCATTTTATAGATAAGAAAGAACAGGCAAACACAAATAGCTAATTTATTGTGAAGTTTTAGCATTTATCGAGGGGAATATTAGATAAAATCAAGAGAACAATTGGTGACAGAGGTATACATGTAATATACAAAAGGGAAAATACTTGGTTAAAAGAATTTGCACTATTGTTATAACTGGGCTTTGTTCTGAAATGTAAAATCTTTGAGGCTTTTAAAATAAAAACTATAGGGTGTTCATAAAAAATGAAAGATCATGAAATCTTTACCTGGGGATATTTTCTATTTATTTATTTATTTTTCAGTGTTTTTTGTTTACCCAGAGAGTCCATCTCCCTCTGCTCCCTGACTTGACTTCAGTCATTTTTTTTTCCTCAATTTTATTTTGGGCTTAGAACTGCCTCCCCTATCGCAGGGCTGCCACTTCTCTGATTCAAGTCCTTCCACAAAGTTCAGTTTTCAGGGGACATCTCCGACTCCTTACATGTTATTGTATTTCCATCATTGGGATTGTTTTCAGTGAAAAATGGGCTAAAATGTACTGTAAAATGAATGAACAGATGAATGTGTACATGATGAGATAAATGAATTATTCATTTTTTCCTGTTCACACTTCTATTTGTCCCATCTTCTAGTTTCATTCTCTATATCTATCTTAAATTGTAAAACCCTTGAGGTTTGTCATAGTCATTCCTGGTAAAATGCCAGGAAGAATGTGTCTGAACCTCATGATTTTCAGAAAATGATCACACACTCCTATATAAATACCTACCTATGGTTTTCTTTTTCTATTTTATTTGTGACATCAGAGATAACCAAACTTCTTAGTTTCATTGGGAGCTATATAAGGCTAATTATGCAGTTATGGCAGTGAAACAAACATTTCTTCCCTCATACGCATTGGCCATAAAAGAACAGGGATTCAGCAGTGATTACTTGCACATATACTGGTATTTTTAAGTATGTCTTTGCCATAGTTTAAGTGTGGGTGGGTGGGTGTTATTTTTATATCCCCTTACCTCTTAAGAGCTAAGCAAGAAACATGAATTGCATTCAGAGGTGGTATTTGTTAGGGATAACATTGTTTACCCTAACCGGTTTAGTTAAAATAATAAATATGTTATCATGGTTTGTTAGTTAAAGTGTCTGCAACTTTAACTGCAGGAATGTAATTAAGGGAGTGGTTGAAATAGCACCATAAAAGAAGCAAGGAACGTCAGCTTGCTCTCTCTGGCTTGATGATCCCTAATTACTGCATGGATTGAAAGACTGTGTTTTTTCCTTACTGGAATGGGAGAGTGAGAAGACTGATTTATTGTAAGTGAACTGACATTGGATATTCTACACGGACTTTGCTAATTGAATATCCTTGAATGGACTGACTAAAACGATACATGACTAATGGACTGTTATTTTGACTATGCTAAAACTCTGAGTGGAATAAACTATATTTTTGATAACACAAGTGTATCTGTTATTTTTACTGTATGTTAACAAACATACAAACTTATCTCACTCATTTATCTGTGTGCCTATCTGACTAACGCTGCACATTCTGTTTAGCTTGTCTCCTTAACCCTGGTTGGGGAACACAGACTTAACAGTATTCAATAGGTTCTTGACAGTTCTGGAGAACAAGTAGCGGAAATTTTGAGTAGTTCAGAGAACCAGCAAACACCCTTCTGACTGGCCCCACCTCCATCTAATCTCTGCCTCCTGAGTCCCAACTGATTGGCTGGGTTTTCTTTTGTTGCCCTGCACAGGATAACGGAGCTGGAAAGCAGGTTAGTGGGTTGGGGAGGGAATGGGATTTTGCAGTAACCTTCCCCCAGTAGTGGGAAGGGAATGGGATTTTACAATATCTTTCCCCTGGAATGGGGAGGGAATGGAGATTTTGCAGTATCCTTACCCTGCCCACCAAGCCACACCCACCAAGCCACACCCACAGAACCGGTAGTAAAAAAATTTGAATCCCACTACTGATTACACTTAATTGGTAATTTCTCAATCTGGAAGAACGGTATGTTCTTTAACAGAACTGTCAAACTCCTGGTCTGTGGATCAGATGTATCACATGCCCAGTTTAGCGAAGGGGGGGAAAGTCCCAATACATCATGTGACGCCACCATGACAACATGAGTTTGACACTCCTGTCCTTGAATGAGGAAACCATGGCAGATGACTTTTCTTCTCTGGATAGGATCCCATGGTGTCATGATTCCACAGCTTTCTTCAGTAGTTTTCTGTCCACTCTGGAATGAACAACTTTCTTCCAGCTCATTATGGAGCAGACAAGCCTTCAGCCGCCAAAGCTGTCTATATCTTTATGGTTCACCAATCATCATTTCATTTTTCCCTGAAATTCCAAGCCTAGCCAGCTTTTTTTTCTGCCAACAGCTCAGCTCTTCTTTACTTTTTGTTCTATGCTTATCATGGCAGGACTGTTCAGCTGCTCCATTCAGTCACACTGATTGATCAATCTTTCTTCAGGACTCTGTTTGAACTGACTGGCAAGTTGATTTTGAATTCAAGATTCCTTTCTGAAGTGTTCAATCTGAAAGGAAATTATTGCAGAAAGAATACACTGGAACTCCTGGAAGAGATGCTTGAAGATGGCTACACCTCTGATAGGTTAGCAATGCTAACTACAATGCTACTCTTTTAAGATAAGTTAATTGGGAAAATAAGTCCTTCTCTCCTTGCATCCTGTCAGACTGCATTTACTTGTTGAATAACTATGAAACATCAAAAGAATTAGCAATTATTAAAGCAATATTTTTAACAACAAAATATTGATATGTGCTTCGCATAGGACTTCACCCTGATGCATGAAAATTTATGGAGATTCTAAGCTATACTAAATTATAAAATATTCAGTTGGATCAGTGTTTCTCAACCTCAGCAAATGGCTGGGGAATTCTGGGAGTTGAGAGCCATACATTTTAAAGTTGCTGAGGTTGAGAAAGATTGAATTAGATGAAGAAAGACAATTCAAATCATTGTCTATGGCAATTCAGCACTGCAACCTAAACTGCTTGCCTTTCATGTTATCTTCACTTGTTCCAAAATCAATTTCAGAAATTTCAATCAAAATTCCTGTGAGCGGTTGCTACACAATTCAGACTACATCTACTGAAAAACCTGGTTATTTCCCTGTTTCCTGTTTTTCCCATCAATGGGGGAGGGCAAGTCTCATTTGTGCTGACTGGTGTATCACTATTTGCCTTTCTTTTCATCAGGAGCAAATATTTGCTTCTTCAGGAGGGTCTTTCCTTACTATCCTACTTGTCTTTATTTATTTATTTTTTTGTTTTCCCAGATGGTGCCTTCCTATCTCCTTCCCATCTACTTTTTCTGTCACTAACGTAGATCTGTTTTTTTTAAAAAAAGAAATCCTTTATGGTACCATCATTGCTCTATTGCAGTAATAATAAATTCTGGACCAATGAAGAATTAATTGTTCAAAAATGAAGTAGTGATGTTCCTACATTGCACGTTTAAAAATTGCTTGCTTAAAAAAGAAGAGAAATTTTGCAGTTGGCAGTTTTGTAGTAATCAAGCATGCTTTAACCAGCCTAGATAGAAACCAAAATGGCACCCCCGGGGAGATGTAAAGGTTGGTTAGTGTATATACCTAAAGGATTGAGGATGGCTTATTGATTTAACACATCATTGTTGAGTCAATGACAAGGTTATAAAAAAAAGTAGCACCTGCTGATCACACAAGAACACAGCAGCTTAGAACCCCCTAGAGGGAAAGTTCATGTCAAACACTGCAGCCACCCAGAGCTGGTGCTGCTATTGGAATGGAACAAAGTGCAAGAGACAATCCACTTAGGATTGAAGGGCTCAGATCAGAAAGCAATCATTTTTAATCAAAACTGGAAAACACGGGTGTTCTGTTCATTTGTAATGAATGGGCCTGGAGTGAGAAGACAATAAGCTCATTGTTGTGAATGAATAAATGTGTAATAAAGTTATCTAGAGCTTGAAGTCAAGTGCAGGGTTCTGGCCCTGCACTTCTGATTGGCTGTTAAATGGCGAGATCAGATTGGTCCGTTCAGGAGAGTCTGATTGGCCATTAACGAGCCATTCTCATTGGTCAATGGAGCTAGCGCTCCCAGGTTTTCATTGGTTGAATAGGTAATAAGTTGCCTATATAAGGAAGGCTATAGCAGACATCCTTTTTAGAGCTGTCACACCATGTAAATAAAGAGTTGAAGTTCACTGTTTCACCGGCTTGTCTCCATTCTTCGCACCCATGCTCCACACTTAACACTGGTGACGAGGATGGGATTTGGAGACATCAGAGCTGACTGAACAATGGAAAAGATAACCGAGCACGTGGCTGAAAACGCACAACGGCGGAACCATGTCCGGCGGCGTCATACCACCCGCTCCATTCGATCCAGCGCAAGAAGACTGGGAGTCCTACATGAATCATTTCCAAATGTTCTTGGAAAGCAATAATTTGAAGGATGCCACAACCAGGAAGAAACGGGCGGTATTCCTAACGCATTGTGGGCCAACCGTATTCAAGATGGCCAAGGCACTAGCAAAACCGGCTGAAGTGAAGGCTATGGACTGGGACGTCCTCGAACCCCTACTGAGGGCCCACTATGCACTGACCGTACCAACGCTCGTAAGGCAGCACAAGTTCTACCAAAGAAACCAGTGGAAAGGAGAGAGCGTTGCCAATTTCGTTGCGTACCTCCAAAACTTGGGAGGCCGCTGCGGGTTCGCCAATCTGGAAGAGGCTTTGAGAGACTGAATAGTTCTGGGATTAGATGCGCTAAACCTGCAGAGCAAGCTGATGGCAAAAGATGACATTAGCCTTGCCGATGCCATCGCTGATGTTACTGCAGCAGAAGCAACCAGGAAGTCAGCTGCCCAACTGCACCACAACCGTGCTCCGGTACACCAACCGACCTGCGACATTTCACCTAAGTCAGAAGGACAGCTTTTGACGGCCCACCACAAGGACCTCTCTTCGTCGTCAGACAGCAACGAAGAAGAGGTCCATCGACTGTGGTCCGATTGGGACCATTACCCGAAGTCCCAACACCCATGCGCTGGCTGTGGGGCCAACCATTCCCGGTCCGAATGCAAATTCCGCGACCCGCTCTGCCATGAGTGCGGGAAATGAGGCCATATTGGAGGGGTCTGTAGAAGCCTCCTAGAACCCAGCCAGACCTTGAAAGGGGCTAACTATCGCCAATCGACAGGAAACCGTCCTGTAAGGTAAGAACCAGTAAACCACTCCTACAGAAACCAAACCATAAATCGCCCAACGAAGCTAGAAGAGGCTCACCAAACTATCACTATCGGTCACACCTCTTCATTGGATGCCAAGAAAATCCGAATTACAGTGGCCATCAAAAATCAGCCCTGCCAAATGGAAGTCAACTTGGGATCGTCTCTCTTGATGGTTTCCTGGAAGACCCTCAAGCAACTCATCCCTACTATCCGGCACCAAGACCTCCGTTCCCAAAGACTCATATTTAAAGACTATCAGGGGAATAAGATTCCAGTCGTAGGATCCAGTCAAGTCCGGGTCTCATTCAAAAACCGCACAGCGTACTTACCCCTGACTGTGATCGACAAGGACCGGCCTAGCCTGTTAGGCCTCCAATGGTTCGTGCCACTTGGTATTGAAGTGGCAGGCATTAACCGAATTGGCGACAGTGATTGGGAGGAGGACCTCATCCATGAATTCAGGGACGTCTTCGCAGAAAAGCTAGGCGAGTACAAGGGGACCCCAATCTCATTTAACCTTAATCCAAAAATAGCTCCCATCTGCCTTAAGCCTCGTCAAGTTCCATTCGCCCTAAAACCGAAAATCGCCGAACAGCTTGATAAGTTAATAGCCCAGGGAGTGTTAGAGCCAATCGATCACTCTCCCTGGGAGACCACAATTGTGACACCCATTAAGCCGGATGGTTCAATTAGAATTTGTGGGGACTACCGAGCCACCCTGAACCACGCCCTGCAGCAAAATGCATATCCGGTGCCGGTGGTGTAACACCTCCTCCATTCCCTGGGGGGTGGAAAAGTCTTCGCTAAACTAGACTTAGCTCAAGCATATCAACAACTGCCGCTTGATGAAAAAACGTCACAGGCACAGATGATCGTGACGTACCGAGGTGCCTTTAAATGTACACGGCTCCAATTCGGAGTGAGTGTAGCCCCGGGGATCTTTCAGAGCCTGATGGAAAGACTATTACAAGGGATTAAAGGTGTTGTCCCCTACTTTGACGATGTGTTAATTGCTGCCCCTACTTCAAAAATTTTATGGGATCGTTTAAGATTGGTCCTCCAGAAATTCAAAGACGCAGGCCTTAGAGTGAAGAAAAATAAGTATAAGCTGTGTACAGATTGTGTCGAATTTTTAGGGTATCTAATTGACAGTCAGGGCATTCACCCTACCGATAGCAAATTGAGAGCAATAAAAAAACGCTCCCAGACCCCGGAATAAGGCCGACCTCCAGGCGTTTCAAGGCCTTTTCAATTTTTATAACGTATTCCTGCCGCACAAGGCGAACCTTTACATCGCTTACTGGACAAAAAAGCACTTTGGGTATGGGGTCATAGAGAAGAGCAGGCGTTTCGTAATGTGAAAAAACTACTGACTTCTGACGCTGTACTAATGCAGTACAATGAGACCTTGCCGTTAACTATCACATGTGATGCATCGCCTTTCGGAGTGGGCGCCATTTTGAGCCATGTATTGCCTAATGATAGTGAAGCCCTTGTTGCCTATTTTTCAAAGACACTTTCAAAAATTGAGTGAAATTATAGCCAGATTGATAAAGAAGCCCTTGCAATTGTGTCTGCCGTCAAAAGATTTCATGAGTATGTGTACAGCCAGGCTTTTACTATAGTGACTGACCACAAACCTTTGCTGGGAATAATAGCAGGGGATAAGCCAACCCCCTATATATTATCTCCCAGAATGACTCGCTGGTCAGAATTCTTGGCTGCTTATAATTATCGGCTGCAATACCACCCCAGGAAACCATTCCCCACGCAGACGCATTGAGCCGAGCACCGCTTCCAGAGACTATTGACGACCCCACGCCAACAGTGACAGCGTTGCAGATCGAGGCACTTCGTACACTGCCATTAACCGCCTGTGATATCGCGAGAGAAACAAAACGTGACCCCGCCTTAACACGAGTCCTCACTTGGGCGGAATGCGGATGGCCATTGGACCAAGTATCAGACGACTTCGCACCATTCAAAAGTTGACAAACAGAGCTGTTTTCTCAAAAGGGCTGCATCATCTGGGGCGATAGAGTCATTATCCCAGAATGACTCCAACAAGCAGTTCTGAGAACCTTGCACAATGGCCACCCCGGCATCGTGCGCATGAAAGCCCTCGCACGAAGCTACGCGTGGTGGCCAGGCATCGACAAGCAAATCGAGACTTGGGTCAAAGCTTGTCAAAGATGCCAGGAAGTAAGCAATGCCCCACCAAAGGCAATCCCAACCGAATGGGAAACACCGCAGGGACCCTGGTCCCATATCCATCTGGATTTTGCTGGGCCGACCAAAGGCCACACCTTCTTGTTAACCGTGGACGCCTACTCGAACTGGCTCGAAATCCACCGAATGAGGAACACAACAACCGAAGCGGTCATTAAGAAACTAGAAAGACTGTTTGCAACCCACGGATTACCAGACATTCTGGTATCCGACAATGGGCCCCAATTTACTGCACTGTCCTTTGAACAGTACCTGGCGGACCGTGGTATTCGACATGCGCAGGCGAATCCTGCAGCCTATGGAAGGGCCAAGCGTATGGTACAATTCATCAAGAAAACGCTACAGAAGGTAGACTATGACAACATCGAAGAAAAGATAAACCGAATCCTCTTTTTACAGCATATTACTCCGCAAAGCGTCACCAACAAAACTCCCGCCGAGCAGCTAATGGGACAAAAGCTCCACTGCCACCTCAACCGGTAACACCCAGCGTACGAACCGGAGAAACCACTCAGATCCAGTGGCCGATGCCGTACCTTCCAGGTAGACAACTTGGTGTTCGCTAAAAATTTATTGGGCGATCCGTTGTGGGTAGAAGCGACTGTGGTCCATGTAACCGGCCTGAGATCATACCTTGTACAATGCCGTGATGATAGACTATGGAAGCGCCATATCGATCAACTATGATCAAGGCTGCAGTCAGGGATCTCTGAGTTCCCTAATAACCAAACTGAGGGTGGGGGGAGATACAGAGGAAGATGAACTTCAATTAGCAGAAAACCTTTTTGAAGGGAACGATAGCGGAACGGAAACACGAGAACAGGAATCAGGGATGGGAGTGAGTTCACTTCAGGGTGATACCAAAGATATAGGTGACAACGAAAACGCGAACTCAGAATCAGAGGCAACCCTTTCGCCAAAAAACGCCCTTCCTCAACAAGAGTGCAGCCAATACCAGGTGCACAATGAAAATCAAAAAGACTAACAAAACGATCGTCCTCCCTCAAGGACTACTCCCTCAAGGACTACAATTTTACAGTATCCTTCCCCTGCCATGCCCACCAAGCCACGCCCATAGAACCGGTAGTAAACTTTTGAATCTGATCACTGATCCAGAGTGTACCATCTTTGCTGGGTCTGGCAGGGCAAACTGAAACAGCTGGGAACAGACAGTTCTACAAATACAATAGCCCTATCATGTAGGGTTTTATCAGGGATAATCAGCACTTTGAATTGCTTGCTGCAGTTCAATCAACAATGGTGGTTGAGCTGCAGTGCACTGGATGCATAACTGCTTGCACCACTGCATTCTGAACAAATAGCACTTATCAAAGGCAGACCCATGTACACTTCAATATGCACTATAGTAAAACAGTAGTACAGCAGGTGAGTAGGGGGAGAATTACTGTGAATAGGGCCTTCTGATGCAGAAGAAGTGTGCACTTGGTACACAGAATACATACTTGAGAAAGAAATAGCAAGTACAATTAATATTTAATATGGATTGATTCTTGTTTTCATTAAATGACATTTGGGGAAATGCTATCAAAATTCACAGTGGAAGAAATTCTCTTCCGAGGATACATTTTGTCTACTTATGATTATAAATGTGTGCATTTGTATGTGTTTATATACAGTCTTTTTACGCCCCTTGACATTTGCAGAACATTTATAGATATTCTTCGGCAGGTAAATAATGACTCTAAAGCTTTTATATGTAGTAGGGTAGTAGTCTATGCCTCTTGCAAGAATGACAGGGAAAGTTACAAAAGGAGATAAAAGAAGCTTTGAATGTCTATGCCAAAAACTACACTTTGAAGTTATTATGGTTTTAAAACTATCATATTGAAACTTGAGCACCTATATGATTTGAAAAGAATATTAAATTGTATAAAGCAGTTGTTTTGGGAGGATAAACCTGATAAATTATTGTAATACTTTGAAGTAATTTAAACATAGTGATAAAACTATTACAATAAGAAGTTATTTGGGGGTATAAATGGATATTCATTTGGGAGGGAAGGCAAATGACAAAACATGCATTAAGAGGCAGCCTTCCCTACCCATCCTGTTCCTTCCCTAGCCATCTTTTAACTATAGATTTATTGGGATTTCTATTTTTATTCTTTTAAAGATAGTTATTTGTTAGATTTTCATGCTGGAAGCCACCCAGAATCGTTTGTGACAAGATGGCCAGTTAAATTATATTGGTAATGTCATGATGAAAATTCTCCTCTTTATGTACTTATGTGCAATGTTGTGACACAAGTATGAAAGTCACCATACATCATCACAGCTAGTAGTCTGTAGAGGTTGTTAGTCATCCAGGTCATGGTTGCCTCAAGGTGCTTTTTTAGGAGGCAAGTGGACTTTCTTGTTTTTTCTTTGAAGATGTTTTGATTCTCATACACTTTTATCTGTACATTTGGGATGAACACCCTTTGAATGGTGTGGGAATAGGAATGGATTTCCAGAGAAAAAAAATTGCAGACTACAGGAACCAAGAGCACTACTCAGATGACCCTGAGGGCACAGCTAAACCTCCAAGTGCTTCAATGACCCTCTAAAAAGATGCAAATGACTGTAAAGAATATAAATCCTTCCATTCCCCACTATCCTGTCTGAGTTGAGACAGGTGAGAAATGAAGTGTCTTTAAAGAAAAACCAGAAAAGCTCAGTTGCCTCCTGAAAAAAAGCACCTTTGGGAATCACAGCTAGTGCTTGACAACTCAGAGGATATTTCACAGCAATTGCAATTAAATTTTGTTCTTCATTCATGGAGTTCTATGTGGACTAAATCTTCCATAGATATTGGATGTCTATTCAAGAAATTGAGTCATACATTTAACATTACCAGAATGTTTGAAATTAGTTAAAGTTTGACATACAGAAAGGCTTTGGGACCACATGGGATACTGTACAATAAGAAATGTTAAAGATAGATAGATGATAAGTAGATAGAATGATAGAATGTTGATAGATAGATAGATAGATAGATAGATAGATAGATAGATAGATAGATAGATAGATAGATAGATAGATGATAAAGACAGCTTGGCTTGAAATATAAGGGACCTTAGAAATATAAGGGACCTTTTGGGGGAAAAAAAACATACTTTGAAGGTCATATTATACAAATATTTTTAAAATAAGATAGAATAAATCATCATCATTATCCTTCTGCTCAGATAATTACCAACAGGATAATCTTCCCCACAATCAAGATGACATGTGAAATATATCAATGATGCCTACACTCTCCTTTAATATTTAATTTTATGTTGGAAACTTTTGTCTGTTTAATAAGACAATTTGGTAATATTCAAGCTGTTTGTAGATCAGAAAGTGAATATAAATTGCTGCTTATTTTTATATGCAGATTGTATTTTGGGTCTGTTTAATGATAATCACCAATCTTTACCTTAGTTTGTAGAAATGACATAGCAATATAATAAATACCCTTGATACGCAATAAAATGGAATAAATGGAATACCATGCCAATTGGTAATAAGGGTCCTCATGTAAGGAAGAAAAAAACCCCAAAGATTTGTTTATTGCTATGTTTACATTAAATACCGAGGGATAATTATTCTTAGCAAGATATGATGCTTAATAGATGCAAAGTTTTTTAATTGTATCACTCTGATAAAATAAGATATTACATGATGGATAAGAATATTGATATATTTGATGGACATGAACAAGACTTAAATAACCTTATTTAAAACTTGTGTCTTGATTTAATTTTTGCCAAATAATGATATTCTCTCTCTCTTTTAAGGAGTATGTGCTCCATTTACATTCCATGTTAAGCATTTGCAACCCATAATCAAGCCAAAAATTTAGAAAAATCATGTGTTGGAATGTGGTCTGGATTCCTGGAATGAAGAGTTGGATTCCAGAGGACCATGGAAAGTTCCAAAGCATGGAAAGTTTAATTGAAAAGAAGAGAGTTAAAAAGATTCTTCTCTCGTGATTCTCAGAGTATATCTATAGCAATACAAATAGTTTGGCAAGATTTCTGCCTATAAGTGAGGAACAATAAAGGAAACTATTCAAAAGTAACTCTGTGTGTCTTTCTTGGTTGCTGGGTGTCCTGATGCGTCAATACATTGCTTAACCAGGAAATAAGGAGAAACTTTCTGACAGTGAGAACAATCAACCAATGGAACAGCTTGCCCGTGGAAGTTGTGGGAGTGCCATCACTTGAAACTTTCAAGGAGAGATTGGACTCCCATCTGTCAGAAATGGTGTAGAGTCTCCTGCTTGGTCATGGGGTTGGACAAGATGACCTACAAGGTCCCTTCCAACTCTGATTATCTGTTATCTGTTACTTGATTCAACTAGTTCAGTATTATTCTTTCAGTATATGGTTGCACCTGTCCAGGTTTTTGGGCAGTTTCATCTGACATCTCCATCACCAATTCTTTCATTTTTTTCTAGAAATTCTCTCTCCTTCTGGATAGTTGAAAGCCCTGCTATTTAAAAGTAAAAAAAAAAAAAAATCATAGCTTCCAATTTATCCCACTAAATTGGAATCATTTTCTGTTTTAATTTACAAATAAAAAGTACTTTTTTCTCTTACACAAAATTCTAATTGAAATTTAAGAACAATTAAATTTATACTATCAATTTTCAGTCTTGTATTAAAATGCTGCTGCAAAACTTGACCACTTGTCTACTTCTTGACAAAGCACATCAAGACATCCCTTGGAACATTTCTTATTCTCACAAATCTGTGTAAATTAATGGTGGCTGAAAGGAAGAAGGGAATACATTAAAATTGGTTTATTTGATTATGGTTAACTGGGTTTCTATCTCTGATGATGCTTAATCTTGACTGGACACTGGGTTGGGGATGGAAAATGTTTCACTGAGTGTAATGGATTAGTTTGCAATTTATACAATTTTGATATATAAACAAGGGGTAACTATTTCTGGTAATGTTTAATAGTTTTTTTAATTATTTGCAATGTTTAATTGCAAATTGGAATTAGGGTTTAATTATTAAATAGAGGAATGATTGGGGTTTAAATTAAATGAAAAGGGAAATTATGGACTTATGCTATTAGCTATTTCTATTAATTTTTACAGACTTTTCCAGATTAATAAGGAGAAATGAAGATTTAGAGATGAGATAATAGAAAAAGAGGTGAGATATATAATGGAGATATATTTAACTGAATTTTAAGAGGCAGTAATAAGCTGTCAATGTTGAATATACTTGCTAGGGATGAAAATGAAAGTTCCTTTTTTGTGCTATTTTCTTTTGAGGGATTTTTTTTCCATACCTTTTAATTGTTTTTCTCTCTCTATTGTATTTTTATATTAAGATCTTATTTTCATTTTATCTTTTTTAATATAATTTTTAATAAAAGTATTGAATAAAAGGACAGGAGACAGATTTGTTATTTTCTTTTTCAAAATAATATTTTCCCTCCTTTCTGATTTCAAAGCAAAGGAAAATGGTTCCACCAGATCCTATTACATATTGCCCCCGAAAACTGGTTTCAATACTTTTTGTAAGCTATTATGCTGACATGAGTTTTC
Source organism: Hydrophis major (assembly GCA_033807585.1). NCBI lineage: Eukaryota > Metazoa > Chordata > Lepidosauria > Squamata > Elapidae > Hydrophis > Hydrophis major. Next base: position 139,603,203 of record CM066329.1, on the reverse strand, counting down.
TGTATAGATTTGTTTGGAACATAATAAACAACTATTTAGTATTGTGCAAAATTAATTAAAACCAAACCATTCAATAATGATCCAACAATAAATCTTTAAAGTTCAGTGAATTACATACTCAAATTGTCATACAATAAAAATTACATTTGCTAAGAAGAGCCAGCCAATACAGGAGACAAAAACATGGTCAGGGCCACAGCAATTCCAACAAGGATATCTTTATTAAACTTTATAATTCTGGAAGGAGAGGAATTATATGTGCAGCTGTGAACAGCATTTGGTGTCAGCACAGAAGGCAATCCTTTTATCAGCACATGTGGATATGCTTGCATGTTTGTGGATCTTGTTTGTTTGTTAGGGCCTTTGAATCAGTGTTGACATGAACATTTAACAGAATTTTCTTTCTACCCTTCACACACAGAAAGAGAGAGAGACACACACACACAGGGAGGGAGGGAGGGAGGGAGGGAGAGGGAGAGAGACAGACAGACAGAGACAATGACAGAAACAGAGAGACAGAGAAAGAGTACTCTACCAATGAGAATCAAGGTGTGGGAAGAAATATCCATCTGGTTCAGTTCCAAGCCTGGAGAAAGACACTGGAAACATGGGAGTTGATTGGAAAGATGGTTTTAAAGAAGAACCACCAAGCACATGGTTCTGGTGCAGCTGACCACATGGAGTTGTGGGGTGGGGCAGTGTTATACATTCTCTTGGGCTTTGCACTTGAGCTTCCTGTTTCTGGGCAAGAACATGTATTATATTGGCTGTTGTAGGGGTTATGTAGGGGTCATAGTGGCCTTATAGGTTGTCTGACCTCCCAGGTTTGGTTGAAGTTTGCTGAGGGTGATGCAATGAAGAAAATATCCTTAAAAGATTGTGCAAAGTAGTAAGCTCTGTGTCTTTTGCTAAATGGTAGTGGGTTAATCCTATTATCTCCTGAAAGATAATGCCATCATCCTGGAGCTGAAGGTCTTTTGCTTTGAAGATACGCTGGCTCAGTCTTTCTTTTTTTTTTTAATAAACTTTATTGAATTTTTATTACATTAAAAACATAAAAATATATATCACTCAATAACAGCTATTTGTAGTGCTTATCATATAACAATCATTTGTGCAATATTTACAGTATTAATTTGTGCATAATTATATTCTTATTCTATTTATATTCTATATTTAATAATTACCTATCCTTAATCTGTCTCCCATCTATCCAGCTATACCATTGTTCCCATACCTTATAAAATATTGAAGCTTCCTTATCTTTTAAACTCAGCGTTAATTTATCCCTTTCAGCACAATTCATAACTTTTTGTATAACCAGTTCCTCTACGGGTGTATATGGCTGTTTCCAACATTGGGCAAAGGCGATCCTGGCAGCAGTCAATATGTATAATAATAAGTATTTTGTACTCTTTATGTATTTTTTTTTGAAGATCCCCAATAGGAAGAGTTCTGGTTCTAGGTCTAATTGTTCATTGGTGATTTCCTGTAGCCAATTTTTGATTTTGAGCCAATATTTTTGAGCCTCTGTGGCCTAGTCTTAATGGGCACAAAATATCTGCTGGGGGAAGGGAGCTGGGGCTCTGAGTTTCTGTCTCCCTTAAAAAAATTTATTTCTCCTTTAGGGAAACTATTTTATCCTGCCTTTTCAATATTCAAAATATTTCATTCTTCCAGGAAGGAGGGGGTGGCTTCCCACAAAGGTGAAACAATCTTAAGTTTCTTCCTCATTCCCTCCTCACTTTCAAGATAGAGCTGGAGTTTACCTCATGGCTGTTAAATAACTTCTTCAAGGGCATTTCTGCATTCCTCTACAGAAACAGAACTTCTGTTCCTGCATTTATACTTATGAAAGAACACAGGGCACTACCCTGAGGAGATTACAAGTTCCCCATTCCTATATTAAATACATGAGCCTCCCAAATAGTAACATTAACATTTTATGGAGTAAAATGGCAAAACCTAGAAAACTTGTAATAAAAAAATAAAACAAAAGCAGGGCTGTCTCAGGTAGCATTTAGAATTAAAACTACTGGAAAATTTCAACATGTAAGGGGAAATGGGGAAAAAAACATTCCAGATGAAAGCAATAAGAAAAGCAAACTATTTCTATATTCTTGCCAAGAAAATTATGAGAAGGTATTAATGAAATCATATAGAGTACAGGCAAAGTTTAATTACCTTTTTAAATTTTTAGAGAAACTTCTGTCTTCTAATGATGTCCCAAGCACATCTTCTGCATTTTTAAAACAGTTCTGATTCAGTCTGATGGAAAAGTAATGGCCTTTGTTTGCTTGTATTTCCAGAGGAGAACAACATTTCAATCAAATTCACATGGATGTTATCCAGGGTTCATGTACTGACTAGTTACATGGTTGACAAGGATGATATGTACATACCTTATCTTTCACTGTCATTTCCCAGCCCTCATTAAATCCTATATATCCTCTGTGAGGGTTTTTCAGATGGAAAAGCAGTGGGAGAAAGAGTGATGGAGAAATATATATATTGTATATTGTATTTTGTAAAGAGCAGAAAACAGTTAGAAAGTCAGGCAACAGAAACAGGATTAATTTCTTCTACTTAAATGGAACCTCTTCTGAATTCAGCCCTCTCTAATTTCCATTTGAAAACAGTCCATCTAAACAAACTTTCCTTATCTACATCTTTTGCATTAAAGAATAGAAAAATCACCAGAGGGATTAAGCTAATTTCCATTTTATTCATATATTTCAAAACAAGGACATGTATCAAAAATCCATCAACAGGAAAATGTTTTTTTAAAGACTCATGAATTATGTTAATTTGGATAGGCCATAAGTGAACAACTCTAAAAGTTCCCACAGCACCAACTAGCTATTCACTTTTTTTTTGTTTATAAACATAAGTGGGAAAAGGATTAAGAAAAATCAAAAAGTCAGCTGAGAGCAAAGGTATTATTAAATGTTTTTATTTTAAAATTGCTTTCAAAAATAACTGTCACTCCCATGCCTTATTCAATATTGCTCTGGAACTATACACTGCTTATATTCACTGTTTCAAGCAAGTTAAATAAAATTACAGATTCCTTAGTGGTGATTAAGAAGTGTGGTTCCAAGTCTTGCAAAATTAAAAAAAATAAGAAAATCTCTAGCATAAAATTCCCAAAGATCTTCTGATGAGTAACTAACAACATACTATAGGAGTGAAAAAAGGACAGAAATGTCTGTGTTATTAAAGTTGTTCTATTTATATGTGTTGCATAAACAGATTTTTGTGACCAGAATCATTAGTAGAATGAAGATGTTAATTTGCACCTATTCTATTCTTTCCAGTACATGTTTCCATCTTACCTGGAGGAAGATTGTTACCTTCCAAGTTATTTTTCCCTATTTAAAAAAAAAAAAAAACCCTTCTAGAGTTTTCTTGCTTCCTTGTTTAATCATGAGCTGCATTTTGGCTCTTTGTTTTCATTTTTCTTCAAAAGTGAGAAAGGTTAATGAGAGACAAACAGAAACCTTTTCCAGCAGCCTTATTGTTAAGTTCTGCGCATGGGTGCAAGGAGCGGAGACGAGGCAGTGAACAGTGAATGAACTTCAACTCTTTATTAAGCATACTGAACAGAGAGCAATCACCTAGGGCAGCAGCAGCCCTTTTATAGGGTTGGCTGCTGTCCTATTAGCCAACGAGAAACATGGAAGTGTTAAACCCTTGAACCAATGAGAGTTGGCCCGCTAACAGCCAATCAGATGTCCCAGAAAGGACCAATCCGATGTCGCTTTTATCGGCCAATCAGAAGTGCAGGATTAGAACCCTGCTTTTTACTTAAGGTTGTTAAAACTTTATTAAATGCCTTTATTAGTTCATAACACTTGTGTTTTGATCTGTATGGGTAAGGATGTAACAATGCTGTTTATCAAATGGTTGGATTCTTGCCCACGTATGGATACTTTTAACAAACAATAAAAAAAACTGCTCTTGCAGAAACAGATGCTCTTTATTAGTTGCAGACAGCAGCATCAGTTGGTCTCAGAAAATGTGCCACCATTTTTCTTGTTCAAAATCTAAAAAAGAAAGAAATAGTTAATGTTATTTTTTGAAAAAGAAAAAAAAAAGATTGTAGAACTTTAATAAAAAAAGGTTATTATTGTTATTTACTGCCCCACTGACAGATATATACAAGTGATGGAACTGTACAAGTCTCCATCGTGGCACATAAATTGGAGATAGATAATCTTCTTCTCCCATGATATATCCAGGATGCGTGCATTTAGGTAAGTAAGATAATCAGAATTGACCTTATCTTAATCTGAGTCCATTCTGCTAATGCACTAGTTTATATGGAGATGAGCCAAATGTAATTCTGTAAGATTTTCTATTTTGCCCCAGACATCTTAAAAAATATTTCAAAATATACAAGACTTTAATTCTAGAATACCTTCTTTCCTGTATTGATTAAGTTCTGGAAAAGCAGGATTTCTGATCATAATAAGAAAGCCCTAAGGGATCTCTTCAAGCGTCGCGAGAAAGCAAGGTCAAAGAAGTAATAACAATGGCTAAGGCTAGGTGATTGAAGCCTTACCCTATTTGTAATGCTTTTTTTTTTTCATACCTCCATTTGGACACTTCTTAATACCACGGATAATTACATTCTGTACAAGCATATGTAAATTTTTCCCTTCAAGAATGATTGATCCCACATATGCACAAATATTTTATTTGCCTGATTCCTATTCTGTTGATTTACCCTGGGAATAAACACATGAGGTTGGTTTGGGAAGAAGCAAAAATAAGAGAATAAATAGTGATGTGACCCCCATTTATGGTGAGCGCACTCTTCACAGATCTCAATATTTACATGTTGGAAGGGAGGAGCAGGTAAGAAATTGTGTGAACTATAATCTAAAGTCTCTTTATATTAGATATGAGAAGGGAAACTGCAAACATAAGGACCTGCAATATTAAAGTTATGAAAGGTAGAAAACTCATATAGCAAAGCAGCAATAATATAGACTCACCTGTACAACATAATTCCTTTGGTTACAATAGTGGATTCTGCTCTTCCTACTTTAGAATATAAAAATGCCTTTGTCAGTTTAGCCCAAGGATAGACAGATTCAAAGTTGCTAAAGCTATTAAAATTAATTTCTACAGTTTAAGGTTGCTTTCAGTAAAATAAGGAAAAAAATGAATAAATTATTTGTCAATCCCATTCACAATGGCATTACTAGTTTAAATAGGAATCTATGAACACAACAACCCCATGCATGCTGTATCAGGTAGAGTAAACAACAGCCAATGCAATGAAGCATAGATTCACACACTATGGTAAATCTTTTTTTAAAAAATAATTATCTGTCATACAAGCCACAATTGTCCCAATAAAGCAAATGCTAATCCATAAATTATGGTTTTCAACCCATAACTGCAGGTTTAACAAAACATGTTAAGTCAATACTAAAGAAATGAAATTGTAGTTTAATAAAAGCTATGAACTCAGCTAGAGTGGTAAGCCGTGTAATTGGCTTTTCATCACTGACAAATCATCCCAAATCAGATGAAAACAAGCATTTCTTCAAAATAATGCAAATTAATTTCTGGAATTCACTGCCACAGATTATGATTCATTCTATTAACTTCTATCACAAACGCAATATGTAACTCATATGTCATTGTGTTTATATTAAAAATGGTCTTTCAACATCTTTCAGTGATTCATTGACTACTATGAGCTGTGGTGATGCAGTGGTTAGAATGAAGTATTGCAGACTAATTCTGCTGACTGCCAATTGCCAGCAGTTGGGCAGTTTGAGTCTCACTAGGTCAAGGTTGACTCAGCCTTCCATCATTCTGAGGTCAGTAAAATGAGGACCCAGATTGTTGGGGGCAATATGCTGACTCTGTAAACCACTTAGAGAAGGCTATAAAGCACTGTGAAGTGGTATATAAGTCTAAGTGCTATAATTAAGCTTGCAATTTAGTGTTACTCCCTTAATGTTTTTTTTCAGAAGGCTGAAACATATACAGCCAAAGATTACAAGAATTTATGCATCACCCAACCACTATGACCTATAGGTGCATAGCAGGATATGTGTAATATAATAAAATGGCTTTGGCAGTATAGCGGTTTTACAAAATTCAATAAAACACATTAAATCCAATTTTAAAAGTGAAAGGAAAAAGGGGATGCAAGGACTACACAGAAAATAGACCTTGTAAAAGATTAGAAAATAAAAAGGTCTTCCAGCACTTTGTCAAATATAGGAAAGGTGGGACAAAGAAAAATATTTGCAAACTCGAAATTCCAGTTTGCTGGACTTCTTAGAGGAAAGACCAATAAGGTCAGAAATCAAACAATGGATGATGACAAACTGCAGAATAATATCTCCAAAAGTTTCAGAAAGAAAGTCTATGCAGTAGATGATGTGTCGTCTTCATCATTATCATCATTTTAGCCATTGTCTATCCACTGCAAGATGAAGGCCTTTTCCATATGTTTCCCACCAATATCATCCTGAGCTTTCTTTTGCCAATTGGATCCACAATGCTTGTTGATCTATCTTGTTTTAGGTCTCTTTTCTGGATGCTTTGTATCAAGTGGAATCCATTCTATGGCTACTTTAGTTGACCTGCCATCAGTTCTTCTTGCTATTTGACGCAGCCCATTTCCATTTCAATTCTTTTACTCTCTTGATATTGTACACTGTCATTTATTCTCTAATCCATGTGCAAGTCTTTTTATCTTGTCTTGAAATACCGAGCATGTATCTTTCCATCATTTTTTGTATCGATAGTGAAGTTAGTGTCCATGTTTCACTGGCATATGTTAGAGCAGGTAGCACACACTAATTGAAAACATTTTTCGTCAGGCATAGGGGGAGGTTGTTCTTGAAAAATTGTACTTAGCTTGCCAAATGCCTGCCAACCACATTTAACATGCTGTTCAATTTTCTTTATTGTATCACCTTCCATTGAGATCCATTAGCCAAGGTATATGTAGTGGTCTACTATGTCTAGTTCTTCTTGAGATATAAAAAAAATTTCTTTCTTTGGTGAATTTATTAAACATAACCTGGCTCTTTTTCAGGTTTCTTTTTAAGCCAGATAATGTGTACTGATATCATACAATGTATAAAACTGCTGAACAAATCCTCTTCCTAACATTTTATAATTGGCCATATCCACCATGAAACAGACTGAATATGTCGGTAGACTTGAAGAGCATGTGTGTGTGTGTGTGTGTGTGTGTGTGTGTGTGTGTAAAACCAATCAAGAGACAAAGACTCATGCTCAGATTCATATAAGCTTTGGCACCAAATTAAACTTGTAATGTGAGAATTTACTGATCTTGTAATCATCCGTCCTGCTGGTACAATGCATTTGGTACACATTTTATATAGAGTGTATTTAGCTGAAATGTATACACAACCTGTCTACAGGTCTACAATTCCTCCCATGTCAACACTGCTGGAAAAACAATTTCCCTTCTGCTATGTGGAAAACATAGCTTTGTAGGCAAGGAAAGCTTTGAGAAAGCCCTGTAAATCATGTGATTGAAGGGAGAATGAGTCAATACTGTAATTTTAAACATTTGCTGAATTTTAAAAGCTGAGCACTTCAGGCATATGCAGTAATGAAATACTCATTCAAAGGCCTATATGTCTAAATCTGGTCCACTCTAGAACTTAAATACTTAAGTCACATTTCATACAAAATTATTTGTTTAACTCTGTAATGATAGATCGCTTTAGATAAAAATACTAAAGAATTTCCCCCCCTTAAAATATAGTAGTAAAGAGCCACTGTGGATATAAAATTACATGGTGCCAATACCTTTTATTATACATTGTCTGCTTTTGATTTGGTCTTTCTGCTCTATTTGCTAATTTTGTTCTTGACAGATGTTGGAATTTGCCACTTATTGTAGTATGCCCTTTTAAAGTAATAGGAACAAAATGTCAATAAAAACTTCTTGGCTAGGAATTCAATATAGCTGGTGATTACTATTAAATGGGCACTCCTTACACTTGTGGTGCACCTGACCCCTGTATAGTAAATTTAGTTTTGCTTCCAAATTTAAATAGGATCAGAAAAGCACAAAGCACTCTTGTGGTACTAAATGTCTGATTACGATGTCCCATCAAATTATTCTGATCTTGGTTGCAATTTCTTAAAAGGGAAAACAGAAATCTATGGCAGAAAGCAGGCTAGACAGGTAGTCCTGACTTAATGACCACAGGAGCCCAAAATATATGTTGCTAAATGAGAAATTTGTTAAGTGAATTTAGCCCCATTTTACAAGTTTTCTTTTCACAGTTGTTAAGTGAATTGCTGTAGTTGAGTTAGTAGCCTGGTTGTTAAATGAATCTGGCATCGCTTGTTAGAAGGTTGCAAAAGGGGATCGTGTAGAAAAGAATAACAGAGTTGAAAGGGACCTTGGAAGTCTTCTAGCCCAACCTTCTGCTTAGGCAGGAAACCCTATACCACATGACCCTGGGACACGGCAACCGTCATAAATATGAAATAGTTGTCAAACATCCAAATGTAAAGCATGTGAACATGAGGATGCAACAGTGGTCATAAGTGTGAAAAATGGTCTTGTTCAGTGGTGAGATTAAAAAAAAATTACTACCGGTTCTGTGGGTGTGGCTTGGTGGGTGTGTCCGGGGAAGGTTACTGCAAAATCCCCATTCCCTCCCCATCCCACTAATCTACTTTCCAGCTCCATTCTCTTGTGCAAGGCAACAAAAGAAGACCCAGCCAATCAGCTGGGACTTGGGAGGCAGAGAATAGATGGGGGCGGGGCCAATCAGAGGTGGTATTTTCCAGTTCTCTGAACTATTCAAAATTTCTGCTACCGGTTCTCCAGAAGTGGTCAGAATCTGCTGAATACCACCTCTGGTCTTGTTGCTTTTTTTAATGCCATTGTAACCTCAACGCGGTTACTAAACAAACTGAGGACTATCTGTATGCCTAAAATTATTTTTTCAGCTTTTGCCAACAGTAAATTTCTAGCACACTGCAGGTTGCCTTGTCACTTTGGAGGCTTCTGAAAAGTCCTCCAAGGTTTTGCTGCTTAGGTCTGGCTGGGGTAGAACTCTTGATCCTCATTCATAGATCACATCCCTTCTTCTTGTGGGATCCAGGCATGAGAGGCAGACACTGTGAAAGGCTGGACCCCAAATCAAGCCTGTTAGAGAAACTGTCTGAGATAGTTGGCTATAGAAATTGGATAAATAAATAATCTCAGAAGGTTACAGCAAGCATAACAGCCAACAAATGTCATTTACTACCCAACTCCTTAGAAGTGGCTGCATTAACTGGCTAATGCCAACTGAAAAAATAATTCAACTGGCGGGCTATAATGATGTGAGCTTTCATATATGTTTTCTGGCTTAGACAATAAAGATTGTCATAGGCAAGCAGGGTGGGGGAATGGGAATGTTTGGTGAGCTTGTTCCTTTCCCCATTAGTGATATTTACTGTCTTCATAGTCATAGAGTGACTGTGAAGCCTGTCCTTATTACTATAATTTTGGTTCAGCAATGGATGTCTTCAGAAGTTGCTAGTGGGAAAATACACCTTAAAAAGCTGTTCCATGCTTTAAATGTCTTGTTTTTCAATCACTGCTGTAAGAATTATTATCCTAGTAAACAGCAGTGAATTGAAGCCTGAAACAGCCTTGCTATGTTTCAGTAACATCAGTAGCAGTTACTAACATTGCTATATTAGGGTCTGAGACACAGGATAAAACGTATGTATCAATATTAACTAAATGCACTATATGCACTCCATTATGCCATAGTGAGAGTTTTATAACAGCAGAGTCACTTCTGCCATTTAAGACTACAGTCTCCATTTATATCATAAAACATACACGCTTGCTTAAGGCTACAGCATCATTTTAAGTTAAAACCTTTCATGTATTGCTACAAAGTGCCAGAGAAATGGGCTTTGAAAATAACAGAGAAGACAAAGAACAGATATTTTACCAACTTGCGTATCTGCTAACTGATTTTCCAACCAGTTTCTGCCCTCGGTAGTTTCCAGTAACTTCTTTCCGATAACTTCTTTGAGGCTGTGTTACTTTGAACTTGTGCTGAAGGGCTTTATGTTTTCTTTTATTCCCTAATTTGATGCCCTTCAGATATTTGGGGATGATTATTCATAGCCAGAAATGGTATCTAAATACCCAAATGGATGCAATTCCATTTGCTAATCAGTAATACAAGTGAAAATTAAGAACAAAACAAACCCTACATTGGAATTAATAATAATGTCAAGAGGTGCAGAAGCTGAGAAAAAAGGAGCTGTATAGATTAAAGAGCAACTCACTTTTGATGACTCTAGTCCTTCAGACCTTCAGATGTAATACTGCTCTGACTTTTAAGTGCCACAAGGCCCTTCTCTTTCTTTTTCTATCAACAGTAATTTTCTTCTAATACCAGGGAAAAAAAGCTAATTCAATAATTCATGTTATCCTTGGAGGACAGAGAAGACTTTTAATGTCTCTTAGAAAAGATCTTACAAAACTGTCTTCCAAGAAGAAAGTTCCCCTGTCATTAATTTCTTTTCCTGGTAAAAGTACCAGTGCAACATTTAAAGCAAATTCACTTCCTGGAAATCCTTGGGATTTCATTGTTCAGCTATGTGATATATTGTAATATATCATCTGTTGTGAGACTTTAAAAACAAAGTTCAGGCTTTCTGTACTGAAAGTTGTGGATTAGCTTTAATTTTGGATACTACCTTAGGGTTAAAGGGCAACAAATACAGCAGCACCTCAATACTCATTGTTAATTGGTTCCAGGAGGCACAATGAGTACAAAAAATGATGAATACCAAATAAACTCATTTCCCAGGAATAATGCAGCGAATTACAAGGCAGCCAGCACCAACAAATTCAAATACCAAACAAACTTGAGTACTGGGACAAAATGTTTGCATCAAAATGCTCTGAGTGCCAACTTCCGGTTTGCGTGGCTTCGGGGCAGCAGGAATTCGCGACAGCTCGCGATTCCTGCTGTGCTAGCCGTCGAGGTACCCCCGATCCAGACGGGTCAGGGGGATATGGCTGCCCTGTAGGGACAGCTGAAGAGAGAGGGGAGTTGGATAGGGAGGTGGGGGTGTCGCAGACCCCCCCCTTCTCCGGGAAAACCCCTTTTTCCCAAGGCGGTGGAGCGGCGGTCAGCAATGGCCGCCATGAAGAAGCCAGCAACCGGGTAAGAACTGTGCTGGAGGAAGTGTGAAGAGTGAAAGTTCTGTCTGAGCCGGGTCAAGTAACACCTTTTAAATTGCCTGGAATTGAGCTGCTTGAATTGCTGGAGGATACATTGTATCCCTAAGAAGAGCGAAAAGCGGCGGAGAAGCTGTTAAAGGGAACTCTTTTTTTTTTTTACTCTCCCACCCCACGGAAAAAGCAGAAATATTTGGATATATTAGACATTTAAAGTGGATTGCTTTGAAAGCTGAAGCTAAGAGACAAAGGGATTTTTGGACATTGAAAAATTTAAGAAATTGGAAAATCTCTGCTGGAGGTATGGATTTTTGATTATTTAAAATTGTCATTGCAAGTGGGAAGGGAGAAAAAAAATTGGAGCAGAAGCTGAAAAAGGAGGAGATTGTCTAGAACGTCTTTGTGGATCCCAAAAGAAGATATATGGTAATTGGACCTATTTGATTAAAAATTAATCCAGAAAGAGAAAGAGAAGAAGGAAGAAAAGTATTAACTTTGGAATTTTTTTTTTTTTAATTGCTTTTGATTATCTTTGATTAAAAATACTTGTGGTTGTTTTGGAAAAAGTTTCCCTTTTTATAATGGCATTGTTTGTGGATGAACTAGAGATTGAATATCAAAAATATAAAAAAGAAGATACTTTGGGCGCTTTGTTTCAATTCTTAGAAATGGCGTTATGTTCTGTTGAAAAGTTGATTATGCAGCAGAAGGACTGGGACAAGGAAGAAGAGGAAGAAGAAGCCATCTTTGATGAACAATGGGTCCCTTCCGGAGAGGAGGAGAAAAAGGATAAGAAAAAGGGGATTTTAAGAATTATAAAAACAACCAAAAGAGAGAAAAATGAGCGAAAAGGTGGAGGCAAGGTTAGAAAGCAAAGGAAAAGGAGTAAGAAAAGCGATGGGAAAAAGCAAAGGGGTAGAAAGGGCAAGGAGAAGAATAAGCAAGAGAGAAAGGGGGGGAGGAGAAGCCTTAATGGGGGGAAGCAAGACCTAAAGAAAAAAAGTTTATTTAGAGACAATGGGTGAATTTAATTTAGATTAAAAGAGGGATTCTGGAGGGTATATAAGATTGTGTTTTTATATGTGTATTTAGAATATAAAATTTATTATGTAATTTTAGAATCTTTTAAACAGAATCCCAAGAAAGATTGTAATATGTAGTATTTCTAAGTTAGGGTAATGAGTTATAGATGTTACTCCAATTGGTGTACAGGAGAAGTATAGTAAAAGAAAAAAAAGATGAATGGATAATTGGAAATAAAACAGACAAAGAATGTTGTTGAAAATGGTAATAAGATATGGAAGGATATATATGCTTTTTTTTTTTTTTGGATTTTGTATATTGATAAAAGGCAATAAAATTTTAATTAATAAATAATTTGGATGGAAAAGAGAAGTAGGGACAAGATATGAAGTTAATATTATATGAAATATTGATATTATAATCTGGAAATGTTATGCCTTATTGGTCTTTTATTATTATTTTTTCTTAGAAAAGAATTTATAAGCTGTTATGCCTTGATTCTTTGTGCATTGTTCTTATAAAACTGATAAAAATGGTTTTTATATATATATATAAAAAAGAAAATGATAATAAGATATGGAAGGAGATATGGGTTGAATATGATGTTTGAATTTGTGTCTGTGTAAAGAGTTTTAACCCGGGAACAGACAACCTTCAGAAAAGATCTTTTAGTTTTGTTTATGTTTTGTGTTTGTATGTTTGTGTATTGTGTTTATGGTAAAACTAACAAAATTTGTTTTTTATAAAAAAAAAAGGAAAAAAGAATCAATAAAACCTTGGAGGAATGTTAGACGAGAATAATTTAAACAAGCCAGAAAGAAAAGAATATGATGACTATAAAATGGATAAATATGGAAGAGAAATGAAATTGAATAGGAGTAAAGAGAAATAATGAGAAATTTGCTGGAAGATATTTGTGTGTCCATATGGAGATGGGATAAATTGGAATTATGCTGTATAAAAATAATGTTTTGTTTGACTTGTAAGGATTTACAATGTTAAGAGGTTTTATGTGTTTATGTATTTAATGGTTAATGATGTGTTGTTTTATCTTTAAAATTAATAAAAATTTGTTTCAAAAAAAAAAAAATGCTCTGAGTGCCAAATTTTAAAGCAGCTGAGCACCACTGTAGAACAAAATCCATTAGCCTTGTGTAAGATTTAATAATGACAAGAGACAAGTGACTGCAATAAGAGTTTTATTTTAGAATAAAAATATTCAACAGATATTTATTTAGGCAGAGCAGTAGGAGGAAAACAATTGAGGAAGAAAGTAGCAGATAGATATAGTTTTTGGTGCATTGAAGGGAGGGGGGAGAGAGAGGAGAGTGGGAGAGAGAGGAAGAGAGAGAGAGCACAAAATATAGTAATTTATAAGTGAAAATAATATTTACAATAATTCTAGTGGCCAAGTGTTTATGTATATAGTGAGCAAGCATTAATATAACCATATACACTAACAGAATTATATTCTATTCTATTCTTAGCATCAACATTATTTTGGTTTCTGTTTTAGTATCTTTTATTTTTTAAATCATTAAGACTTTTTTAAAATCAGGAGGGACCCCTTGGTCTGTCAGCAGAAGGACTTTAAATTCAACAAAATGCCCTAACATCAGAATATTCTTCTCAAAGCCACAGTATGGCTTACAACATTTAAATTTGATGAAAACATTAAAATTAGATAAAATTCTAATTTCAGACACATTATAAACATTGAAGCCTCACACTGGCAACAAACTTGGATTCAGTTAAAGTTTTTCATCTTCAAATACAAGCATGATTCTTTGTCATGGTCTGTGTGTTTTCAAAATCCAAAATTTCAATAGATGATAAATACACACGCGCGCACACACACACACACACACACATAAAGTGGAAGGGAAGAAGAGAGGGAGGGAGAGAGAGAGAGAGAATTTTATAAGACACAAAGAAATTGGATTTAGAAAATGTTCATTATACAAGATGGGAAAATGCTCTGAGTACCAAAGTTTAAAGCAGCTGAGCACCACTGTAGAACAAAATCCATTAGCCTTGTGTAAGATTTAATAATGACAAGAGACAAGTGACTGAAATGAGAGTTTTATGATAGCCATTACAAGATATTTGACTCACATTCTCTAAGAAAAAAAATCAAGCACTACAGACATTTAGAATTCTGCATTCATACTTAAGTCAAAGACAAAACAACCAACATATGTATCTTTTTCTTTCTCAAACATACATATATGGCTGTTGTAACTGACAGTTTTATTGTTTTGCTGAGAGTTGTGCTAACTTTCATGAGCTTTTTTCTGTTGCTTTGTAGAAAAGACTTGTGTCTTCAACACCCTTCAGCATTCATTGTTATATTAAATAACCATATAATCCTGAGAAAACAAATAATTTTCTACATAAAAGTTTTTATATCAAAAAAGCTCAGTGTTTTAGGTCCAGTTCAAAGTTCCCTGTATTATTAGAACTTATCTAGCTGGTATTTTCCAGCTGGAAGGCACAACCAGAAATGTATTGGAGAGACAATACATGACCCCGAAGGGCTTTGGAGTTTAATAAAGGCTATTGTGTTCTAGATATCATTGGCAACTAATTACAAATTCAGCAAATGCCAGCTTTTCTAGGGAAGAAACAGAGGGATATACATTTATAAACTGCAATGTTCAGCATGAATGAAAAAGCAGTTTACCTGCTGTGAATTTTGCAATTAGAAGAGTATGTTTCACGGTTATTGAAACAACAGGAATAATGGTAGGCATGGGGCAAAAAAAACAACAACAACCCACAAGGCAAGGCTACTTACTAGGAGAAGGAACAGATTTAAGCAAAGGCAGAATAAAAGAGGGAGAGAAATCTCTTCTATCTCAGTTATTCCATTTAATCACTTCTGACTTGGTGAAATTGCCATCTTGTTAATAGAATGAATGATCGCAATACTTTTTGTACTGATTGCAAATAAGAGCATAATTTCTCAATATCTCCCCAGTTCTTCGGTGCCAAGTAGCTGAGCTGGGAAGGAAGAAGTGACATCTGGCAGGACTCTTCTTCCATTTATTGTCAGCACAATAGTTTTGGTTTGTTTGTTTGTTTGATATGTTTAGGATTTCATGTAAAAGGTAAACTTAAGAACTTATATATGAAAAAAGAATCCTGTAATTCATCACTCCCTTCCTAGAGCCAAAATAGAATAACTGGCCAATAACCATCTAGTGAACATCAGGACTAGAAGTCAGTGTTTCCTGCTGTCTTGTCTGGTGCCTTAACAATAGCACCAAACTGTCTCCCCATTTTCCTGAATACTTTCTCATAACAGAAAAGGAAAAGTATTGTGAACATGAATTTGGGATACTTCCATACCATTCTTGTTCTAGTCCCTAATCCCTCTAAAGTAACATGAATTTGTTCTGAAGCTGATTTTGTTGCTTCTGGTAGAAGTAAGAATACAGAAAGTGTTTTTTCTAGCTGTCCTACGTGAGCTTCTGTAGGAGGTCTGACTTTTATATCAGATTTTCACTTGATTGCCCTTTATTCAAACAAGTTGCTTCTCATGAGGTTTCTTGTTTATATTGACCTTTAACACTTTTCCTCACACCTCTATAGTGTCTTTTTTTTTCTAATCTGTTTTCCTCTTTCATTGATCCTTCCTTACTGAAGCTTGTGGACTATAATAAAATAGTAATAAAGTCTGTCCACAAAGCACAGCATTTGCATCCATGAAATTAATTACCTATTCTTAGGCTTTTTATTTTTACAGATGCATCCTCAGAGTCTATTTGTTAAATTAATTGCTGTCTGGGCTGGCAAAACTTTTCATAATATGATTTTTTTCCAGGTGGGCAGATTTGCTAGAAAGCATTTGGTATGTTGGAAGTTACCATTCCCCCCTCTTCTAGGGAAACAGCCCCCACCCTTTGTAAGTAGGGCTATTAAAATAGCCAGCTTACTTTTCACAACAAAGGAAGGAAAAAATTACAGGCATGAGATACAGAGAAAAAAAACCTACAAACTAGCTAAGATCCTTTCCCATAAAAATCAAATAGATGGCAAGTTATAAAAACTTGTGAAAAGCAAACTAAAAGTCATGGCAGGAAGGAAACACGATAGCAAACAAGCAACTACAAAGGATCAGGACCATAAAACCAAGTTCCCAGGAAAAGAATTCAACACACACACAAAAATCAAAGTCTTCAAAGATTCACACCTACAAATCAAAAAACCTGAAGTGTATAAAAGAGAGGTTTTCCTACTTACTTATTAGATTATTATTAGGAACTTATTAGGAACGCTGTGAGATTTCTTACCTGCCTACCTATTAATAAACTGATTCTGACTTTCAACACAGCTGACCAAATCATTTTGCATTTCTCCCAGCAGGGAAATTTAAATCCACAAAAGGAAAGAACTTTGCCTATTCCTTAAAGGGCAAGTCTTTTGTTTCCCTTTCCTCAGATATATCAAAGCAAGCAGAAGTCATATGAAGAAATTCTCAGTATGTCCACGTAAGAAAGAAAAGGTTAGAAAATATATTCTCTCTTATATAATAGCAAGATTTTAAAACAATGATAGCAATTACCCATAACAATTAATATTCATAGGAATCTCTGAGAGAGATTGTGTATCTTTATATTTATATGACCATATCTGATATAACATATAGTATGTTGTTTACATCCCTTCTATGAAAAAAATTGCAAATTTCAATGAGTTCTTATCTGGAAATGAACCAAATGAAATTCTCACCCAGTGGCATTGGGCAAATTTAATTATACATAAACATTCCAAGCATGAAGAAGGCCATGTTACATTAATTACTATGTGGCATTAAGACAGCAATATGATGAAAAAAGGGATAAATACAGCTAATATACTATCTCTCTAAAGCAGGAGAGCTGTGCCTGCTGGTCCTCCTTGTAAGATGAAGTTATAGAATAACAGGGATCTTAGAGGTCATCTAGTCCAATTCCCTGCTCAAGCAAGAGTGTCTATACCATTTCCAACAACTGGCTGTCCAGTCTCTTCTTGAAAACTTTCAGTGATGGAGCACCCACAACTTTTGAAGGTAAGGCATTCCACTGGTTTGTTGTTCTTACTATTAGGAAATTTCTTCTTAGTTCTAGGTTGTTTCTCTCCTTGACTGGTTTCCATCCATTGATTATTGTCTTGTAGGAATTGGGTATGCTTTGGTGAACAGTTTGTCCCCCTCATCTTTGTGACAGCCTACCAAATACTGGAGCAGTGCTATCATATCTCCCCTAGTCCTTCTTTTCACTAGACTAGACATACCCAATTCTTGCAACCATTCTTCATGGTTCCTTTATTAATGGAACTTTAGCAGACTGAATTCATTGCCTAAAGTTTGAGAAGGACAATGCTAAAATTAAAAGCAAATAAAAATCTGGAAATTTTGGCTCTGCCTCCTCCAGTTACACTAATAAGGGGCTCATTGAGTCCATTCATAATAATAAAAAAGAGTTTCCCTGTTACCACAAAGGTCACTAGTTCTGTGTCAAACAGAAGCTCAGTCAGTCAGATTTCTACAATAAGGCAAACCTGCTTCAGTGGGCTGTCTGATCAATGGTGTTTCCCCCCCACCCCCCCAATACTTCCTGGTTCTGGAGAAGTAACAGAGGAAGCTCTAGATCAGTGGTGGTATTCAGTCAGTTCACACCAGATCGGGTGAAATGGTAGCAAGGATTTGGCATGGGTCGTTGAACCGGTAGTAAGTTCTGGCTGGCCGCATCCCTGACCCAGTCATCCAGTCACCGCTGGCTCACTTGTCCCGCTCGCCCAATCCTCGCTCACCCCACCCACCTGATGCTCACCCCTTAAGGTTTTTCTTTTTTTTTTTTCCCTTCTGAAAATCAGCTGTTCATATGATCAGCTGTGCCGGGATTCCCCTTGCTGAGGCCCAGGAAGGCAAAAAATGGAGGGAGGAGCACAGCCCCCCTCCATTTTTTGCCTTCCTGAACCCCAGGGGAGCCTTCTGGGAGCAAAAACACCCCCCAGAGGCTCCTCTGAGGCCCAGAAGGTCCCAAAATGGAGCATGGAGGGGTGTTCTGTGTACCTCCCATGCTTTGTTTTTTTTTCTTCCTGAGCCCCAGAGGAGCCTTCTGGGAGCAAAAACGCCCCTCCAGAGATTCCTCTGAGGCCAGAAGGTCCCAAAATGGAGCATGGAGGGGTGCTCCGTGTACCTCCCAGGCTCTGTTTTTCTTTTCTTCCTGAGCCCCAGAGGAGCCTTCTGGGAGCAAAAACACCCCCCAGAGGCTCCTCTGAGGCCCAGAAGGCCCCCAAAAATGGGGTGGGGGTGGCTGAAAAAAAGAAAAAAAAGTCATGCTCACCCAGTCACATGGCCATGCCCACCTAGCCACGGCCACCAAGCTACACCCACAGAACCAGTAGTAAAAAAATTTGAATCCCACCACTGCTCTAGATGATACAGCTGTTAGTGCTGATCTGCACATACAGTTGTGTAAGTCAATTACTTAAAAGAGCCCTGGTGGTGCAGTGGTTAGAATGCAGTATTGCAGGCTAACTCTGCCCACAGCCTGGAGTTCAATCCTGATGGACTTGATATTGACTCAGCCTTCCATTTTTCTGAGGACAGTAAAACGAGGAATCAGATTGTTGAGGGCAAAATCTTGACAGTAAACTGCCTAGAGTGTGCTGTAAAGTGCTTTGAGGAAGTATATGATATAAGTCAATGTGCTATTGCTATTGCTGTTAAAATAACAGTTGTAAGAAGATGTTTTATTTGGCACACTATTCCAACAGTTCATTCATTCATTAAATGTATTTACTCTTCTATCTCGCATACATGATTTTGAATGTCAAACAAAGTTAAAGAAACACAAAAAGCAATGCAACAAAATAACCAAACAAAAATAATTAAACATAAGTGGTGGGAAAATACACTTGGTTTTCTTAGTAATACTGCCACTTTACAGGCTCTATATCCATTTTCTAGGATCTAGAAGGCCAGCAAGGATGAGGCCAATCTGAACTTGGAGGAATATTTTAACCCTGACTGGAACTGCCTGTCAAGGAAAGAGAACCAGCATAATATAATTCTGGCCAATCCTACCCCATGTCTCTTGAACAGAGGTGTCAAACTCACTTCATCACGGCAGTGTCCCATGATGCATTGGGACTTTCCCCCCCTTTGCTAAACTGAGTGTGGGTGTGGCCAGCACATGAGGCATCCAGCCCATGGGCTGGGAGTTTGGCAACCCTGCTCTAGAATGATATAATGGCATTGAAGGCAACTTTGAGGACAAATAGAGGGGTATAGGGGCTCTGGGGAGAGGTAGTACCTTTGATCGATTCTCGTCATGCTGCTCCCTACCTAGTAGGTTGGACGGTCATCACTGGTCCTCACCCATCCCTAAATCTCTCATGTGCTGGCTCCAAGCGCCATACCCCGGTAAACCGCTTCAGCTAGCGGGCTAAACCACATGAGGGGATGATGTTGACACTGCATCATTGGGCGGAAGAACCACTTCGGTGGTCAACGGCCAGGGCAGATGAGACTTGACATAAGTTCAACGGCCATGTGTCCGGGGCCAAGGCGATCCCTCAAGTTACGAGGACTTTCGGCTGTGGCTAACGGTCTGGAGAGGGTTGGGCACCGCCAGATCTTCTTGCCCAAGATACGCCATGTTGAAGACAACTACCATCAACCCCATACCGGCTCGGTCGTCGCCCGGGTTAACAAGGACCGCGCTAGCCGCTATTCACCAGGGCAGAGGCGATAAGTATGCTACTGGTGCCACAAGATCAAGGCTCTCTGCCAGAAGTAACATCGTGACTGGCACCTGGAACGTTAGAACACTACGTGAGGATGGGAAACTGGAAGAACTGATTTACGAGATGAAAAACTACCGCTGGAATTTATTGGGATTATGTGAGGTGCGGTGGAAGAACATAGGGGAGCTGACAACCTTTGAAGGACACAAATTGTATTTCAGTGGGAAAGACGACCGACACGAACAAGGCGTAGGTTTCCTAGTCCACAAAGATACCATGGGCACAGTCATGGAGTGTCGCCCTGTCTCTAGCCGACTGATCACCATCCGCCTGAAGGCATCACCGTTCAATATCACCGTCATCCAAGTCTATGCCCCAACAACAGAATACAGTGATGACGATGTGGAGGACTTCTACAACCTACTCCAAGCAACCATCGATGAAAAACCTAAAAAAGACATCTTAGTAGTGCAAGGTGACTGGAACGCAAAAATAGGAGAGAACACTCGAACAAATTGGCCGGGTACCTATGGAACATCCTGCAACTCTGTCACAAACGAACGCGGTCTCCGGCTACTAGAATTTACTGCTACCATCAACCTGGTCATTGCGAACACTTTTGGTAATCACAAACCTTCAAGAATATGGACTTGGAACCACCCAGATGGCCACACATGAAACCAGATCGACTACATTCTGATCCAAAAGCGATTTCGCTCAGGAGTAAAAACTGCACTTACACGCAGCTTCCCGCGGGCAGATATAGGAAGTGACCATGCTTTAGTGCTGATGACTTTCAAACTGCGCCTGAAGAAGATCAACAAGCCCAAGTTCACACGACTACGTTTCAACCTCGAAAAACTGAAAGACCCGGCAGTAAGAGAAGAATTCCAAGCAATGATTGGAGGGAAGTTCGCTCCTCTGACGGTCCTAGATGATGACGTGGACCTCGAGACAACAGTCAGCTCTTTCAACATAGCAGTGATAGAGACCGCTAATGAGGTCCTGGGGAAACACCAACGTCCCAAAAAACCGTGGGTCACAAGTGAACTCCTAGGTCTATGTAACAAAAGACGGGAACTAAAGAAAAAGAAAAGCGATCCAGATGGAGCTCAGAAGTGCAGGGAAGCTAACAACAAAGTAAAAAAGGGGATGAAAAAGGCAAAGGAAAATTGGATAGAGGACCAGTGTAAAGACATCGAGGAAAACTTGAAGAGAAATAACACCAAGAAAGCATACCAAATGGTTAAAAGCCTCACCACACAGAAACAAGGGAGACCCTCGAGCATACAGAGCAAATCAGGCAAAACACTCACTGGGGAAAGAGAGGTGATGGACAGATGGACAGAATACTGCGCTGAATTGTACAACCATCAGCACAATGGAGACACTACAGTATTGCAGGGCCCACGGACAAGTCCAGATGATGCCTGCCATCCAATACTACGTGAGGAAGTCGAAGCAGCAATAAAGGCACTTAAACAAGGGAAGTCAGCGGGAATTGACAACATACCTGCAGAACTGATTCAGGAAGGAGGAGAGGCAGTGATCACCATCCTCACTGTCATCTGCAACAAGATCTGGACCACTGGAGTATGGCCAGTCCCCTGGACTCAATCATTAATCATAACCCTGCCCAAGAAGGGGAATCTTCAGATGTGCCAGAATTATCGTACCATCAGCTTAATCAGCCACCCAAGCAAAGTCATGCTAAAAATCATTCTTAACAGACTGAAACCACAAGCAGAGACTATCATTGCAGAAGAACAAGCGGGTTTCAGAGCAGGACGGAGCACTATTGAGCAAATATTCAACTTGAGAGTGATCTGTGAGAAATATCTCCAACACCAACAGGACTTATACCACGTTTTCGTTGATTTCAAAAAGGCTTTCGACAGGGTGTGGCATGCAGCCTTGTGGTCTACCATGAGGAAATATAACATCAACGATAACCTTGTCAGAGTGATAGAACAACTTTATGAGAAAGCCACAAGCGCCGTCCTCCTGAACGGCAGCAAAGGTAACTGGTTCCGGACGAGTGTAGGAGTGCGTCAAGGATGTTTGCTTTCCCCCACACTGTTTAATGTATTCCTCGAACAGATCATGGAAGATGCCTTGGAAGACCACGAAGGCACAGTTTCCATCGGTGGTAGAACCATCACCAACCTGCGATTCGCAGATTACATCGATGGCCTGGCAGGAAATGAGGATGAACTATTGAGCCTTGTCCAACACTTAGATAAGGCGGCTTCAGCGTACGGCATGAAGATCAATGCCGAGAAAACCAAGCTGATGACGAACAGTACCCAAGGTATCTCCTCAGACATCAGAGTCAGCGGAACACCCCTAGAGACAGTAAAAAATTTCAAATATCTTGGGTCCATCATTTCCGATGAAGGCTCAAAACCAGAAGTAATGGCAAGGATAGCACAAACAACAGCTGCGCTTTCGAAGCTCCAAACTATTTGGAAAGATAAGAACATCAGTCTGCGCTCAAGGATCCACCTAATGCGCTCCCTCGCAATATCAATCTTTTTATATGCCTGCGAAACCTGGACACTCAATGCGGATTTACAAAGAAGAATCCTTGCAACAGAAATGAGATGCTACCGAAAGATCCTTGGCATCCACTACACAGACCATGTGACAAATGAAGAGGTCTTAAATAAAATACAACAGGCAATAGGACCACACGACAACCTTCTTACTGTCGTCAAGAAACGGAAATTGAGATGGTACGGACACGTGTTTCGCTCTACTGGCCTCGCAAAGACCATCATGCAAGGGACGGTAAGAGGAAGCCGCAAACGGGGAAGACAACGAAGGAGATGGGAGGATGATATCCATGATTGGACAGGCTTGAACCTGGCAGCATCCCAGAGAGCAGTGGAGGACAGAGACGGATGGAGAAGCGTGGTGGTTAAATCTTCGCAGGCGCCCCAACGACCTCAAAGAGGTCACGGGATAGGTGAGGTGAGGTGAGGTGAGAGCAAGAATGGATACACTATTCTCATCCCACTTAGGCCAGAAGTCATCTAGAATGCAACCAATGCTGTCCCATGCCTAACTGAAATCTTACTGAAAGGCAAAATCCATTTCATTCAGGATTCTCTGTTCTATGAATCATAAATCATTATGTTACTCTGACCTTAAATGTGAAGGTGTAATTTCAGCTGAACCAGTGCTTTAGGGTTATCTGTGTCCAGACTCAATAAGCCAGGATCCAACTGAGCCTAAGTAGGCATCTTCAGTTCAGCTGGAGCAATCTGATAATGAGCCATAATCCCCAACCCCAAGTTTCAGGGCTAGATGCATACAAAGGTGGGCAGAGCAACAGTCCTCAATGAGGCTCCTCACTAGCCAAAGGATGAGACATGAGTAATTATAGCCAGCTGTAGGCAGACAGATTTAGGTACCTGTTTTGTTGGCAGTCTTTATTGGAAACAGTTGTCTGAAGTCCTTGTTTGTGATTCTTGTTCCTTTGACTCTTGGACTAGCTGGATACTTGATTTGGCTTTCTGTGACACTTGGAACATATTTGTAGTATGCTATTGCTCCTTGGACTGTATTGACATTTTTCAGGCAAGCACTCTCTGCTAGGCATTTGAATTACATTCCTGTCTACTGTTATCTGCTTCAACGTCTGAGTACTGTGTTTGCGTGTGTGTTCTCTCAACCTTGAAAAAGAACACTCTGAAGCCGCTGTGTGACCACCTTCTCAATAACTTCACTAAAAAGGAAAAGTTCTATACTAGATTAAAATTGTCCAATATGGTTGACCACTGTGAAAACTTTCTCCCAGGAAGCTTCACCAGCCAGGAGGGAAATGAGTCTAATAGGCAGTTACCAGACCCCAATTTGTTTCTGAGATTCAACAATTGCCAGTTCATCCCAGTTAGCATGGCACGGGCACCTCCACAGGAGCTATTCAAAGGCTGGCATATAACTGGAAATGAATGAGGAGTTTTTTTCTGACAGTGTTCTGCAAAATCTTTCACTAAGTCCTATAGATGCACCCAAACAGGCTATAGTCACTCTAAACAGGGATACTAATAGACATAGTAAGGACAAACAATTATTGACACTTCCTTCCCCCTTACTGTCAAAAGGTAGGCTTTAATAGGCAGGCTTTAATTAACCTCTAAACTTGTTCAGTTGAGTTCATTGTTCTTTGACCTCCAACAGTGCTCCAGATATCTCTCCATCTTTTTCATCACCCTTAACTTTTCCAGAAAATCACAGAGTGATGGGATCCATAAAAAGTGGTCACATGGATGTGTTTTAGATATTCAAGGGAACATATGTATTCATGGTCAACCTGGCATGAGACTGAGATCAGGTATATTGGCACCATCATTTTTCTCCCTAACTTCCATATTTTCAGCTGGAGGTTTGAAAGAGAGCTCATAGTTGTAGATGCCGTTATTCCATATGATCCAAGATTGTGATTTATTCCTGGATTGTGTGGAAAGTAACCAAGTTCAAATAAACAAAAGACCTTTTGGGAATGCATGAATATTGGAGATAGTACAGAATGAAGTTTCTTGAATGAGCCATTCAGCCAAATGTCTGAAAAGTTGATCCTCATATGGCTCTAGTCATTTCCGTTATATGGATAATTGAATACGTAGTGATCCAAACCAATTTTTCAAAATATCTAAGGTAAAGACAAATCAATCATGATCCTGGTCCTAGCAGAAAATTCTCGTGCTAAGTATTTGTATGCACCAAAAAAAACCCTGACTATTGAGCTTAATGTTCCTTAAGTTCACCTTGATTTTCATTCCTCAAAGCTTCTGGTCTTCTATAACATTAGGTGATAAATGTCACATGTGTAAGAATTGATTCCCTCCACTCCTTTTAAGCTACAACTATTTTGTGAGGTAGTTTGGGCTGGAAAAGATTTTGGGACTACCCCAAATCATTTAATGAACTTTTGTGGTTGACGAAGAACCTGACCTTGGTTCTCCTAGTCTAAGTTCTACATCACAGTACACCACACTCTCTATGAATTGATTTGGGAGGGAAAATATTTCTCCTCTGTGAAATATTTTTTTTTAATTTATTAATTTCTTAGATTTATATCTGCTGTTCCTCCAGAAACTAAAGCAACTAGCTAACACTCAATTACATGTAATTATATAATCCTATTAAGGTTATAATTCTACTTTTTTAATTTTACATTTCTTTCCAATTATCCTTTTTTTAAACAAAAATTCTCCAAAACTATTTTCCTTTTCCAGCTGCCAATGCTGAGTAAGATTATTGTGATGTTATAGCACATCTATCAAGAATTCAAGTATAAAGCTTATATCTGTCTGATTGCACTTGTTAGAAAAGTCTGTCTTTAATAGAAAAGTAATAAGTCTTTAATAGTGAATGATCAGATTATAATCACAATAGTCCCACTAACAAATATTATTGCCTTGGTCCCTCTGTTACATTTCAGTGCCTTAACATTTCAGTTATAGAACATGACATGTTTGATTCAAGTAGAACAGATTCAAGAACAAGTCAGGCTACATTCTGCTAACCGAGTGGCTAAAACATAATTAGCAACTAGGCAGCAACACAATACAAGGACACACAAAGGCAAATTATATGTTAACACATTGAATGTTAGGGAAGATAACTGCTACTGTGCTCTTCAAAGGGGAAATTTGGATGCAATTCCTTTATTTTTAAAATGCATTTAACAAAATGAAGACAAACTATTTTTCTACCTTTTTTGTCTATGATTTGCCCTGATCATCAGAACAAATTAACAGGAAACAGGCTTGATTGCTATCATCCTGTCACAAAGACAATCCAGATTCAGTAGCACCAGTACAGGAGAGTGAGGAACAAAGTGGAGTTCATAGCTGGAGTCCCAGATGTTAAGACACTGGAATGGGAGCAGCCCTTGTTCTTAAAAAACATTATGGTTAATTAAACCTAGCAAGCTGAACCCTTCATGCTGATTTGACAGCATGAGTGCAGAGTAACTGTCATCCCATAGTAACAAATGTGCAGTTTTCACAGTAGAAATGAACTGGTTTCTGGTTTATTGATTTACCACAGGTTTCTTTGGTGATTAGTGCTGCTTTTGAAAAAGATAGGTTCCGTCAAGTTGTGCATTACTTCCACTGATCAAATGGATCTGTCTAGATAGTTTTCTTGATAACAATAAGTGAAAGTGATTGGCTCTTGCTTTTGGAGAGATGTCTATCCTAGAGAACTGACATTTCAAGTGCTCTCCCATGCAGGTGCTTTTCTAGACCCACTATTTTTCTAAGATAGGTCAAGGTCAACAAGATTCTTCCAGTTGTGACGATTTTGAAAAACTATCTAAAGAACATGGTTGAAGTGTTATATGCTTCTGTGTGAAGCTGAAATATATTTTTCTCTTGTTATATGAGGGTTTGGTTTATCCAATGATATTGGTTATAAACTCAAGAACAATAGAAGAAGTAGTTGCACTGAGTGGAGCAGAATTACTATGCAAAATTCGCTATTATATATTTTGATGCAGTGCGACTAATGAAAAGAAAAATTGTGGGTGCCTCTACTTGGATGTATCAAATAGACTCAATAAAATTGAGGTGGCCAATATTCAATTCAGCCTCTGGATCCTCTAGAGGACCACTGTAGGAACCCAATGAAGAGGTACATCATCAGGATGAGGTTGGTCAATGTTTTCCAGGTTTTTTAAGAGGATGATGTTATCTCTGGAGGCAAGCTATTCCTGTTTCCACTCCTAGAATTTCTCAACCACCCCAAAGCATCAAAACTGTCATTTTTTTTCAGAGTAATAAGTCTTGTTGTGTGCTAAAGACAGGAATGGGAGAATTTGCCTCATGAAATCCTCCTGTCCTGCTTTCTATCCTCAAAATCCCCATTCCAAACAATTAAAAAACAATCTGCAATTATTTTGAAAAACAGAAGTTTTGGTGAGCTCCTGATAGACTTTTGAAGGGGGTAATAAGAACAGGTTGCTTTCTAAATGCATTCTGCTCTTATGTGTCCCATTGATTCTGATGAGGATATGACTGCCCACAGCATGACTGAATCTCTGTCTGTTTTTTACATGTAAAGGTAAAAGTTCCCTTCACACATATGTGCTAGTTGCTCCAGACTCTAGGGGGTGATGGTCATCTCTGCTACAAAGCCAACATGCCAGTGCTGTTCAAAGACATCTCCATGGTCATGTGGCTGCCATGACTAGATACCACTAAATAAGGTGGTCCCGATTTTTTGGCTTGCATTTTTTACATGTTTTCGAATTGCGAGGTTGGCAGAAGCTGGGACACACAATGGGATCTCATCCTGTTATGCAGCACTAGGGATTCAAACCGCTGAACTGCCGACCTTTCGATCAACAAGCCCAGAGTCTCTGCCACTGAGCCACCATGTCCCTTTTTTTTACATATAATATACTTTGAAAGAAACCAGGTGAAGCTTCAATTGCATTGTCACAGCTACCTTCTTAAGTTTTTTAACTGTATCCTCCAGGCCCACCTCATAGAAAGGATTACATCTGCCAAAACCTTGGCTATGTTGCCCCTGAATGTTGGCAGTCGGTTCTCAGGATAATTGGAAGTTGCATGTGGCCCAAATATAGCAGTAATGTATCTATGCCAAAATTTACAATTGGCAATTAGATACAATAACTATTTAGAGCCTACAGTTTCATAAACAGAGCCATAAAAATCCATTTGTTAGGGAACAGCAGCAACAGAGGGATGTTTTTTTCCCCCTACATATCCTGGCATCCAAGTGGTCTCTGTGATATCAGGTTGCTGAATTTATGGAGCTTCTTTGTTCAACTTCTTTATTTTGTCCTCTATTCAAACATGAATTTTATGCTCTCTAAATTTGTCGTCTGAAAGCTCCAACTTGGAAAGTACACTGAAAAGTTTAAAATAGGTCACATTATTTAAAATAAATAAAACAAACATCCGTACTTAAACTGGAATCCATAAATCAAAGAGATATATAATCCTGATAAAATTAAGTTGCTCTAATTTTAGTTGTCCTCATCTCATTAGTACCAAGACTAGATTTTAACTCTGTGATAATGGAAAAAATCTGATGTAGGAATTTGGCAAGCAACTTTATTTTAATAATAACAAAGTTATCATTAAAAACATAGTTATCATAGTTTCACTGATGTATAAGCAAACAGATTAAGGTCAGTGCAAATCCAAAACATGTATATATTGATAGCCTTTGATATGGAACAAAAAAAGGGGGGCAACTTTTGCAAGATTTGCATTTGCAGTCATCTTTATACCCCAAGTCCCAGCAGGTGGTATAATCTGGATGACCTTGTCTGAACCTGCATAATGTGCCCATAAAGTAACCAAGATCTGATTATGATTCAGAGGAGACTTTATCTTTTCATAGCTCAGATCTGGTGCTTATACTCTGAAAATAATGAACAGAAAGGGGGAAAGAGGATCAGTGAAAGAAGGCCAAGCACCCCAAATTAATTGCAGAAATACACTGATCAATATGTCTATGGAGATTCTCAGTCATCCTGGTCATGGTTGTCCCAAAGGTGCTTTTTTCAAGAGGCAACTAGACTTTCTACTTTTTCTTTGAAGACTTTTTGCTTCTCATCCAAGAAGCTTCTTCAGCTCTGACTGGATGGCAGGGAAATGGAAGGATTTATACTCCTTGAAGACAGCCGGTCATTTGCATTCTTTCAGCAGGTTACCTGAGGAGTGCAAATGGGTGTGGAGGTGTCTTGCCTGCCCTGTAACCCTTCCCTGTTGAAGACAGGCATAGGCTGTTGGGGCTGAGTCTGTGTTGTCTGCATCTCAAACTGAAGTGCAAATGGTTCCTGTAGTCCAACAAAAAGAAGGACCAGATGATAGCAGTCTTCCAATACCTGAAGGGCTGCCACAAGGAAAAGGAGGCCAATTTATTTACCAAAGCATCTGTAGGCAGGACAAGAAACAATGGATGGAAACTAACCAAGAAGAGAAGCAACCTAGAACTAAGAAGAAAATTCCTACCTGTGAGAACAACTAACCAATGGAGCAAATTGTCTTCAGAAATTGTGGGTCCTCCATCTCTGGGGGCTTTTATCTATCAGGAACAGTATCGGTCTTCTGTGAGAGCAGGGGGTTGTACTAGATGACCTCCAAGATCCCTTCAAACACGATTACCGTTACTGTTTAATGCCCCCATAACCTACTATTCATTCATTCATTCATTTGATTGCCTTTTACATTTACAGAATAACTCTCTTCTGTCTACAGTCTATTCTGTCTAATAATCATAATCATCTGAGGGATTTTGGGGGGATTGATATGACAAACTGTTTTCTTTCCCTGCAATTCCTCACATCTACTGTAGAATACCCACATTAAGGATTGAGGTCTCTGT
Source organism: Hydrophis major (assembly GCA_033807585.1). Lineage (NCBI taxonomy): Eukaryota > Metazoa > Chordata > Lepidosauria > Squamata > Elapidae > Hydrophis > Hydrophis major. The sequence goes on along the minus strand of CM066329.1, from coordinate 139,573,853 downwards.
CGACTAGAAGAATTGGTAGTGGGGTGGAGATGGAGATTTAAAAGAAAGGAAGATTCAACAGATGTTACCTCCCAGCCTAACAGAAGCATTCTGAGCTGTCAGGACCATCCAGTTAACAGGATAAAAATTCTACATCCAATCTTGATTTTGGAAAGATGCTGATGAGCTGACTGTGCTGATGGAAAAGAAAATGTGAAGACCTTATGGATTTTGTGCCAAGCTAATTATCTCTTTTAATACTGTACAAAGTTAATTCTTTCCACTACAAACATTTTTCCTAATAATGATTCTTCACAGGACTGTGCACAGGAATCATCTCACGCCCTATTATAATGCCTTGAGTATTATTTTTCTACTGCCATTAGAAATGATTAAATGCAACCTTAATGCAAGACCTACTAATAGTCCTCTTTTCCTAAGGGTAGGCTGTTAGTTGTTGACATTTTGGAAGCTTAATTTAAAATGGCATTTTTCCCAAAAAGAGGCAAAATGAGGAATAATAACATTGCCCACAATTTCCTTTTAGTGTTGTATAAGAGTTTCTGTCAAGTGTCCTTAGATCAAAAAACAGCCAGCTACTTACTTCTATGGATAGCAAGGTTATCATTAACCTAGTGTAAGAAATTATTCTCTTCTGACTTTAGTAATGGCAAAATGGCCATTGCAAGATGTGGCAAAATGACCTAAGCATGATATTTATCTGGATAAACAGTTTTAGAAAAATGTGCTGCACCAATACATCTGATATATGATATGAAGAAAATAATAGCACAATTGAAAAGTAGGTATCGACCATTTAGGGTATCCTCTTCCTACAATAAAATTCAAATAAAGTTTCTTTGCACTTATATTTCTCATGGGCCTAATGGAAGGATCAGCAAAATATACCTTTTTAAAATTTATCTTCCTTATGAAACCAAGCTGTTTTTAAAGGTATTATTTCAACACTTCATTCCAATACCAGGCTAAGTGTTCAGCAGCAGTTCTTTAACTCAAATATATTTTGCAATATGACAGCTGCTTTGCAAGTTAAAGGAAGCATTACGATGTATAAATTGTATGCATGTACAAATTGGAATGAGACAGGAGTATAGACAGCCAAACAAATATGATAATAATAAGTCAGAATCAAGTTTAAAACTCTAGCAAATACTGGAATCAACAAATTCTGCAATCATTTATGTTGGATGGAGAAGTAATGTTCTTCTATTTCTTTCCAGTAGAGAAATTGTGCTGTGCCTTGAGTCCTTTTTGGATCACAACACTGAAGACCTGGAGCTCCAGGCACCTTCAAAAAGAATCTTTAGACTTCCAGAGATACGAACATTGGAATTTTCCAATCATCTTAAAGTTGAGTCTTATATTCACCTACACAATTGTCAGCAGCCTGACAATATAATAAGAGCACACCTGGAATATTGCATCCAGTTTTGGACGCCATATTACAAAAAAGATGTTGAGACTTTGGTAAAAATGCAGAGAAGAGCAGCTAAGATGATCAAAGGCTTGGAGATTAAAACATATGAAGAACAGTTGCAGGAACTGAGTATGACTAGTCTAGACAAAAGAAGGGGTATGATAAGAGTATTCCAATATTTGTGGGGCTTCCACAAAGAAGAGGGAGCCAACTTATTTTCCAAAGCACCAAAAGGTAAGACAAGAAACAATGGATAGAAACTAATCAAGGGGGAGAAGCAACCTGGAATTAAGGAGAAACTTCCTAACAGTGAGGACAATTAACCAATGGAACAACTTGCCTTCATAAGTTGTGGTTGCTTCATCACTGGGGGGGGGGGGGGGGTTAAGAAGAGACTAGGCATCCACCTCTCTGAAATGGTACAGGGTCTCCTGTTTGAGTAGGGGTTGGAGTAGAAGACCTCCAAGGTCCCTTCCAGCTCTGTTCTGATTAATATTTAATAAAATGCCTTCTTTCCAGACAGTAGGACATGCATGTCTTTTCCTTACAAAACCAGCAGGAAAAAAATAAATTTAGAACTCTGTAGAGTTGCAAATTCTTATGTATATATAAACATCTTAAAGAAATGAGAAAGGAGGGAAAGAGGGAGGGAGCGAGGGAGCAAGGGAGGGAGGGAGGGAGAGAGAGAGAGATGACACAGGTGATCCCATTACTTCTCTGGAATAATATTCAGATATGTGCTTGAATATCTATAGGCTCCATCTGCTTCTACAATTCAGGCAAAGGCAACTCTTCATATCACATTCTTCAGAGAAGGAACAGAAGGAACACGGAGAGATTTCTCTAGATCACTGCCAAGTGGTTTTTAAATGCCATTTCTACTGCAACACCTATTTCACTAAAGCCAGGTGAAGGTATCAAAATTTCCAGTTCCCACTAAATGTTAAATTATTTATTTTCTTATGTAATTCTGCTTAGTAGATCTAAATCACACATGGATTGTCAAATCTTAATATTTTATACGATATGTTAATATAGCTATTTAAATTCACTAATTGTAGAATGACAAAATTAATTATAATCAAATAATATTGCATATTTTCTGCCAGTTTTATTAAAAGTGCTTGGAAAGAAGTAAGAGCAATTTGTGATCAAACTCATATCTTTTTTTTTTCTAGACCAATTCCACAGAAAATAATGTTTGGGCGTTGATTCATACAATTATCAGATTAATTACATATGAACTTAAATAGCAATATATTTCATACATTTTATTTCAATGCCTTTAGGTTGGATGCACATTTTCACATTTCACAGTCTAAGGCATCCAACAGTTTATCTGTGCACTATTTTATTAGAAAGTGTTTCTATTATTAGTATTATGGATACTTAATAGAATATTTGTGCTAGAGTATAACATCTTAACATGAAAGATTGAGACATTAACAAAGACAAGATTCTGACATCCAAAAATATTTTGCAACCTTCTACCTCCTTAAAAGATTTTATACTTAAATTTGGATTTTTTATTTTATTTTATTGGCATACCAAAATCATTCATATTCCTTTCATCAATCATTCATATAAAACCTTATTCTTCTCAAGAGGCTCAGATACTTGTTCCACAATAATATCATTTCAGATTGTAGGCTGATGTGACTAAATATTTCTCCATATAATGAAGAAATTCCAGGAAAAAAAATTGATCTAGAACTGTTCTCCCTGACATCTAGTGTCCTATGCAGAGGTTGATTTTAAGATGGAGAAACATTTCATCAAATAAATCTGATCAAAGTTAAAATAGTACATTTCAAATGCAGCTTTATCATTATCAGTCAGAATCCGGTTTAAGGAAGCTCTGCTTTTTTTTCATTTTGAAGATTGGCATTTTAATGCTAAGTTTCTCTACACAACGATACAATGGAGTAGCAACTAACAGTTTGTACTATGGAAATAATAATTTATTAAATACATATCCCAACTGACTCCTAGAAACACTCCATGTAGATCTCCTTGTGGTGGCTATACTTCAAAAACACTTTGAAGGAAACATATGGTCATGATAACAGATAACAGATAATCAGAGTTGGAAGGGACTTTGTAGGACATCTAGTCCAACCCCCCTGCCCAAGCGGGAGACCCTACACCATTTCTGACAGATGGCAGTGACTGTTCCCTAGTATGATTTGATTGTTGATTGTACCCTATGACTATCATTAAGTGTTGTACATTATGATTCTTGATTCTTAATGAATGTACCTTTTCTTTATGTATACTGAGAGTATTTACACCAAGACAAATTCCTCGTGTGTCCAATTACACTTGGCTAATAAATTCTATGCTATGCTATGCTATGCTATGCTATGCTATGCTATGCTATGCTATGCTATGCTATGCTATTCTTCTTGAATGTTTCAAGTGATGGTGCTCCCACAACTTCTGAGGGCAAGCTGTTCCATTGGTTGATTGTTCTCACTGTCAGAAAGTTTCTCCTTATTTCCAGGTTAAATCTCACCTTGTTCAGTTTCCCTCCATTATTCCTTGTCTGGCCTACAGGCCCTTTAGAAGATAGCTTGGCCCATTCCTCCCTGTGGCAGCCCCTCAAAAATTGGAAGACCGCTATCATGTCTCCCCTGATCCTTCCCTTTATGAGACTAGCCAAGCCCAGTTCCTGCAACCATTTATTGTATGTTTTAGCCTCCAGTCCCCTAATCATCCTGGTTGTTCTTCTCTGTACTTTTTCTTGTCTCAACATCTTTTTTATAATGTGGTGAACAAAACTGGATGCAATACTCCAGGTGTGGTCTTACTAAGGCTTTATAGAGTGGTATTAGTACTTCCCTTGATCTTGATTTCATCCCTCTGTTAATACAACTTAGGATTGCATTAGCTTTTTTGGCTTCTGCTGTATACTGCTGGCTCATATTTAGCTAGTTGTCCACTAAGAATCCAAAATCCCTCTCACAGTTACTGCTATTGAGCCTGGTTTCACCCAGTCCATATGTGTACTTTTGGTTTTTCTTGCCTAAGTGTAGGACTTTACTTTTCTCTACATTGAATTTCATTTTGTTAGATATGGCCCAGTGTTCTAGTCTGTCAAGATCCATCTGGATCTTGAGCCTATCTTCTTGGGTGTTAGCTATTCCTGCCAGCTTAGTATCATCTGCAAATTTGGTAAGTTCCCCTTCTATTCCCTCATCTAAGTCTTTAATGAAGATATTGAAGAGTACTGGCCCTAAGACGGAACCTTGTGGCACCCCACTACTTACTTCCCTCCATGTAGACTTAGACCCATTAAGGACTACTCGTTGTATATGGTTTACCAGCCAGTTGCAAGTCCATCTAGTGGTGGTGCTATCTATTCCACTTTTTTCTAGCTTACTAAGAAGTAGGTTGTGGTCTACTTTGTTGAATGCCTTGCTGAAATCTAAATATATTATGTCCACAGTATTTTGCTGATCTACTAATTTAGTCACTGTGTTGAAGAATGAAATAAGATTGGTTTGGCATGATCTGTTCTCAACAAACCTGTACTGACTGCTAGTTATTACTTTACTTGTTTCTAGATGTTGGCAGATCTGTTTTTTTTAATTATATTTTCCAGTATCTTCCCAGGTATTGTATCAGGCTGATTGGTCTATATAGAAATTATGCATCCTACAAACCATGATGCTAATGCCCAAAAAGTGTTCTGCTCTTTGGAGAAAATGTAAAATGCTCACAATGGAATATGCCAACATAAATATAATACCTGTACACAGATAGTCCTGATTGGAAGATACCAGCAAAGATGCTAAGTCCATTATATATTTAAAAGAAGCCATGTAAAACATTTTATGCATATGTGTCTTAATACAAAAATTTCTAAATTTGTAAAATAATATGCAAAACACAGCATATTATTGGTTATTATTTGGTCAATCATACATCTTAGCATATTGTAATAAAATACTCAAAAAATAAACTGGCAGGTGCAAAATAGCATATGCTGCAGAAAAGGGCATAGCTATATGGGTCTATCCATTTTTTAAAATACTAAAAATATGCCAAATAACTAAGCATACATATGAGAGAAAACTGTCATATTTGTATATTAAGAAAAGTTTTAATTCAGGCTTTTGGCTTCTTTAAATTACAAAATTATGTTGAAATAAATCACAACAAATGGAAAAGGGAAGAAAAACAGAAATGGGCAGACAACTCCATAACTTCTAACATTAAGCAACGACAAATTGTGCCACATGCAGTTTTTGATGGATGTCCTGTGAGACAGCAAAGCAAGAGAAAAGCTTCCTTGGAGGGAAAAAAAATACAATCATATTTCAGCTGGCAAGTTTTACCATTGTCACTTTTGACTTGGGGGAGCCACAACCAGGAAGCAGAAGCAGTGTATTTAATGGTAAATACAGAATCCAATCACAAGCATCACATTTTTCACTGCCTTACCTCAGGGAGTACCAGGTGTTTCAGAGCAAAGCCTGCACTTGGTTTCTGGGTGTTAACGATATGTCCTATGGCATTTTCAACTTCAGTATCAGTATTTTAGAATAATGGGATTTTGAAAGTGGTTATTATGTTGTGGATTAAGCCTTGGTCTTAAGACTGTTTCAATTTCCCTTCTTTCCTTGGTATTCCACCTCATATTAAGGATGCGATGGGAAATGTGTGGCCTACAGATGCTATTGAATTCTAATTCCTATCATACCTAGCCAGTGATTAGCAATGGAATTGTAAATCAGCAACCTACATTCTCCACTCTGAATTAAAGACTAGAGTAACCATGGTCAAACAATAAATTTGTGGCTATGGATACATATAGAGGAGCTGGGATAGCCAATATTTTTCTGTTTTTCCCCCCAGAATGCCTAAATGGATACTGTCCCCTATATAAAGAGCAAATGTGATTTGGTGACTAAAATGTTGAGATCCACATTTAAGTCTACTTTCAGTTATGCATAGAGTGGGTTTGGTCCAGTCATTTTCAGCCCAACCTACTTCAGAGAGTTGTTGTTATTACAGGAACAAAAATAGAAGAACAGAGTACAAGGTAACCTGCTCTAATTCAAGGAGAAAAGATAGGATATAAATAAAATTAATATTTCTGTTGTGTCTGGCGCGGCAAGGAGACCAGGACTCAGTGACTTGGTTCAGCTCTTTTATTGGTCCCGAGAACGGCTTGGGTTCCGGGGGAAAAACTGCGGCTTTTTATTCCCAAGCCGCGGCGGCCGTGGTCAATGGCACCGCTTTGAATCTCCCACGATTAGTTCCCACCAATCGCGGGAGATCCGCAGCGGGCCAATCAGAGCGGCTTGTTCGACCAATCGGATCCCTACGCGCTTTGACCAATCACAGCGCGGCATTTACAAGAATGTAAATGACCGTACAGACCACCCCTCCCCTCTTGGTTTGGTCCTACGTGATGTAGTCCTGTAAGTAGGCGGGGCTCCGTACTTGCCTACTGGACCTGTACAGGTTAGTTGTTGTTGGCTCCCGGCCGCTTCGGTCGGGTTCTCTGTTGCTCTCGGCCTCGTGCAAAGGACCAGTGCTTGCTAGAGGAGTTTGGGGGTTTCTCTGGGTTGTATGTGGGGTGCAGCCTGTCTAGTGGGGACCTTATTTTCCTCCCCATTAGTAGTTCTGCTGGGCTTTTGTTCATTGTTGTGTTCGGGATTATATGTTGTATGAAGAGCATTTTATTTATTTTTTCCTGGATTTCCCCGTGTTCGATTTTTTGGATGGTTTTTTTTTTTGTAAATTGAACCATCCGTTCCGCCCTTCCGTTCGCCGCCGGATGTGCCGGAGCTGTCAGTGCGTGTCGTATGCCCCATTCCGCTAGGAATTTTTCAAATTCTAGCGAGGTGAATTGGAGCCCGTTGTCCAACACGATGACATCTGGGAGGCCATGGGTTGCGAATAGCTTGCTAAGTTCCTTAGTCACGGCCTCCGTGGTGCTGGTTTTCATGTTGCTTACCTCCAACCAGTTGGAGTAAGCATCTACCATTATAAGGAAAGTAAGTCCCTTAGTGGGCCCAGCACAATCTATGTGGATCCTGGACCATGGTCCCCTGGGGGTTTCCCATTCCAGGATCGGTGCCACGGGAGGGCTTGATCTGGTTTCTTGGCAGCATTTACATCTTGCCACCCAGGCCTCGATTTGCTTGTCCATCCCTGGCCACCAAGCATAACTTCTGGCCAGGGCTTTCATTCTAACTATGCCTGGGTGCCCCTCGTGTAACAACCCCAATACCTTCCCTTGTAGTTTTTTCCGGAATAACAACCCTATCCCCCCACAGTACACACCCCTTTTGTAGTGAGAGTTCTGTTTGCTGGTTCCAGAATGTCTTGAATGCTTCGTCGTCATCTTTTTCTGGCCACTCTTTTTCTACCCAATGTAACACCCGTGCCAGACGTTTGTCTTTATTAGTTTCTCGGGCAATGTCTGACACGGTTATGGGTAGATCGGGCAGAGTCTCTATGCTGAGGGTGCTCATTGTGGGTGCTGGCTTGGTGTCTAGGTCGGGTAACGGCGAGCGATTCAAGGCGTCTGCATGGGTGATAGTCTTACTGGGTCGGTGTGTGAGCTGGTAGCTGTAGGCGGCAAGGAATTCGGACCACCTTGTCATTCTGGGAGATAGGATGTTCGGGGTGGCCCGGTTTCCTGCCAGGATGCCCTGCAGCAGCTTGTGGTCTGTGATAATGGTGAATGTGCGGCCGTAGAGGTACTCGTGGAACCTCTTCACTGCTGCGACCATGGCCAGGGCCTCCTTGTCCAGCTGGCTATAGTTCCTCTCTGGTTTGGTGAGTGTCCTCGAGAAGAAAGCGATGGGTGCTTCTCTTCCATCCGGGAGTGTGTGACTGAGGATGGCGCCGATGCCGAAGGGTGAGGCGTTGCATGTGATGGCAAGTGGTAGGGTCTCATTGTATTGGATGAGGACGGCATCCGAGGTGAGCAGGTCCTTGGTTTTCCTGAAGGCAGCTTCCTCGCGTTTTCCCCAAGTCCAGATGGCCGCCTTGTCCAAAAGCCTATGCAAAGGCTCTGCCGCGGTCGCCTTTTGGGGCAGGAAAACATTGTAACAATTAAGCAGTCCCAGAAATGCCTGCAGTTCCATTTTATTCCTGGGTGTGGGAGCCTCCTTAATGGCTCTGATTTTGTTTGCGGTTGGGTGGATGCTGTGCCGGTCTAGGAGGTACCCCAGGAACTCGACCCGCTCTGTGTAAAGCTGGCATTTCTCTCTCTTCACTTTTAGCCCGGTTTCCTTGAATTTCGTTAGCACCTCCCTTAGACGACCCTCTAGTTCTAGCTGGTTGGTTGCCGAAACTAGCATGTCGTCGAAGTAGGGCACCACCCCCTTAATTCCTTGCAAATGCCTCTCCATGAGGCTCTGGAAAATTCCAGGTGCCACACTGACTCCAAACTGGAGTCGGTTACAGTGAAACGCTCCCTGGTGGATGACTATGGTTTGCGCCTCAGTGGTTTCTGCGTCGACCGGCAGCTGTTGGTATGCTTGCACCAGGTTGACCTTTGCAAAAACCTTGCCTCCCCCCAGTGAGTGTAGAAGGTGCTGCCCTACTGGGACGGGGTAGGCGCTTTGTTGTAAGGCGCAATTTAGGGTGGCCTTATAGTCCCCGCAGATTCTTACCGACCCATCGGGCTTGACTAGGGTGACTATTGGGGTCTCCCACTGGGCGTGGTCGATTGGTTGTAAGACCCCTTGCTTGACGAGCTTGTCAATTTGCTTGTCTATTTTTGGCCTGAGTGCAAAGGGTACCCGCCTTGGTTTTAGGCGTCTTGGGGGAATGTTGGGGTCTAGGCTGAAGGAGATGGGGGCCCCTCGGTACTTGCCTAGGGTGCCATCGAACACTTCCTGGAAGTCCCGTGCCAGTTGCTGTTCCCAATCGGTCTCGGCGGTGTGGTTGATGCCCGTGACCTCGATGCCGAGCGGTGCGAACCATTGCAGTCCCAAAAGGCTGGGTTGGTCTCAGTCCACGATTGTCAGGGGAAGCTTTGCTGTGTGGCCCTTGAATGTTACCTTGAATTGTCTGGTTCCGACTACCAGGATGCGGTTTCCTTGGTAGTCCTTGATTATTAGTCTCTGGTTCTCCAGTCCCATCTTGTGGATGGTAGGGACCAAGCGTTTGATTTTTTGCCAGGCGACCATGGAAAGGTAGGACCCGGAGTCCACCTCCATTTTGCATGGCTCACCTTCGATGCCTACCTCCACATAGACCTTTCGGGTGTCGGTGGTTGATGCGTGGCCAAGGATGACCGTCTGGTGGGTTTCCTCCTTCCGCTGGGTTTTGCCACCTCGTCGGTTCCGTCTGCTCCAGTCCCATCGGCTGTCAGCTTGGCGATCTCTGGCTCTGGGGGGTGTGCTGTCCCATCTCCGTAGGCCTTCCTCAATCGGCAGACTTGGGCGATGTGACCCTTTTTGTCGCAGTACTGGCAGACTGCATCGAAGAAACGGCACTCTGCTCGAGGGTGGTCACCTCCGCACCCAGCACATGCAGTCCCCGACTTATGACTCCGCTGATTTCATTGGTCATGTCCCGTCTGGAGCCAGTGGATCTCCTCCTCCTCGTCCGTGGTGTGGGAGGCAGAGTGGAATTCGCCATGATGGATGGTGGTCTCACGGTGACTTGCTTCCGGTTGGGCCTCGGTCACCCATCCTGGGTCAGCGGTCATGATGTGGTCTCCGGTGTCTGGTCTCCGCATGCGGTTCGCCGATTTCCGTGTTGCCTCGGCTGCGATGGCTTCAGTGATGGCGTCGGTGAGGGCGATGTCTCCTTTGGCCATCAGTCAGCTCTGTAGGACTGGGTCTCGGAGTCCGAGTATGACGCGGTCCCATAAGGCCTCATCCATGTCCAAGAACCTGTACATGCCCCCTAGGCTTTGTAGCTCAGCCACAAAATCGCTGATGCTCTCGCCCACTCTCTCTGGTCCCGCCGGTAGAAATCGTGCCACCCAATGAGGGTGGGCATGGCGGGGGCATAGTGGTTCCAGAGCAATGGTTCGAGGTCGGCCCAGTCCATCTCCTTGATGTCCGCGGGTTTCGCTAGAGCTTTTGCCATCTTGAACACTGCGGGCCCGCAGTGTGTCAGGAAGACGGCTCTTTTCTTCAGCCCGGAGGCATCCTTCATGTTGCTACATTCGAGGAACATGAGGAATCTGTCTGTGTATGATTCCCAGTCCTCGGTAGCGGGATTGAAGGGCGCGGGCGGTGCGATGCTGGCCATCTTGTCGGTCTCGCTTCCTCTGGACACGTGTTGGTGGGGGATTAGCCTTGGAATCCCACCCTCATCGCCAGTGTTGTGTCCGGCGCAGCAAGGAGACCAGGACTCAGTGACTTGGTTCAGCTCTTTTATTGGTCCTGAGAATGGCTTGGGTTCCGGGGGAAAAACTGCGGCTTTTTATTCCCAAGCCGCAGCGGCCGCAGCCAATGGCACCACTTTAAATCTCCCACGATTAGTTCCCACCAATCGTGGGAGATCTGCAGCGGGCCAATCAGAGCGGCTCGCTCGACCAATCGGATCCCTACGCGCTTTGACCAATCACAACGCAGCGTTTATCTGATTGCAGTTTTTTCTTCATCCTTTACTTCTAGATTAAATTAAATCTTTGTAACTCAAAATTATGACTCTGCATACTCCAATACAGTACAATATGGAAGAGAGTAGCCCAATAAGACAATAATGCAGAACTATTTTAGTTTCAAGTCTTCATCTTTACATCCCTTAATCTTTATGTAGCTAAATAATCTGACATTTGTAATTGCTTCAAGAATCTTGGAAAATTCTGTTAAAGTTAAGCATTTTGATCATTCAAAATAATTTTCAACAAACTGGTTAGCTGAATCTTCTTGCATTGCATCAAGATTATTAATGCTTCAGTTTCTTATATTTATTAATTATATCAAGTTATTTGAACACCCAAATCCCACCTCTGACTCCAGCGGGCTTACATAGGATAAAGAAAACCTCCCAAACAATACATCAATTTAATCATAGAAAAGAATGTAAATATAAATCATTACTAAGACCCATAACCTACTCCAACACAAAGTGTTCTTAATATGTCACCAAAAGCCAGGTAAGCTTCCTCCCCATCAAAAAGGCTAAATTTGTTTGGAGCATTTTTTTTCCTAATGTCTGAAACATGCAGTTATTTCACAGCAACAAACATGCAAAATGAATATAAGAGTCATTCTCTCTATCTCTTAAGAAATCACAGTATTTCAAACCTCACAAATCTAGTCTCACATTGAAAGAAACTCTTGTTTTGCAGATTGATTTGCTAGCTCAGATGGGTTTGAATCTGATTCAAAATAACTTTTCTTTTAAGCAAGAGCCTGGTGGCACATTTACAGTGCTAAAAGCATGGTCTAAAACTTTGGTCCATTGGTCATAATGTCTTCATTCAATCTCCATTCTGTCTGGTTCACACCATTACATCGTGTTGTTCTACATCTGTAGTAAATACTGCTGGTCAGGATAGTCAGATTTAATACCCTGATAATGGCATGAATGTAGGCAAGCTATAACAATTCTGATCATAAATTTTGTAAGCATTGTAGCAGTAAGAAAGCTTTAAAAATTGTTTGGGGGAAGATGCTGAAACACAACAGAAAAGAGTTTGTACAATATGAGATAATTCTTTCTCATATTACCTTCAACTCTGTTAAAAACTATCATCTATCTCTAGCCTTTGAAACAACTACAAAGAAATGTGTAAACGGAAATGCTGACAGCCTTTTTATACAACCTGTATGAATAGTGCTGCAACAGTGACAGAAAACTATTGATTGTTGCCACTGTCCTCTCCAATTGACCAGTTCCTGAAAATCTCTGATAACACTCATCATTAGTTGTCAGTATTGGGTACTTTGGGAGAATATAAATGAGCACAGAACCACTATACCTGTTCCAATTGTCAGACAGAACAAATACTGGGAATCTTGCCTGTTGATTTGTAGATAATATTTTCTGTATCTTGAAAACTGTCAAGAACTTGAAATTCTTGAGTACAGCAAAGAGTGATTCTTTTATAAGGTTCTAAATGCAGAAAGCAAACAGGTTGGAAAAGTCTTCAGATTACTCTAACTTTTCTTTAATCAGAGACAGATAACAAACAGGATTTGATGCTTTGTTTAATAAACTAAGAAATTATTCCTTGCCTGCAGCTATTTCTGACAAGTATGATATTTCTTCTTGCCAACTACATCCCAGTACATTTTAATCACCTAACACGCTGGGGTGGGATTCTACCAGTTCTCTATCTGCTAGAACCGGTTATTAACATTCTAAGCAGTTTGGAGAACCAGTTGTAAAAAGGAATTACTGGCCTAATCCTGTAAGGAAGGCAGGAAGGAAACATTCTGGTGTGGCTTACAGAAACTGCCTCTCCATTAACCCTTATTACATTCTTGGCAGGACTAGACTTCCTGTCTCAGGAACATCTCTGGAGTTTTTTTTTCTTCCTTTGCTGGTATTTTGCTTGTGTGGAGTGATCATTCAGAGTTACAATGGCACTGAAAAACTTGACTTATGACCATTTTTCACACTTATGACTGTTGCAGCCTTCCCATGGTCATGAGAGGCTAGGCGACGAGATGCGTGCCTCAATGTGAGTGATATTGAGTTGGCCATGCCCAGCCAATAACATGACCACCAAGCCACGTCCACCCGGTCACATGACCACCAAGCCACACCCCACAGAACCAGTTGTTAAAAAATTTGAATCCCACCCCTGTAACATGCCATGCATAGGAGGCAAAGAGCATCCCTTGACAATGTATCATGGAGATTGGTGGGACATAATTTTCAATTCACAGACATTTTTGACATTTAAGAGATCCTAGAATAATAATTAGAATAATTAGAGGACATATGGAGATGTCAAGCTGTTTAGGAGAAATTATAATGTAGTGGTTAAGAGGCTTAATGGTGTTGAATGTCTTGAAGAATCTCAGGTTCAAGTCCTTGTTCAATCAAAGCCAAAGCCCTCTGGGTGATTTTGACAAGATGGCAACTCTTTGACCAAGCTGCCTCATACAATTTTTGTTCTGAGGGTCAAGTTTGGGCAAACTGACAGAGAACCCATCTTGAGCTCTGAGGAGAAAGGCAGGATAGAAACAGAACATTAAACAAGCAAATAGTAGTATGAAGTCATGATTTACATAGTTCCAGACATATACGATGCATTTGTAGTATCCCACTGATCAACCCAATCCACCAATGATTCTCTTCTGGCTACAGAAAAACATGGAGATTAAATTGGTAGTCATTAGGCTGCCAAGAACTAAATACATGAGCAGGGTTCAGGGGAATGCTAGACAAGCATTAGTGATGTTGTCTAGCTATTTAGAGCTTATCTTCTGTCAGATAGGAGGAATATATTGTACTTTGCAAAGCAGGTATCATCCTCTGCTTCAAGGGCTGCTAGTTAATGATCCTCTAATTGAGGATATCCACTGTTTCAAAGACTGCCCAGTCCCAGTTCAATTTAAACATAAATGCATTAACCACTGGAAAACAGTCAGATCAAATAATGCAGGTTACTATTTACAATATTATAAAGCTGTTATCGAAACCAGCGGTCTTAATCATAGGGCTGGATCCAATGCTAGAAGTGTTTGTGATAAGATCTGCAGAGGTACCCTGTTGTTATCTGCACTGGTTTGCATCAGAATAGCCAGTTTTGTAAATTACTTGACCTTAACCTTGTAAGGATTTGTGTACTGAGTAAGTTTTGAATGGGATTCAGAAAGCAAACTTCAACAGAAGATAATATCTTCTGGGGAAACTACAATTCAGGGCTGTCATTCAGGAACACTCCACCAACAATTAATTATAATAATCCAAACTTGACGTTATAAGCATGCATAACCAATGCCAACTCTCTCTCACCCAAATAAAGATGCTCCGGTTTATGAGTCAAATCTGATAAATTCCCTATCACAGTTGCTACCTAGTTTGTCTAATATCAAAGCTAAATATTTCAAGACCACCTAGGCCAGGGGTGTCAAACTCATGTTGTCATAGCAGCATCACATGGCGTATTGGGATTTTTTTCCCTTTGCTAAACTGGACATGGGCTTGGCCAGCATATGATGTATCCAGCTCACAGCCCACAAGTTTGACAGCCCTGACCTAGGCCATGAACATGCTCCTTAAAGGAAGATATAGCTCCATTCAGAAAAGTCTCACTTTTCCTGAATACTGAAGCCCATCTCTTAGAATCAAAAGCATCATCATCCAAATTTAGTTTGAATCATCCAAATTTAGTTTCAGTTTGTTCCAACACACACTTGGTTATTCTGGAGGCAGGCAAAGACTGAATGATTAATTGTAATTAATGTAATATTTTTACCAAGTTTATCAAGTTTGGATCAAGTGATTGATTTAAAACAATTAATGACATGTTTTCAAACTCATGTTGGAATTTATTTTAATCCCAGAAACTTTTCATACTTGGGAAAAACAAAATACATTTGTGTCTAGCCAATTTGGCAGCTGACAAAGAAAATGAAACATCATTTTCTGTGATATTCCCAACAAGTGCTTTTATATGAAGCTCTTCATAACTTAACTTTACATGATCAATATTTCAGAAATCAGGATTCCGGTAGCACTTTTTCAAAATAATGAATTTTATTAAAGTGCATAAGCTTTCTTAAATTGCAGCTCACTTCATTGAATGTTTAGTGTTAACCTGATTTTATCTCATACTTCATTATTTACTCTTGATCCAAGTTTCACAAGTAATACTGTTTCAAATTAACTCCTTAAGAAACATAAGAGTAATTTCCCAGGTCTATGGTATTTATAGAGTTTATAGGGCTATAGTCATATTTTTGGCATGGGAATTACATTTCAGATTCCGTAGCTTATTTGACAATAATGGAGAAACTAAGGAGAATTTATGCGAGTATCAGTGAAATAAATATATGTTTACTTCAATGGACTGACATTTTGCTGACGGCAGCTATGGGTGATAAAAGGATGATGTCACTAAATATTTTTCTTTATTGCTGCACTGACCCATGTGTCATAACAGTTCTCTAATACTGTGATGTTCTTACAGTGAAATGGGGGCGTTAATTAGGTTTAGGTAGCAACTCTTCCAGTTGGAAGCATGTAATCTTTATAGATCTATATCTGGAACTGACTCAAGTCAGATGATCTGTTCCCTCTCTACAAAAGGTCCCACAATGTGATGGACTTCATTCAGGACTATTGACTAGACAGTGATGGCTAACCTTTTCAGTACACATTGCCAAAATGCAATGCATGCATGTCCAATGCATGTGCATGTGACACCCTCATGACCCCCATGCCTGCACATGTGACCCATGCATGTGCACCCCACCCCCCACAAATGTGCATAAAACCCCCAAGTAGTGTGCGCCTCCCCCACACACTAACCCCCCGTGTGCCTCACGCCTCCACGCATCCATGGCATAGACTTGAGGACCAGCTGGCCATGGGAAACATGTGCACACAAGCATGGTGGAGCTGAGCTTGGGTGATGTACCATGTGATTTAGATGATTTTCTGCTTTCTAGTTAATCTAAATCATGCAGCACAGCTGATCGTCGCCCAGCTGATTGTCAGAAATACCAGTTTAGCCAAACAGGTAGCATTTTTTACTACCAGCTCAATTCAACCGGGCTGAACCGGTAGAATACCACCACTGAATACATGTATAAAAGGGGTAGGGATTGGATTGTGTTGCCGTGACTATTATATTGTCTGGTTTGACACACACACCCAAACAATGAATAAATAGCAGCCCTCCCACATCATCTCTGCAACTGGTTGTGCCATAATGAACCTTCAGAGGGTTACTGTCAGGCATAGCCCAAGAATAAAATGGAACAATTCAGCCAGAGTTTGGTTTTTCTATTTGCTTAGATGTGGCAGACAGAATCTTGCCAGACTAAAGCTTTATTATTCCTAGCCTAACAGATATTCCCAGGGAGATTCTAAGGAGTGGCTATTCTTATTTGCTTCCTCTGTTTCTTATCCAGCTCTGGGCTGGACTTCCTCTTGTCTCTTTCCTCTTTGTGGCATGTGCTCCCTCCTTCCTGGGAAACTGATACTTCATTGTAGTCTATCACTCCAGGTCCCCCTCCATGGGCACTATCTCTCACAGTTAGAGGTTGAAGGGTCAATGTGTGCGTATGAACATCACTCAGAATAGGAATCTAACCTGAGCAGTGTTTGATGGAACAAGTTTTATAAGGATTTCTTTTTTGAAGGGGGAGATTTATTTTCTGGAAATATGTTAACAGAGTGTTTAGGTCTGGTGTACGACTTCAGTCAGGACACTTTCTTGTCAGGATGATTCTTCAAATATGGCTAATATTTTATTCTTTATTTACCAACATGAAGAAAGAGGATATGACATCATATCATAGAGACCTAAACACAGAATATCTCTAAACACCATCGCCTACTAACAAAGTCAACAACACACTATGGAATACGGTATTTTTGAAATGTTCTTCATTGCTTATATGATACACACTAATCTTACAAAATACTTTATGGGGTTAAGCAAAGTCTAACTCCTAACTAGAAACCTTCTATTAGGAGGAGGCTAAAAAAAAGCATGCTTCCCATGTGGGCCTGGTAAAAAAAAAGGCAGAAACTGAAATCAGCAAACAACAGCAACAATAGACAATGAGAAGACACAGAGTAATTTCATAACTCTCCTTAGAGAGTTACAATCATAACTAAGCCCAGAATTATGGTTGAATATTGTTGTGGT
Organism: Hydrophis major; assembly: GCA_033807585.1. Taxonomy (NCBI): domain Eukaryota; kingdom Metazoa; phylum Chordata; class Lepidosauria; order Squamata; family Elapidae; genus Hydrophis; species Hydrophis major. The sequence goes on along the minus strand of CM066329.1, from coordinate 139,556,670 downwards.
TTTAAATTAAGGCATCACATGACCAAATCCAATTTTTCAGCATTTTTGCAGCAGTGGTTAATTGAACACCTTGGTCATAAAGCGAAACCATTTTACCTAAGTGGGTATTTGTTACCCCAAACCGAATATATCATAAACCAGAAATTGGCAAAAAAATGTCAAAAATCATGGTCATGTAACTGCAGGATACTGCAAACAACTAAAAAAGTAATCCAGTTGCCAAGCATCTAAAATGTGATCATATGACTGCAGGGGAAGTGCAGCCATCAAAGCTTTAAAAATAGATTGTAAGTAGCTTTAGAGGAGCGGGATCCATCATAACTTTGAACAATCGTAAAGCAACCAGTCGTAAGTCAAGGACTGCCTGTATCTATCTACTTCCCATTGTCCCTTTGTAAAAATTAAGTAGTAATGTGCTGAAGATTCAATGCCATTGGGTTTGGATCTGCAATGCAAAAAGGATTTTAACTGACCTTACCTTGAGGCCAAGTTACCAAGGCTTTCAAATTCAAGAGTAACATTATTTATATGGCAAACTGGCAGTCTAATCTGTATTCCAGTTTTTAAATTATCATGAAATATTTGAAAACTTAATTCTACAACTGTGATACAAATTGAGTGTCAGATTTATTATAATCCTCAATACTGAAAAGTAAAGTACAACCAGTGCTTCCTCTTTTTTTCCTCCAAAAAGTAAGCAGCATTCAGTATTAGTCATCCTTTCAAGTTCAGCAAGATCAAATGTTTCTTTAATGTAATGAGAATGTTTTTCTATAATGCGATGTTAACACTTTGCAGAATCTTCAAACTTTGGGCCTACGTTCTGTATGCTGTAGCTTTGACAAATTAAGAAGAAATGGCAATAAATCCCTGCATCTGATGGATATATTATGGACAGATATTTGAGGTTCAGCTGATTTATGAAGTTGACAAAAAATGCTGGGATTCACTACCTCAGCCTTATCCTCATTTAGGACTGTGATTAAACAGAGCTGCTTGCCAGCAAGGCTGCTTAAATGGAAATGATTTGGACATGCATATTGGTTGGTTACATACTCTTCACCAAACATGAATTATTGACTTTGCTGGCTGGTGAAAAGGCTGATTTAGGTGGTACAGGAAAAGGGACCGAATTAGGATTAAGAAAACAAATGCAAATATCAGAACCAGAGGTGATATTCAGCAGGTTCTGATCAGTTCTAGAGAACCAGTAATGGAAATTTTGAGTAATTTGGAGAACCAGCAAATATCACCTCTGACTGGAGATTTTACAGTGTCCTTCCCCTGCCACGTCCACCAAGCCACACCCACAGAACCGGTAGTAAAAAATATTGAATCCTACCACTGATCAGGACGTATGAAACCTCAAGGAATCTGTTGAGAAGAAGCTGGTGTTGCCTCAATTAGGAGCGATAAACCAAGAGTTTACAGCTTCCTGTCTTTCCCAGGAGAGTAATCAAAGCTAATGGCTGAACCACATTATAAGCTTCAGCTTCTGGCAGGAAGGAAATCAAGGACAGGAAGGAATAATAGAATTTTTAAAAAAGGAATCCGTTTATGGTCTGTGTTTACTATATTTATTAATATCTAGAAGCCTTAGAAATTGGTGAGGCTTTCATGAATCCTCTTAACTTTATGGAGTCAAAACTATGAACGATGGCTTTTTCAACATCTCATTGTAAAGGAGAACTTAACATTCAAAGTTTGTGTCTTCTACAAAAAACTATAAAATGTTTTATAAACTTTTAACACTTTGGGTGTCATGTATGCAAATGGACTACTCGAAATCCCCGTGCCTTGATTGGCTAAGGCGCGGGGATTTCTGATTGGCCAGGCGAGCCGCGCCTGATTGGCCCGATTGGAGTCTCCCGCGATTGGTTAAAGCCAAGAGCGGGAGACTTGAATCGCTGCCATTGGCCGCGGCCGCCGAAACAAAAGATATAAAAGCCGCAAGCTTTTTGTCTTTTGCGGTTCGGTTCCACCAGTGTTAATAAAGAGCTTGAATTGAAAGTCACTGACTACGAGTCTTAATTGCGGATACGACACTGGCGACGAGGATGAGATCTCGCCATTGAACCGAACCCCGTATCCGTTTAAGAACCAGCGACAGCGAAGATGGCGAAAATAGCACCGCCCGCTCCCTTCAACCCCGCCGCCGAGGACTGGGAATCGTACTCGGATCGATTCCGGATGTATCTGGAATGCGCCGGCATGAAGGACGCCCCGGGCCCGCTAAAACGCGCCGTCTTTCTCACACACTGCGGACCAGAGGTCTTCCAGATGGCCAAGGCATTGGCCAAACCAGCAGACGCAACCGCCATAGACTGGGACGTCCTCGAGCCCATACTGAGACGCCATTACGCCCCCGAGGTCCCCATCCTGATATGGCGAAACGAGTTTTACCGCAGAAACCAGAAACCGAACGAGAAATTAAGCGACTTTGTCGCTGAATTACGGCGCCTGGGAGGACTCTGTGAGTTTGAAGGGCTTAATAGTCTCATCAGAGACCGCTTCGTGCTCGGGCTATGGGATCCGACACTCCAGAGCCGACTCATGGCCAAAGGCGACATCAGCCTAGCCGATGCCCTCACTGCGGCCGCAGCAGCAGAAGCCACCCGCACGTCAGCAGACACCATGCGAAGATCTGACGCGAAGGGCGGGAACAACAACCCCGCGAGGTCGGCCGACACCAGAAGCGAAGCGACCGCACACTACGGCGAATACCAATCAACCTCCAGCGCGTCAGATGACGAGGAGGACATACACCGTGTACAAATGGGACGAGGCGAACAGCGAAGTCAAAGAGGTCGCAGGTCGAGGACCAACTGCGCCGGTTGCGGCGGCGACCACCCCAGGTCAGAATGCCGATTCTTCGACGCTACCTGCAGGCATTGTGACCGACGAGGCCACATCGCCCGAGTTTGCCGCCAGAAAAAACCCCGCAGCCTGCCCAAACGGGAACAACTTGACAGGAAGAGAGAAAGCTCCCCGCCCAGAGCCAGAGAGCGCCAGCCAACGGGTCGATGGGACCAGAGACAACGATCGCAAAGAAGCAGTGACAGCCGACGTAAAGAGGAAACCCACCAGACGGTGACCATTGGCCACGCCATTTCCGACGGAGCTAGAAAGGTTCACGTAGAAGTTCACATAGAGGGTCGACCATGTAAGATGGAAGTGGACTCCGGTTCCTACCTTTCTATGATTGCTTGGCGCGAAATCAAGCAACTAGTGCCTACACTACAAAGAAGAAACGTACCTGCCCAAAAAATCATCATAAAAGACTATCAAGGTAATCGCGTTCCGGTAGTGGGCACCAAGAACTTTAACATAACCTACAAAGGCCACACAGAACAACTTCCACTCACAATAGTCGACCGCGACCGCCCTAGCCTGCTGGGGTTACAATGGTTTGCTCCGCTTAACATTGCGCTGACAGGTGTCAACCACGTATCCATTGAAGCTTGGGAACAGCGGCTAACCGAAGAATTCCAGGAGGTCTTCAATGGAGAATTGGGCAAGTACCAGGGGCCCCTTATTTCATTTGATTTAGACCCAAGGGTTCCCCCGAAGCGGCTTAAGCCTAGAAGGGTACCCTTTGCATTAAAACCCAAAATCGACGAGCAGCTAGACAAGCTCGTCAGACAAGGGGTGTTACAACCGACAGATCACGCCAGATGGGAAACCCCTATAGTGACCCCAATAAAACCAGACGGGTCCGTGAGAATCTGCGGGGACTATAAGGCCACCCTAAATGGCGCGTTGCAACAAAGCGCCTACCCAGTCCCGGTAGTGCAACATTTACTGCACTCACTGGGAGGGGGCAAAGTTTTTGCTAAGCTCGACCTCGCACAAGCCTATCAACAACTACCTGTGGACGAGGAAACGGCAGAGGCCCAAACAATAGTGACCCACCGGGGGGCTTTTAAATGTAACAGACTTCAATTTGGGGTCAGCGTGGCACCAGGCATCTTCCAGAGCCTGATGGAACGCTTGCTGCAAGGCATCAAGGGGGTGGTGCCCTACTTCGATGACGTATTAGTGGCGGCGCCAAATGAAGCTGAACTAGAAAACCGTTTAAGACAAGTCTTAACGAAATTTAAAGAAACAGGACTTAAAGTCAAACGCGAAAAATGCCAACTTTGTACAAAGCAAGTAGAGTTTCTGGGCTACCTCCTAGACCAGCAGGGCATCCACCCCACAACAAAAAAAGTAAAGGCCATCAAAGAAGCCCCCACCCCAAAGTCCAAATTAGAGCTGCAAGCGTTCTTAGGTTTACTAAACTTCTATAATGTCTTCCTACCTCAAAAGGCTACGGCGGCGGAACCTTTACATAGACTCCTGGACAAGAAGGCAGCCTGGACTTGGGGGAGACGGGAACAAACAGCTTTTCAAAAGACCAAAGACCTCCTCACCTCTGATGCCGTCCTAATGCAATTCTGCGAAACCCTGCCTGTAGCTGTCACTTGCGACGCATCACCTTTCGGCGTCGGCGCTGTCCTCAGCCATACCCTCCCAGACCAGAGAGAAGCACCTATCACATTTTTCTCGAGAACTCTGACTAAACCAGAGCGGAACTATAGCCAACTGGACAAAGAAGCTTTGGCTATAGTGGCCGCCGTTAAGCGTTTCCACGAGTACCTTTATGGCCGCCCATTCAAAATAGTGACTGACCATAAACCGTTGCTGGGCATTCTCGCGGGAAACCGTCCCACACCAAACATCTTGTCACCCCGGATGACAAGATGGTCTGAATTCCTGGCAGCCTACAACTATGAACTGCTACACAAGCCAGGTAAGAAGATATCGCACGCGGACGCTTTAAGCCGTTCCCCCTTACCTGACTCTGACCCTGACCCTGCACCAACAACAAATACCCTGTCCATCGAGTGTTTACCCATTACCGCATCGGACATAGCGAGGGAAACGGTTAAGGACAAACACTTAGCGCCAATCTTACATTGGCTACAAAAAGGCTGGCCGGAAAAAGACGATAACGAGACTTTTAAACCTTTCCGCCAGCGCCAGACGGAACTTTCATTACTGAGAGGATGTATCCTTTGGGGAGACAGGGTGGTAATTCCGACTAAATTACAGAACAGGGTCCTAGAGATGTTGCACGAGGGTCATCCTGGCATCGTCAGGACCAAAGCCCTGGCCAGGAGTTACGCTTGGTGGCCTGGCATGGACAAACAAATTGAAACATGGGTCGCCAAATGCCACCGGTGCCAGGAGACCAGATCCAGCCCACCCACGGCACCTATCCGAGACTGGGAGACACCTCGGGGACCCTGGTCCAGAATACATTTAGACTTTGCCGGCCCCACAAATGGGCACACCTTTTTAATCACAGTTGACGCATACTCAAACTGGCTAGAGGTGGCCGACATGAAATCCACCACCACAGAGGCCGTCATTAAAGAACTGTGTAAGCTGTTTGCCACCCACGGCCTCCCAGACGTCGTTGTCTCGGACAACGGGCCACAGTTTACATCCATCGACTTTGAACGGTTCCTGGCAGAAAAAGGCATCCGCCACGCGTTAACGGCACCGGCGCATCCGGCGGCGAACGGTAGGGCGGAGCGGATGGTCCAGTTTACAAAAAAGACCCTCCGGAAAATGGACCACGGGGAGATCAACGACAAGATCAACAGGCTGCTCTTCATACAGCACATCACGCCAAACACAACCACCAACAAGAGCCCTGCAGAGCTCCTGATGGGCAGGAAGCTGCGATCCCCACTCGACCGCCTACACCCAACCTACAACCCGGAGCAGCCCCCAGACTCCAGCTCCAGGTATCGGACATTTGAACCAGGCAACCTAGTATACGCCAAAAACATGACGGGGGACCCCCTATGGATCCCAGCCGTCATAACTCAGATCACTGGTCCAAAGTCGTACCGGCTCCAAACCACCGACGGGCGAGCCTGGAAACGACATATCGACCAGCTCCGGTCACGAACATTGACTAACCTCAACCCCCAAGACACGAACCAAGGGGGGAGGGAACACCCGGTTAAACAACCACAAGAACAAATAAAAATTAAAAACTCACCAGAACGCAGCCTTCGCGAGTCACAGCCGGAGAAGAACCGTCTGGCCAGCTCTACCGACCCGGAGAAGCCAAGTGGGAGCGGCGGAATCCGCGACTCAACCGACCCGGTAGGCCCAGGCGGGAGCCGCGGCGAAGGAACCGGCCCGATCATCCAGCCGGTTCGCTCAGAGGCAGGAGCAGCCAAAAAGATGACCGCCCCTACCGAGATACAACAAGAAAATGAATTGCGCAGGTCATCTAGGACTCGACGGAGCCCCGCCTACCTGCGTGACTACACCACGTGAGAAGACCATACCAAGAGGGGAGGGGTGTCATGTATGCAAATGGACTACTCGAAATCCCCGTGCCTTGATTGGCTAAGGCGCGGGGATTTCTGATTGGCCAGGCGAGCCGCGCCTGATTGGCCCGATTGAAGTCTCCCGCGATTGGTTAAAGCCAAGAGCGGGAGACTTGAATCGCTGCCATTGGCCGCGGCCGCCGAAACAAAAGATATAAAAGCCGCAAGCTTTTTGTCTTTTGCGGTTCGGTTCCACCAGTGTTAATAAAGAGCTTGAATTGAAAGTCACTGACTACGAGTCTTAATTGCGGATACGACATTGGGGTAAAGTTGTAAGTAGAGTTAGCTAAGAAAATATTTGACATTCTTTTTCTACCTTTACTCCCATGGAAAGAAAGATAGGAATCATAGAAGTAAAAAAGGGGGAAAACTGTTTTAAATGCAAACACACAAATCAATTACAAACTGGATCATATTTTTGCTTTTTAATCCCACTCAGTTCCTTAATCCAGGGGTGTCAATCTCATCACATGATGTATCACAACTTGTCCCCCTTCGCTAAACCAGGGGTGGGCATGGCAGTGTGTGACGCATCTGGCCCGCAGCCTGCAAGTGACACCCCTACCTTAATCTCTCCATCCCTTCCTTCTTCTCTTTAACAGTGTCACTGCTGTATGTTGTTCCTTAACATTTCTTTGGAAGGCATCCCTTCACCCTTCCCCTCATTTTTTTTCATTTTGTTATTCCCAGTTATAATATGATCATATGAATGCATATTCCAAGTTGACCTTATATGATTCAGACTTATAGTGAAATCATCTGTTAAGACAGCTGATCAGATTGTCCAGGTCATGTGTTGTCAGTCTGAATATTTACATAAATGCACAACAGACATCTCCCAAAAAAGAAGCATAGCCAAGCTTTTAAATGTTCATACATCCAGATATCTGATAATTCTTTGTTTCATTTTGGTTTTAAAAGCAAATTATAATTGGGCAGCCACCAGGAGTTGTAATGAAATTGGCAACATGCACACTTGATAAATTAATAAATAAAGACTGGTCACTTTCTGCTTCGTTAGAAATAGAATTGCCAAAGAGCTTGTTTGAAGTTCTGTAAAGAAACTTATCCTTCACATAATGTTAAAAACTCAGGTTAGCAGCTATATTAAGAATTGTGACAATTCCTCATATTTAGATAGCCATCAATCTCACAGACATGACAAAAAAACCTCACAGACCTCACTTCCCAGTTGTTGTGAATGCATAAGGTTTAATAAAGAGAACTTGAGCTTGGAGTCAAGTGCAGGGTTCTGGCCCTGCACTTCTGATTGGCTGTTAACGGCAGGATCGGATTGGCCCATTCCAGGGAATCCGATTGGCCATTAACAGAGAGTTCCTATTGGTTAAGGGAGCTAGCGCTCCTCGATTGTTATTGGTTAATAGTTATTGGGGTTGCCCATATAAGGAGAGTTATAACTGCCATTGAGTTGAGAAGTCACTATGTAAATAAAGAGTTGAAGTTCACCGTTCCAGAGGCTTGTCTCCATTCTTTCTCGCCCATGCTCCAAACTTAACACTGGCGATGAAGGTGGGATGTGGAGACGTCTGAACCGATGGAATTAAGAAGAAACACTGAGCACGTGGCTGACGACGCTACACAACGGAACCATGTCCGGCGTCGTTGTACCACCCGCTCCGTTCGATCCAGTGCAGGAAGACTGGGACTCCTACATGGATCGCTTCCAAATGTTCTTAGAAATTAACAACTTAAAGAACGCCACAGCCGGGAAGAAACGGGCGGTGTTCCTAACGCATTGTGGTCCAACCGTATTTAAGATGGCTAAAGCACGAGCAAAACCTAGAGAAGTGAAGGTGATGGATTGGGACGACCTCGAACCTCTACTAAGAGATCACTACGCACCGACCGTGCCTACGCTCGTGAGACGGCATGAGTTCTATCAGAGAAACCAGCGAAAAGGAGAAAGCGTCGCCGACTTCATAGCAGACCTCTGAAACCTGGGAGGCCTCTGCGGATTCGCTGATTTGGAAGAGGCACTGAGAGATCGAATAGTTCTGGGATTAGATGCACCAGGTGTGCAGAGCAAGCTGATGGCGAAAGGGGACATCAGCCTTGCCGATGCCATCGCCGATGCTACTGCAGCAGAAGCAACCAGGAAGTCGGCTGCACAATTACGCCACAACCGCGCTCCGGTCCACCAACCGACAAGCGAAATTTTATCCAAGTCAGAAGGGCAGCTTGCAATGACGCACCACGAGGACCTCTCTTCGTCGTCAGACTGCGACGAAGAAGAGGTCCATCGACTGCGGTCCGACCGGAACCACCACCCGAAGTCCCTACGCCCTTGCGCTGGCTGTAGAGCCAACCATGCCAGGTCCGAATGCAAATTCTGCGACGCACTCTGCCATGAGTGCGGGAAGAGAGGCCACATCGGACGGGTCTGCCAAAGTTTACAAGGACCCGGCCAGGCCTCAAAAAGGGCTAACTATCGCCAATTGACAGGAAACCGTCCTGTAAGGCAAGAACCAGTAAGCCACTCCTACAGAAACCAAGCTTTGCAGCGAGAAGAGGCTCACCATATTATCACTATCGGTCACGCCTCTGCCTTGGATGCCAAGAAAATCCGAATTACAGTGGCCATCGAGAACCAGCCTTGCCACATGGAAGTCGACTCGGAATCGTCTCTCTCGATGGTGTCCTGGAAGACCATCAAGCAACTCATCCCCACGATTCAGCGCCAAGACCTGCGTTTCCAAAAACTCATTCTTAAGGACTATCAAGGGAATCGAATCCCTGTTGTTGGTTCCTGCCGAGTCCGGGTCTCCTTCAAGAAGCACACAGCGTACTTACCGCTAACGGTGATCGACAAAGATTGGCCTAGTCTGCTAGATCTCCAATAGTTCGCACCACTTGGCATTGAAGTGGCAGGCATAAACCGAATCAGCAGAAGTGACTGGGAGGAGGACCTCATCCATGAGTTCAAGGACGTCTTTGCGGAAAGTTTAGGCGAGTACAAGGGGACCCCAATTTCATTCAGCCTTGATCCAAAGATAGTTCCCATCCGCCTTAAGCCCCATCGAGTTCTGTTTGTCTTAAAGCCGAAAATCAACGAACAACTTGACAGACTAATAGCTCAGGGGGTACTAGAACCTACCAATCACTCCCCCTGGGAAACCCCAATTGTAACACCCATTAAGCCAGACGGGTCGATCCGAATTTGTGGGGACTACCAGGCCACCCTGAACCACGCCCTACAGCAGAATGCACATCCGGTGCCGGTGGTACAGCATCTCCTCCACACCCTGGGGGGCAGAAAAGTCTTCGCTAAATGAGACTTAGCTCAGGCATATCAGCAACTACCTGTTGATGAAAAGACGGCACAGACACAAACGATTGTGATGCACCGAGTTGCCTTCAAATGTACCTGGCTCAAATTCAGAGTCAGTGTAGCCCCAGGGATTTTTCAGAGCCTGATGGACAGGCTACTACAAGGGATTAAAGGCGTGGTCCTCTATTTTGACGATGTATTAATTGCTGCACCTACAAAAAAAATCTTACAGGACTGGTTAAAATTAGTCCTACAAAAATTTCAAGAAGCTGGTCTTAAGGTAAAAAAGAATAAGTGTAAATTGTGTACAGGTAGTGTTGAGTTTTTAGGGTACCTAATTGACAATCAGGGTATTCACCCTACCGACAGTAAACTAAGAGCAATAAAAAACGCTCCCAGGCTTCGGAACAAGGCCGATCTCCAGGCATTCCTAGGCCTCATCAACTTTTATAATGTATTTCTACCGCATAAAGCAACGGTCGCTGAACCGTTACACCAGTTGTTAGACAAGAAAGCAAACTGGTTATGGGGTCATAGAGAAGAACAGGCGTTCCATAATGTGAAAAAACTACTGACTTCTGACTGTAATCATGCAATACAATGAGACTTTGCCGTTAAATATCACATGTGATGCTTCGCCTTTCAGAGTGGGTGTTATTCTGAGCCATGTACTGCCTAATGGTAATGAAGCCCCTGTTGCATATTTTTCAAAGACACTTTCAAAAACTGAGCAAAATTATGGCCAAATCGATAAAGAAGCCCTCGCAATTGTATCGGCCGTTAAAAGATTCCACAAGTACGTGTATGGCCGGGCTTTTATTATCGTGACTGACCACAAACCGTTATTGGGGATAATAGCTGGAGATAAACCGACTCCCTACATATTTTCCCCCAGGATGACTCACTGGTCAGAATTCTTGGCTGCTTATAATTATCAGCTGCAATACCGCCCAGGGAAAGCCATTCCCCACGCCGACGCATTGAGCCGAGCACCGCTTCCAGAGACTCTTGACGATCCTGCACCAACGGTAACCACGTTGCAAATTGAAACACTCAACTCACCGCCATTAACGGCCCGAGATATCGCGAGAGAAACCAAACGTGACCCCACCTTAGCATGAGTTCTGGGCTGGGTAGAACGTGGATGGCCATTGGACCAATTATCAGATGACTTCACACCATTCAAGACTTGACAAATGGAGTTGTTCTCCCAAAAGGGCTGTGTCATCTGGGGCGATAGAGTCGTTATCCCAGAACGACTCCAAAAAGCGCTGGCCACCCCGGTATCGTGCGAATGAAAGCCCTCACACGAAGCTACGCATGGTGGCCGGGCATCGACAAGCAAATTGAAAATTGGGTTAAAGCTTGTCATAAATGCCAGGAAGTGAGCAACGCCCCACCTAAAGCCATCCCTATTAAATGGGAGAAACCACAGGGACCCTGGTCCCGTATTCACTTGGACTTTGTGGGGCCAACCAAAGGCCACACCTTTCTGCTAACCGTTGACGCCTACTCGAATTGGCTCAAGATCCACTGCATGACGAATACAACCACTGAAGCGGTTATCAAAAACTTGGAAAGACTCTTTGCAACCCACAGATTACCAGATGTCCTGGTATCCGACAACGGGCCCCAATTTACAGCGCTGTCGTTTGAGAAGTACCTGGCTGACCGCGGCATCCAACATGCACTCACCTCGCCTGCGCATCCTGCAACCAATGGCAAAGCAGAGCACATGGTCCAATTCATTAAAAAAAACCTTGCAGAAGGTAGACTACGATAATATTGACGACAAGATCAATTGAATCCTTTTTCTACAACACATCACACCTCATAGCATCACCAACAAAACTCCCGCCGAACTGCTAATGGGACGAAAACTCCGCTCCCACCTCGACCAGTTACACCCAGCTTATGAACCAGAAAAACCACTAGGATCCAGTGGCCACTGTCATGCCTTCCAGGTAGGCGATTTGGTATACGCTAAAAACCTTTCGGGTGATCCGCTGTGGGTGGAGGCGACAGTAGTTCATGTAACCGGCCCGAGATCCTACCTTGTACAATGCCTTGACGATAGACTATGGAAACGCCATATCGATCAATTACGATCGCGGCTCCCGTCGGGCACTCCTGAACTCCCTTATGACCAAACTGAGGGGGGGAAGATAAAGAAGAAGATGAATCCCAAGTAGAAGAAAACCCATTTGAAGGGAACGACGGCGTAATAGAGACACAGGAAGTGGAACCAGAGAGGGAAACAGATGCACCTCAGGGAATTACCGAGAATAATGGCAACGACAAAGAAATGAACTCTGAACCAGAGGCGACCCCGTTGCCAAACAACGATCTACCTCAGCATGATTGCAGCAAAATGACACAGCGAAAATCAAAAAGACTAATAAAGCAACCGTCCTACCTAAAGGACTATGTAACTGCGCCCTGCAAACAGAAGCCAGGGGGAAGGGGCGTTGTGAATGCATACGGTTTAATAAAGAGAACTTGAGCTTGGAGTAAAGTGCAGGGTTCTGGCCCTGCACTTCTGATTGGCTGTTTACGGCAGGATCAGATTGGCCCGTTCCAGGGAATCCGATTGGCCATTAACAGAGAGTTCCTATTGGTTAAGGGAGCTCGCGCTCCTCGATTGTTATTGGTTAATAGTTATTGGGGTTGCCTCTATAATAAGGGTTATAACTGCCATTGAGTTGAGAAGTCACTATGTAAATAAAGAGTTGAAGTTCACCGTTCCAGAGGCTTGTCTCCATTCTTTCTCGCCCATGCTCCAAACTTAACACCAGTTATTACATGCATGATGCAAGCCATTCATGCCTATATACAAATGGAAAAAGAAAAAAAAATGAAAGGAGCAAAAGAACTAGACAGAAGAAAGAGTGTAGAAAGACTGGAAGGGAGCAGTTGGATATGCACATAGGTCAATTCTATTGCCTCCTATTTAATTATATTATATTAATTATCAATTTTTTTAATCAGAATCTATTAATCTCAAAATAAAAAAACCAAAAATGCTGATGAATTGAAGAGGTGAACCCAGTGGTGGGATCAAAAATTTGAATGGTCAAACATCTGGTAACTCCAAATCTCAACCACCAAATGTTTTGTTCTACACATTGGTAAAAAAAATCAGTACACCAAATACAAACTAGGCGGATATGACATCATTGATGACCCTCGCACTGTCAAGGACCTAGGAGTACTCATATCTAATGACCTAAGCGCCAGAGCTCACTGTAACAGCATTGCCAAAAAGGCATTAAGAGTTGTAAATCTAATCTTACAAAGCTTCTCTTCTGGAAATATTGAATTGCTAACTAGGGCATACACAACCTTTGCTATACTCAAATACAGCTCATCTTTCTGGAATCCACATTGTATATCAGACATTAATACAATTGAGCGAGTCCAGAAGTATTTCACGAGAAGACTACTACACTCCTCTGCTCACAACAGAATACCCTATATCACCAGACTTGAAATTTTGGGCTTGGACAATCTTGAACTATGCTGCCTACAGTTGGACTTAAGCGTAGCACACAAAATTGTCTGCTACAATGTCCTACCAGTCAATGACTACTTCAATTTCAACTGCAACAATACAAGAGCACACAACAGATACAAACTCAATGTTAACTGCTCCAAACTTGATTGCAGAAAGTACGACTTCAGCAACAGAGTGGTCAATGCCTGGAATGCACTACCTGGCTCTGTAGTTACATCCTCAAACCCCCACTTCTTTAACCTCAAACTATCCACTATTGACCTCACCCCATTCCTAAGAGGTCTGTAAGGGGCATGCATAAGTGCACTATCGTGCCTCCTGTCCCTGTCCTATTGGACCCATTTAATCATACCTATTTTCTGTATTCTTACTCATGTTTATACTTATACCTATTATTTTGTGAGCGATTGACAAATCAAATAAATAAATAAATTTTTACTACCAGTTCTGTGGGTGTGGCTTGGTGGGTATGGCAGGGAAAGGATACTGTAAAATCTCCAGTCAGAGGTGGCATTTGCCGGTTCTCTGAACTACTCAAAATTTCCACTACTGGTTCTCCAGAACTGGTCAGAACCTGCTGAATACCGCCTCTGTGAAAGATTTATCATGAATTCCTTTTCTGAAAGAAAAAGACTTGTGTCCTTTGCCCAAAAGAGCATTAACTCTCTCCCTGGCCTGCAAGCATGAAATCCAAAACATCCAGTCCCTTGGATTGCAGGCTTTGGAAAAATGTTGTCTAGTTTGGCCCAGAGTGAATGAACAAAACTGAGTGAATTTTAAATAAGAAGATCCCGAATAACCTGCAGGGATATTCTGCAAGATTATCAGAAGTAAAGTCTGTCACATCAATAGCTTCTGGGTGGATTGTAGTAAGGAATTTTGACTCAAAAGGATGGACCTGTGGTTTTAAAACTTGGAGGAGAACACAAAAAGAATACATACATGAAAAGAATTATCAACATAAACATATTAACATAAACATAAACATAAGCATACAAAACATTTGCTAGACCAATACTCAAATACAGCTCATCAGTCTGGAACCCACATTACGTATCTGATATTAGCACAGTTGAGAAAGTCCAGAAATATTTCACAAGAAGAGTTCTCCACTCCTCTACTTGTTGTAGAATACCTTATGCCACCAGACTTGAAATTCTAGACCTAAAAAACCTTGAATTACACCGTCTTCAGTCTGATCTAAATATGGTATATAAAATCATACATTGCAATGTCCTACCTGTCAATGAATACTTCAGCTTCAGCCATAACAATACAAGAGCACACAATAGATAGAAACTCAAGGTTAACCACACCCAACTTAATTGCAGGAAATACGACTTCAGCAACAGAGTGACCAATGTCTGGAATACTCTACCTGACTCTCTAGTTTCTTCCCCAAACCCCAAAAACTTTAACCTTAGACTTTCTACTATTGACCTCACCCCTTTCCTAAGAGGTCTGTAGGGGGAGTGCATAAGTGCACCAACGTGCCTACCGTCCCTGTCCTATTGTTTCTTTTATTTTTCTTATATGTACCCATTTCATGTATTCATAGCTATGTATATACTTATACCTATTATCTTGTAAGCAATTGACAAATCAAATCAAATCAAATCAATAAATCAATAAATAAAAAAAAATATTATTTGCCATTTAAAAGCATGCACTAAAATTTCAGGTGCCCTGCTGTGACTGTTAATAAATTGTGTTTCCTAATGGATTACAGTTTTCACATTAGTTCAGCTGCAGAAGTACAAAAACACTCAAGAGCTGTCAGCTCATCATTGTGGAGGGAGCATTCTTATAATGGAGTTTGTGTGACAAGGGCCATTCAAAAGAATTGGAAAAGCTGGTCTCTACTCCAGGTGAATTATTTAATCTAAACCAGTTTTAAAATGGTGAGATCACCTAATGAATTAGGTAGGAGAAATTAATAGGTTGAAGCACAATAAATTGGCCCAGCTATGTATCAACCCTGTGGCAAATCTTCTAATTTTACCTATATATTCATAGAACAATGCTTCCTGAAACTTAGCAATAGATTTTCTTTGAATGTGTGAGCTAAATCAGTACTGATGCATGTATAGTATCCAGAAAACAAAGTATCAGATGCAGCATATAGTACTACACTGAGTTTTTCTTTTATTTTCAAACATTATCATGTGCGTACCTTAAAACAATCATTAAAATGTTAGTTCAGAAGAGACTTCCACTTGTTGGCATTAGATCATTTAGAAGAGTCACAAGTGTTTTGTAGGTCTCCTTGTCCCATGCTGCCAGAGAGCTCAGAATTCTTTTTATTGAAGACATAACTCAAGCTAGAAAAATGAAATACACACAGGGAAATAGATAGGAAAATATAACAACTGCTTTAGTATTATTACCAGAGCACAAAAAATGACTTTGTGAACTGATGGACAGTTTCTTTCCTGCTTGTATCATTATAAAATGTGTTCAACTTTCAGTATGGCCAAAACTTAATCTGCAGCATGACACATCTAATCTTCTTACCAAGGCCATTTTCGAACCCCCTTAAACAGTGCTGCGTTTGGCATTTTCTGAAATAATCTTGTATGATTAGTCAGTCAACCATACAACATTATCATTTCATTATTACTGCCCACTGCAGAAAAGTAGCAGATGCTTGGCCACAATATGTTGATCTTGTTAGAAAGGAAGAAAGGAGGCCAAGTTAGCATTTTTTTTTTTTCTACATGAAATAAGCAGGCAAATATCTAAGAAAATATAACACATATATACACTAAAGGGAAACATTTTGAAGTGTAAAGGAGAAAAAAAGATGATGAGCTGTTGTGACTTGTTTTAATTGAGTTACATTGTTTTAGTGACACCATGCATATCTAGTCTCAGATGACTGTACACCATATAGAAATCACGCCACTATAATGTCAGTCTCCACATTTTTTGAAATCATGATCTAGAAGTTTATAGAATCTCAAAAGTTTTGCACAGAGATATTTCTTCAGAGATGGTGTTCAGCAGGTTCTGACCAGTTCTAGAGAACCGGTAGTGGAAATTTTGAGTAGTTCAGAGAACCGGCAAATACCACCTCTGACTGGAGATTTTACAGTATCCTTTCCCTGCCATGCCCACTAAGCCACGCCCACAGAACCGTTAGGAAAATAATTTGAATCCTACCATTGCATCTCTTATATTATCATATATGATGTTCTCGTTCTCTCTCTCTCTCTCTCTCTCTCTCTCTCTGTGTGTATTATTGCAAGGATGGACACCCATAAGGTACTTTATACCAATTTGAAGTTTTTTCTCAAAGCACCCGCAGATCAAACTGCATTACAATATCACAGCTAAATATCTGAACAGTAATTCATAATCATTCCCATTCAACTTTTGATTTGGCATATAGTTTTAGGTAAGCCATGTAAAAGAATGTGACTGTTTTCACCTTGCTTTGAAAATTGTAAGTCATGTTTTCCATTACTTAGCATCCTTGTCAATTGGATTATTACAAAATTAAATAATAAACGTCATGAGGAATCTCTCTGAAATATCCCCTTTTTATTTTTACTTCATGTAAACCATCATCCTTAAGCATTATATTTGTCTATCATGTTTTCATGGCCATTTCTACAAAACCTTGGATATTTTGATTGACCCCAAACATTTCTATACTTTTCATAATCCTATTAGTGGAAGGAAATCAAATATATTCTTGTACTCAATCCAAGCCATACTTAAATTCACTCAATCTTACTTTGATTTTATAACGGTTGCTTCATCAATAAGAACTGATCTTTAACTCCTCATACATTTTTGTCATTACCCTTTTGTTCAACTGAAGATTTTTTTTCTTCAGACAGATGTATTATTCCAGTAAGAATTTTGAACAAACGAAGTATTTATCTTAAGTTTTGAGATGTGACTCCTTAAGTACAGATAGTTAGGAATGCAGAAAAAAAAATGCAACCAGCCATAGAGGACATTGAGGACATGTCTACTGCATGAGCCAGAAAGAGGGCTGAGAAAATATCTAGAGACTCCTCACAACCTCATAAACTGTTTCAACTCCTCCCCTCAGGATACTGTTATAGGGCATTACATGCCAAAACAAGTAGACCCAAAGACAGCTTTCCCCGCCATGCCATCCACTCTGCTAAACACATAATTCTCACAGCACCGCTTTATGCCTAAAGATAGCTAATCATGTAGTAGGACTGTATTTCTAATATCTTTCTTGCCTTTCCTATTACTTACTCCTATTGGTATCTTATGATTATCACTTGTTGGTTGTATCTTAGTATTTATGATTGTATCTTATGATTTATAATTGTGTCTTATGATTTAAGATTTATTACTTTATTGCTTGTATGTATACTGAGAGCTTATGCACCAGAGACAAATTCCTTGTGTGTCCAATCACACTTGGCCAAAAAAGAATATTCTATTCTATTCTATTCTATTCTATTCTATTCTATTCTATTCTATTCTATTCTATTCTATTCCAATTCCAATTCCAATTCCAATTCCAATTCCAATTCCAATTCCACTCCACTCCACTCCATTCTTTTACTATTATCTTTCATTATTAAGAAGAATCTCTCTATTGTCATTCAGTTTTCATTTGTTCTTTTCTTTAGTTCAATCTTAAACTGACCAGCTAACCATGCAAGTAGGTGGTCATTTTTTCATCCAAATGCATGCAATTCATCAGTTTCAAGTTCACCTGATTTTTTTTACTACTGTGTTTTTCCCCTTTCAATTTATTTTTGTTGTGTAAACCCACAGTACTCTCTTAGTTGTGTTTGATGGCCAATCTGCCAGTTCTCTCTGGAACGTAAAATTTATTCGTGTTTCTTTTTTTTTTTTTTTCATTTTGATGAGGCTTGGAGCCAATTGTAGAACTGATCCAGATTTGTTCTAAGTTGTCCATTTTGTTTCTATGGTCTTACATGGGCTTCATACTAATTGCTTTTTCCTGATAATGCTTCATTCCTCAGTTATTTGTTAAATATCAGATATGATTTTGGATTGAATGTTGTATATTTTATAATACACAGCTGAAGTTTTTAAGCTTTCAGAGTTTTTTCATTTTATTAAAATTGTTCACATCTCCCCTAAGTTCTTTCACATTCAATTCTAAACTAATTTCCGATTTAGGTTTACCACTTTTCTTTACTTCTGCTTATTAATGACATGATTGTAACTAGTGACACAATCAATGTATCAGAAAATGTACCTTTTTTTTTTTTTTTTTACTACAGATTGATTTTAAATTATTTCCAGTGCTTGATTTATGTATCTCGCCAAAAGCCTTGTTTTTATTTGTTTTATAACGGTCTCATTCTTCTTGTTAATTTTGAAAATCTTTTAATGACTTTTTCAGCTAATTCTTCTTGACTATTGGTTGGTTTAATTGCACGTTTTCTACAAATTGCTACATTTTCTTACCTAAGAAAATGTTGTCTTGTGAATTTTGATTCTCCTTTCCTGTTTCCACTGATAGATTGAAAAAGCCTCTGCCATGCATTTCCAAATGCTCACTTTTTTTAATTGCCCATTTGATTTGCCTTCCAATTCAACTCAACTTATCTGAAGATGTTGGGTTTTGAGTCTTCATTGATCCACAAGACTTTGTACAGTAATGGCTGAATCCTGGATCATTTCAAATGAGATGCATTTTTAAATCTACTTGCTGAGAGATTGGATTCAAAATAGCATTTTAAGACATCCTACTACACATGACTGCATTTTCTCTGTCTTCCAGTTGCCTTGCAATTTCTTTCTGGATCACCCAGCAAGGGGACTGCTGCATTATCCAAGGTTGCAGGGCTGGCTTGCCTTTACTCTCCTATGTTTTATAGTTGCTATTGACTCAGGAATTGTCACCTCCTTTTCATTTTTTTTTAGATTTGAAGTTATAGATGGTAACTATGCCTAGTTTAATCAACTCTTGTCTTAACCAGGACAATTTAGCTATTTTATTCCACAGGGGCAAAAGTTACCATTGCTTTTGCTGTCATATCATTGTAATACAATGATCTACCTTTAAAATATCATCTCGAAGAATTCTAATGAGAGTGAAAATATGAAATAGATGCACCAGATGCTCATTTCATCTATGAAACCAAACTTCTAGATTTGGGGGGTGGGATAAATGCCAGCTTGGCTGATCCTTGTGTAATGACCATGTATTCTGTTCAAATTTTTGATAGCACTGAATGAGTGGTGGATCCACAAACTTTTGGCCATTGTAGCATGTCCACAGTCAAAATTAATATTTTATCTGATGGCTTCTCACAAGTCCTTGCCTTACAACAGCAAGTGCCAGAACTGCCATTGCTAAATGGCACAGTTACATGGTTTTTCAACTTACAACTATGTCGTTTAAAATAGAATTTCTTATCTCTGTTAGCATTGTTAAGCAAGGACTAGCTGCACCACCATCTGCATGGAACTTGTCTCTGAGCCAGCAGAAGAACAGAG
This sequence comes from Hydrophis major, assembly GCA_033807585.1. Taxonomy (NCBI): domain Eukaryota; kingdom Metazoa; phylum Chordata; class Lepidosauria; order Squamata; family Elapidae; genus Hydrophis; species Hydrophis major. The sequence goes on along the minus strand of CM066329.1, from coordinate 139,537,007 downwards.
TTTGTTGGACTATTTGCTAGATGGTTTTGCTTAATTAAAAAGTCATCTGCAGTGGTTGGACATAGCTATATTAGAAGACCTATATTTCAACTTTATTATTGGTCTTACTTCTTTCATTTTGTTATTTGCTTCCAACTTCTTCCTAGGTGGCTTTTTAGTTAGTCTGTTGTTTCTTTGATCAGTTATTCCCCAAAATTTAAAAGGATTGTTATCAGTGGTGGGATTCATATTTATTTACTACCGGTTCTGTGAGCGTGGCTTGATGGGCATGGCAGGGGAAGGATACTGTAAAATCTCCAGTCAGAGGTGGTATTTGTTGGTTCTCCGAACTACTCAAATTTTCTGCTAGTGGTTCTCCAGAATTGGTCAGAACCTGCGGAATACCACCGCTGATTGTTATAGTTTAGGTGTCTCTTTGGGAACAGAAGTACTCTTCCAATTCTTACTTTTCCATAGTTGATTTTCCACCTGTGTCTTTTTTCTTCTTTTGGCTTTCACTTGGGTCTTTGTTCATCTTTTTCTCCTATTTACAAATGGATTTGGAAATGGCTGTCCATAGTGTATTATCATCAACTACTGCATCTTTATGTAGTCTGATCTAATTTGAAAATAATTTGGGAAGGGTATCGGTAGACCATTTAGATCAGTACATCATTTAAAATAGATAGAAATTCTTTCAGTTGTAATATATCTGATGACCATTTCATGGAAAACTTGTTAAAAGCCTCATATTGTTCTCCCAAACTTGTATAACCTTTTGCAGACAGGAATCCCATGAACACCTCAAATCATTTGTCTCATTTGCTAGTAAGAAACCCTAAGCCAAATAAGTGGAAGGGGTTGAAGTTGCCTTGTGGTATGGGGCTTTGTTGTTATAGATTGAATTCTGATGCTGTGTGGCTGTAACAAAAATATGCTATTATTATCTATGTGTTTTTTTTCTCTAGTTTTAAAGTTAGGTTTATTTGAAGGGATTTCAGCTTGCAATTTGTGAGGCTTTCTATTTCTATTACTCTGTTCTCCCCCTAAGCAACCCAAGATAAAGTTTCATAAATGTAGGCATACCTTGGAGATACCAAGGGTTTGGTTCCAGACTATTGCAATAAACTGAATATTGCAATACTTGTCACACAATATTACATGAATCACACAATTTTTTTTTGTTTCCCCGTGTATATAAAAGTAATGTTTACATTATACTGTAGTCTATTAAGTGTGCAATAGCATTATGTTCAAAAAAGTACATACCTTAATTAAAAAATACTTTATTGCTAAAAAATGCTAATCATCATCTCAGCTCTCAGCAAAGTATGCCTGTAATTAGCATTAGAGCTTACTCCATAAGAAGTTAAATGTAATTTAAGACTCAACAGCTCACATAAATTGTGGCTGTCTCTTCCTCCATCTCCCAACCTGGCAAAGGCAACCAAGCTGGATAATTCATTTGGCATCTGATGCCCAGGACTCACAGTTTCAAATGTGATCCTTGTTGACCCAAGCAATAACTGATCTGATATGAAAATAGTTTTTTTTTAATATTCAACACTGCAATGGATTATGGAATGCACATATTCCAGGACATCTCTTAAAATCCTTTTGGTCCACATACCACTCAACACCACACAAGCTCAGTCATTAAATAAAGCTTCCAAACCAAGGATGTTGATGATGATCATAATGATCATGATGATGGTGATGAACACAATGTTATAAGGTTGTATGATCCTTATGATAGGCTTTTGTCAGCATATCACTCAACATCATTGGATCACACAAGCCCAGCCACCAAGGAAAACTGCCATTGGGAGGAGGAGGAGGAGGAGGTCATCCAGTGGAACAGATAGCTCCAAGGTCATCTGTAGATATGTCTACAGACATAATGACAATTATTGGCACCACATTTCCCTAATCTTTCCCCTCTGCTGGAAGAGACAGCAATGTATACCTCAGTTATAGTAAAGATACAGTTACTATTAAAGTAAGATGATGGAGAAGAAAAATGTTGTTGTTCTCCACATGCAATAAAATACCTTGAGCTGGTCCTCCTCATTCTCAGTACTACCCAACTTCTGGAGGAACTTACAGGAAACTAAGGAAAGCCCCTATGGTTTATTCACACAAAGAAAACTTAGTATTTCATCATTATTCTAGCACAGCAGTGACAGACATCTCTAGAACAAAAATGTTGTACTGATCAATTCTATTCTGTTTCAAAGAGTATGAAAGACTTCAAACCTAATGTCTCACTGGAGTTTTGATCTCTCGCAATTCTAAGTCAAATGGTTCTCCAAAGGTATTAAATAAAGGTTTTCAATAAATCTTTAAATTGAGTTTTCCTTCAAGTTTTTTCATAGGGGTTTTATATATAGCAGGCTAATTATAATATGTTGCAAATTCTTTTTATATCTTCCAAGCTAGAAGTAAAAACTAAACCGTCCCGTAGAGATGGTGATCGTGAAGGGCATAGTCCCAGGATTCCAGGGATATCGCAAAATCTCTGGTTTGATCCAGGAGAAGCCCTTTTGCTGGCGGTGGAGAGGCAGCCTCCATAGCTGCTGAAGTTGGGACAGCTCCGGAAAGAAAGTGGCTGGAAGTGAAAGTGTGTTGGCTGGGTGAGAAACTTCTTTTTTGTTGTAAATTCGCTGAGATTTGAAAGGGCACCCTGAATAGAGAAGAAACCTGTGAGATTTTTTTTTGACAAAAACTGTATGAGCGGCGTTTTTAAAGTGATGTCAAATTGAGGCTTGGATTTTTTTTTTCTTTTTCTTACTTTTTTTTCTTGGGACTTTAGTGTGACTTTGTAGGTAACCGGATTGAATTTTCTCTTACATATATTTTTATGCTCCTTTTGATTTTTAAATTTTCTTTTAGGATAGAGGCTCCCTTTGGCTATTTTTTTTTTTGTATAAATTATCCTTTTTTTCTGGCTGGGGGGGGAAAGAGTATTAAGAAACTTTGTAACACTGCCAACTAGAGGCTTGAAAATATTTTATTTGAACTGGAGAGAACTGTAAGAAGACTCCTTCTCAAGGACATTTTAATGTGATAAGATAGAGGGAGACCACAGCAAAATATTATCACAGGTGTTCTCCTGGACTCTTATCAATATTTCAACACTTGAGGCTTAGCTTTGAAGCTGGTGGAGAAGAGAGTCATAATAAGAGCCTTGGACAATTAAATAAAGTGCAGTGTGCTTTCTTATATATATATATATATATATTTACTTGTGATACCCCTACTCACCAGCCTCTTTGTAAATTCCAATTTTGGTAATATTCTTATTTTTGTTTTTATTTCAAAGGGAAAGCCTCAGAGCTTTTTCTTTATTTTTCTTTTTTTCTACTTATTTTTATTGGGATCCTTTTGCTTTTTCTATCCATGTTTTAGGACCACTCTGTGCTTTCTTTTTGATTATTGAGACTCCTCAACTGGATTAAGGTGTGAAGAACCTGAAGGAATTTCTTCTTTTCTTTTTTATTTTTGTTCTTTTTTTTCTTAATCAATACTATTATTTTGGGGTTTTTTTTTCTTTCTATTTTTCATTTTTTATGGTGGACTACCTCGTAATTGGATTAGGGTCTAGAAGAACCTGAAGATTTTTCTTCTTCTTTTTATCCTTTTTCTTCTTTGGTTTTGGGCCTTTTACTGTTGGATTTTTCCATTTTGGATTATAATTGGCTATTCTACCAGTTGGATTAAAAGTTAAAAAGAATTTGAAGCTTTGGAAGCATTAAAATGAGCAGGAAACCAATATCAGCTGGCATTTCTACTTCTACCTCTGCCTCCCCACCAGCTGGAGGACAACGTTTAATTCAGACAATGTTGAAGCAAGATAAAGAACAAGAAAAAGTAACTTTACAGATGATTATGCAAGGAATCCAAGATCTCAAGACAAAATCAGACACCATTGAACAAAGAATAGAGAACATTGAACAAAGAACAGAGAAGACTGATGAAAAAGTGGAAAATATTCAACAAATGATGGTGAAGTATGAGGAGAGATTCCAAAAAATTGAGGAAGAAGGTAAACAAAGAGAGGAGAAGATTGGAAATATTGACAGTAGATTAACAGTAGTTGAACAAGATAAAAGTGGGATGTTGAGGTGGGAGATGGAAAGGTCAGAATTTTATCTCAGATTTCAAAATATAGAAGAAGAAAAAGGACAAAATTTGGCTGCGATAATGATGGAAATTTTGGCGGATGCTTTGGAAATTACAGAGGAAAAGATGATGGATGGAGTAGATGAGGTATATTGAGTTTATACAAGATATGCGATGAGAAATAAATTACCAAAGGAAGTTCATATTAGATTTACCAAAAAATCCATTAAAACACAAATACTACAAGTGGTAAGAGAGAAGAAATTGAAATACAAGGGTAAAGAGGTTGTGGTTTTAAAACAAATACCCAGAAGAGTGAGAGAGATGAGAAGAGAATATCGATTTCTAACCAAAATGCTGCTGGAAAACGAAGTGAATTACAGATGGCTGATTCCAGAAGGATTAATGTTTACGTGGCAAGAGCAGAGACATAGAACTGACTCAATTGAGAAAGCAGAACTTTTCCATGCAGAATTTTTTGGAAGAAGAGAAGAGGAGACAGAGAAAGAGGTCTCATTAATTGAGTTTCAAGAGGAACATCTGGAGACTGAAAAAGAGAAAGGTGCAGTAAGTGGACAGGTGGATAGCAAAGAACAGCGTGAAGTGAGATCCATGAGAGCTGTTAGACCTAAATATAAAGCATAATCATGGAAGAAAAAAAACGGATTACAATGAATATAAATGGACTCAATTCAGCTGTTAAAAGAAGGAAAACCTTTCATAAATTTAGAGAAATTAAAATTTGATAAAATTTGTCTACAAGAAGTTCATATTAAAAAACAACATGAACAATTGTTAGTACAGCCAAAACTAGGGAAAATATTTACTTCTTTGACTCAATGTAAAAAAAGAGGAGTGGTTCTATACATTAAAGAGGCTATCCCAGCAAAACTGATCTACACGGATGAAGACGGAAGAGTATTAATGGTGGAAATAATGGACAATAATATAAAAATACTCTTGATTGCAATTTATGCTCCGAATGATAAATAAGAAGAGTTTTATAAAAAAACTACATATGAAAATAATTGGACTGGACTATGTTAATATAATTATGATGGGAGACTTTAAAGGAATTGTGGACAATAAACTGGACTATATAGCAACAACAACAAAGCAAAATAGAAAGACTCTCCCTAAATCTTTTTTTTAAATGACAGACGAATTAACTTTAAAAGATATTTGGAGAGAAAGAAATGTTAAAGCTAAACAATATACTTTTTATTCAAATAGACATTTATCATGGTCCAGATTAGATATGATTTGGATCTCAACAGAATTAATATCTAATATTCAAGAAACAAAAATCGAAACAAGTACTTGGGCCGATCATAGCCCAATGACAATTAAATGGAATGGACAAAAAAAAAGATAAAGATGGACATTAAATAATACTATCTTAAAGGAAAAATATTTTATACAATGGATGGAGAAGGAACTGGCTTTTTTCTTTAGAGAAAATAAAAAAGAAGATACTTCAACGCAGTATGTTTGGGATACAATGAAGGCATATGCTAGAGGTTTGATAATAGATTATACAAGAAAAAAAAATATTAGGAAAATGCAAGCTTCTAAGGCCTTGGAAGATGAGTATAAAAGACTTGAAAAAGAATAATAGAAAATGCCACAGATACAAGTAAAAACTTTTTATTGCTTATTCATGCAGCTGTTTCCCCATTCCTTTCACTGTTGATACAATAACGCTCCATTGTAATTGTTAGGGATAACATTGTTTACCCTAACTGGTTTAGGTAAAATAATAAATATGTAATCATAGTTTATAAGTTAAAGTGTCTGCAACTTTAAATATAGGAATGTAATTAGGGGAGTGGTTGTGAAAGCACTTTAAAAGAAGCAAGACGACAGCTTGCTCTCTCTCTGGCTTTGATGATCCCTAATTACTGCATGGACTCAAGACTGCGTTACTCGAAAGGGAGAGAGACAAAGGACTGATTTGTAAGTGAACTGACATAGGATATTCTACACGGACTTTGCTAACTGAATATCCTTGAATGGACTGACTAAATGATACATGACTAATGGACTATTATTTTGACTATGCTATAAAAAGAATAAACTATATTTTTGATAGCACAAGCGTATCTGTTATTTTTTACTGTATGTTAATAAACATACAAGCTTAGCTCCCTCATTTATCTGTATGCCTATCTGACTAATGCTGCACATTCTGTTTAGCTTGTCTCCTTAACCCCTGGTTCAGGAACCCAGGCTTAACACTGGTTATGGGCCCAGAGGCTGCAAAGTCAGTTTAACTAGGATAAAACAGATTTATGTAAAAAGTGAGAGTTTGTGTTGTTAAACATTAAACAGACAGCTGTGTTTTATTAATTATAGTTTTATATCCATATAAAGAAAATATGGCACAAGTCAATCTACAAAGTTTGTCCCTTATATCCAAGCTGGATGGAACAAACTGTGTATCATGGTCTATAAAATGTAGTCTACTTCTACGAAGAGAAGGTCTGTGGAACATAATTGAAAATCCACCAAACGTAGAAGAATGGGATCCAGAGGAAGATGAAGATAGACTAAAAATAGAAGAATTTATGCATAAAAATAAACACGCTATTTGCATAATAGGTTTAACACTGTCTGACCAACAACTGGTTCATATCCATGGAGAGCAAATGGCTGTTGGGTGTTGGCAGAAGCTGAAGAGGATTTATGTCCGAGATAACGTTGGTGCTCACATAAATCTAACACGAAAGCTTTTCAGGACGCATCTCTAGACGAATGGTGATATGCTGAGTCATGTGAAAACTATGCAAAGCATTTTTCAAGAACTGCACGAGAAAGAGCTTATTTTCTCTGAACTACATCAAGTCTATCTAATTCTATCTTCACTAGATGAAAGTTATGACAACTACGTCACTTCCCTTGAAATTTTGCCTAAGGAAAGCCTAACTTTAACTGGTATAACTGGCAGATTGATTGAAGAGGCAAGAAGAAGACTTGAAAGAGATGAATTAAGGAGGGAGCAACCTCAAAAAGAAGATAATAAATCTCCTACTGCATACGCAATTAAAAAGTTTTTTAATTGTGGAGGAAGAGAACATTTGGCAAGATTTTGTAAAAAAGCAAAGCGCCAGAACGCTGGCCAGAATACTAAAAGTCATCGAAAGATAAATAAAAATTTAGAGTTAGCCATGTATACTAACGGAGCTGTAAAAAATAATTTATGGGTGCTTGACAGTGGAGCATCCCACTGTATAACAAATGATAACAAAAATCTTATTGAAATGTCCCAGAGTACACAGTAGATATCGTTAGCCAATGGCTGGAAACTGAAAGTTAAAGGTCAAGGTATAGCATATTGTTCTTTCATAAAAGAGAATGTAAAAATGTTATATGTACCACAACTTAAGTTTAATTTAATTTCAGTTAGAATTTTGGTTAAACTAGGATAAGTAGTTATTTTTAAAGGAGATAACTGCATAATTGAAACAGAAGATAAGAAAATTACTGCATCTTTAAGAGGTGAATTATATGTGTTAAATGATAATGGTTTAAAGGTGGCTAACATAGTTTATGATAATAAGAAACCTCATGATGAATGTATTCACTTGTTACACCGAAGGCTAGGGCATTTAAATTTTAAAATGCTTAAGAGAACTGTTCAATTATCTAAGGGAATAAGTTTGAAACCTTGTAATAAGTATTTGCAATGTAATGCTTGCAATCAAAGCAAGAGCAAGGTCAAACCGGCTAATGGATTTACTACCAAAGAGCCTTTAGAAGTAGTATTTGCTGATTTAATAGGTCCGAAAAAAACAAGTGTAGGAGGAGTTCGATACATATTAAGTATAATGGACCATTATTCTAGATATGGGTTTTGCTATTTAATGAAGAGCAAAACCGAAATGTATCAAAATCTCTTTAATTGGATTAAATTTGCTGAAAGGAAAACTAAAAAGAAATTAGTAACTCTTATAACAGATAATGGTACGGAATTTACAAATAATAAATTCCAGAACAGACTAAGAATGTTAGGTATTCAACATAAAAAGTCTGCACCAAAAAGGCCACAACTTATTGCCTTTATAGAGAGACAAGGCCAAACATTACAATCAATGACACGTACTATGATGTCTGATTCAGGATTACCTGACAATTTATGGGGAGAAGCAATAATGTGTGGTAATCATATATTAAATAATGTTGTTAATTCAACAACAGGTGAATTACCATTCACACTGTGGCATGGTACAAAACTGGATTTAAGTTACATGCACACATTTGGAGCACCAGCATGGGTGCATATCCCTTCACAACTCAGACACAAAGGATAGCATAGAGCTAAAAGATTATTTATTTATTTATTTATTTTTAAAGAAAATTTTATTAATTTTCTACAAACAAACAAGACAAACAAAACATTAAAACATTCAACTCTCGTATGTACATCCAGTGTGTCAGTTGGTTCATCATTTTTGTGCATTCATTCTGTAGTCCCAGTTACAATTATGTTACATAACAACTCATATTATCAATCCAAACTTATATATCCTAATATCACTAAAAAAAAAAAAAAATTGACTATATTTTTAATCATTCATGCTTTATGAGCTAACAATACTTTAAGCAAATTATTCAACAAATCATATAATCATACCAAATCAATCCTAAAAAAACCCTTTATAAATATAATATCAAGTAACAAAATAATAGGAAAATAGCAAGATAAAGATATTTCTTACTATCTAAAATATTCTATTATCGTATTTTATCATCTAGCCATTTATAAAAAAAATCCCAAATTTCATAAAATTGTTTATCCTCTTGCTCTCTAATTTCAAATGTCAATCTACTCATCTCAGCACATTCCAATATTTTCTTAATAATTTCTTCCTGTAATGGTATTTTCTCATTCTTCCAATTTTTAGCAAATACAATCCTGGCCGCTGTTACTACATTTACAATCAGGTATTTCAAATCTTTACTATATATATCAGGTAAAATTCCCAATAAGAAGATCTCTGGTTTCAAGTCTATATGTTTCTTTGTCATTTTTATCAGCCACATGCGAATTATATTTATATATAATTATATCCAATATTTTCTAGCATCCTCACAAGTCCACCACATATGGTAATACGAGCCGGGTATCTGATGACATTTCCAGCATTTTTCAGATTTGTTCTTAAACATTCTTGCTATTCTTGTCGGAGGAAAGTGCCACCTGTAAAACATCTTATACAAGTTTTCTTTATATGCTGTTGACATTGTCATTTTATAATTTTGAGACCACAATTTCTGCCATTTCTCTAAATCAATCCCATATCCAAAATTCTTCCCCCAAACAATCATAGTTTCTTTGACTTGTTCTTCCTCTAATTTCATTCCCAGTAAATAACCATATAAATTTTTAATCACCTTCTCATCAGTACCCATCAAGATCTTATCTAAATCAGTCTGCTTATCATAAAATCCCTCCGTTTTGGAATCTTCATCATACTTTGAATGTATTTATGCATATGAAAACCAATTCATCCTTATACCTTGTTCCTCTAAGTTTTGGATCGATTTAAGTTCACCCTTTTCATCCAAAAGTTCCCCATATCTAACTGTTTGTTCCTTCTTGTAGATTATAGGATAGGAAAATGCTTCAATGGTCGATAACCAAACTGGAATTTTCAAATAACATTGTCTTTTTATCTTCTCCCAATTTAACCACAAAGACTCCCGTACATAATGTCTTCTAAAATAACCCTGTGTTTTAGTTCCCTTATACCATAAAAAAGCATGCCAGCCCAACAGCAAGTCATGCCCTTCTAATGTCAACAACCTATGTTTCCTTAATGTTATCCATTCTTTGACCCACATCAAACTTGCAGCTTGATAGTACAATTCCCAATTAGGCAGGCCAAAACCTCCTCTAATTCTAGCATCTTGCAAAAGCTTTAGCTTTATTCTCGCTTTTTTCCCTTGCCATATAAACTTCAACATAATTTTATTTAAATCTTCAAAATAGTCTTTTCCAAGCCTAATTGGTATTGTTTGAAACAAAAATAAAATTCTAGGTAAAATATTCATCTTAATTGTTGAAATTCTCCCTATTAATTACAATTGCAAGTTTTCCCACTTCTTCAAATCTGTAGTTATCTGTTGTTTAAGTTTAATATAATTATTCTCCTTTAATGTGCTAAATCTTGTTGTCAAATATATCCCCAGATACTTAACCTTATTTGTAACTTGAATTTTCAAAATATCTGCCAGTTCTTCTCTCTGTCTCAATAGCATATTCTTTGTCAAAATCTTTGTTTTATCTTTATTTATTTTCAAACCAGCCATCTCTCCATATGTCTCTATCCTTTCCAATAACTTTGGAGCTGTTTCTAGCGGGTCTTCCAAAATAAAAGCTAAATCATCAGCAAAAGCTTGTAGCTTAAATTCTTCCTTCTTAATTTTCATTCCTTTTATGCTTTTATCAAGCTAAAAGATTATTTTTTGTAGGATATAAATCTAATCATAGATCTTATAGATTCTGGGAACCAGGTACATCTAGAGTTTACACCAGTGCTAGTGCTAAATTCCTAGAACATGTAGGATGGAATAGATTAGAGCAAGATTTAAATAATGAAGTAATTATTGAATCCTACAAAAGGCAAAAAGATCAGACTAGTTATAAGAAGAGTCCAATTAAAGAAGAAGTCCATGAAGAGCAAATAGAACAAGAAGAAACAGTTGATCAAGAAGAGTTAGATAATCAAGAAGAGTTAATAAATGAAAGTCCACCTGTAAGTCCTGTAATACCTAGACGTACTACACGTGTAACTAGACCACCTGATAGGTATCAAGCAAGTATAGTTTGCCAAGTTACTAAAGTTCCAACTAGTATAGATGAACTTCGGATGTATCCTGCTAAGGATCAGGAAAATTGGCAAAAGGCAATGGAAAAAGAACTAAATTCATTAAAGGTAATGAAAGTATATGAAGATGCTAAATTACCTCCAGGAGAAAAATCCATTGGGTGCAAATGGATATTTAAAATAAAAACTGGAAATGATGGAACTGTTACCCATAAAGTTAGGTTGGTAGCTTAAGGATTTAATCAAACTGCATCTGATTACGATGAAGTTTTTGCACCAAGCGTTAAAGCAACATCTTTGAGAGCAGCTTTAGTGTGGGCAGCTAAGAAAAACTATGTCATTAACCATTTAGATGTAGAAACTGCATATTTGCATGCACCATTGCAGCACACTATATATTTGAAAAAGCCAATTATTATAAAAGACAATAAAGTAAATAGTAATGATTGTTGGAAACTGAAAAAGAGTCTTTACGGGTCGAAACAATCTGGCTTTGAGTGGAACCAATACATTGTGAAAGAATTAAACAATATAGGTTTTATAATGGAACGGTGTCATTATTGTTATTATTTACAGATGATATTGCTTTGATAACTAAGACTAATAATGAAGCTAATGAGATTATATCATTATTAGCCAAAAAGATAAAATTAAAGCATTTAGGTGAAATTAAAAAGTATCTAGGATTGACAATTAACAAAACAAAAAATGGATTTAAGATATCTCAAGAAGATAAAATTTGCCAATTAATTAAAACGTATAAAATGGAACTTTGTAAACCGGCAAAGACTCCAATGAGTCAGGCAGTTTGCCAAACTGATGATCAAAGTCCCAAATTTGATAAGTCTATATATCAATCTTTGATTGGTAGCTTATCATATATCAGCAATTGGTCAAGGCCTGATATAGCTTATATGTTAATCAGCTGGCACGTTTTAATTCGGATCCATATCAATGTCATTGGCAATCATTAAAGAGAATTTTAAGATATCTTAAAGGAACAATGAACCATGCATTGTATGTAGAACCAAAGGGTGATTTGAGTCTTAGTGCCTATGCAGATGCAAGTTTTGTAACTGATATAAACATTAGAAAATCAACATCTAGGATGGCTATATTATTTGGTAAGACACTAATAGGGTGGAGGTCAATCAGACAACAGCATATCAGCTTGTCCACGATGGAAGCGGAATTTTCATGTCTGTCATTACTATGCATTGACTTAATTTTGTACAAACAGTTATTATTAGACATGGGTGTAACTGTTAAAGATTCCATTATTGTGTACGAGGACAACCAGGCAGCTATACAGTTAGCTACTAGTATTGCTGTAAAAACTAGATCAAAGCATACTGATTTAAGATACTTAAATGTTAGAGAATCTGTAAAAAATGGGCTAATTAAATTGGAATACTGCATGACAGAAGAAAACATTGCATACCAATTTACAAAAGCTCAAGGAGTAAGCAAGTTTAAAGAGAGTTGTAACAAATATGATTTAAAGATGTAAATAGTTATATTTATTATTATAACCTAAAAGGGGAGAATGTTAGGGATAACATTGTTTACCCTAACTGGTTTAGGTAAAATAATAAATATGTAATCTTAGTTTATCAGTTAAAGTGTCTGCAACTTTAACTTTAGGACTGTAATTAAGGGAGTGGTTGTAAAAAGCACCATAAAAGAAGCAAGACGACAGCTTGCTCTCTCTCTCTGGCTTTGATGATCCCTAATTACTGCATGGACTCAAGACTGCGTTACTCGAACGGGAGAGAGACAAAGGACTGATTTGTAAGTGAACTGACATAGGATATTCTACACGGACTTTGCTAACTGAATATCCTTGAATGGACTGACTAAATGATACATGACTAATGGACTGTTATTTTGACTATGCTATAAATGGAATAAACTATATTTTTGATAGCACAAGCGTATCTGTTATTTTTTACTGTATGTTAATAAACATACAAGCTTAGCTCACTCATTTATCTGTGTGCCTATCTGACTAACGCTGCATATTCTGTTTAGCTTGTCTCCTCAACCCTGGTTGGGGAACCCAGGCTTAACAGTAATATTCACTAATCTTTCTTTTTTATTGTTCTTTGTTATTAAAACAGGCTCTAGAAAGGATACATAGACATATATAGTTGTTGGTTTTCAAAAGCAGGTGAGGAAGGCTGTTGCTTTATACCTTCCACCCTCATATAGTATGCATTAAAAAGCAAGAAAATAGCTGAAGGTGAAAGGGAATGCTATAAGAAATCTTTGAACATAAAGCAGACAAAAAATGCACAATTGCAAGTCATTGAAATGGCTAGAAAACACAGAACAGATTCATCAGGGAAGCTTTACATAAAAATCCACTTTAATGGTGTCCATCCACCTTGCTGCTACTCATTGTCTTCTTCTCAAGCTTCTTGAAAGACCTGGGTCTTTGCATCATCTATCCAAAATATGATAATTTGAGTCTGGTTATTTCTGTCTTGAATGAAATATCTGAGTCGATTCACTCCATGTTTAATTTGTTCTTTTTCTTGGTTGTCCACAGTATTCTCAGAAAAGTTCAAAAATGTGAATATTGTTTTTCTGTTCTGCTTCTTCTGAACTTCTTCTGAAAGTTCAACTTTTGCTTCCATAGAAAGTCACAAGGAAAAATAATTACCATGTAAAATTCTGTACATATACACACATCGCAACAGCTGAATCTCTTTTACAATTGCTATTCTTCCGATGTGTATTTCTGAACTGTTGGCTTCTTTATTGTTGGTGGTCAATCCTAAATGTCATAAGCTATCCACTATTTTAGTCTCTTAATTAACAATTTTAAGGTTAAGTTGCTGTACCTTTTGTCACATAGCCTTCTTCATATTTAATCTTCATCTATTTTTTCACTGTGCTCCTTGATTTTCATTACCAAAATTTGCAGCTCATTTTTTATTTTCAGCTATCAGAGTAGTGTCATTGGCATTGCATGATTATTGATGTTTTGCTTCCAGTTTTAAAGCCATGCTGATCTTCTATCAATCTAACCTCCTTCATACTGTGGGTTATAATTAATAAATGGAGAGAGAGTATACAGCATTATCTCATTCCTTTGCAGAGCCACAGCCAGTTTGTTTCACCATGCTGTGTTTGGACTATGGCTTCCTGACTTATGTATAGATTTTGCATCAAAACAATGAGAAATTCCTATTTTCCTAAGAAAAAATCCCATAGTTTGGTGTGATCAACAGAACTGAATGTCTTTCTGTCATCAATGAAGCACATCATAACTTCTTGTTGGTATGCTTTGGCTTTCTCAGTTATCCAACATGCATCTGCAATAAAGTTTCTTCTTCCATTTTTTCTAAAGCCATTTTGCATATCTGGCATTTTACTTCCCATGCGTCAATGGTATGAACTGTATAATTCTTAGATCAATTATGATTCATACTGTAAACAAAAGTCCTTGCAAAAGCCAACTTGGAAGGTGAATTAAATGGATAATTTAAAAAATGTGCAGTTGAAACAAATGCAGAATGTATTGTTATTATATGTTTTTATTTATCAAAGAGCAACACAGTACAAATCAAAATCCCTACTTTGATTGGAGTTCTTAGCTAAGAACCTAGAAATTATCCAAGTAATATCATAAAATACATCATGTGCCCAGCAAAGTGGGGGCTTTGTAAATCCATGGATGATATAACACACACACGCACACACACACACACACAAAACATCTATGTCTAGTAAGACTCATCAAGACGAAGATTAAAACTTTCTTAATGGACTTAGAGTTAGGTTGACATGGGCACAACTATAAAAGATGGATGAACCCATGGGAGTTTGAGGGATTTATAAGCAACTTCGTTCTGATGAAAACAGACTTCATTAGGAGGATGCAAACAGCACACAATAGATAAGCAAACAGTTGCAATGCTGTGAAATAGATATGCCAATATTAGACACATATGCAAAGGTTTTAGGACTAATTGCTCAAGGGGTGCTGAAGGACTAATTGCTCAAGGGGTGTTGAAGCCCATCGATCACTCTCCATGGGAAATCCCTATTGTAACACCCATTAAGCCAGACGGGTCAATCTGAATTTGTGGAGACTACCGGGCCACTTTGAACCATGCCCTACAGCAGAATGCGTATCCAGTTCCGGTGGTGCAGCACCTCCTCCATTCCTTGGGGGGCAGGAAGGTTTTTGCTAAATTGGATTTAGCTCAAGCTTATCAACAATTACCAGTGGATGAAAAAACGGCTCGAGCCCAAACTATTGTAACGCACAGGGGTGCCTTTAAATGTACCCAATTGCAATTCGGAGTTAGTGTAGCCCCGGGGATCTTCCAGAGCCTTATGGAAAGGTTATTACAAGGAATCAAGGGCGTGGTCCCTTATTTTGATGACGTATTAATTTCAGCCCCTACCCAAAAAATCTTACAGGACCATTTGAAATGCGTTCTAAAAAAATTCCAAGAGGCTGGACTGAAGGTAAAAAAAAATAAATGTCAATTGTATACTGACAGTGTTGAGTTTCTAGGATACCGGATTGATAGCCAGGGCATTCATCCTACCGAGAGTAAACTAAAAGCGATAAAAAATGCTCCCAGGCCATGTAACAAGGTCGATCTCCAGACGTTCTTAGGCCTCATTAATTTCTATAATGTATTTTTACTGCACAAGGCAACTGTCGCTGAACCGTTACACCAATTATTAGATAAGAAAGCATTGTGGATATAGGGTTACCGGGAAGAGCAAGCGTTTCAGAATGTTAAAAAACTGCTCACATCTGACTCTGTACTTATGCAGTATAACGAGACTTTGCCATTATTTATAACCTGCGATGCATCGCCTTTCAGGGTGGGCGCCATTTTGAACCATGTACTGCCTAATGGGAACGAAGCCCCTGTTGCATACTTTTCGAAGACTCTTTCACAAGCAGAGCGGAACTATGGACAAATTGATAAAGAAGCTCTCACAATCATCTCAGCTGTAAAAAAATTTCACGAATATGTGTATGGAAGGACATTTACCATGATAACTGACCACAAACCGTTGCTAGGGATAATAGCCGGGGACAAGCCAACCCCCTACATATTATCCCCTAGAATGACCCGATGGTCAGAATTCCTAGCTGCTTATAATTATCGCCTGCAATATCGCCCGGGGAAAGCCATTCCCCATGCCGACGCATTAAGCCGAGCACCGCTTCCAGAGACTCTCGACGATCGGCACCAACGGCAACCACGTTGCAGATCGAAACACTCAACTCGCCGCCTATGACTGCCCGAGACATCGTGAGAGAAACCAAACGAGACCACACCCTAGCTCGAGTCCTAGGCTGGGTAGAACGTGGATAGCCATTGGACCAAGTCCCAGATGACTTCGCACCATTCAAATCTCGACAGACTGAACTTTTTTCCCAAAAGGGCTGTATCATCTGGGGCGATAGAGTCGTTGTCCCAGAGCGACTCCGGAAGATGCTGCTACAAATTCTGCACGAGGGCCACCCCGGCATCGTGCGAATGAAGGTGCTTGCACGAAGCTACGCATGGTGGCCGGGCATGGACCGGCAAATCGAGCAGTGGGTTAAAGTGTGTCCCAATTGCCAACAAGCCAGCAACGCCCCACCAAAAGCCATGCCTACTGAATGGGAGATGCCACGTGGACCCTGGTCCAGAATCCACCTGGATTTCGCAGAGCCAACCAAGGGCTATACCTTCCTCCTTACAGTCGACGCATACTCCAATTGGTTAGAAATTCATCATATGACGACTACGACCTCCGAGGCAGTGATCAAGATTCTAAACAGACTCTTTGCAACCCACGGATTGCCAGACGTCCTGGTGTCCGATAACGGGCCACAGTTTACTGCACTAATGTTCGAGCAGTACCTCGCTGACCGCGGCATCCGCCATGCGCTCACCTCACCTGCGCACCATGCGACCAATGGCCGAGCTGAACGCATGGTCCAATTTGTTAAAAAGACTTTGCAAAAAGTGGACTATGACAATATTGATGACAAGGTCAACCAAATTCTCTTTTTGCAACACATAACTCCACATAGCGTCACCGGCAGAACTCCCGCCGAACTACTGATGAGACGTAGACTCCGCTCCCACCTCAACCGGTTGCACCCTGCTTACGAACCGGAAAAGCCAATAGGATCCAGCGGCCGCTGTCACACCTTCCAGGTAGGAGACCTCGTTTACGCACGAAATTTATCGGGCGAACCGTTATGGATAGAGGCGACAGTAGTATGAGTGACCAGCCCCAAATCCTACGTGGTGAAATGCTGTGACAATAAATTGTGGAAACAGCATATCGACCAATTGCGGTCACGACTCGCAACGGCCAGTCAACAACTCCCCCATGACCAAACCGAGGGGGGGGGAGGTACGGAAGAAGATGAAGTTCCAGGGAACCTGCTCGAAGGGAACAACGAACTAAGTGATACTCAGGAAATGGAGCAGGAAGGAGAAACATTTGCACCGCAAGGAATTGCAGCTGAGCAAGAAGCCGAACCACTGCCAAACAACAATCCACCTCAACAGGATTGCAACCAACCAATCCAACAAAAATCCGAAAGACTTAAAAGACAACCGTCCTGTCTAAGGGACTATATAACTACACAGTAATTAAGAAGCCAGGGGGAAGGGGTGTTGTGTATGTACCATAGTTAATAAAGTATGAGCTTGAGGTAAAGTGCAGGGTTCTGGCCCTGCACTTCTGATTGGCTGTTAGGCGGCCAGATCAGATTGGTTAGTTCTGAGGAATCCAATTGGCCCTTAACAGAGAATTCTTATTGGTTAAAAGAGCTAACGTTCATAGTTCGTTATTGGACAAATCTTATAAGAGTTGCCTATTTAAGGCAGAGTTCACTGTTGTTGTTTTGAGAAGTCAGTATGCAAATAAAGAGCTGAAAGTTCACCGTTCAGAGGCTGTCTCTATTTATTCCGACCCATGCTCAGTACTTAACAGCTTAAGTGATAAGTGTAGATATGGCCTTGGTTTCCTCCTTTTTCTCTTCCTGATATTTCTTTTCCTTCTCTTTGTCATATTTTCTCCTGCTAGCCCTTCTTTTCTTTGGGTGTCTTTCTTTTTCTCTTTCTGGGATTTTGAAAGTCAGCTGAGGGCCATACAAAACCAGGCCAAAGGCCTCCTTCCTTCCTTCCTTCCTTCCTTCCTGACTTACTTACTTACTTACTTATTTACCTTACTTATAACTTCTTTCTGAAGACTAATTTCTGTCATGATGGCAAGACATACATACCATTATATAGCAGCCATGGTTGTTGCTTCACCACATTGCTCCCACCTTGTTTCCTCCCACATTATGTTAAATTTCTCAATTTCTAGGAAACATTGCTTCAAAAACCCATTGTACTGCACCCCAAAATAGCTGTAAATTAGCACACCATGTCAGGTTAGTACATTATTTAAAATATATGTTTTACCACTTGATGAACATCTCTCTTAATTGTTTTCAAGACTGTTAAGACTATTGTTCTTATATAAAATATTATTTGAGCAATAAAAATTAACTAATTATCATGCACAGCATTTTAGCAGCTACACATGTTCAAGTAACCTTTAGCTGAGTGGTAATTATAAATAGCCTACTGGGGGGAAATGGAACCAAATTAACCAGCTTTTTAGTGTCTATCAGGAACTGAAGCAGGCATAAACAATAGAAAAGAATAAAGACATATTTTGAATATTAAAAACTTTTTTGACAAGCAGTAAAGCTACAATAATAAAAACAAGCATGGACCAAATTCCATCCCATTTCTGTATAATCTAGTTTCACAGATTTATAGTAGAGCATAAAATTGTACAGAGCTAGTGTCCCTTCACAGTCAGGTCTCTCATCAACTGTCACAAACCTCTGCATTGCAGATTACTGACCAAGATATCCTTGCAATGAACTTTCTTTCTTTCTTTCTTTCTTTCTTTCTTTCTTTCTTTCTTTCTTTCTTTCTTTCTTTCTTTCTTTCTTTCCTTCCTTCCTTCCTTCCTTCCTTCCTTCCTTCTTTCTTTCTCTCTCTCTCTCTCTCTTTCTTTCTTTCTTTCTTTATGAAAAGTACTGAAAATATTTAACTTTTAATTGAGAATACATACGGCTTCAAACATGCATTGCTCAACCATGCAGCATCACCAGTAGATTTTTTTTAAATTGGATCATACTACAAGGAATATAATTAAAGCATAACATAATATGATCCATTGGTATGTCTAATGGGCAATTAAATTTTATTTTATTTTATTACATTTAGAAAGCCACCCCACTCCCAATTGATTCAGAGTGGCTTACATGATTAAACAAAGGAAAATTTTAAAAGAATAATAATACATAAAATGTACACGACATCATTAAAAAAAAAATTAGCCATAGAATGAACAACCAACCTAACCAAGGCCTGGGAAAATAGTCATGTTTTCTAAGACTTGCAGAAGTTGGAAAAATTATTTAAACTCTCAAAGCTACCTGGGAAACAGTATATAGTGGATGGCTAATGGTTTTTTCTGCATTGTATTTTTCAGTCTATAGGTGTGTGAAGACAAAAAGAACCCTAAAAAATACCAATTAATGCTGAACTTTATTATTAAAAAATGCATGCATTATAAAATCACTTTCTCACTGACTTTATTGTTTTAAAAAATCCTAGAGTTCAAATCTTACATAAATGCTTTTTTTTTTTTTTAATTCCACAGGGTAAGTACCAGGACAAGACCAATTGATTATTGGTTTATTGTATTGGTTTATTGATTCATAGTACTGTGTTTTGATTTTAATTGCGCACAAGAAGTCCAACTTCCTCTAGAAGACCATGAAAGTACAATAAGGATGGACAGATGTCCTATGCATTTTATTCTGAGTATTTAAACCAGCAATAGCAGTTATGATGATGACATGCTTGATCAAGATGTTGTACAATTAAGAAAAAAAAAAAACAGTAATTGCAAAATCAATCCAGCAAATTGTAGGTCATAACTTAATAGGTAAAGCAGATATTAACATTAAGACAAATTACACAAAACCATGCTTACTTAAAGAAATGCCCAAGTTAAAATAAACCAAATACTGAGGAGGTAGAAAAGGGTGGATAATCAAACCCTACTTAAGCCAGCTAACAAATAAAGTGTTTAACCCATGTTAAAGTCCATTAAACTTTGACAGAAATGAAGAGGACAAGGGAGCTGATTCTAGAGTTAATTTTGACTCTGAGACAAGGTAGAGAAGGCAGGTCCTAGTCAGATAAATATTAGAGCCTATTTGGATTGTTGAAAGAAATAGCATCAGAGAAATATCAGTGGAGGGGGACTCTAAACATAACCACCAGTATTTTAAACTGGATACTTGACTCTGCTTTGAATCTGTATCTTGTATCTGATTTGATGAGTAGAGTAGAGTAGAGTAGAGTAGAGTAGAATAGAATAGAATAGAATAGAATAGTAAAGCAGAAAGCTACCCCTATTATATTTTCCTATATCCCAAATGCTGATCTATGGAAAAAAATGATTGCTGGTTAAATGTTTTCAATGTGTTTTGACCTCCAAGTTTATATTGTTGACTTTTTGAAATAAATTATAGCTTCTCGATAAGAAGGTTTGACCTTGGCTATGGACACGCATTATTCAGCACTTAACTTATCCAAGGCAATCAGGTGAATCTATGCATCATTGGTTTATACTTTCATCAAACAACCTCTATAATTAAAAACAAACAAAACAAGATATTAAAATCCAACTTCCATGTGTCGGAGGACTTGGACTAAAGGCCAACTAGCAAGCTCATGCCCTGAAGAACAGTTCAAGTGTGAAGATCAAAATCCAGTGACATTCATGTTCAAGCATCTCTGACATAACTTTATGATCTCCCAGCAGAAATAGTCTAAAATGTATATTGATCATGCTGAACTGAAATATGTGATAATGATGAATTTTCTTCAAATCCCAACCTTCAATTTTATATTTATGACTGAATGTAACAATCCAATTCTGAGTCAAAAGCTTGAATAAGCATAATTCTATGCCCCAAAAAAAGCTTACAGAGGAAATAACCCGATAGCTGGGTTTTTCTACTCTAAATTTTCTACTCTAAATTTTAAGAAGTCTTAAAAGGGTCAAATAAATTTCCTTTTGTTTTTAGGATCCCTCTAACTCATCATTTTAAATTCTGCAGACCACTAATATAAATTTTGGCTTGCTGACATTTTCCCAGGATCTCTGCAGAAAGCAGAGACCCTGGGAAAATCCCCAAAAAAGTCTGCAGGAAAATTCCCCACCCCATTTTCCTACCAATCAATCATTCTTTATTTGGGATCGCAGGATACCATCTCCAGGAGACAGAGAGACTTTTGGCTTCTTGCAAGGAAAGCAGCAGAAGCAGCAGAAGTCTTTCTTTCTCTCCCCCAAACTCCACCAGAAATGAGTCTTTGTGAGACTTGTCATGCCAGCACAGCTTCTTGCAATAGGATGCTTGCAGAGAATCATTTCTGGCAGAGTTTGGGGGAGAGAAAGAAAGACTTCTGCTGTTTTCCTTGTGTTAAGTTTGGAGCATGGGTGCGAAGAAATGAAGACGAGCCAGGTGAACGGTGAACTTCAACTCTTTATTTACATGGTGTGACAGCTCGAACAATGGCTGCTATAGCCTTCCTTATATAGGCAACTTATTAACTATTCAACCAATGAAAACCTTGGAGCGCTAGCTCCGTTGACCAATGAGAATGGCTCGTTAATGGCCAATCAGATTCTCCAAAACGGACCAATCCGATCTCGCCATTTAACAGCCAATCAGAAGTGCAGGGCCAGAACCCTGCACTTGACTCCAAGCTCAAGATAACTTTATTCATACACATTTATTCATTCACAACACCCCTTCCCCCCGGGTTCCGTTTACGGGGTGCGGTTACATAGTCCTTGAGGTAGGACGATTGTTTTGTTAGTCTATTCGATTTTCGGAGTGCACCTGGTATTTGGCTGCACTCTTGTTGAGGTTGGTATTCGGAGTGCACCTGGTATTTGGCTGCACTCTTGTTGAGGTTGGGCGTTGTTTAGCAAAGGAGGTATTTCTGACTCTGAGTTCGAGTTTTCGTTGTCCCCAACATCTTCGGTATCACCCTGAGGCGAGCTCGCTCCCGTTTCCAATTCCTCTTCTCGTGTTTCTGTTCCGTCATTGTTCCCTTCAAAAAGGGTTTCTGTTAATTGAAGTTCATCTTCCTCTATATCTCCCCCCCCCCTCAGTTTGGTTATCAGGGGGCTTGGAGATCCCTGACCGCAACCTCGATCGTAGTTGATCGATATGGTGCTTCCATAGTCTATCGTCACGGCATTGTACAAGGTATGATCTGGGGCCGGTTACGCGGACTACAGTTGCTTCTACCCACAACGGATCGCCCGATAAGTTTTTAGCGAACACCAGGTTGCCTACCTGGAAGGTACGGCAGCGGCCGCTGTATCCGTGTGGTTTCTCCGGTTCGTATGCTGGGTGTAATCGGTTGAGGGGGGTGCAGAGCTTTCGTCCCATTAGAAGCTCGGTGGGAGTTTTGTTGGTTACACTGTGCGGAGTGATGTGCTGTAAAAAGAGGATTTGCTTTATCTTTTCTTCAATGTTGTCGTAGTCCACTTTTTGTTGCATTTTCTTGACGAATTGTACAATGCGCTCGGCCCTTCCGTTGTCGCCGGATGCACAGGTGAGGTCAGCGCATGTCGAATACCGCGGTCCGCCAGGTACTGTTCAAAGGACAATGCGGTAAATTGAGGCCCGTTGTCGGATACCAGAACGTCTGGTAATCCGTGGGTTGCAAACAGTCTTTCTAGTTTCTTAATGACCTCTTCGGTTGTCGTGTTCTTCATTCGGAGGATTTCGAGCCAGTTCGAATGGCGTCCATGGTTAACAGAAAGATGTGCCTTTGGTCGGCCCGGCAAAGTCCAGATGGATACGGGACCAGGGTCCCCGCGGCGTTTCCCACTCAGTTGGGATTGCCTTTGGTGGGGTGTTGCTTACTTCCTGGCATCTATGACAAGCTTTGACCCAAGTCTCGATTTGCTTGTCGATGCCTGGCCACCATGTGTAGCTTCATGCGAGGGCTTTCATACGCACGATGCCAGGGTGGCCATCGTGCAAGGTTCTCAGTAGTGCTTCTCAGAGTTGCTCTGGGATAACAACTCTATCACCCCAGATGATGCAGCCCTTTTGAGAAAACAACTCGGTTTGTCGAGTTTTGAATGGTGCGAAGTTGTCTGGTATCGGGTCCAATGGCCATCCGCGTTCCACCCAACTGAGGACTCATGCTAAGGTGGGGTCGTGTTTTGTTTCTCTCGCGATATCACGGGCAGTTAATGGCGGTGAATGAAGTGCCTCGATCTGTAACATGGTCACTGTCGGTGCGGGATCGTCAATAGTCTCTGGAAGCAGTGCTCAGCTCAATGCGTCGGCATGGGGAATGGTTTTCCCTGGGCGGTATTGCAACCGATAATGATATGCTGCCAAGAATTCTGACCAGCGAGTCATTCTGGGAGATAATATATAGGGGGTTGGTTTATCTCCCGCTATTATCCCCAGCAAAGGTTTGTGGTCAGTCATTATAGTAAAAGCCTGGCCGTATACATACTCGTGAAACCTCTTGACAGCCGACACAATTGCAAGGGCTTCCTTATCAATTTGACTATAGTTTCGCTCAGTTTTTGAAAGTGTTTTCGAAAAATAGGCAACAGGGGCTTCTGTACCATTAGGCAATACGTGGCTCAAAATGCGCCCACTCCAAAAGGCGATGCATCACACGTGATGGTTAACGGCAATGTTTCATTGTACTGCATCAGTACTGCGTCAGAAGTTAGTAGTTTTTTCACATTATGGAACGCCTGCTCTTCTTTATGACCCCACACCCAGATTGCTTTTTTGTCCAGTAAACGATGTAAAGGTTCAGCGACAGTCACTTTGTGTGGCAGGAAAACGTTATAGAAGTTGAAAGGCCTAGAAACGCCTGGGGATCGGCCTTATTCCGGGGTCTGGAAACGTTTTTTATTGCTCGCAATCTACTATCAGTAGGATGAATGCCCTGACTGTCGATTAAATACCCTAAAAATTCAACACAATCTGTACACAGCTTACACTTATTTTTCTTCACCTTAAGACCTGCACCTTTGAATTTCTGGAGAACTAGTTTTAAATGATCCCGTAATATTTTTGTAGTAGGGGCAGCAATTAATACATCGTCAAAATAAGGGACAACGCCTTTAATCCCTTGTAATAGCCTTTCCATCAAGCTCTGGAATATCCCCGGGGCTACACTCACTCCGAATTGGAGCCGGGTACATTTAAAGGCACCTCGGTGCGTCACGATCGTCTGTGCCTGTGCCGTTTTTTCGTCAACCGGTAGTTGCTGATATGCCTGAGCTAAGTCTAGTTT
Source organism: Hydrophis major (assembly GCA_033807585.1). Classification (NCBI taxonomy): domain Eukaryota; kingdom Metazoa; phylum Chordata; class Lepidosauria; order Squamata; family Elapidae; genus Hydrophis; species Hydrophis major. Next base: position 139,512,670 of record CM066329.1, on the reverse strand, counting down.
AGCGAAGAATTTTCCGCCCCCCAGGGAATGGAGGAGGTGCTGCACCACCGGCACCGGATATGCATTTTGCTGTAGGGCATGGTTCAGGGTGGCTCGGTAGTCCCCACAAATTCGAATCGAACCATCCGGCTTGATGGGTGTCACAATTGGGATTTTCCAGGGAGAATGATTGGTTGGCTCTAACACTCCCTGGGCTATTAACTTATCAAGCTGTTCGGCGGTTTTTGGTTTTAGGGCAAAGGGAACTCGACGAGGCTTAAGGCGGATGGGAGCTATTTTTGGGTTCAAGTTAAACGAGATTGGGGTCCCCTTGTACTCGCCTAGATTCTCTGCAAAGACATCCCTGAATTCGTGGACGAGGTCCTCCTCCCAGTCACTGCCGCCGATTCGGTTAATGCCTGCCACCTCAATGCCGAGTGGCACGAACCATTGGAGGCCTAACAGGCTAGGCCGGTTTCTGTCGATCACCGTCAGCGGTAAGTATGCTGTGTGGTTTTTGAACGTGACGCGAACTCAACTCGTTCCTATTACTGGAATCCTCTTTCCCTGATAGTCCTTAAGTATAAGTCTTTGGGAATGGAGGTCTTGGCGCCGGATGGTAGGGATGAGTTGCTTGAGAGTCTTCCAGGAAACCATTGAGAGAGACGATCCTGAGTCGACTTCCATTTGGCAGGGTTGATTTTCGATGGCCACTTTAATTCGAATTTTCTTGGCATCCAAGGAAGAGGCATGACTGATAGTGATAGTTTGGTGAGCCTCCTCTCGCTTCATGGGGCAATATAAAGTTCGGTTTCTATAGGAGTGGTTTACTGGTTCTCGCCTTACAGGACGGTTTCCTGTCAAGTGGTGATAGTTGCCCCCCTTCGAGGTCTGGCTGGGTCCTAGGTGGCTTCTACAGAACTGTCCGATGTGGCCTTGTTTCCCACACTCGTGGCAGAGCGTGTCGCGGAATTTGCATTTGGACCTGGAATGATTGGCCCCACAGCCAGCACATTGGTGTTGGAACTTCGGGTAGGGGTCCCGATCGGACCGCAGTTGATGGACCTCTTCTTCGTCGCTGTCTGACGATGAAGAGAGGTCCTCGTGGTGGGCCGTCAAGGACTGTCCTTCTGACTTGGGTGAAATGTCGCGGGTCGCTTGGTGTACCGGAGCGCGGTTGCGGCGTAGTTGGGCAGCCAACTTCCTGGTTGCTTCTGCTGCAGTAGCATCGGTGATGGCATCGGCAAGGCTGATGTTGCCTTTCACCATCAGCTTGCTCTGCAGGCCTCGTGCATCTAGTCCCAGAACTATTCAATCTCTCAAAGCCTCTTCCAGGTCGGCGAACCCGCAGAGACCACTCAGGTTTCGGAGGTCAGCAACGAAATCGGCAATGCTTTCTCCTTTCCGCTGGTTCCTTTGGTAGAACTCATGCCGCCTTATGAGCGTTGGCATGGTCGGTGCATAGTGGGCCCTCAGGATTGGTTCGAGGACGTCCCAGTCCATCGTCTTTACTTTAGCCAGATTCGCTAGTGCCTTGGCCATCTTGAATACGGTTGGCCTGCAATGCGTTAGGAATACTGCTTGTTTCTTTCCGGTTGTGGCATCCTTCAAGTTATTGGTTTCCAAGAACATTTGGAAATGATCCATGTAGGCTTCCCAGTCTTCTTGCACTGGGTCGAATGGAGCGGGTGGTACTACACCGCCGGACATAGTTCTGCTGTTGTGTGTTCAGCCATGTGCTCGGTTTTCCTCTTCTTTGTTCAGTTAGCTCTGACGTCTCCAAATCCCACCTTCATCGCCAGTGTTTAGTTTGGAGCATGGGTGCGAAGAAATGGAGATGAGCCAGGTGAACGGTGAACTTCAACTCTTTATTTACATGGTGTGACAGCTCGAACAATGGCTGCTATAGCCTTCCTTATATAGGCAACTTATTAACTATTCAACCAATGAAAACCTTGGAGCGCTAGTTCCGTTGACCAATGAGAATGGCTCGTTAATGGCCAATCAGATTCTCCAAAACGGACCAATCCGATCTCGCCATTTAACAGCCAATCAGAAGTGCAGGGCCAGAACCCTGCACTTGACTCCAAGCTCAAGATAACTTTATTCATATAAATTTATTCATTCACAACACCTTGCATGCAGCCAAAAGCAGAAGAAGAAAAAAGCAGAAAGAAGCATCCCGGTGGCCAGGCCAGGTGCATGGGGTGAGTGGGGCAAGTTCCCCCCCCCCCGCCATTTCCCTCCTCCTCTCACTACCTCGTGTTGTTCACAGTGCAAGCAATGCAAGCCTTGCGTTTCCATGGACCATCTGGGAGGTGCAGTCTTCTACGCAGCCTGGATTAATTGCTTTTGGGGGGGGCTTTCTCTGCAGACCACCAAAATTTTCTCATGGACTACCAGTGGTCCCCGCCCTACTGGTTGATGACCACTGTTCTGGATGGTGGGACTCATCTAGTTCGCACCAGTTCAGGAGAACCGGTTGTTAACTTTTTGAGCAGTTTGGTGAACTGGTTGTTGGAAGAAATCATTAGGGCAGCGAACCGGTTGTTAAATTTGAATCCCACCACTGCCTCTTAACCAGTGTTTCTCAACCTTAACACTTTAAGAGGTGTGGACTTCAACCAGAATTCCCCTGCCACTCTGGCTGGGGAATTCTGAAAGCTGAAGTTCACACATCTTGAAATAGCCAAGCTTCAGAAATACTGCTCTAAACTTTTAAGTTGGCTACATGCCTGAGAGGAAGAGGCCACCCAATAACACTCTGAACCCCTCTCTGAAATAGTTTTTCATTTTTCAGAGATAAAAAAATCTAAAAAAAATTGTAGAAAATGGTTTGCTAAGGCTTTCAGTGCCACAAAGTCAAGTAATCCAATTGGGCCAAACTATTATGTATTCTTTTCAACACTAATAGTGAGAAATCATAGAAGGCTGGGGCTTTGAAGAAGTCAAGGGACTGGATTAATTGTGAAGAACTGTTTGATCTGATCCTGGAAGTCATAGATTTTCTTGTATTATAGAATGAATTATTGTAACATTAATCATGGAAGTGATATTGTATGCTTTTTACTGGTATTGAGCTGAAATATCCCTAAACATTTTGGAGGTTTACTGGAAAACAAAGTCACTTATAGCTGCTCTGATTTGGATTCCAGTCAGACAAAATCCATTATGGCAAGTCTCATATCAAGGATTCATTTGATTTAACAGAGTCAGAAGTTACAGGTCTTCTGTAGTCTGAATTCTGGTTCAATTGTCATTGTTTACCTCCTATATCACTCATCCAGTATGTTGTAAGATTTATTACATACTGATTTGAAGAGATGTTATTACAAACAAAGCATTTAAATTAGGATGTGGCTCTCAGGACTATTTTACATATGCTTATCACAAATGTACCTTGCATTTTTTGGTGTGATAATACTTTTTTCCTCTTAATTCTAATTTATGTTAAATAAGTTTTAAATTAACACTCATTTCTACTGCATATTAATAGTAACTGTAAAAATGGTAGGTTTATTATGGCAGTCTGCTAAATACATACATTATTTCTAGTACTTAGGTTAGAACGTTCCTTCAAAATTATTCAAAATCAATCATCTAATGTAATATAATCTAATATAATGTATAATAATTATGCTGTGTGTGATATATCATCATTCATCATCATTATCATTTTAGCCATTGTCTCTCCAATGCAGGATGAAGGCTTCTTCTGCACGTCTCCAACCAATATGGTCCTGAGCTTTCTTTTGCCAATTGGGCCCACAATACTTGGGGATGTCATCAATTAATCTTGTCTTGGGTCTTTTTTGTGGATACTTGTTATTAAATGGGATTCATTCTATGACCACCTTGATCCACCTGCCATCAGTTCTTCTTGCTATGTGACCAGACCATTTCCATTTCAATTCTTTTACTCTCTTGATGATATTGTATACTTTTGTTGTTCTCTATCCACGTGCAAGTCTTTCTATCTTGTCTTGTAATGCCAAGCATGTATCTTTCCACGGCTCTTTGTGGCACTCATAGATTTTGTATCAATTGTAAGGTTAATATCCATGTTGAGCTCTATGTTAGAGCAGGTAGCACAAAATTATTGAAAATTACACTTAGTTTACCCAATGCCTGCAATCAAATTTAACACAGTGGTCTAGTTCTTCAGATTTATTTTTAAGCAAATGGTTTTCCTACTTTGTGCAGAACTTGTATGTGTCTTTATCTTCTGGGTCTTATGAGAAGAGAACAACATCATGTGCAAATCTTAAGTGATTTGAATAGGTGCCACTTGATTTTTTATTCCATCTTTTGCCCAGTCTAGTTTGTGAAATATTTCTTCAAGGAGAAAAAGACTGAGAAAAGGATATCTGATATTGTGTCACCTTGTCGTACACCTCATTCTATGATGATTTCTACTTTAGATCATTAAGGCAAATTGTCACCATTGTTTTTTCATACATTGATTGTAGTAAGTTTATGTAAACAGTGTTTATGCATTGGTTGAGCAATGCATTAATTACTGATTGCTGGGATATTGAGACAAATGCCTTTTCATAGTCAATGAAGGCTATGCACAGAGGCATGGTGTATTTATTGTGCACTTCAATGACTTGCTGAACAACCTGGATGTGATCCATTGTGCTATAGCCACTTCTGAACGCTGCTTGCTCCTTTGGTTGTGCATCATTTAATGTTATCAATATTCTTTTTGCTATTTTCTTGGCGAAAAACTTATAGATGAGTGAAACTAGGCTTATTGGACATTAGTTCTTTCAATCATCTTGAGCCCCGCCCCCTTTCTTGTGTATAAGAATCACTTCAGCATTTTTCCATGCATTGGTTATTCTTTTCTTTTCTGAGGCATCTTCCAAATATTGCAATGGAGCAAAGCGATTTGATAGATTAAGCTTAAAATCACTGTTTTCCTTTAACAGCTTATCACACTTTATTTTTGTTTTTCGTGATGTCTTTATTATTTTTATATGCTCTTTTTGGCAGTTTAGCTTGTACCATTCTATGGTCACTTCCAATGTTAAAACGATTGATGACAGTACAATTGGCAGAATATGGTTTTATCATTGACATGATGTAGTCAGTTTCGCTTGTTTACCCAGATGGAGTATTATTCTGTGTCCTTTTCCTGCTAGCCTTTTTCTTGTAAAATGAGTTGATGATGTAAAGTTCCCCTCCTTCAGCAAATCTATTACTCTGTCATCTCTATTATCTCATTCTCCACTTCCATAGGGCCAGTCCTTTTTCTCCGGGTATTGTTCTTCCTATTCATGCATTAAAGTCACCCATTGGCGTTTTTTGTTGTCTTGAAGGCAAGCCACATCACTGTAAAACTCTTCAACTTCATCATCACTATACCTTATTTTGGGCACATAAGCTTGGATGATTTGAAGTTTGTATTGTTTGTTCAATTGAATGATGAATTGGGTTACTCTGTCTGATATAGTTTCAAACTATACTACAAAGTCTTTCAGCTTTTGGTTCACCACATCATCCATCTTTGATGTTAGGGATAACATTGTTTGCCCTAACTGGTTTAGGTAAAATAATAACTATGTAATCATGGTTTATAAGTTAAAGTGTCTGCAACTTTAAATATAGGAATGTAATTAAGGGAGTGGTTGTGAAAGCACTTTAAAAGAAGCAAGACTGCAGCTTGCTCTTTCTCTGGCTTTGATGATCCCTAATTACTGCATGGACTCAACACTGCGTTACTCGAACGGGAGAGAAACAAAGGACTGATTTGTAAGTGAACTGACATAGGATATTCCACACGGACTTTGCTAACTGAATATCCTTGAATGGACTGACTAAATGATACATGACTATTGGACTGTAATTTTGACTATGCAATGAACTCATAATGGAATAAACTATATTTTTGACAGCACAAGCGTATCTGTTATTTTTACTGTATGTTAATAAACATACAAGCTTAGCTCACTCATTTATCTGTATGCCTATCTGACTAACGCTGCACATTCTGTTTAGCTTGTCTCCCTAACCCTGGTTGGGGAAACCAGGCTTAACACTGGTTATGGGCCCAGAGGCAGCAAAGTCAGTTTAACTAGGATAAAACAGATTTATGTAAAAGTGAGAGTTTGTGTTGTTATACATTACAGTAAACAGACAGCTGTGTTTTATTAATTATAGTTTTATATCCATATAAAGAAAACATGGCACAAGTCAACCTACAAAGTTTGTCCCTTATATCCAAGCTGGATGGAACAAACTATGTATCATGGTCTATGAAATGTAGTCTACTTCTACGAAGAGAAGGTCTGTGGAACATAATTGAAAATCCACCAAACATAGAGGAATGGGATCCAGAGGATGATGAAGATAGACTAAAAATAGAAGAATTTATGCATAAAAATGAACACGCTATTTGCATAATTGGGTTAACCTTAACTGACCAACAACTTGTTCATATCCATGGAGAGCAAACTGTTGGGTGTTGGCAGAAGCTGAAGATGATTTATGTTCGAGATAACGTTGGTGCTCACATAAATCTTACACGAAAGGTTTTCAGGACGCATCTCCAGACGAATGTTGATATGCTGAGTCATTTGAAAACTATGCAAAGCATTTTTCAAGAACTGCACGAGAAAGAGCTTATTTTCTCTGAACTACACCAAGTATACATAATTCTATCTTCACTTGATGAAAGTAATGACAACTACGTAACTTCACTTGAAACTTTGCCTTAGGAAAGTCTAACTTTAACTGATATAACTAACAGATTGATTGAAGAGGCCAGAAGAAGGCTTGAAAGAGATGAATTAAGGAGGGAACAACCTCAAAAAGAAGATAATGAATCTCCTACTGCATACGCAATTAAAAAGTGTTTTAATTGTGGAGGAAGAGGACATTTGGCAAGATTTTGTAAAAAGGCAAAGTGCTAGAACGCTGGCCAGAATACTAAAAGTCATCAAAAGATAAATAAAAATTTAGAGTTAACCATGTATAGTAACGAAGCTGTAAAAAATAATTTATGGGTGGTTGACAGTGGAGCATCCCACTGTATAACAAATGATAACAAAAATTTTATTGAAATGTCCCAGAGTACACAGCAGATATCGTTAGCCAATGGCTGGAAACTGAAAGCTAAAGGTCAAGGTATAGCATATTGTTCTTTTATAAAAGAGAATGTAAAAATGTTATATGTACCACAACTTAAGTTTAATTTGATTTCAGTTAGAATTTTGGTTAAACTAGGATATGTAGTTACATTTAAAGGAGATAACTGCATAATTGAAAAGGAAGATAAGAAAATTACTGCATCTTTAAGAGGTGAAATATATGTGTTAAATGATTATGGTTTAGAGGTGGCTAACACAGTTTATGATAATAAGAAACCTCATGATGAATGCATTCACTTGTTACACCGAAGGCTAGGGCATTTAAATTTTAAAATGCTTAAGAAAACTGTTGAATTATCTAAGGGAATAAGTTTGAAACCTTGTAATAAGTATTTGCAATGTAATGCCTGTACTCAAAGCAAGAGCAGGGTCACACCGGCTAATAGAGTTGATGGATTTACTACCAAAGAACCTTTTGAGGTAGTATTTGCAGATTTAATAGGTCCGAAAAAACCAAGTGTAGGAGGAGCTCGTTACATACTAAGTACAATGGACCACTATTCTAGATATGGGTTTTGCTATTTAATGAAGAGCAAAACTGAAACGTATCAAAATCTCTTTAATTGGATAAAATTTGCTGAAAGGAAAACTAAAAAGAAATTAGTAACTCTTATAACAGATAATGGTACGGAATTTACAAATAATAAATTCAAAAACAGACTTAGAATGTTAGGTATCCAACATAAAAAGTCTGCACCATATAGGCCACAACATAATGCCTTTATAGAGAGACAAGGCCAAACACTACAGTCAATGGCACGAACTATGATGTCTGATGCAGGATTACCTGACAATTTATGGGGAGAAGCAATAATGTGTGGTAATCATATATTAAATAATGTTGTTAATTCAACAACAGGTGAATTACCATTCACATTGTGGCATGGTACAAAACCTGATTTAAGTTACATGCACACATTTGGAGCACCAGCATGGGTGCATATCCCTTCACAACTCAGACACAAAGAACAGCATAGAGCTAAAAGATTATTTTTTGTAGGATATAAATCTAATCATAGATCTTATAGATTCTGGGAACCAGGTACATCTAGAGTTTACACCAGTGCTAGTGCTAAATTCCTAGAACATGTAGGATGGAATAGATTAGAGCAAGATTTAAATAATGAAGTAATTATTGAACCCTACAAAAGGCAGAAAGAACAGAATAGTTATAAGAAGAGTCCAATTAAAGAAGAAGTCCATGAAGAGCAAATAGGACCAGAACAAGAGGAAACAGTTGATCAGGAAGATTTAGATAATCAAGAAGAGTTAATAAATGAAAGTCCACCTGTAAGTCCTGTAATACCTAGACGTACTACATGTGTAACTAGACCACCTGATAGGTATCAAGCAAATATAGTTTGCCAAGTAACTAAAGTTCCAACTAGTGTAGATGAACTTAGGATGTATCCTGCTAAGGATCAGGAGAATTGGCAAAAAGCAATGGAAAAAGAACTAAATTCATTAAAGGTAATGAAAGTATATGAAGATGCTAAATTACCTCCAGGAGAAAAATCCATTGGGTGCAAATGGATATTTAGAGTAAAAAATGGAAATGATGGGACTGTTACCCATAAGGCTAGGTTAGTAGCTCAAGGATTTAATCAAACTGCATCTGATTACGATGAAGTTTTCACACCAAGTCTTAAAGCAACATCTTTAAGAGCAGCTTTAGTGTGGGCAGCTAAGAAAAACTATATCATTAACCATTTAGATGTAGAAACTGCTTATCTGCATGCACCATTGCAGCACACTATATATTTGAAAAAGCCAATTATTATAAAAGATAATAAAGTAAATAGTAATGATTGTTGGAAACTCAAAAAGAGTCTTTACGGATTGAAACAATCTGGCTTTGAGTGGAATCAACATATTGTGAAAGAGTTAAACAATATAGGTTTTAAATCTGGTTTAGCAGATCCATGTGTGTTTAAAAGAGAAAATAATGGAACGGTGTCATTATTGTTATTATTTACAGATGATATTGCTTTGATAACTAAGACTAATAATGAAGCTAATGAAATTATATTATTATTAGCTAAAAAGATAAAATTAAAGCATTTAGGTGAAATTAAAAAGTATCTAGGATTGACAATTAACAAAACAAATAATGATTTTAAGATATCTCAAGAAGATAAAATTTGCCAATTAATTAAAACGTATAAAATGGAACTTTGTAAACCGGCAAAGACTCCAATGAGTCAGGAAGTTTGCCAAACTGATGATCAAAGTCCCAAATTTGATAAGTCCATATATCAATCTTTGATTGGTAGCTTATCATATATAAGCAATTGGTCTAGGCCAAATAGAGCTTATAGTGTAAATCAGCTGGCACGATTTAATTCGGATCCACAACAATGTCATTGGCAATCATTAAAGAAAATTTTAAGATATCTTAAAGGAACAATGAACCATGCATTGTATATAGAACCAAAGGGTGATTTGAGTCTTAGTGCCTATGCAGATGCAAGTTTTGCAACTGACATAAACACTAGAAAATCAACATCAGGAATGGCTATATTATTTAGTAAGATACTAATAGGGTGGAGGTCAATCAGACAACAGCATATCAGCTTGTCCACGATGGAAGCGGAATTTTCATGTCTATCATTACTATGCACTGACTTAATTCTGTACAAACAGTTATTATTAGACATGGATGTAACTGTTAAAGATTCCATTATTGTGTACGAGGACAACCAGGCAGCCATAAAATTAGCTACTAGTATTTCTGTAAAAACTAGATCAAAGCATACTGATTTAAGATACTTAAATGTTAGAAAATCTGTAAAGAATGGGCTAATTAAATTGGAATACTGCATGACAGAAGAAAACATTGCAGACCAATTTACAAAAGCTCAAGGAGTAATCAAATTTAAAGAGAGTTGTAACAAATATGATTTAAAGATGTAAATAGTTATATTTATTATTATTTCCTAAAAGGGGAGAATGTTAGGGATAACATTGTTTGCCCTAACTGGTTTAGGTAAAATAATAACTATGTAATCATGGTTTATAAGTTAAAGTGTCTGCAACTTTAAATATAGGAATGTAATTAAGGGAGTGGTTGTGAAAGCACTTTAAAAGAAGCAAGACTGCAGCTTGCTTTCTCTCTGGCTTTGATGATCCCTAATTACTGCATGGACTCAAGACTGCGTTACTCGAACGGGAGAGAAACAAAGGACTGATTTGTAAGTGAACTGACATAGGATATTCCACACGGACTTTGCTAACTGAATATCCTTGAATGGACTGACTAAATGATACATGACTATTGGACTGTAATTTTGACTATGCTATGAACTCATAATGGAATAAACTATATTTTTGACAGCACAAGCGTATCTGTTATTTTTACTCTATGTTAATAAACATACAAGCTTAGCTCACTCATTTATCTGTATGCCTATCTGACTAACGCTGCACATTCTGTTTAGCTTGTCTCCCTAACCCTGGTTGGGGAACTCAGGCTTAACATTTGGTACCTCCAGGGTAGAGCCCAGTCCTATCAAGTTTTACCTTTTCATCATGTTTCACATAATCCAACGATATCCCAATGTATATTTTTGAGTTCAATCAGCAGTTTTTCTAATTGAGCATTTGTTTTCATTGTTCAAATCTTGATCATTCCTATGTGCAAAGTCCAAAGGCAGTCTGATTTAACCCAGTGATTCTTAGCATCCTCTGCCTTTGGGCAAGTCTTCCCACTGCCATGGATAGTTGCCCTAGGGCCTTCTGGAAATGAGGGCCATTTTTGAGGTTATATTGGCATGTGGAAGGAATAGACCATAATCTGCTATGCTGGTCCAATGCAGATTGGTAGATGTGATCATTGTTAGTTTGGGATATCCTTCATGGCCTGTTCACCATGGGAGTCGCTTCTGGACACATAAATGTCCAATGACATAGTCCATGATTTCATTTACTCACACAAACCCCTTTGTCTCATCAAGGCTCCAAACATAGAAAGAAATATATAATGTTATCTCATGTGAATGAGGGCAAGAACAGTTTAGAAAGAGTTGTCAGAATTGGTTGCCTAGGTAATTTGTAATAACTGTCAGCCACAAATCTTTTTAAACTCAGAAACCAAATTATTAAGTAGTTTTGTGGTTCTTGAGCTCCATTTTATTATTGAGCTTTTACACTATAATTCAATCAGAAGTAGCAGGGGAAAAAAAATCCCACTTTTGAGAACACATACTTTATTCCATCTCTGCTAAAATATCTTAAATAGTTTTTGCCAAGTGCTTTCCAAAATAATCAACCCTTACAGTTTAAACTACCACAGCAACTACTTTTTCTTTTTCAAGAAATATATTAAAAAGCTTATAATTCTCTGAAGATTTATTTGATTTCATGAAGTGGTAGAGATTTATTTTTCTTTTTCTTTAACCAGCAGTTTGTTTTCATTTGTTTCACCTTCTGTCAATGGAAGGTTGAATCCAAGCATATTCAGTATTCAGTGTATTCTTCTTTTGTACCTAAATATATTGATATCTTGTGATCATTTTGTTCTGTTGCCAAACATAGGCAACGCCCACAATTGACTGGTGGTTCAATACTTGTAATTGCCTTCTTTTGTTTTATTTATTTATTTTATTTTATTTGGTTTGTCAATTGCTTACAAGAAAATAGATATAAGTAAAAACCCAGTTATGAATACATGGATACATATAAGAAAAATAAAAGAAACAATAGGATAGGGATGGTAGGCATGTTGGTGCACTTATGCACACTCCCCACAGGCCTCTTAGGAAAGGGGTGAGGTCAATAGTAGAAAGTCTAAGGTTAAAGTTTTGGGGGTTTGGGAAAGAAACCACAGAGTCAGGTAGAGTATTCCAGACATTGACCACTCTGTTGCTGAAGTCGTATTTTCTGCAATCAAGTTTGGTGCAATTAACCTTGAGTTTGTATCTATTGTTCACTCTTGTATTGTTATGGTTGAAGCTGAAGTATTCATTCACAGGTAGGACATTGCAATGTATGATTTTATATACTATGCTTAGATCAGACTGAAGGCGGCGTAGTTCTAGGTTTTCTAGGTCTAGAATTTCAAGTGGCATAAGGTATTCTGTAATGAGTAGATGAGTGGAGAACTCTTCTTGTGAAATATTTCTGGACTTTCTCAACTGTGTTAATATCAGATACATAATGTGGGTTCCAGATTGATGAGCTGTATTCAAGTATTGGTCTAGCAAATGTTTTTATGCTCCAATTAGTAGTGTGATATTACCAGAGAAGAAGCTACGTAAGATTAGGTTAATAACTCTTAATGCCTTTTTGGCTATGTATTTACAATGGGCTCTAGCACTTAGATCATTAGAGATGAGTACTCCAAAATCCTTGACAGAGTTTGAATCATCAAACGTGGTTTCACTATTCACTCAAGTCCCGATAAAAGAGACCCTCGAAATCATCAAAAATAAATACCAACCAGCTAAACACCTCATGGAACTAACAGAACACTGCTTAACCAACACATATTTCATATACAAAGGACAAAGATACAAACAAATTGAAGGAGCCCCCATGGGATCACCACTGTCACCTGTCATTGCAAACCTGTTCATGGAAGAATTCGAATCCAGAGCCCTGGCTAATGCCATACTCAAACCCAAACTATGGTTAAGATATATTGATGACACATTTGTGATTTGGCCCCATGGACAAGAAAACCTAAACAACTTCCTAACACACCTAAACAGCGCACACCCCAAAATCAAGTTCACCATGGAAACAGAAACAAACAAACAACTACCATTCCTAGATGTACTAATCTACAAGAAAACAGATGGCACACTAGGACACACCATATACCAGAAGAAAACACACACTAACCGCTACCTCAACGCCCAATCCCACCACCACCCAGCACAGATAAACTCCGTGGCTAAAACACTAATTACTAGAACCAAATGCCTGGCAGACAAGACACACATTAAGACTGAACTATGCACCCTGACTAAAATATTGACAGCCAACGGCTTCCACAAAAGCAAAATCACCAACTTGATCCACAAAAACACACTGAGACATAATAGACCCAGAAGATGAACAGACCCATGGAACAGCTGTCCTGCCCTACATAAGAGGCACCACAGACAAAATTAGTAAGATTCTATACAGACACCACATCAAGACTGCCTTCAAAACAGACAGAAAAATAGCAGCCATCCTCAGGAACCCCAAAGACAAAATTGACCTGGAAAACCAAGGCATATATGAAGTCCCCTGTGCATCATGCCCGGCCACATACATTGGACAGACCAATAGAAGAATAAGCACCCGCCTGGATGAACACAAAAATGCAGTCAAAAAGCTGGAACACACTTCCTCACTTGTCCAACACATGGAAGCCACAGGTCACAACATCAACTTCAATGGCACCAAAACCCTAGCCATCATAGAAAATCCCAGCCACAGAATCATCAGAGAAGCCATAGAGATTGAAAAAAGACCAGAAAGCATGAACAGAAGAGATGATTCCACCAGGCTGTCAATCATTTGGAAGCCTGCACTCACAAACAAAAAAATCTCCACACCACAAGCCAGGCAAACACCTGGGCACAAACAGATCCCCCCTGATACCTCCAGCTCAAACACACCCCAACCAGGCACCCAGATGAAACCCAGCTTCCTAACTAATGATAGCCGTCCATTTACCCGAAGCCAAGCTGCACTAAAGGCCTCCAATAAAGTAACACAATGTTGCCAGCCAATCAAGATACAAAAAGAGCCCCCCCCAAAAAAAACAAACAGACAGAAGATATTAGTAGCAGAACACAGCACACTCCAAGACCAATAAACACAGACCAAGACTCTCAACCAATCAGGAGGAAGAAAAAACCATTCTGACACAGCAATAGGCTGCCCCAAATTTAAATCTGAAACCACTGTAAAAGTCTGACTCAAGACAAACACCATACAGAAGCCTGATGATGGCAGATGAGATTCTGCTGAAACGTTGCTACAACTTTAAAAGCACCACGTGGGAAAATACCCGAACAAAGCTGAATGAAGTTGCCATTTGTTTGACCATTCTGATACATAGTCGAGGTCTTTTTGAAAGGCAGCAGTATTCTCTGTGGTGTTGAATAGCTTTACATTACAGTACAGTACACAGCCTGCCTGTGTACTGAAATTGCTTAAAGGCTATCACATCAGCCATATTTACAAATACCAGCAAAATAACTATCATATAGTGTGATTTATTTGAAATTTAGAAATAGACCTCTTCTATTTGGTCCAAAATCACAGACTGCTGTTATGCCTTCTGTGCATGAGTCCATAGCAGGCATTAAACATAGCTTTTTCCTGCAGAAGTATACAAAAACACAATGCATTATTCTTTGTAGCTTGCTTTGTAGATTTTTAACAGTGTAGACAATTATTCCCTAACAAACCCTTCCCAAAGGCAGATAACAATATCCTTTCGTTAGATGGCAATTTGCTGTCACACGTCAGGCTTTTCCTAAAATATACTTTAACCATTATAAAGTCTCTGGTCAAATAGAATTAAAAGAGGCAGAAGAAAACTCTCATTTCACTTTCCTCCAAAAAATGCAGAATTATATAACCCAGGAATGAAAAGAACACCTTCTCCAGTGTTAAAATAGCTATGAAGAAGTACTCAAATGTCATTTCCAGAATGGCAATTGGAAGGGACTAGACAAGTGTGAACTTTTAACAACGAGCATATATATTAGCAACTGAGGTTCTCCACTAAAAGAATCCTCTGCAGCTGGGAAGTTCTAACATGGATTCTGTATGGTGTATGATTCATATGTGTAGTGCATAGAGATCATAAAGGCAAAGAAAATAAAATGGGTGAAAACTGGGTCTTATTTTAGCATAATTTTCAGCTGTAGATGAATATCCAGACTGTATTAACAAATGTTTAGCAGCTCCTCTTCCCACTAAAATGTCCAGAAATCTGAAATACTCATAAAATGTATTCAGGAAAAATGGAAAGGCAGTTATCCCTGTTTATTTAGCAGAATATGTGTGATTATAATACACATATTTCAAGGAACGTATTCCCTCACTCTGATTTAATGCTAAATATATGCAAAAATGGAGCTTCAAACATCAAGTGAATCATCTTCTCCCTTTAAAAACTTGAAATTGTGCCCTGAGCCTCAGATTAAAATAGCCCCTAGGGAGCTTTCGGGGTTTTTGTAGTTGGGTAAGTCTCTGTGTGTGTTTATGTGCCATTGCTTAGCCTAGCAGCAGTTTTACTAACTACAGTACAAAAACCTTGCCTCTACTAGCACTTGTATAAAGAACAGATACTCATAAACCATCAATTAGCCAATAGCAATTTAAAAGGATAATGCATCTCAATGTGAAATGAACTAGACAATTAGATATATTTAAGGATCACAAGGACATCTTAAAGCCCTTATCTGCTCCTTTCATGACTGTTCTGCTCTTTGTCAAAAAAATTTGTCCTTGCAAATTTTGTTTCAACCAATTATCCAAGATTAAACAAAGAGATAAGATGTAAAATCATATCCCCTGTTAAAACCAAGTTCTTCACTAATAAAATATGATTTTGCACAAGGGATAAGTAAACTGTTTTATTTTCAGGCACTCACCCACCATACTTATTCATAATTGTTGTCAATATACCATTCCCTGACAGCTGTTAAAACTGATCAATTATTTCTATGGCATTTCTAATAAAAATGTGAGCTTATGTGCAAAAAGTGCTTTTAAAGCTATATGACTTGCAGAATAGATATAATGTAAATCACCATCTCCCACCTATGCCTTCCAGTGTTTTAGACTATAATTCCCATCATCTCCTCCTAGTATATAAAGAACAGTTGAGTTAGACTATAATTCCAGGTCTTGACAACATAAAGGTATCAAATTATCTTAACACTGTCATAAGGAAAATATATAAATATCCATCCTTTGGGGATAGAAAGTCCTTGAAACTATACTTTGCATGCATAAAAGACTGTGGAATTCTAAGATAACTATTTTCTCATTATCTTAGAATATGGGACTGCAGAACACTTTGTTCTTTGTTGGTTGGGGATGTTGACATGTGAAAATCCTGGTGGGTAATCCTAGTCTAACCTCCCTTGATATTCAGAGTGGACTCTCCATCAATATTCACATCAAAGAAGTAGAAGCAGACTTGGCAAGGAGTTTCCAGTTATAGCCATATCATAAATACCAGCACTCCGAATTAAGCCATAACACTACTTTTCAAAGAAAGTCCTGACATTTGTGGACATTCCTTTAAAATATATCTTTGAGACTGCAGTCTCTCACTTTATTTGTTAATTTGATAGTATTTGCATTTAAATAAAGAAATAAATATGCTATGCCCATATCATACAATTCCCTAACACTGGTGGAATATTTCTTTTCCTTGACCAAAACAAGATGAACAATTACCAGAACATATTATCTATTGGAGATAAATTAAACTAATTATGAAAAAAAATTAAGATCTCTCTATGAGAGCTTGACAGGAAGAACTATAGGATTTTCTCTGTAATTAATGGTTGCATGAACTCATGGACTCATCTTCATTTAGAAGACTTTCACTGGCATAAGATGAGGGATGATAATTGCCTCATTATCTAATAATTTCACAGTTCTTTAAACTCACATTTGACCATATATTTTAGAAAGCCTTTATTTATATATTTAAGCAAAAAGGATCTTGCAAAGATCTTTGAAGAAAACAGACAACCAGAACAAAACATTTCAATTTACTGGGCAATCTGAACCAGGCAAAGATGTAAACCAGTTCTTATAATACATTGGGGGACTAGGACCCAATTAACTGAAGCTAGGGCAATCAGAGGGAGGTGCTGAGTGAGTGAACCCTGCATTCAAGAACATGAAAGGGAAAATGTTCCAGTAGGAATAGTTCTTATAGTTTCCTCAAAGGCAGATGGGTGAATTTCTGAGACTCACAGACAAACACAATGCAGAAGCCTGATGATGGCAGATGAGATTCTATCGAAACGTTGCTACAACTTTAAAAGCACAACTATAATGACATGAGAAAATACCTGAACAAAGCTGAATACCCCATATATACATTCATCAGGCTTCTGTATAGTGTTCATCTGTGAGTCTATACACTATACAGAAGCCTGATGATGGCAGATGAGATTCTGCCGAAACGTTGCTACAACTTTAAAAGCACAACTACAATGACGTGGGAAAATACCCGAACAAAGCTGAATGCCATACATGTAAGTACCTGCGAAAACTTAAGAATATATATATATATGGATCTTTGGTTATTTGGGTTTTCTCCCGCGTACGATTGGAAGTATCCATGTTTCAGTTTCCAAACAGCCATCAACTCTCTCACACTCTGACAGGATGCTAGCCAGATGAATACCAATGGATGCTGGTAGGCAGGGGCACACATTTTTCCCCTTATTTTCCTCTCCCAAAACTAAGCCCGATCACACAGTTTCATAGTGAAGCACATGTATAGAACTAGTATAATTATGTTGTATCTTGAAAGAATTTGGTTGGTTCAACTGAGGTATGTTTTGGCCACCGCAAGGGCTGTGTTACAGCCTACATCATATGAAAAATTGCAATAAGTTTTCCTTAACAAGAAAGTGACTCCCAATGAATTTGGCACAACTTCTAAATAAAAATTTTAGAGGCACATTTTTAATATTTCAGAGCCATAATATGCTCATGTTGGACATCAGTCTTTCCTTTTACTGTATTTAGCTAATTAAGAGAAAGGAAAATAAATGAGAATGCTTTATTCATTTGTTATTGAGCTGTTCTTTTTAAAAAAAACCAGCATGTGCCTGTATCAGAGGCAAGAAGAACAAATTTAGCCATTTAAAATGCCATTCAGTTCACTTATCCCCTATTTTTAGGCATCATTTCTCATGTAAATGAGAACCTAAAAGTCTCAGAGAATGCTAATGACCCTCAGCACCGTAGTAATGGAACGTGGTTTCCCATTTCTCTGTGCAAAAGAATATGCCAGCCTTATGGGAGGCTGAAAGAGCTGAACAAATAAAAAGTAATGAAGAAAGGGTCCTGATCTAGGAGCAATGTGCCACTAAGGAAGAATAAAAAGAATTAATTAAACCTCAGTTGCCAGAACTATGAACCCCCTTTAGATGTTCTATCAAATAAAGTGAATCAAGAAGATAGTGTACAAGGAAAAAAATGTCTTGATCTGAGATCCTGTGAAAAGTAAATCTCTTTGGAGACTGACATATGTTCCTCTTCCCAGATTTTTGTATGATTCTAAACCCCTCTTGCTTTGCACCATTCTGTTCAATAAGAAAGAAAGAAAGAAAGTGTTGTGAATGTGTAAAGTTTTAATAAAGCGTGAGCTTAAAGTAAAGTGCAGGGTTCTGGCCCTGCACTACTGATTGGCTGTTAAACGGCCGGATCGGATTGGCCCGCTCCGGGGAATCCAATTGGCCCTTAAACAGAGAGTTCCTATTGGTTATGAGAGCTAGCGCTCCTCATTGGTTATTGGTTAATAGTTACGGGGTTTGCCTATATAAGGCGGGTTAAAACTGTTATAGATGTCAGAAGTCACTATGTAAATAAAGAGCTGAAGTTCACCGTTCAGAGGCTTGTCTCCATTCTTTCTCGCCCATGCTTCAAACATAACACTGGCGACGAAGGTGGGATGTGGAGACATCTGAACCAACGAAACTTCGAAGAACACCGAGCACGTGACAGACGATGCTGCACAACGGAACCATGTCCGGCGTCGTCGTACCACCCACTCCATTCGATCCAGTACAGGAGGACTGGGGTTCCTACATGGATCGCTTCCAAATGTTCTTAGAAACCAACAACTTAAAGGACGCCACACCAGGAAAGAAATGGGTGGTGTTCCTAACGCATTGCGGTCCAACCGTATTTAAGATGGCTAAAGCACTAGCAAAACCCCGAGAAGTGAAGACGATGGATTGGGACGACCTCGAACCTCTCCTACGAGATCACTACGCACCGACCGTGCCTACGCTCGTGAGATGGCACGAGTTTTATCAGAGGAGCCAGCGAAAGAGAGGAAGCGTGGCCGACTTCATAGCAGACCTCCGAAATTTGGGAGGCCTCTACGGATTCGCCGATTTAGAAGAAGCACTAAGAGATCGCATAGTTCTGGGACTAGATGCACCAGGCGTTCAAAGCAAGCTGATGGCGAAAGGCGACATCAGCCTTGCCGACGCCATCACCGATGCTACTGCAGCAGAAGCAACCAGGAAGTCGGCTGCACAACTACGCCGAAACCGCACTCCGGTACCACCACCGACAAGCGACATCTTACCCAGGTCAGAAGGGCAGCTTGCAATGACGCACCACGAGGACCTCTTTTCATCGTCAGACAGCGACAAAGAGGGGGTCCATCGACTGCGGTCCAACCGGGACCACCACCTGAAGCCTTTACGCCCTTGCGTTGGCTATGAGGTCAAGCATGCCAGGTCCGAATGCAAATTCCGTGACGCGCTCTGCCATGAGTGCGGGAAGCGAGGCCACATCGAACGGGTCTGCTGAAGCTTACCAGAACCCAGCCAGGCCTCAAAAGGGACTAACTATCGCCAATCGACAGGAAACCGTCCTGTACGGCGAGAGCCAGTAAACCACTCCTACAGAAATTGAGTTTTGTAGAGAGAAGAGGCTCACCATACTATCACTATCGGTCACACCTCAGCTTTAGACACCAAAAAAATACGAGTCACAGTAACCATAGAGAACCAGCCTTGCCACATGGAAGTCGACTCGGGATTGTCCCTCTCGATGGTGTCCTGGAAGACCATTAAGCAACTCATCCCCACGATTCAACGCCAAGATCTCCTCTCCCAAAGACTCATCCTCAAGGACTACCAAGGGAATCGAATCCCCGTCATTGGTTCCTGCCGAGTCCGAGTCTCCTTCAAGAAGCATACAGCGTACTTACCACTAACTGTCATCGATAGAGACAGGCCTAGCCTACTAGGCCTCCAATGGTTCGCGCCACTCGGCATTGAAGTGGCTGGCATAAACCAAGTCAGCGGAAAAGACTGGGAGGGAGACCTCATCCATGAGTTCAGGGACGTCTTCACAGACAGCTTAGGTGAGTACAAGGGGACCCCGATTTTGTTCAGTCTAGACCCAAAGATAGCTCTCATCCGACTTAAGCCCCGTCGAATTCCGTTTGCCTTAAAGTCGAAAATCGATGAACAACTCGACAAGCTGATAGCTCAGGGGGTGTTAGAGCCCATCGATCACTCCCCCTGGGAAACGCCAATCGTAACACCCATTAAGCCAGACGGGTCGATCCAAATTTGTGGGGACTACCAGGCCACTTTGAACCACGCCCTACAGCAGAACGCATATCCAGTGCAGCATCTCCTCCACTCCCTGGGGGGCGGGAAAGTCTTCGCTAAATTAGACTTAGCCCAGGCATATCAGCAACTACCTGTTGATGAAAAGACGGCACTGGCACAAACGATCATGATGCACTGAGGTGCCTTTAAATGTACCCGGCTTCAATTCGGAGTTAGTGTAGCCCCGGGGATTTTTCAGAGCCTTATGGAGAAGTTATTACAAAGGATTAAGGGCGTGGTCACCTATTTTGATGATGTATTAATTGCGGCCCCTGCAAAAAAAATCTTACAGGACTGGTTAAAATTAGTCCTAAAAAATTCCAAGAGGCTGGTCTTAAAGTAAAGAAAAACAAATGTAAATTGTGTACTGACAGTGTTGAGTTTTTAGGGTACCTAATTGATAACCAGGGTATTCACCCTACTGAAAGTAAACTAAGGGCGATAAAAAACACTCCCAGGCCACGAAACAAGGCCGATCTCCAGGCGTTCCTAGGCCTCATCAACTTTTATTGTATTTTTACCACATAAAGCAACGGTTGCTGAACCGTTACATCGGTTGTTAGATAAGAAAGCAAATTGGTTATGGGGTCACCGAGAAGAACAGGCATTCCGCAACGTGAAAACACTGCTCACTTCTGACTCGGAACTCATGCAATATAACGAGACTTTTCCATTAGATATAACATGTGATGCTTCGCCTTTCGGAGTAGGCGCCATTTTGAGCCATGTACTGCCTAATGGTAACAAAGCCCCTGTTGCATATTTTTCAAAGACACTTTCAAAAACTGAGTGAAATTATGGACAAATCGATAAAGAAGCCGTCGCAATTGTGTCAGCCGTTAAAAGATTCCACGAGTATGTCTATGGCTGGGCTTTTACGATCGTGACTGATCACAAACCATTATTGGGGATAATAGCCGGAGATAAGCCGACTCCCTACATATTATCCCCTAGCATGACTCGATGGTCAGAATTCTTAGCTGCTTATAATTATCGGCTGCAATACCGTCCGGGGAAAGCCATTCCCCACGCTGACGCTTTGAGCCGAACACCACTTCCAGAGACTCTCAACGATCCTGCACCAACGGTAACCATGTTGCAAATTGAGGCACTCAACTCACCGCCATTAACCACCCGAGATATCGGAGAGAAACCAAATGTGACCCCACCTTAGTGCGAGTCCTGAGCTGGGTAGAACGCAGGTGGCCATTGGACCAATTATCAGATGACTTCACACCATTCAAGACTCGACAAATTGAGTTGTTCTCCCAAAAAGGCTGTGTCATCTGGGGCGAGAGTCGTTATCCCAGAACAACTCCAGAAAGCGCTTCTGAGAACCTTGCACAATGGCCACCCCGGCATCGTGCGAATGAAAGCCCTTGCGCGAAGCTACGTATGGTGGCCGGGCATTGACAAGAAAATCAAACATTGGGTTAAAGCTTGTCCAAAATGCCAGGAAGTGAGCAATGCCCCACCTAAAGCCATTCCTACTGAATGGGAGACACCACGCGGACCCTGGTCCTGAATTCACTTGGACTTCACGGGGCCAACCAAAGGCCACACCTTTCTACTAACCATCGACGCCTATTCAAATTGGCTCGAGATTCATCGCATGATGACTACAACCTCCGAGGCGGTTATCAAAACCTTGGAAAGACTATTTGCAACCCACGAACTACCAAACGTCCTAGTATCCGATAACGGGCCCCAATTTACAACACTGTCGTTCGAGCAGTACCTCGCTGACCGCGGCATTTGACATGCGCTCACCTCACCTGTGCACCCTGCGACCAATGGCAAAGCAGAACGCATGGTACAATTTGTGAAGAAAACCTTACAGAAGGTAGACTATGACATAGACTATGACAACATTGACGACAAGATCAATCGAATCCTTTTTTTACAACACATCACACCGCATAGCATTACCAACAAAACTCCCACCGAACTGCTAATGGGACGAAAACTCCGCTCCCACCTCGACCAGTTACACCCAGCTTACAAACCGGAAAAACCAATAGGATCCAGCGGCCGCTGTCGTGTCTTCCAGGTAGGAGATTTGGTATACGCTAAAAATCTATCGGGCAACTCATTGTGGGTGGAGGCGACAGTAGTTCGTGTAACCGGCCCAAGATCCTACCTTGTACAATGCCTTGACGATAGACTATGGAAACGCCATATCGATCAATTACGATCGCGGCTTCCGGCAGGCAGTCCTGAACTCCCCTATGACCAGACTGAGGGGGGGGAGGTACAGAAGAAGATGAATTCCAAGGAGAAGAAAACCCGTTCGAAGGGAACGATGGTATGATAGAGACTCAGGAAGTGGAACCAGAGAGGGAAACAGTTGCACCTCAGGGAATTACAGAGAACATGGGCAACGACGGGGAAATGAACTCTGAACCAGAAACAGCCCCACTGCCAACAATGATCTACCTCAGCGTGATTGCAGCCAAATGACACAGCGAAAATCAAAGAGACTAATAAAACAACCGTCCTACCTAAAGGATTATGTAACTGCGCCCTGCAAACAGAAGCCAGGGGGAAGGGGTGTTGTGAATGTATAAAGTTTTAATAAAGCATGAGCTTGGAGTAAAGTGCAGGGTTCTGGCCCTGTACTTCTGATTGGCTGTTAAATGGCCGGATCAGATTGGCCCGCTCCGGGGAATCCGATTGGCCCTTAAACAGAGAGTTCCTATTGGTTATGAGAGCTAGCGCTCCTCATTGGTTATTGGTTAATAGTTACGGGGTTTGCCTATATAAGGCGGGTTAAAACTGTTATAGATGTCAGAAGTCACTATGTAAATAAAGAGCTGAAGTTCACCGTTCAGAGGCTTGTCTCCATTCTTTCTCGCCCATGCTCCAAACATAACAGAAAGAAAGAAAGAAAGAAAGAAAGAAAGAAAGAAAGAAAGAAAGAAAGAAAGAAAGAAAGAAAGAAAGAAAGAAAGAAAGAAAGAAAGAGAGAGAGAGAGAGAGAGAAAGAAAGAAAGAAAGAAAGAAAGAAAGAAAGAAAGAAAGAAAGAAGAAAGAAAGAAAGAAAGAAAGAAAGAAAGAAAGAAAGAAAGAAAGAAAGAAAGACTAGATATAGGGTTTTCTACCAGGAAGCCTGTATAATTAGACATCCAAAATAAGAGAGAGATCTTTGCTGAATATTATTAAAATAGGGAGAAGGCTGCATGCACAATTCTCTTCCTTGCATTAATTTTACCATGCAAAATATATAATACAGTTTTGAAACTTTTTTACTTGATTAGATAATATCATAAAAGTTTAGATGATGCCCCTTTGGGAAAAGAGAAATTATTATTCAGCTAAATTATTACAAAATGCATTACTTCAAATGACCTTTCATTATATCTTTATATAGAGATTTTGCTTAGGAGCACAAATATTTACTTGTTAGAGGACATAGAAATTTTTCTTCCAATGACAAATACAACATAGAACGTAGAATAGTAGAGTTGGAAGGTACTTCTAAGGTCTTCTAGTCCAACTCCCTGCTTGAGCAAGAGTCCCTATATAATTTCAGACAAATAGTTTTCTAGACTCTTTTTTGAAAGCCTTCAGGATAGAACACCCACAACTTCTGAAAACAAGTCATACCATTGGTTACTTGCTCTGACCATTAGGAAATTTCTCCTTAGTTGTAGATTGCTTCTCTCCTTGGTTAGTTTCCAGCCATTGTTTCTTGTCTTGCCTTTTGGTGCTTTGGAAAATAGTTTGACATGATTTGAATGTGGGTGTAATAATTTATAGGATTTGCTTTATGGGGGTTTCTTCCAAGTGATCATGTTAGAATTGTTTCAAACACTCTCTTAGATGTTATCTTTTCACTTATCCATTATGCTTTGTTGCAAACTTTTTTTCATAATAGTCATAAACTTAGAATTATGGTTTCCAGAATCTACAAACGGCACTTAGATTAATCTTTGAAACATGAAGCAATATATTTGACCAGAAATGGAAAATGCAACCCTTTTGAACGACAAGTTAAATGTGAAAGTCTTAAGTACAACATTCAAAAATTAGAAAATTAACTTTGTAATTTCAACTTTGCTTGTCTTAATGACTGTCATTCCATGAAAAAGATTAAATTTAAAAATGTTAATTGAACAATGGAGAGTAAGAAAAGGAGGATTAAAAGAAAAACAAGCTTTCCCCAACTTTTTAAAACAATCAAGCACTAAGCTATTTCCAGGTGGTGGTGGTGGATTTTAGTCTGAACCACGTTATCTGGGGAATCATTGGCTTTTCATTTTGGTCTGGATGTCCAGCTGGTGGTGTTAATTTGGTCACAGTGCAGAAGGCAGCATTCTGATTAGTGCAACTCATCTTGTGGACAAAAAATTTCCAGTGTAATTAGGTGGGCTTCTACTGTGGAGTATTTCCCTATAAATTTACATCTTACCTTTTCTTGATTTTCCTATCTTCTTTTTCCTGCCTACTGTTCCAATGATTGTTTTTTATTACTTATTTGAACAGCAGTGTTTTAAATGTTTCTACCTATTTTAACATCTTCCTATTTTTGCTGCATTCATTGTAATTTTTATATAAAGAGCTTTGGATATGGAGGGAGGATTACTGAAAAAACAGCACTGAAATATTTGGAATAAATGTCTTTTTCACCCATCTATTAATATGGCACAAAGTTGCATGCCTTCTAGCTCTTTTGCTTTCACGGGATTTCTATTTTCAGACCACTATCTCAGTAAATAATTTTCTGGTGTGCTGCTTTTTTTTTAACGTGATAGAATCCATTCTTTTGGAAAGAGAATAAATAATATTCTGGGCTGTACATGTGAATATAGAAAAATAATTACTTATTCATGTTTGTTTGTTTATTCAATTCCTAAGGCTGCCTATGTCAGACAATGACTCTGGGTGGCTTACAATGAAAAAAACATATTACAATTAAACATATTACACTAAAACGTCCAGATTAAATATACATAGCAGCAAGGTACCAATATTTGGCCAGTTAACAATACAGCTATACAATGAAGCCTTAACACATTCTGCATCCCAGGCCCATAAATATAGCCAGATTTGTAGGGCCTTATGAAAGATTAACGGAATTGGGGCCATTCTAATCACTGAGGGAAAGATGTCATATAGAGCAGGAGCCATTGCAGAAAAAGTTTGTCTTCTGGTGCCTGCCCAGCAACATTCTGTGGTTGACGGGATCTGTAGCATGACCATTCTGCTTGATCTGGAATGCCAAGTGGAGACTCTTGGGAAAAGGTGATCCTTTGGCTATGTTAAGGTCAGCTGCCAAAATAATAATGCTGTTGAAACTGCTTATGTTTTTGTAGGATCTAACACAGAGGTGGTATTCAGCAGATTTTGACCAGTTCTGGAGAACCGGTAGTGGAAATTTTGAACGCTTCAGACAACTGGCAAATACCACCTCCAACTGGAGATTTTACAGTCTCTTTCCCCTGCCACACCCACCAAGCCATGCTCACAGAACTGGTCGTAAAAAAATTTGAATCCCACCACTGATCTAACAAGAAGACATTTTTATCAAGTGAAACCAGATGCAAAAGCTTCATGTTTTTCTTCTCAGTGTGAGATGAACAGAATCAGAGGGGACACACATTGCATGAACTGGAAATCTACAAAGTACTTTAAGCTGTTTGCAGCACAAGATTCTCTAATGGGTCAAATTATCTTGGAAAGATAAGTTAGAGAAAAGAAACTCTAGGGATGACATGATAGCAGTATTCCAGTAACTGAGAAGTTTCTGTTGTGAATTAATAAAAGTGCTTGAATAAAGATTATTAAAACCTTAAAGTAAAGTGCAGGGTTCTGGCCCTGCACTTCTGATTGGCCGATAATAGTGACATCGGATTGGTCCGTTCAGGAGAATCTGATTGGCTATGAACAAGCCTCTCTCATTGGTTAAAGGAGCTAACGCTTCCTGTTTCTCATTGGCTGAGTACTCAAAAGCTTGCCTATATAAAGGGGCCATTGTGGCCGTAGTTTTTGCTCTGTTACACCATGTTAAATAAAGAGTTGAAGTTCACTGTTCATCGTCTCGTCTCCACTTCTTGCGCCCATGCGCAGAACGTAACACTGGCGATGAGGATGGGATGTGGAGACGTCAGAGCTGACTGAACACTACAGAGCGCTAACAGAGCACGTGGCTGAAATGCACCAACGGCTGAACCATGTCCGGCAGCATCATACCACCCGCTCTATTCAACCCGACACAAGAAGACTGGGACTCATATATGGATCGCTTCCAGATGTTTCTGGAGACCAATAATTTGAAGGATGCCACTACCAGAAAGAAACGAGCGGTATTCCTAACTCACTGCAGGCTGACCATATTTAAGATGGCCAAGGTGCTAGCAAAACTGGCAGAAGTGAAGTCCATGGACTGGGACGTCCTCGAGCCCCTACTAAGGGCCCACTATGCACCAACCGTACCAACGCTCGTTAGAAGGCATGAATTTTACCAGAGAGATCAGCGGAAGGGCGAGAGTGTTGCAGATTTCATAGCAGATCTCCGGAATCTGGGAGGCCTCTGTGGGTTCACCGACCTTGAAGAAGTCCTGAGAGACCAAATAATTCTGGGATTAGATGCATCACACGTGCAAAGCAAGCTGATGGCAAAAGGTGACATCAACCTTGCAGATGCCATCGCTGATGCTATTGCTGCAGAAGCAACCAGGAAGTCGGCTGCTCGAATACGCCACACCCACGCCCTGCTTCGCCAAGTCACCAGCGAAGCTTCACCTCACCTAGAAGGACAGGAAACGACAGCCCACCATGAGGACCTCGAATCGTCATCAGAAAGCGACGAAGAAGAGGTCAACTGGCTCTGGTCTGAACGAGACCAACGCCATCAACGTAACCAGAGATTGCAGTACCAATGCGCTGGTTCTGGAGCAAACCACCCCCGATCAGACTGCAAATTCCTCGACGCGCTTTGCCATGTGTGCGGGAAAAGAGGCCACATCGGAAGAGTCTATAGAAGCAAGCAAGGACCCAGCCAGCCCCCAAGGGGGGCTAACTTTCGCCAACCCACAGGAAGTCATCCTGTAAATCGAGAACCCTTGAACCACCAATGGAACAACCATTCCTACAGAAACAAACCCATAGCCCACTCAACAAAATGAGAAGAGGCGCACCAAACCATTATGATTGGTCACGCCTCCTCACTGGATGCCAAGAAGATCCGGGTGAAGGTGACCATTGAAAACCAACCTTGCATGATGGAAGTCGATTCAGATCGTCCCTCTCGATGGTTTCCTGGAAGACCCTCAAGCAACTCATCCCCACCGTCCGGCGACAAGACCTCAGATTCCAAAGAATCATACTCAAGGACTATACTCAAGGACTATCAGGGAAATTGAATTCCAGTTGTTGGATCCAGCCAAGTTCGTGTCTCATTTAAAAATCATACCGCATCCCTATCCCTGACCGTAGTCAATAGGGATCGGCCTAGCTTGTTAGGCCTCCAATGGTTTGCTCCACTCGGAATTGAAGTAGCCTGCATTCACCAAACCAGCAGCAATGACTGGGAAGAGGCCCTCGTCCAGGAATTCCAGGATGTCTTTGCAGATAAACTAGGCAAGTACAAGAGGACCCCGATATCATTTAACCTTAACCCCGAAATAGCTCCCATCCGCCTTAAGCCTTGTCGAGTTCCATTTGCCCTTAAACCAAAGATTGACGAGCAGCTTGATAAATTAATAGCCCAGGGTGTGTTAGAACCAACCGACCACTCTCCCTGGGAAACCCCAATCGTAACACCCATCAAGCCAGATGGCTCGTTAAGAATTTGTGGGGACTACCGAGCCACCCTGAATCATGCCCTTCAGCAAAACGTTTAAAGGTAACCGACTCCAATTCGGAGTCAGCGTGGCCCCGGGAATCTTTCAAAGTTTGATGGAGAGACTATTACAAGGGATAAAAAGCGTTGTCACATATTTTGATGACGTTTTAATTGCAGCTCCAACTCGAGAAATACTAAGGGAGCACCTGGGGTTGGTTCTCCAGAAATTTAAAGACTCGGGTCTCAAAGTTAAAAAAAATAAGTGTCAACTATGTACGGATCGAGTAGAATGTTTAGGGTACTTAATCGATAAACAAGGCATTCACCCAACCAATAGCAAGCTTAGGACAATCAAAAATGACCCAAGCCCCCAAAATAAGGCCGACCTCCAAGCTTTCTGTTGTGAATGCATAGGCCTTAATAAAGATATCTTAAGCTTGGAGTCAAGTGCAGGGTTCTGGCACTGCACTTCTGATTGGCTGTTAACGACAGGATCGGATTGGCCCATTCCAGGAAATCCGATTGGCCACTAACGGAGCATTCTTATTGGTTAAGGGAGCTAGCGCTCCTAGATTGTTATTGGTTAATAGTTATTGGGTTGCCTATATAAGGAGGGCTATAACTGCCATTGCGTTTGAGCAGTCACTATGTAAATAAAGAGTTGAAGTTCTCCGTTCCAGAGGCTCGTCTCCATTCTTTCTCGCCCATGCTCCATACTTAACACTAGCGACGAGGATGGGATATGGAGATGTCTGAGCCGACTGAACTAAGAAGAAACACCAAGCACGTGGCTGACAGTGCTACATGACGGAACCATGTCTGGCGGCGTCGTACCACCTGCTCCGTTCGATCCAGTGCAAGAGGACTGGGAGTCCTACATGGATCGTTTCCAAATGTTTTTGGAAACTAACAATTTAAAGGATGCCGCAGGCGCGAAGAAACGGGCGGTATTCCTAACGCATTGCGGTACAACCGTATTTAAGATAGCTAAAGCACTAGCCAAACCTACCGAAGTGAAGACGATGGACTGGGACAACCTCGAACCCTTACTAAGAGCTCATTATGCACCGACCGTGCCCACGCTCGTGAGACGGCATGAGTTCTATCAGAGAAACCAGCGAAAAGGAGAAAGTGTCACCGACTTCATAACAGACCTCCGAAACCTGGGAGGCCTCTGCGGATTCGCTGATTGGGAAGAGGCACTGAGAGATCGAATAGTTCTGGGATTAGATGCACCAGGTGTGCAGAGCAAGCTGATGGCGAAAGGTGACATCAGCCTTACTGATGCCATCACCGATGCTACTGCAGCAGAAGCAACCAGGAAGTCGGCTGCACAATTACGCCGCAACCGCACTCCGGTACACCAACTGACAAGCGAAATTTTATCCAAGTCAGACGGGCAGCTTTCAACGACACACCATGAGGACCTCTCTTCGTCGTCAGAAAGCGATGAAGAAGAAGTCCATCGACTGCGGTCCGACCGGGACCACCACCTGAAGTCCCTACGCCCTTGCCCTGGCTGTGGAGCCAACCATGCCAAGTCCGAATGCAAATTCCACGACGTGCTCTGCCATGAGTGCGGGAAGAGAGGCCACATTGGACGGGTCTGCCGAAGTTTACAAGGACCCGGCCAGGCCTCAAAAAGGGCTAACTATCGCCAATCGACAGGAAACCGTCCTGTTAGGCGAAAACCAGAAAGCCACTCCTACAGAAACCAAGCTTTGCAGCGAGAAGAGGCTCACCATACTATCACTATCGGTCACGCCTCTGCCTTGGATGCCAAGAAAATCCAAATTACAGTGGCCATCGAGAACCAGCCTTGCCACATGGAAGTCGACTCGGGATCGTCCCTCTCGATGGTGTCCTGGAAGACCCTCAAGCAACTCATCCCCACGATTCAGCGCCAAGACCTCCGTTTCCAAAAACTTATTCTTAAGGACTATCAAGGGAATCGAATCCCTGTTGTTGGTTCCTGCCGAGTCTGGGTCTCATTCTAGAAGCACACAGCATACTTACCCCTAACTGTGATCGACAAAGATCGGCCTAGTCTGCTAGGTCTCCAATGGTTCACGCCACTTGGCATTGAAGTGGCAGGCATAAACTGAGTCAGCGGAAGTAACTGGGAGGAGGACCTCATCCATTAATTCAAAGACGTATTCGCAGAAAAATTAGGCGAGTACAAGGGGACCCCAATATCGTTCAGCCTTAATCCAAAGATAGTTCCCATCCGCCTTAAGCCTCGTCGAGTTCCGTTTGCCTTAAAGCCGAAAATTGACGAACAACTCGATAAACTAATAGCTCAAGGGGTGCTAGAACCTACCGATCACTCTCCCTGGGAAACCCCAATCGTAACACCCATTAAGCCAGATGGTTCAATCCGAATTTGTGGAGACTACCGGGCCACCCTGAACCACGCCCTACAGCAAAATGCATATCTGGTGCCAGTGGTGCAGCATCTCCTCCATTCCCTGGTCTAATTTGCCAAATTAGACTTAGCTCAGGCATATCAGCAATTACCTGTTGATGAAAAGATGGCACAGGCACAAACGATTGTGATGCACCGAGGTGCCTTTAAATGTACCCGGCTCCAATTCGGAGTCAGTGTAGCTACGGGGATATTTCAGAGCCTTATGGAGAGGCTACTACAAGGGATTAAAGGCGTGGTCCCCTACTTTGACGATGTACTAATTGCTGCACCTACAAAAAAAATCTTACGGGATCGTTTAAAGTTAATCCTAAAAAAATTCCAAGATGCCGGTCTTAAGGTAAAAAAGAATAAGTGTAAATTGTGTACAGATAGTGTTGAGTTTTTAGGGTACCTAATTGACAGTAAATTAAGAGCAATAAAAATGCTCCCAGGCCTCGGAACAAGGCCGATCTCCTGGCGTTCCTAGGCCTCATCAACTTTTATAATGTATTTCTACCACATAAAGCAATTGTCGCTGAGCCGTTACATCGTTTGCTAGAAAAGAAAGCAAATTGGTTATGGGGTCATAAAGAAGAACAGGCATTCCGTAATGTAAAAAAAGTACTGACTTCTGACTCTGTACTCATGCAGTACAATGAGACTTTGCCGTTAAATATCACATGTGATGCTTCGCCCTTCAGAGTGGGCGCCATTTTGAGCCATTTACTGCCTAATGGTAATGAAGCCCCTGTTGCATATTTTTCAAAGACACTTTCAAAAACTGAGCAAAATTATGGCCAAATCGATAAAGAAGCCCTCGCAATTGTATCGGCCGTTAAAAAATTTCACGAGTACGTGTATGGCCGGGCTTTTACTATCGTGACTGACCATAAACCGTTATTGGGAATAATAGCTGGAGATAAGCCGACTCCCTACATATTATCCCCAAGCATAACTCGCTGGTCAGAATTCTTAGCTGCTTATAATTATCAGCTGCAATACCGCCCATGGAAAGCCATTCCCCATGCCAACGCATTGAGCCGAGCACCGCTTCCAGAGACTCTCGACGATCCCGCACCAATGGTAACCACGTTACAAATTGAAACACTCCACTCGCCGCCATTAACTGCTCGAGATATCGCGAGAGAAACCAGATGTGAACCCACCCTGGCGCGAGTCCTAGGCTGGGTAGAACGCGGATGGCCATTGGACCAATTATCAGATGACTTCACACCATTCAAGACTCGACAAACGGAGTTGTTCTCTCAAAAAGGCTGTGTCATCTGGGGCGATAGAGTCATTATCCCAGAACGACTCCAAAAAGCAGTACTGAGAACCTTGTACGATGGCCACCCCGGTATCGTGCAGATGAAAGCCCTCGCACGAAGCTACGCATGGTGGCCAGGCATCGACAAGCAAATCGAAAATTGGGTTAAAGCTTGTCAAAGATGCCAGGAAGTGAGCAATGCCCCAAAAAGCCATCCCTACTGAATGGGAGACATCACGGGGATCCTGGTCCCGTATTCACCTGGATTTTGCGGGGCTGACCAAAGGCCACACCTTTCTTCTAACCGTTGACGCCTACTCAAATTGGCTCGAGATTCACCGCATGACGAACACAACCACTGAAGCGGTTATCAAAAAATTGGAAAGACTGTTTGCAATACATGGATTACCAGACGTTCTGGTATCCGACAACAGACCCCAATTTATCGCGCTGTCCTTCGAGCAGTACCTGGCTGACCGCGGCATCCGACATGCACTCACCTCGCCTGTACACCTGCGACAAATGGCAGGGCTGAGCGCATGGTCCAATTTGTTAAGAAAACCTTGCAGAAATTAGACTACGATAACATCGATGACAAAATCAACCGAATCCTTTTTCTACAACACATCACACCTCATAGCGTCACCAACAAAACTCCCACCAAACTGCTAATGGGACAAAAACTCCACTCCCACCTCAACCAGTTACATCCAGCTTATGAACCGGAAAAACCACTAGGATCCAGTGGCCGATGTCATGCCTTCCAGGTAGGCGATTTGGTATGTGCAAAAAACCTATCGGGCGATCTGCTGTGGGTGGAGGCGACAGTAGTTTGTGTAACCGGCCCGAGATCCTACCTTGTACAATGCCTTGACGACAGACTATGGAAACACCATATCGATCAATTATGATCACGGCTCCGGTCGGGCAATTCTGAACTCCCTTATGACCAAACTGAGGGGGGGGAGATACAGAA
Source organism: Hydrophis major (assembly GCA_033807585.1). Classification (NCBI taxonomy): domain Eukaryota; kingdom Metazoa; phylum Chordata; class Lepidosauria; order Squamata; family Elapidae; genus Hydrophis; species Hydrophis major. Next base: position 139,479,764 of record CM066329.1, on the reverse strand, counting down.
GAAGATGAATTTCAATTAGAAGAAAACCCATTCGAAGGGAACGATGGCGGAATAGAGACACAGGAATTGGAACTAGAGAAGGGAATAGATTCACCTCAGGGAGTTGCCGAAGATATTGGTGACGACGGAAACATGAACTCTGAACCAGAGGCAACCCTGTCGACAAACAACGATCTACCTCAGCGAGATTGCAGCCAAATGCAAAACACACAGCAAAAATCAAAAAGACTAATAAAGCAACCGTCCTACCTAAAGGACTATGTAACTGCGCCCTGTAAACAGAAGCCAGGGGGAAGGGGTGTTGTGAATGCATAGGCCTTAATAAAGATATCTTAAGCTTGGAGTCAAGTGCAGGATTCTGGCCCTGCACTTCTGATTGGCATCTGTAGGCAAGACAAGAAACAATCAATGGAAACTACTCAAGGAGAGAAGCAACCTGGAACTAAGGAGAAACTTCCTGACAGTGAGGACAATTACTGTAAACAGCTTGCCTTCAGAAGTTGTGGGTGCTTCATCACTGGAGGTTTTTAAGAAGAGACTGGACAGTCACTTGATTGCAGAAAGTTCGACTTCAACAACAGAGTGGTCAATGCCTGGAATGCACTACCTGGCTCTGTTGTTACATCCTCTAACCCCCATTCCTTTAACCTCAAACTAACCACTATTGACCTCCCCCCATTCCTAAGAGGTCTGTAAGGGGGGTGCATAAGTGCACCATTGTGCCTACTGTCCCTGTCCTATTCTCCCCATTTATTCTTACCTATTTCCTGTATTCTTACTCATGTTTATACTTATATCTATTATCTTGTAAGCGATTGACAAATCAAATAAATAAAAATAAATAAAATGTGCGTGATGTTGCACATGCACAATAAGAACTGTCTAGGTGGGGAGGAGAGGGCAGAGAGGGGCAGGGCCAACCAAGGGCACAATTTGCCAGTTCTCTGAACTGCACAGAATCATAACAACTGGTTCTATAGAACTGGTCCGAACCAGTAGAATCTCACCCCGAATGAAAGAACTATAGACTCAAGTGAGCTCTCAAAATGAAGTCTAGTCAAGTCATTTTGCAGGAGAACCACTTCAATCTTCATACCAAAAAGCTGTACTGTTCTCTTCCTTTTCTATATTTGATATACTGTACAAGATTTGTTTTGTAATGGAAAAATGCACATATGAAAATATCAAACAAGCGTAGAATCAGGATAGACACAGAAAAGAGAAAAACAGAAAAACGTTGATTTCACAGATTTCTATTTTTTGCCAAAGTAGTTTTAGGACTGTGATCAAGTCTTACATAAATTTCTGTCCCAACTTCAAATTAGCATTTGCTTCCATTCTATATTGCAGAAAAGAAAAAATAAATTATATTCATAGAAATATTAGCAAAGTACAATCTATTATACTATCTCACTGTAACTGCATTACATTGTCTGAATACTCTCTGTTCTATCCCTGAGCTCAAAAAGAAAGAAATATCTTGCTGAACTCTAAATTATAAAATTCCATTTTATGCAATACTGCAGAAAAAAGTGGACATTGAAAAATTATCTGACTGCGAGCTTAGCAAGATAAAGCTATAAATCTTCCTGGCAGTTATTCACTTTTATTGTGAGGTGGTGCTTATGGGAGCTGCTGTTAACGAACAGATGTTGGAGTTTGGCATGGTAGCTCTGAGATTCCTAAGTCCATAGATGTACTGTGATTCTGCAGCATTCAGACTCTGGTGTAGCAAAAAGTATGAGATTTAAAAATATTGCCAAAGTCAATTGAGGACTCAGTCAAGACTTTAAGAGATGCGTCCCAGTCGCTCAAGAAGAGGCATTGGCAAGAATTACTAGTAGGATTTATAGTGGACTGAAACAGCAGGGACTGCACTGCTGTAGAAATCAGAGGCCAGATGGTGAATTCTGTCCAGAGTGATCATTCCAGATAAAGAAGAGATTGCAAGATCACCCACTTGCACTCCAGACAGCTGTTTCTCATGAGTCGACTGCACAAACTGAGGTTTTCATGGTCAGCTCATAGACAAGTTAGATTATAGAAAGAAGGGCTATGTTGTAACTTTAGAGCTAGAGGTAACTTTATAATTGAACTCATAACTTCTGTACAGAAGATCAGATGCCACTTCTTTGTATCTTTTTGCATTGTTTAACATTTTTCTTTTATTTTCTCTCCATTCTTGCATTTCTAGCTTTTAGCTTTCTGTCTCCCTTCTTTCTTTTTCTTCTTTGTATTAGTTTGCATCAGTTTTTATCTTCCTTTTCTAAACTTTTAACACATTAAAAGAAAAATAAAAGAAATTAATTAATTCAAAGACCTTCACTTCACCAAAATCTAACAGATGATTTTCTTTTCCCCACCTAAAATTTTCTGAAGCAGGAAATGAGAACATCTTCCATGTTCCTCCATTAAGCTGAACATTTTTTTAATGTTAAAAGAAAACAATTTTGGTCATGCTGTACCTTTGGTTTGCTTATCCAGGCCTCATGAAAAATCTGTATTTTTCAAAGAAGATTCTGTTCATATGTACTTCTGAACACATCCATCATAACAAATGAGCACAGTTCCAAACCATAATATTTAAATTCACTAAAGGAATTAAATATAGGGTTCCAACCTAAAAAGTCTAAAATAACTTATCTTAAAACTAAATCTGTTACAGAATTCAATTTAAACTGGGAACCTAAACTACAGTTTAGTATGCGGATCTGTACCACAAAAACAAATCAAAACCCAAAATGGGTGTTTTTATGGGAGAATTAGTTTGGCGCAGGGCTGGGATTCTACCAGTTCAAACTGCTTCTATAGAACCAGTTGTTATGATTCTGCACAGTTTGGAGAACTGACAAATCGTGCCCTTGGCTGGCCCTGCCCCTCTCCACCCACCCCTCCCCTCCCACCCAGTCAGTCCTTATTGCGCATGCACGACATCCCGTGCATGCCTGCCATTGCTGACTGCATTCTCCCCTGCCCAGTTTCAAGGTATTTCTTTTTTTCCCCTTCCAGCGATCAGCTGTTCCAATGATCATCTGTGCCAGGATCCCCCTCGCTGTCTTATTGCTACGCCCAGGAGGCTTCCCTGAGGCCCTCCCACGCTCCATTTTTTTGCCTTCCTGGGCCCCATGGAAGACTTCTGGGAGCAAGCTCCCCCAAAATGGAGGCCCAAATAGAGACAGGCACACACACCCCAGGCTCTGTTTTTTGTCTTCCTGGGCCCCAGGGAAGCCTCCAAGGAGCAAAAATGTGCTCCAGGAGGCTTCCCTGAGGCCCAGGAGACCCAAAAACTGGGCGGAAGGATAGGACATTGGGCACACATGGGGGAAGCATAGGGGAAGGGATAATAATAGGGCACTTATTGCGGGGAGGAGAAAACATAATATATGTACCAAATGACTTATGTGCAACTGTATTAACATGCAGCCATGACATTAAACAAGCAGGTCATTATGGATTCTTAAAAACATTACACTTAGCAAAAAGGCAACTTTGGTGGCCATCCATGGGGACCAATATTGAAGCATACGTAAAATCATGTCCTATATGTAGGGTGAATAAAATGAAAATCGGGAAACCAACGGGATTGCTACAAAAGGTATTAGAGCCAACAAAACCATGGCAAGACATTGGAATGGATTTTATAGTTGAACTACCTGATAACCATGGATACAATGTCATATAGACAGTAATTGACTTGTTCTCCAAAAAGGCTCATTTTAATCCTTGTAAAGGATTACCATCAGCCAGAATGTTAGCCACTCTATTTGTGAAGCACATTTATTGACTACATGGAGTTCCTCATCAAATCATATCAGATAGAGGAGTGCAGTTCACTGCCAAATTCTGGCACGAGTTTATACGTCTAATTGGATCTGATCAAGGGCTAAGTATAGCTTACCACCCATGTATAAAGGGAGCAGCTGAAAGAACTAATGCAGCCATTGAACAGTATTTAAGATGTTATGTGGTATAATATACCACATACCAACAAAGCGATTGGGTAGACCTGTTACCTTATGCAGAAGTAGCATATAACAACACGGTGCACAGAAGTACTGGGTACTCACCATTCCACATCATACATGGAACCGACTTTGTCCCAATATCTGAATGGCCACACGAAATCAAAGAATCTACTACTTTTAGTACATGGATGAATAATATACAGAATAAATGGAACGCAGTACAAACAGCATTAATAAAAGCACAAGAAGCATATAAGAAGCAAGCAGATAAAAAGAGGTCCCAGCCCATTCCTTTCGAAGCTGGAGACTGGGTGTATCTGTCAACTAACTTAATAAACTTAGGGTTAGCTAGTAAGAAACTAGGCCCAAAATATATTGGTCTTTTTCAAATAGTACGAGTAATAAATCCTACAACCATTGGCCTTAAATTACACTCTCGTTTTCAACAAATCCACCCCATTTTTCATATTAATTTATTGAAACATGCTGACTTGATGAGATTGGAACCTAGACAAACAGCCCTGGAACCAATACAGGATGATCATTATGAAATCAATGAGATTCTCAACTCTAGATGGAGACATGGAGTATTACAATATCTAGTTCGTTGGAAGGGGTATCCTATGACCGATGCTGCATGGGTACCACATACCGATGTCTGCTCCTCAATTGAGAAGACTCTTTCACCAGACACATCCCACAAAGGTGGGTGGGAGAGACAAATAATAATAATGCTCTGTAACTAACCCTGTGATCTATGTTTCAGGCGGAGCCATGGGCGGGGGGGTCAGGCTTCAATGTTCCAGTTGTCATCCAGGAAGTCCAACACAAAACTGCCACAGGAGAACTGCAGCAGAAGCCTCAGTGCTGTAGCAGCGGACAGCTTGAATGTTCTAACTTATCTAACCTATCAATTAACATTTATTAATTACCAACATTTATTAAGTAACTGCCTACCTATCACATTAATTATGTATCACATTAATTTGCTATTGTAATTGTTTAGTGTACTATTGTCATTGACCATGCCAGCCAGAAACTCCAGAAACTCCAAATCCTCCACTACTAAACAACAACAACAACAACAAAATATCTCTACCAATGACCTCCCAGACTCCTGTACATGCTTCAGATGTCTTAAAACCATCAATGAAAGCAAAAATAACATCAAATGCTACCTATGTGACAATCAAGCCCACCTTGCCTGCTTAAACTTAAACAAAGACCGAGATGATCTCCTAAAAGCATCAGGTATTTTCCCTTGTCTATGTCCATCATGTTTTCCTAAGCTAAACAAACCAAGTACCCTGCCTGACAGAGTTGATAGCATAGAATCACTCATGCACTCAATAGAAAAATGCTTTGATACATGTTTTGAAGCAATTATACAAGAAAGCCTAATTTATCTTGAAAAAAAAATACAGCACTGATAAGCAACTACATATCAGCTCAAACTAAAATCCCAACCCAACAACCACTACCACAACTACTACCTCAACTACAATCACAACCACAACCAAAAATAAACACCAAACCACAACCACAAATAATTACTATCCCATCAAATAATTGCACAAATGATATCTCCTTACTCATCAGAGACACCATTGAATGTGATCAGAAACGTCCAAATGCCATCTTATTTGGTCTTGAAGACACCAAGGAATCAGATGACATCGCCAAAGTTTGTAATATCACAAGCAACTCGAATACAACAAACATCTCTCTTGAAGATATAATTGAAGTAACCAGAGATAGCCCTGAGTCCAAATACAATGATGGCTCGGTGGCCCCAAAATTTTGTAGAGTTGTTTGCAAAAATGAGTCCAGCAAGCGCATATTCATTCATACAATAAACGCCATTGCAAAAACCAATCCCAACCACAAAAAACTTCGCTCAAGACCAGATTATCCATACTGCAATGAATCTGCTCCCATGAACTCCGCAAGGACAATGCTCTGCTAGACAATGGAGAGAAGGATCTCTACATTGACTACTGCGATAATTGTATCAAAAGTCACACAACCCACACTCCACATCCAACTCTACCTCATCCAACCCACCATCACTCAAAACTAGACATACATGCCCCTAACTACCTCAATTCCAACTACAACTGGCCTTAGATGGAAGCTACTCAATGCAAGAAGCATTGTGAATAAAATACCTGAATTTCTCCTCTTACTAAATATGACTAAATTTGACATTATATTTGCCTGTAAAACATGGCTCAACACATCTCTCCCTGACTCCATTACCACACTAAGAGACTATCATGTTTACTGATCAGATCATGAAATCCATAGAGGAGGTGGTGTTCCTATCTTCTATAAAAAGTCCTCACATCTAAAGAACATCCAAGTTACCCAAGAGCTTACTCTTCCTGAGACCATCATCTGTGAACTGTCCTTAAATATCACATTTTGATTCTTACTATGTTACAGCGCCCCTGATTATGACATTGAACATGTTAAAAAGCTAAATTCACTACTAACATGGGCAACATCCTGCCCACACACTTTTATCTTTCTTGGTGACTTCAATCTACCTCACATTAACTGGACACTAAACGAAGAGAGAAGTGAACCCATACATGCAACTTTCTACAATGCTGTAACAAACCTGGGACTGGAACAACTAGTAACCAACAATACTAGACTTAACAACTGCCTTGATCTCATCTTCTGCAATAGTTTGAATTCAATTTACAGAATACAAATTAAAGAACCCTTTTCCAAAGTGACCACAGCATGATTGACTTTTGTCTCAATATACGACCACACAAAAATCAACACAATGATGTGATCTCCAATTATAACTTCAAAAAAGGCAGCTATGATCTTATAGACAACAATCTCTCATCCCTTGATTGGCAATTTCTATTCACTGGATGCAGTACTGTTCAAGACCATTGCAACATATTTTTACTTGAAGCCAAAAGAGTCATCAAACTATATGTACCAATAACAACTCCAAAAACCAGAAAAAAACAGATTACCCATAACAATAAGAAAGCTTCAATCCAAAAAGAGATCACTTTGGCAGAAAAACAAATCTGGTCACGTTGCCAACTTCAAAAGCTGATACAAAAATTTATGCCACCAGATAAAGACTGAATGCACCAATTATCACATTAAACAAGAGGAAAACCTTCTATGCACCAATTCCACCCATGCTTTCTACAATTTTTTAAACAACAAACTAAAAAGCTCAAGTTCCATCCCACCCCTGAAAGGACCTAATGGTAAAGACTGTAATGACGACACTATAAAAGCCAACCTCTTTAACAAATTCTTTGGCTCAGTATTTGTAAACAGCAATGGATCATGCCCAGTATTTCCTAGTCAAACCACAGACAACTACAATGATACAAAACATTTGCTAGACCCAGAAGAACCTGAAGATCTTTCTTCTTCCTTTTTTTTTTTTTTTTTGTTTCTTCTTTGGTTTCGTGTTTTTTACCATTGGAGTTCTCCATTTTGGATTATAATTGGCTGCTCTACCAGTTGGATTAAAAGTTAAGAAGAATTTGAAGTCTTGGAAATATTGAAATGAGCAAGAAACCAATACCACCTGGCATTTCTGCTTCTACCTCTGCTTCCCCACCAGCTGGAGGACAACGTTTAATTCAGACAATGTTGAAGCAAGATAAGGAGCAAGAAAAAATAACTTTACAGTTACAGATGATTATGCAAGGAATCCAAGAACTCAAGACAAAATCAGATATCATTGAACAAAGAACAGGAAATATTGAACAAAGAACAGAAAATATTGAACAAAGAACAGAAAATATTGAACAAAGAATAGAGAAGACTGATGAAAAAGTGGAAAATATTAAACAAATGATGGTTAAGTATGAGGAGAGATTCCAAAAAATTGAGGAAGAAGGAAAACAAAGAGAGAAGAAGATTGGAAATATTGACAGCAGATTAACAGCGGTTGAACAAGAAAAAGGTGGGATGTTGAGGTGGGAGATGGAAAGGTCAGAATTTTACCTCAGATTTCAAAATATAGAGGAGGAAAAAGGAGAAAATTTGGCAGCAGTAATGATAGAAATTTTGGCAGATGCTTTGGAAATTACAGAGGAAAAGATAATGGATGGAATAGATGAGATATACCGAGTCTATACAAGATATGCGATGAGAAATAAATTACCCAGGGAAGTCCATATTAAATTTACCAAAAAATCCATTAAAACGCAAATATTACAAGTAGCAAGAGAGAAAATACTGAAATACAAGGGTAAAGAGGTTGTGGTTTTAAAACAAATACCTAGAAGAGTGAGAGAGATGAGAAGAGAATATCGATTTCTGACCAAAATACTATTGGAAAACGAAGTGAATTATAGATGGCTGATTCCAGAAGGATTAATGTTTACGTGGCAAGAGCAGAGACATAGAATTGACTCAATTGAGAAAGCAGAACTTTTTCATGCAGAATTTTTCGGAGGAAGAAGAGAGGAAGCAGAGAAAGAGGGTTCATTAATTGAGTTTCAAGATGAACAACTGGAGATTGAAAAAGAGAAAGGAGCAATAGGTGGACAGATTGATAATAAAGAACAGCGTGAAGTGAGATCCACGAGAGCTGTTAGACCTAAATATAAAGCATAATCATGGAGGAAAAAAAACTGATTACAATGAATATAAACGGACTTAATTCAGCTGTTAAAAGAAGGAAAACTTTCCATAAATTAGAGAAATTAAAATTTGATATAATTTGTTTACAAGAAGTTCACATTAAAAAACAACATGAACAATTGTTATTACAACCAAAATTAGGGAAAATATTTACCTCTTTGACTCAATGTAAGAAAAGAGGTGTGATTTTATACATTAAAGAGGCTATTCCAGCAAAATTGATTTACTCGGATGAAGATGGAAGAGTATTAATGGTAGAAATAATGGATAATAATATAAAAATACTCTTGATTGCAATTTATGCTCCGAATGATAAACAAGAAGAATTTTATAAAAAGCTGCACATGAAAATAATTGGACTGGACTATGTTAATATAATTATGATGGGAGATTTTAATGGAATTGTGGACAATAAACTGGACTATATAGCAACAACAACAAAGCAAAATAGAAAGGCTCTCCCAAGGTCCTTTTTTAAAATGACAGATGAATTAACTTTAAAAGATATTTGGAGAGAAAGAAACGTTAAAGCTAAACAATATACTTTTTATTCAAATAGACATTTATCATGGTCCAGATTAGATATGATTTGGATCTCAACAGAACTAATATCTAATATTAAGGAAACAAGCATTGAAACAAGTACCTGGGCAGATCATAGCCCAATGACAATTAAATGGAAGGGACAAAAAAAAAAGATCGAGATGGACATTAAATAATACTATTTTAAAGGAGAAAGATTTTACACAATGGATGGAGAAGGAATTGGCTTTTTTCTTCAGAGAAAATAAAAAAGAAGATACTTCAACGCAAAATGTGTGGGATACTATGAAGGCATACGCTAGAGGTTTGATAATAGATTATACAAGAAAAAAGAATATTAGGAAAAGGCAAACTTCTAAGGCCTTGGAAAATGAGTATAAAACTCTTGAAAAAGAATTACAGAAAATGCCACAGAAAAAGGATATTAAATTGAAGCTGGATGTAATCAAACATAAAATGGAATTAATAGAGAAAGAAGAACTGGCACAGAAAATTAGAAACTCTAAACAGAATTATTTTGAAGATGCAAATAAACCAGGTAGATGGCTAGCATATAAATTGAGAAAAGAGAAGGAATCAAGAAAAATATTGAAGTTAATAGATGAACAAGGCCAAGTTTGTTATGGGAATAAGGAGAAAAAAGAAATTATTCGAGATTTTTATGGGCAACTATATAAACAGGAAAATATTGATGAAGAAAAAGTCAAACAGTATTTACAGGAAGCTAATTTACCAAAGATACCTAAAGAGACTGAAGAAATGCTAGAAAGCAATATAACAATGATGGAACTAAATGAAGCATTTAAGAGACAAAATAATGGGAAAGCTCCGGGCCCAGATGGGCTTCCAGTAGAATTTTATAAAACATTTCAAGAATTATTGAGCATCCCATTGTTAGAAGTTATGAATGAAGTTATGTTAAAAAAGATGATACCTAAAACATGGTCAGAGGCTTATATTACACTTATACCAAAGGAAGAGACTGACCCATTGCAAATTAAGAATTATAGACCTATTTCTTTATTGAATGCAGACTATAAAATCTTTGCTTCAATCTTAGCAGAAAGACTTAAAAATATTTAAATAATTTTATTCACTCAGATCAAAATGGATTTCTGCCAAAGAGACAAATTAGAGACAATATGAGAGTAATTTTGGACACTTTGGAATATTATGAGGCTCATCCTGAAAAGCAAATGGCTTTGATATTCCTAGATGCTCAAAAAGCATTTGACAATGTGAACTGGAGATTTATGTTATTATTATTGGAGCAGATGGGTTTTGCTAAAAAATTTATTCAAGCAATAGAAGCTATATATAATAAACAGACAGCAAAGGTAATGATGGAGGGGGAACTTACAGATTTTATTAATATAAGGAAAGGCACAAGACAAGGATGCCCCCTATCTCCTTTGCTATTTGTGTTGACCTTGGAAGTGTTGAATAGAAATATTAGGAATGATAAAAGCATAAAAGGAATGAAAATTAAGAAGGAAGAATTTAAGCTACAAGCTTTTGCTGATGATTTAGCTTTTATTTTGGAAGATCCGATTGAAACAGCTCCAAAGTTACTGGAAAGGATAGAGTCATATGGAGAGGTGGCTGGTTTGAAAATAAATAAAGATAAAACAAAGATTTTGACAAAGAATATGTTATTGAGACAGAGAGAAGAATTGGCAGATCTTTTGAAAATTCAAGTTACAAATAAGGTTAAGTATTTGGGGATATATTTGACAACAAGATGTAGCACATTAAAGGAGAATAATTATATTAAACTTAAACAACAGATAACTATAGATTTGAAGAAATGGGAAAACTTGCAATTGTCATTAATAGGGAGAATTTCAACAATTAAGATGAATATCTTACCTAGAATTTTATTTTTGTTTCAAACAATACCAATTAGGCTTGGAAAAGACTATTTTGAAGATTTAAATAAAATTATGTTGAAGTTTATATGGCAAGGTAAAAAAGCGAGAATAAAGCTAAAGCTTTTGCAAGATGCTAGAATTAGAGGAGGTTTTGGTCTGCCTAATTGGGAATTGTATTATCAAGCTGCAAGTTTGATGTGGGTCAAAGAATGGATAACATTAAGGAAACATAGGTTGTTGACATTAGAAGGACATGACTTGCTGTTGGGTTGGCATGCTTTTTTATGGTATAAGGGAACTAAAACACAGGGTTATTTTAGAAGACATTATGTACGGGAGTCTTTGTGGTTAAATTGGGAGAAGATAAAAAGACAATGTTATTTGAAAATTCCAGTCTGGTTATCGACCATTGAAGCATTTTCCTATCCTATAATTTACAAGAAGGAACAAACAGTTAGATATGGGGAACTTTTGGATGAAAAGGGTGAACTTAAATCGATCCAAAACTTAGAAGAACAAGGTATAAGGATGAATTGGTTTTCATATGCACAAATACACTCAAGGTATGATGAAGATTCTAAAACGGAGGGATTTTATGATAAACAGACTGATTTAGATAAGATCTTGATGGGTACTGATGAGAAGGTGATTAAAAAATTATATGGTTATTTACTGGGAATGAAATTAGAGGAAGAACAAGTCAAAGAAACTATGATTGTTTGGGGGAAGAATTTTGGATATGGGATTGATTTAGAGAAATGGCAGAAATTGTGGTCTCAAAATTATAAAATGACAATGTCAACAGCATATAAAGAAAACTTGTATAAGATGTTTTACAGGTGGCACTTTCCTCCGACAAGAATAGCAAGAATGTTTAAGAACAAATCTGAAAAATGCTGGAAATGTCATCAGATACCCGGCTCGTATTACCATATGTGGTGGACTTGTGAGGATGCTAGAAAATATTGGACTATAATTCGCATGTGGTTGGAAAAAATGACAAAGAAACATATAGATTTGAAACCAGAGATCTTCTTATTGGGAATTTTACCTGATATATATAGTAAAGATTTGAAATATCTGATTGTAAATGTATTAACAGCGGCCAGGATTGTATTTGCTAAAAATTGGAAGAATGAGAAAATACCATTACAGGAAGAAATTATTTAGAAAATATTGGAATGTGCTGAGATGAGCAGATTGACATTTGAAATTAGAGAGCAAGAGGATAAACAATTTTACGAAATTTGGGATCTTTTTTATAAATGGTTAGATGATAAAATACGATAATAGAATATTCAGAATGCTAGATAGTAAGGAATATCTTTATTTTGCTATTATTTTGCTATTTGCTATTATATTTATAAAGGATTTCTTAGGATTGATTTGATATGATTAGATGATTTGTTATAGAGTAAACTGGTTTAAAGTATTGTTAGCTCATTAAGCATGAATGATTAAAAATATAGTCAAAATCTTCTTTTTTTAGTGATATTAGGATATATAAGTTTGGACTGACAATATGAGTTGTTATGTAATATAATTGTAATTGAGACTACAGAATGAATGCACAAAAATGATGAACCAACTGACACACTGGATGTACATATAAGAGTTGATGTTTTTATGTTTTGTCTGTCTTGTTTGTTTGTAGAAAATTAATAAAAACTTTTTTAAAAAAAAAAAACATTTGCTAGACCAATACTCAAATACAGCTCATCAGTCTGGAACCCACATTACCTATCTGATATTAACACAGTTGAGAAAGTCCAGAAATATTTCACAAGAAGAGTTCTTCACTCCTCTACTCGTTGCAGAATACCTTATGCCAACAGACTTGAAATTCTAGACCTAGAAAAACTAGAACTATGCCACCTTTGGTCCAATCTAAGTATAGTATATAAAATCATACATTGCAATGTCCTACCTGTCAATGAATACTTCAGCTTCAACCATAACAACACAAGAGCACACAATAGATACAAACTCAAGGTTAACCTCACCAAACTTGATTGCAGGAAATACGACTTCAGCAACAGAGTGGTCAATGTCTGGAATACTCTTCTACCTGACTCTGTGGTTTCTTCCCCAAACCCCCAAAACTTTAACCTTAGACTTTCTACTATTGACCTCACCCCTTTCCTAAGAGGTCTGTAGGGGGTGTGCATAAGCGCACCAACGTGCCTACCGTCCCTGTCCTATTGTTTCTTTTATTTTTCTTATATGTATCCATGTATTCATAACTATTTTTTACTTATACCTATTATCTTGTAAGCAATTGACAAACCAAATAAAATAAATAAAGTATGGATTGGCGACACCGGAGAATGTTTTGCTCTTGGCTGCTGATGTGGTTTCCCAGCCAACCACCTTTGTTATTTTTGCTGCTTTGTTACTGTTGCCATTTAAACCAGACTGGGGGGGGATTGCTGGCGCAGCCTTCCAGGTGAGTGAGGTTTGGCTCGGACTCCAAGGGGAGGGAAAGGATAGGGCATTGGGCGCACACGGGGGAAGCATAGGGGAAGGAATAATCATGGGACACTTATTGCAGGGAGGAGGAGAGAGACTTTAATTGCCTGAACGGATGGTGGCTTGTTATAAGGATGGGATTAAAGACACAAAAAGCACTGAGAGGCAGCTGCTCTCAGTGTTGGCTTTAACCCGAGTCACTGTTTGTTGCCTATCTAGAAGGAACATGCTATAATAAACAAGTTTACTGCTTCTGAGTTACGTGAGTAGTGTTGTTTGTCAGACAAGAGTTCCAATCACTTCAAGTGAGGCTAACAGAGCTGCAAATGAAAAGAAGCCATGCCCACCCAGTCATGCCCACCTAGCCACACCCACAGAACCAGTTGTTTAAAAATTTTAATCCCACCCCTGGTTTGGTGTAGTGGTTAGATGGACTTTAAAGAAGTGGATAGAAAGGTTCTTTTGAATTTAGGGATTGAGAAAGATTCTAAAATGGATAATTAAGAAAACAAACAAATGGATCATTGAAGAAAATGTGCTAACCCAGAATTGTCCTTTGAGGCAGAAAAGAAAAGGATCAAAATATCAAATATCAAAATATCCATCCTACTTTGGACACATGATGTAAAGATCTAACTCTCTGGAGAAGTCTATAATGCTGGGAATAGTGGAAGGAAAGAGGAAGAGAATGCTCAACACCTGGCCAACTGCATTTTAAGATCTCAAGGATCAGTTTGGGAACAGATAGAAAATCTATCTATATGGCCAACAAGTCTCAACATTGATTTGATGGCAAATTATTGTTATTATGTTATACTGTAAAATTATAACCTCTGTGACATTTCTAAATCCTTTGTTCATTCATTTGTATTTTATTTTTTATCCCCCTTTCTTATCTTCTTTTTATATTTGATGATATAGTTCTCATGTGTTGTCATTTTGCCATCATGACAGTTGTAATGAATGCCTCTAGACCAAGACTGTTAAATTCACAGCCCACAAGCTGGATGTGTCACATGCTGCCCAGACCCAGACCCAGTTTAGTGCAGGGGGGAAAAGTTGTGATACATCATGTGACATCTCTGTGACGACACAAGTTTGACAACCTGTTCTAGACCTACTGCATAGCTCATTAGTAGAATAAGTGTATGAGCTCAAGCCAAATAGATAGAGAATGGAAGTATATGTACTTTGTTAATAAAATACAGAGTTTAAAATGAGCCACTGCTGCAACCACTTGCCCAAATGAATTTGCATTATTTGAGTTAAAGTGCTTTTCACTCCCATGCAAACCAAACTGCTAATCCACACACCAGAGAAAGCCTTGAGGATTCTGTTCTCTGAATAGGCTTCTAAAGGAAATTTTGCAGAATTCTTAGATGTTGATTTCTGCCATATGTCTGACATGACTCACACCCATTACCAGCTTTGGTTGTAGGTGAAGACATCAAATTACAGACCATTCAACATAACGTTGACAAAAGTGCAGTGCATTTTTTAAGATAAATACAATGCTTTCAGGCTGTCATTGACCTCTCAAAGAATGTGACTAGAATGATAGCTTATGTAATGTTTCAACATACATGTTTATTCTAAAGCAGGTGATTTAACCGTTCATTTTTTTTACTCAAGGTTATATATTCCTGCATGATCCTCCATTTTTATTAGCTTCTGTGTGCACTGCATATAAATATTTGTTGGTTTTCAAACATATTTGCCAAATGCAGCATGTACACTTAGGAAAAAAGTTTGGTAAAGAATACATTCTTGCTAGTATTTCCATGCAAAATATTCTTAAGTTTGCCCTTACTCAGAGCTAAAAGTCTATTGTAGAATATTTTCCTATGATTCAGATATTACTGTTTTAGACTAGTGAATAACCACAGGAAAGCTAATCAATACTTTTCCAAAATATTCTCAATTATGATATCTGCATGCTCTGATCATACATCCCATTTCTGCATGTAACTCTGCATTGTGATAACTGAAATGGTAATAATAGCTTAATAATAAATAATAAAAGGAAAGGAAAGGGAAAGGGAAAGGAAATAAAGAAAAGAGAGGAGAGAAGAGAGGAGAGGAGACCTCTAATTTCTGAAAAAAGAATTTTTTCCTCATCTTGGTCATCATCCTTGACCATCACTGCAGGATAAGGGAGAATATTATTCCAGCACATTTTTCCTGTTTGTTTGATCATTGTTCAGTTGGTCAAAGCTCTGATGAATGGTAGGCAGTAGTGTCCTGGAGCCAGCATAAACTGACTTATAAGGGCCAATTGTTAAATTTTCCAGAATTTTGCAAGCCATTTGACAGCAGAGCTCAGCCACAATGCCTGGCATGCCAATCAGCTGTTTAGCAGCTCCTGGCTTAGCAATGACAAAGGAGATGGCAGAGCTGGTTATTATACATTTTATTAGCGTATCTTGCAAATAGAGTTCATTATTTATGGGCCTTTCCAGTAACGACAATGGGCAACTCGGTTACAAGTTGTAAATTGCAATTTGAAATGTTAGAAGGGTAAAAAGCATGAATTTAATAAGTAAAAGAAAACATAACTTGTGTGACAAAAAATAAAAGAGAAATCTGTAAGAAATTGGAGTGAAGTTGGTCTTACCTTGTGAAATGGAAGGTATAAATACATGTAGGGATGTAGAGTTAAGATATACTGAAAGAGCTAAATTTTTCTCAGAACACATGAAATGGTATAATCTAGTACAGGTGTCTCCTATCTTGGCAACTCTTAGACAAGTAGACTTCAACTCCCGGAGTTCCTTAGCTAGTATGGGAAATTATGGGATTTGAAGTCCATGCACCTTAAAGTTGTCAAGATTGAGAACCCAATGTTGCAGGTGTAAATAAGAGCAGGAATTCCTACATTAATGGATGATGACAATGTAAGGATGGATTTGGGAGAAATTGAGCAATTCTCTAAAGACTTTGATTTGGGGGTATGGAGTTGTTATACAAAGTTATACAAGTACATCAATGGTGAAAAACTAAAGCAAGTAGATAAATGGAATAGAAAAACAGTTGGAAGGGATCTTGGCAGTCTTCTAGTCCAACGCCCTGCCTAAAGCAGGAAACCTTACACTACTTCAGACAAATGGTTATCCAACATCTTTTGCAAGTTGTTCCACTGATTAATTGTTCTAACTGTCAAGAAATTTCTTCTTAGTTCTAAGTTGCTTCTCTCCTTGATTAGTTTCAGCTCATTGCTTCTTGTCCTGACCTTATATGCTTTAGAGAATAGCTTGACTCCCTCTTCTTTGTGGCAATCCCTGAGAAATTGGAACACTGCTATTATGTCTCCACTAGTCCTTCTTTTCATTAGAGTAGACATACCTAGTTCCTGCAACTGTTCTTCATATGTTTTAGCCTCCAGTCCCCTAATCATCTTTGTTGCTCTTCTCTGTACTCTTTCTAGAGTCTCAACATCTTTTTTACATGGTGAATTTGGTGCTATCTTGGTAGCATAGCATAAACACTCATACATTCCCCAAAATTTCAAGTAAAAAATGAGCATTTAAAAATTGCTTCATCAACTCTCTTGTGTAAATGTGTGGCTGAAGTTTATTTTTATCTTTTTGTTCTGTGGTAGACCTGAGAGAAGCAATGGTCTCCCTTCTTTGTGCATTTCTTCTTTAAAATAAATAAATCTGTCAAATCTTCTCTCTCAGGATAAAGAGGGGGGAAATGCAAGCATTAATCATTTCTTTCAGTGCTTTTTTTTTCCTGGTTACCTGTTTCTGTCAAATTATAAGACCTCACCTTCAGGTGTTCCACATTTATAGCCAGGAGGTCCACTTGAGCAAGTTCAAAGTACGCTGGCCAAGTGTTTCCTATTCATCATGCTTTGACATGAAATCTCCTGATAGTATCTGCTCATTTGTCTGTGGGCTTTGAAGACGTTATGAGTCTGAAAGGCAGAGGGAAAAAGGTTAATTGGTTTTGCTGACCATCTGTTTGTCTTGGGAATGAATGCAGAGCTTAATATGTAAGAAATGGCATCTGCAAGAATTAAGTAAAACATTTCCACAGAGTTTAACTTATGGAGCGTGTGCTCAGAGGAAGAGTTGTGTAACAGGAAAAAAAATCATTTTTACTCAGTTTTAAAGATTTTGACCTGAGGGAGAGATAGCCAGTAAGACTTTTTCCTAGGAGAATCAAGAAGAAATGCAAACTTTTCCAATCAATTAAAAAAAATACTTTATGCCTATCATTTTATACTTCTTTTAATGAGAAAGAGGGCACTATCCAGCTCTACATCTAATAGCAACATCCAGGAATTGAAGCACTCAATCTCCATGAAAAAAAGATTTTTCTGTATAAAGCAACTGCAGCATTCTTTCCTTTCATTGTTCCAAATCATTTTCACAATACTAGGAAGTTTCAAAACCAGTTTGCAATTTGTTACATTAGGGGAAAAGTCCACTTCATATAACATCTGGGGGTAGGAGGGCATACAAGATGTGTGAAATATTTAATATATTTAAGGAGAGCTATCTGTGTCTACCTAATTATGGAAGAGGAAGAGGGAGAATTGAATGGTACCTATTCCCAAACAATAACATTATGATTGTCTCAGGGAAGGCCATATAAGTTTACAATTATGTACCTGCAGAATAGCACTTGGCAATATTGTGTGTGTGTCAAATTAGCTTCACACAGATATCTGTACCTTGCAGATATAATAATACAGAAAATCCGTTTTCTCTCAAGAGCTTGCAACCATGCGAAGTTTAAAAGGTTACAGCTTTGAGCCCAGGATGTCCATGAAAGGACAGGATGAAACTTCATGGTGTCTAGAAAGAGACACCATTTCAACTATTGCACCACTGACCTTTTTTAAGTGTCAGCAATAGGTCAACACTCCAGTCAGGCTAGAACATCTTCAGAGGTTTTCTCAGTGATTGTGCTTAATGGGAATTAACGTATAAGAAGAAAGCAACAAATGTGACCGTTGTTATATAGTTCACAATTATTAGTTGTTTATACATTTTAGTTAAAGAACAAAAATTCAGACAAACCCTCTTAACCTCTCCTTTAAAATTCAGAAATGCTATTTTTTGTTATATTGTCAAAGATGAATTGTGAGGACCTGAAAACAAATCTAATAATAGTAATTCTACATTCTAGCAAAAACATATATTAATAATATATAACAATATTTTTAAAATCCTAACATATAATCCTAAGATTACACAGTGGTAGTATAAAAAGGGAATCCATCTTCATAAGCAAAATTACAAACTTTGGTACAAGAATACAGCTTAAATAAAATTGTTAGTACTGCAAACACAGCTGTCAAGTCTTGTCATACATCAGTGTTTGAGGAACAATGAAATCCAAATTCATCAACTGCCAAGTATCTTAATACTAAACATTCAGGTATTCAACAATATAATGTAAATGTGAAATATCAACAAACAAAGTAATTTGTTAAGATTATTAATAAGTAAAATTTATTATTTTACCTGCTCTACTTTATAGAAAGTTAATATATTAATATTGACACCTTATTGCTTTGTTTCAGGAAAAAGATCAGCTGTTAATTTGCTAAGTGCCAGTACTTTATTACTCTTTTTTGGTACCTTCAAGTCAGTTTTATCTCCAGCAGACTAGTCTCTGCAGCAAGAGTTTCAAAAGTGGTTTGCTATTGCTCCTTCCTAGGAAGGAGAATGATTGAATGAAGAGAATGACTGGGCCAAAGTCATCCAGTTGGCCTCATGCCTAAGGTGGCACTAGCACTCATGGTCTCTAACCTGGTACCTTGATCACTTCACCAAACAGGGTCTCACCCAGATGTAATATTCAGCAGATTCTGACCAGTTCTGGAGAACTGGTAGCAGAAATTTTGAGTAGTTTGGAGAACCGGCAAATATCACCTCTGACTGGCCCTGCCCCATCTATTCTCTGCCTCCCGAGTCCCAGCTAATTGTCTGAGTCTTCTTTTGTTGCCCTGCACAGGAGAACAGAGCTGGAAAGCAGGTTAGTGGGGTGGGGAGGAAATGGGATTTTGCAATAACTGTTGTGTCGCCAGCTGGAAGAAAACTCGGGAGGCAGTGACCAGCTTCAGCTCTTTATTCAGTTTCCAGATCGGCTTGCTTGGCTAGGGTATGCGGCGGCTTATATTGAATTCTCCGGCCGAACCACAGCCAATGACACCACTTTGAATCTCCCGTGATTGGTTTCCTCCAATCGCGGGGGATTCATCACGGGCCAATCAGTGTGGCTCACTCGGCCAATCGCATAGCCGCGTGCCTTAGCCAATCAGAACCGTAATCGACAAGAATGCTAATTACAGTACAGAACACCCCTCCCCTCTTGGTATGGTCCTACGTGATGTAGTCCCGTAAGTAGGTGGGGCTCCATACTTGTCTACTGGACCTGCGCAGGTTAGTTGGTGTCTGGTCTTCGAGCGGTTCGGTTGGTTCCTGTGTCACTCCTTGCCTCATTGATGGAACTGCCTGGAAGGGTAGGCCGGGCCTTTTGCCGCAACTCCCTCCCGGTCTACTCGGGTTGGTTGAGCTGCTGGCTCTGCTGTTCCCGCCTGGTCTTTCCGGGCTGGTTGAACTTGCTTGGCTGTTTCTTCCAGGCGAGGCTTCGAGTTGGTCGTCCATCGGTGGTTCTTCTGGTGAGTATTGTTGGTTTCTTTCTTGTGGGGGGTGGTTATTTTCCGGATTTTCCCTCCCCTCTTGGCTGGTATCCGGGTTTTCCTTTCCCCCTGTGGTTTCTTCCTCCATGTATTTTTGCATGTCGGTTGTCTTTCCCATGTGGGTTCTCAATCTTAACTGATCGATGTGTCTTTTCCATGCTCATCCATCAGTTGTCTGTAGCCGGTACGAGCGGGGACCTGTCACTTGGGTTATGGTTGCTGGTACCCAGAGTGGGTCCCCGGTGAGGTTTTTCGCGTAAACTGCATCTCCTGGTTCAGTGTTTGCTAGATGAGTCGGGGGGGGGGTTGGATTGTATGTGGGGTGTAGTCTGTCGAATGGGGACCTTAAGTTCCTCCCCATCAATAGCTCTGCCGGGCTTTTGTTGGTTGTCGTGTTTGGGGTTATGTGTTGTATAAGTAGCATTTTATTAATTTTCTCTTGGATTTCCCCGGTTTCAATTTTTTTGATTGTTTTTTTTTGTAAATTGGACCATTCGTTCCACCCTCCCATTTACCTCTGGATGTGCCAGCACTGTCAGCACATGCAGTATTCCCCATTCCGCTAGGAATTTTTCGAATTCCAACGAGGTAAATTGGGGCCCATTGTCTGATACAATGACATCTGGGAGGCCGTGGGTTGCGAATAGTCTGTTGAGTTCTTTGGTGATGGCCTCCGTGGTGGTAGTTCTCATGTTGCTTACCTCCAGCCAGTTTGTGTAAGCATCTACCGTGATGAGGAAGGTGTGTCCCTTTGTAGGTCCAGCAAAATCTATGTGCAACCTGGACCATGATCCCCTGGGGGTTTCCCATTCCTGGATTGGTGCGGAGGGAGGGCTCAGTCTGGTTTCTTGGCATGGTTTGCATGCTGCCACCCAAGCCTCAATTTGTCTGTCCATTCCTGGCCACAAGACATAACTCCTGGTCAAGGCTTTTGTTCTGACAATTCCCGGGTGCCCCTCATGTAATAGTTTTAAAACTTTTTCTTGTATTTTTTCTGGGATGACAACCCTGTCCCCCCATAGTAAACAACCTTTTTGTGATGACACTTTGGTTTGCCGGTTCCAAAATGTCCTGAATTTCTCGTTGTCTTCTTTTTCTGGCCACCCTTTCTCTACCCAATGTAAAACCCGCACCAGACGTTTGTCTTTATTGGTTTCGTGGGCAATGTCTGACTCGGTTATGGGTAGATCGGGCAGGGTCTCTATGCTGAGTGTGGATATTGTGGGTGCTGGGTCGGTGTCCAGGTCGGGCAGCGGCATGCGGCTCAGGGTATCTGCATGGGTGATTGTCTTACCGGGTTGGTGCGATAGCCGGTAGCTATAGGCAGCAAGGAATTTGGACCACCTGGTCATTCTTGGAGATAAAATGTTTGGGGTGGCCCTGTTTCCTGCCAGGATTCCCAGCAGCAGCTTGTGATAGGTGATGATGGTGAAAGTCCTGCCGTAGAGGTACTCATGGAACCTCTTCATTGCGGTGATGATTGCCAGGGCCTCTTTGTCCAGCTGACTGTAGTTTCTTTCTGGCTTGGAGAGGGTCCTTGAAAAGAAGGCGATGGGCGCTTCTTTTCCATTGGGGAGAGTGTGGCTGAGGACGACTCCGATGCCGAACGGTGACACGTCGCATGTGACTGCTAGGGGTAGGGTTTCGTTGTACTGGGTGAGGACGGCATCCAAAGTGAGCAGGTCCTTGGTTTTGTTGAATGCAGCTTCCTCACATTTCCCCAGTTCCAGGCGGCCACTTTGTCCAAGAGTCTATGCAATGGTTCCGCCGCAGTCGCCTTCTGGGGCAGGAAAACATTATAGAAATTAAGCAGTCCTAGAAATGCCTGCAGCTCAGTTTTATTCCTCGGCCTGGGCGCTTCCTTGATTGCTCTGATCTTTTTTTCAGTTGGGTGAATTCCATGCCGGTCTAAAAGGTACCCTAGGAATTCGACCCTCTCGGTGTGCAATTGGCATTTTTCTTTTTTGACTTTTAGCCCCACGTCTTTGAATTTTTGTAGTACCTCCCTTAGATGACCCTCCAGTTGTTTTTGATTGGCTGCTGACACCAGTACATCATCGAAATAGGGAACCACCCCCTTGATCCCTTGCATTAGTCTCTCCATGAGACTCTGGAAAATTTCTGGGGCCACACTGACTCCAAACTGGAGTCTCTTGCAGCGAAAAGCCCCCCGGAAGTCTGTGCTTCCACGGTTTCCGCATCGACCAGTAGCTGTTGGTAGGCTTGCACCAGGTCGAGCTTCACGAAAACCTTGCCTCCCCGCAGTGAGTGCAGGAGATGCTGTACTACTGGGACAGGGTAAGCGCTTTGCTGTAAGGCACAATTTAGGGTGGCCTTATAGTCCCCACAAATTCTTACCGGGCTTGACTATGGGGGTCTCCCACCAGGCGTGATCAGTTGACTCTAGGACTCCCTGTTTGATGAGCTTGTCTATCTGCTCATTGATCTTGGGTCTGAGTGCGAAAGGTACTCGCCGCAGTTTTAAATGTATCAGGAGAATTCCGGGGTCTAGACTGAATGAAATAGGGGGCCCTCGGTACTTGCCTAGGGTGCCGTCGAACACTTCTTGGAAGTCCCTTGTGAGTTACTCCTCCCAGTCTGCCTCTGCGATGTGGTCGATGCCCGTTACTTCGATCCCGAGTGGCGTGAACCACTGCAGTCCCAGAAGTCTGGGTCGGTCTCTGTCCACAATGGTCAGGGGAAGCCTTGCCATGCGCCTCTTGAAGGTGACTTTGAAGTGTCCTGTTCTGACTACGGGGATGCGGTTCCCCTGGTAGTCTTTTAGGATTAACTTCTGGCTTTCCAAATGTCTCTTGTTGATGACAGGCACCAGGTGCTTGATTTCCCGCCATGCAACCATGGAGAGGTAGGTCCCAGAGTCCACCTCCATCTTGCACGGCCTGCCCTTGATGCCCACTTCCACGTATACCTTTCAGGTGTCCGTGCTTGATGAATGGCCGATGATGACTGTCTGGTGGGTCTCCTCTCTCAGTCAGTTCTCACCATCCCATCGGCCTCATCCGTCCCGGTTCCAGTGGCCCTCAGTTTGGCGGTCCCTCTTTCTGCCTGCTGTTGTTGTGTCGTCAGGGGCTGTACACTTTCTTGAGGTGGCAGACTCGGGCAATGTGACCTCTCTTGTAGCATTGCCGGCAGATCGCGTCGAAAAACCAGCACTCCGATCGAGGATGGTCGCCTCTGCACCTGGCGCATTGGAGTCCTGACTTACAACTCCGCCGTTCACACCGGTCTTGCTCAGCTTGGAGTCAATGGATGTCCTCTTCCTTGTCTGCGGTGTTGGAGGCAGAGTCTAGGTTGCCATGGTGGGTGATGGTGGTCACTTGGTGGCTTGCTTCGGGGTGCGTTTTGGCCATCAGGGTCGCTTCGGGGTTGGTGGCTTGGTTCCCGGCGTCGGGTCTCCGCATTCGGGCTGCTGATTTTTGGGTTATCTCAGCTGCGGTGGCCTCAGCAAGGGTGTCAGTGAGGGAGATGTTGCCCTTTGCCATCAGCCGGCTTTGTAGGACCAGGTCCCTGAGCCCGAGGACGACGCAATCTCGTAATGCCTCGTCCATGTCCGTGAAGCCACACATACCTCCCAGGTTCCGCAGATCTGCTACGAAATCGCTGATATTTTCTCCCAGTTTCTGATCTCGCCAGTAGAAGTCGTGCCGCCTGATGAGAGTGGGCACGGCGGGGGCATAGTGGCTTCATAGCAGCGGTTCGAGGTCGGCCCAGTCCATCGTCTTCACGTCCTCAGGTTTCCCGAGGGCTTTTGCCATTTTAAACACTGCGGGCCCGCAGTGTGTCAGGAAAACGGCCCTTTTCTTCTGCCTGTTTGCTTCCTTGAGGTTGCTTCTCTCTAGGAACATTAGGAACTGGTCAATGTACGATTCCCAGTCCTCAGTAGCTTGGTTTAAGGGTGCGGGCGGTGCGATGCTGGCCATCTCGATGATCTCGCTTCTTGGTGCCACGTGCTCGGTGGGTATCAGTTTTGCAATCCCACCTTCGTCGCCAGTGTTGTGTCACCGGCTGGAAGAAAACTTGGGAGGCAGTGACCAGCTTCAGCTCTTTATTCAGTTTCCAGATTGGCTTGCTTGGCTAGGGTATGCGACGGCTTATATTGAATTCTCCGGCCGAGCCATGGCCAATGACACCACTTTGAATCTCCCACAATCGGTTTCCTCCAATTGCGGGGGATTCATCGTGGGCCAATCAGTGTGGCTCGCTCGGCCAATCGCATAGCCGCGTGCCTTAGCCAATCAGAACCATAATCTACAAGAATGCTAATTACAGTACAGAACAATAACCTTCCCCCAGGAGTGGGGAGGGAATGGAGATTTTGCAGTATCCTTCCGCTGCTACACCCACAAAGCCATGCCCACAAAGCCATGCCACGCCCACAGAACCGGTAGTAAATAATTTGAATCCCACCACTGGTCTCACCTGTTTACTGCTCATACAGTCATTTCACTGAGTATGTTGGTATCATAATCAAACCACTGCTTGGTAAATATAGATGACCATCAAGATGAAAGTCTGCCTTCCATGACCCCAAGTCTGCATCATTCAAAGTAGAAAATATAGGTCCCCTGAGGAGTATTGGCAGGTCTTATTATTGTTTGCATTATATTTCTAATGTACTATCAATTCCTACAGGGAAAATACAATCACTCAGTGGTTAAGACTCTGAGTTTGTCACCTGGAAAAGCCAGCAGTTCAGGTTCAAGACCCAAGTGCCATGTGATGGGTGAGCTTCCATCCTTACTCCAGCTGCTGCCAACCTAGCACTTCAAAAGCATGTTAATGTGAGATAGGCACCACTTTGATGGGAAGGTAACAGTGCTCTGTGATGTCATTCAGGCAACATGACCATGGAAATGTGTTCAGAAAATTCTGGCTCAATGTTCTTGAAACAGAGATGAGCACTGCCCCTTATAGTTGGCAATGACTAGCGGAGTAAATCCACAGGGACTCCTACCTTACCAATTCCTATAAGTCTTAGAAAAAGTTTTTATTACTTTCATGATTAACCACACTTTACCATTTAATTTACTACGGATAATAGCATGTAGCCATGGTAGATGAATTGTCTCCACTATATATTTCACTGCTCCTGAAAAACTAAACAGCTGTTCATGAATTTCATATTACATATGATAAAAGAGTTTTTGAAAAAAATCATTTTTGAGCCCTGTTCAGTTAATTGAATTGCTAGCCATACTTGTAAACATGTTAATGTACATGACATTGTAGGCAGGTCTATTGAAAATGGCTGTCAAGTTAAATCCTGGCTCAGTGAAAAAAGGAAAGGAAAGAATATAATCAGATTTGAAAAGATTTTCCTAGAGACTTGACAAACATAAAGAATGATGGGAAATATCAACTGTCTGTAAATGCAGAACTCATGTTGCAAATTAATGTGATTAATTTTCAGATAAAATATATATTTTGATGAAAGAAATAGTTGCACCACTCATTTGAAAATCACTAGGTTTTTCATGCCCTGAATTATTCTTAGTCACATTCTAATCAAATTCTGTGATTCAATGTGAAATACATATTGAACATATTTTGAACCTCTACACATTATTTTCATCATTGTAGGCTTCTGAAGTTCCAGATATTTTGCACTTAGTTTTTAACTGCAATATAAATAAATATTATTACTCAAATTTCTTCTGATTTAACCATATTTGTGGGTAGACAAAAAATCTGAATAGTGGTGTTTTTTGGTGAGGTTTTTTTTTTTTGTTGTTGTTAAATTCTAGAACATTGAAATTTAGCAAAGATGTGGATCAAAAGCTGTCAACTATTTTACTCCTCAACTTAGTCATTTATTTAGGAATTGTTCCAAGTTACAATGGCACTGAAAAAAGGGACTTACCACCAGTCCTTGCACTTACGTCCATTGTAGCATCCCTATGGTCACATGCTCAAAATCTTGTATTTATGATGGTTGCAGCATCCCAGAGTCTGTAATCACCATTTGTGACTTTCCCAGCCAATTTCTGTCAAGCAAAGTCAATGGAGGAAGTCAGATTTGCATAATGACCACACAATCATTTAACAACAGCAATAATTTCATTTTATAGCCATGGCAAAACTGGTTGTACAATCAGGCATGACTCAATTAACATTGGCTTAGCAGTGGACATTTTGGTACCTGGTTGTTATCATAAGTCAAGGAACTACTTGTATGTACTTTCCCATTCGTATGCATACAGCATATTTTCAAACCTTTTGTTAAGATTGCTTCTTTACAGATTATTGGGAGGAAAATGAAAGAAAAAATAGTAATAATCTATCAACCATCATCATAAAACTTCCTTGGCAAAAAACTGTGAAAAACTACTGATTTGTAACTAGTTCAGGGAAAAGAAGAACCCTTATTTCTCCTTCTAACTAATCTTGCTTGAGATCACTTGCCCCTGATGCAATTAATAAAGGGAAAATGGCAATCTTCTCTCCATAAGCTAGTTGACTTAATGATTTAATGGCCAGTGAGAAAAATAGGGCAAAATTCCCCTATAGGCCATAATTTTTTGTGGACAAGGACAGTGCATATCTCTTGGCTTTCATGTTTCCTAATCCATTGCAGTACTCACACACTAAAGTGTGACAAAATACTTCACAGGATAGAGCTGTGAAAAGGTTGGTTTCTTTGAAGGCAGAAATTTTTTATATAACCAAGCAAGGGGTACCATTTTCTATCATCGTCACAGCAGATACATACATTCAGGAAGTGCTGTTGTGTTTTTACGTGACATGGTGACAGGAACTATATGTACTTACAATATCTTTAGCTTCACAATATTTTAACTGAGTACACCAATTTATTTCATGTTTCATCATGGTGCTAATGAAGCATTCACACAGAACCACATCACAAAATCTCAGATGCTGTACTGTTGCCATGAATAGCATATTGCACATGAGGCTTCTCAAGAGCTTCAGGTGGGTGATCTTCAACAAGTACACTTTCCTATTGTTTTTTTTTTTAACAAAGTTATAATTTTAGCTTCCTGAATTGACCAATACAGAACCAGTCAGTAACACTTCGGTTTGGTGTATTTGTGAATCTTTAGTCTTCTCTGATTACCCAGAAGACATTTTCAAACCAATTTTAGATTGGGAAGAGCATACCAGGAGCCACCATCTAAAAGATCAGCCAGTTAAAGAAACCAATGAGTTAGGCAGGGAAAAGCTTAACTCGTCTTGATGTGAAAGCATAATTAAAATGAATCCATCATATATAAAGTTCAATATAGCTAAAGTGGCTATTTTCCATCGATGTAATCACTTTTACCTTATGTTACCTAAAAATTGAAGTCATAATTATTCCAGTATTTTAGAGGCTACCACAAAGAGGAGAGGGGTCAACTTATTTTCTAAAGAACCTAAAGGCAGGACAAGAAACAATGAATGGAAACTAAGGAGAGAAGCAACATGGAACTCAGGAGAAACTGCCTGACAATGAGGACAATTAATCAATGGAACAGCTTGCCTTCAGAAGTTGTAGGTGCTTCATCACTGGAGGCTTTTAAAAAGAGACTGGACAGCTGCTTGTCTGAAATGATATAGAGTCTCCTGCTTCAGAGGGGTGGGTGAACTAGAAGATCTTGAAGGTGCCTTCCAGCTCTATTCTGATTGATTAATTAGCAATTAACTTTTCAAAGGATCTGAATCTGAAAACACACTTTATGGCAGGGATCTTCAAACTTGACAGCTTGAAGACTTGTGGACTTCAACCCCCCGAATTCCTCCTCTGGTCATGTTAGCTCAGGAATTCTGGGAGTTGAAACTTGCCAAGTTTGAAGACCGTTGCTTTAAGGATTAGAGAGGTAACATGCTGCCCCGAGTCTGTAAGTCATTCAGTCTGTTTATATTTTCAAAAATATAGCTGTACTTTTATTGTAAGCCCTTGTTGGGGGATTCCATTCAAAATTGTATTAATTCTGGGTAAACATTAAATACAAAGGCTTCGAATAAATGCTGAAAAATACCTGTGACTTATACAAGAATCTAGGTTTAGTGCTAAGTAGATAAAACTGTTTGAGGCATGTTTCCTATGTCTTCAGAGCAGAATCCATTTTGTTTAGGAAGCTGGTTAAACTAAGAAAATAATTATTTATGTTTACTGGCCTCTATGCTAATTGAATCATCCAATGAATAATCAAGCATGGGGACTCTGAAATCTGCAAATGACAGCCTGATTACTAAATTACAACTCTCGGTCAAGATAAATTTTGTATAGGCAAATCCAGAACTCTGGTTGAGCAAAGCCTTCCTTTGCCAAACAGTCGAGAAACACATTAACAGTAATTTCCAGGTATTAAAGTCAGATTTCTCATATCAATGTGTTTCAATAGTGCCAATTATGATTTAGAAGTCCTATAATATTTAGCACATATAACTATCTGTGTTTCCACAATAGTGGGCTAAAGTTGCTTAGCTTGCTATTTTGTAAGGCATGCTGCACAATGAGAAAAATCACCCATACATTCTTTTTGTTCTCTTGCCGTTAAGTTAAAATTCATCCACCACAACCAAGAATTTTAAACAATTGTTAAACAGGGATTTAAGAGATTTGCCTGACTTCTTTCAAGGCAGTTACAGAATTCAGCCAGGTAGCATCACTTGAATAGCACTGTGAATAGAAAGTAGCAAATAGGAAATACTTTTATCCAGCGACTTAGAAACATGAAATTCTCTGCTGTTCCTTTTTCTCTTTGAGAATTACAATGGTCTCTTATATATTTTGCTGACTTAAGATTCTGGCAATCAAATTACCCATCACAGTGGCTGAACTTTCTCTTCTGGTTGGTTGTCTCTTCTTGTTAATCCCTGTTCAGAGGCACACAAATTCTACCATTTTGTGAGAAAAGATGTGCCGCTTGAACTCTTTTACATTTGATATATCTGTGTTAATCAAATCACTGCCAGCCTTTTCTGCTTCTTCTGAAAGCATCTGCCTTTGCTATTCATCACAAAGTCCAGCTAATTTAGGCAATCATCCTGATCCATGGTCTTGAACACCCAACTGTGACATATTTCAATAATTAGAGGCACCCTCATTCCATCAAAATTCTTTCCGTTCCAGAAATGAATTGTAGTGATTTTTGTGATGCCTCTCTTCCAACTTGTACTTCATGAAACAGCTGAATTCTTAACTATAAAAGCTTTATCTTCTTTCAATGAAGATAAAATCATAAGCAGCATATTTCCTCTACTTTTACTGGATCAGTAAAAATAGGATAAGTATTATTCTTATGTTTATAAAATATCAATAACCCTTTAGGTTCCCCTGTACTAGGATGATATTCTTTATCCTTTATTCTTGTTGCCTGTGCTTGTCCATTTCAAGTTTGTGATTTCTATGTACTATATTCCATTATAAAATGAAAATGATGGTTCATACTTTCATTCTGATCCTCATTCCTGACATGTTTTTCCTTCCATTATCTGCTCACTTTCTTTCTTTGGTTTTCTATTCATCAATTTACTTTCTCTACAGAAAATTAATGGAATTGGGTGGGTTATTTATTATAATGATTATGACTATACCTTTCTTTTGACCTTTTATTTTTTGTAAAATGTTGCTCTAACTTCTTTTTCTGTCTTAATATTTTTGTATATTTTTGCCTTTGCTTATGCAAAATGTTACTTTCATCATGTCACATTCCCATATCTGCTTGGATCTACTCATATTTTGTAATTTTGTCAATCTAAAGTTTCTTCATCCCACCTTCATTCCTTTTCTCATTCAATTAGTTCAATTATTTTTTCTTTGGAATGCTTGTTCTTCTAATATGTGACTTCCAAATCATAGTATTTAAAAAGCCCTTTATGTATATTTTCTCCCTTACTTGTTTAAGATTATGAGACTGTGGGAAGGCTTTTAGTCCCATTTTTCCTTCTGCCCAATGCTTGAAAAAATTGTGAGGTACGAGGTGCCATTATAATTATTCATTTTAATCCCTTTAGAATTAAACAGTAAAAAGAGATCTTTGTGAAAGTGATTACACCCCACCAAGACAGATGTTTGTATGCTTATACACAACTTCCAAAGGGATGTTGAGTATTCATTTGAATAAATAAGTAAGATGTAAATTGGTTAATTAAGAATGCCGTATGCTTTTCAATTTTGTTATAGTGTGGAAGAAGTGCTCTTCTACTGAATAAACTGACAGTGATATCAAGCAACATTCATTCCTCTCCCTTCATACTCCAAGGCTTTAAGATTTTTTAACTCTACCAGCTCAGTTCTGTCCTAAGGCAAACTGAAGAAAATAGTCATGAAGTACTGAAAGTTTGGGAATTAAGGCAGGAGAGTGAAGAATATAGTTGTGCTTCATCTTTTTGGGCCAGAGGGCAGCAGAGATCCTGGCAGGGCACCAGACAGAGAGAACTTCCATGTTGTGAAAAGAGAAGGAGGCAGAGATAATTGACCAGAGATGGCAAGAATTTTGGTGACATGTTATACAAAGTATACTTGGTATCATCTCTCTCACTCTTCTGGGTATTTGTTTTAAAATCACAATCTCTTTGCCTTTATATTTCAAAGTCTTCTCTCTTACAGCTTGTAATACTTGTGCTTTGATGGATTTTTTAGTAAATCTAATATGGACTTCCTTTGGTAATTTATTTCTCATCGCGTATCTTGTTAAAAACTCGGTATACCTCATCTACTCCATCCATCATCTTTTCCTCTGTAATTTCCAAAGCATCTGCCAAAATTTCTATCATTATCACAGCCAAGTTTTGTCCTTTTTCTTTTTCTATATTTTGAAATCTGAGATAGAATTCTGACCTCTCCATCTCCCATCTCAACATCCCACTTTTATCTTGTTCAATCACTGTTAATCTGCTGTCAATATTAATTGAGTTTCAATGGAATTGTGGACAATAAACTGGACTATATAGCAACAACAACAAAGCAAAATAGAAAGGCTCTCCCAAGGTCCTTTTTTAAAATGACAGACGAATTAACTTTAAAAGACATTTGGAGAGAAAGAAATGTTAAAGCTAAACAATATACTTTCTATTCAAATAGACATTTATCATGGTCCAGATTGGATATGATTTGGATCTCAACGGAATTAATATCTAATATTCAAGAAACAAATATTGAAACAAGTACTTGGGCAGATCATAGCCCAATGACAATTAAATGAAAGGGACAAAAAAAAAGATTGAGATGGACATTAAACAATACTATCTTAAAGGAAAAATTTTTACACAATGGATGGAGAAAGAATTGGCTTTTTTTTTTAGAGAAAATAAAAAAGAAGATACTTCAACGCAGAATGTTTGGGATACAATGAAGGCATATGCTAGAGGTTTGATAATAGATTATACAAGAAAAAAGAATATTAGGAAAAGGCAAGCCTCCAAGGCCTTGGAAGATGAGTATAAAAGACTTGAAAAAGAATTACAGAAAATGCCACAGAAAAAAAGATATTAAATTGAAGTTGGATATAATTAAACATAAAATGGAATTAATAGAGAAAGAAGAATTGGCACAGAAAATTAGAAATGCTGAACAGAATTATTTTGAAGATGCAAATAAGCCAGGTAGATGGCTAGCATATAAATTGAGAAAGGAGAAGGAATCAAGAAAAATATTGAAGTTAATAGATGATCAAGGCCAAGTTTGTTATGGTAATAAGAAGAAAAAGGAAATTATTCGAGATTTCTTTGGGCAATTACATAAACAAGAGAATATTGATGAGGAAAAAGTCAAACAGTATCTACAGAATGCTAACTTACCGAAGATATCTAAAGAGACTGAAGAAATGCTAGAAAGCAATATAACAATGATGGAATTAAATGAAGCACTTAAGAAACAAAATAATGGGAAAGCACCAGGTCCAGATGGGCTTCCGGTAGAATTCTATAAAACATTTCAAGAATCATTGAGCATCCCATTGCTAGAAGTTATGAATGAAGCTATGTCAAAGAAGATGATACCCAAAACATGGTATTTTACACTTATTCCAAAAGAAAAGGCTGATCCACTGCAAATTAAGAACTATAGACCTATTTCTTTATTGAATGCAGACTATAAAATCTTTGTTTCAATTTTAGCAGAAAGAGTTTAAAAATATTTAAATAATTTCATTCACCCAGATCAAAATGGATTTCTGCCAAAGAGACAAATTAGAGACAATAAGAGAGTAATCTTGGATACTCTGGAATACTGTGAGGCACATCCTGAAAAGCAAATGGCTTTAATATTCCGTGATGCTCAAAAGGCATTTGACAACATGAACTGGAGATTTATGTTATTACTATTGGAACAGATGAGTTTTGCCAGAAAATTTATCCAAGCAATAGAAGCCATATACAATAAACAGACAGCAAAGGTAATGATGGAGGGAGAACTTACAGATTTTATCAATATAAGAAAAGGCACAAGACAAGGATGTCCCCTATCTCCTTTGCTATTTGTATTGACTTTGGAAGTGTTGAATAGAAATATTAGGGATGATAAAAGCATAAAAGGAATGAAAATTAAAAAGGAAGAATTTAAACTGCAAGCCTTTGCTGATGACTCAGCCTTTATTTTGGAAGATCCGTTAGAAACAGCTCCAAAGTTATTGGAAAAGATAGAGATATATGGTGAGGTAGCTGGTTTGAAAATAAATAAAGACAAAACAAAGATTTTGACAAAGAACATGCTACTGAGACAAAGAGAAGAACTGGCAGACCTGTTGAAAATCCAAGTTACGAATAAGGTCAAGCATCTGGGGATATACTTGACAGAAAGATGTAGCACATTAAAAGAGAATAATGATATTAAACTTAAACAACAGTTAGCTACAGACTTGAAGAAATGGGAAAACTTACAATTGTCATTAATAGGGAGAATTTCAACAATTAAGATGAATATTTTACCCAGAATCCTATTACTGTTTCAAACAATACCAATTAGGCTCGGAAAAGACTATTTTGAAGATTTAAATAAAATTATTTTGAAGTTTATATGGCAAGGTAAGAATGCGAGAATAAAGCTAAAGCTTTTGCAAGATGCTAGAATTAGAGGAGGTTTTGGCCTGCCCAATTGGGAATTGTACTATCAAGCTGCAAGTTTGATGTGGGTCAAGGAATGGATAACATTAAGAAAGACTAGATTGTTGACACTAGAAGGTCATGATTTGCTGTTGGGCTGGCATGCTTTTTTATGGTATAAGGGAACTAAAACACAGGGTTACTTTAGAAGACATTATATACGGTAGTCTTTGTGGTTAAACTGGGAGAAGATAAAAAGACAATGTTATTTGAAAATTCCAGTTTGGTTATCGACTATTGAAGCATTTTCCTATCCTATAATTTATAAGAAGGAACAAACAGTTAGATATGGGGAATTATTGGATGAAAAGGGTGAACTTAAATCGATTCAAAATTTAGAGGAACATAAAGATGAATTGGTTTTCATATGCGCAAATACATTCAAGGTATGATGAAGATTCTAAAACGGAGGGATTCTATGATAAACAGACTGACCTAGATAAGATCTTGATGGGTACTGATGAGAAGGTGATTAAAAAATTATATGGTTATTTTCTGGGAATTAAATTAGAGGAAGAACAAGTTAAAGAAACTATGATTGTTTGGGGGAAGAATTTTGGATATGGGATTGATTTAGAGAAATGGCAGAAATTGTGGTCTCAAAATTATAAATTGACAATGTCAACAGCATATAAAGAAAATTTGTATAAGATGTTTTACAGGTGGCACTTTCCCCCGACAAGAATAGCAAGAATGTTTAAGAACAAATCTGAAAAATGCTGGAGATGTCATCAGATACCTGGCTCATATTACCATATGTGGTGGACCTGTGAGGACGCTAAAAAATATTGGATTAAAATTCGCATGTGGTTGGAAAAAATGACAAAGAAATGTATAGATTTGAAACCAGAGTTCTTTCTATTGGGAATTTTACCAGATACATACAGTAAAGACTTGAAATATCTGATTGTAAATGTATTAACAGCGGCTAGGATTGTATTTGCTAAAAATTGGAAGAATGAGAAAATACCATCACAGGAAGAAATTATTAAGAAAATATTGGAATGTGCTGAGGTGAGTAGATTGACATTTGAAATTAGAGAGCAAGAGGATAAACAATTTTATGAAATTTGGGATCTTTTTTATCAATGGCTAGATGACAAAATACGATAATAGAATATTTAAAATGTTAGATAGCAAGGAATATCTTTATTTTTTCTTTCTCCTTTGTTATTTGACATTATAATTTTAAAGTGTTTTTAGGATAGATTTGGTATGATTATATGATTTGTTATAGAATAAACTATTTAAAGTATTGTCTCATAAAGCATGAATGACTAAAAGTATAGTCAAATGGTTTTTTAAAAGCGATATTAGGATATATAAGTTTGGATTGACAATATGAGTTGTTATGTGACATAACTATAATTGAGACTACAAAATGAATGCACAAAACTGATGAACCAACCGACACACTGTATGTACATAAGAGAGTTGATGTTTTAATGTTTTGTTTGTCTTGTTTGTTTGTAGAAAATCAATAAAATTGTTTTTTTTTTAAAAAAAATAAAATAAAGTCTGTCAAAAGCCATGAATTAAATTTTAAAAAATCTTTTCTCTCTTTAGTCTACAAATGGACTAAATCCCAATCCCTTCCTAATGAGATTGTTGTGGGTTGTTGTTTTGTGGTGGTGGTTTTGAATTATAAACACAAATACCTTTTCAAATCCCCATTAAAGGTTTATCTGACTGTTTTGCACCTGTGTTGTGCTGTTATAATTAAGTGGTCATATCTGTCTCCACAATTTATTTCTGCTTCCCCTGAATATGCTTCCCTCTTGCAGTCACTAAATTATCCTTACACAGTAACTGCTCATTATTTCAAATCTATGGTCTTCTGCTTTGCATTTCTCCACCCTGACAATATGCATTCCTGGGAGCCATAACTTCTGCTCATAGGACTATGAGCTTGTCCTTGGAAGTTGTAGGAGCACCATCACTTGAGACCTTCAAGAAGAGGTTGGATTGCCATTTGTCAGAAATGGTGTAGGGTCTCCTGCTTGGGCAGGGAGTTGGACTAGATGACCTATAAGGTCCCTTCCAACTCTGATTATCTGTTATCTGACTAGTGAATTTTGCAGCTTTGCAGATAGATCATCCTTACCTTATCTGACCTATGGACAAAGTTGTCATCTATC
Source organism: Hydrophis major (assembly GCA_033807585.1). Taxonomy (NCBI): domain Eukaryota; kingdom Metazoa; phylum Chordata; class Lepidosauria; order Squamata; family Elapidae; genus Hydrophis; species Hydrophis major. The sequence goes on along the minus strand of CM066329.1, from coordinate 139,444,417 downwards.
CTGATTTTACATTTCTATCTAGGGTCATTGTTGCTTTTTCCAAGGTTTCTGCCCAATGAAACTAATCCCAAGCATTCTCTCAACATTCATCTTCTATAAGACTCGTGGACTCAAGCCACTTTGGCCAGCATCCTGCAATCCTTCCAATGTTTTGCTACTGGGTTTAATCTCATTCATCTCACTTAGTGGCTTGCAGACCTGAGTGAGGGTCCTCTCTTCAATCTTTGCAGATGCTTTAGGACATCAGTAAAGCTACATCAAAGTCCATTGCTTGCATGTCTATGAAACAAAATGTCTCCTCTAGGTTTGAGAGTGAGCTCATAGATCATTCAGCAGATTATGTAATTTCATCCATCTTATCTTAAGGCTGATCTATCTACCACTGTCAGATAAATTTACCTTGTGAGGAAGAACCACAAAGAATGACAAGTTGCTTACCTGTAATTGTGAGAGAGATCATCTTTGCATTCGCACAACCTTCTACCATTCTCTCTTTAGACATTTTTTCTGCATCACAGGTAACATTGTGATGAAGAAGTGAGACTTCTTGGTTGCTTATAAGCATGTGGAAAAGGGACACTTTCTCCTTTTCAGCTCAGCTAAAGAAATATTGAAAAACACGAATCTGTATGGCATTATGTCTATCAGCCCAAACATACAGATGATCACTTGAGCAGCTATAATTACAGTTAAACAATCTGTCATAATATGCTACACTGCTATTTTATGGTTTTACACTTTATTTTCATATCTTGATGAAATAATAATGTGAGAGTCTCTTTGGGGATGCTTATCCTAGAGCAAGCAAATGTTTTACAATATGTAAACAGATTCAGAAAGAAATGAAATGCTGATTTTTTTTTATTTTCCTTAAGTAAAATTGACTGCCCAAGCTCCACCCCAAAACTCAAGAGTTGCCAACTGATTGTCTTTGAAGAGTTACAAATAATTTAGGTAATTATAAAATAGCCAAAGGATCCTTCCTTTAAGATATCAATGGAATATTATGTCCATCTAAGATATTACTTATTGCGAAGAAATTACTATATTACTATGTTACTGATCATGATATCGAATGTGTAAACAAGCTAAATTCACTTCTAACATGGGCAATATCCTGCCCACATACTTTTATCTTTCTTGGTGACTTCAATCTACCTCATATTAACTGGACCCTAAACGAATGTACAACTCAATCCATACATGCAACCTTTTACAATGCTGTAACAAACCTGGGACTGGAACAACTAGTAACCAACAATACTAGACTTAACAACTGCCTCGATCTCATCTTCTGCAATAGTTTGAATTCAATTTACAGAATACAAATTAAAGAACCCTTTTCCAACACTGACCACAGCATGATTGACTTTTGTCTCAACATACGACCACACAAAAATCAACACAATAATGTGATCTCCAATTATAACTTCAAAAAAGGCAACTATGATCTTATAGACATGGATCACTCATCCCTTGATTGTCAATTTCTATTCACTGGATGCAATACTGTTGAAGACCATTACAACATATTTTTACTTGAAGCCAAAAGAGTCATCAAGCTATATGTACCAATAACAACTCCAAAAACCAGAAAAAACAGATTACCCATAACAATAAGGAAGTTTCAATCCCAAAAGAGATCGCTTTGGTGGAAAAATAAACCTGGTCACATTGCCAACTTCAAAAGCCGATACAAAAATTAAACAAGAGGAAAACCTTCTATGCCCCAATTCCACCCGTGCTTTCTACAATTTTGTAAACAACAAACTAAAAGAATCAAGGTCCATCCCACCCCTGAAAGGACCTAACGGTAAAGACTGCAATGAGGACACCATTAAAGCCAACATATTCTTTGTCTCAGTGTTTTAAAACAGCAATGGTTCATGCCCAATATTTCCTAGTCAAATCACAGATAACTACAATGATCTAATACATATTGATTTTACAGAAGACATGTTAAAAAAGCACTATGCAATCTAAAACCATCTCTATCTATTGGACCAGATGGAATATGTGCCTACTTCTTAAAAAAAGCTATCCACTGCCATAGCTGAACCTCTAAGCATAATCTTTGAAAAATCTTTCAGGACCAGCTCCATGTCAAAACTAAGATCACAAGCCACAGTGATCCCCATCTTCAGAAATCCCCACAGTCTAGTTGAAAATTACAGACTAATCTCTTTATGCTGCATCACCTGTAAAGTCATGGAATCAATTATTAACCAATCCATTATCCTCCACTTAGACACAAACAACCTACTCTCTAATAAACAATTTGGTTTCAGAAAAAAACTATCCTGTAATCTGCAACTCTTACACTGCAAAAACATGAGGACTACGCAACTCGATCAGGACAAGCAATAGACACAATCTACATAGACTTCTGTTAAACCTTTGATTCAGTGGTACATGACAAACTACTCCTAAAACTAAAATCTTATGCCTAGACACTTGCATAACTGGATAGAAGTATTCCTGTCAAACAGACAACAAATGGTCAAAATTGGGAGTGTCCTATCAAATTCTGTATCTGTCAACAGTGGTGTCCCCCAAAGCAGTGCTCTAGGACCAAGTCTCTTCATACTCTACATAAATGACCTCTGTGATCATATTAAGGGCAACTGCGTTCTCTTTGTTGACAATGTAAAGCTATTCAACACCACAGACAATACTGCTACTCTTCAAAAAGACCTCAACTATGTATCAGAATGGTCAAACAAATGGCAACTTGAAATCTCAACAAATAAATGCTCTGTCTTACATATTGGCAAAAAAAATCAGAAAATAAAATACAGACTGAATGGTCAAGACCTTGTTGATGATCCAAACTCTGTCAAGGATCTTGGAGTACTCATCTTTAATTATCTAAGTGCTAGTGCTCACTGTAACTACATAGCCAAAAAGGCATTAAGAGTTGTTAACCTAATCTTACATAGCTTTTTCTCTGGTAATATTACACTATAAACTAGAGCATACAAAACATTTGCTAGACCAATACTCGAATACAGCTCATCAGTCTGGAACCCACATTATGTATCTGATATTAACACAATTGAGAAAGTCCAGAAATATTTCAAAAGAAGAGTTCTCCACTCCTCTACTCGTTGCAGAATACCTTATGCCAGCAGACTTGAAATTCTAGACCTAGAAAACCTGAACTATGCCCCCTTCAATCCGATTTAAGTATACTATATAAAATCATACATTGCAATGTCCTACCTGTCAATGAATACTTCAGTTTCAACCATAACAATACAAAAGCAAACAATAGATACAAACTCAAGGTTAATTGCACCAAACTTGATTGCAGGAAATACGACTTCAGCAACAGAGTGGTCAATGTCTGGAATACTCTACCTGACTCTGTGGTTTCTTCCCCAAACCCCCAAAACTTTAACCTTAGACTTTCTACTATTGACCTCACCCCTTTCCTAAGAAGTCTGTAGGGGGTGTGCATAAGCGCACCAATGTGCCTATAGTCCCTGTCCTATTGTTTCCTTTATTTTTCTTATATGCATCCATGTATTCATAACTATGTTTTTACTTATACCTATTATCTTGTAAGCAATTGACAAACAAAATAAAATAAAAATAAAATAATCACCAAATACAACATATAAATATGATACAAATATCTTTCCCAAAAAGTTAGTGTGTATAGAAACTTTCCATTTATTTGTTGGGAAAAAGGGAGGAGAAGGAGGGTATCAAATAGAGTAAATAACACAAAATGCTAGCAGTGCGTATTCTTTCATATATTAGTGTATTTAGTGTTGCTTGTCAAATTGTTTACAGCAGAGTAGGAAAATGGGGAAAACATTCCATCTTTTTATGGTAATGTAAATCACAATATTTATTGTGGAATGTTAGGTTGGAAATTTTCGTCATGCCAATGAATCATAGCCCTTCATTTTAATTTACTTCAAATCAAATTGAGATGATAAATGAGCTAGTAGGAATAATAAATGAGTTGTAAATAATGGTCTTCCTTTTCTTTTTCTTTTTCACTACACTCTGTCTTTAATTTATGTTATTTATACATTTTGATTTTAATGTGAAAATTAAGGTCCATTCAGCCTAGCAGTCCTCTGTAATTGTTGCCTATTTATATTTGCACGCATTTGGGGCTCCCTTTATTTACCATTTCCATTTAAACTCAGAACGTATCTTTCTATTAGATATTTACTTAGGCCATTCAGGAAATTGATTTCTTTTGTTCCTTTCCACAATTCCCCAAATAAACAAATTAATTAGATTGAACCTTTCTATCTCCATTCATGTTATTTCACATCAAATGTATGAAATTCTCTGTGTATTATCAAACAATTTTAAATTCAATTCATTAAATAGTGGGTAGCTTTGGATCTAGAATAACTACTGTTCCATTTTGATCCACTTTTATTAAATATTGAATAGCTGTTCATTTGACCAAAAAACAATATGACTTTTTTTTAATGAAGATTATATTTGATGAAGAAATTCTACCTGATGGGGAAGCAATGTTTGTTTTTTTCTTCTCATGCTTCTGAAAATCAGATATGAGAATTATTTCCCTCTCTGTCACAAAAATGGAATATCTGTTCAGTCCTTAAATCTGTTGCATTACAACTGTCAATATTTTTTCTGGTTGACTCAATTTTAAAAAAATCTGAAAAACTATCTGAAGTTGCATAGCACCGCATGATAAGACAGAAGTAGCAGGAAACTCATCATTCAGAAAACATTATTATAGTTGTAGTTGTAGTTGTAGTTGTAGTTTCTAAATTAAACATGAATAGGGAAGGAAGGAAGGAAGGAAGGAAGGAAGGAAGGAAGGAAGGAAGGAAGGAAGGAAGGAAGGAAGGAAGGAAGATTGGAGAATAGAAAATCTATATCTATATACCCATCTATATACCCTCATTTCAAATGAAGGTCTGCTTTTTTATGTTTCTGTACAATTCCTTCATTTTACCAAGTTTACCCTCATACACGCATCCATAACTTGCTGAACTGTATAAATTTAAACCTTCAATTTTCCCAGCTTGACCTAGATAGGAGGATATTAAGGTTTTATGTTTAGAATTGAAAAGGCTTAACATTTTCAGAAACCTGGTAAGTTGCCTGAACTGACAAAGGAGACATCAAGGTTTTAAATGAACATTTGCTGAAACTGTCTTTCTGATTCTTAAAGGCTACTGTTGAGGTAATTCCCCATTAGGAGAATGAGAGCACACAGGGAGACGTAGTGAGAGTGGTGAAGAATAACACACACATAGCACACAGCTACACTGAATAGTAAAATATAGGTTTTTACTTCCAGTAAATGGTTAAGCAAACTCCAACAAGCAGTCCAATTCATTCATGGTTAAAGCAGTCAGTTTTCAGTCCAATAACAAAGTCCAGTATCATAAACAGTTTGGTAACAGATTTATATCAAATCCAAGAATAACCATGATCAGTAAACAGTCAATGCAGGAACTGCAACACTCTCCAGAAAAAGACAAAACAACCCAGGTTTCTAGCTCCATCTTATGGCTCTTTGAGGAACCACACCCAATTACCATTTTAGCATTCCCTTAAAGAGACAGTATTAAAATGTCTATCCTGGTTTATATATTGTCCAACCCTCAGGATTTAACACCAATTGTTAAGTGACTTACATTCCTAAGAGCTACCAATAAATTTGCAGATGTTTCAGCCTGTTTTTGAGCAGAGACTCATTCTCCTCAGTGGGGGTGTGGGTGGGTGTCAGGACTTGTCTATGGAACTAAGGCGAGAAAGGCATGGAGAGGCATTCTTAAACGGTGATATAAAATAACACTGAAATGAGCCAAATGCATTTTAGATGTAAAACATTTTCACATGGTTTGCTGTGTGCTGCATCACAGCGGTTTAACCAGCTTCAGCCAGGTGCTATATTTGTGCTCCTGCATGCTCTGAGGATGTTATTTTGAATCAAATCCAACCTGCTACCCAGACTTATTTTATTTTAAACACAGGCAGTGCAATGAGTACTGTAGCATGCACAGTCACTCTATTTTTTTTAAATAATTTATTAATTTTTACAATTAAAACCAGTCACAATATATACACAAATAAGCAAAAGAAAGAAAAAGAAAGAAGAGTGGAGAGGAAGAGAGGGAAAGAATTTTGAGAAAAGAAAGAAAAAGAAAGGGGGAAGAAAGAAAGAAAGAGGTTACAAGGTAAAAAATATTCTTATTTTAACAGTTTGCAAGATCTTCTTTTGTTTTCATAACCTTAACTTGTGTCATATAACCACACCTGTTTTTAACTTATATTGCTACCTCGTTATTATGGGTTGATACTTTTCTTTTATGCCTTATGATATATAATTTATCTTTGTTCAATCCAATTATACCAACAATTCTAGCTATAGTAGTATAGTGAAGTACCTTTGTTTTTTAGCGCCAATTTATCCATTTCTGCGCATTTTGAGATTTTTTCAATAATCATTTCTTCTGATGGAATTTGATGTTATTTTCAGTGTTGAGAGAAGGCTAATCTGGCAGCTGTTAAAATGTGTATTGTTATGTATTTGGCTTTTTTGGAAATTTGCTTATCAAAAATCCCTAGTAGGAAGGACTCTGGTTTGTATTCGATCTGCTCTTTGGTGATTTCTTCCAACCAGGTTTTGATTTTCTTCCAATACTTTTGGGTTTCTGCACAAGACCACCACATATGGAAAAAGGTTCCTTCTTTTTTTCCTACACTTCCAACAATGTGGACTCATGTTGGGGTGCATCTTCGCTAACCTTGAAGGGGGGAGATGCCATCTATAAAACATTTTATAAAGATTTTCCTTGTAAGCTGCCGATTTGGTAATCTTATTGTTTCTGCCCCAAACTTTTTCCCATTCCGCTAATGTGATGCTGCGCCCTACCTTCTTACTCCAAGCAATCATATTTCCTTTTACAATTTCTTCTTCTAGTTCTGTTTCTAATAAGTAGTTATAAAATTTTGTTATGTTTTTTTATTTGATGCTAATAAAATTTTATCTAATTGTTGCAGTTTGCTATTAATTCCGGATTCTTTTTTGTCTTGTTTGTATCTGCTTTGAATCTGAAGGTAAACCCATTGATCAATTTTATGTCCTTGCTCCTGAAGATCTGGCCTCGGTTTCAAATTTCCTTGAAGGTCTAATAAATCTTTGTATTTAATCATTTTGGTAAGTTCCAGATTGTTTGGGTGAATAGAGTGAAACAGTCACATTATTTTTATCCATTATTTATCATTGTGGAACTACTGTGTGGCACTAGTAAATTGAGGGGAAACTGCCTGTGGAGAAGACGGAGAAAGGATAAGCCGCATTGTTGAAATATCTCTGCGCCAAATGAATCCTTACTCCAAAAGGGAAACGAAGAGTCAAACAAACACCATTTCTAGGCAACACTATGATCTGGAGCAACTGTATCCTGGTTATAAAGCTGCTATGAAGAAATTGATTATTTTATTGTTATCATTGTTTTCTTTTTATAGGAGAAGCAACAAGACTGCCTTCTTGATAATGATGAACGCAAGAGAAGCCATTTAGATTTTCAGGGAGCTCTGTTTGCTTATCTCACTGATGAGGGATGTGGATCTTGGGTTGCCTGTTTCAAGGGGAGGCTGGGCTTGGAATTATTTTTGATTTATAAACCAGAGAGAGATAAAAATTGTCTCACGAGTGACATAATATACCATTTTTTTCTGTAGGAAAAATCCAGTACAACTTTAAGGAGATATGAAATTAAAAGCTCCCTTTTCTCATTATTACTATTTTAACCTTAAATATGTGTTCAATTATGTGAAGTAGTCTCCATTAAATTTCAACGGTATCTTCTCACTAGAAAGAATATTCTAAAATATAATCCGGTAATTGCTGAAAGGAAGGAATAAATGAGAAATAACGTCCAATAACCTTCTTTCTGATTTTTTTTCTTTATTTTTTTAACAGTATTTGGTTTTTTTAAAACCACTGCTTCTTTTCAAGGGGAGTTAAAAAAAAACACCTTGAAAGTGCAGGATTTTAATTTGGTTCAGAATTAATCTACAGTCTTCCCATGTTCAACTAAATCCTAAGGGAAAATAAGGTTGGGAGACTTCTTCATAAGACTTTTTCCAATTAGGAAACATGAAAGTAAAAGAGATGTACAACTCGAGAAGCAAACAGCTCTCCCCATCATATCACAACAATGAAGGTAAGCTCAAGACAACAGCACAATGTCAACAGTACTTCATGAATAAGGGAGAGAAATATCAACTTCTTTTATAGGAAAAGAAAACTTTCAGGAAATTGAAAAACAGAATTTGGCGCCGAGTTCATCGCAATTTTGCCCCTGGGAATTGAAGCCCAGAGGGCATAATAGTTAAATATTTTATTAATTATTAACTAATTCAATTTCCCCCCTCCCTTAAAAATATTTGAGCGCTCTTATTATTCAGAGATTTATGTAGCTTACCCTCTGGCACAGGAGCTAAAATGGTGTAAATGAAAGTCACTCAGGTGTAATTCAGCCAGTTTTTAAATGGGCTGACTTTCAAGATGAGCTTGGAGGACCAATATCCAAAGCTCATTAAATAAATGTACCAGAAGATATGATATATTTCCCACAGCCATCACTCATCAAACAAACTCTACATCAGTAGAGTAGCCTCCCACTAGATTTGTGAAGGTCAATAAAAGATGACCTTCAACAAAATAGATGAAACAAATATCAGAGTCGTACAGTCTTACACAAGAAACTTATTTTGCTCTCTGGCCTACCTCAAAGAAGAAGCAAACTTCTGATTTTAATTAGTGCAGAAGGTAGCAATGGCAAAGGAAACCATAGTTTAATTCCCATAGCTTAACTAGTCTAAAAATTGTAGGGAAGTAGACCAGTGGTGGGATTCAAAAAATTTTATTATCGGTTCTGTGGGCATGGCTTGGTGGGCATGGCAGGGGAAGGATGCTGTAAAATCTCCAGTCAGAGACAGTATTTGCTGGTTCTCAAACTATTCAAAATTTCTGCTACCAGTTCTCCAGAACTGGTGAGAACCTACTGAATACCACCTCTGCAGTATACATTTTGACATGTTTTGTTTCAAAAGAAGCATCTCCAGATCTCACCCAAACACACACTCCACTCTGCTATTCATTAATAAAACTTGGCTTTGCAGGTTTCTGTCTCATCCCAAAAGAAAAGAGTTGTTGCTTTCATCTATTTCCTTTAAGCTCTATTATACTGAAACTGGCTTGTAAAGTGATTTGAGCAATAGGGGTTTCCCTAAACATTTTCAGGGCTTTCCTCAAAGAACCTGGAAATCTAGGATCATAAAACTGTTGTATATTTTAGCTAGAGGACTAAAGGCCTTAAGAAACAAATTGCCAGTAAATTTTGAAAACAATCTTTATTAAGAGTTCTTTTTTTCCTATAAACATTCATTTTGTTAACATAATATAGCAATACAATATAATACAATACAATAAGGACTGGAAAATTAAGATGTGTGGTCATCAAGCAAGGCACCACATGACCACACTTGTTTTTGACCATTTTTGATATGACCATTAAGCAAATCTCCCACAGTCATTAAGTGAAATCTACATAACCATGCCCAATGGCCTCCTGATAATATCCCCACTGACTTTGCTTGTTGGAAGCTGGCTAGGAAGATCACAAATGATGATTACATGACTGAAGGATGTTGTAAATGTGTGCGGGTTGCCAAAAACCCAAACTACAACCACAAAACTGCAATGATGCTACAACAGTCATAAGTGTGAGGACCAGTTGGAAGTCACTTTTTTCAAAGCTGTCATAACTTTGAATGGTCACTAAACAATTGGGCATTAAGTATGGACTATTTGTATAACAATCAAAAATATACTTAGAAGACCATAATTGCACAAGAACATATAATCTACATATTTATCATGAAACCTAGTAATAAAATTAATCAGAAAAAAAAGATGAAATCCTAGCCATGAAGCCTATTACAAGAATAAGGTTTAAAGTCTGATTTTTTAATAGCAGATAAACAAAGAAGGATAACAGTCAATATCAAGGTTGGTTTATATCTTATAGTAATATCTAATTTGTTTTAACGCTTGCTTTTGCATTCATTATTCTAAACCAGGTGTCAAACTCAAGGCCCAGGGGCCGGATCTGGCCCACGGGGTGCTTAGATTTGGTCCATGGGGCTGCCCTGAAAACAGCAAAGGATTGGCTCATGGTGCCTCTGCAAGCAAAAACAGAGCCCTCCTGGGCCCTGTTTTTTGCTGCAACAGCCTCCTGCAGCCCTCTACCAGTGAAAACAGAACTCTGTTTTCTCTGGCAGAGGGCTGCAGGAGATCATTGCAGCCAAAAATGGAGATCGAGAGCCCATTTTCACTGGAGAGCGCTCAGACCACCAAGGCAACCCCAACACGAGATGTCAAGCTGGCCACGCCCACCCTGGCCACATCCACCCCAGCCCCCAAAATATAGCACCCAAGTACCACCCAAAATATATTTTTTCTTTGTAGTTTGCATTTTGTGCTCAATTACAGAACCATTAAGATCTGAAAGTCAAATGGAGGAATAGATCATTGTGAAGAAAATCTATGCAACCATTAAGAGTTAACATCCACCTAATGGCATTTAGTCAATCAATTGCTTACATTAGTATTGGTACAGAATCAATATATTGTAATACTTTTGCTGATATTTGAAAGGGACAACATTAAATCGAAGCCTTTTAATCCATGCCACTATTGTTTCCTATGATCCTAGGAAAAGCAGATGAGGTATTAGTGTAAATAATAATAATTGGTGGCATAGAGGTTGGAATGCAGCATTGAAGGCTAACTCTTCCCACAGCCTGGAGTTCGATCCAAGGGTGACTCAATCTTCCATCCTTCAAAAGTTGGTAAAATGAGGACCCAGATTGTTGAGGGCAAAATTTTGACATTATAAACTGCCTCCAAGCACTATGGGGCACTGTATCAGTCTAAGTGCTATTGCTATTGCTAATAGAAATGGAAAAAAGCACCACTGTAAAAAAGTAATAAATTTAATTAAATTAATTGTGTATATTGTATTAGTAGTACATAATCACTTTTAAATGTACATAATATGTGACTTTTTAAAACCATGGATTCTTTGACTATAAGAGAGATGCCAAAGTGTTGGAAGAATCCTGCTGAATTTAATTCCAGCAGCAGAACATAAAAATCATCATGAAAAGACTATGTTGAAATCTTGTGCCACAAAAAGACCTAACATGAAAAATTACATCAGAATAGCATAAATCAAGCAGAGAGAGGACTATATACAATAAGAATAATCAATAATTCAACTTTAGATTCCAGTCTGCAGATCTTGGGAAAGCCAACTATGTACCTTTTACATAATGTACCCTGGATTGTAGGGCAGTTGTCAAACTTAGCTAAAGGATAACAGAGTCCATTAAGGCTGTTAATACCTTCTACAGCAGGGGTCGCCAACCTTTTGGATCCCAGGGACCACCAAACTCATAATTTTAAATCCCAGGGACTGCTAACCGGTTCTGTGGGTGTGGCCTAATTTGTGGGTGTCGTGTGACTGGCTGGGCATGGCTTGTATGTAAATGTTATAAATATTTATATAAATATTGAATTTTTTTATTAAAAAAGAGCAACTTTTACCCAAAATCAGGCAAAGCATGCAGGCAGATTGAGTTGCTCACAGAATAATTCAGTGATCTATCTATCTGCCATCGGCTAGCTCAGTCTGTCACATCAAATTTGCTTGCCGTGAGTCTGCACTGAATAATAGAACCTTCAGTCCTAAGGGAGGTTCGACTGTGCTTAAAATCAGAGCCGAAGCTCTAAAGACTAAGCTAGAAAGCAAGAAATTCAACCATTTCCTGCTTCCTAGCTAATCTAAATCTCTCACAGCTGATGGTCAGAAAAAGGAAAAATAGTAATTTAGCAAACAAGTTTTCCGGGTAAGGAGTGAGTGGGCGGAGAGGGTTCCCGTGGGCCATGTGGGCAGCACAGCCTTGTGTTTCTGCACAGCCTGGATTAATTGCTTTGGGGGGGGTACTCTAGGTGTGAGATTTCTCTGCAGCCCACCAAAATATTCTCACAGCCCACCAGTGTTAGGGTTAGGGTTAGCCTAACCAGTTGGCCTAACCAGTGGCCCACTGGTTGACAACTGCTGTTCTACAGGTATAGCATAGAAGAGTTGAGCATTCTAGAAAAGAATCCATTAAATTGTCTGCTTACAAGAGCAAGGAAAGCTATTAGCCAAATATTCAAGAGTTCTTTGATGGAAAAAAACACCCATGGTTTTTCTTAAATTCTCAATGGGGAAATAAAAATAGATTATCATTATTTATTTGTATCTCTATCTCTTATGTCTAAAGTACATGGTTTTATTATCCCTTTGAGCTTCTCAAAATTTTACTTTGGCTTACTTGATAAATTCTTGTGATATTCCCATCAGTTTAAAAGGCAAAAATTTGATATTACTTCTATCAAAAAGAAATTAGTGTTTCCAAATTATTTCCTTTATAATTTTGATACTAATTTGATTGTCAGATTAGCCCATTTTTCATAAAAGCTATGAAAAGGTTAGCTATGCTGTCCCCATATTTGTATAGTAGAAGGAAGAGAAAGATGCAGGAAAACAGCCTGCTCAGATTTAGAACAGAACCCATCTATGGCATTTTCCCCATTTTTATCTGTTTATCATATGAATACAAGACACTAAAAAACTAAATGAGCATTCAGAGCTTAAAACCTCAAACAGAGCAAGCAATCATGAACTACAATTTGTTTAACAAATGGGACCATCTGGAATTTACTTTTTAAATTACACAAGCAAGTTCCACGAAGGCAGAGCTGGTTAGTTGCATTTTCAGAAGAGTAATTTTTTCTTATCTGCATTCTGCAATATAGATATAATAGCTATGCTACATTACTTAAGATTGCTGCATTGGTTGTTAATTCCATCTGGAATATGTTCTTTAAATTTACACTAATGGATCCTATTTGCTTTCCATAGGTGATAAAAGAATCTTAACATTTACATATTCTTCTGACAAGCATTTTAAAACTCTATTGTTTGCCTTCATCTTAAAGCCTATTTTGACAGTTCAATCTCTTTATTTCTACGTAGTAAATCACAGCAATGTATAATAAATTCTAGGAAATGAAAGCAAAAGATTTCAGGCCTAATTACAGATATGCAGTATTCAGAGTTTGGTTAAGGAATCTATTTTTCAAGCTTCAGTCAATCTGAAGTTGAGCTTTTCTATGGGAAAGACAAACTCCTAGGTTTTCTTATATACATAAGTTGATAGAGATTTTATATTTCTTAACTTTTATCTGTATCATTGGACAAATGTTTGACTTTAATTTTTCTATGAGATACACATGACCAAATAAAAATATGAAAATCAACTTCCTTGCTCTATGAATTTAATAGGAAGATTTTTCCTCTTTTACACTGTCCCCATGCAATATAGAGCCCTATAAGACAAAAAATTAATTTTTGCATAGAATTTTCTTGAGTAGTGAAGAAGCAGAGCTAATATATTTATCCTCATCTATTTCATGCTTTGCTGACTTTGCATTACCAACATCTGTCAGCTAAATACCAATTTCTGTTAACACATGTGAGGGTTGTTAATTCACTCTATTAAAATGGGTCACTCATTTTGGCTGTCTCCGTTAATTGGTGTCATGACATCAGTAGACTACATCCCTATTTCTCTTGTAAACTAAAATATTTTTCTCTGAGAATTAGTTTGTGCAAAAGACATATGCAGATGAGTTAAGTGTGCCATGTTATACAGAAAACACTTGCAATAATAGATGTTCCCAGAGTTTGTATTATAGTTCTTACTTTTAGGTACATTGAATTCCTAGAAAACAGAAAATGATGTATATGTGATACCTGGCACAAAAATCGTAATAACAATAAGAAAGATCTTGAAGCTAGTGGACAATCATTTATATATGAGCCAGAAATGCATTGCAACCACCGAAAAAGCCAATGCATTAACAGAAGGAAAAAATCAAGAACACATAGAGTGCTAATACCATTTTATAATGCATTGGTAAAAATCAAATTGTGTGTTCAATCATACTTGGCCAATAATTTCTATTCTATTCTAGTCTAGTCTAGTCTAATCTAGTCTAGTCTAGTCTACTTGGAATACCACATCCAGTTTTGATTGCCACAATATAAAAAAGATGTTGAGATTCTAGAAAGAGTGCAGAGAAGAGCAACAGAAAAGATTAGGAGACTGGAAGCTAAAATATATGTAGAACGGTTGCAAGAATGTCTAGTTCAGGGGTGTCAAACTCGATTTCATTGAGAGCCACATCAGGGTTGTGTTTGACCTTGGAAGGCCAGGGTGGGCGTCACCAGGGTAGACAAGGTTAGCTCAATGTGTTGGGGATGCCTATGGTAACCTAAGTGCTCAGCCAGCAAAAACGGGCTCTTGAGCTCTGTTTTCTACTCTGCCAGTGAAAACAGAGCACTGGAGGGCTGCATGTGGCCTTCCCTCACGCCGAGCATTTTAACCAAGTGCATGCTGCCACTGTGCAAATTCCATGAACTGGAAGATCTGCTCTCATGAGGCTTGACTCATATCATTCTCACAGTGGTGGCCCGCATTCAGCCAAAGTGTGCAGGTCTGTGGGCAGCAGAGGGATGGGGCAGCAGGCAAGAGGTGATGCGGGTAGCATAGCATTGTGCTTCCTGGTTGCTTTCCCATTCCTGCCCCTAGCAGGCAAGGCCCAGCAGTTGCGAATAATCCAGGTGGAACCCAAGTGGCAACAAGTCAGCCCTGGCTTGCCTTTCTCTCGGCCACCAGAAATCCAGGCAAGTGGGGTGGGGGGGAAGCTTGCTAGGCTGCAAGTGCTGAGGACAGTGATGGCATGGTGGTGGCAGCCTATGCTGGTCTAGGAGTCAGGACTCAACCAGGGGTTGTGGCAGCAGTGGTGGCAAAAGCAACGGCGGTGGTGGTGGCGGTAGTGTAGCAACGGTGGCCTAGTCTGGTCCAGGAGTCAGGACTTAACTGGGGCTAGTGGCAGCAGCAACATATAGGTGACCAGGGCTTGCAGAGCCCACTCACCTAGGGAGATCAGATGGTGGAAGGCTGGCTGGCTGGCTGGCTGCTGCTGCTGGAAGCAATGGCAGCAGGCAGCAAAATGTAGCACACATGTGCTATAAGGAGTGACTGGGTGGGGTGGGTGGGGAGAGAATGCCATCAGAGATTGTAACACATGTGCACAATGTTATGCATGCACAATAAGGACTGACTGGGCAGGGAACAGAGGAGTGAGCAGAGAGGAGTGGGGCCAGCCAGAGGCCCATTTTACAGGTTCTCCGAACTACGGGAATCGTAACAACCAGTTCTACCAAACCGGTGCAAACCAGTAGAATCCTACTCCTGTATAGGGTCTCTTGCTTGAGCAGGGGATTGGACTAGAAGACCTCCAAATTCCCTTCCAAATCTGTTATTCTGTATTTATTATTTGCCATCTTTTAAGATAGTAACCATGACTATCAATAATGCTAAAGCAACCAAGCTGTTCATTAAAAAGAAGTTGTTCTTTTCATTGTAGTGATCAAATTAAGCCTTGTTGCATTTTTTCATTTTATTTTATTATTCATAAAAACACTTTCTTAAATTGTTGTATATTTTAGCAACATAACCTTCTGTAAAATATGGAAATAACATGATTAATATTCTCTATAATCTTACTGCAGCTATTTTTCTTCAAGAATATATTTTCAACTAATATAGTTTACACCAAAAGCACATTTACTTTTTATTATCCCTAAATGCTTAACTACCATAACTAATGCTTGATTAATAAATAGCTATATCAGGCTTCTACTTTAAAATTCACAATTTATATGCAATTCTTTCTTGATGCTGACCACAGCCACTTTAAAATAGTTTCATGGAATAACAAAAGGTCAAAATAAGTAAAATGGATTTAATTCACGTTGTCCCATAAGCTACAATTTACTGTTCTCCCAAACTTAATTAAATCCTGAATAAAGTCAAGCAGTTTATAGACCCTATTAAAAACTAGAATTGGAATACAAGATCTTAATGTGTTGGACAATCATCTCACTTGCAAATCTCTGCTGGACATGCCTTATTTTGTAGGTGTCTAACAAAAATAAATAAATTCTTCATTTACACATTGCATGCTGTAATCCATTTTAAATTTAGCCAACTTTATGCCAGACTTGAAATACTACCTTTTATTATTTTTATTAATCTTTTGTTTTCAGAAGCTCTTCACTTGTTACTAGAACAATACAAGTTATACAATGTTTTGAATTAAAGAGAAAGATGGATAGCAGACCTGCTACCAGAGAATCAAAATACTGGAAGACTAAAATCGACCTTCAGAGTATTAAAGAACAAATTGCTCTTTCAATTGGCAACTCTTAATATTTTTAAAGCTAGCATGTTGTTTCCAAATACTACTTGCAATAGATTCCAGCAATGGTTATACTTTCAAAAACTGTTTACATCAATGGTTATACTTGCAAAAACTGTTTACATCAAAGCTCATAGAAAACATCCCCAAAACTGTTTAAGTCAAGAAGCAAAACTGCCCATTTGCACCCTAAGTATAAGGCTTATTCATTTTTTATGTTGCACTCCTCCCCCCCCCCCCCCAGGTAAAGAAAGAAAAGAGGCTCAATTATTCTGGCACAATAATGTAAATTGTTATCTTTCAGTGAGTATAAAAAGTTGCAAAAAGTAAGCCAGTCCTGAGTTTTAGTTTGAAATATCTACACGATGGGAGCAAGTGTTTATGATTTTGGTTTGTTTATTAATCTCAATTTAAAATATTTTTTCACCCAGTAATAATTTTTGGTGTTTATTTACTTAGGATGGGCATTTGATCTTAATAATTACCTGTTCTTATTGAATAGACCCTATAGAAGTGTCTCCCAGAGCAACACTGAAATTAGAAAGCTGTCAGGACAGAAATTTAAGGACACAACTCCAAAGAAAAAAAAATTTGTTACAGATAGTTGAACTGCACTGAAAATGTAGCAGTCAAGCC
The DNA here is from genome assembly GCA_033807585.1 of Hydrophis major. Classification (NCBI taxonomy): domain Eukaryota; kingdom Metazoa; phylum Chordata; class Lepidosauria; order Squamata; family Elapidae; genus Hydrophis; species Hydrophis major. Next base: position 139,427,382 of record CM066329.1, on the reverse strand, counting down.
ACATACAGGTGAAACTCGAAAAATTAGAATATCGTGCAAAAGTTCATTTATTTCAGTAATGCAACTTAAAAGGTGAAACTAATATATGAGATAGACTCATTACATGCAAAGCAAGATAGTTCAAGCTGTGATGTGTCATAATTGAGATGATTATGGCTTACAGCTCATGAAAACCCCAAATCCACAATCTCAGAAAATTAGAATATTGTGAAAAGGTTCAATATGCTAGGCTCAAAGTGTCCCACTCTAATCAGCTAATTAAGCCATAACATCTGCAAAGGGTTCCTGAGCCTTTAAATGCTCTCTCAGTCTGGTTCAGTAGGAACTACAATCATGGGAAAGACTGCTGACCTGATAGTTGTGCAGAAAACCATCATTGACATCCATCCATAAGGAGGGAAAGCCTCAAAAGGTAATTGCAAAAGAAGTTGGATGTTCCCAAAGTGCTGTATCAAAGCACATTAATAGAAAGTTATGTGGAAGGGAAAAGTGTGGAAGAAAAAGGTGCACAAGCAGCAGGGATGACTGCAGCTTGGAGAGGATTGTCAGAAAAAAAACATTCAAAACTGTTGGGGACTTTCACAAGGAGTGGACAGAGGCTGGAGTCAGTGCATCAAGAGCCACCACACACAGACAGATCCTGAACAGGGGCTTCAAATGTCGTATTCCTCTTGTCAAGCCACTCCTGAACAACAAACAACATCAGAAGTGTCTTACCTGGGCTAAAGAACAGAACTGGCCTGTTGCTCAGTGATCCAAAGTCCTCTTTTCTGATGAGAGCAACTTTTGCATCTCATTTGGAAACCAAGGACCCAGAGTCTGGAGGAAGAATGGAGAGGCACACACTGCAAGATGCTTGAAGTCCAGTGTGAAGTTTCCACAGTCTGTGTTGATTTGGGGAGCGATGTCATCTGCTGGTGTTGGTCCACTGTGCTTCATTAAGTCCAGGGTCAATGCAGCCATCTACCAGGAGATTTTGGAGCACTTCATGCTTCCTTCTGCAGACAAGGTTTATGGGGATGCTGACTTCATTTTCCAGCAGGACTTGGCACCTGCCCACACTGCCAAAAGCACCAAAACCTGGTTCAATGACTGTGGGATTACTGTGCTTGATTGGCCAGAAAACTCGCCTGACCTGAACCCCATAGAGAATCTATGGGGCGTTGCCAAGGGGAAGATGAGAAACATGAGACCAAATAATACAGATGAGCTGAAGGCCGCTATTGAAGCATCCTGGTCTTCCATAACACCTCAGCAGTGCCACAGGCTGATAGCTTCCATGCCATGCTGCATTGAGGCAGTAATTGCTGCAAAAGCAGCCCAAACCAAGTACTGAGTACATATCCATGCTTCTACTTTTTAGAGGTCCAATATTGTTCTAAGTACAATCCTTGTTTTATTGATTGCATGTAATATTCTAATTTTCTGAGATTGTGGATTTGAGGTTTTCATGAGCTGTAAGCCATAATCATCTCAATTATGACAAACCACAGCTTGAACTATCTTGCTTTGCATGCAATGAGTCTATCTCATATATTAGTTTCACCTTTTAAGTTGCATTACTGAAATGCATGTTCTTCTAATTTTTTGAGTTTCACCGGTACAGAGCAGACCCAAGGTTCAAACTTCATACAACTCTTTATGCTGTTCGTGGTTTCCAATGAACTGAAAGAAGCTCACTTTTCTGCAGAAGGAGTTGATGGACCCTGTATATCACCCAACAGCAGTGCTCTTTTCCCTTTGCCTGATCTAGTTTTATAAATATTCCTAAGTAGAGGACAAACAGTATTCTCAGAGCATTAGCTGCTATTTATGCATAAATAATAGATGACTATTTAAAGATTAACTGCTGAGTTTAGTAAAGTAATTGATAAAAGGCACCTTCCAAGGTTAAAAGGGCACCTTGTCCCACCATGTGCATCCTGCATAATTTCAATAATCATTGTAGTAATAATAATACAGATCATCCATTTGCCATTAGACAGGTGTCCAAAGCCAAGATGTCTAGCCATGTAATTGAAATTAAACTAGAAATTAATTATACAATTAACAGCCCCCTAAAGCAACATGATGCATTAGTATACACCACCGCAGTAGAAGTTCAACAATAGGACTTAAAGGTCATAAAGATGGATTGGGATATAAGCATGAATCTAAAAAGTATAAGAGGAGTTTCTTTAATTCAAAAAGATTAAATTCATGGTATGCACATGTCGAGGACTGAGTTGATTGAGCTTTATGGGAAATCCTAGGAAACACTACTGAAAAATCGTTAACCCATTTCATTGAAAGTGATATGATAGTTGTATTATTTTTTCTTCAGAACAATTGAAATGTTTAGGAAGAATTTGGAGATAAATAAAGAAAATAATAAAGCTTCATAAACTATTGTTAAGGTCACATATGCAATACCTTTGTGTATCAATTTAAGGAGAAATATATTATAAAAGATAAACCTATTAAATAATTTGCCATACTGGTATCATAAATAATTTCTATAATTATGATCTGAATGTGTAAAATTTCTTTAGAGGTTCTTCTCAAAATAAAATTCAGGAATAAGGATTACTACCCGAGTATATAATATGTCTCAGTCTGATGATAGCCATGTAAGTAATGCATGTATATTTAATCAAAATAATGCTTTGGTTATATACTAAATTATTAATGGATAAGATACCCTCTACAAAGAATTAATTTAAATAAAATTTCTTTAAGAAAGGAATTTTGAAGAGCTATCAAAGACCATCAAGCTTACATTATAAGTCTGTTGCATCAACCAATGTGAAACTGGGCAAGAAAGCTTGAGAAATACATGATAGAAGTCTCAGCAATTTATCTCAAATACAGGGTGAGAAAGTGTTCTAGTCTCCTTTTCCTATTTTACTGTATTAGAAAAATCTATATATAATCTATGCATTAGAAAAATCTATGTATTAAAAAAAATCTATATTTTATGAATATATATATATACATATATATTTGTTTTCTCAAGTTTTCACGGGTACTTATATATATGGTATTCAGCTTTGTTCGGGTATTTTCCCACATCATTATAGTTGTGCTTTTAAAGTTGTAGCAACGTTTGGACAGAATTTCATCCGCCATCATCAGGTTTCTTTATTGTGTTCGTCTGTGAGTCAGACTTTCACAACCGTTTCTGTTTTAAATTTGGGGCTAGCCTACTGCTGTGCCAGAATGGTTTTTTCTTAATCCTGATTGGTTGGGAGTCTTGGTCTGTGTTTATTGGTCTTGGAGTTTGCTGTGTTCTGCTTGATTGGTGTTTCAAATATCTTCTGTCTGTTTTGTGGCTTTTTATGTCTTGATTGGCTGGCAACATTGTGTTCCTGTATGTGTTGCATAAGGTATTAACTGAAAACAGCTCTAAATATCAAATAACTTCTGCTGGAAATGTTTAACCTTCCCTTCTTGGTAGTTATAGGTCAGTAACATAATTTTAAAATAGGCAAAACTGAGATTCCAATATTTTATTATAATGTAAAAGAAAACTGGTATAACATGTTTTACAAATGGTATACAACTTAGTCAATGATTTCCAAGACAGAAAAAATAACACAGGAACAAATGTTGGGAATGCCATGAAACAGAAGGAACATATGACCACCTCTGGTGGACTTGTAAAAACCTTCTAAGGTAATGGAAAGACACACAGAACATAGCACCCTGCAGAGGTTTAAAATGAAATCATATTGTTTTATATATAAGCCTAGAATACATTAATAAGAACCACCATAATTTCCAGATATAATGCTACACTATACCACATCTCCAGAAGCAGCTGCATAAAGAACACCTTGCCTTTAGTTAAGCAATGGGACAACTACAATGAAGAGTTGCCAGATTTTTATATTTGCTTCAGTGAAAGTGATCTTCAAGCCATCGCCTTGTAATGTAAGCCTAAGAACACAATTCTAATGATTTTCAAGCTGTTAAGACAAACAAACCAACACATATGGAAAATCTTTACAGCCAACAGAAATGTAAAAGTTTCTCAAAACAAAACAAAAACCCAGGGGTGGGATTCTACCAGTTTTGTCTGGCTCTACAGAACTGGTAGCTCTTAAGAGCAGCAAACACAGAACCGGTACTATGTCTGCTGATGTTTTGGCCAACCTGCCTGCCCGGGCTGTTACTTGTCCTTTATTTCCTGCTTTTTCAACTGCAGCTGCTTTGCGCGACACAGTGGAAGTTGAAAAGGCAGGAAAAAAGGACTTTTCCAACCGCTGCGCACCTGCACATAGCACTGCTCAGCTATCCAGGCAGCTCAGCACTCAGTAAATTGCACTCGTGCGACTCACGCATGCGCACGTGACACAGAGCAACAGAGCCAGTGGTTATGCCGGTCGGATCCCATCCCTGAAAAAACCCCTCTTATAAAGCACTTAAATACATAAAATAGCATCCTGAAATGTGAACTGGATAATCTCCTATAAATTCATTCAATCATTAATATAGATACATAAGTAATCATATCTGAAGCACTGAGCTCTATTATCCTTCCCCTCTTTCTCCATTAAAGCTAGGATTTGATAGGATTTGAACTCCCCTCACAAGGCTATTGGTATGAGAAAAATAACAGAAGGAAAACATATTAATATGTCCATTGCCTTGAGTTGTTGATAAAAATTAATAAAGGTGGGATAAAATCAAATAAATAAAGCAGCCACATGTTTTTCAGGCTCTTGCAGAAGTCTAGGAAAAAATTGATTAACTAATGATTAATCTTAACTACTGAGCACATGATCAGACTTGATTTTAAGCATTTTTTCCAAATTATTTTCAAAGCATGAACATTGCTATGGTGTTGTACATATTTTGATATTATTTTCACAAAATTATTATTTGTTATTTATTATTATTTTATTTTCACTAAAACTTAGGTCTCTTTCCTCAATGTGTGAATGAACTAGACAGATGAAAAAAGTCTTCTGGGGATTAATAAGTTTATTCCAACTGTTTGGCTTCCCTGTTATTACTGAACTCATAATACTAAATCAGTTTATTTGGGAACATGCTAAATTCAATGTCTACTCCTTGGGATAAAAATGCTTGCTGAGTAATAGAAATAGATACAATGTATTTAATTTAGCAATGTGCATATGCACACAATGTGTCTTATTAAGGAGTAGGTGGAAAATAGCTAGGTTCAGAAGAGCTAGGTTCTTCTGTATTGTTTCCTTCTAACAGACTCCCTAAATAATACCACTTTGTTTATGAATCTTCCCCATTTCCAAAAACATATCTCCAATCAGTCTGCTTTTGACAAGTAAGCAAAAAAGCTCCAGCCATTTTGTTCAGAGGATTTTCAAGACTTTGTGACATTTGCAAAGATCCATGTTTCTTTCAGAATTAATGCACATAATACAAACAATGAATACATTCCTTAGAAAAAAAAAATCCAAGCAGTCCAATTTGTTTATCATCACCTACCAATATATTCGTTATGCTTAGGATAATGAGGTTGTTTTTTTTCCAAAGCCAAACAGAAAACTGTTAATGTAATTCTATGAACAAAACCTAAGAACACTGTAAATTACTCTACTTAATGGACTTTGGAATTTATTTAGCTACCCATTTGAAAGCTTCATTGCTTCAAGAGGATAGTGACTCAGAGGGTTTATTTCTGAAGATGCAAATACCCAAATGCACAGTTTAAAATGTTTACAATTTTTAATGGGCATGAAATATATTAAAAGAAAATGTCCTTCAGAAAAAAGGCATCCATTTACAGTAATGTGGACTTATTCTGAAAAATTGCCACTGCACACAACTTAGCCAGCTTCCATAACACTAGTCCACCATCCCAAAAATTGTTATTGGAAACCTCTATAGGAGTATGATTGTAGAGGGTATTAAAATTTAATTAATTAAACTAAATTAAAAATTCAGAAGGGCTTTGTTGATGTTATTGGCTATTCTGCAGTTCCAGAAACTAGTAACAAAGGTGAAACACACACCAGAACTCCTATGTTCTTACTGGTTCTTCTTACCCTTGTTGGGAAGGTAAAAGTTGTTTGTCTTCTGTACAGATTCTAAACAGGATTGGATTCAAGCAAAAATGAGAAAAACTCAAATTATTAGTAGCAGTAGTATAAACAAAAAGAATATAAATAAATAAGTACAGTATATAAAACATGTAAGAAAAAATACAAATACAAATACAAGTGGAGAAGTCACAGATCTAAAGTACATAAAATATTATTATGTTCAAGTACTTCATTAAGGGTGTAGAATATTCTAGAATATTTCATATTCTTTCTCTAAACAAAATAGAAACATACTTACTGAATTTTAAGCTAAATGCACTTGTTTAACACAGTATAAATCACTGATAAAACTGTAAGCAATAACCAACAAGCAACATATTAAATCAATATTAGAATTTATAGATTAAATTAAGACAATTCAATGGATAAGAAAACTCATTTATGTATGTGAAATAACCCATACACAACATTTTAGTGGTTGGTTTTTCAGTTAGAATTAAATTCTTCAATATTTTTATTTTTGAAGTAGGAAATTATTCTGTAATTCAAAACCTACCCACCCCCCAATTTAGTTAGCCATTCTTTTGAAAAAAAGAGTAAAATATATTTTCCAGTAAAGCTCATATACAATTCTTGTGTTCATTAACACATGCAATCCTAATTCTTTATAATTTGAGTACATAGTTTAGTGAAATGTAAGAAGAAAATTTCAGATTGAACTAGAATTACAATTTTTCAAATTTCTTTCATTTTATTATGAATTATTTTTTATGACAGTATCGTTGAATTTTACAGTATTACCGCCACATCTGAAAGAATGATAAGACCTGTTTGTTGCATATGCAGAATTTGGGGAAAGGAATATTTATTTTAGCAATAAGGCTGGAATAATACCAAGTCTCCTTAAGTATAACATTCAGAGGAAATTTGATATTTTTCTCCCATGACATCCCAGACTTGCATCTGTAATGACAATATTCAAATTTGTTATCCATTTATTCATATATTCTCAACGTACATCATTCAGTTTCTCAATCATATAAATATTTAGTATTACTATACTTAATATAATATTTTCAAATTCAGATAATCCCCCAGCATTTCTGTAGTTCTTTTGTTATTTATTATTCTTTATTTACTTATTAAATTTGTTTGCCACCCATCTTATCAGAAGGTGACTTATTTGAATTACTGAAACCAGTCCAAACTGGAATGTAAATTATTGACAAGCATGAATTGGGAAGAATTGTAAATACAATTAAAAAGTAAATGATTGGTGCTATAAATGATGAATAGCCATCCAGTTGTTGGAAGAAATGTGGGTTCAGTTCCAAGTTGGGGAAAGACATTGGAAACATGGAAGCTATTTGGAAAGATGGTTTAATGGTGGACAGGGTCACAGGGTTTGAGGCAATTGAGCACATGGATGAGAGAGAGAGAAAGAGAGATTTATATCCTCTCTTGGGCTTTGAATTTGCTTCCTGTTTCTGTGAAAGAAATGTATTCTGATTGGTTGTTAGACTCCCATGGGGCCGTGCAGGGGTAACTTTGTAGGTTGTCTTGAGTCCCAGGCTTGGTTGAATCTTGCTGGGTAAGTAATTTTCCCAGGGGCCATGTGGTGAGATAGATAGAGGGCTAATCCTATTATGTCCTGAGGGTGAAGGTGTTTTGTGTTATAGATAAGCTGCCCCAGCCTTTTGTCTTGTAGATAGGTTGGCCCAGTCTTTCTGGGGCTATTAACAAAGGTGGGGGTTGCTTTCCAAGAGCATGTTTCTCCTTTTCTCATCCAAGGAGGTATAATATTCTGCCTTTTTAATCGTTCCTAGAATATATAATTCTTCTAGGAGAAGGGTGGGTGATAACTTTCTACACAGTCATGTGTGATCCCATTCTGTAACTACAACATGTTCCCTGTATAAAAATTGCATCTTTCAAATAATCAAGAATTGAACTAAAAGATAGGAAGTTATGACTATCTTGTAGAAGATAAACTCCTTGAGGGAAAACATCTGAATAGTACCAATATTCAAAAGTAACAACCATTTATTCAAAATGATGATCTGAAAAGATTCTGATAATTGGCAATTTTAAATGTCAGATTCCTGGGCATAATATATATTGTCAGCTTTTTCAATATACTTATTTTTTAAATTAAAATTAACTGAAGCATAACTAAACACTGTAGTTTAACAAATTATGATCTAATTGTTAAAACATAGTACGAATACTACTTGTTGGTTTTTTCCTGTCAACAATAACAATTATGAAATCGTAATGAAAATTCATAGAAACAGAATTACACTGAAATAACCATGGTTATTTGCTGACAATTTTGGACTGAGATCTTGCATTTTTTAAGGACAGTGAATGTTCAGAAGTGTGGGAATTATTCTTTGTTCTTTGTGTACGTGCAAGGACAACGGGCCTCTGGTAGTTGGCTGCAACACGAACAAGGAGCAAGGACAAACTGTTGGCATTTCTTACCAAGAACTGTAGCAAACTTAAACTTTGCAGCTTTGTATGCTTATGCGAATGATCAGTGCATTTTGTGTGATGTAATGCGTTTGTGATAGGACGCTAACAAAAATTGCTACGTTAACAAAGATTGCTTCTAATAAAAGAGGGTGTCAGAGTTTGCTCTCTGCTCTCATCCCGGAACAACCTTGCGTTGCGTCTTCTTTTCATGAGAGACCACCACACCTGGTGACCCCGACGTGATCCATTCAAAAGTGATACATCTTTGGCACACCCATTCTCATCGTCTGGAATAGACTTGGTGCACCTCATCCACTTGAATCGCTGGCGACAACGAATCCCTCATGAGTATGGGTGGTAGATTCTCTAAGGAGCAGGCAGCTCACATTCAGGAAATCAGAGAATTGACCAAACGAATTTTTTTTACCTTTAAAAAGGGGGGCTCCCTTCATGCCCCCCTCACAAAAACCTCTATTGAGGAACTCCTAGAATACATTTGGCAACACTGCCTTTCTTATCCGGCTAAAGGCAGTATCAAAACTACAGTATGGAAGGAGATTGGAAAATACCTTCACGCAAGTCCTAGGGCCTCTTCGTCTATATTAATTGCTTGGAGGGTGGTTTTTGAGGCTCTCTCCTCTCTAGAGCAACCCCTACTTGGCCCCCTTTCTGGACCCCCTCTCTATGTGAATCCTGCTGTACAACTCTTGCCCCCCTCTGTGGCGCCGGTGTCTCTTAAACTGACTGCTCCCCCAGAGGCAAATGAACCTCCCCCTCCTTTTCCTGACCCCCCCTCACCCAATCCCTCTTCTTCTTCTCTTGCTCACCCTTCTGTCCCTTCCTCTCCTGCCTTACCCTCTCCTATGGGCGCGGTACAAAGGCAAATTACCAAAGAGGAGGCTTGGCAGGAAATTCTTCTTAAACTGGCATATGAGAACACTAATGCAGACTGTAAAACCTTGCTTACTCCCTTGATTAATTCTCCAGATGCCACTCTAGCCCAATTCCTACAAGCCTGCAGGGTGGTGGGAACACACCAATACACTTCCGAAATGATGGCTGCAGCTGTCACCAGAGGTAATAAGCATCTGGTAATTGTTACAATTGTGGGAAGCCTGGCCATTTTAAATCACAATGCCGAGAACTCGGTGGGGGGGCAGCAAAGCCCTCCGCCAGTAGAGATGTTCGACCAAAAACAGTCTGCCCGAAATGTAAGAAAGGCTATCATTGGGCTAATCAATGTAAATCAAAAACTGAACCCTCGGGAAACGAGTAGAGGGGCCGGCAGCTAGCCCCTCTCCCAAGGCTGCCCATATACCATCCACTGTGTATGAATTATCAGTGGCAGAAGATGTGCTCATATCCTTTCCCCATCTGCCACTCTCTGTCAGCGCACAGCTTCCTACTTCTGTCTCCTTCTCCTCCAATAAAACTGTTCTTATACAATCTCACCCTCATGCCCTCCTCAAAGGAATCTCTGTGGTTCCCGAACTGCTTTATTCTTCCTCAAAACTCTCAGCCATTAACCTTTCTGTGCTATCCACTCTTCCAACAAAGTTACAAAAGGGTGACGTTGTAGCAAAAATGATCAAGGGATTCAAACGGCTCACATCAGTAAATTTTAGCTCCCTGTGATTTCTGAAAATCTCACAGGGACTGCACAAATTAAGCCTGTCATCCTCCCCCTTCACACAAACTTTTGGGGGAGGGACTTGCTCTCTCAACTTGGTGCTAAATTGCAGCTAGAATGACTCACCCTCTTCCCCTTCGCTTAACCTTAACCAAGAATGCTCTTGACAAAGTTCACAACTCAATGGGGAAACTCACCCCAGGGCTACCCACACTGCAAAACAAGCTTAACTTGTGCTTATTTACACTGAATTTCCTGAATGAGTCTGGCACACCTGCTTCTTCTGCCGCCTCTCGACACTTTTGCTCTCCATCCAAGGATGCTCCTAGACCTCCAGTCTACTTTCAACAGTTGCCAGATCCCATATGGCACAGGCCTGCTGAACTTATAACCTGGGGGCGAGGGTACGCGGCTGTTTCCTACAACAACAACACCATCTGGGTCCCCGGATGACAAGCGAGGCCTTTTCTACCCAAACCAGCCTTGCCTACATCAGCATCATGAAGCTGCCCACTGCATTCATCATTTGCTTCCTGGGCTTCCACATCGTTCCTGCCGATATGACACCCCATCCTCCTGCGACGCCTGAATCAAAACTACTCGCAGCGCAACGAAAACCCAATCCACCCTGATCTATCATACTTTGAAGCCTGAGTGTAACTCCACCACGGTCTCCCCTTGTCTGCAGAACAACACTCAATATGCGCGATGTTACACTGCCAAAGGCATTCAGTGCTACAAGCCCAAGGCAGTGGGACCCATTACAGCATCCCTCTATGTTTATGCATACAAAGGTGGCTCCAGTTCTGATCTTGCAGGAATGTTCTCAACCAGTCAAACAAAAAATGGGTACATAACCCATAATGTCATTCGGGGGGGGGGTACCAACACCTCAGTATGCTTTGATGTTTGCTTTGCCATCAGCAAAGGCCAAGGTCCTAACGACACTGCAGGAGTTACCTGCAGCTCACACAGCTGGCAGAGATCTTATCTACAAGAAAAGAAATATCTCTTTCAAAAGGTGTCCGGGACTAATGTGGGGGCCACCACTGTTTACAACTACTGGTGCACCCCACCTATTGACTCTGCTCAGAGTCAAAATATTAATATTGCTGTTAAATCAAGCTCTACTGCATGTACCACTGACAAATGTAATCCTATTTGCTTGTATACTCACTTACCTGAATCTAAGGAGGAGTATGTGGAAAATTTAACCTTAGTAATTGTTGTATTGAGGTAGATGATAGCAGAAAAGTTATCCAACAAATTACTGATAGAATGATCAAGGTTGCGCATGTACCTGTACAAACATGGAATGGTCTTGATTTTAGAGACATGTTTGCATCCTGGTTCCCAAAATTGCCTGGTTTGCAAGCTATCGTAGCGCTCATTGATATGATTACTGCGGGATGTGTTGTATTGCCTTGTATATTACCCATCTTTGTACGCACTATTTCTAACAGTTTATCCCTCTTGGCTGAGAAAAAAGCCACTGCGCAGGTAATGACTCTCTGGAATTAACAAATAACTAACATATATGAACCACTGCCATCCGAAGATGAGATAGGAGAGCCAACCTGTGACAATCCAGACGAGGACAAGATGTTCGTGATGGTTGAAGAAGTCACGAACATCGTGGATAACATCAGCATGCACAACACTCTTGCCTTCACGCCTAACAAAGGCTGTTATTGGGACTAAAACACTCCCTGTCTCTTAAAAAAGAAAAACAGAGGAGATGTGGGAATTATTCTTTGTTCTTTGTGTACGTGCAAGGACAACGGGCCTCTGGTAGTTGGCTGCAACACGAACAAGGAGCAAGGACAAACTGTTGCCATTTCTTACTGTAGCAAACTTAAACTTTGCAGCTTTGTATGCTTATGTGAATGATCAGTGCATTTTGTGTGATGTAATGCATTTGTGATAGGACGCTAACAAAAATTGCTACGTTAACAAAGATTGCTTCTAATAAAAGAGGGTGTCAGAGTTTGCTCTCTGCTCTCATCCCGGAACAATCTTGCGTTGCGTCTTCTTTTCATGAGAGACCACCACACAGAAGTTATGGGGTGAAAAGGGTCTTCTCACATGTACTCCCATATATCCTGTCATGAAGTCCATAATGCCACTTTATGGGGAAGCTGAGATGGCACATTTTAGAGAGAGTGGTTTTGACATATGGCTTGTTTAATGCAGTTTTGCTTAAAGCCTAAAAGCCTTCATTGCTATCATCTTTGTGTTCTTACATTTAGTCATGTTTAAAGCAATTAGGAGAGAGAGGGGGAGACAGAGAGAAAGAAAGCACATTCTAGTGCCATAGAGATGTCGATGAAATAATGGCCAAACAGATAATACCATGGGGAGAAATTGTCCCTATCTCTGAAACACAGCAACTTAGTGATTTTTTTTTCTTTTTTTTTTTTGAAAAAGTTTTTATTAATTTTCTACAAACAAACAAGACAAACAAAACATAAAAACATCAACTCTTATATATACATCCAGTGTGTCAGTTGGTTCATCATTTTTGTGCATTCATTCTGTAGTCTCAATTACAATTATGTTACATAACAACTCATATTGTCAATCCAAACTTATATATCCTAATATCACTAAAAAAAGAAGTTTTTGACGATATTTTTAATCATTCATGCTTTATGAGCTAACAATACTTTAAACCAGTTTACTCTATAACAAATCATCTAGTCATATCAAATCAATCCTAAAAAATCCTTTATAAATATAATATCAAATAGCAAAATAATAGCAAAATAAAGATATTCCTTACTATCTAGCATTCTAAATATTCTATTATCGTATTTTATCATCTAGCCATTTATAAAAAAGATCCCAAATTTCGTAAAATTGTTTATCCTCTTGCTCTCTAATTTCAAATGTCAATCTGCTCATCTCAGCACATTCCAATATTTTCTTAATAATTTCTTCCTGTAATGGTATTTTCTCATTCTTCCAATTTTTAGCAAATACAATCCTGGCCGCTGTTAATACATTTACAATCAGGTATTTCAAATCTTTACTATATATATCAGGTAAAATTCCCAATAAGAAGATCTCTGGTTTCAAGTCTATATGTTTCTTTGTCATTTTTTCCAACCACATGCGAATTATAGTCCAATATTTTCTAGCATCCTCACAAGTCCACCACATATGGTAATATGAGCCGGGTATCTGATGACATTTCCAGCATTTTTCAGATTTATTCTTAAACATTCTTGCTATTCTTGTCGGAGGAAAGTGCCACCTGTAAAACATCTTATACAAGTTTTCTTTATATGCTGTTGACATTGTCATTTTATAATTTTGAGACCACAATTTCTGCCATTTCTCTAAATCAATCCCATATCCAAAATTCTTCCCCCAAACAATCACAGTTTCTTTGACTTGTTCTTCCTCTAATTTCATTCCCAGTAAATAACCATATAGTTTTTTAATCACCTTCTCATCAGTACCCATCAAGATCTTATCTAAATCAGTCTGTTTATCATAAAATCCCTCCATTTTGGAATCTTCATCATACCTTGAATGTATTTGTGCATATGAAAACCAATTCATCCTTATACCTTGTTCCTCTAAGTTTTGGATCGATTTAAGTTCACCCTTTTCATCCAAAAGTTCCCCATATCTAACTGTTTGTTCCTTCTTGTAGATTATAGGATAGGAAAATGCTTCAATGGTCGATAACCAAACTGGAATTTTCAAATAACATTGTCTTTTTATCTTCTCCCAATTTAACCACAAAGACTCCTGTACATAATGTCTTCTAAAATAACCCTGTGTTTTAGTTCCCTTATACCATAAAAAAGCATGCCAACCCAACAGCAAGTCATGCCCTTCTAATGTCAACAACCTATGTTTCCTTAATGTTATCCATTCTTTGACCCACATCAAACTTGCAGCTTGATAATACAATTCCCAATTAGGCAGACCAAAACCTCCTCTAATTCTAGCATCTTGCAAAAGCTTTAGCTTTATTCTCGCTTTTTTACCTTGCCATATAAACTTCAACATAATTTTATTTAAATCTTCAAAATAGTCTTTTCCAAGCCTAATTGGTATTGTTTGAAACAAAAATAAAATTCTAGGTAAAATATTCATCTTAATTGTTGAAATTCTCCCTATTAATGACAATTGCAAGTTTTCCCACTTCTTCAAATCTGTAGTTATCTGTTGTTTAAGTTTAATATAATTATTCTCCTTTAATGTGCTACATCTTGTTGTCAAATATATCCCCGGATACTTAACCTTATTTGTAACTTGAATTTTCAAAAGATCTGGCAATTCTTCTCTCTGTCTCAATAGCATATTCTTTGTCAAAATCTTTGTTTTGTCTTTATTTATTTTCAAACCAGCCACCCCTCCATATGCCTCTATCCTTTCCAGTAACTTTGGAGCTGTTTCTAGCGGATCTTCCAAAATAAAAGCTAAGTCATCAGCAAAAGCTTGTAGCCTAAATTCTTCCTTCTTAATTTTCATTCCTTTTATGCTTTTATCATCCCTAATATTTCTATTCAACACTTCCAAGGTCAACACAAATAGCAAAGGAGATAGGGGGCATCCTTGTCTTGTGCCTTTCCTTATATTAATAAAATCTGTAAGTTCCCCCTCCATCATTACCCTTGCTGTCTGTTTATTATATATAGCTTCTATTGCTTGAATAAATTTTTTAGCGAAACCCATCTGCTCCAATAATAATAACATAAATCTCCAGTTCACGTTGTCAAATGCTTTTTGAGCATCTAGGAATATCAAAGCCATTTGCTTTTCAGGATGAGCCTCATAGTATTCCAAAGTGTCCAAGATTACTCTCATATTGTCTCTAATTTGTCTCTTTGGCAGAAATCCATTTTGATCTGAGTGAATAAAATTATTTAAATATTTTTTAAGTCTTTCTGCTAAGATTGAAGCAAAGATTTTATAGTCTGCATTCAATAAAGAAATAGGTCTATAATTCTTAATTTGCAATGGGTCAGTCTCTTCCTTTGGTATGAGTGTAATATAAGCCTCTGACCATGTTTTAGGTATCATCTTTTTTAACATAACTTCATTCATAACTTCTAACAATGGGATGCTCAATAATTCTTGAAATGTTTTATAAAATTCTACTGGAAGCCCATCTGGACCCGGAGCTTTCCCATTATTTTGTCTCTTAAATGCTTCATTTAGTTCCATCATTGTTATATTGCTTTCTAGCATTTCTTCAGTCACTTTAGGTATCTTTGGTAAATTAGCTTCCTGTAAATACTGTTTGACTTTTTCTTCATCAATATTCTCTTGTTTATATAGTTGCCCATAAAAATCTCGAATAATTTCTTTTTTCTCCTTATTCCCATAACAAACTTGGCCTTGTTCATCTATTAACTTCAATATTTTTCTTGATTCCTTCTCTTTTCTCAATTTATATGCTAGCCATCTACCTGGTTTATTTGCATCTTCAAAATAATTCTGTTTAGAGTTTCTAATTTTCTGTGCCAGTTCTTCTTTCTCTATTAATTCCATTTTATGTTTGATTACATCCAGCTTCAATTTAATATCCTATTTCTGTGGCATTTTCTGTAATTCTTTTTCAAGAATTTTATACTCATCTTCCAAGGCCTTAGAAGCTTGCCTTTTCCTAATATTCTTTTTTCTTGTATAATCTATTATCAAACCTCTAGCGTATGCCTTCATTGTATCCCACACATTTTGCGTTGAAGTATCTTCTTTTTTATTTTCTCTGAAGAAAAAAGCCAATTCCTTCTCCATCCATTGTGTAAAATCTTTCTCCTTTAAAATAGTATTATTTAATGTCCATCTCGATCTTTTTTTTTGTCCCTTCCATTTAATTGTCATTGGGCTATGATCTGCCCAAGTACTTGTTTCAATATTTGTTTCTTTAATATTAGATATTAGTTCTGTTGAGATCCAAATCATATCTAATCTGGACCATGATAAATGTCTATTTGAATAAAAAGTATATTGTTTAGCTTTAACATTTCTTTCTCTCCAAATATCTTTTAAAGTTAATTCATCTGTCATTTTAAAAAAAGACCTTGGGAGAGCCTTTCTATTTTGCTTTGTTGTTGTTGCTATATAGTCCAGTTTATTGTCCACAATTCCATTAAAATCTCCCATCATAATTATATTAACATAGTCCAGTCCAATTATTTTCATGTGTAGCTTTTTATAAAACTCTTCTTGTTTATCGTTCGGAGCATAAATTGCAATCAAGAGTATTTTTATATTATTGTCCATTATTTCTACCATTAATACTCTTCCATCTTCATCCGTGTAAATCAATTTTGCTGGAATAGCCTCTTTAATGTATAAAACCACACCTCTTTTCTTACATTGAGTCAAAGAAGTAAATATTTTCCCCAATTTTGGCTGTAATAACAATTGTTCATGTTGTTTTTTAATGTGAACTTCTTGTAAACAAATTATATCAAATTTTAATTTCTCTAATTTATGAAAAGTTTTCCTTCTTTTAACAGCTGAATTAAGTCCATTTATATTCATTGTAATCAGTTTTTTTTCCTCCATGATTATGCTTTATATTTAGGTCTAACAGCTCTCGTGGATCTCACTTCACGCTGTTCTTTATTATCCATCTGTCCCCCTGCTGCTCCTTTCTCTTTTTCAGTCTCCAGTTGTTCATCTTGAAACTCAATTGATAAAGCCTCTTTCTCTACTTCCTCTCTTCTTCCTCCAAAGAATTCTGCATGGAAAAGTTCTGCTTTCTCAATTGAATCAATTCTATATCTCTGCTCTTGCCACCTAAACACTAGTCCTTCTGGAATCAGCCATCTATAATTCACTTCGTTTTCCAATAGTATTTTGGTCAGAAATCAATATTCTCTTCTCATCTCTCTCACTCTTCTGGGTATTTGTTTTAAAACCACAACCTCTTTACCCTTGTATTTCAGTGTTTTCTCTCTTACTACTTGTAATATTTGTGTTTTAATGGATTTTTTGGTAAATCTAATATGGACTTCCTTGGGTAATTTATTTCTCATCGCATATCTTGTATAGACTCGATATATCTCATCTATTCCATCCATCATCTTTTCCTCTGTAATTTCCAAAGCATCTGCCAAAATTTCTATCATTACCGCTGCCAAATTTTCTCCTTTTTCCTCTTCTATATTTTGAAATCTGAGGTAAAATTCTGACCTTTCCATCTCCCACCTCAACATCCCACCTTTTTCTTGTTCAACCGCTGTTAGTCTGCTGTCAATATTTCCAATCTTCTTCTCTCTTTGTTTTCCTTCTTCCTCAATTTTTTGGAATCTCTCCTCATACTTAACCATCATTTGTTTAATATTTTCCACTTTTTCATCAGTCTTCTCTATTCTTTGTTCAATATTTTCTGCTCTTTGTTCAATATTTTCTATTCTTTGTTCAATATTTTCTGTTCTTTGTTCAATATTTCCTGTTCTTTGTTCAATGATATCTGATTTTGTCTTGAGATCTTGGATTCCTTGCATAATCATCTGTAAAGTTACTTTTTCTTGTTCCTTATCTTGCTTCAACATTGTCTGAATTAAACGTTGTCCTCCAGCTGGTGGGGAAGCAGAGGTAGAAGCAGAAATGCCAGATGGTATTGGTTTCCTGCTCATTTCAATGTTTCCAAAACTTCAAATTCTTCTTGACTTTTAATCCAACTGGTAGAGCAGCCAATTATAATGCAAAATGGAGAACTCCAATAGTAAAAACACGAAACCAAAGAAGAAACAGGAAAAAAGGAAGAAGAAAGATCTTCAGGTTCTTCTAGACCCTAATCCAATTACGAGATAGTCCACCATAAAAAAGGAAAAAATAGAAAGGAAAAAACAAACAAATCCAAAAATAATAATATTGATTAAGAGCAAAAGAAAAAAGAAAAAAGAAAAAGCAAAAAGAGAAAAAAAACAAAAAGTTCCTTCAGATTCTTCACACCTTAATCCAATTAAAAAGTCTCAATAATCCAAAAAAAGAAAAAAAAAAAAAAAACCACAACAACAAAGTAGTCCAAAAACATAAAAAAAAGTCCCAATAAAAAAGAAAAGAAAAATAAAGAAGAAAGAAGAAAAAACTCTGAGGCTTTCCCTTTAAAATAAAAGGCAAAAATAAAAATATTACTAAAATTAAAATTTAGAAAAAGGCTAGCGAATGGGGTATATATAAGAAGACACACTGCACTTTGTTATTTATCCAAGGCTCTTGTTATGACTCTCTTCTCCAGCAGCTTCAAAGCAGCTTCAAAGCCAAACCTCAAGTGTTGTTGATAACAGTCCAGGAAAGCACCTGCAATAATATTTTGCTGTGCTCTCCCTCTATCTTATCACGTTAAAAAGTCCTTGAGATGAGGTCTTTTTGCAATTCTCTCCAATTCAAATAACGATACTTTCAAGCCTCTAGTTGGCAGTGTTACAAAGTTTCTTAATGCTCTTTCTCCCCCCCAGCCAGAAAAAAGGAATAATATATACAGAAAAAAAAGAAAAAATAGCCAAAGGGAGCCTCTATCCTAAAGAAAGTTAAAAAATCAAAGGGAGCATAAAAATATATATAAGAGAAAAATCAATCCGGTTACCTACAAAGTCACAGTAAAATCTTTCCCAAAAAGTATAAAGAAAAGAAAAAAAAAAAAACCCAAGCCTCAATTTGACATCACTTTAAAAAACGCCGCTCAAAACAATTTCAGTCAAAAAAAAATCTCACAGCTTTCTTCTTTATCCCGGATGAACTTTCCAACCTCAGCGAATTTACAACACAAAAGAGTTTTTCTCACCCAGCCGACACACTTCACTCCAATCACTTTCTTTCCGGAGCTGTCCCGACTTCAGCAGCTATGGAGGCTGCCTCTCCGCCGCCAGCGAAAGGGCTTCTTCCGGATCAAACCAGAGATTTTGCGATATCTCTGGGATCCTGGAACAATGCCCTTCACGATCACCGTCTCTACGGGACGGTTTAGGTCCGTTAGGACCGACCAGGGGCGAAAATATCGGCTACGATCTCAGAGCCCCGAGATCGCAGCTTTATCGCCGGAACGGATTTTTTTTTCTTATTGCCAGCAGTAATTTAAAAAAATTGCTCAGGTGAGCAATTTTTCAGGTGAGACTCTTCTGAATAATTTTTCAGCTTGCAATCTTCATGCCCGCCCAGACATTCTGTCTTTATAGGAGCATTACAAGCTTAATTGAACAATAGCTAAACTCTAACAACAAATCAAAAAGCAAGATAGTCAATTGGCCATATATGTTGCCGTGGACTTGCTCCAAGGGATTTTATTCTCTTGTTTGAAGAGTGACATTTCTGGACTGGGCTGGGATTTTCACTATTAATTTCCCCTGTGCTTTGTTCTCCCTGGAGTATTTATTTATTTGCACCTTGTTATCCTCTATTGGATTTCCTACAACTCAGCATCAATGTTTGTCCTGCATTACTAAGCCACAAATAATCTGTGTGTTTCATTGTTCAATCCTCAGAGACACAAGCATCTTCACATTCATTGGTGCATCATTACTGGCAAAGCAGAACAAAAGCATGTTGGAATTGACTGCATCCATATCAGATCTCCCAGGAGGGTGTAGTATTGGGGATCAAACTGAATTAACACAAATTGAATAGGAATGCCCTTTGTACTGTGGTACTTTGGCACACACTGCTGTCCTATTTATCAAGGTAAACACATTCAAGAGACCAGCATTCCAAAATATATAACAATCAAGAAACCATCTAATTTGCAATTCCCTAGTTCATTACCAGGATAATCTGATCTTTTTTCTGTCACACCATCAGTGCACTTCATAATGTAAATATTTCAATTCCTATTTTTCCCATTATGACAAGCAAGCATAAGCCAAGGGTGGGC
Source organism: Hydrophis major (assembly GCA_033807585.1). Taxonomy (NCBI): domain Eukaryota; kingdom Metazoa; phylum Chordata; class Lepidosauria; order Squamata; family Elapidae; genus Hydrophis; species Hydrophis major. Next base: position 139,407,425 of record CM066329.1, on the reverse strand, counting down.
AATCTCATTTCTATGAGGCAAGCTCTGTACCACTTTTGCTAAGCCTTTTTGACATTCTCCCAAGTTGCTTTCAGCATTGACATCCAGGCTGACTGAGGAGGGAGATCCTTTAGATACTCAGGTATTGGGATGAAGTCCCTGCCGCTCACTACTTTGAAGGGGGTTAGTCCCATGCTACTATGAACAGCATTATTGTATGCAACCTCTGCAATTTAACTTGAGATTAAGGCTCCCTAGTAAGATGTTGGGGCCAAAGTTCATAGGACCTGTCCCCATAGTAAAGGTCATCAACCCAGTCACGGTGCAACTGAAGTTGCCCTGCTGTTAGGGAAAATACACCCAGTATTCCATAGGAGCCTCTTAAAACCCATGGTGGGATCGACCTTGAGGCCACCACTTTGTGAACCCCTAGACCCCCATGGTCATAGGGGGCCAAACCCATTATGAGGTGCAGTGAATCCTCAATTCAAGATGGTACAGGAGACAACTCCAATATTTAATCAAGTGGAAGGGCTACCCTTTATCAGAGGCATCTTGGGTAAAGAGTAGGAATGTCCAAGCTGGTTAAAGGAATAAATATGTGCTGTGAAGTAGACCTATAGGCATCAAAGTTGACTCAGCCTTCCATCTGTCAAGGCTCCAATAAATCCACCCCCTCAAAAGTCTCCAGCCACATCTCAGAGAAAAGAAAATTGGCCATGCTGGTGTTAGCTGGGTGCAACCGATACTAAATTACATCATACATTTCCCCCTTGACCCTGGTCTTCCCCCCACCCCTGGATGTGACTTCTCCAATGGAACACATCCATCTCCAAGAGTCATCCATCATGCTCTCCAATAACCTTCTTACGCTCCGACAACTTTGGGCTGCTGGGTGATTATCTAGGCATTTAAGAAATGCCTTGTTTTCCCCCACTCCCTTTCTCTGGCAGCTAAAAAGACTAAAGGAGTGCCTTTTTAGTTGACACCATCAGGGGTAGGATTCAAATTTTTTCACAACCAGTTCTGTGGACATGGCTAAATTGGTGGGCATGGCTTGTTGGTCATGTTATTGACTGGGTGTGGCCAACTCAATATCACTCACATCGAGGCACGCATCTCCTCGCCTGGCCCCTCATGTCTATGGGGATGCTGCAACAGTTGTAAGTGTGAAAAATGGTCATAGGTCACTATTTCAGTGCCATTCTAACTTTGAATGGTCACTCCACACAAGCAAAGTACCAGCAAAGGAGGGGGGAAAAAACTCCAGAGAAGTTCTTGAGACAGGAAGTCTGGTCCTGCCAAGAATTTAATAAGGGTTAACGGAAAGGCAGTTTCTGTAAGCAACACCAGAATGTTTCCTTCCTGCCTTCCTTACAGGATTAGGCCAGTAATTTCTTCTAACAACCGGTTCTCTGAACTGCTTAGAATGTTAACCAGTTCTAGAAAATAGCTGCGAACTGGTAAAATCCCATCCCTGGACACCATCCTTCCAAGGTGGGTAAAATGAGAACCCAAATTGTTGGGAGCAATATGCTGACTCTGCTTAGAGAAGGCTGTAAAGTACTGTAAAGTGGCATATAAGTCTAAGTACTATTGCTATTAACAAAAAATAAATAAATGGTTGTTATTTAATGCTTAACCCAAAACTTTTGTTAACGTTTCTTCAGTGTGCAGAAGTAGCCAAAAAAGCTAATACAATCCTTAGTTGTATAAATAGAGGCTCAGAATCAAAATCACATCAAGTACTACCGGTAATACCACTTTATAAAGACTTAGTAAGCCTAAACTTGAAATACTACATCCTGTGATGACCCGGAGCATGGCACAAAGGCAACACAGTCAGATAAGCAATAAAATCCCTTTATTATCTCCCACTTTGTCCCCAATGTCCAGGTTATCTTCAGGCTGAAGAAAAATTCCCCCAGGAACAGCCTTTGTAGAAAATTCAGTCCAAAACAAGGTACACACAAACTGTAACTTAAAATTCAAACAAACCAAACTGAAGTAATTAGTGTGCTAGGGCAGGAGCAGGAATTTCAAACTTGAAAGCATGGCAAAACTCACACAGTTGGGAAGACATCAGGAACACAGATAAGCCACGACGATACAAGATAAAAGTCTTGTTTGCTCCCAACAGTTGCTGCACGCAGCTTGCCTTTTTTATACACTGTGTTCCCAGCTGCAGCTAATGAAGAGAATCAGGGCCCTTTCCTCCCCTATAAGCCATGCAACCCAAGTTGCTCTCTTCTCTGTTGCTCCCTGCATGCCCTAGGATGAAGAGGGGTGGGCCTGGGTCTTCCTCCGAATTCCCTCTCCCTTGTTCTACCTCCCCCTGCTCTGCCCAGCTGGACTTTGTCCATCCCTAGTTTTTTCCACAGCCAATGGAACCACACTCCCACTCCCTGTCAGCTGTTGAGCTTCCTCCTCCAAGTCAGATTCTGACAGGGGCATGACACATTCAGTTTTGGTCACCACATTACAAAAAGAATGTTGAGACATTGGGGGGAAATGCAAAGAAGAGCAACTAAGATTATTAAAGATCTGGAGCCTAAAACATATGAAGAACTGTTGCAGGCTTTAGGTTTGACTAGTCTAGAGAAAAGAAGAATGGAGGGGGGACATGTGTTAGGGATAACATTGGTTACCTAACTTAGTTTGGGTAAAAATAATATATAAACTATGTTAGTGAATTTAAGTGTACGTATCACTTTAACTGCAAAACATGTATTTTGGGTGCGCTTGTAAAATCACCATAAGAGGGAGCAAGAGAGCTCACTGTTTGCTGGCTTTTATTGGATAGCTGACAATGTTGGATTGATGGTGATAACTGCGTGTTTTCCCTGCTGTTGCTGAAACGAAGAAAAGGGGTTTGATTTTCTTCATATCTCTGACTGCCAAAGAGATATATTGCTGGACTGATTATTTGTAAGCTTACTGACTTCTTTTTTGACACTGGACTTTGCAACTGATTAGCCCCTGGATGGACTGAACCAGTTTATGACATATGGACTGTTTGACTATGCTATAACTCTTGCTGGAATAAAAAAACTATTTAACTGGCACAGTGTATCTGTCTTACTGAGTGTAAACTACAACAATGTTTATCTCACATCATTTGCCTGCCTGCTAGACTGCCGTTGCACGTTCTGCTAGGGTGTGTATCCCTAACAACATGTTAGCAGTATTCCAGTATTTCAGAGGCTGACACAAAAAGGAGGAGGTCAACATATTTTCCAAAGCACCAGAGGGCAGGACAAGAAACAGTGAATGGAAATTAATAAAGGAGAGAAGCAACCTAGAATGAAGGAGAAACTTTCTAGCAGTCAGGATAATTAACCAGTGGAACAGCTTGCCTTCAGATGTTGTGGGTGCTTCACCACTGGAGACTTTTAAGAAGAGACTGAATATCCACTTGTCTGAAATGGTATAGTCTCCTGCTTGAGCAAGGGGTTGGATTAGAAGACCTCCATGGTCACTTCCAATTCTATTCTGATTGATTGATTGATTGATTGAAAACTGTAGAGACTAATCCAGCAATCACCAAGAGTCAACAAAGAGTTGAAGGGACCAATTTTTTTAAAAAGATCCTTAAACTGAAGGATTGTGTAACCAGTGTTCTATGGGTAAAGAAATCTGTTGTCTGCATTTTCCACAGACATCAATATCCAAGAACATCCCTGTTGTGTATGTACCATAGTTAATAAAGTATGAGCTTGAGGTAAAGTGCAGGGTTCTGGCCCTGCACTCCTGATTGGCTGTTAGGCGGCCAGTTCGGATTGGTTAGTTCTTAGGAATCCGATTGGCCCTTAACAGAGGATTATTATTGGTTTAAAGAGCTAGTGTTCATAGCTCGCTATTGGACAATTCTCACAAAGGTTGCCTACATAAGGCAGAGTTCACTGTTATTGTTTTGAGAAGTCACTATGCAATAAAAAGCTGAAAGTTCACATTCAAAGGCTGTCTCCATTTACTCCAACCCATGTCCAAGTACTTAACACTGGCGACAAGGATGGGATTTGGAGATGTCTGAACCTAAGAAGCCAGGAAGCAATACCGAGCACGTGATAAGACGACGCCAACAACGGAACCATGTCCAGCAGCATCGTACCACCCGCTCCATTCGATCCAAACCAAGAGGATTGGGAATCCTACATGGATCACTTCCAAATGTTTCTTGAGACGAATAATTTGAAGGACGCCACACCAGCAAAGAAGCGGGCACTGTTCCTGACGCACTGTGGCCCAGCTGTATTTAAAATGGCTAAAGCACTCGCCAAACCTCGAGAAGTAAAAGCCATGAGCTGGGACGACCTCGAACCCATCCTGAGAGACCATTACGCGCCAACCGTGTCTACACTCGTGAGACGCCACGAGTTTTATCAGAGAAATCAGTGAAAAGGAGAGAGCGTGGCCGATTTCGTGGCGGACTTCTGGTATTTAGGGGGCCTCTGCGGGTTCGCCGATTTAGAAGAAGCACTAAGAGATCGAGTAATTCTGGGATTAGATGCACTAGGCGTGCAAAGCAAGCTGATGGCGAAAGGTGACATCAGCCTTGCTGACGCCATCGCTGAAGCCACGGCTGCTGAGGCGACCAAAAAGTCGGCTGCACAATTACGGCGAAGCCGCACTCCGGCAACACAACTGACCGGCGAAATCTCACCCAACTCAGAAGGGCAGCTACTAACGACGCACCACGAGGACCTCTCTTCGTCATCAGACAGCGACAAAGAAGGAGTCCATTGACTGCGGTCTGACCGGGACCCTCACCCTAAGCCCTTACGCCCTTGCACTGGCTGTGGAGCAAACCATGCCAGGGCCGAATGCAAATTCCATGATGCACTCTGCCATGAGTGCGGGAAATGAGGCCACATCAGCCGGGTCTGCCGCAGCTTACCAGGACCCAGCCAGGCCTCCAAAGGGGCCAACTATCGCCAATCGACAGGAAACCGTCCTGTAAGGCGAGAACCAGTAAACCACTCCTACAGAAATCGAGCTTTGCAAAAAGAAGCTCACCATACTATCACTATAGGTCACACCTCAGTTTTGGACACTAAGAAAATTCGAGTCACGGTAGCCATCGAGAACCAGCCTTGCCACATGGAGGTCAACTCGGGATCGTCCCTCTCAATGGTGTCTTGGAAGACACTCAAGCAACTTATCCCCACAATCCAATGCCAAGACCTCCAATTTCAACGCCTCATCCTCAAGGACTACCAAGGAAATCGAATTCCAGTGGTCGGGTCCTGCCAAGTCCGAGTCTCCTTCAAAAAGCATACAGCGTACTTACCTCTAACAATCATCGATAGAGATAGGCCTAGTCTATTAGGCCTCCAATGGTTTGCGCCACTCGGCATCGAAGTGGCTGGCGTGAACCGAGTCGGTGGTTGTGAGTGGGAGGAAGACCTTATTTCTGAGTTCAGCGACGTCTTCGCGGACCGTTTAGGCGAGTATAAAGGGACCCCAATCTCATTTAGTCTAGATCCAAAAGTAGCCCCAATTCGCTTGAAGCCCCGTCGAGTTCCATTCGCTCTTAAAGCTAAGATCGACGAACAACTCGACAAGCTAATTGCTCAAGGGGTGTTGAAGCCCATCGATCACTCTTCATGGGAAACCCCTATTGTAACACCCATTAAGCCAAACGGGTCAATCCGAATTTGTGGGGACTACCGGGCCACTTTAAACCACGCCCTACAGCAGAATGCGTATCCAGTTCCGGTGGTGCAGCACCTCCTCCATTCCTTGGGGGGGCGGAAAGGTTTTCATTAAATTAGATTTAGCTCAAGCTTATCAACAACTACCAGTGGATGAAAAAACGGCCCAAGCCCAAACAATTGTAACACACAGAGGTGCTTTTAAATGTACTCGATTGCGATTTGGGGTTAGTGTAACCCCGGGCATATTCCAAAGCCTCATGATAAGGTTGTTACAGGGAATCAAGGGTGTGGTTCTGTATTTTGATGAAGTATTAATTGCAGCCCCTACCTAAAAAATCTTGCAGGATCGTTTGAAAAGTGTTCTTAAAAAATTCCAAGAGGCAGGACTTAAGGTGAAAAAAAATAAATATCACTTATATACTGACAGTGTTGTTTCTAGGGTATCGGATTGATAGCCAGGGCATTCACCCTACCGAAAGTAAATTAAAGGCGATAAAAAATGCTCCCAGGCCACGAAACAAGGCCGATCTCCAGGCGTTCTTAGGCCTCATTTATTTCTATAATGTATTTTTACCACACAAGGCGACTGTTGCTGAATCGTTACACCGGTTATTAGATAAAAAAGCATTGTGGGTATGGGGTTACCGGGAAGAACAAGCGTTCCGGAATGTTAAAAAATTGCTCACATCTGACTCTGTACTTATGCAGTATAACGAGACTTTACCATTAGTTATAACCTGCGATGCCTCGCCCTTCGGGGTGGGCGCCATTTTGAGTCATGTACTGCCTAATGGGAACGAAGCCCCTGTTGCATACTTTTCGAAGACTCTTTCACAAGCAGAGCGGAACTATGGACAAATTGATAAAGAAGCTCTCGCAATCGTTGCTGCTGTAAAGAAATTTCATGAATATGTGTATGGAAGGACATTTACCATTATAACTGACCACAAACCGTTGCTAGGGATAATCGCCGGGGACAAGCCAACCCCCTACATATTATCCCCTAGAATGACCCGATGGTCAGAATTTCTAGCTGCTTATAATTATCACCTGCAATATCGCCCAGGGAAAGTCATTCCCCATGCCGACGCGTTAAGCCAAGCACCACTTCCAGAGACTCTTGACGATCCGGCACCAACGGCAACCACGTTGCAGATCGAAACACTCAACTCACCACCTATGACCGCCCGAGACATCACGAGAGAAACCAAATGAGACCACACCCTAGCTCGAGTCCTAGGCTGGGTAGAACGCGGATGGCCATTGGACCAAGTCCCAGATGACTTCGTGCCATTTAAAGCAAGACAGGCTGAACTTTTTTCCCAAAAAGGCTGTGTCATCTGGGGCGATAGAGTCGTTGTCCCAGAACGACTCCGGAAGACGCTGCTACAAATTCTGCACGAGGGCCACCCCGGCATCGTGCGGATGAAAGCGCTTGCACGAAGCTATGCATGGTGGCCGGGCAAGGACCGGCAAATTGAGCAGTGGGTCAAAGCGTGTACCAATTGCCAACAAGCCAGCAACGCCCCACCAAAAGCCATGCCTACTGAATGGGAGACGCCACGTGGACCCTGGTCCAGAATCCACCTGGATTTCGCGGGGCCGACCAAAGGATATACCTTCCTGCTGACAGTCGACGCATACTCCAATTGGTTAGAAATTCATCGTATGACAGCCACAACTTCCAAGGCAGTGATTAAGATCCTAAATAGACTCTTTGCAACCCACGGATTGCCTGACGTCCTGGTGTCCGATAACGGGCCACAGTTTACAGCACTAATGTTCGAGCAGTACCTCGCTGATCGCGGCATCTGTCATGAGCTCACCTCGCCTGCGCACCCTGCGACCAATGGCTGAGCGGAACGCATGGTCCAATTTGTTAAAAAGACTTTGCAAAAAATGGAGTATGACAATATCGATGACAAAGTCAACCAAATTCTCTTTTTGCAACACATAACTCCACATAGCGTCACCGGCAGAACTCCCGCGGAACTACTGATGGGACGAAGACTCCGTTCCCACCTCGACCGGTTGCACCCTGCTTACGAACCAGAAAAGCCAATAGGATCCAGTGTCCGCTATCACACCTTCCAGGTAGGAGACCACGTTTACGCACGAAACTTATCAGGCGATCCGTTATGGATAGAGCAACGGTAGTGCGAGTGACCGGCCCCAAATCCTCCGTAATGAAATGCTGTGACAATAGACTGTGGAAACGGCATATCGACCAATTATGGTCACAACTCACAACGGCCAGTCAACAACTCCCCCATGACCAAACCGAGGGGGGGGAGGTGCAGAAGAAGATGACGTTCTAGGGAACCTGCTCGAAGGGAGTGACGAATCAAGTGAGACTCAGGAAATGGAGCAAGAAGGAGAATTGTTTGCACCGCAAGAAATTGCACCTGAGCAAGAAGTAGAGACACTGCCAAACAACAATCTACCTCAACAGGATTGCAATCAACCAGTCCAACGAAAATCCGAAAGACTTAAAAGACAACCGTCCTATTTAAAGGACTATATAACTACACCGTAATTAAGAAGCCAGGGGAAAGGGGTGTTGTGTATGTACCATAGTTAATAAAGTGTGAGCTTGAGGTAAAGTGCAGGGTTCTGGCCCTGCACTCCTGATTGGCTGTTAGGCAGCCAGATCGGATTGGTTAGTTCTTAGGAATCCGATTGGCCCTTAACAGAGGATTATGATTGGTTTAAAGAGCTAGCATTATAGCTCGCTATTGGACAATTCTCACTAAGGTTGCCTATATAAGGCAGAGTTCACTGTTATTGTTTTGAGAAGTCACTATGCAATAAAGAGCTGAAAGTTCACATTCAAAGGCTGTCTCCATTTACTCCAACCCATGTCCAAGTACTTAACAATCCCAATTTCATCCTGAAAAAATGGCAGCACAATGGGCCTACAAAATGAGAGAATCACATTCTTATGTTCCCATCCATTCCTGCCTCTTAGGCTGCCTAGAAAGAGCCAAATTAACACCAGTAAGAATCATGATGTGCTGAGACAAACTTGGAGGACAAACGTCATATTCAAAAAGATGAGAAGAATACAATTAAGACTTCAAAATAAGCTTTTTGTCTCAAATATGATCAGTGCTTCTTCATTTAATTTAAATCCCTACAAATGGTTTATCTCATTTTTAAACTACATGTTTATTTTGAAAATGCATCTTTTTATGCCCTGAAGCCATTTTATTTATTAATTCTTCAGAATACATGTCCCTTGTCATTTTGTTTTAATTCTCAGAGCTGTTGATTTGCATTTCATTTCCTGCAACAGTACAAACTTAAGTTGAAAAATGTTATTGTAAATATTAATAGAAAAATTATAATAATGCAAAGAAGAGGATTTTTAAAGTAATGATTATATTTACCCATAATGGAAGATAGATAATTATAAATAGGAAGTAGACTAAAGTTAGAAATCATATTCCTTTAGGAATATAGTATCTGTAGGGAATATAATTCAAAGGTATAAACTGTATCTATTGTTTAACCTGAGTTATATGAAAAACCTACTAAACTATTAGAACTATGAACAATCAGCAATGGTACCCTTTAGTTGCAGTATCTGAGAAATGCCATAGAGTTATAGTTGTGAAAGTAGTATGCTGCATGACAAAATGATATGGAATGTGTATGCCATCCAAGTCTTCCAATATTTATTATTGCCAGATGGCACATAATAAAACAGGAAAGCTCTTACTGTCTCTCTGGAAGGACTGATAGCAATACATTATCACATGCTTCAGCTAAGAGAAGATAAACAAAACTATACAGTTAAGTAGAGTTTCTCAATATAGTACAAATGTGACATGATTCTCCATGAGGAAGGGAGGGAGGGAGGGAAAGGAAGGTTACTGATGGACAGGAGACAACTTGGTAATTTCTACAAATAGATTTCACAGACAATCAGTAACATTAACTTCCCCTCCCTTTCATTCCATTTTTTTTCTAAAAGCAATATCATCCATTGATTCTGTTATGTCTTGAATTGGTATACTCGAAATCCCCGAGCCTTGATTGGCTAAGGCGCGGGGATTTCTGATTGGCCAGGCGAGCCGCGCTGATTGGCCCGATTGAAGTCTCCCGCGATTGGTGCAAACCAAGAGCGGGAGACTTGAATCGCTGCCATTGGCCGCGGCCGCCGCTGCGAAAGGTATAAAAGCCGCGGGCTTTTTGCCTTTCGCCGGTTCGGTTCTCCCATTGTTAATAAAGAGCTTTGAATGAAAGTCACCGCCTCTGATCGTATTTTTGCGGACACGACACTGGCGACGAGGGTGGGATCTCGCCCCTGAACCGAACCCCGTGTCCACCCAAGAACCAGCTCCAGCGCAGAGATGGCGAAGATAGCACCGCCCGCCCCGTTCAACCCCGCCACCGAGGATTGGGAATCATACTCGGATCGGTTCCGGATGTACCTGGAATGCGCCGGAATGAAGGATGCCCCGGCCCCGCTAAAACGCGCCGTCTTTCTTACGCACTGCGGACCAGAGGTTTTCCAGATGGCCAAAGCCTTGGCCAAACCGGCAGACGCAACCGCCATGGACTGGGACGTCCTTGAACCCATATTGCGGCGCCATTACACCCCCGAAGTCCCCATCCTGATACGGCGCAACGAGTTCTACCGCCGAAACCAGAAACCAGACGAAAAATTGAGCGACTTCGTCGCAGAACTACGGCACCTAGGAGGACTCTGTGAGTTCGAAGGTCTGAACAGTCTCATAAGAGACCGCTTCGTACTCGGTTTATGGGATTCTACACTCCAGAGCCGACTTATGGCCAAGGGCGACATCAGCCTAGCCGATGCCCTTACAGCAGCCGCAGCCGCTGAAGCGACCCGCACGTCGGCAGACAGCATGCGAAGATCTGACGCGAAGGGCGGAAACAACAACCCGGCAAGGTCGGCCGACACAAGAAACGAAGCAACCGCACACTACGGTGAATACCAATCAAACTCCAGCACGTCAGAAGACGAGGAGGACATACACCGAGTGCAGACGGGACGCGGCGATCAACGAAGCCGAAAAGGTCGCAGGTCGAGGACCAACTGTGCCGGGTGCGGCGGCGATCACCCCAGGTCAGAATGCCGATTTTTTGACTCTATCTGTAGGCATTGTGAACGACGGGGTCACATCGCCCGAGTTTGCCGCCAAAAGAAGACCCGCAGCCCGCCCAAATGGGAACAGCATGACAGACGGAGAGAAAACTCCCCGCCCAGAACCAAAGAGCATCAGCCAGACAGTCGGTGGGACCGCACTCAATGATCTCAAAGAAGCGGCGACGGTCGGCGAAAAGAAGAAACCCACCAGACGGTGACCATCGGCCACGCCATCTCCGACGGCGCCAGAAAGGTACATGTAGAAGTACATATCGAAGGCCAGCCATGCAAAATGGAAGTGGACTCCGGGTCCTACCTTTCCATGATTGCATGGCGCGAAATCAAAAGACTGGTGCCTACACTGCAAAAGAGAAACGTGCATGCCCAAAAAGTCATCATTAAAGACTACCAAGGGAATCGCGTTCCCGTAGTGGGCACCAAGAACTTTAATATAACTTACAAAGGCCACACCGAACAACTGCCACTTACAATCGTCAATCGCGACCGCCCAAGCCTACTGGGTCTACAATGGTTCGCCCCGCTTAACATCGCGCTGACAGGTGTCAACCAAGTCACCATCGAAGCTTGGGAACAGCGGCTAGCCCAGGAGTTCCAGGAGGTGTTCAATGGAGGCTTGGGCAAGTACCAGGGGCCCCTTATCTCGTTTGACCTAGACCCAAGGGTTCCCCCTAAGTGGCTTAAACCTAAAAGGGTACCATTTGCATTAAGACCTAAAATCGACGAGCAGCTCGACAAGCTCGTCAAACAAGGGGTATTGCAGCCGATAGACCATGCCAGATGGGAAACCCCTATAGTGACCCCAGTAAAGCCAGACGGGTCCGTGAGAATCTGCGGGGACTATAAGGCCACCCTAAATTGGGCGTTACAACAAAGCGCCTACCCAGTCCCAATAGTGCAACATTTACTGCACTCACTAGGAGGGGGCAAAGTCTTTGCCAAGCTCGACCTCACCCAGGCATATCAGCAGCTACCTGTGGACGAGAAAACGGCGGAAGCCCAAACAATAGTGACCCATCGGGGGGCTTTCAAGTGTAACCGGCTCCAATTTGGAGTCAGCGTAGCACCAGGCATCTTTCAAAGCCTGATGGAACGTTTGCTACAGGGCATCAAGGGGGTGGTGCCCTATTTTGATGACGTATTAGTAGCGGCGCCAAACGAAGCCGAATTAGAAAACAAACTCAGACAAGTCTTAACAAAATTTAAAGAAACAGGACTTAAAGTCAAACGAGAAAAATGCAAACTATGTACAAAGCAAGTAGAGTTTTTGGGCTATCTCCTAGACCAGCATGGCATTCACCCTATGACTAAAAAAGTAAAAGCCATCAAGGAAGCCCCCACCCCAAAGTCCAAAACGGAACTACAAGCGTTCCTAGGCTTACTAAATTTTTATAATGTTTTCCTACCTCAAAAGGCAACGGCGGCGGAGCCTTTACATAGACTCCTAGACAAGAGGGCAGCCTGGACTTGGGGGAGACGAGAACAAGCCACTTTTCAAAGAACCAAAGACCTCCTCACCTCCGACGCTGTCCTGATGCAATTCAGTGAGACCTTGCCCTTAGCTGTCACTTGCGACGCATCACCCTTCGGCGTCGGCGCTGTCCTCAGCCACACCCTCCCAGACCAGAGAGAAGCACCCATCGCTTTTTTCTCCAGGACTCTGACCAAACCGGAGCGGAACTATAGCCAGCTGGACAAAGAAGCTTTGGCTATAGTTGCCGCCGTTAAACGTTTTCACGAATACCTGTATGGCCGCCCGTTCACCATCGTGACGGATCACAAGCCATTGCTGGGCATCCTCGCCGGAAACCGAGCCACGCCAAACATCTTGTCACCCCGGATGACAAGATGGTCTGAATTCCTGGCAGCCTACAGTTACGAACTGCTACACAAGCCAGGTAAGAAAATTTCGCACGCGGACGCTTTAAGCCGCTCGCCTCTACCTGACACTGAACCTGACCCAGCACCAACAACAAACACCCTAAGTATCGAGAGCTTACCTATTACCGCATCTGACATTGCCAGAGAAACCATTAAGGACAGGCGCCTGGCACGAATCTTACACTGGTTAGAAAAAGGCTGGCCGGAAAAAGATAATGACGAGACTTTTAAAACATTCCGCCAGCGCCAGACTGAACTTTCACTACTGAGAGGGTGTATCCTATGGGGTGACCGGGTGGTAATTCCGGACAGATTGCAAGAAAGGGTCTTGGAGATGCTACATGAGGGTCATCCTGGCATCGTCAGGACTAAAGCCCTGGCCAGAAGCTATGCTTGGTGGCCAGGAATGGACAAACAAATTGAGGCATGGGTCGCCAAATGCCACCGGTGCCAGGAGACCAGATCCAGCCCACCCGCAGCACCTATCCGGGACTGGGAAACACCACGGGGGCCCTGGTCCAGAATCCATCTTGACTTTGCTGGCCCCACAAATGGACATACTTTTTTGATCACGGTTGACGCGTACTCCAATTGGTTAGAAGTTAGCGACATGAAGTCCACTACCACAGAGGCCGTCGTAAAAGAACTGTGTAAACTGTTTTCCACACACGGCCTCCCAGACGTCGTCGTCTCAGACAACGGGCCCCAATTCACTTCCATCGACTTTGAACGGTTCCTGGCAGAAAGGGGTATCCGCCACGCATTAACAGCACCGGCGCATCCGGCGGCGAACGGTAGGGCGGAACGGATGGTCCAGTTTACGAAAAAGACCCTCCGGAAAATGGACCACGGGGAGATCAGCGACAAAATCAACCGACTGCTCTTCATACAGCACATCACTCCCAACACTACAACCAACAAGAGTCCTGCAGAGCTTCTGATGGGCAGAAAGCTGAGGTCCCCACTCGACAGACTGCACCCGACTTATAACCCGGAGCGGCCCCCAGACTCCAGCTCCAGGTACCGGACATTTAACCCAGGTGACCTAGTCTATGCGAAAAACATGACGGGGGACCCCCTATGGATCCCAGCCGTCATAACTCAAGCCACTGGTCCACGGTCGTACCGGCTCCAAACCATCGACGGGCGAGCCTGGAAGCGACATATCGACCAGCTCAGGTCACGAACAGCGACTGACCTCAACCCCCAAGACACGAACCAAGGGGGGAGGGAATACCCGGAAAGACAATCGCAGGAAAAAATAAAACAGAAATACTCACCGGAACACAGCCATCGCGAGTCCCCGCCGGAGAAGAGCAGTCTGGCCAGCTCTACCGACTCGGAGAAGCCAAGCGGGAGCGGCGAAATCCGTGACTCAACCGACCCGGTAGGCCCAGGCGGGAGCCCCGGCGAAAGAACCGGCCCGATCATCCAGCCGGTTCGCACAGAGGCAGGAGCAGCCAAAAAGATGACCGCTCCGGCCGAGCTACAGCAAGCAAGTGAGTTGCGCAGGTCAACTAGGACTCGACGGAGCCCCGCCTACCTGTGTGACTACACCACGTGATGGACCATACCAAGAGGGGAGGGGTGTTATGTCTTGAATTGGTATACTCGAAATCCCCGAGCCTTGATTGGCTAAGGCGCGGGGATTTCTGATTGGCCAGGCGAGCCGCGCTGATTGGCCCGATTGAAGTCTCCCGCGATTGGTGCAAACCAAGAGCGGGAGACTTGAATCGCTGCCATTGGCCGCGGCCGCCGCTGCGAAAGGTATAAAAGCCGCGGGCTTTTTGCCTTTCGCCGGTTCGGTTCTCCCATTGTTAATAAAGAGCTTTGAATGAAAGTCACCGCCTCTGATCGTATTTTTGCGGACACGACAGATTCTACTTCTAGAACACCTGTATAAGCATTTTAACCAATAGGAATACTATCAATCCTCCACTAGAGTCAAGGATAACATTTTGAACTACAGTACACATATAAAAAGTTAAATAATAGCAATAGCACGTAGATTTATATACTACTTCACAGTGCTTTACAGGCCTCTCTAAGCAGTTTATAGAGTCAGCATATTTTTCCCAACAATCTGGGTCCTCATTTTACTGACGTTGCAAGGATGGAAGGCCGAGTCAATCTTGAGCCTGGTGAGATTCAAACTGCCAAATTGCAGTCAGCCAGCAGTCAGTAGAAGTAGCCTGCAGTACTGTACTCTAACCACTGTGTCACTGCAGTTAAATGGTAGTAGACCCCTGCTATCGAGTCTAGGACAACTCGCTGCCCCCACTTTGTGTAGCTACCTTGCCACAGCCACCTTGCCATGGCCACCTCAACACTACTACTTTGTAGCAGGACACCTCACTCTGGCCAACTTCTCATGAGGACAACTCACCATGATTCTGGGCCTTCTGCATGGTTTCCAAAGCTGGCCTGGCTTTAGGGAAGTAAAAGTTCCTGCAAACCCACACTTCTTCTCCAAGAGATTCCTTGCCTAGCTTACTAGAGCCCACCTCTGCCTGGGTTTAGTTAAGGGTTAAGCAGCAGTCATTGTTCTATGCACGCACACACTGACACACAAACAGAAAGAGAGGGAGAGAGACAGAGGGAGAGAGAAAGAAAGAGAAAGAAAGACAGAGACAGAGACAGAGACAGAGACAGAGACAGAGAAAGAGAAAGAGAAAGAGAAAGAGAAAGAGAAAGAGAAAGAGAAAGAGAAAGAGAAAGAAAGAGAAAGAGAAAGAGAAAGAGAAAGAGAAAGAGAAAGAAAGATAGAGACAGAGAAAGAGAGAGAGAAAGAGGAAGATACCATTCCATGCTTGGGGACTTTTATTCGCATCATAGCTGGCAAGCTACCAGTTGCACCCAGGCTTGGAGAGAAGGACCTCTCCTCCAGCATATTGTGCTGCACCCTGCACTCCTGGGTTGGGAGAGGTGCAAGCAGGCATAGTGACAGGGCAACTCGCTCCCAAGCCTTTGCTGAAGCTTCCAGCCCAGAACAATGACTCTCATTAGCCCATTTTTTGCCATCAGGAGCGAGTCACCCAGTCACTTTTCCTACTTTCCCCTCTCCCTGCCCAGGAGCTGTTAGGGACCAGTGCAGCATGCTGAAAGAGAGGTCCTTCTTCCCAAGACTGGCATGATTGGCAGCTCACATGCAGATAAAAATCCCCAGGCTCAGAATTGTGTCTATTTCTATCTCTCTTTCTCTCTGTGTATGTGTGCATGCTTATGTGTGCATGGAACAATGCCTCCTGCTTAGCCCTTAACTAGTAGGGTATTCAAGGCAAGGAACCTTCAGGAACTTTTTCCTCCTTTAAACCGGGCCTGGCTTTGAAAACCAGAGTGGAAAGCCAAGCCCAGTTTAGAGTGGTCAAGCTCCTGGTGATTTGTCCCCATGATAAGTGACTGGGGCAAGGTGGTCACAGTGAGTTTCCCTTTCTGCAGCTATCTGCCTCTTCCCACCACCACAAAAAATTTGGTTTGCTTTTGCTACAACTTTCTTCTGCTTCGTTCAAAAAATCGGTCTTGAAGATCCCAAAGTTCATTTAAAATTATAAAATAAATACTGTCAAAAATATCCATCAGGAGAGTAGGGAAGAAACACACAGCAATCATTGTTGTAAAAGGAGAACCTTTATTTGATGCAGTACAGACAGTGGAAGACAGAAGGAACAACAAAGCATGATAAATCTGCACCCATGGTATCATTGGAGCTATATCAAAAGAGAATTTTTTAAAGTAATTTTTTTCCTAGGATTCACTGATTGTTTACTCTCCCTTATATTAATCATACTGGACATACAAATATGTTCTGCTTGTGAGTTTTTATTTACCTAACTGGTTCACCAAAAGTCGATTAGGTATTAAGATACTTCAGGAATGCAGATCTTGCTTATACTCTATAATAACACAACTTTAATTCTAAATAAACAAGGAATGTAATGCATAAATGTATAAATGCAGATCCCTATAATCTTTCACAGTATTCTACAATCATAATGATTTTAAAATGACTGAGCTGAAATTTGAGTATTTGAACTTACTTCTTTTGCAGTTGACATCTGAGATTTTTTTGGAGGATGTGGGGGAGGAGAGTATAGTATATGATGTTGTGAGTTCTTTAGTTCCTTCCATCAGTTCTCTAGTCAGCCTTCTCCTCCTGGTAGCTTGGTCTACAATGAGTTAGTTATGAAACCACTCTTCCCAGTTGTCTCTGCCCATCCTAGTTGATCCAGTGGGTGTAGGTGCCATCAGCCAAGCCTATTGGCTGGCAGGGCCCCATAGGGTAACTTTTTCTGCTATGGTATCCACTTTCTGGATCATCATCCCTGCAGAGCTTAGGATGGCCCCATCCCAGCTGGCTTTCTGCAGAGCACTGGTTCTGTGCCTAAGGTCAGAACTCTGGTTGTGTGATGGAACTAGTTTCCCAGCGGTCTTGAGGCAGGGGTGGTATTCAGCAGGTTCTGACCAGTTCTGGAGAACCAGGAGTGGGAATCTTGAGTAGTTTGGAGAACCAGCAAATGCCATCTCTGACGGGAGATTTTACAGTATCTTTCCCCTGCCACACCCACCAAGCCACGCCCACAGAATTTGAATCCCACCACTGTCTTAATGACTTCTTGTTCATGTTATATGTGTATTTGTAGATGTTTTTTGTGAGCTGCCCTGAGTCATGTATAGATATGGGCACTCACTGTCAGCTATATAAATCAAGTGAATAAATAAACTCTTTTCATATCCTATTCAGCAGAATCATCGGTGATTGATATGGTGGCAATGTACAGCTCAAAATATCCAGAAGCTACCAGGCTCTAGTAATATCAAGTGTTAATATATTATTAAATGAAGTGCATTGGAAACTAATCCAATTATCTGAATGTTTTGCCTCCATTTGTGGAGTTTGATTTAGAACAGAATAGTAAATGGTATGCAAATTTACTCACCACTTACCACTCATCAGCCAGTTCTGTTTCAGTTTAATCTGCTGCAATATTTTATACCAAGCCTAAGCTTTTCATAAACCAAATAAATAGAATCCTGTGACTTTGGCCATCTCTTTCTGCAAAATATTTGCCCACAATAGCAATAAAATTGTACCGCAGATTGATTCTGATATTTCCATGTTTCTTTACAATTCTTTTTCCACTGCTGTTTTATGGCATAATATAATCAGGTTCCAATTTAATCAATTTTGTGTATATAGGCCTTGAAAAAAGCAATAATACCTTATTCTCTTTCAGCTACATTAGGATCTCTAGGGAATACAACCTAAACATCTATGTGAAGGATTTTCTTCCTTGGTGTTGTGGTTTTCCCATCTCTCATAACACGACAATAACTCAATCCTTTGGTGTCAGAATAAACTGGGCAGTTTAGAAGGCTAACAACAATAAAAAAGAGATGGAGAATAAAATTTTTGTCTTTTCTAGTTTTCCCTTGTAGTTCATAACCTATACATTCCCACCTGAGTTTAGTCCTTGCTATCTATTGTGTATATTGTCTTTCTTGGTCTTGCTTCATTGCCACCTGTATCATAAATGGAGGACAGGACAATAACATTTTGGAATGATTTAAAACATTTTATTATTATTTTCTAACCCTGAGGGCATCTTGGAAGAAATATGCACTAAGCAAATTAAAACACTTCCAATCATTGTTTAGCACTTGAAAATATTAACAATTCCCACCACTAGTCAAATTTTGGAAGTCAAAACTCCTGAACTGAATTCAGATTTTCTGGTCTTTAACTTCATCATCTCTATGTGTAGACTGATGTGACAGATTAGATCTATTCCTGTACTAACTATTTGTGTGATGCCTTTACACATTGTAAGGTGCTTTGTAGTCTACTGTACAGTTTTACCCAGTGGTCTCCATCAAGCCATAGAGAAGGATGTTACTCACTTCATGTGGAACTCCTAATTTTCCCAGTTTTCAGTTCTCCTGAGACTGGCCAAACTTAGGCAAGTTGCAAATGAGGACTTTTGATTCTGCCACAGATAGATAATCAAAAGACAATTACATTCTTCTTAAAGGCATCACACAGATAGGCTAGTATTTGTACATCTTAAATTAATCAGAGGTTAGAACTTCCTTAACTAATTCCTTCAGTTTACTTACAATATTTAGAATAGCACTGAAATGTGCAGAAAGTAAGAGAACAGACAAGGTAAAGGAAGTAAAGCACCAACCAGTTCTTGTTGATGTGAGCTCCTCTAGTTGAAAATACATATATTTATATGACTTACCTAAAGCATGACCGCCACTCATGTCTTTTAAATGTATTTGTAAACTTGAAAGGTCTTCTGATGACCTTGCCTTCATTAAAGAAACCTTGCACTTCTTGGACTTATTGCCATGGCAATTGATATTATGGCCTGCTACCTATTTCACTAAAACTCAGATCAACAATCGAACATCATCTAGGCCACTGTCAGTCTCACAACTATAAAACATGTAGCCCTTTCTAAAGATTTATATTACAGTTTATAATTATTAGTCCATAAGCTGATGCTCAAAAGAATATTCCTTATTAAATAAAATGCGGAAAGTAGATCTACTTATACAAAAAGTAAAGAATTGTGAAATATAACTTATCTTGAAAAATGTGTAAATGCTATTGCACCAACTGATCATATTAATGCCTTTAAAGAACAGTAGTCCTATTACTAGGCAGATTAGTAACTACATAGAATAGTTGGTTTTATAAGCTGTGTTTTATTTAAAAAATTTAGTTGCTGATTTCCATAGAATAAGGTTGAAAGAAATCAGCATATGCTGTTACTGTAACTTATCATCATGTTTAATTTGCAAAGTTCTTTATGTTCTTGTTTATACTTTTCTCTGAATAACCAACTTATAAACATCACTTGAACCCAGGTCTCTTTGAACTACATTGACATCTAAAGCATTGGGTTTTTTGGCTGCTGCAGTACACTGGTGACTTATACTTGTTAAAGTTCAGTCTGAAACAAAGCCATAGAATGGCACCATCCTTGAGGCAAAGCATCTGTTTCATAAACTTCTTTGAATTTGTTTCCCATCTTACATTTGCAGCTGGATAGATTCCTATTCACATATACTTTATATTGCAGTCCTTTATCTAAAATGGCCATCCTATTCTGTTGTAATTGAAAAAAGGTTGTATATAGCTTCCATGGAATATTTTGATTTGGCAAATAAGATCATCCAGTAATTCCACGATTTCACAGATAAACCCAAGCCTGCCTCGCTTGTGGGATAGGATCACAGAACAGACTGGAATAAACCTTAGAGGTCTTCTAGACCAACCACTTGCTCAAGCAGGAGACCCTGTACCATTCCAGACAAATTGCTGTCCAGTCTCTTCTTAAAAATGATGAAGCACCCACAACTTCTGAAGTCAAGCTGCTCCACTGGTTAATAGTTTTCACTGTTAGCAAGTTTTCTCCTTAATTCTAGGTAGCTTCTCTCCTTGGTTAGTTTCCATCCATTGTTTCTTGTCTTACCTTCTTGCACTTTGGAAATAAATTGACCCTGTCTTCTTTGTGGAAGCCCCTCAAATACTGGAATACTGGTGATCATGTCATCCCTAGTCCTTTTTTCTCTAGACTAGTCGTACCCACTTCCTGAAATCATTCTTCATATGTTTTAGTCTCCATGCCCCTAATCCTCTTAGTTGCTTTTCTCTGCACTTTTCCCAAAGTCTCAATATCTATTTTGTAATGTGGTGACCAAAACTTGTTCCAAGTTGGCCTTACAAAGGCTTTATAAAGCAATACTAATACTTCACATGGTATTGATTGCGTTAGGATTGCATTAGCTTTAATTCATTCATTCATTATCTAATGCATTAATTTGTGGTTTGGTACCATTACAGTGCTGATGATACTCAGTTTTACATCACTTTCTCAGACTGTTGATTCTGCTGAGGTCTGATTCCAGTGTCTGAAAACTGTAAATGTCTAGATAGACAGAAAAAGTTTAATTTGAACCTAGCAATATGAAATTACTACTTGTCAATTCGGATTCCATGGTACTACCAGCAATACCTCTATTTCAGGAAGCATAGCCCTGAGATAGAGGATCTATGACCTTAATTCACAATTCCTGACTGAATATGGTTTGAAACGATGATTAAGGAAGCCTTTATACTGTTTTTATTTATTTATTTTTTTAAAGTTTTCTAAAATAGTCTTTAAATCATTGTTCGCAGTCAGATCCAAGAAGGAGCATCCATGATGTATCTCAAATAATTTATTCTTCATTTGTATTTCTGTTATAATATTATGAAATTGTAGTCAATCATAATTGTAAGGATCATTTTATTAATGTTTCATATGTTTAAGGATGGAGTTCATTTTTAAAAAACAGAACTTCCTATTTTCAAATATTCTAGAAAAGTTCTCTTTGTTAGAAAGAGAACTATGTATCCCATTCATTTGGAACTTAGTTATTTCAATAGGTGAAAGAAACCTTTCCAGCAAGAGGAAGATTACATTTGCACTACACTGAAGAATTTTTTTAAAGAAGGGCACTGCTTGAATCTCAATGAATCTAAACTATTCCACTTGTGTTTTATTAAACTAACAGCTGGAAGAAAGCCCCCAAAAGTTTGTAACCATCTAGTCCAATAGGATTCATAGTTTGGAGACAATGGTCTGTTTCAGGCTATTAAAGTAAGAGTAGAGTAAGCCAGAACATGGCAAATGGGAGTCCCTTAATACTTGAATACATGGTCTAAAAAAATTTTTTAAATAGCTTTTTCAAGTCCAAGCTGGTAACTTCCTGAATAGATTCTTGCTGTTTTCTTGGCAACAACATGGAAATGGTTTGCTACTGACTTTGTCCAGGATGGTTCTTGACTTCCTAGTTTAGCCTCAGATCCTGAAGCCTTCCAGCACAAACAAGATCCAATATGGTGAAATAGATGCTGCTAGTTTATGAAATAAAGAATGAATAGAGGAAAGAATATATTGCAATGCGCACAAAGTATTTATTTGTATATTCAAGTTGCATGCTGCCAAATCCTTCAAGGTCCTGAGAGCTTATATGAAGAACAGTATACACTGAAAAATACTAAAACATCTGCAGTGAACCTCCCAAATCCCTCCTCCTGAAAAAGAATGAGCAAACAAAAATCCACTTGAATAATAACCACAGCGACAATCATTTTCCAAAGAACATCTAGAAAACCTCTGTTTTCACCAGTTTCTAGAAGGCTATGATATAAACAGCCTATCTCAATTTTGGAAGAACTGTTCCATAGGGTTGGTACCATTACTGAAAAGGCCAGTAGATGAAGAATAGCTGAAAAACTAGCCCTGTGTTTCAAAATCATGGGAATACTTAACCTGAATAGAAATGCACTACCAAAAAATATTCTCATATAAGCACCTGACCAAAATTCTGTTACAGATCTTGAAAGATAAAGGAATTTGACACCATGAGAGATAGCTTTGAACCCTGATATAGTATCTAATCTAAAATTTGGATGAATGCATGAAAATAGGTTTAGAAAAAGTTTGGAAGTATAGATACTCTTCAGTAACTGTTGTATGTCAGGGGGATCACATGAAGGAATACACAAAAAAACTTTCTATAAGTTAAATAGAAATAGTTGATATTGGAATGCCATTTGTGATAGTGTTAAGTTCTGCGCATGGGTGCAAGGAGTGGAGACGAGGCAGTGAACAGTGAACTTCAACTCTTTATTAAGCATACTGAACAGAGCAAATACCTAGTGCAGCAGCAGCCCTTTTATAGGGTTGGCTGCTGTCCTATTAGCCAATGAAAAACATGGAAGTGTTAAACCCTTGAACCAATGAGAGTTGGCCCGTTAACAGCCAATCAGATTTCCCAGAAAGGACCAATCCAATGTTGCTATTATCAGCCAATCAGAAGTACAGGATTAGAACCCTGCTTTTTAATTAAGGTTGTTAAAATTTTAATAAACGCCTTTATTAGTTCATAACACCCCTTCCCCCTAGGTTCCATTTGAGGGGTGCAGTGACGTAATCCTGTAGATATGCAGGTTGTTTCAACTGTCTATTAGATTTGCGCTGTCCCACTGGTTCCTGTCTGTAGTCTGGTTTCGGTGGAACTTTTTTTGATTTATCTGGTACAAGCGGTTCCGCATCCTCACAGGACGACTCAGTGCCACTAATTCTGTCGTTGTTGTCCTCCGGTCTCTGCGGGCTCGCCTCCGTTGAGGTATTTCCCTGTGGCGAGGCAACCCCCCTTCCTGATTCTTCTTCAGGTAATGCGCCAGGCTGCTGACTTCCTTCAATTTCAGCTTCCACAATCTCGAATTCAGTTCCCTCGACATCCCCTCCCCCCTCAGTTTGAGAGTCACAGGAGTCGTGGGAACTGGATTGCAACCTAGAGCGAAGCTGATCTATATGGCGTTTCCATATCTTTCCGTCCAATGTTTGCACGCGGTACGATCTGGGCCCGGTAGTTTGGGTTACAGTTGCTTCGACCCATAATGGTTCGCCGGAATGGTGTTTAGCGAAGACTAAGTCGCCTACCTTGAACTCACGGCATTTTCCACTAGATCCACAGGGTTTTTCTGGCGCGTAGGACGGGTGGAGACGGTCGAGGTGGGAGTGGAGCTTGCGTCCCATCAACAGTTCAGCTGGAGTCTTGTTGGTGACGCTGTGCGGGATGATGTGTTGGAGTAGGAGTATTCTGTTTAGTTTGTCGTCAATGTCCCCATAGTCCATCTTGTGGAGAGTTTTTTTAACAAATTGGACCATGCGCTTGGCCCTGCCATTGGCTGCAGGGTGGCCGGCGAGGTTAGCGTATGGCGGATACCCCGGTCCGCTAAGTGTTGTTCAAACGCCAGGGCTGTGAACTGGGGTCTGTTGTCGGAGACTAGAACGTCTGGCAGCCCACGTGTTGCAAATAGTTTATTTAATTTGCGGATGACTGAATCAGTTGTAGTAGTCTTCATCTTGTGGATTTCGAGGCAGTTGGAATAGGCATCCATTGTTAGGAGGAACGTATGTCCCTTAGTAAGTCCCGCAAAGTCAATGTGGATGTGGGACCACGGCCCCCGGGGGGTTTCCCACTCTATTGGAGTTGCTCTAGGTGGGGCACTGCTGACTTCTTGGCACTTTAGACAAGTCTTCACCCAGGCTTCGATCTGCTTATTGATGCCCGGCCACCATGCATAGCTTCGTGCGAGCGCTTTCATACGCACGATGCCGGGGTGACCGTCATGCAATGCTTTCAAAACTGCTTGTTGTAACCGCTCTGGGACGACGACTCTGTCTCCCCATAGGATGCAGCCTTTCTGCAAGAAAACTTCTCTTTGCCAGTTTCTGAAAGGGGTGAAGTCGTCAGGGGTTTGTTCTACTAGCCATCCTCGTTCGACCCAGCTGAGAACTCGCGCCAGGACAGGATCTCGTTTCATTTCGATAGCGATGTCTCTGGCTGTTAGCAGCGGTGAATGTAATGTTTCAATCTGGAGTGTCGTGAGGGTTGGAGCTGGGTCGTCGATGGTTTCCGGAAGTGGGGCACGGCTCAATGCATCAGCGTGGGGAATGGCTTTCCCCGGGCGGTGTTGCAATTTATAATTGTATGCAGCTAAGAACTCCGACCAACGAGTCATTCTAGGTGACAATATATAGGGGGTTGGCTTGTCTCCCGCTATAAAAGCTTGTCCATACACATATTCATGAAACTGTTTCACAGCAGATACAACAGCAAGAGCCTCTTTGTCAATTTGGCTATAGTTGCGTTCAGCCCTCGATAAGGTCCTTGAAAATAGGCAATAGGGGCCTCACTACCATTTGGTAACACATGACTTAAAATGGCTCCTACTCCAAATGGTGACACGTCACATGTAATGGTTAAAGGCAAAGTCTCGTTATACTGCATTAAAACAGCATCGGAGGTTAGTAAGTTTTTCACTTGTCAGAATGCGTACTCCTCTCGGTGTCCCAGGTGGCTTTTTTGTCGAGGAGTCTATGTAAGGGCTCAGCTACGGTCGCCTTCTGGGGCAAGAAGATGTTGTAAAAGTTAATGAGCCCCAGGAAAGCTTGGAGGTCTGTCCTATTCTTTGGTCTTGGGGTGTTTTTGATCGCTCTTAGTTTTCTATCAGTGGGGTGAATTCCTTGCTTATCGATTAGGTACCCCAGGAACTCTACTTTCTCTGTACACAGTTGACATTTTTTTTTTTTAACCTTTAGGCCAGAGTCTTTAAATTTCTGGAGAACCATTCTAAGACGTCTCTCTAGTACTTCTCTATTCGGGGCCACAATTAAAACATCATCAAAATATGGCAAGACCGGCTTGATCCCTTGGAAAAGTCTCTCCATCAGACTTTGGAAAATCCCTGGGGCCACGCTCACTTCGAATTGGAGTTGGTTGCATTTAAAAGCGCCTCGGTGCGTAACGATCATCTGTGCTTCCGTGGTTTTTTTATCTACAAGCAGTTGTTGGTACTCCTGCGCTGAATCCAATTTAGCGAAAACTTTTCCACCCCCCCCCCCAGGGAATGGAGAAGGTGTTGAACCACCGGCACCGGGTAAGCGTTCTGTTGAAGGGCATGATTGAAGGTGGCCCAGTAGTCCCCACAAATTCTTAACGATCCATCCGGTTTGATGGGTGTTACGATTGGGGTTTCCCAACGGGCGTGGTCAGTTGGTTCTAAAACACCCTGGACTGTTAATTTATCGAGCTGCTTGTCGATCTTTGGTTTTAGGGCAAAAGGTACCCGACGAGGCTTAAGGCGGATGGGGGCTACTTCAGAGTTAAGGTTAAATGATATCGGGGTCCCCTTGTACTCACCTAGTTTGTCTGCAAAGATGTCCTGGAATTCCTGGATGAGGGCCTCCTCCCAATCGTCGCTTCTGGTTTGGTGAATGCAGGCTACCTCGATCCCGAGTGGGGCGAACCATTGAAGGCCTAACAAACTAGACCGGTCACGAACGACGATGGTCAGCGGTAACGACACAGTACGATTTTTGAATGATTCTTGGACTTGGCTGGAGCCGACGACCAGAATTCGGTTCCCCTGGTAATCTTTGAGTATAATTCTTTGGGCTCTGAGATCTTGATGCCGGACAGCAGGGATTAACTGTTTAAGGGTCTTCCAGGAAACCATCGAGAGGGACGACCGAGTCAACTTCCATCACGCAAGGTTGGTTCTCGATGGTGACCCTCACTCGGATCTTCTTTGCATCTAACGATGGAGCGTGACCGATTGTAATAGTTTGGTGTGCCTCTTCCCATCTCATTGAAGTGGCAAGTGTTTTATTTCTGTAGGAGTGGTTCATGCGTTCCCGACTCACAAGACGATTCCCTGTGGTCTGGCGGTAGTTGTTTTCTCTCCAATTTGGGCTGGATCCTCGCTTGCTTCTACAGACCTTCCCAATGTGGCCTCTTTTCCCACAGGAATGGCAGAGCGCGTCAAGGAATTTGCATTCTGATCGCCGGTGGTTTGCCCCACAACCTGCGCATTGGTGCGGAAGTCTCTGATTATGCGGGTTTCGTTGGTCACGTTCGGACCGGAGCTGGTTGACCTCCTCCTCATCACTATCTGATGGAGATTCAAGGTCCTCATGGTGGGCCGCTGTTGTGTGCCTCTCTAGGCGAGGTGAGGTATTGTTGGAGAGTTGATGGAGCAGTGCGATGGTGCGGTGCATTCGGGTGGCCGACTTCCTGGTTGCTTCTGCTGCAGTAGCGTCTTTGATGACATCGGCAAGATCGATGTCCCCTTTGGCCATGATCTTGCTCTGCACTGTGTGGTGCATCTAATCCCAGAACTATTTGGTCTCTCAGAGCTTCTTTGAGGTCTGCAAACCCGCAGAGGCCTCCCAGGTTCCGGAGGTCTGCGATGAAATCTGCGACGCTCTCTCCTTTCCGTTGGTCCCTCTGGTAAAACTCATGTCTTCGGACACGCGTTGGTACGGCGGGTGCATAGTGGGCCCGTAGAAGGGGTACGAGGACGTCCCAGTCCATGGATTTCACCTCAACCAGTTTCGCTAGTGCCTTGGCCATCTTAAAGATGGCAGGCCCGCGATGGGTCAGGAACACTGCTCGCTTTTTCCCCGTAGTTGCGTCTTTCAAGTTGTTGGTCTCCAGAAACATCTGGAACCGGTTCATGTACGAGTCCCAGTCTTCTTGTGCCGGGTCAAATGGAGCAGGTGGTATGGCGCTGCCGGACATGGTTTCCGTTGTTGATGCGCCTTCAGCCACATGCTCTGTTTGGTGCTCTGTAAGTGTTCAGTCAGCTCTGATGTCTCCGCATCCCATCATCGTCGCCAATGTTAAGTTCTGCGCATGGGTGCAAGGAGCAGAGACGAGGCAGTGAACAGTGAACTTCAACTCTTTATTAATCATACTGAATAGAGCAATCACCTAGTGCAGCAGCAGCCCTTTTATAGAGTTGGCTGCTGTCCTATTAGCCAATGAAAAACATGGAAGTGTTAAACCCTTGAACCAATGAGAGTTGGCCCGTTAACAGCCAATCAGATTTCCCAGAAAGGACCAATCCGATGTCGCTATTATCGGCCAATCAGAAGTGCAGGATTAGAACCCTGCTTCTTACTTAAGGTTGTTAAAACTTTATTAAATGCCTTTATTAGTTCATAACAGATAGTGCTTCTCAGATTATAAATATATTAACTTGGTGAAGGTCGTAAACTTTGCTGAGGTAAATTGCATCAACAGCTTATCTGCTGACACAAATATTCAACTTACCATTTAGTGGTCAGAAAAACCTGGTAAGCAAGAATGGAGCCATCTTTGCCAGTGACTAGCATCAGCGTTTCAATCATCAATGCTGAGACTCCTCTTGGGAGAGTTTCAGGGGTTTTATATAATATAGTGTTTTTCAAAGTTGTCAACTTTAAGATGTGTGGACTCCAACTCTCACAATTCCCCAGCCAGTTTTGGGAGTCAGAGATCTTAAGGTTGGCAAGTTTGAAAAACACCGAACTAAAGCTTCCTGCTACAGGTGGTATTAATGATATGCAAACCTCTGTTAGGTTGTTTATATATTCTTTCAATGCCAGGAGATAAATTCTGGCAAATAACTAGTGCCCGGTACTGATAAGTGAATGCCCATCCCCACACTGTACTGTGTTAGAAAGAGATAAGCCTGTTGTGTGTTTGGAGGTGACACAGCAGGTGGGAGATTTAAAGAGCAAATTCCAAATAATGAAACTGGCATAAAATTGAAGCACAAAGAGATATAACAGTGTCATGCCGTTGTCATCCTCTGCAAAATACACAGATCAACTGACATTTCCAATATACAAACACTCCAACTTACCATAACATGAAATAACATATTTACATAATAAAAAGAGGTTTCACCATCACCACCACTACGATGTACAAATCAATACTAATAAATCAAGAGCATCTTCCTATATTTGCGAACAAAACTAGAAGAAGCTGAAAGCAAAGGAACAGTTATGAGAGACAAATGACTAGAAACTTCAATGCTGGAAAATCTGAATACCTTTAAAAATTAACTTTGCCTGACAGGAACTGTTAAATTGTAATTTCTTTGTTGTCTTTTTCCCCCACTTCCCTGACTTTCTTCTTCCCCTTGCCTTATTGCCATCCTGTTTTATCCTCCTCCCCACTTCAGTGCAGAGATCCACTATAGAGTAGTGTATTCCTGGTTTTTATCTTATCTATTTTTCTATTTGCTGTTTCTAGCAGAAAAAGAGCAGGCATGTGCTTCTGCATATCAAAAACATCATCAAAAAAGCACAACAAAGAATGTTCTTTGTGCACCAACTCAGAAAGCTCAAATTGCCCAAGAAGCTGCTAATCCAGTTCTACAGAGGAATTATTGAGTTTGTCATCTGCACCTCTATAACTGTCTGGTCTGGTTCTGCAACCCAACAGGACAGACACAGATTTCAGATGATATTTAGGACTGCAGAAAAAAAATTACTACCCACCTGCCTTCAAATGAGAACCTGTATACTGCATGAGTCAAAAAGAAGGCTGTGAAAATATTTACAGACCCCTCACATCCTGAACACAAACTGTTTCAACTCCTTCCCTCAAAACGACGCTATAGAGCACTGCACATCAGAACAACTAGACACAAGAACAGTTTTTTCCCAAAAGCCATCACTCTGCTAAACAAATAATTCCCTCAACACTGTTCAACTATTACAAAGCCTATACTAATATTACTGTTAATCTTCTCATCACTCCGTATCACCCATCCCCTCCCACTTGTGACTGTATGACTGTAAGTTTGTCGCTTGTATCCTTACGATTTATATTGACTGTTTCCTAGTATGATTTGATTGCTTATTTGTACCCTATGACTATTATTAAGTGTTGTACCTTATGATTCTTGACTCTTAACGAATGTATGTACACTGAGAGAATTTGCACCAAGACAAATTCCTTGTGTATCCAATCACACTTGGCCAATAAATTATTCTATTCTATTCTATTCTATTCTATTCTATTCTATTCTATTCTATTCTACTGTATGTATGCAAAAGAGAGAACAGTTGCCATAAGCAAATGAAAGAGCACTTGCGTTTATAAATAGTGTGTTTCTTATTGTGCAGGCAATTGATCTAAAGAAGTAGTTTGCTTGTTTTTTAAATCTGGTCATGGCTTGCTTTTGAGCATGACTTCTGGCAGACATATATAAAGATAGAAAGTCAGAAAGTCACAACAAAAAAGGATTACGTGACCCCAGAATAGTGCATCCGTCATAAATATAAATCAGTTGCCAAGTGTCTGGATTTTGATCATGTGACCCTCAGAATGCTGCAATGGTCGTAAGTGTGAAAAATAGTCCTAAGTCACTTTTTTCAGTGCCACTGTAACTTTGAATGGTCACTAATGAACAGCTGTAAGTCGAGGACTACCTGTACTTATCTACCACTTATGTAAGCCTTATGCTTAAAGCTCTGCTGGATGTTTGAAACTGGAAGCACTGAAACAGTGCTTTCCCAGCTAAGTGGAAGAGACTGTAGCTCAGCAGCTCTTTTATGATGAAATCCTTCACTCAGCATTCAGTTCAGGTCAGCATTTTAAAGAGTAGTTCATCCCTGATCAGAAGCCTGAGACAGTTGGGTTTAATCATGCCCTTATAAAAGCTTTCCAGCTCATCCTTTAAAAGCAAGAACAGGTGCAATTATCAAATGCAAAGGACTTATCATACCAGAGGATTTCCAACTCAATCCTTCTGTTGATGGCAACCTTTTTCGTGAACTCTCTCTGCATTGCCTCTTCCAAAGTAGTACTGTGAAGGAAAAGGAAAGTCTGGAGAAGTGTAGGTTGCTCTTGAGTCTCAGTCAATCTCAGTGGCTGTGATTTTTTTAAAAAAGACCCACAACAATGTTATAGAGAAATATTTTAAATATATCAGTTGGCTTTAAATAAAAGCCTATTTTCAACTTGACAGGGAATTGTTTGCTATTCTTTTCCAAGTATTGTGATTTTAAAAGAACATAAACAATTGGCTTTTATGTTCTTTTTGCTGAACAGTTCTGAAAAGTATTTACATACAATGTTAAAACCACAGAGGGTGGAATTTTTTTCTGAGCAAATTCCCCACCCTACCCCCCAAAAATGGAATCTATCACATTCTAATTCTTGGTTCAAAGGAGGAGGAGGAAGAAGAACAGACCAAAGATACAACAATTGCAGATAGTTGGATGATGCATGCAATTCACTTGGAAAGACTGCATACAAATGTATGTCTATTTTGGAGATTGGGAAAGAAAATCGAACTTTATCAACACTACACACAAAAATGGCATAGATTAGTAATCATTGCATAACAATAAAAGTTTGTGTAAATATGCATTTATTAGTAAAAGCTGTTAAAAAGGCATATTTTACCATTGGGGGGGAATGTGCCCTCAGTTTTTTCTGAAATGTTTTTATGTAACTGATTTAATAGTTTTTGCCATATTGAGAGCTAAAATGAATGTTTGATTTTGTTAAGTTTCCATAACACTGGAGAACCATAACTCAGGAGATGGATGGTTGAATGAAAAATGAAATGCTGACATAAATAGGACTGAGACCTGATCCACATTAATGCTAGACAATGAGAGTACTCATAAAAATAAATAAATAAACGGAATCCTTGACATTGGCAGCAGAAACAGAAAGAGATTAGTGTGGCTGCTGAAGTACTATAATAGGAAGTCCTAAATTTGCAGGGATACATTATTAACAGTAAAGGTCAACAATAGAAAATAAAAATAAAGATGCCTATTATGTATGAGCTTGAAGCTGCAGATTCATCTAATCCAAAATGAAATGCCATGTATGTGTTCTTCTCAAAGCCTATTCACAAGAAATACTTAGAAAAGCAGAAATAAAAATAATAGATGTGTTTCTCTCTGCTTTGGTGTTCCAGTATATACTCCTCTTGGGACTCTTTCCATCTCTGTCTCAAACTTGTTTTCAGAACTCATTCTCTCTATAAACCTTTGATACTACTTCCATAAAAACTACTGAGCTAGATACGTATAAGTAGTGTAACACATGATCTGCTCACCACCGTCTTCTCATATCTCAGTTCCTTATATCTTTTCTCATAGTTGGTTCAACATCAGAAGGTGCTTATGATGTATTGAAGAATGTGTTGAAGGAGTTTTCTTCAGCCAAATCTTGCTAAATTTAAATATCTTCCCTTGAGCTTTTAAACCTCCTCAATCCTTTTCTCCCCAGTCATATTTATTGGATACTGAAGCCTAAGGACAATTCTCTCCCAATAACAATGGGCATAAAATTATCATTAATGCCACTCTACAGTTAGAGCAACTCATTACTCACCTACCATTTCCAAACAGTATATACATCCTGTTGGGACTGGTCCCTGCTTCTTGTGGCTCTTCTCAGCAGTTAATTTAGATTTTGTCTGACCAGGCTAAACTTGGTTTAAGACCAGGAACCTTGAAGTCTTATCTATCTGCCTCGCTCAATTACAGACAATTAAAGTCCTCTCAAGAACACAGAAGTCTGGGGTTAACTTTTCCCAAATGTACCCTTACTACTTAACAGATAACAGATAATCAGAGTTGGAAGGGATCTTGTAGGTCATCTAGTCCAACCCCCCACCCAAGTGGGAGACCCCTACACAATTTCTGACAAATGGCAGTCCAATCTCTTCTTGAAGGTCTCAAGTGATGGTGCTCCCACAACTTCCAAGGGCAAGCTTTTCCATTGCTTGACTGTTCTCACTGTCAGAAAGTTTCTCCTTATTTTCTCTTTAAATCTCTCCTTGTTCAGTTTCCATCTATTATTCGTCGTCTAGCCTTCGGGTACTTTAGAAAATAGCTAGACCCCTTCCTCTCTATGGCAGCCCCTCAAATATTGGAAGACTGCTATCATGTCTCCCCTGGTCCTTCTCTTCACTAGACTAGCCATGCCCAGTTCCTGTAACCATTCTTCATATGTTTTAGTCTTCAGTCCCCTAATCATCCTGGTTGCTCTTCTCTGTACTTTTTCTAGAGTCTCAACATCTTTTTTGTAATGTGGTGACCAAAACTGGATGGAGTATTCTAGGTGTGGTCTTACTAAGGCTTTATAGAGTGATATTAGTACCTCATTTGACCTCGATTGTATCCCTCTGTTAATACAATTTAGGATTACATTAGCTTTTTTGGCTGTTGCTGCACACTGCTGGCTCATATTTAGCTGATTGTCCACTAAAACTCCAAGATCCCTCTCACAGTTACTGCTATAAAGCTTGGTTTCACCCCATCTATATGTGTATTTTTGTTTTTTCTTGCCTAAGTGTAGGACTTTACTCTTCTCTACTTGATTCCATATCATTGGTCAAACAAGAGACAGCCAGAGGTGCATATCTGTATCAGGCATTGGAAACCTGACATGGGATTAGGTTGGGAGTTATCCATCTTATACCCTAGCAATCTTCTTATTGTGCTGACAGAGATAGTATAAATTGATAGATGATCAGTTTAAATTAAATTGTTGATAGATATCCAAATATACTATTGAAGATTTGGATAAATGTTTGTGGCTACACCAAAAATATATTGAGCCTACAGAAGGAACATCTCAGAAAACTAAAGGTCAGAAATAGCCTACATGAGAAATCTCTTTTCATTTTTTTTTAAAAAGGAGAATGAGCAAAGTTGAAAATTTGCAACCCAATAATTGAATTCAGGTGGGAAAAAGTAGGAGTGAATCTCTAAATTCAAGTGCAGTTATTATCTTTATCTACTGATATATACTTAGTTTCCTTCTTTTGATTGCTGTTTTAATTTCTCTCCAGTTTTCCAGGCTAGATGTTTGGTGGTGGACGATTACATGACACAGCAGAAACAAAAACTTGCAAAACAGTTTTTCCATTATTTCCAAAGGCTGACAAGCTTGCAACTTATAAAAATACAAAGCAACATTCCAGGTTCTCAGTTATACCAAGTAGTAATCCAATAGTGGCTCATCTCACTTTTATTGTTCCTGGTCTGGCCAAATGTTGTTAGAAAATTATATTGCTGGTATTTATTTGTTGCTTTGTTATTTTGGTTTGATTTGTTTTGTTGGTTTGTTGGTTTGCATTCCAGGCACTGAGAATTTTCCACCATCTGCCTTCAAAAGAAATGCTGTTGATCAAATTTTTACACTCAGTTTCATAACCTTTTGTAAGCCATTGGTCTCCAACATCAGAATACTAAAATGTGATCCAAATAATACCTTGTAGGATGTGCAGTTTGCAAACAAAAACTGTAATTATTTGTCCTTGCCCGTAAAAATCTGAAAAATGCTTCAGAGAAGAAATGGAAATAGATTATCCTTTCAAAGCCAAAAACTTTATAAAGCCCACACAAAGAGACTGTGTTTCAAAGTAGAATTAACGCTTAGCAACGGCTTATTTTCTGAGGTCATGTTACTTTGCTACACAGATGACTATGAATCAGTCTCATTATATACTGCCAGATATTAAAAGGACAAAGCAAACTGATAACCTTAATTAGTCATAAAGTCTGAAAAAGAGCTAAAGGGATTTCTTTGCTCGTTTGAAGAGAAAACATATTTTTCTCAGTTCTGACATAGTTCTTGAACAATCACTATTTTTTAAAACAAAGACCTCTAACATTTATAAAGCCATTTTAAAGAGAAGCAAATATAATGTGCAAGAATAGCACAACTCCAGACATACCAATCATAGTACCTTCTGAGAACATGGCTATGTTTCTTATTTTGGCCAACAAGAAAGTAATTTAACTCTTGCAACCATCCCATGGATGAGGGTAACCTTGGTTGGCAGAGACAACCAGCAGAGAAGGGCTCCAGGGCTCCATCAGAGATGTTCTACCTGCCCCTTTTCATCTAAGAAAAGCTTCCTAGTGTTCAGAGAGGAGGCACTTCAGGACTTCCAGTGGGGATTCATGGTGAACCAAATGCCTAAAAGACCAGGCACTGCAGCAGAAATTGGCAACCAGCAAAATCTGTCCAGAAAAAGGAGAGATCATGAGATCACTCACAGATACTTTGGACAGCTGCTTCTCATGAACAGGCTGCAGGAATGTTTTTGTGGTTGACCTGGAAGTTCAACCAAACTCACAGCCATAATTTTGCCTATATGGACACAAGGTTTGCCAAGCCTCATTTCTTAATCACTTTTGGAACTACTTTTTAATAGGTTTTCAACTATTAGAAACCTTTGGATCTGTTAGGAATATAAGTCACCTAACAGGTATTTGGGTTAGAAATATATAAACCAGGATAAACATTTTAGTACTATATCTTTAAGAGATTGCAAAAACTGCAATTGGGTGTGGTTTTTCAAACAGCCATAAGAGGGAGCCAGAAACCTGGATTGTCTTAGTCTGAGTCTCAAAAGAGAGCATGAGTGTATCTCTGTTTCCTTCTGTTGGAAAGTATTGCTATTTCTCCATTTCTTCTAATTGACTGATATTACTGGATTTAATGTAAGTCTGTTACTGAACTCTTTTTTGACACTGGACTTTGATATTTGGATTATCCCTGGATTGAAAACTGGCTGATTTAACTTGTGAATGATTTTGGATTGCTTGTTTGGACTTTGCTTTACGTTTCTGGAAGTAAAAACCTACATTTACTGTACAGTGTATATGTGTGCTGTATGTGTATTATTCAAACACTACTCTCAAATACGTCTCCCTGTATGCGCTCATTCTCCTAACAGGGAATTACCTCAACAGGATCCACACATTTTATACCATTCACTGAGTGAGTTTCCCTTATTCCTTAAAATAAATTTTAAATATAAATTTGAGGATTTTAAAAAAATCCTTTGGGGCAGGGGATAAATACCAAAAGGATGATTAGAATGTTGATTACAAGTGAACTAAAAGCCCATATGGATTTGAATAATATTTTGAAATTAATTATAAGATTCTGTCCCTTGAAAAAAATGTTGTTGTTCTGAATTCCTTTTTAAAAACAGGATAGGGTGAGACTTTGAAGATTTGACACTAGAAGAACTAAAAGGAACTAAAGATTACAATTAAAGGATAAGGATATTTACATTTACTTACTAATACAGTACAAAATATTTTAACATTGAAAGATATATGGACTCAGAAGTTCATTTTAAGAATATCTATTATTAGATATAGATTTTGTTTAAATGATAATTATGGAAGAGAAATAGGTTTCACCAGACAAAACTAAGACTGCTCTGAAAGTGAATCTAAAAATAATAGGCTTCAATAATAATATGAGGGAAAATACTTCAAAGAACATACAAATGGATCCAGTTGATGTTTTAACAAATAAAATAAAATTAATAGTAATTAAAAGAACAAACCAGAAATAACCTGAATAATTTTCCTATAGTGGATTTACAAAAGAGATCTCTTAGTGTTTTGAAAGGTTTTATGAAAAGGAACAAAGAAAAAATGAAAATCAATCAAGTTCTAAGAAACTATTTGAAGAGATTAAAGATTAAGATTGTTAAAAGTAAAAGGAAGAACTATATAGTTGGTTTATCTGATCAAGATGACAATAGATATGTGGCTGTCTGTGGTAACACTTAATGTACATTTGCTGACCAGTACTGAATGACGAGGGTTTAAAAATTTGTTTATAGATAAGAGATGAGATATGAGAAAAATATATGCTTTGTTTTATTTTAAGAAAAGATTATTACTTACTAAAAAATGTATACTTGTTGTGAAATCATTTCTTTATATTTTTCTGTTCTTTTTAATTTACTATATCCTTATTTTTTATTACTAGTTTGCTTCCTATTGTTTTCTTTTCTGTGCTATTTTTTAATTCTTTTCTTTTTTTAGTTTTTATCTTTAAAATTGTTATGTTTAATAACACTATTGTTAAAAAATATATTAAAAGGCTACGTAAAAATGGAATTCATCAGTTTAGGATTTCCTGGGTCCAAAGCATGAGGTATCCCTTCAAGTGCCCCAAAATCTAGACTAAGTAAATGAAACTAATATTATTCCTCCCCCTTGCCCCCCCCCAAAAAAATTAAATGCTTCTCAACACTATCCCATCACCCCACCTATTTATGTATAGAATCTGGAATACAGAAGGAGATCTATCATGCCAATTCCCATTTGGATTGCTCTCAAAGTTATACACAAAGTGAATTGTATTCTCCCCCACCTCCTCCAATTAACTTACTTTAATTACCCATTCATTAGCTGCATAGTATCAATGTATTTGGGCTATAAATGATAGTTAGTAACGAGGCATCCGAAGACTTTTGATGAGTGAACCTTAAAAATAATCATGGCACAATAATAATTAGGATTTATGTATCATGATGATAAAACACTAGTGTTGTCATATTTACAAAGTGACTTTGAGGGAACTTTTAAAGAGGATATAGATACTTTCCTTTTGCTTTGCAATAATCGTAACCATTATTGATAGTGCTCTTAAAATGGCAGGTACACAGAAGCAGAGGCTCTTGTTTCATGCCAGATTTGTTTTATGGTGTCATCTATTTCTGATATTTAAGAGGGCGCTACTCATTTGCAACATTAACCAATGTGATTTATGTACATTTTAAAAGATTACTACATTTAAATGTTTTCAGCAGTTCATTTTAACTATGTACTTTGTTCCAGTGTAATCAATGTAGTCCCTTTTTTGCAGCCTCAGGCTGCAGCACAAACACAGTTTGCTTTTTATAGCAAAATCAATATCAGAATTAATGGATGTCAAAGAAAGCAAACTGTTCAGAATACAGAAAGGTCAAAAGATTTTTTTTTCCCCCACTGTATTGATTTCACAAGCATTAGTTTGCCTACCTGCATATACTGTTTTTATCTGATAAGTGAGAGACAAACATGTTTTGCTCAATGGATCTTAAGTGATTATCATCCGAATCCCAGTACACTGTAGTGCATCCCAAAAATATCCAGAAGAAAGGAGTTGGAGGCCACAAAACCAAGTAGTTGGCCTTCCCCATTAAAAGCCTGGACAGTAATATCATCAATTGCAGTCTGTACTGCAATTTGCAGATTGAAGGCTTTCTCTGTGTTGGCACCGCTTTGCTGAAATGCTGTAACTCCTTTCAAGAATTTATTGACAAAGACTATAGAAAATAAAGGCAGCCAGCCAGCCAACCAATCACCAGGCCACCATAAGATTTTCCACAAGCTTAAATAGCTATATTCCAAGTGCATACCGCATATGCACATTAATCTCGTACAGGTCATTGGGGTATGGGCATTAGCATGTTACTATTGAAGGATAGCATGTGAAGGTAATCTCTAGATTAGCTAGCTAAACTAGCTAGCATGCAATAGCGTAATAAGGTAATGTGACATATTGGCCAAAATCTCTAAAATCTAGCTGCATTTCCCTTACCACTGGCAGGGAATCAGATGTACTTAGCCAGTTCTGACAGGTTCTGAAGCGGTAATGGAAATTTTGAGTAGTTTGGAGAACCGGCAAATACCACCTCTGACTGGCGTTGTCCCCATCTATTCTCTTCCTCCTGAGTCCCAGCTGATCGGCTGGGTCTTCTTTTGTTGCCCTGCACAGGAGAATGGAGCTGGAAAGCAGGTGGGGAGGGAATGGGATTTTGTAGTATCCTTCCCTTGGAGTGGGGTGGGAATGGAGATTTTGCAGGACCCTTCCACTGCCACGCCCACCAAGCCATGCCCGCCTAGCCATGCCCACAGAATCAGTAGTAAAAAAAAAAATTGAATCTCACCACTGCAAAGAATGCTGATATGACTAAGAATGATAGCTTTCCCTTCCTTTTAGCTGCATTCGTGTACATTCCTTCATTCTTGAATTGTCAAAAAAAAATGCCAACATAAATCTAGTCACTGTGCTGTAATCAACCTCAAAATGTTGTTCATTCCGATAGCCTATCACTTATTTATGGAGATTCTCAGGTCATGGTTGTCCCAAAGGTGCTTTTTTTTCAAGTTTTTTCAACTGGACTTTCTGGTTTTTCTTTGAAGAGGTTTCACTTCTCATCTAAGAAGCTTTTTCAGCTCTGACTAGATTGTGGGGAATGGAAGGATTTATACTCCTTGTTGATAGCTGAACATTTGCATTGTTTTAGCGAGTCATTAAGGTCACCTGGAGGTTTATCTATGTCATCACTTGAGTGGCACAAATGGGTGTGGAGCCTCCTTGGAACTTTTGAAAGGACCGGAGATAGAAAATGCTGTATTCTTCCCCCTCTGTTGAGAGAGGGCTGGTCAATGTTGACATAGATGGATTCTTTGACTCCTCTTTCAAACCAGTGATCCTTTCTGTCCAAAAAGTCCATATTTTGGACATAGAGGATCGCTGGTTTGAAAGAGGGGGGGGGATATGAAATCATCTATCTCCACTCAACAACACAGTCCATTCAACAGTTCCAAGAAGGCTCCACATTCATTTGCACCACTCAGGTGACTCTGATGACATAGATAAACCTCCAGGTGATGATGACATAGATAAACCTCCTTAACGACTTGCTAAAAGAATGCAAATGTCCAGCTGTCTGCAAGTTGTATAAATCCTTCCATTCCCCACTATCCAGGCAAGCTAAAGAAGCTTCTTGAATGAGAAGTGAAACATATTCAATGAAACGCCAGAAAGTCTAGTTGCCTCTTGAAAAAAAGCCCCTTTGCGTATCACTATAGCCTATCACTTGTTTTAGAAGATCAATAGACCCCTATAAAAATGGACCAGCTAATAGATTGGTGGGCAGATAAGGGGTGCCAGGTTAAATATGAATGAGTTCCTCTGGCATAATGAGAGTGCTGACTTGCGTCATTTCAGGAATATCTTCTATCCCAACAATTTGTCAGATAAGCTATTTTTTTTTAACATAGATTTACTAGTCTTCCTGTCACTCAAGCTAGAAAAGGAAATTGACAGGAATTTTAGCTCCCAAATCAGAAAGCCTTTCAGGAGGACAGTAGTGCTGGAAATTGGTGGTAATACAACATGCAATATGCAAAATGTATTCAAAATTGCATGACAGTACACTTTTGATACCATAAGTACATAGTAAAACAAAAGAGAAAGTCATGATTCAATAGTTCTGAATGAACATGGATTGAATACAAAAGTTAGTGACCAACACACACACACACACATCCATTGGTTTAGTAGAGATAACAAATTGGATTGAATAGCAAAACAAACATAAGAAAAAATGAACAGCTTGGCAGGAGGTGGAAGGCAGGAAATGTTTGGCTAAATGAAGTTGATGTGATCCTGGGAATGAGAGAATTTTAAAATTGTAAAGATCACAAGGCAAAGTATAAAGCAATGTGTAGATCTGATGAAAGCAAGGGCAGTTTGCAAGAAAATATAGGAGTGGTGAACATTTCTACAAAGCTATTTCAGTTACATCTGTTTTATTTATCTGGTTTATTGAATTTCATTGTTTATTTATTGCTTTATTTCTGCAGTTTAAATAAACCTGTTTCAGGAATAGTATGATTTGGCAAGTAATATAGTTTTAACTATCACAGCTAGTTATTGGTTTGCTTTGAGTATATCTTTAGAATATTGTAAATCCAAACAAACAGGAAGTTAAAAAAGGGAAAAGCAGAATAATGGTATATGGAAAATGAGAAAGATGGCTTTTTAATTCCTTACCTTGGTTCCAAAGAAAATGCCCTCTAAGTGATTGAAACAAGAAATGGTAATGATAATCATGAAATCATAAAAAACCATTAAAAAAATGTCTAGAGATATCTCTGATTTTTTCTGCCACTTGGGTACAGCCAACATAAACTATTTTTGCTGAGAACGGTGATAAGAAGCAATTTTACAAGTGGGCCTTGATATCATTTTGAATAAATTATATTAACATCTTGCCCTTTCTCCTATGGCAAAATACATTAATGATGTTTTTCAACACAAGATTGATATGGAGTCTGAGTACCCATAATTAGATAATAATTTCACAGCATACATTCTATTATTGTTATATTGCTTAATGGTTGCTTATTTCAAGAGCTTTTCTAGCTCATTATTTGCTTCAACTGTAAATAATGGTGACAGAATATGATTGGTATGGCTGACTGTATGTATAGAGTTTGACCTTATATTTGAAAGTTTTACTTTCAAATAGAAGGTGGCAAATTTCAGTATAAGGCACGAATCAGTCAAAATTAAGCAGACTGGCCAATTTCATTTTCCAGAAGAGTAGCCATGTTAATCTTTTGCAACAGAATCAACAAAATGTCTTTTGAAGCACATTCTTAAATTTTTCTTATAAATGGAATTCAAAAGTAATCAGTGCCAAATAGATTAAATTCTAAATGTTTAATAAATCAGTGTTCTGTTTTTCTGCATCGCTTATAATGTTAAGCACCCTAGAAGCTTTTCCCTCTGTTACCCTCCTTCCTTCCAGACCTAAAGAATGGCTCACAGACACATTTCAGACAGCAGGATGGTTTTTAAATAGCCTCAGGATTGGAGGACGAAAAAGAAATGTCCAACTTCCCTGAAGGCATAAATAGGCAATATAAGCAGTCCTCACTTATTGGTGATAATTAGAACTAGAATTAGAATAATTAGAAATTAAAAATTAAAAGCCCATCACTAAGCAGCACAGTCTTAAAGAGTGACATTATGTGACCATGTTGACTTTTGATAGCAATTGTCGCAATCCCAATCATTAAGTGAATCCTGCATGGGCATTTATCAGATACAGATAGTCTTCATTCAGTGACTGTTTGAAGTTCTGATGGTAATGAACAAGAGGACTATTTCTCATAGTTGCGGGGATCACATTATATCCAGTTATATTACTGTGATTTGAGCTCTTGGCACTTGGCTCACAATTATGATGTTATGATATCCCCCAGTCACAAGATTGCCATTTACAACCTCCAGATGTCTTCCCCATTGACTTTGCTATGTGGGAAGCCAGCAGTGAAAATCACAAATGGCAATCACAGGATGGTGGCATATCATGACATCATAATTGTAAGCCGAGTGCCAAATACTTTGTTCATTATCATCATAATTCAGTCGCTGAATGAAGATACCTGTTTCTGATAAATGCCCATAGTCATTGCCAAGTAAAATTACAATGTGGGTAGAATGAGGGGAATTTTTTGTCTGTTTGTTGTTTGTTTGCTTTCTATAAAAATACAGTCCTAAGGAAAGTGACAAGGATAGGATCATTACCTTTAAATTAGGACTCCATCATGAGATGGTGACTTTCTGTCAACATTTCTGCTACTTCCATTTCCTCGGTTTAGTTTTCTGTAGTGACAATGGGATAACAAATTTTATTTAGTAGTCTTTTTCCTGAACTGTACATGAATAGATATGCAATAAGATAATGAGGTCCTATTATCACTCTAAGCCTGGGCATCTTACCAAATGTTGAACCAGATACAGAAAGTTTCCATTTTTACTTGCTATGACATGCTAAGTAAAATATTGTGCTGCTTTGAAGGTTAACACTACCTAATTGCTCCTCTTCATTTTTATCTGAATTTTTGCCTCAAACACTAGTAGATTCCGTTCAGATATTCAAATGCCACCCTCTTTGTTGAAAGGTTAC
Organism: Hydrophis major; assembly: GCA_033807585.1. Taxonomy (NCBI): domain Eukaryota; kingdom Metazoa; phylum Chordata; class Lepidosauria; order Squamata; family Elapidae; genus Hydrophis; species Hydrophis major. Next base: position 139,365,832 of record CM066329.1, on the reverse strand, counting down.
CAATGATGAAAAAAGGAGACTCGGTCCTTTGAACTAACTTGGGTTAATCTTTCCATTGATAAAATAAATGCAACTTCTAATTCAGTTGGTTTTTGTACTCAGAATAAGAGGGAAAATTTCAGTAGCAATGATTGCTGTGAAATCAAGGCAACTAAAAAGACTTACTTTCTCAAACTTTCCTAAAACCCAGTCTTGTATAAGTACATCCTCAGAGAACAGGATTATAAAATAAAAGAAGATTGCAATGACAGCAGTTTAGTGTCAGGGGCCAAGTCTGAACTACAATAATACTTCTTCCCCAAAAAGGTACCTAAGCCAATTATTTTATATCTTTATATCCTATAGAAATCTTTACAATAAATTGGCTGGGTTCATATTCTGAATACATGATAAGAATATATAGTCCTATGTCTAAATCTAAATTAGCCTGATCTTATTTCAGATATTACACTCTTAAAGTTCAGGCAGTGCTACATATGCTTTACATCAGGGGTATCCAACCTTGGCAACTTTAAGACTCAGCTGGCTGAGGAATTCTGGGAGTTGAAGTCCACAAGTCTTAAAGTTGCCAAGGTTGGACACCCCTGCTTTACATTAAGGGCAGCTGGACTGGAACTGACGGAGGCAACAACAAAAAATGCTTACCCAGAGGAAAATTTATGCAGATACAGCAAGCCATGTGGATTATGAAGGCCTTTTCACTGTGAACAATAGAAGCAGTAAAGAGTTCAAAAGTAATTATTAAGTGCATATATATTCCTATTTACCATATTATTTGTTTTTGGGAATATGCAATGTTATCTGAAGCTCAGAAAAAGAGTAGGAAGCTGTAAATAAAATATCATTAGGCAGACAAAATAAGAAGAGGAAAGGGAAACTGACTTAAATGAGGTAATACTCAAACGATTCACCCTATTCCTTTCTATCTTTACATACCATCCTTGTTTCTACTGCATCTATACATAGTCGTCCAGCTTTGGGTAGTTCACCAACTGAAGCTTTAGCTAGACTTAGAGAACTGAGGATGACCCCACAAACCCTTGCCATCTCACATAACACGAGGCTGCCCTCGAAGATGGCCTAGAAACAAGGACGGCTGATTGCATGCTCACTTTTTTACTGCCTAGGTAACTCACAAAAGCAGCCAATAAAACATAAAGATTGTTTGATCTGGTGGGTAAGACATCAAGCTGGAAAGTGAAAGCCCATGAGTTATATAGTCCCATCTTAGTCATGAAAGCCAGCTGGGTAACCTCGGACCAGTCATTCTCTTTCAGCCCAACCCCCACCTCACAGGGTTGCTATTGTGGGGAAAATAGGAAGAAGAAGGCATATCAGATATGTTTGCCGTCTTGAGTTATTTACAGAAATAATAAAGATGGGGTTCAAATACAATAAAATAAATAAATAAAGATAAAACAGTCCCATCCTTTGACAATAACTACAACCATCATTCATCCAATATGGCATCACCATAGCAGCAACACATTTTCAGAGCTCACTTCCATCCTAGCCCAAAACATGCAGGAAAAGCTTTCACTGCCTTCTGGAATGCTAAGAGGGTAGTAGGCCATTGGATTTCTGGAGGGAGGCTAAGCAGTTCAGTATGCCAATTATCCTTTATAAAACCCTATATGTCTCAACAGTTGCTTATCTCAACACCATTGTCCCCTTTGAGATCCTGAAACACATTCCAAGAACATGCTGAAGGTAAATTATAGCTAGACTTTACACAAATATCCAGTAATCCTAGATGATATTTGACAGAGCTAAGACTGGTTCCATTTGGATCTTCAAGGCAATAAAACTATTTGTGGAAACCTAAAACTATTACCTATAAAGTTTCTATTGACAAGAATATCAACATTTTTATATTTGGTTTCATACTATTATTCCTTTTGCGATCATAATGCCACATGGAATGGCATATGTAAGGCATAACAATGTACATGAGTGAATATTTCTACAGGCATTCCTTTCAAATTATGTGGAAATTAGTTTTTTAAAATGCCAGGAGCATTTTCGGCTCATCCAGACTTTAAGAAACTCATTGGGATGCAGACTTACAAATACTTACATGTTGTCCTAACAATCTTTTTTGTAAAAAAAACTACAACTATTTCCAATTTGTTGACAAAATTAGTCACAGTACAATCTAATTGGTTTAGCAATCAAATAGCCTATTATGCACCTTGGAGAAATTATATTCCTTGTATGCCCATACAAAAAATGATTTCTCCTCTAATTGCTGAACATCAGGCTTTCTGTGTTCCTGGGTACGTCTTCAAAATGGTTCTTTTATAAGACATGACACCACTATGATCTCTGAATTACAAAAGAAAGAGTTTTTAATTGACCAAGAACAAACATGGGCTGGACTACACATCATTTCATTTTAGAATCATTTTGTTTCCCACCCCTGCCCCACCCTTCCTTAGGAATACCTGCTCAAAGTTGCATGTAAAATCCAAAGAGACATTAAATGGAATAAATCAAGGTTAAGATGCTGTTACACCTTCTGAAAATTAATAATTCAGAATGAATTCTATTCCATGGTTCCTCTTAGACTATTTTTGCTGAGTCATACACATGATCGAAGGGTATTGCCAATCTTCAAAAAGCTACATCGTAGAACTGGATTACACTGAATATTATTAACCCAACAAGTGGACCAAATAAAGTAAAAATTACATAAAATTTCACCAATGAAAACCCTTATTCCATTTATTGACTAAAGTAGCAGAAATGAAACAGAAGAAAGCATCATGAAAAATCCTTAGTCCCTACAGGTAATTCAACATAAAATGACACTTTTCTTTCCATAAATCTAAAAACCTGCTATAAAGAAGCTATACTTTAAAGCAGACTTAAAGATGCTCTTTGATAAAAAGTATATTTTTCCTACAAAGAGAACTTGCATTTTCTATGCTAAACAAATTATCTCTGAGGAGTACAACAATCATCCTTACCTTCAAGATCTGTTCTTTAGAAACTGTATCACAAAATGACAATTTATGTGCGATATATTGTCCCATAAATATAGAAATTTTTCTAGCCTTCATCCATTTTGGCTAAAAGTCATATAGTATAGTGCCGAAATCCTGACAAAATGTACATTTAAAATTATCTTTAGAAAGAAATGAAAACTGTATATATATCAATATATATGTGTGTATTGATGCAGTAAATCAAATTGTTAGTAAATACTGGAGAAATTAAATATTTTGGCTAAACTATAATAATCTAAAACCTATAATGGCTAATTATAGTTTGCCCAACATTAAATTTCAGCAAAAGAAAGAATTTGAACAATGTAGGATGCAAGACAAAAATATCCACATCTGTTCATTCTAGGAATAACTTAAAGTAAAAAAATGTCTTTTAATCTCTGCAAAACAAACTATTTTACAATGTTCTCTTTCCTAACTTGCAGAATTAAATTTGTAACTTTTTTCCAGAGTACTTCCACCTTGAGCTTTGTTCCTTTCATTCTTTTGTCAAGACCAGCAGCAGCACTTCCTTTTCAACCGAAGCCACATAAGCAGCAACTGAAGGCAAAATTCAACCCCGGGATGAGAAGGACTGGGGTGGGGTGGGGGAATGAATTACACCACTTGCAAGCAAAGCATAAGAGAAGAAAAAAAAAAAAAAGGAAATGGAGAAACAAATTAACTTGAGATAAAAGCATTAGTAAATGATGTGTAAAAACTAAATCAGCCCAAGTCTGAAAATTAGCAGCACTTACTAATCCAACAAGCCATTGACTCATAAATGGCATGGCTATTAATGCCTTTGATGACAATAATAAATCTGTTCCACTACTATTTTTCTGTCATTAATTAGATTGTAAGACCATACAAGTAGCTCCTCAACCTCATCCAAGAGGAAATATTTCATTTAGCTTAGGAGAGAAAAATCACCTTTCTAATTGTGCATCAAGGTCGCAACATGTGGGCAGCTTCCTCTCCATTAAGTCATTTTAATTCATTGCACTGAAACTTCTGTTTTCCCTCTGCATATAAATAAGAAAAAAATATCCTTAACAAGAATATACTCGAAAGAAACTGAAGATTAAGAATTTTTGCTTTATCACCAAGGTACTTAGAAGTCCAGCTATAGATAGTATGAGCATTAATTTGGCTGATAGCCTATCCCCAACATTTTAATTGTATAATTTGCTGGAATATCATCACATCTAGAGAAATGGGCTAGCATAGCACAGCACAATATGTCTTAAACATTAATTTGCCATGCAACAATTCTCATTACTGTTCTATAAGTTGGGGAAATCAAGATTCCTTCATGCATGTTATCTTGCACATTATCGAGTTTATTTAAGATATCACATAGAAAGGGCATAAATCACAAGTCATAACAGTTAAAATGCTACTTTTTAGTAGAACTAACTTGCACATCCTTTCCTAGTGGGTATATATCAAATTAAATAGATGAATATGAAATAGGTCTTGTGTTCAAGCCATAATCCTGCATTATACAATATACAGCTTGTGCTAAAGATTTTCTCTTGGAGTTGCTTCACAAGCATTGCTCCTATGCATTATTAATGTCAGTAACTGAACTGATGAGCAATATAGCAATATATTCTCATATAGCAATATATTCTCATATAGCAATATATCTAGGTTTATTGTAAGTTTTATAATCGGCACAGAGGACATCCCATGACATGACATGTTTTCACGTTTATTTTATATAGTTTATCATGTTTATAATGAAATTCCAGAATGAATACTAAGACAGACCCGCTCCCCTTATCTAATGTAATTCTGTCATTTACATTTTGTTTTTTGTTTTTCAGTAGGTTTTTTGTTTTTCTGCTTTCCAAATGCTAACTATAAGAGCTTTACTATATTAGCTGTGTCTTTCTCTGGCAATTATTCTTTTAGGTTCAAGTGCTTGGTATTGTTGATTTAATCCCAAAGGTGTTCTTTTCAAGAGGAAACTGGAGTTTCTGTTTTTTCTTTGAAGATGTTTCACTTCTCATTTCTTCTGATGTTTCTTCAATTCTGAAGCTCTGTTGCTTTAATGTTTCTTCTTTCTTAATATTGTAAGTCCCTTAAAATATTTTAATGAAAAGTGTGGTAAATATTTGGATCAAAGGCGTCAGCAAGTATTGCAGTGCAATTGGCAAAAGAAAGCTCAGGACCATATTGGTTGGAAACATGCAGAAGAGGCCTTCATCCTTCAGTGGATAGACAATGGCTAAAATGATGGTGATAATATTGTGTATTATATTTGTTTGTTTGTTTATATCCCACAATTATTTTTACAAAAATAACTCAAGGTAGTGAATGTTCTGTCCCCTCATTAGCATTCTTGAGATCCCCGCGCTTTGATTGGCCAAAGCGCGGGGCACTCTGATTGGTTAGGCGAGCTGCGCTGATTGGCTCGCTAAGAATCTCCCGCGATTGGTCTGTTCGAATCACGGGAGATTCAAAGAGGTGCCATTGGCCGCAGCCGCCGCGGCTAAAGGAATAAAAGCCACAAACTTTTCCCATAGCCCCAGTTCAGTTCCTACACTAATAAAAGAGCATGATTTGAAGTCACCGACTCCTGGCATCATTTCGCGGACACAACACTGGCGACGAAGGTAAGATCCAGACCCTGAACCGAACCACGTGTCTGACGGAAGCCAGACGAATCTCCATGATGGCAAAAATCGCACCCCCCGCACCCTTCAACCCCGCCACCGAGGACTGGGAATCGTACTCCGACCGATTCCGCATGTTCCTCGAGTGCAGCGACCTGAAGGACGCCACCGGCCCCATGAAGCGCGCCGTCTTCCTGACCCACTGCGGGACCGAGGTATTCAAGATGGCCAAGGCACTTGCCAAACCCGCCGACGCGACTGCGATGGACTGGGACGTCCTCGAGCCAATACTTCGGCGGCACTACGCTCCAGAGGTACCCATCCTGATCCGACGCAATGAATTCTACCATCGGGACCAACGGTCGGGTGAGAGTTTCAGCGACTTTGTCGCCGAACTATGGTGCCTAGGGGGGCTGTGCGAATTCGACAACCTGAATGACACCCTGCGAAACAGAATCGTGCTCAGCCTGTGGGACCCCGTCCTCCAGAGCCGGCTGATGGCCAAGGGCAACATCAGCCTTGCAGACACCCTCACCGCAGCCGCAGCCGCCGAAGCGACCCGAACATCCGCCGACTGCATGCGTCGACCGAATGCTGGGGACCGCAGCGGGAACAACCACCCTGCAAGGTCGGCCGAGGCCCAACCCGAGACGACCACCCACCAGGGCGATTTCCACTCGGCATCAGGCACTTCCTATGATGAGGAGGAAATTCATCGCCTCCAGAAAGGCCGCGACCCACAGAACCGGCGGGGTCATAAGTCGAGGACCAACTGTGCCGGTTGCAGAGGCGACCACCCCAGGTCCAAATGCCGGTTTTTCGAGTCGATCTGCCGGCATTGTGACAAGAAGGGACACATCGCCCGTGTCTGCCGCCTCAAAAAGAACCGCAGCCCGCCCAGATGGGACCAGAGTGAACGGAGGAGAGAGAGCACACCACCCCGGACCAGAGATCGCCCCTCTGACAACAGATGGGACCGGAACGGACGATCCCTATGAGGTGGCGATACCCGGCAAAGAGAGGAGACCCATCAGACGGTCACCATCAGCCACGCCACAACCAATGACGCCCGGAAGGTCCACGTGGAGGTAGGCATCGAGGGCGAGCCATGCAAAATGGAGGTGGACTCCGGGTCCTACCTCTCCATGATAGCATGGCATGAAATAAAGCGCTTGGTGCCTACCATCCAAAGGAGAAGCCTAGACAGCCAGAGACTAATCGTAAAGGACTACCAGGGAAACCGCATCCCGGTAGTCGGAACCGGACAGTTCAACGTAACATACAAAGGACGCACCGAAAGGCTTCCCCTGACAATCGTCGATCGCGACCGCCCAAGCCTACTGGGACTGCAATGGTTCGCCCCGCTCGGCATCGCAGTCACGGGAGTCGACCACGTCACCGACGACAGCTGGAAGCAACAACTGGCCCAGGAATTCCAAGAGGTCTTCGACGGAAATCTAGGCAAGTACCGAGGGCCCCTTATATCATTCAGTCTAGACCCAAACGTCCCCCCAAAATGCCTGAAACCAAGGCGGGTGCCATTCGCACTTAAACCCAAGATAGACGAGAAAATTGACAAGCTCGTCAAGCAAGGGGTCCTACAGCCAATAGACCACGCCTGGTGGGAGATCCCCATAGTCACCCCGATCAAGCCCAATGGGTCGGTGAGGATCTGTGGGGACTAAAAGGCCACCCTAAATGGCGCGTTGCAACAAAGCGCCTACCCCGTCCCAGTAGTGCAACACCTACTGCACTCACTGGGAGGGGGCAAGGTTTTCGCCAAACTCGACCTCGCCCAGGCATACCAACAGTTGCCAGTCGATGAGGAAACGGCAGAAGCGCAAACCATAGTCACCCACCGGGGAGCATTTAAATGCAACCGGCTCCAATTCGGAGTCAGCGTGGCACCGGGAATATTCTAAAGCCTAATGGAAAGACTATTACAAGGCATCAAGGGGGTGGTACCTTACTTCGACGACGTCTTAGTGTCGGCAACCAACCAAGCCGAACTAGAGGGTCGCCTAAGGGAGGTCCAAACCAAATTCAAAGAGACTGGGCTCAAAGTAAAGAGGGAGAAATGCCAATTATACACGGAACGGGTTGAATTCCTGGGATACCTCCTAGACCGTCACGGCATTCACCCCACAAACCAAAAAATCAAGGCCATCAAAGAAGCCCCCACACCCAAGTCGAAGACGGAGCTACAGGCATTCCTGGGGCTACTTAACTTTTACAATGTTTTCCTGCCCCAAAAGGCGACAGTGGCGGAGCCTTTGCATAGGCTCCTGGACAAGGCGGCGACTTGGACTTGGGGGAAAGGCGAGCAAGCCGCCTTCCAAAGAACAAAGGACCTCCTCACTTCGGACGCCGTCCTTATACAGTACAACGAGACCCTACCTCTGGCCGTCACATGCGATGCATCACCCTTCAGTGTCGGCGCTGTCCTCAGCCATTCCCTCCCCGACGGAAAAGAAGCACCCATCGCGTTCTTTTCAAGGACCCTCACCAAACCGGAGTGGAACTATAGCCAGCTGGACAAAGAGGCTCTGGCTATCGTTGCCGCAGTAAAAAGATTCCACAAGTATCTCTACGGCCAGACATTCACCATCATAACCAACCACAAACCGCTGCTGGGAATCCTTGCAGGGAACCGGGCCACCCCGAACATTCTGTCTCCCCGAATAACAAGGTGGTCCGAGTTCCTGGCAGCCTACAACTACAGACTCATACACAGACCGGGTAAGACGATCTCCCATGCAGATGCCTTAAGCCGCTCGCCGATACCGGAACCTGACACGACCCAGCACCCACGACGACCACCCTCAGTATAGAGACTCTACCCAACCTACCCATAACCGCGTCAGACATTGCCTGAGAGACTAATAAAGACAAACGTCTGGCGTGGGTGTTGCATTGGGTAGAGAAAGGGTGACCAGAAAGGGACAACGATGAGTCCATCAAGACATTCCGAAACTGGCAAATGGAACTCTCATTATTAAAAGGGTGCATACTATGGGGGAATAGGGTGGTCATTCCAGAAAAACTACAAGGGAAGGTTCTGGAAATATTACACGAGGGGCACCCTGGCATCGTTAGGACTAAAGCCCTGGCCAGAAGTTACGCTTGGTGGCCAGGGATGGACAAACAAATTTGGACCTGGGTAGCAAGGTGCCAACGATGCCAGGAAACTAGGCCAAGCCCACCCACAGCACCCGTCCTAGAGTGGGAAACCCCAAGGGGACCTTGGTCTAGGATCTACATAGACTTCGCCAGGCCCACAAAAGGACACACCTTCCTTATAACAGTAGAGGCTTACTCCAACTGGCTGGAGGTAAGCAACATGAAAACAACAACCACGGAGGCCGTGATCAAGGAACTTGGCAAACTCTTTGCAACGCACGGCCTCCCAGACGTCGTCATTTCCGACAACGGGCCCCAATTCACCTCGCTGGAATTCGAAAAATTTCTCGCGGAAAGGAGCATCCGACACGCACTGACAGCACCGGCGCACCTGGCGGCGAATGGTAGGGTGGAACGGATGGTGCAATTCACTAAGAAAACCATCCGGAAAATAGACCACGGGGAGATCCAGGAGAAAATAAACAAATTACTCTTCACCCAACACATAACCCCAAATACACAACGAATAAGAGCCCAGCCGAACTATTAATGGGGAGGAAATTAAGGTCCCCACTTGACAGATTACACCCCATATATAACCCGGAGAAGCCCCCAGACTCAAACAGCAAACACCGAACTTTCGCACCAGGCGACCCCGTATACGCAAGAAACCTGACGGGAGACCCGTTATGGGTACCGGCCGTCATCACACAAATAATAGGCCCACACTCGTACCGGCTACAAACAGCAGACGGACGAGCATGGAAACACCACATCGACCAATTAAGGTCGAGGACAACCACCCAAGAAACCACCGATGCACAAGCAGGCAAAACCAACCCCCACAACACAAACCAAGGGGGGAGGGAATACCCAGGGGACCAAAACCAAAGAAGAATAAACCAACCATACTTACCGAAAGCAGCCAGCACGACCCCTCGCCAGGAAGAGACAGCCAGGCCAGCTCGACCGACCCGGGGAGACCGAGCGGGAGCAGCAAAACCCGCAGCTCAACCAACCCGGAAGACCCAGGAGGGAGCTACGGAGAGCGGCCCGGCCCGACCGACCAGCCGGTTCCTATGATGACATCCGGAGGAACAGAGACCCCGACCGAACCGGCCGGGATCCAACCAATGACTGAGCTGCGCAGGTCCAGTAGGCTAAGACGGAGCCCCGCCTACCTACGGGACTACGCGACATAAGGACTAAACCAAGAGGGGAGGGTTGTTCTGTCCCCTCATTAGCATTCTTGAGATCCCCGCGCTTTGATTGGCCAAAGCGCGGGGCACTCTGGTTAGGCGAGCCGCGCCGATTGGCTCGCTAAGAATCTCCCGCGATTGGTCTGTTCGAATCGTGGGAGATTCAAAGTGGTGCCATTGGCCGCGGCCGCCACGGCTAAAGGAATAAAAGCCGCAAACTTTTCCCATAGCCCCATTTCGGTTCCTACACTAATAAAAGAGCATGATTTGAAGTCACCGACTCCTGGCATCATTTTCGAGGACACAACAGTGAACACATCCAGTACATCCACCTCCTCCTATTTTCCCTAAAACAACAACCCTGTGAGATGAGTTGGGCTGAGAGAGAGAGTGACTGACTCAGTCACTCAACTGGCTTTCATGGCTTTGAAGCCTAGTGCCTTAACTACTAGACCAGACTCTCTCTCTCTCTCTCTGTGTGTGTGTGTGTGTGTGTGTGTGTGTGTGTGTACTGGTGAAGTGAATTCTCATGACCAGAGTATATCATCAAAACTTGATTCTGATTTTATAAAGAAACTAGGAATACATTTAGAACATCAAAACTATAGCTAACAAGTTACAAAATGTTTGTGTGTTTGTGACTTTTGTGTGTATGTGTGTGTGTATGTGTATGTGTATCTTAATAAAAGTCTCTTTCCAAAATATTATAGGAAATATAAGAGTAATCTCAACATTCATTTTTGAGTCATACGCAAATGTACATGAATTCCATTAGTCACTCAATGAAGGCAGAGGTGGGCATTGAAGGGATTTGGATATGATTAGCATTCAAGTAGCCACCACTGTCAAGGTTCAATCCCTTCAGAACAGTGACTTGGGGAATTCTTGTTCTCCTTTTCTATTTTCTTATTGCTTCATTTGGCCACAACACATTGTCTGTATGGAAGCAGTTAAAAAAAAAAAGATAGGATACCATGACTTTTTGTCACATACTTTCCTTGGGTAGCTGAATCTAATATAGTCCAGTTGAAAGTGAATTATGAATTGAAAGAATTGAAAAAGGTCCACCATAGACATTTTGCTTAATAATTAACTCTGTTAAACTGATGAATATGTTCTCTTTCTAGCACAATAATTGTTCCCTTCCATTATGCAATTAGCTGAAAATTAAATTACCTGAAAGAAAAGGATTGATGACAACACAGAATAACAAATAAATCCATAATTAATGAAAATAACTGTGACAAGTAAGCTCTTGAATATATTAAAAACTCTGGTGTATTTACATACATTTTCCTATCCTTATTTTACAATAGTATTTTTATTGCCTGGTTATGATGCATTTATTTGAAAAATACATAAGAAGACATATCATTCACATCATTTGCCTTTTGAAAAAAAGCTAATTTTACACTAAAAAGCATAAATAGAAAGGATTATTTTTTTTTGTATTGGTGAACAGAGAGTTCCAAGAAATCAACACTCTTGTTATAGTTAATTGAAAGCTGAAATATTTTCTAGTTGTTCTTAAAATACGACAAAAATCAAATCAAAGACCTGTGAGAATCACTGCTGACCTGATTTGAATTAGAGAACTGATGTTTGAAGAAAATATCTTACTTGATTCAAGGTTGCCATCTGAGATCTGAAACAAAACTGATTCCATTTAAATCAATTTGAAAGGAGGTGTATTTATATATATATATAAGGTATAATGGGTGAGCACCAAAATGTCTTCAAAATTGCTTTATGTTTTGCCAAAATGAACTGAAACCAGCAGCAATAATTAAGTCTAAGTGATTCTTCTAAACTCTGTGCTGGATATCTGCAAGGGTTCAATGGCAATAACTTTTGAATCGTTCTATCTATACCAATTTTTTAAGCAGAAATGCAGAAAGAACACTAAAGCAGAAGCCACATTTTTTCAGCAGTGACCCAATAGAGAAGTCTTGCTGAACCATGACAGAAAATGTCCTTCTCAAACATAGAATTTCAAAGATTTTTAAATAATTCAGCTCTGCGTTATTTTCTTTCATTCTGGAGCATGATACCACGGAGCAATGAAAAGGTCCACTGACTTGCCCTTGTGTAAATTTTATGCCCCCATCACTGATTTTTTATGAAGTGCAGAGAAAGTTGGAATAAGCTTGGTCTTCCCAATAAAAATAAAACACTTATTTCAGTAATTGAGATAGAGTGTAAAGGTGGCAGGGCAGGGCGAGTTAAATGCATCTCTTCTGATCAGGTCATCATTCTGTCAGGGTTATGATCTTTTAGCAACACTCCTGCATCTATTCACACATTGCTGAGAGATGTAAACTAGCTACAATATGCAGAATGTAAATATGAATATTGTTAAGCCTGGTCCCTCAACCAATGTTAAGGAAACACGCTAAACAGAATGTGCAGCGTTAGTCGGTTAGGCAGATGGGTAAATGTGTGAGATAAGTTTGTATGTTAGTTAACACTCAGTAAAAAAAAACAGATACTCTTGTGCTATCAAAATATAGTTTATTCCATTAGGAGTTATAGCATAGTCAAAAACAGTCCATTAGTCATGTATCATTTCAGTCAGTCCATTCGGGGATACTCAATTTGCAAAGTCCGTGTTGAATATTCAATGTCAGTTCACTTACAATAAATCAGTCCGTATTATCTCTTCTCACCGTTGAGAAATCAATGCTACTTTCTCTCTCCCGTTCCAGTAGGAAAAAACGTAGTCATCAATCCATCCAATAATAAGGAATCATTAAGCCAGAGAGCGAACTGTGGTTGTCTTGCTCCTTTTATGGTGCTTTTAAAATCACACCCTTAATTACATTCTTGCAGTTAAAGTTACACACACTTTAACCAACAAACCATCATAACTTATTTATTATTTTACCTAAACCAGTTAGAGTAAACAATGTTATCCCTAATATTCTCCCCTTTTGGGTAATAATAATAATACAACCATTTACACCTTTAAATCATAGTTGTTACAACTCTCTTTAAACTTGACTACACCTTGAGCTTTTGTAAACTGGTCTGCAATGTTTTCTTCCATCATGCAGTACTCCAGTTTAATTAGACCATTCTTCACAAATTCTCTAACATTTATGTATCTTAAATCAGTATGCTTTGATCTAGTTTTTACAGCAATGTTAGCAGCCAACTGTATGGCTGCCTGGTTGTCCTCATACACAATAATGGAATCTTTAACAGTTACACCCATGTCTAAAAATAACTGTACAGAATTAAGTCAGTGCATAGTAATGACAGACATGAAAATTCTGCTTCCATCGTGGACAAGCTGATATGCTGTTGTCTGATTGACCTCCACCCGATTAGTGTCTTACCAAATAATATAGCCATCCCAGAGGTTGATTTTCTAGTGTTTATGTCAGTTGCAAAACTTGCATCTGCATAGGCACTAAGACTCAAATCACCCTTTGGCTCTAAATACAATGCATGGTGCATTGTTCCTTTAAGATATCTTAAAATTCTCTTTAATGATTGCCAATGACATTGATGTGGATCTGCATTAAATCGCGCCAGCTGATTAACGCTATAAGCAATATCTGGCCTTGACCAATTGCTGATATATCATAAGCTACCAATCAAAGACTGATATATAGACTTATCGAATTTGGGACTTTGAGCATCAGTTTGGCAAACTTCCTGACTCATTGGAGTTTTTGCCGGCTTACAAAGTTCCATTTTATACGTTTTAATTAATTGGCAAATTTTATCTTCTTGAGATATCTTAAATCCATTTTTTGTTTTGTTAATTGTCAATCCTAGATACCTTTTAATCTCACCTAAATGCTTTAATTTTATCTTTTTGGCTAATAATGATATAATCTCATTAGCTTCATTATTAGTCTTAGTTATCAAAGCAATATCATCTGTAAATAATAACAATAATGACACCGTTCCATTATTTTCTTTTTTAAACACACATGGATCTGCTAAACCAGATTTAAATCCTACATTGTTTAACTCTTTCACAATATATTGGTTCCATTCATAGCCAGATTGTTTCAATCCATAAAGACTCCTTTTGAGTTTCCAACAATCATTACTATTTAATTTATTATCTTTTATACCAACATTATATTTTCAAAAATATAATATGCTGCAATGGTGCATGCAGATAAGCAGTTTCTACATCTAAATAGTTAATGATATAGTTTTTCTTAGTTACCCACACTAAAGCTGCTCTCAAGGATGTTGCTTTAAGACTTGATGCAAAAACTTCATCATAATCAAATGTAGTTTGATTAAATCCTTGAGCTACCAACCTAGCCTTATGGGTAACAGTCCCATTATTTCCTGTTTTTACTTTGAATATCCATTTGCACCCAATGGTCTTTTCTCCTGGAGGTAATTTGGCATCTTCATATACTTTCATTACCTTTAATGAATTTAGTTCCTTTTCCATTGCCTTTTGCTGATTCTCCTGATCCTTAGCAGGATACATCCTAAGTTCATTTACACTAGTTGGAACTTTAGTTATTTGGCAAACTATACTTGCTTGATACCTATCAGGTGGTCTAGTTACACATGTAGAACGTCTAGGTATTACAGGACTTACAGGTGGACTTTCCTTTACTACCTGTTCTTGATTATCTAAGTCTTCCTGATCAACTGTTTCCTCTTGTTCTGGTCCTATTTGTTCTTCATGGACTTCTTCTTTAATTGGACTCTTCTTATAACTAGTTTTTTCTTTCTGCCTTTTGTAGGGTTCAATAATTACATCATTATCTAAATCTTGCTCTAATCTATTCCATCCTACATGTTCTAGGAATTTTGCACTAGCACTGCAGTAAACTCTAGATGTACCTGGTTCCCAGAATCTATAAGATCTGTGATTAGATTCATATCCTACAAAAAATAATCTTTTCGCTCTATGCTGTCCTTTGTGTCTGAGTTGTGTAGGGATATGCACCCATGCTGGTGCTCCAAATGTGTGCATGTAACTTAAACCAGGTTTCGTACCATGCCACAGTGTGAATGGTAATTCACCTGTTTTTGAATTAACAACATTATTTAATATATGATTACCACACATTATTGCTTCTCTCCACAAATTGTCAGGTAATCCTGAATCAGACAACATAGTACGTGCCATTGACTGCAGTGTTTGGCCTCGTCTCTCTATAAAGGCCTGTTGTGGCCTATATGGTGCAGACTTTTTATGTTGAATACCTGCCATCCTAAGTCTACTCTGGAATTTATTATTTGTAAATTCCGCACCATTATCTGTTATAAGAGTTACTAATTTCTTTTTAGTTTTCCTTTCTACAAATTTTAACCAATTAAAGAGATTTAGATATGTTTCAGTTTTGCTCTTCATCAAATAGCAGTACCCATATCTAGAATAGTGGTCCATTATACTTAGTATGTATCGAGCACCTCCTACACTTGGTTTTTCGGACCTATTAAATCGGCAAATACTACCTCTAAAGACTCTTTTGTAGTAAATGCATCAACTCTATTTGCCGGTATGACCTTGCTTTTGCTTTGATTGCAAGCAGAACATTGCAAATACTTATTACAAGGTTTCAAACTTATTCCATTAGATAGTTGAACAGTTCTCTTAAGCATTTTAAAATTTAAATGCCCTAGTCATCAGTGTAACAAGTGAATACATTCATCATGAGGTTTCTTATTATCATAAACCGTGTTAGCCACCTCTAAACCATTATCATTTAACACATACAATTCACCTCTTAAAGATGCAGTAATTTTCTTATCTTCTTTTTCAATTATGCAGTTATCTCCCCTAAAGGTAACTACATATCCTAGTTTAACCAAAATTCTAACTGAAATTAAATTAAACTTAAGTTGTGGTACATATAACATTTTTACATTCTCTTTTATGAAAGAACAATATGCTATACCTTGACCTTTAGCTTTCAGTTTCCAGCCATTGGCTAACGATATCTGCTGTGAACTCATGGACATTTTAACAAAATTTTTGTCATCATTTGTTATACAGTGGGATGCTCCACTGTCAACCACCCATAAATTATTTTTTACAGCTCCGTTACTATACATGGCTAGCTTAAAATTTTTATTTTTATTTTGATGACGTTTAGTATTCTGGCCAGCGTTCTGGCACTTTGCTTTTTTACAAAACCTTGCCAAATGTCCTCTTCCTCCACAATTAAAACACTTTTTAATTGAGTATGCAGTAGGAGATTCAATATCTTCTTTTTGAGGTTGCTCCCTCCTTAACTGATCTCTTTCAAACCTTCTTCTGGCTTCTTCAATCAATCTGCCAGTGATATCAGTTAAAGTTAAACTTTCCTTTGGCAAAATTTCAAGGGAAGTGATGTAGTTATCAAAATTTTCATCTAATGAAGACAGAATTATGTAGACTTGGTGTAGTTCAGAGAAAATAAGCTCTTTCTCGTGCAGTTCTTGAAAAATGCTTTTCATAGTATTCAAATGACTCAGCATATCACCATTCATTTGGAGATGCGTCCTGAATAGCTTCCGTGTTAGATTTATGTGAGCACCAACGTTATCTCGGACATAAATCCTCTTCAGCTTCTGCCAACACCCAACAGCCGTTTGTTCTCCGCGGATATGAACAAGTTGTTGGTCAGATAGTGTTAGTCCTATTATGCAAAGCTTGTTCATTCTTCTGCTGAAAGTCCTCTATTTTTTGACTATCTTCCTCAACCTCCGGATCCCATTCCTCTACGTTTGGTGGGTTTTCAATTATGTTCCACAGACCTTCTCTTCGTAGAAGTAGACTACATTTCATATACCATAAAACATAGTTCGTTCCATCCAGCTTGGATATAATGGACAAATTTGTAGATTGATTTGTGCCATGTTTTTTATATATGGATATAAAACTATAATTAATAAAACACAGCTGTCTGTTGTGGGAAGGCGGAGCTTCGTCACTGCGATACAGCTGCGATCTCGGGGCTCCGAGATCACAGCTGATATCTTCGCCCCGGTCGGTCTCAACAGACCTAAACCATCTCGTAGTGATGGTGACAGTAAGGGGCGCGTTCTGTAGATTCTGGGGACATCACAAGTCCCTGGTCGATCCAGAAGAAGCCCTTTTGCCAACGGCGGAGAGGCAGCCATTAGGCTGCTGAAGCTGGGACAGCTCCAGAAGAACGGGATAGAAAGAAGTGTATCGGCTGGTGAGGATCTTATTTTTAAGTTTGGGACTTAAGAACACTCTAATACGAGAAGAAATCTGCAAACTTATTGACAGAATTTGATTTAGCAGCGTTTTTTTTTAGTAATCTCAAAGTGAGGCTTGGCTTTTTATTTTTACTTTTTTTTTTCTTTACTGAATTTCTATTGCGATCTAGCTAATCAGACTGGTTTTTTTCTTTTATATTTTTATATTTACTTGCTTTCTTTTTGCCTTTCTGACTGTTTATATTTTTTAAAATAGAGGCCCCCTTTAATATTTTTTTTAATATACATAAATATACATACATACTTTTTTTTTCTCTTTTTAGGCTTTTTTCTGGGGGGAAGAAGGGGGAGTGGATTGAAGAAACTTTGTAACACTGCCAACTAGAGGCTTGAAAAATATTCTGTTTGAAGTTGAAAAACTTTTGTTTGAAAATTTTTTCTCAAGGCTACTGGAAATGATAAGATAGAGGGAAGAGTACTGGAGGATGTTTATACAGGTGCTCTTTGGAACTTCTATTATCAAATGAATATTTGAAGTTTGGCTTTGAAATTTGTGGAGAAGTCAAAAAAGAGCCTTGGATAAATAAAAGGCAGTATGTGTCTTTTTTTTTTTTAACTTCTTATTAATTGTTCCATCCCTCCCCTCCAACCTCACACTATTTTGTAATATTGATACTTTTATTTTTTTATTTTTTATTATATTTCATTTTTATTTTTTATTTTTAAAGGGGAAGCCTCAGAATATTCCTTTTTTTGCCTTTTTGCCTTTTTTCATGGGGATGTTTGCCTTTTGATTTCTATTTTTGACTTATTTTTATGGTTGTTGTTTTTTTCATTTTCTGTGGTTTTTCAATTGGATTAAGGTGAGAAGAATTTGAAGAACTCTCTTTTTCTTTTTTTTCTTTTCCTTTTTCTTTGCTTATTATTTTTTGATATTATTGGGCTTTATTTTGCTTCTTTTTTTCTCTTCATTTTTTAATTTTTACTTTTGAATTATATTTGCTTGTTTTACAATTGGATTAAGGTCTTGAAGAACCTGAAGAATTTTTTCTTTCCTTTTAATTTTGGGCTTTTTACTTATTACTGGTTCTGTTTTTCGTTTTTTGTGGTGTTTTCCTTTTTTTAAATTGGATTATAATTGGCTACCTCACTAATTAGATTAAAAGACCTGGAAGACCTTGAGTTATCGAAATGAGTAAGAAAATTTTACCTTCTGCTCCTGTCTCCCCGTCATCTGGAGGACGACTCTCAACAATGGTGAAGCAAGACAAAGCGCAAGTGGATTTAACAATGGTTATGCAAGGAATACAAGATCTTAAAATGAGTATGGAACAAAGAATGGAGAGTATTGATCAAAGAATTTGAAAGATGGATGAGAAACTTGAAAATTTTCAACAAATGATGGTGAAACATGATGAGAGAATCCAAAAAATAGAAGAGAAAGACAAGCAAAGAGATGATATAATTGGGAATATCGATAACAGATTAACAATGGTTGAACAAGAAAAAAGTGGGATGTTGAAGTGGGAGATGGACAGGTCAGAATTTTATCTTAGATTCCAAAATATCGAGGAAGAAAAAGGACAAAACTTGGCGGCAGTAATGATTGAAATTCTGGCTGGAGTCTTGGAAATAGCAGAGGAAAAGATGATGGATGGAGTAGATGAGATATATCGAGTCTTCACAAGATATGCAATGAGGAACCAATTACCAAGAGAAGTCCATGTTAGATTCACTAAAAAACACTATTAAAAACCAAATATTACAAGTGGTAAGAGAGAAGGGGTTGAAATATAAAGGCAAAGAGATTTTGGTCTTAAGACAAGTACCTAGAAAAGTGAGAGAGATTAGAAGAGAGTATCGAGGTGAACTATAGATGGCTGATTCCAGAAGGATTAATGTTTACATGGCAAGAACAGAGACACAGAATTGATTCAATTGCGAAAGCAGAAATGTTTTATAAGGAATTTTTCGAAAGAAGAGAAATGGAGACAGAAAAAGAAAAGATTTTAACTGAATTTGAAGAGGACCAAATGGAGATGGAAAAAGAAGAAGGCGCAATAGGTGGACAAATGGAGATCAAAGAACGTGAAATAAGATCCACGAGAGCTGTTAGACCTAAATATAAAGTATAATTATGGGGGGAGAAAACTGATTTCCATGAATATAAATGGACTGAACTCAGCTGTCAAAAGAAAGAAAACTTTTTATAAATTAGAGAAGCTAAAATTTGATATAATTTGCTTACAAGAAGTACACATTAAAAAACAACATGAACAATTATTGATACGACCAAAGTTAGGGAAAATATTTACTTCTCTGACTCATTGTAAGAAAAGAGGAGTGGTTTTGTACGTTAAAGAAACCAATCCAGCCAAATTGATTTATAAGGATGAAGACGGAAGAGTATTAATAGTTGAAATAGTGAATAATAATATAAAAACTCTCTTGGTTGCAATTTATGCCCCAAATGATAAACAAGAAGAATTTTATAAAAAATTACATATGAAAATAATTGAACTGGACTATGTTAACATACTTATGATGGGGGACTTTAATGGAATTGTAGACAATAAACTGGACTATACAGTAAAAACAACACGACAAAATAGGAAAACTCTCCCTAAATCCTTTTTTAAAATGACAGATGAACTAAATTTAAAAGATATATGGAGAGAAAGAAATGCTAAAACTCAACAATATACTTTTTATTCAAACAGGCATTTATCGTGGTCCAGAATAGATATGATTTGGACATCAACAGAATTATTATCTAATATTCAAGAAATAAATATTGAAACAAGTACATGGGCAGACCATAATCCAATGACAATTAAATGGAAAGGACAAAAAAGAAGATCTAGATGGACATTAAACAATACTATTCTAAAGGAAAAAGATTTTACACAATGGATTGAAAAAGAATTGGCCTTCTTCTTCAATAAAAACAAAAAAGAAGATACCTCAATACAGAATGTTTGGGATACAATGAAGGCATATGCAAGAGGATTAATAATTGATTATATAAAGAAAAAGAACATTAGGAAGAGGCAAATGATTAAAGCTCTAGAAGATGACCATAAAAAACTGGAAAAAGAATTACAGAAGATGCCACAGAAAAAAAATATCAAACTTAAAATTGACATAATTAAACATAAAATGGATCAAGCAGAGAAAGAAGAACTGGCACAAAAATTTAGAAGTGCTAAACAGAACTATTTTGAAGATGCAAATAGGCCAGGTAGATGGTTAGCATATAAGTTGAGAAAAGAGAAAGAGTCAAGGAAAATATCATAGTTAATAGATGATAATGGTCAAATTTGTTATGGTAATAAAGAGAAAAAGGCAATCATTCAAGATTTTTATGGACAATTATATAAACAGGAGGATCTTGATGAGGACAAAATTAAACAGTATTTACAAAATGCTAACCTACCTAAGATACCTGATGAAACTCGGAAAATGTTAGAAAGTGCTATAACAATGATGGAATTAACCGAAGCACTCAACAGACAGAACAATGGAAAAGCACCAGGACCAGATGGCTTCCCGGCAGAATTTTATAAAACATTACAAGAATCGTTGAGCATCCCACTGTTAGAAGTCATGAATGAAGTTATGATAAATAAGAAAATACCTGAAACATGGTCAGAAGCTTATATTACACTTATTCCAAAAGAAGGGGTTGACCCATTACAAATTAAGAACTATAGACCTATTTCCTTATTGAATGCAGACTATAAAATCTTTGCTTCAATCTTAGCAGAAAGGCTTAAAAAATACCTAAATAACTTTATCCACTCTGATCAGAATGGATTTTTACCAAAGAGACAGATTAAAGACAATATGAGGGTAATCCTGGACACATTGGAATATTATGAGGCGCACCCGGAAAAACAAATGGCTCTGATATTCTTAGATGCCCAAAAGGCATTTGATAATGTGAACTGGAGATTTATGTTATTATTATTGGAACAGATGGGCTTTGCTAGAAAATTTATTCAAGCAATAGAAGCCATATATTATAAGCAAACGGCAAAAGTAATGATAGATGGAGAATTCACAGACTCTATCAATATTAAAAAAAGGTACAAGACAAGGATGCCCATTATCTCCTTTGTTATTTGTATTGACCTTGGAAGTCTTAAATAGAAATATTAGAGAGGATATAAACATAAAAGGAATGAAAGTCAAAAAGGAGGAATTCAAATTGCAAGCCTTTGCGGATGACTTGGTCTTTATTTTGGAAGACCCTTTAGAGACAGTTTTAAAACTATTGGAAAAGATAGAGACGTATGGTGAGATGGCTGGTTTAAAAATAAATAAAGACAAAGCAAAGATTCTGACAAAGAACATGTTATTAAGACAAAGAGAAGAACTGGCAGATTTATCGAAAATTCAAGTTACAAACAAAGTTAAATATTTGGGGATATATTTGATGTCAAGATGTACTACATTGAAAGAGAATAACTATATTAAGCTTAAACAGCAGATAGCATCTGACCTGAAAAAATGGAAAAACCTACAATTGTCATTGATAGGTAGAATTTCAACAATCAAGATGAATATTTTACCCAGAATTTTATATTTGTTCCAAACAATACCAATTAGGTTAAGTAAGGATTACTTCGAAGAATTAAATAAAATTGTATTGAAGTATATATGGCAAGGCAAGAAAGCGAGAATAAAATTAAAATTTTTACAGGATGTTAGAATTAGAGGAGGATTTGGCCTTCCTAATTGGGAGTTGTATTATCAAGCTGCAAACTTAATGTGGGTTAAAGAATGGATAACGTTAAGAAAGACTAGATTGTTGACATTAGAAGGTCATGATTTATTATTGGGTTGGCATGCTTTTTTATGATATAAGGGAACTAAATCACAGGGTTATTTTAGAAGGCATTATATACGGGAATCGTTATGGTTGAATTGGGAGAAAATTAAGAAACAATGTTATTTGAAAATTCCAGTTTGGTTATCAACTATTGAAGCTTTTTTGTATCCTATAACTTATAAGAAGGAACAAACAGTTAGATATGGGAAAATATTGGATGAAAAGGGTGAACTTAAAACGATGCAAAATTTAGAAGAACAAAGTATAAAGATGAATTGGTTTTCATATACACAAATACATGCAAGGTATCTTAAAGATTCTAAAATAGAAGGATTTTATGATAAATTGACTGATTTAGATAGGATTTTGACAGGTACTGATGAAAAAGTGATTTAAAAACTATATAGTTATTTGTTGGAAATTAAATTAGAGGAAGAACAAGTTAAAGAAACAATGATTGCTTGGGGGAAGAATTTTGGATATGGGATTGATTTAGAGAATGGCAGAAATTGTGGTCACAAAATTATAAAATGACAATGTCAACAGCATATAAAGAAAATTTGTATAAGATGTTTTACAGGTGGCACTTTCCCCCGACAAGAATAGCAAGAATGTTCAAGAATAAATCTGAAAAGTGCTGGAAATGTTATCATATTACCATATGTGGTGGACTTGTGAGGAGGCCAGGAAATATTGGACTAGAATTCCCATATGGCTGGAAAAAATGACAAAGAAACACATAGATTTAAAACCAGAGATTTTTTTATTGGGAATCGTACCTGATATATATAATAAAAATTTAAAGTATTTGATTGTAAATGTATTAACAGCAGCTAGAATTGTATTTGCTAAACATTGGAAGAGTGAGAAAATACCATTAGAGGAAGAAATTATTAAGAAAATATTGGAATGTGCTGAAATGAGTAGATTGACATTTGAAATTAGAGAACAAGAAGATAAACAATTTTATGAAGTTTGCGATCTTTTTTATCAATGGTTAGACAATACAATATAATAATAGAAGATTTAGAAATTTAGGAAATAATGAATATTTAATTTTTTCTTGGTTTTGATAATTTTTAAGAATATTTTATAAAGATAGATTTGGTATGATTCTATGATTTGTTATAAAATAATTTAACTTAATTATAGTTATCTCGCTTAAGTATGAATTAGTAAAATTATAGTCAAATGATTGTTTAATAATGATATTGGGATATTTTATTGATGATTGATAATGGGAGTTATTATGTAATATAATTATTTTGATGACTATGAAATGGATGCACAAAAGGGAGTGGTAAACCAACCGATACACTGTAAATTTATGAAGAATGATCTTTTTATGCTATGTTTTATGTCTTACATGTTTTTTGTCTGTCGTTAAAATCAATAAAACTTTTACCAAAAAAAAAAAAAAAAAACACAGCTGTCTGTTTACTGTAACGTGTAACAACACAAACTCTCACTTTTTACATAAATCTGTTTTATCCTAGTTAAACTGACTTTACAGTCTCTGGGCCCATAGCCTTTGTTAAGCCTGGTCCCCCAACCAATGTTAAGGAAATACGCTAAACAGAATGTGCAGCGTTAGTCAGTTAGGCAGACAGTAAATGTATGAGATAAGTTTGTATGTTAGTTAACACTCAGTAAAAAAAACAGATACGCTTGTGCTATCAAAATATAGTTTATTCCATTAGGAGTTATAGCATAGTCAAAAACAGTCCATTAGTCATGTATCATTTCAGTCAGTCCATTCGGGGATACTCAATTTGCAAAGTCCATGTTGAATATTCAATGTCAGTTCACTTACAATAAATCAGTCCGTATTATCTCTTCTCACTGTTGAGAAATCAACGCTCCTTTCTCTCTCCCGTTCCAGTAGGAAAAAACGCAGTCATCAATCCATCCAGTAATTAGAGATCATTAAGCCAGAGAGTGAACTGCCGTTGTCTTGCTCCTTTTATGGTGCTTTTACAACCACACCCTTAATTACATTCTTGCAGTTAAAGTTACACACACTTTAACCAACAAACCATGATAACTTATTTGTTATTTTACCTAAACCAGTTAGGGTAAACAATGTTATCCCTAACAAATATTAGAGTTGTTCAGTATTTCTCAATCTTAGCAGTGTTAAACTATGCAGACTTCAACTCCCACAATTCCTCTGCCAGCATTAAGAACTGTAGGAGCAGAATGCCAAATAGCGTAAAGTTGCTCAAGTTGAGAAAAACTTTGCTAATTGATGATGAGTGCATTATGAAATATCGTGAACTAATTTGAAGCCCCAGAATCAGCACAGCAGTGTAGCATCCCATTAGCACAAAGGGAAAGTGAATTTAAGGCATATGGTGGGTCACATGAAACAAGCTGAGAGCTGAGAAATTAGAAAAAGCCTAAAGCAACGTTAAGCTAAATGGGTTCTGATGATCAGAGAGTATATTAAGGTGGTAAAATTCATATTTATATTGCTCATGTCAGAATCAGGGTGGTGCAGTGGCTCAGCAGTTAAGACACTGAGCTTGCTGACTGGAAAGCCATCAGCCAAAGTTCGAGAGCTGAGCTCTATGCAACAGGGTGAGCTCCCATCCTTGCCTCAGATCCTGCCAACCTAGCAATTCAAAAACATGCAAACATGAGCAGATAAATAGGTACCATTTTGGTGGGAAAGTAACAGCACTCCATGACATCATGCTGGCCACATGAACACTGATATATCTTTTGACTAGTGCTGGCTCAATGGCCTTGAAACAGAGATGAGCACTGCCCCCTATAGTCAGCAACAACTAGTGGAGTAAAATCCATAGGACTCCATGTCAGTATCAAGGACTCTATCACACTATTCATCCCCACGGCACAGCACAGGATTCTTATATGAAGAAATATTTTTTTAGTATTTGCATATTCTATGTAGCTATCCAAAAGATAACAGGAAAAAAAATCAACTCTGCCAAATGTTCTGCAAAATTGTAAAGCATTTTACAGGTAAAATTCATTGAACTTTGCTGGAGCAGGTTTGCAGTTGGGTTTGGAAATCTGCTTTGAGGGGTCATTCTATCAAAGCTTTGTTGAATCAAAGCACCCTTCAAAGCTTTGCACAGCCCTGTTCATAATTGAATGCACAAGGTGAGGATGCTCTTTTTTTCAAATCAATAATTGATTATGACAAGTCCCCAAATACAGTCTGTCCTTGACAGCCAGCTGATTGCAGGTAAAATGATGAAAAGTAAGGTAAAATGAAAATGTGAGAACAAATTGGAGGTGAGCTGATATTGCTTAGCATGAAAAGCATTAAAGCATCTACCCAGAACCCCAATACTCAAACATCTGCATTTTCTTTTCTTCTTCTGGTATAATAGATCCTACCATCAGTGGTGTGATTCAAAATTTTTTACTACCAGTTCTGTGGGCATGGCTTGGTGGGCATGGTTTGGTGGGCATGGCAGGGGAAGGATACTATAAAATCTCCAGTCAGAGGTAGGATTTGCCAGTTCTCTGAACTACCCAATTTTTTCTGCTATCGGTTCTCCAAAACTGGTCAGAACCTGTTGAATACCACCTCTGCCTACCATGATATTCTAGGGTCACAACCAGGGATGGACAGTAGATCTATCTGTTATCTATAGCACTTCAGATTAAGTGCAATGTTGGGCTCATGGTTTTTTTTATAGGACATTAAATTTAAAATGGTTTTTCCATTATTCTGTTGAGTGTATGCATTTAAATATAAATAATCCCTGAAACAAAACACAACTAAGAGAACAGAACTGCTTAAAAGTTATTATTTCTTCCTGATGCATTTATCAGACACAAAATTGGGTCTGATTCAAAAACCTACTCACACTTCTTTTCTTTTCTTTTTTTAATATATTTTTATTTTAAGACAAACAAACACAGACAATACATAAAAAAACATAAAACCATCTTCCATTTTGTACATACAGTGTGTCAGTTGGTTTAGAATCTTTTGTGCAATCCTTTCATAATCATTGTTCACAATTTATATCAATCTCACATTGTCAAACTAACATGCCTATCTATTTATCAATTATTAATTATCCTGCTTTTTATTCCATCAATATTATATTATGCTGTCATCCAATGGTTATATATTTCTACATTATATTTTGTATCAGTCTATTAAACTTCTATAACAAAATTATCTATTCTGTTACCTTACCATGTCTTTTTATCCAACCACTGATAAAACAAATCCCATATCATATAAAATTGCTTGTCTTCTTGTTCTCAAATTTCAAAGGTCAATTTACTCATTTCGGCACAGTCCATAATTTTTTAAAAACTTCCTCCTGCATAGGTATTTTGTCATTTTTCCAGTTCTTCACAAACACAATTCTAGCCACTGTGAAAACATTTACAATCAAATATTTCAATTCTTTATTGTGTATGTCCGGTATGATTCCCAATAAAAAGATCTCTGGTTTAAAGTCTTTGTGTTGTTTTATCATTTTTTCCAACCATGTGTGGATATTCGTCCAATATTTCTTTGCATTCAAACATAACCACCACATATGGTAATATGAACCAGGTATCTGATGACATTTCCAGCATTTATCCGATGTATTCTTAAACATTCTCGCAAGTCTCGTCAAGGGTAGATGTCACCTGTAAAACATCTTATACAAATTTTCTTTATATGCAGTTGACATTGTCATTTTATAATTTTGAGACCACCATTTTTTCCATTTTTCTAAATCAATCCCATATCCAAAAATTTTCCCCCAAGCAATCATTTTTTCTTTAACTTGTTCCTCCTCCAATTTAAATTCTAATCAATGTCCATAAAGTATTTTAATTACCTTGTCATCAGTACCCACCAAAATTTATCTAAATCAGTCAACTTATCATAAATGCCTTCTGTTTAGGGTCTTTATCAAACCTAGATTGTATTTGCAAATATGAAAACCAATTCATTTTTATACCTTGTTCTTCCAACGCTTGCATAAATTTAAGTTCACCCTTTTCATTCAATATCTCACCATATCTAACTGTTTGTTCCTTTTTATATATTATTGGATAAGAAAAAGCTTCAATAGTTGATATCCATGTTGGAATTTTTAAGTAATATTGTCTTTTTATCTTCTCCCAGTTCAAAAACAATGCCTCTTGAATATAATGCCTTCTAAAATATCCCTGTGTTTTAGTTCCCTTATACCAGAGAAAGGCATGCCATCCAAACAACAAGTCATGGCCTTCTAAAGTCAATAATCTACTGTTCCTTAGTATTATCCATTCCTTTACCCACATCAAACTTGACACCTGGTAATATAGCTCCCAATTGGGCAAGGCAAACCTTCCTCTTACTCTTGCATCTTGTAACAGTTTTAATTTTATTCTTGCTTTTTTACCCTGCCAAATATATTTCAACACATTTAAATCTTTAAAAAACTCTTTCCCTAATCGAATAGGAATTGTCTGGAATAAATATAAAACTCTAGGCAATATATTCATCTTAATTGTAGATATTCTCCCAATCAATGATAGTTGCAGTTTTTCCCATTTTATCAAATCTGTCACAATCTGCTGTTTGAGTTTTACATAGTTATCTTCCTTCAGTGTACTACATCTTGGTGTAATATGTATCCCTAAATATTTAACTTTGTTTGTGACCTGTATTTTTAAATTTTCTTCCAACTCTTTCATCTTGCTAACATATTCTTTGTTAATATCTTTGTTTTGTCTTTATTTATTCTCAAACCTGCTACTTTTCCATATTCTTCTTTTTTTTTTTATTAATTTGGGTGCTGTTTCCAATGGGTCTTCTAATATAAATACTAGGTCGTCTGCAAAAGCTTGCAATTTATATTCCTCCTTTTTAATTTTCATTCCTTTTATTTCTTTTTCTTCTCTAATATTCCTTTTCAACACTTCCAATGTTAACACAAACAGCAGAGGCGACAATGGACAGCCTTGCCTTGTCCCTTTTCTTATATCTATAGATTCTGTTAATTCTCCATTCACCATCAACTTTGCAGTTTGTCCATGGTATATTGTTTCAATGGCTTGGATGAATTTTTTACCAAAGCCCATTTGTATCAACTGCAGTAAAATAAATTGCCAGCTTACATTGTCAAAGGCTTTTTGTTCATCTAGAAACATCAAGGCCATTTGCGTCCCAGGGTGTGCTTCATAATATTCCAGAGAATTCAAAATAATTCTCACATTGTCTTTGATTTGTCTCCTTGGCAGAAATCCATTTTGATCAGTATGAATAAAATTATTTAAGTATCTTTTTAGTCTTTCTGCCAAAATTGAAGCAAATATTTTGTAGTCTGAGTTCAATAGATATATAGGTCTATAATTTTTAACTTGCTGCAAGTCTGCACCTTCTTTCAGTATAAGTGTAATGTATGCTTCTGACCATGTTTTTGATATTCTTTTCTTCAACATAGCTTCATTCATAACTTCTAAAAGATGAAGATTCAATATTTCCTGAAAAGTCTTATAAAATTCAAACCATCTGGACCTGGTGCTTTCCCAACATTCTGTTTTTTTAAGGCTTCTGTTAATTCCATCATTGTTATATTTCCTTCTAACATTGTTTCAATATTTTTAAGTATCTGAGGTAGCTTCGCTTTCTGTAGATATTGCTTAATTTTTTCTTCTTGAATATTCTCTTGAAAATACAGTTTTCCATAGTAGTCTTGTATAATTTTTTTCTTCTCCTCATTTCCATAGCAAACCTGTCCTTTATTAATTGACTAATCTTCTTGCTTCTCTTTCCTTTCTCAGTTTATAAATTAGCCATCTGTCTGGTTTGTTTGCATCTTCAAAGTAATTCTGTTTGGCATTTTTAATTTTTTGTGCTAATTCTTCTTTTTCCATTAGTCCCATTTTATGTTTAATTATATCCATTTTATTTTTAATATTTTTTTTTTGTGGGGACTTCTGTAAGTCTTTTTCTAATCTTTTATAGTCATCCTCTAATGTCTCAAATGTCTTTTTCTGTTTTATGTTTCTTCTCCTAGCACAATCTATTATCAAGCCTCTTGTGTAGGCCTTCATCGTGTCGCAGAAATTCTGTAAAGATGTATCCGCTTGTCTATTTTTTTGAAGAAGAAAACAAGTCCTTTCTCTATTTTCTGTTTAAAGTCTTTTTCTTTCAGTATCATATTATTTAGAGTCCATCTAGATCTCATCTTGTATCATTTCCAAATAACTGACACTGGATTATGATCTGCCCAAGTGCTTGTTTCTATTTCAATCTGTCGTAGTTAGTCAATAATTCTGCTGACATCCATATCATATCTATTCTAGACCAGGATGTATGCTTGTTTGAATAAAAGTATATTGCTGACTTTCTGCATTTCTCTCTATCCATGCATCTTTTAAGTTAAATTCTTTTATTATTCGAAGGAAGGATTTTGGTAGTATCTTTCTAACTTTCTTTGTTGTTTTCTGTGTTTCATAATCCAACCGGTCATTAATTATTCCATTAAAATCTCCCATCATCCAAATATTAACACAGTCCAGTTCAATTATTTTCGTATGTAATTTTCTGTAGAATTCTTCTTGTTTATCATTAAGGGCATAAATTGCAATTAGAAGTGTTTTAACACTGTTATCCGTTATTTCCACCATCAGAATCCTTCCATCATCATCTGTGTAGATTAGTTCTGCCAAAATTGTTTCTTTAATATATAATAGCACACCTCATTTTTTTCCTTGTTTTAGTTCATGTTGTTTTTTAATATGTACCTCTTGTAAGCAGATTATGTCAAATTTTAATTTTTCTAATTTGTGAAATACTTTCCTTCTTTTTGTAGCCAAATTAAGTCCATTTATGTTAATTGAAATAAATTTTCTTTCATCCATATTAAGCTTTATAAGAGGGTTTTATTGTTCTAATAGATCTCAATTCTCGTTCTCTGGGTTCACCACCTACTGCACCTTCTCTTATACACCCCTCTTGAAATTCAATTATGACTCTTCCTTTCTTTTTTCTACCTCCTTTCCTCTAAAGTATTCTAAGTAGAATAGCTCAGCTTTTTCAACTGTGTCAATTCTGTGTCTTTGTTCCTACCAAGTGAACAAGAGACCTTCTGGCATCAACCATCTGTAGTTTACTTCTCTTTTAAGTAACTCTTTAGTCAAGAATAAATATTCTCTTCTCATCTCTCTTACTCTTCTTGGTATCTGTTTCAGCACCACAATTTCTTTGTCTTTATATTTTAGTGTTTTCTCTCTCACCACCTGGAGTATCTGTGTCTTAATAATCTTCTTAGTAAATCTAATGTAAACTTCTCTTAATAGTCTATTCCTTGTTGCATATCTTGTATAGACATGAAACACTTCATCCATCCCATCCATCATCTTTTCTTTGATTATTTCCAGTGCTTCTGCCAATATTTCTGCCATTATTTCAGCAAGGTTTTCATCTTTTCCTTCTTTTATATTTTGAAATCTTAGATAAAATTCTGATTTACCTATTTCCCATCCTAATGGTCCTTCTCGACATCGCTCAATCGAATATCAATGTCTCCCATTTTCTTATCTCTTGGTATATCTTCTTCTTCAATTTTTTAAAATTAATATTTCATAATCAGCTGTTGAATATTTTCCACTTTCTCATCTGTCTTTTCTATTTTTTGCTCAGACTTCTGGATTCCTTGCATAATCATCTGTAATGTCACTTCCTTCTCTTTCTCTTTTTCCTGTTTGTAATATTGTCTATATAGATCATTGTCCTCCAGATGGTGAGGGGGTTGGTATTGAAGGAGCTGGAGCTGTTGTCTTTCTACTCATCTTATAATGCTTATCTGTAAAGAAAGAGAGAGATAAAAAAGGAAAAAAGAGGAAAAAAGGAAAAAAAGGGAAAAAGGATGAAGGCAAACAGTTGCAACTCCAAAGGAAAAAAGGAAAAAGAAAGTCTTCAGGCACTTGTACACCTTAATCCAATTAGTTACAATGGTAAAAGTAAAAAGTAAAAAAATCAACGATAAAAAAGGGAAAAAAGAGAAAGAGAAATATTCTATATGTTCCTCTTAATAAACAAAAAGAAAACAAAAATAAAAGATTTACATTCTGGTTCCTGGTTTAAAAAGTCAAAATCCAATTAAAGAGGAAAAAAAGCCCAACTAGTGGGGGGGGGGTAGAAAGGGAGGCAAAAAGTAAAAAGCAATTCTAATATAAAACAAGCCTCTGCCACCAAATATTCAAGGCTCTTTGATAAATCAGCTCAGAGTTTTTCAAGGTCACTGTTAGGAATATAAGTCACCTAATAGTTATTTGGGTTGGAAATATATAAACCAGGATAGACATTTTAATACTGTATCTTTAAGAGAATCCTAAAAATGTAATTGGGTGTGGTTCTGCAAATGGCCATAAGATGGAGCTAGAAACCTGGGTTGTTTAGTCTCAGAAGAAGTCTTAGTGAGTCTCTATTTCTTCTGTTGGAGAGAGTTGCCTTTCCCTCCTAACTGATTGTTGATGTAAGTCTGTTACTGAACTGTTTTTTGATACTGGACTTTGATATTTGGATTGTCCCTGAACTGAAAACTGACTGCTTTACCTGTGAATGACTTGGACTGCTTATCTTGGACTGTGCTTAAAAGTTTATTGAAAAGTAAAAACCTACATTTACTGTACAGTGTATCTGTGTGCTGTGTGTGTGTTATTCTTCGCTTCTCTCACTACATCTCCCTGTATGTGCTCATTCTCCTAACAGGGAATTACCTCAACAGTCACTTCAATCTTCTTCCTTTCAACTTCAACTCCAGACTCCAGCTATCTGTTCACAAATGAGCCCCTGAATAAACAAACTGCCATGCTCATCTCTATCTTTTCCAATACACAGCTCAGAGTCCTTGATTGTAACACAAACTAGTGAAAGAAAAAAGAAACAATGTATCCAAGACTGGGTGGCAGTGCTACTTAATTTCCTTCACTTTCACTTCCCCCTCCTCAATCTACAGCCAGAAACTAAAAGAAAAAAAAGTAAAATCTTTTCCCTCTTTTATTTTAAAGGGAGAAAACTAAATCTTAAATCAAGCAGAAGA
The DNA here is from genome assembly GCA_033807585.1 of Hydrophis major. NCBI lineage: Eukaryota > Metazoa > Chordata > Lepidosauria > Squamata > Elapidae > Hydrophis > Hydrophis major. Next base: position 139,333,891 of record CM066329.1, on the reverse strand, counting down.
GTCTTAATCAAAAAATAATTTTCAAAAAGATTGTGAAAAAAAAAGTAGAAAGAAACACAAACAGAAATAAAAAAGATTAAACAGATTAAAAAGTACCAGTCCATCTTAAAGTTAAACAACTTTGCCAAGTTCCAAATTCCAATAAAAAGGCAAAAAAAGAAAAAAAAATTTCACTTTGACAATTAATCATGCCGCTTAAACTCTTTCCTCTTCACTTTTAGTCCACTTTAATTTTTTCAGGATGTTGTCTCCAAGAAATAATAAGTAAATGTTCAACTCACCAAACTGACATACTTTCTTCCAATTTTTTCCATTCCGGAGCTGTCCCAGCTTCAGCAGCTTGGGAGGCTGCCTCTCTGCTGCTGGTAAAAAGGGCTTTCCCTGGATCAACCAGGAACTTTGCAATGTCCCTGGGATCAACAGGACGTGCCCTTGTCAATCACCATCTCTACAGGACGGTTTAGGTCTGTGGGGACGGACCAGCAGCTGAGATATCGATGGTGATCGATATCGAGGATCAAGATCACCTGTCCAACCGCCACAATGCCAGCTCCAGCCTCCTCCACAACTTCTTTTCTTATCTGCCTCAAGAAGTATCTTCTTTTCAAACACCAACAAGCTTCCTCAAATTAGATCAGGAAAAGAAATTCACATATCAGTTATATAAAATGCTTCTACTAATATTTTAATTAAAGCAATCATGTCATTTTAATCGTACCCAATCCATAGCTTTAATAGAGTGATACACATTATACATATGAATATGAATATGATGGTCCATATTAGATGGCATATCAAACAATCAGAGTGTTTGATAGACAATCACTACTTTCTATAATGTTGTTAGGCATTAAATTGACCAAATATATTTTTTGTCAGAATGTACAGGGTCTCCTGCTTGAATAGGGGGTTGAAGTGGAAGACCTCCAAGGTATTTTCCAAACTTATTATTCTTTGTTTTAACTCCTGGCTGTATGTATTTACATCAGTTACTATCTTGGTCTATCCTCCGATACTTTTCATCAACTGGTTTAATGGGAAACTAAAGATGAGGAAGACCATATCCTGACAGCCCAGGAAAGAATGTTAGTCAACATAATTACCTCTTAACTCTAAGTAGGAATCTAGAGATAGTAGTGCACCCATGTAGTCTCTTCGATGCACCCATATCCAGTAAAGAGATAGTTAACTTTAAGATGCATGGCCAGCTGCATACAAATAAGGGCTGTGGTTTATGGCTTTGCTCATCCTTTCCTCAGAGAGGAAAGAGAGAAGTAAAATTGTTATAATAAAATGTATGCATCAAAGCAGAACTGGACACTTCCCTCAATTTGTTGAATACTGAACTCAAAAGCCATTACTAGAACTTCGCTTTCAAAAGAATTGTATTTATTTTATCATCATCCTTCTTCTCCCAAAAAATCCCCAGCAGAATTTTCTGGCTAAATAAATGGAAACTAAATACATATCAGCCTTATAACTGTAATTCCCTTTCTGTCAAATATAATTTATCCAGCAGCATCATAACACAAAAAACTACATTTTATTGATTGTGCTTACAATTCTACTTTGTAATGGAACTGGGGATAAAGCTAGATTCTTGACTGTCTTCCAGTCAAGATATTGACTAAACTGGACTTGCTTAGCTCCAGCCAAGTTCCTACATCACATTCCCTCTGCCCTTGTCTGCATCAGCCATTTATGTCAATTCAAAGCAAAGAAACTAGTCAATCAGGATATGTCATCTAGATATAGAATATCTGATTCAGTTTCATGTGTAGGAGTTCGGCCTTTACATCAATATTAAGATGAAGGCTGATTGAGAGGTATCTGGGTTAAGCTGCTTTGAAATCTAACAGCAATTTTAGCCAACTTCATTATATTTTATCTTTTAAACAAGAGGAAAATATTGTTGGATTTCTTTAATGGCAAAAAAATTGCAGAAGTTATATATGCAAAAAAAACCCAAAATGTCAAATTCTATGATGGATTGGTTATGTTTTTTCTAATTTTGCCTAGAGGTTAAAGCACCAGGCTAGCAACCAGGAGAGTTCTGTGAGTTCTAGTCATGCTTTTGGCATGAAAGCCAACCGGGTGACTTTGAACCAGTTGTTCTCTCTCAGGCCAACTGTTGTGTCTTCGGAAATGATGCCAGGAGTCGGTGACTTCGTATCAAGTTCTTTTATTGATGTAGGAACTGAACTGGCGCTATAGGAAAAGTTCGCGGCTTTTATTCCTTTAGCCGCGGCGGCCGCAGCCAATGGCACCGCTTTGAATCTCCCGCGATTCGAACCGACCAATCGCGGGAGATTCCTAGCGAGCCAATCGGCGGGGCTCGCCTAACCAATCAGAGTGCCCCGCGCCTTGGCCAATCAAGGCACAGGGATCTCAAGAATGCTAATGAGGGGACAGAACACCCCTCCCCTCTTGGTTTAGTCCTTACGTCGCGTACTCCCGTAGGTAGGCGGGGCTCTGTCTTAGCCTACTGGACCTGCGCAGCTCAGTCGTAGGTTGGATCCCGGCCGGTTCGGTCGGGATCTCTGCTTCTCCGGATGCCGTCGTGGGAACCGGCTGGTCAGTCGGGCTGGGCCGCTCTCCGTAGCTCCATCCTGGGCTTCCCAGGTTGGTTGAGCTGCGGGTTTCGCCGCTCCCGCTCGGTCTCCCCGGGTCGGTCGAGCTGGCCTGGCTGTCTCTTCCTGGCGAGGGGGTCGTGCTGGCTGCTTTCCGGTAAGTATGGTTGGTTTATTCTTCTTTGGTTTTGGTCCCCTGGGTATTCCCTCCCCCCTTGGTTTGTGTTGTGGGGGTTGGTTTTGCCTGCTTGTGCGTCGGTGGTTTCTTGGGTGGTCGCCCTCGATCTTAATTGGTCAATGTGGCGTTTCCATGCTCGTCCATCTGTTGTTTGTAGCCGGTATGAGTGTGGGCCTGTTATTTGTGTGATGACGGCCGGTACCCATAACGGGTCTCCCGTCAGGTTCTTTGCATACATGGGGTCGCCTGGTGCGAAGGTTCGGTGTTTGCTGGTTGAGTCTGGGGGCTTCTCTGGGTTATACGTGGGGTGTAATCTGTCGAGTGGGGACCTTAATTTCCTCCCCATTAACAGTTCGGCTGGGCTCTTATTCGTTGTGGTATTTGGGGTTATGTGTTGTGTGAAGAGTAATTTATTTATTTTATCCAGGATCTCCCCATGGTCTATTTTCCGGATGGTTTTCTTTGTGAATTGCACCATCCGTTCCACCCTACCGTTCGCCGCCGGGTGTGCCGGTGCTGTCAGCGCGTGTCGGATGCCCCTTTCCGTTAGGAATTTTTCGAATTCTAGCGAGGTGAATTGGGGCCCGTTGTCGGAAACGACGATGTCTGGGAGGCCGTGCATTGCAAAAAGTTTGCCGAGTTCCTTAATCACGGCCTGCGTGGTTGTTGTTCTCATGTTGCTTACCTCCAGCCAGTTGGAGTAAGCGTCTACTGTTATCAGGAAGGTGTGTCCTTTTGTGGGCCCGGCGAAGTCTATGTGGATCCTAGACCAAGGTCCCCTTGGGGTTTCCCACTCTAGGACGGGTGCTGTGGGTGGGCTTGGCCTAGTTTCCTGGCATCGTTGGCACCTTGCTACCCATGTCTCAATCTGTTTGTCCATCCCTGGCCACCAAGCGTAACTTCTGGCCAGGGCTTTAGTCCTAACAATGCCATGGTGCCCCTCGTGTAGTAGTTCCAGAACCTTCCCTTGCAGTTTTTCTGGAATGACCACCCTATCCCCCCATAGTATGCACCCTTTTAATAATGAGAGTTCCGTTTGCCGTTTCCGGAATGTCTTGACAGACTCGTCATTGTCCCTTTCCGGCCACCCTTTCTCTACCCAATGCAACACCCACGCCAGACGTTTGTCTTTATTAGTCTCTCGGGCAATGTCTGACGCGGTTATGGGTAGGTTGGGTAGAGTCTCTATACTGAGGGTGGTCGTTGTGGGTGCTGGGTCGGTGTCAGGTTCCGGTAGCGGCGAGTGGCTTAAGGCGTCTGCATGGGAGATCGTCTTACCTGGTCTGTGCATGAATCCGTAGTTGTAGGCCGCCAGGAACTCGGACCACCTTGTCATTCGGGGAGACAGAATGTTCGGGGTGGCCCGGTTCCCTGCAAGGATTCCCAGCAGCGGCTTGTGGTCCGTTATGATGGTGAATGTCCGGCCGTAGAGATACTCGTGGAATCTTTTTACTGCGGCAACGATAGTCAGAGCCTCTTTGTCCAGCTGGCTGTAGTTCCGCTCCAGTTTGGTGAGGGTCCTTGAAAAGAACGCGATGGGTGCTTCTTTTCCGTCAGGGAGGGTATGGCTGAGGACAGTGCCGACGCCGAAAGGTGATGCATCGCATGTGATGGCCAGAGGTAGGGTCTCGTTGTACTGTATAAGGACGGCGTCCGAAGTGAGGAGGTCCTTTGTTCTCTGGAAGGTGGCTTGCTCGCATTTCCCCCAAGTCCAGGTCGCCGCCTTGTCCAGGAGCCTATGCAAAGGCTCCGCCACCATCGCTTTTTGGGGCAGGAAAACATTGTCAAAGTTAAGTAGCCCCAGGAATGCCTGTAGCTCCGTCTTCGACTTGGGTGTGGGGGCTTCTTTGATGGCCTTGATTTTTTGGTTTGTGGGGTGAATGCTGTGACGGTCTAGGAGGTATCCTAGGAATTCAACCCGTTCCGTGTATAATTGGCATTTCTCCCTCTTTACCTTGAGCCCGGTCTCTTTGAATTTGGTTAGGACCTCCTTAGGCGACCCTCTAGTTCGGCTTGGTTGGTTGCCAACACTAAGACGTCGTCGAAGTAAGGTACCACCCCCTTGATGCCTTGTAATAATCTTTCCATTAGGCTTTGGAATATTCCCGGTGCCACGCTGACTCCGAATTGGAGCCGGTTGCATTTAAATGCTCCCCGGTGGGTGACTATGGTTTGCGCTTCTGCCGTTTGCTCGTCGACTGGCAACTGTTGGTATGCCTGGGCGAGGTTGAGTTTGGCGAAAACCTTGCCCCCTCCCAGTGAATGCAGTAGGTGTTGCACTACTGGGACGGGGTAGGCGCTTTGTTGCAACGCGCCATTTAGGGTGGCCTTATAGTCCCCACAGATCCTCACCGACCCATCGGGCTTGATCAGGGTGACTATGGGGGTCTCCCACCGGGCGTGGTCTATGGGCTGTAGGACCCCTTGCTTGACGAGCTTGTCAATTTGCTCGTCTATCTTGGGTTTAAGTGCGAATGGCACCCGCCTTGGTTTCAGGCGTTTTGGGGGGACGTTTGGGTCTAGGCTGAATGATATAAGGGGCCCTGGGTACTTGCCTAAGTTTCCGTCGAAGACCTCTTGGAATTCCCGGGCTAGTTGTTGCTCCCAGCTGTCGTCAGTGACGTGGTCGATTCCTGTGACTGCGATGCCGAGCGGGGCGAACCATTGCAGTCCCAGTAAGCTTGGGCGCTCGCGATCGACGATTGTCAGGGGAAGCCTTTCGGTGCGTCCTTTGTATGTTACGTTGAACTGTCCGGTTCCGACTACCGGGATGCGGTTTCCCTGGTAGTCTTTTACGATCAGTCTCTGGCTGTCTTGGCCTTTCCTTTGGATGGTAGGCACCAAGCGCTTTATTTCTTGCCATGCTATCATGGAGAGGTAGGACCCGGAGTCCACCTCCATTTTGCATGGCTCGCCTTCGATGCCTACCTCCACGTAGACGTTCCGGGCATCATTGGTTGTGGCGTGGCCGATGGTGACCGTCTGATGGGTCTCCTCTCTTCGCCGGGTCTCGCCGCCTCGTAGGGATCGTCCGTTCCGGTCCCATCTGTTGTCAGAGGGGCGATCTCTGGTCCGGGGTGGTGTGCTCTCTCTCCTCCGTTCGCTCTGGTCCCATCTGGGCGGGCTGCGGTTCTTTTTGAGGCGGCAGACACGGGCAATGTGTCCCTTCTTGTCACAATGCCGGCAGATCGACTCGAAAAACCGGCATTCGGACCTGGGGTGGTCGCCTCTGCAACCGGCACAGTTGGTCCTCGACTTACGACCCCGCCGGTTCCGTGGGTCGCAGCCTGCCTGGAGGCGATGAATTTCCTCCTCCTCGTCGGAAGTGCCCGATGCCGAGTGGAAATCGCCCTGGTGGGTGGTCGTCTCGGGTTGGGCCTCGGCCGACCTTGCAGGGTGGTTGTTCCCGCTGCGGTCCCCAGCATTCGGTCGGCGCATGCGGTCGGTGGATGTTCGGGACGCTTCGGCGGCTGCGGCTGCGGTGAGGGTATCTGCAAGGCTTATGTTGCCCTTGGCCATCAGCCGACTCTGGAGGACGGGTTCCCACAGGCCGAGCACGATTCGGTCTCGCAGGGCGTCGTTCAGGTTGTCGAATTCGCACAGCCCCCCTAGGCACCGTAGTTCGGCGACGAAGTCGCTGAAACTCTCACCCGACCGTTGCTCCCAATGGTAGAACTCGTTGCGTCGGATTAGGATGGCCACCTCTGGAGCGTAGTGCCGCCAAAGTATTGGCTCGAGGACGTCCCAGTCCATCGCGGTCGCATCGGCGGGTTTGGCAAGTGCCTTGGCCATCTTAAATACCTCGGTCCCACAGTGGGTAAGGAAGACGGCTCGCTTCATGGGGCCGCTGCACTCGAGGAACATGCGGAATCTGTCGGAGTACGATTCCCAGTCCTCGCTGGCGGGGTTGAAGGGTGCGGGGGGTGCGATTTTCACCATCGTGGAGATTCGTCTGGCTTCCATCGGACACGTGGTTTGGTTCAGGATCTGGATCCCACCTTCGTCGCCAGTGTTGTGTCTTCGGAAATGATGCCAGGAGTCGGTGACTTCGTATCAAGCTCTTTTATTGATGTAGGAACCAAACTGGCGCTATAGGAAAAGTTCGCGGCTTTTATTCCTTTAGCCGCAGCGGCCGCGGCCAATGGCACTGCTTTGAATCTCCCGCGATTCGAACCGACCAATCGCGGGAGATTCCTAGCGAGCCAATCGGCGCGGCTCGCCTAACCAATCAGAGTGCCCCACGCCTTGGCCAATCAAGGCGCGGGGATCTCAAGAATTCTAATGAGGGGACAGAACACCAACCTACTTCACAGGGTTGTTGTTGTGAAGAAACTAACAAGAGAAAGGAGTATTGGGTATATTTACTGCCTTGGGTTATTTATAAAATCAAAAAAACAGGGTAAAAGATTAAATAAAGAAATAAAGCTAATTTTCTTGCCAGACCAGGACATTTTACAGAGTTTATCAGATTGCAACAGCAAAAATAATCATTCTAATTTCTTATATGGATTACTTATAGGCCAAACCATCATGCTGCTGTAGAGTAAAACTGAAATTTACTTGGTTTTTATTGTAATAGCCATTTTTTTTTTAATTTATTAAATTTGTCTGCTACCAATCTGATTGCAAGGGAACTCTAGGGGGCTTTTACCTTACAATATTCTATCTCTCCCTGCCAAGCAGAAATGGCTTTGTTATATACTTAACTCATCCATTAACAACAGAAAACAAAGCCTAATTTTATCATGAGGGTAAGTTACTGCAGGAAAAATATCCCAAAGGTCTTCAGCTCTGGAGAAGGGAAGGATTTGAAGCTAAAGAAGCTTCTTGGAAGAGAAGCAAAACATCTTCAAAAGAAAAAACCAAAAAAGTCCAGTTGCCTCCTGAAAAAGCACCTTTGGGACAACCAAGACCTGGATGATTGAGAATCTACAGACTTTCAGGAAAAATAGTTATTTTCCATCAGATAAAGACTGAATTGTTCCTCTCATTAGGAACCTTACAAAATATTTGTGCTGCTTCAGATGAAGGCTGAAATGGTGATCTTTTGTGCATCCCACATGGAGAAGCCAGCTGAAAAGTTAGTTTATTTCAACACTGTTGGTCAGATTACCATATCTAGGAAGAGCAAGGTGGTTTAGGAAAGGCAGGGCAGATTGCATTGCTGCTGCCCAGTGCCTATCACTTGACATACAATCAACTTTGCTTAATAGTAGAACAGCCTTATCCCTACACATAGCCTAAAAACAAGGTCGGATTAACCACTAAATTGATCCATGGGTATGCATGAAAGCAATTCATACAGAAGACAGAAAATGACTCTGAATGGCAGAGCCAGAGACAACTATAGCACACAAGTTGATTTGATTATAATAATGCCATTACAATTTCCCAAAGGCCATTTTCTTCCAGAAATTGTGGATAGCATTTTCTTTTCTCAAATGCAATGGGTGTCATTGGTCGAATATTTATCAGATAGAAAATTTTGCATTTGTATGCCTTGAACTAAGCCACCTGCTCTCCCAGCACCCATCCCAAATCTATGCATTATTAATGAGGAACATTAATTTCCAGTTTTCAGTTAGCTAATTTGTTCCCACAATCATAATTTCAAATATCACATGAATAATTCAGTAAGTTATTTTAACTGCAGATAGATAAGTCTGTTAACCCTCACATATTTCAATAAATTATTGCTCAGTTCCATGTAAAGATGCCAAAGCTAAACACCTTGACAGGAGGTATTTTATGCTAATATGTGGCAGTCACATAACAAAATCAGCTGGAAATCCTTTAGAAGGGAAATTACTTGCTTTAAAAGGTATAGAGGAAATGTAAAGTTCTTTCCAGTTGCATGTAACATGTTTTTATTTGTTTGACTGCAATCAAACATTATTGTTGCCCTATATGCATTTTTTTCTCTGTAAAGCAGCAAAAAATATATGTTTAAAAGTAGAAAGGCAGGTCAAATGAAAAGACTACAGTGGGAGTTGAAACATGCCTTCAAAGAGCTAAAGAATGTTTGTATCAACCTGGCATGAATGCTTAGATTAAAACTATTTGGAACAACATGAGACCAGGAACTCATGCAGAGAAAGATGACGAAAGAAAGAGCTACACTAAAATGCAATAGCAAGTATTATGGCTGAGTAGACAATCAGATCAAAGGGAAAACATGTTTTTTCCTGAAATCATGAGGTATCTGTGGAGAGGACCTACTCAATCAAGGAGAAAAGAATGGCTGTTCTAAGATATTCCCAACAAATGTAACAAGTTTTTTCTCAGATTCACAGACTGGATCCTGTAAGATTCATGTCTAAAATATTGTATTCTGTGTTCAAAGTAATTTAATCCATACTCATCTCTGCTTCTTTCTGAAAAATGAAACAGGTCCATATAGGCAGATGTGTGTGTGTGTGTGTGTGTGTGAGAGAGAGAGAGAGAGAGAGAGAGAGAGAGAGAGCAGGGAGGGAGGGAGGAAAAGAGAGGGGGGAGGGGGAGAGAGAGAGTGGGAACTGATGAAGGGATGGATTCTCCAAAGTAGCTTATATGTATTTGTCAGGCACAAGTAAACAAATAAATTTGCTGAGTACAAAGCACAGAAAAGTTTATTACTGCTACCTCTGTATGTAAATCTGGTCAGCAATGGTCAAAGCTAAATTGGTGCTAGATAGTGGTCAACAGAATTCATGGGGAGCCGGACTTGGATCTATTGTGGCAACACAATGCTTCCAAACTGATGACACATTTAACTCCACCCTCTGTGGGAATAAATTTTGACTTCAGTATTGGGTAATGATTAGTCTAAGACCTTATACATACATGTCTGCCTAAGGGTCACTGAAATAAGCAAGGAAATTAAAAACAAACACCAGGAACAATTAAGCAGCTCAGACAATTGTAAACAGTTCTGTGTACTATATCTAATTATTGTAATCCACAATGTGAATGCTTACTATGTACGAAATTCTCAATAAAAGGGAGCACTAGAATTTGCTCTAGGCTCCCATCCTGAGTACACCAGCCTCTGTGTCTCATTCTTTCCATGGGAGACCACCACAACCTTCCAGCTTAGTTTGTTCTTCTACATCATTCTGCAAATTCATCCATATTATTTCAGTTGCCATTTTTTGATTTCACAGCTATTGTTGGCTAGTTGCAGCAGTGTTAATTGATTGCTTCATGTCTTATGCAGTCCAGTAATGTGATGCCAAGATTCCTAAATAGACAAAATATTTGGAAGCTTTTGCAGTTTTTGGATCTCTGTTAGAGGTATATCCATGATTCAGCCCTATATAGCAGCACTAACAACATCAGTGACTGAATGTTAGCTTTCTGTCATAAACATCAGGTGAATGAACCAAAATCAGTGGTGTGGCACCAATTCATGTTTTCCCACTTTTTTGAGATAACCTACTTTTCCTGTATTGTAGCAAAGAGGCATCTGAATTCTTGTATTCATTCTAAATGTATTCCATATAGCTATATCACTACTGATAAACCAACAGTGGTTTCCACATTGATCATTAGTCCAGATGGCCATGCTTCATCCCTGATATCATAGAGCCTGGTTGTGGCTTCTACTTTGTCATCGGCAAATACTTATCATTTAGATGAAGTTGTGATGAACTATGGCCTGTCCAAATTCCAATCTGCTCTAATATGTAAAATCTTTTCTCACGATGGTGTCTGTTGCTGCGTTGAACAGTAGCTGGGAAAGGACACATCCCTGGCATATAACAGTGAAGTCTGGAAATTCTCTCATAGTTCACCTTCAGTGTGAACCTGCTGCTTAAGCTACCATAAACCATATGATCTTACTTGGAATTCCCTTAGCAGCGATTGCTTTCTAAACCAATGGGTCAATGAACACTGTCAAAGGCAGCCACAAAGTCAGTGAATACTATGATGAGTCTCTTGCTGCATCAAATTCATTCTTCCATGGATTGCAATGGTGTAAATATCTGGTCACAGCAATCCCAGTTTGGATGATAAGCAGCATGTTCTTCACAGGCCACTTGTTCCCTTTTTCTATATTTGGAGTTGAATTATCTCCATAAGCATTTTAACAACTATGGAAAGTAGAGTGATTTCAGGGCACTTTTTGCCTTTGTACTGGTATCCTTTAAAAAAAAAAAAAAAAAGACAGGAGCTATGATGGCTTACATCCAAGTGCTTGACACTTGCTTTGATGTCCAAATTGAATTAAGCAGCAGGTTATTGTAGCAAAAGAACACCTCCTGGTTTCAGTGTTTCTGCTGTGATCTTATTGCTCTCAGCTACTTTGCCTTGTTTTAGTTGCTTCATGTTGTTTTAGTTGTTTTAGTTGCTCTTTGATGTCTCCAGTGCTTGACATCTCATCAGGTATTGGTTCATCAGAAAGGCCCAAGATGTTAGATGCTGCATTTTTATTGCACAATCCAAAACAAAAGGAAACAAGATATAATTTCAAAAAGCAAATGTTAAGACTACAATTGGGGTAGCAGGACTGTGTGGGGTGCTTTAAAGAAGCACATTTTTTCTCAGAGCCGTTTCACAAAATAACATGGGCCTGTGCTGTACACACACACACACACACACACACACACACACATACCCCACAGGTGTTAGGAATCTTTATTAAGGCTTCTAAACCTGAATTATTATTCCCCAGTTAACACCAGGGCACCCTCAATGAATTCAACAGGTTACTCAAGAGAAGCCAGTTCTAGTCCATAGTGAAAAAGCCAAGCAAGTCTACAGGTAAAGGCAAGTCCATGAGGCAAAGGCAAATCCAGAATTCAAGAAGCATGGTCTGACTTCCGGTTTGAAGGACTTCGGAGACATAAGCAGGGTTTTCTTTGTCATAAGCAGGAAGGGAGAGAAAAAGAATAAGGGCAGGATCTGGAAGAGGGAGGAGACTGCCTGGAATTAAAAAGAATCTAAAGTAAAACTTCAACAAGACTTTTAAAAGATACATTTTAACTGAAACTTTGCAACCAAATAGTAACCCCAGGAAGAGAAAGTGAAAAAAAAAAGAGCAGAAAAGAAACAGCTTGTGTGTATTTGGATTATTTGGTGATCTTTGGATTTTTGGTTATTATATTTGAATGACTAAAATCAATTGGGTGGTTGTTTAAAAATTTATACAATGGCACCACTTCTGGATGAATTGAAAATGGAACTTAAAAAGTACAAAGAAGATGCACAAGAAGGGAAGGGTTCTTTTGGCTTCATTTTTCAATTCTTACAAATGGAGATTTGGAACTATGAGAAACAACAAGAAAAGACTGCAAAACAAGAAGACTGAGACAAAGAAGAAGCCATCTTTAATGAACAAGTAATTCTATGTGGGGAAGAAAAAGGAAAGGGAGGAAAGAGAATGGAGATTTTAAGACTAAAAAAACAACCAAAGAAAAGAAAAATAATTCAAAAAATAAGTATAATACTGGAAAGCAACAGAAAAGGGGAATACAGACGAGAGAAATAGAGGTAGAGAGACAAGGGGGTAAAAGGGGGAGAGAGAAGAAGAGAGGGAAGAAGGAAAGGAAAAGAAGTTACAAAGGACCGGAGCAAGATATAGAGAAACAGGACTATTTAGAGATAATGGGTGAAAATCTAACTGAAAAAGGGATTCTGTAAAGGTACATAAGATTATATTGTTACATTAGTAATAGAAATAACTTTAGAAAATTGGAAACAACGTATGATTAAAATGAGAGATAAAATAGTTAGTGAATTTAGTGAAATGTTTCTGAATAAAATAAGTGAAATAAAATAAATGAGAAAATTGAATTAGGAAGGAATGGGAACATTTTAATCAGTTAATGTTTTATAAAATATAAGTGAAGGGGGGAAATTAACTATGGAAAGCTTATAATTGTTCCCATAGAAGTATGATATTTAATTGAAAAGTAATGTTAAAGATGTTAAGACTTTAATTAATATTAATGATAGAATTGAATTGAATTGAATTGGAATGGAATGTTTTTTTAATTATATACATTTATATATATTTTCTTTTTTTAAGAATATAGTATGTATTTTAAGAATGTACCGAGCAGAATCTGAATGGAAGTTATGTATTATATTGAATGTTATAACTTTAGGGAAAAGATATAAAGGCGTCATACTCCAATCAGTAACTACAGGAGAAATTTTGTTTAATGAGAAAAGATAATAGATAATTGAAACAGGACAGACAAAAAATATACATACAATGATTTGAATTGAGATGAGATAATTAAAATAAAATTGAGAAAATTAAAAGAGGGGAGAAGCTATGCAGAAAATGTAAAATAGTAGTAAGATGTGGAATAGAATATAAAAATGAGCGTGAACCTGAATTTGTGTCTGTATGAAGAAATGTAACCTGGGATTATGCTGCTTTCAAAAAAGATGTTTTATTTGTATTTTTTTTTCTCTTTGTGAAAACTCAAATAAAATTTACAAAAAAAAAAAAAAAAGAAGCATGGTCAAGGTTCAGATTCCAGTGTGAGAATCAAGGCAAGAATCACATCAGCTGAAGAACACATTACAGGGAAATGGACATGTTCCCAGCATCATATCACTCCATTTACTGAGCTAAATAACTTCTTCCTTGTGTGCCCCATCAAGAGGGGTGAGGCTACTGCCTCACAAATAGCCTGGCTGACCTTTGCTATGCCTGCCTCCTATCAGCCCTACAGGCTCTCGCATGTAGAGGAGAAAGCAGTTCTTCCACACCTCCACTGACTACCAGGCAGCTAAGTGCCCTCTCCTATCCCTAGCTCAGTTGTCTGCTTGTCCAGTTGCTTTACTATGCTCAGCCCCTCTGCTCCTGGACTCTGGCAAACTCTGGATATTCATCCATATCTCCCCCACTCCTACCTTTGACATCCCCGAGTCCATCCCTTCTTCATCCAAACTCAAGTCCATGACCTAAAAGAAGTCCTCTTTAGTTTTGTATTCTTTGCAACTTCTTCACAGCATCTTCCGGCAATTGCAAAAACCAGATGCAGCTTCCACACACATATGCTACTTCTGCTTTTCTGGATTCTGGAAGCTTTGGCTGCTGCTGGAGAATGTTTAAAGAGGAATCCTCTGGCACTTCACAAGACTCTTTTGGAGGCATGAAATATCTATACACTCATCCCTTTCAGCTTTTGCTGATAATGGAGGTAATATTTGAGGCAAAGCCAAGTGCATTATCAAGGGAAACCCCACAGCCTTTTTGGCCCACAAAGAGAATCATATTGCCTCCACAGCATGAAGGACTTTATCAAAGCAACTCTAAATTATTTTGTGTAAAATATGCAAGAAAACAAATGTTCTAATGAAGAGAAAATACTATTTGCACGTTCCAAAAATTGAAGTTATTTGTTATATTTGCTATTTTGGAAATTCTTTTATAATACTGTCATTAAGCAAAGCTTGATTGGGAAGAGGTTTCTCACAATAAGCCTCAAAGGAATTTTTAACTAGTATCCTTCTCACTTTCTTCCTATGTTTCATAAGCAAAAAAAAAGACAACTATATTACACAGGAATGCACTCCTGAAAGACCAAAACCGAGGAATATATGGCAATGAATTTTATTTATTTATTTATTAAATTTATATGCCACCCCAATCATTTTAACTGTATATATTCACAACAGAATTTTAACCAAATTCAATCAGGAATAACTCCTTTAACATATAGCATATTACACAGCAAGGCAAGTTAAGACACTTAGAATACAACTTTTGAAGAAAAGATTTTAAAAACTACTGAAAAGAATGACTCAAATAGACATAAGCAATATCTTAAAGCAAAGATAAATATCTAAGTAGTTGTTAGCAGTTGGAGAAGAAAGGAAGAGTCTATTATTGAACATTTCTTTTTATAATGTATTTTCACTGCATTACATTTTACTTCTTGCATTTCTGTTTGAGATCTCCTGTTTTGTATAATGGTTATAGACTAAGAAAACTAAGCAAAGTTTTTTTAAAAAAAAATGAAGGCACCTCTGGAGAACCTAAACTTTTTGGCTAGATTGTAGCAGTTGCTATGCTGACAATTAGCTATTGGTTCTTTCTTAAACTAGATTGGTCATCTGTAAACAGCTCTAACTTTTTGTTCTACCTTCCAGCAGCTATATTAATACAGAATGGAACAGAAAAAGGTAATGGGATCAGCCATCTTGCTTGCAATCATGGTGGAGCTATTTGGAGGCTGGTGGAGTTTGAAAAGTTCAATTTCTAATCACTTTAGAAATTGTCTATTAACCATCTTACAGCTATAGGAGACTTTCCTAATGACAAGTTTGAAAAGACTTTATTGGGTACCTTTATCTTCAACTCTCAACAAAAACAAAAATAATTATAAGTTTAAGAATTTAAAGAATCTGGAATAAACAGCAAAAAGCTAAACAAAATTAAATGGGTTAAAGGTCCAAATAAATTTGGAATATTGACTTTTACTATAAGGTTTTTGAATTAATTATAAAAAATAAGCAGCTTCTTAAGGAAAAAAAACCTTGTTATTGCAAGACATAACAAAGATAAGTAATTGTATTATTTTAAAAACTGGACACTAGAAGGAACTAAAGTTCCCAAGGGGGTGGGGGGAATACAAGCTTGCTTTTGTTTACTTTGGCTTACAAATTGATGCAAAGTGTCATCCTCATTCACAGACTCTGAGAAGCCCTGTTGAATCTGTTGAAGAATGTCTATGTAACCCATAGTATTTACACAATGGATTCTACAGGGTTCTAGCTTATCCCTTGTGATATTTAACAATCAACATGAAGCCTCTGAGTGAGGTCATTTGGAGATTTAGAATTCAATTCAATCATTTTGCTGATGACACAAATCATATCTGCCTTTTTCATCAGCTCCAAGGAAGATAGTGTAAGTGCATAATCAATGCCTGGTTATTGCAATAGATTGGAGAAAGGCCAATAAATTGAAGGTCAATCCAGACAAAACATTACCTATCTGATTTAACTGTGTTCAACTTATTGTGGCAAGGATTACAGTCCTCCAATGGATCAAGTTTATACTGGAAATACTGATAAACCTATGTCAGTCAGTAGAGGAACAAGTAATTGTCATTTCTGACATTAAGCGCCTTTTGCCAGGTTCATATGGTGCACAAGTTACATTGCTGCCCGAATATGTGCCCAGACAACTTTTCAGTTAGATTCTAGTATTGAGTGTTAGGATGAAGCTGATCTTATAAATGATCTAGAGATTTCAGTTCTTATGAATAAAGCATTAGAAAACTGATAAGAATATAGTGTTCCAGATTTTATTACCTCATTATTGTATCAACTTTGTTGTTTGTAAGGAAATTTCTAGGCGCAGTTCAAACAGTGGTGAGATTCAAAAAAAATTACTACCAGTTCTGTGGGTGTGGCTTGATGGGTGTGGCAGGGGAAGCATACTGTAAAATCTGCAGTCAGATGTGGGATTTGCTAGTTCTCCGAACTACTCAAAATTTCCACTACCGGTTCTCCAGAACTGGTTAGAACCTGCTGAATACCACCTCTAAGTTCAAAGCACTAATATTAACCAACAAATCTCTGCATGATTGGATACTAGAAGCTCAAAGAATGTTTCCCCTTGTGTATTTTTATCTAAGTCCTTTAAGTATATTTGGAAACTCTGACCTGGATGCCCTCACATTCGAAGTAGAATGGGCAGACTCCATGGAGATACATGGGGGCAGCCAGCTGGTTGCCTTTAGTCATATTACTTAATTTTAATTTTAAAAATGGCTTCGCAATCAATTTTATATCTGGCATTTAGCAGCTGTCAATTTATTTTTTTAATAGATAGATAAATGAGAGATAGAGAAAGAAGAGAAAAATATAGGGGAAGAGGGAGGAAGGGGGGAGGAAGGGGAGGAAGGGGGAGGGAGAGAGAGAGAGAGATTTTCAAGTTAGACTTGATTCTTATTGATTACCTGCAATTTTCTTGGCAACATTTCAAAAGAGGCTTGCCATTGTCTTCTTCCTAGGCTGAAATAGTGTGATGGGTCCAAGTTGTCTAGCTGGTTTCATCATTAAGGCTGAAGTAGAGGTCACAATTTCTTAGCTTCTAGTTCTGTACCTTTAACAACTACACCAGTGTTGCCCTAAGACCTGCTATTATAGGAAAGCTAGCAAATTTTATATAGTTCTCACAATTGTTGTGCAAGAATAATTATGTGGGGGGCGGGTGCCTCCTGATCACCAGGACATGTAGCCACCAGTTTTTAGTGCAGCAGCCCCTACCTTCAGATTACAGATTCTTTCTTGTAGTCTGCTAGATTTCTCCTCATGGCTTACTAAATTGATACATGAGTCACAGCAAGAGAGATGGTTCATGTAATACTTCTAGATCCATCAGTTGCCACTGCCTATTTGTCATATCTTCATTGCGCTTTCTGTGTTGCTTTTCATGTTGTCCTATTCTGGTCAACTATGCGGGTTTTGGAGGGGCATAAAGGGTATAATATATTTGGGTGTTAATTGATTTTTTTCATTTCACAATATTCCCATTATTTTTTACCATTATATATTAATTTTCATGCATGACTTGTATACTACCTTGTCCCAAAGAAAGTTATTTAAGTTGTCCCTCACTTAGCTTTGCTTAATATCCTGCAGAATCAAAATAACATGCTATCAGAACTTGTTAACAAATTCCATGGTGAATTTGGTTTCATTAAATGGAAATGTTACGATGCAAACACACTAATAGCATATGCATGAAGGATAAAATTCTATTCCACATTTGCTGTTTATTTTACAGATCAAAAATCTGAAAGATTGACTTGCTTTTTCAAAGACTGTTATATATAAAAATGAAACTGTTATTTTATTCCATATTTTTAAAGAAGCAAGCAAATTTTGTGATTTCTTTAGTCATTATTAAAATGTAGAACCATCCTAGAAACAGAAAACTTATGCAATTACCAACATTTTTGTTAATAACTCAAATGATTGTCACATTAATAAACTAAGTTCAAATACTTACTTTTTCAGTCTACAGTTTTGAACTACTGGCTTGCAACATTTTAAAGAAATATTACATTTGTGAGAGGAACTCTCTTCAGATTTTCTAAATCCAGCTGAAGGATATTAGGATCACCTCTTACTCTCTGCTTTGCTTTCATTTTGTAAAACTCCAAAGGCTTGAAGCCTTATGCATTTGTAGATTCTTGGATCTTCTGAACTTTGTAAAGGTATTGTGGGTATCAAGGTTGCTGTTCCACCTTGTTAACAGAGAGTTTTCTTAAAGGAATACTGGGGAAGATTGTAAAGTACTTTGTATGATATCATATGTTGTCATACAATAGCATGCAAGACTGACATGCAAGAAAAACCCTGAAGACTTATTTGTGGTTTTTTCCCTGCACGCCATTTTGAGTACAATTTTGGACAACGGACCACAGAAATAAAATGAGTTAAACCATTGCACTCTGCCGGGGCTGACTGATGGAGACAGGATGGATTTTTTTCCCCCAGCTCTATCTGATGTATGAAAATATTTCACTTGATTATTGAGCCACAGTATACCTTTCCCCAAATGTTAGGAATTTCATACTTTCTGAAACTTCTGAAAAATGTCCACTTTTGACCTGAACTAGAACCCACAAATGTTTGTGTTGACTCAAAAGGTAGTAAGGGATCTGAAATTGTTGGTATTCACTTTTATAAATGTTGTTGATCACAAATTCAGCTCTGATAATTTATTATTATTGAAATGCTGAATAGCCAGGATATCGTTCTTGGTTTTGCTGTTGGTACTTTTGAAATTACTATTTGCTGCCTCACTTGCTCACTCTTTGGTCCCAAATGAACAAATAAGTAGTTGAGTTGGAGGAAATATTAAAAGGATTTTCTTATTGACTTATGTCAGTCAATGCTGGGGTTGTAACAATGAAGTTGATCTGTAGGAATATTTGGTTCCTTTACAAAAGAGAAAACTTACATGATCTGAAAATTCTAGAAAATATAGGAGGAGTTGTTAAGGCAGCAATGAAAAACAACTTAGAAAACAACCTCAAGCTGCCTGGCTGCAAGGATGAGCACCATATATCTGCACTAAGAGGATATTTTTTTCTTACAGTATTTTCTTGTATGCACTTTTAATATGGTTTGATTTAGAGTCTTTCTGTCCTAGGGGAAAACATAATGTAAAGCTCCTCTAATGTTATTAGGAAGCAAGAATTATCAGAAAGGTCAAAACATCTATAAATCTAGCTATAAAAAGTCAAGCAAAAAACCAAGGTAGAGCTGAGCTAAGACCCTTGGTTACCTGTCCTTGGCTAGATTATCCACTGCTATGAGATTTGATAACTATCCAAATGAAGAATTGGAGATTTAAGGAGACTGATAATACCATGAATGTATCTTGGAAATAAGTCAGTAAATCAAATATAGTTTTAAAAGGATTTTGAAATTGCCACATCAGAATTAAGCTAGTCCAAAATAAATGATATTTGAAGATGCTCAATTTACCCTTTAACTCTCTGTTGGCCACTTCTTTCAAAAAAAAGGAGAGAAGAAAACCATACTTTATTTTCTGCAAAGTTTCCCAATCTTTTATACTCAAATCTAGAGCATCCAACAAAAGATGACATATGTTCCTTGTTATGAACTAATAAAACACTTAAATAAAGTTTATCAAAAGCTTTAGAAAATAGCAGGGTTCTAGCCCTGCACTTCTGATTGGCCAATAATAGCGATATCGGATTGGTCCGTTCAGGAGAATCTGATTGGCTGTTAACGAGCCACTCTCATTGTTTAAGGGGGTTAACACTCCACGTTTCCTATTGGTTACTAGAGCAGCAGCTTGCCTATAAAAGGGCTGCTATTGCCCTAGGGTTTTGCTCTGTTCAGAATGTATAATAAAGAGTTTGAAGTTCACTTTTCACCGTCTCGTCTCCGTTCCTTGCGCCCATGCGCAGAACTTAACATTCCTACTTGAATCCATCTTGCACAATAAAAATTATAATAAAATCTAACATTTCATGAATATAATGTAGAATATTCAAGATGATGCTTCTCAGTGACTATGAGTTATTTTTAATTTGCTTAAAAGCATGCAGTCGAAGGGTGGGGGAAATTACATATATTCTACTTAGCTCAACAGCTGAAACTTCACAAAGAAGATGCTATTTTCACCATGATTAAGCTGTGAAAGGTATCTGAAATGAGGCATTGTAATTATAGCTAGCACTTTTCATCAGTTTATCAATAGAGTGGCCCAAAGGAACTCATGTCTTTGAAACAAATATGATGAGACTGAGAAATATGGTTTGTCAGAAATCCAAAGATACTTTTTTCTGCAGTCTACAATGCTTAGTTTACAACATTATAAAGCTATAAGTCACTTCTCAGAATGAGAAGAGTGACATATACATTTAATGAATAAAATACATAAATGAATACATTTAACATTTTAAGACCAGAAATACAATCAACCAAATGATATTTTACATATTCTATAAGACATTTCAATATTTGATATGTAAAATTAAAGTATATTTCTTGAATCAATGTGAAAACTTTCTCTATTCTAATTTGCTTAATGGCTTTGGTATGCCATAGTATTAGTTGTTACTGATAGTTAAAATAAGAATGTTTTGCTTTTAAGAAAATCAAAGCAGCATTAAAACATATGTCATGGTTCCTTGCCTACATTGCTAAACTTTCCAAATGACAATAGCAATATGGCTAAAACTCAGCTGCAAACTCTGAAGTGTCACTGTAATTTAAGCATTCTTACAGAACTTGTTTGTTTTATTTTATTTTCTCTATTGCCGAAGATCGTCTGGACAACCACACCATTTACATATAATGCTGAACAAATCCATTTACAAATGGTCTGAACATTACACAAAGGTTTGGCTCCAGGTGTCATCCACAGCAATTTACCGAGAAACAAGGATTCCACCCTAAGTCCCATTTTTTGAAGTATCTAGAACTCTACTGTCTAGAATCATTTAGTGGTGACCCAATAACCTCATTTTTCCACATTTATCACAGCAAAATAGCATGACTGTAACAGCATTTTAACACCGCTTTATTCTGTTAATTGAATAATCCTCTGGGCAAAAATGGGTTCATGCTAATTAAACAAATAAATAAAATAATAGTGTTAGTCACATTATGAACTCTAAATAGAAAACCTATAAATACATCTATGAGAGCATTACAGAACATAAGATTTGGACACTAATTTTCTTTTAACTCAGCACTGAAATCTGGCAAGATATCTCTTATATTAATAAGTGAGAGTTTAAATATGCAAAAGATTTTAAATCATAAAAAACATGACTATGCTTTTAGTACATTAGCTGATCCATTGGGAATAGGAAGCAATCAAAAATGTTGATCTGTTCCACTTGAAATAGAATTAACCGCAATCTATAAAATGAATTGGGGATTCCTAATATCCAACAGGCAAATCCATGTCTGGGAAATTGCAATTGATAGTTTGCTAAACAATACTTACAACAAGAACATGGAGAACTGATTTAGGCCCTTTAAAATGCAGACTATTTTGAAATGTGTTTGGAATAGGCTTTTGAGTTATTCTTTTAGAAAACCTTTAAAAATAACTGAATTATTTAGAATACACTGTCTACAAACTCTTTTGTTTCACAGTGACCCTTCTCACATGTCAGAAGAGAAGGCAACTTTACTCTCTCAGATTTATCTATACTTCTGGAATCTCCATAGAAGACCATCATTTAAACTATTTTAAACTCAGAGCCCGCAGGCCAGATGCATCATGTGCTGGCCACGCCAACACCCGATTTAGCAAAGGGGGGAAAGTCTTGATACGTCATGTGATGCGAGTTTGACGCCCCTGTTCTAGAAGCCTGAAAAATGGCTTTCCCAGAGCTGACAACCTGCATCCCAGTTTTAGGATGTGTGTGGATTTTCTAGAATTGCAAAGAGCCAAGATTTTAACATCACTTGTGGCAAGAGAGAAAAACACATCTTTGATGGGAACAAGAGATTACTTTAATTCTTGTTTCTTTTTAATGTGCAGCTTTTGTATTTCTTTCATAATGACTCTTGTTCACTTTAGTGGAAGCTTTTAAGAGATTCCTAGTTCCAATTTCACACACAAAAAGCATTATAGTTTTCATTGTGAAAGAAAAGTCACCTCCAACAAAAGAGACATTTCTTTCTATGAGTTTCCTAATTAATTTAACACTTACTGGAAGCTTGAAGAACACATCTACTACCCAATTCTTTTCTGAAACACCAGAGTTGACCCTAATATTAAAGAAGAAGGATGCTGGTTGAAGGGATAGATCAAAAGCCCTCTATTTCTGAATGCCACATTCATTTCCCATCATTTGAAAGCTAGCTGTATATTGCATATAACTCCCCCTTAAACAATTTTGCTCTCCTGAGATCTGCTTGAAGCTTGAAAGAAGCTTGAAAGAGAAAAGAGAGAAACCAACTTGTTTACTTGGCCATTATGAGACCATACATCTGGGAAAATGGTATTATCTCTCAAGACATATATACATTTCTGGTATGTATGAATTAAGTGTGATCCACCTGCTAACTTCCCCAAATTTTAGCCAAACTTTCTTTCCTAGTACACTTCTAAAAACAACAGTAGAGGAGTTATCATGGCTAGTAACAAGCTATTCTCGGGAGTCTTGTAGCAGTGGCACTGATTCCAAGCCTTCCAAGTTATATTCCATGTAATTCCCCCTTAAACTATCTTGCTCTTCTGAGATCTATATGGAAGTTCTATTGGCAGATCTACTTTGTTTTATATTTGACAGTTTACTGAGCAACATAATGAATACATTTCAGTGGGAACATCCCCTTTTACAAAATATATTTACATCCCAAGAAATCAGCAGATTTATTTTCATTAATGAGGGAAGAATGTCAGAGTATTAGCTAATTCTGTTTTAGAAATCACTTCAAAAAAAAAATCAAAACCCTTTGACATATTTTGGGCAAGCTTTTTCTCCTAGAATTATCTACAGTATCTTTTACACTGAAAGGAGAATAACCCAGAATTTAAACATTTTCACCACCCCACCTTTCACATATACATAAAAGAAAGATAAGGAAAAACTTGTTTGTTTGGTTTTTTAACCACAGTCATACTAAATCTATTTTAAAAATAAATTGATTGGAAAAAGTGATCCCCCTTCCAGGTAAATACAGCACTATATTTACAATACTGTCAATCTACAGCATTTGAATTAGTAAATTAAATAGTCATCAGTTTACAAACAATCACAATAGGTTATCTTTATGGATACCAGTTTGTCACATTATGTTTATTGCAAGTAGATAGTTGTTTTTCATTTGGCTATCAGAAAAGTTTGTCTCTTGTCTGCTTGACAGTTCTGGCTCTATTTCCTTCCTGCAAGGAGACAGCTACAAGAGACTAGAAAGGATGCTAGATATATTTAGGTGACATGTGAGGTTATAAAAGTTATTAATACTATTGCACTATAAACTCCACCTTGGAAATGGCTAAGAGTAGGTTCTCTCAATTGGAAGATCATGTAGAATCTATTGCTACAACTATCGCTGATATATTGAAGGTCATCACAATAAGTAATGGATAACTAACGTGCTTAGAATCAATCTTGCTAATCCCATTTACAAGTGGCCAAACTTGCAGAGCAAATGAAGACAAGCTATTCTATTCTCTTTAAGGAAATTTTAGTATGTATTGTATTCATTACAAGATATTAATAGAGATCCAGAGGACTTATTTTTCTATCTCTTATTCATAGTGCTGATAAATCTCAACCATTTACCATGAGATTGTTCAGATTTGCCACAGAAAATGATTTGCTGAAAAGATTGCATTTCATTCAAATGAAGGTTAGGTGGGTGGAGAAATAAATCCTCAAAAAAAAAAAAAAAAGCTAGTTGTTGCAAGAATCGTGTCCTTATTAGTTTTACCATGTTTTGGTATCATTTTTGATCAGGTTTCCAGATCATTATATACTGTCCAGAAGTCCTTTTACAGCCACGTGAAGGCTGAAAATTTCCTTTGTGCTTTATCTTTTAGCTAATCTTCTTGGGGATAATTGAAATGGAATGGATGACTGTTATGCCTATTGCTCTGTACAGTCATTAGCATACTTGGAAGCCCCGCGCTGTGATTGGCCAACGCACACGGCGATCTCATTGGCCGAGCAAGCTGCACTGATTGGCCCGTAACGAATCTCCCGCGATTGGTGGAAACTAACCGCGGAAGATTCAAAGTGGTGTCATTGGCCGCGGCGGCCTCAGCCAGAGAATAAAGCCTCGGACATGGACGAGGCTTTGCGAGACTGTGTCGTGCTCGGACTCAGAGACCCAGTCCTACAAAGCCGGCTGATGACAAAAGGTGACATCGCCCTCGACGACTCCCTCACTGAAGCCACCGCAGCTGAAGCAACCCGGAAATCAGCGAATCGAATGCGGAGACCAGACACCGGGGAACGCACTGTGACCACTGAGATGGGCCGGGCGGCGGAGGCTCACCCAGAAGCAAGCCACCGGGAGACCACCACCCATCATGGTGACTTCCACTCCACCTCCGACACCACGGACAAGGAAGAAGAAATACATCGGCTCCAGACGGGACAAGATCGGCGTGATCGGCGAAGTTGTAAGTTGGGGAGCACATGTGCCGGGTGCGGAGGAGACCACCCTTGATCGGAGTGCCAGTTTTTCGACGCGATTTGCTGACACTGCGATAAAAACGGTCACATCACCTGAGTCTGCCGACTGAGAAAAGCCTACAGCCCCCGGTGGCGAGACCACAGCAACCGGAGACAAGATGGCACCCCCCCCCCAAGGCCAGAGACCGCCAAGCCGAAAATCGCTGGAACCGAGACGGACAGAACCGATGAAGCAGCGAAAACCGACAGAAAGAGGAAACCCACCAGACGGTCGTCATCGGCCACTCATCCACCACAGACGCCCGGAAAGTATACGTAGAAGTGGGCATTGAAGGCAAACCATGCAAAATGGAGGTGGACTCCGGGTCCTACCTCTCCATGGTTGCCTGGCGAGAAATCAGGCGGTTGGTGCCGGAAATCCACAAGAGGAGGTTGGAAGCCCAGAAACTAATCCTCAGAGACTACCAGGGGAACCGCATCCCGATAGTCGGAACCAGACAGTTCGAGGTGACCTTCAAGAGCTGCACAGCAAAGCTTCATGGACAGAGACCGCCCCAGCCTTTTGGGACTATAGTGGTTCGCACTACTCAGGATTAAGGTTACGGATATCGACCACGTCACAGATGCCAACTGGAAAGAGCAACTGGCACGGGACTTCCGGGAAGTGTTCGATGGCATCCTAGGCAAGTACCAAGGGCCCCCTATTTCCTTCAGCCTAAACCCCAGAGTTCTCCCAATACGCCTAAAACCACAACGGGTACCTTTTGCACTCCGGCCCAAAATCGCCGAGCAAATTGACAAGCTCGTCAAACAAGAGGTCCTACAACCAATCGATCAGGCGTGTTCTGTACAGTCATTAGCATACTTGGAAGCGCCGCGCTGTGATTGGCCAATGCGCATGGTGATCTCATTGGCCGAGCAAGCCGCACTGATTGGCCCATAACGAATCTCCCGCGATTGGTGGAAACTAACCGTGGGAGATTCAAAGCAGTGCCATTGGCCGTGGCCGCCGCAGCCAGAGAATAAAAGCCGCTGTTTTTCCCTTTAAACCCCGAGCCGATCTAATAAAACCTCTAGCCGACCTAATAAAGAGCTGAAACTGAGTCACTGGCTCCGAGTCTCCTTTCCCGCGATGGACACAACACCTATTTGCTGCCAATTTTTTGAATTTTAAGTTTGAATCTCAATATTTTCCTGTTTCATGAATCAGTCTAGGAATTATCTGAAAAAATTATAAATTGCAGTGTTTAAAGTAGCTAAGATTTGTCTTTTTTTCTGCACTCCCTTCTTCTTTCTATCTTTTTCACTGCTAGTTTTATCTTTGTGTTTAGGGTGAGTGAGTAAATGGATGACTGGGTGGGTGAGCATGCCACTTCTTTCTGTGAATCCTATCCCCCATTTTTTTTTGGCTCAGGAAGTAACAACTACCAGTTTGTGAATAGGGTAAATATTAGTGATTTATGCAATAATTACCACAAATGTGAAAGTACATGTTTTATTTCAGTTGTTATCACTTGCTATACTTCTCTTGCACATTTTTAAATTTTTCACATTTGGAAACTTGGGGTATTTGTCTGTCTATCTATCTAACTAAAATAGGAATTGATTATATGTCATGCATATGATTATATGTCATCAAATCAGTATCAAGAGTGACATGCTTTTCCCCTTGTTCTCTGTTGCAAATATTTATTCATTCCCATGGCAGTTTCTTTTGTAACAAGGAATGTTAAGGAACTGGGATCTTCTTTCATGTGTAAGCAAGTGTTATTTAACTTTTAAAATGGAAAATTAAATTGCTTTTAGGTAGACAAGGTACGTGAGTTGTATATTATTGGTACTGTGATTTTAAACATGCAAGAGGATTTGCAGGTTTAGTGTGCAGGTTTAAAATCTCCTTTTAAATTGAAGCTGCTGGTCCTTGTCTTGATTTCAATTTTAGTACAGACCTGCTCCATTTCCTTTTCCATATGATAGCCTTCTAGATTTTTGCTATTGTATTTCCCTCTCAATTTCTCCCTTACAAGTTAGCATGCTGACTTCCTTTAATGTATTCTTACAGGTCTTGGCTTCCACTTCTTTAGGGTCCTGGGTATTCATCTCTGAACTCATTCCAGTTTTATCATATACCTTTTAAAGGGTGATAACTCAAAATTGGGTACAATATTCCTGACCAATGGTGAGGAAAATAGAACCATTACTTCCTGTGGCTATGATTGAATACTTCTATTAACACCACCCCCAAATCGCACTGAATCCCACTACTTTCTTATGTTTAACTTGTAGTCCACTATAGCCTAAATCTTTCTCATACGCACTGATACCCAACAAAATCTGACTGCCATATCCATGCATTTGATTTTTCTTACCCAGATGCAATTTATATTTGTCAGAGCACACATGATCCTGTTGGATTTGGCTCCATGTTCAAGCCTGTCAAGGTCATTTCAAATGTACATTTATATTTTCTAAGATATTAACCAGCTCCTGGGCTTGGTGTCATCTGCACACTTGATAAGCATCTCATTCATTTCATTTTCTAAGGCATTTGCAGTATAAGATGTTGATTAGACTGAAACCGAGGCTTAGAGCAGCTCAGTCAATGCTTCTTTCCTGGACAATGGGAAACAATTTGTAAACACCTTTTGGTTGGATGCAGTTGTTCCACCCTTTGCAAATCCACCACAGTGCAATCCAATGCACATATATGCAATCGTGAAAAAAAGTATGAGATGAAGTCTGGTATTTTAATACTTATTGTTAGATTGGCAGATTAACAGAAAGAAAGAAAGAAAGAAAGAAAGAAAGAAAGAAAGAAAGAAAGAAAGAAAGAAAGAAAGAAAGAAAGAAAGAAAGAAAGAAAGAAAGAAAGAAAGAAAGAAAGAAAGAAAGAAAGAAAGAAAGATTGTAGATGCAAATTTAATTTAGTGTTTATCTGATGCTCTACCATTCCTTCCCAAAATGAACAGAGGTTTTGTTATTTCTGTCCACAGCTGTCATTTTGTCTGAATTATTTAACGGTACTTCAGTCTAAAGATCACATTCACATGCACACAGAAATATGATGTATGTAAGTGTGATATAGATGCTACTACTGCAAGAACACTGTCCTATAAATCCAGACTTTAACCAAGCACAATAATAAACTTCATTTCTCCATATTCAGGAACTTGCTTACAGCAACATTGGCATGGTTATCTGGCACAAAATATAACAATCATATGGGTTGGCCAGACAAAAGATCTATCCCCTGCAGAACCGGGAAATTTAGCCGTGGTACAGAACAGAACAGAATAACAGAGTTTGAAGGGACTGTTAGGGATAACATTGTTTACCCTAACTGGTTTAGGTAAAATAATAACTATGCAATCATGGTTTGTAAGTTAAAGTGTCTGCAACTTTAAATATAGGAATGTAATTAAGGGAGTGGTTGTGAAAGCACTTTAAAAGAAGCAAAGCAACGGCAGCTTTCTCTCTCTGGCTTTGATGATCCCTAATTACTGCATGGACTCAAGACTGCGTTACTTGAACGGGAGAGAGACAAAGGACTGATTTGTAAGTGAACTGACATAGGATATTCTTCACGGACTTTGCTAACTGAATATCCCTGAATGGACTGACAAAATGATACATGACTAATGGACTGTTATTTTGACCATGCTATAAATGGAATAAACTATATTTTTGATAGCACAAGCGTATCTGTTATTTTGACTGTATGTTAATAAACATACAAGCTTATCTCACTCATTTATCTGTGTGCCTATCTGACTAACGCTGCACATTCTTTTTAGCTTGTCTCCTTAACCCAATTTATGGGGAACACAGGCTTAACACTGGTTATGGGCCCAGACATAATACTGGTTATGGACCCAGAGGCTGCAAAGTCAATTTAACTAGGATAAAACAGATTTATGTAAAAAGTGAGAGTTTGTGTTGTTACACATTACAGTAAACAGACAGCTGTGTTTTATTAATTATAGTTTTATATCCATATAAAGAAAACATGGCACAAGTCAATCTACAAAATTTGTCCCTTATATCCAAGCTGGATGGAACAAACTATGTATCATGATCTATGAAATGTAGTCTACTTCTACGAAGAGAAGGTCTGTGGAACATAATTGAAAATCCACCAAATGTAGAGGAATGGGATCCAGAGGATGATGAAGATAGACTAAAAATAGAAGAATTTATGCATAAAAATGAACAAGCTATTTGCATAATAGGTTTAACACTGTCTGACCAGCAACTTGTTCATATCCGTGGAGAGCAAACGGCTGTTGGGTGTTGGCAGAAGCTGAAGAGGATTTATGTCTGAGATAACGTGGGTGCTCACATAAATCTAACACAAAAGCTTTTCAAGACGCATCTGCAGATGAATGGTGATATGCTGAGTCATTTGGAAACTATGCAAAGCATTTTTGAAGGACTGCACGAGAAAGAGCTTATTTTCTCTGAACTACACCAAGTCTACATAATTCTATATTCACTAGATGAAAGTTATGACTACTATGTCACTTCCCTTGAAATTTTGCCAAAGGAAAGTTTAACTTTAACTGATATAACTGGCAGATTGATTGAAGAGGCCAGAAGAAGACTTGAAAGACATCAGTTCAGGAGGGAGCAACCTCAAAAAGAAGATTATGAATCTCCTACTGCAAACGCAATTAAAAAGTGTTTTAATTGTGGAGGAAGAGGACATTTGGCAAGATTTTGTAAAAAAACAAAGCGCCAGAACGCTGGCCAGAATACTAAAAGTCATCAAAAGATAAATAAAAATTTAGAGTTAGCCATGTATACTAACAGAGCTGTAAAAAATAATTTATGGGGGTTGACAGTGGAGCATCCCACTGTATAACAAATGATAACAAAAATTTCATTAAAATGTCCAAGAGTACACAGCAAATATCATTAGCCAATGGCTGGAAACTGAAAGCTAAAGGTCAAGGTATAGCATATTGTTCTTTCATAAAAGAGAATGTAAAAATGTTATATGTACCACAACTTAAGTTTAATTTAATTTCAGTTAGAATTTTGGTTAAACTAGGATATGTAGTTACTTTTAAAGGAGATAACTGCATAATTGAAAAATAAGATAAGAAAATTACTGCATCTTTAAGAGGTGAATTATATGTGTTAAATGATTATGGTTTAGAGGTGGCTAACACAGTTTATGATAATAAGAAACCTCATGATGAATGTATTCACTTGTTACATCGAAGGCTAGGGCATTTAAATTTTAAATGCTTAAGAAAACTGTTCAATTATCGAAAGGAATAAGTTTGAAACCTTGTAATAAGTATTTGCAATGTGATGCTTGCAATCAAAGCAAGAGCAGGGTCATACCAGCTAATAGAGTTGATGGATTTACTACCAAAGAGCCTTTAGAAGTAGTATTTGCTGATTTAATAGGTCCGAAAAAACCAAGTGTACGAGGAGCTCGTTACATACTAAGTATAATGGACCATTATTCTAGATATGGGTTTTGCTATTTTATGAAGAGCAAAACTGAAACGTATCTAAATGTCTTTAATTGGATAAAATTTGCTGAAAGGAAAACTAAAGAGAAATTAGTAACTCTTATAACAGATAATGGTGCGGAATTTACAAATAATAAATTCCAGAGTAGACTTAGGATGGCAGGTATTCAACATAAAAAGTCTGCACCATATAGGCCACAACATAATGCCTTTATAGAGAGACGAGGCCAAACACTGCAGTCAATGGCACGTACTATGTTGTCTGATTCAGGATTACCTGACAATTTGTGGGGAGAAGCAATAATGTGTGGTAATCATATATTAAATAATGTTGTTAATTCAACAACAGGTGAATTACCATTCACATTGTGACATGGTACAAAACCTGATTTAAGTTACATGCACACATTTGGAGCACCAGCATGGGTGCATATCCCTACGCAACTTAGACAAAAAGAACAGCATAGAGCTAAAAGATTATTTTTTGTAGGATATAAATCTAATCATAGATCTTATAGATTCTGGGAACCAGGTACATCTAGAGTTTACACCAGTGCTAGTGCTAAATTCCTAGAACATGTAGGATGGAATAGATTAGAGCAAGATTTAAATAACGAAGTAATTATTGAACCTCCCAAAAGGCAAAAAGATCAGACTAGTTATAAGAAAAGTCCAATTAAAAAAGAAGTCCACGAAGAACAAATAGGACCAGAACAAGAGGAAACAGTTGATCAGGAAAAGTTAGATAATCAAGAAGAGTTAATAAATGAAAGTCCACCTGTAAGTCCTGTAATACCTAGACGTACTACACGTGTAACTAGACCACCTGATAGATATCAAGCAAGTATAGTTTGCCAAGTAACTAAAGTTCCAACTAGTGTAGATGAACTTAGGATGTATCCTGCTAAGAATCAGGAGAATTGGCAAAAGGCAATGGAAAAAGAACTAAATTCATTTAAGGTAATGAAAGTATATGAAGATGCTAAATTACCTCCAGGAGAAAAATCCATTGGGTGCAAATGGATATTTAAAGTAAAAACTGGAAATGATGGGACTGTTACCCATAAGACTAGGTTGGTAGCTCAAGGATTTAATCAAACTGCATCTGATTACGATGAAGTTTTTGCACCAAGTCTTAAGGCAACATCTTTGAGAGCAGCTTTAGCGTGGGCAGCTAAGAAAAACTATGTCATTAACCATTTAGATGTAGAAACTGCTTATTTGCATGCAC
This sequence comes from Hydrophis major, assembly GCA_033807585.1. NCBI lineage: Eukaryota > Metazoa > Chordata > Lepidosauria > Squamata > Elapidae > Hydrophis > Hydrophis major. The sequence continues at coordinate 139,302,830 of CM066329.1, read as the reverse complement.
CATTGCAGCACACTATATATTTGAAAAAGACAATGATTATAAAAGACAATAAAGTAAATAGTAATGATTGTTGGAAACTCAAAAAGAGTCTTTACGGGTTGAAACAATCTGGCTTTGAATGGAATCAATATATTGTGAAAAAGTTAAACAATATAGGATTTAAATCTGGTTTAGCAGATCCATGTGTGTTTAAAAGAGAAAATAATGGAACGGTGTCATTATTGTTATTATTTACAGATGATATTGCTTTGATAACTAAGACTAATAATGAAACTAATGAGATTATATCATTATTAGCCAAAAAGATAAAATTAAAGCATTTAGGTGAAATTAAAAAGTATCTAGGATTGACAATTAATAAAACAAAAAATGGATTTAAGATATCTCAAGAAGATAAAATTTGCCAATTAATTAAAACGTACAAAATGGAACTTTGTAAACCGGCAAAGACTCCAATGAGTCAGGAGGTTTACCAAACTAATGATCAAAGTCCCAAATTTGATAAGTCTATATATCAATCTTTGATTGGCAGCTTATCATATATAAGCAATTGGTCTAGGCCAGATATAGCTTATAGTGTAAATCAGTTGGCACGTTTTAATTCGGATCCACATCAATGTCATTGGCAATCATTAAAGAGAATTTTAAGATATCTTAAAGGAACAACGAACCATGCATTGTATATAGAACCAAAGGGTGATTTGAGTCTTAGTGCCTATGCAGATGCAAGTTTTGCAACTGACATAAACACTAGAAAATCAACATCTGGGATGGCTATATTAGTTGGTAAGACACTAATAGGGTGGAGGTCAATCAGACAACATCATATCAGCTTGTCCACGAAGGAAGCGGAATTTTCATGTCTGTCATTACTATGCACTGACTTAATTTTGTACAAACAGTTATTATTAGACATGGGTATAACTGTTAAAGATTCCATTATTGTGTACGAGGACAACCAGGCAGCCATAAAGTTAGCTACTAGTATTGCTGTAAAAACTAGATCAAAGCATACTGATTTAAGATACTTAAATGTTTGAGAATCTGTGAAGAATGGGCTAATTAAATTGGAATACTGCATGACAGAAGAAAACATTGCAAACCAATTTTCAAAAGCTCAAGGAGTAATCAAGTTTAAAGGAAGTTGTAACAAATATGATTTAAAGATGTAAATAGTTATATTTATTATTATTTCCTAAAAGGAGAGAATGTTAGGGATAACATTGTTTACCAGTTAGTTTAGATAAAATAATAACTATGTAATCATGGTTTGTAAGTTAAAGTGTCTGCAACTTTAAATATAGGAATGTAATTAAGGGAGTGGTTGTGAAAGCACTTTAAAAGAAGCAAAGCAACGGCAGCTTTCTCTCTCTGGCTTTGCTGATCCCTAATTACTGCATGGACTCAAGACTGCGTTACTCGAACGGGAGAGAGACAAAGGACTGATTTGTAAGTGAACTGACATAGGATATTCTACACGGACTTTGCTAACTGAATATCCCTGAATGGACTGACAAAATGATACATGACTAATGGACTGTTATTTTGACTATGCTATAAATGGAATAAACTATATTTTTGATAGCACAAGCGTATCTGTTATTTTTACTGTATGTTAATAAACATACAAGCTTATCTCACTCATTTATCTGTGTGCTTATCTGACTAACGCTGCACATTCTTTTTAGCTTGTCTCCTTAACCCAATTTATGGGGAACACAGGCTTAACAGGGACCATGCAGGTCTTCTAGTCCACCCCCTGCACAAACAGGAAATCCTATATAGACAGTGGCTGTCTAATCTCTTATTAAAAGCCTTCAATGATTGAACACTCACAACTTTTGAAAGCAAGCCATTCCATTGGTTTATAGTAGATGGCTGGCTGGCTGGCTAGCTGGCTGGCAGGACAGACAAGCAGTCAAGACAGACAGACAAATATATTGTATTCCCCTTCAGTTTTTGAGTAAGTGAAAATTTGACCATTTTATTTGTGGTCTTCTCTTGGGACATCAGTGTTTTCATAATTATTCTACCTAGCCCAAGAAGTGCTGGTTTCTACTTCACCAGCTTTAGCCCTTACACTGTGAAGTTTATACAATACAGACAAAAATAAAGTTAAATGCATATTTTAAATGGTCTCTGAATTACCTTTGTTGAGTAATAAAGATTGTATTAAGATAGAACACCAAGTAATTGAATTTTCTCATGTGAACAGGAAATTGATTGCATCACCACTTTTGATTCAGAACACCGAGGAAGCATTTATCCAAGGCCATATTATTATATATACTCCATACAAAAAGAAGCAGCAGTTAATTAAAATAAAATCTCTTAGAAGAAGCTTACATATCCCATTCATCTCTTGAGTAAAACAGATTTCTGGCTTCAACTAAATATGGATTCAAACAAGTTTTAGGCTTCTAAAAAGGTTTATTATTATTATTATTATATTATATTAGACCAGGATATTGGCAGGGGAGAGTGAAGTCCATTAAACTATTAGTTTTTAGACTTAAACAAATTAAGTGACGATTCCTTTTTACAGTGGCTATCCATAAGATCAGGTTACTATCCTTATTTTACCTCTTTTTCTTTTTGTTACTACTACAATAAATTTTGATCTTACGGAAAGTTTCTGTCCTGGGGTTCCAATTTATTAGTACCAAAAGTATTCGGGGGGAGTTTTATTTCCTGCTTATTTTAGGTTAAAAAAAAACTGATTATATATTAACTAATTAAATTTTAAGATAATCCAGAAACTGTTGCAGGTTTTTGCTTTGTTTGGGAGCTTTTATTATGCTAAAAGAGCTTTCATATGTGTTGTTTGTAAACATTTGAATTAGTTTTTCAATGAAGGAATGAGGAAATGGTTCTTAGAGGACCCTGGTCAACTCTTTGGAATTGTTTTTTTTCTGTTTTGAGTGTGTGTCAGTACTATGCATACATCTCCTAATTAAGGGGGCTTAACTACAATTGCAAGATAGTCTAAGGTACAGATCATAGCTTACACAGAGACCCATCAGTATAGTTGGTGTTTAGATTTTACTTGTGCTTTCGTGTATTGGTTAAGATATGCTATCCTTATCGTTAGCAGGGGATGCTGCTTGTGGGATGGGGAGACTAAATCTGGCAACTTATTTCTCTATATTACTAAAATATAAAACATAACTAGGACTTGGTTATCTGAGGGACCACCTATCTTCAATTATTTCTGCCCACCCAGGTCATTCACAAATAGTCTGCTCCAGGTTCCCTCAATTAAAGATTGCCATCTGGTGGCAGATCTTTTCTGTTGGTGCCCCCACCCCTAGCTGCTCCCCAGAGATATAAATGGTGCCCACTTTCCTGGAAGTTCAAAAAGCCCTTAAAATCTTCACAATTTTGTGAAGCATCTGTTATACCTGTATGGTTTATTGTTTGATTGTTTTCGATCGGGCTGCCTATATGTGTGTGCTTAGGTGTATTTAATTATTTTATTGTTTCTGGATTTTGTAATCTACCCAGAGTCTATTAGAATGGGTAGCTATAGCAAATACTAAATTAAATTTAAAAATTAAATTAAATTATGATTTATGCTTGCATTTTATTATTATGATCATGATGTATCACTTGTTGCTTGTGTGTACACTGAGAGCTTATGCACTGAAGACAAATCTTTTGTGTGTCCAATCACACTTGGCCAATAAAGAATTCTATTCTACTCTACTTACTCTACTCTTACCTTCTACCCAACTGTACCATTTCTCCCAAACCAGATAATATTTTGATTCTTTTTTCTCATTTAAGTTAAGTGTGAGACCTAAACATAAATCTATTAGTGCAGTGGCCCCAAACTTTTGGGGACCAGGAACCAGTTCCATGGAGAGAGTTTTTTCCGCAGACTGGAGGTGGCGTGATTTCATATGCTGCCTTGATTCCATGTATGGGGTTTTGCTTGTTTGTGCAGCCCTGTTTCTGGCATGCTGTAGACTAGTTCCATCCACAGACCAGGGTATTGTGGACCCCTGTGCATACATTATAGCAAAGAAATGGATATAAAGTTGAAAGTATAATTGATTTGGCAACCTGGTTGGAAAAATACCATAAGTATTCCACTAATGCAACAAGGGGTTGTTTGTTGTGTGTACCTGGTTTGTTGCGTGTACCTATCTAAGAATTCTCATCAAAAAGGTAGAAGAAATGATAATAAGCAAAAAGGGAAGAACAGTTTGCCCTTAATCAGAATAGGAGGATCAACCCAGATTACATTTCTCCAGGAGGTTTAATGAGAACTGTACCAATATGCCAATGTTTATTGTATATTTATTGATGTACAGACAGTATATGGTAAAGTGAATATACTTCAGATGTTTGACATACAGTATGAAGCTGGTAACTGAAGTAAGTATGATGTGTGAAAAAATATGGGAAAAAATGTGGTTCAATAATGAATAGAGAATAAGACAAACATAAAATGATGCTCCCTTGTATTGATATATAAGGAAAGATTGTGGTGACCTTAGAGACCTTATTGATTGGGAATGTATATATATATATGTATATTTTTGTATATAGATGATGTGCTGCTATTGTCTGAAAACCAAATTATTTGCATCAAATGTTATACAGATTGTATGATTTAATCAAGAGTTTGATTGGTCTGTGATAGGAGTTAACCATTGAAAATTATACATAATTTGTGAAAAACGCAGGTAGAAGAATTTGTATATCTTAGTATAGAAGTGAATGGTGTTACTGTAAACTAATTTCAATTGTTTCATTTTTTTTTATTTCTACCTGTATTTTCTTTGGTGTATTATTTCTAACTCCTTTCTCATAGAATCATAGGTCTAGAAGGGCCTTGAAGGTCTTCTAGTCCAATCCCCTGCCCAAGGCAGAAGTCATTGCACTATCCTGGTCAAATGGTTGTCCTTTTTTTTCATGAAAACCTCTAGCAATAGAGCATGCACAACTCCAGTAGGCAAGCTGTTCCACTGATTAATTGTTCTCATTGTCAGGAAATTCATTCTTATTTCCAGTTTGAATCTCTTTCTGATGAGCTTCCATCCATTGCTTCTTGTCCTGCCCTTGGGTGCAATGGAGAATACTATATTGTCTCTTTTATCAGCTATAGCACACACATACTTAATTGGTAGTCCACAAAGCCTCCTAGATCCCTCTCAAAGATGCGGTTGAGTCAGGTACCGCATATTCTGTACCTGTGTGTTTGGTTTTCCTAAGTGCAGGACTTTGCTTTTCTCACCATCAAACTGCACCTTGTTGTTTTGCATAAACTAGCTTACTGTGAAAAGGGGAAAAAAACATAAAGAGTGTGTTTGTATATGTATATGCATGCTTGTACTCATTTCTCCCTTCTCATTTAATTTTAAAGTTATAGCTTATTGTTAATTCATGCGTGTGAATCCTTTTTTTTCTTTTCTTTTCCTAATATTCTTTGAAATAATAAAGAATTAATTTATAAGGACTGTAAATGTCATGCAAAGATTTAAAAGTGTTGTCTAGCTGGTTTGTTCCTTAAGTAAAACTATCATTGAATTTCCTATAGATTAGATTAAACTACGGATTTTTAAATTCTGCCATAGATTCGTCCTAGCTTGTCAAAGTCAGATTTTGAAATCCAAACATTGTAGTCAGTGCACAGCTGTAAATGACACTGAATAGAGTGGAAAAGTACATTTTACAGCTCTAAAAATTAATATATATAGGGTGGATGAGGAAGTTTACAGATCTACTTTGAAGAAATCCTTTGTATCAGCTAAAGAACCAATGTATGTCCAGCATCCACTGCAATAGATTCTGGGTACATTAGAGAAGTATTTTTCAACCATAGCAACTTTAAAAAGTTTAAACTTTCAACTACCAGAATTCCCCAGCCAGTTTACTGGCTGTGGAATTCTGCGAGTTGAAGTTCACATCTTAAAGTTGCCAAGGTTGAGAAATGCTGCATTAAAGCTGTTAATTCAAACAAGCAAGATTGAATATCCCACAATCAATTGTTCCCTAAGGTCAATATTCTCTTAAAGCTGCACTCTGAGTAGAAGAAAGGTTTTCCTTAAAGCTGTCTTTCAATATTTGCACTGACAAACCTTTAAGAGGCTCTCAACAATTCAGAAGAAATATTGGAAAGCCCTGGCTATATTATGTTATCTATAATATGACATGGTATTTAAATTATGTAATGGCTGCTGGACAATGAAATCCTACAGTCTAGATAGTGCTTTTAAAAGCCCCATTTGTCCCCAATGATGGAACTGCATCTCTGCATTGCTCTACCAGTGCCATTTGCTCTCAAAGTGCCATTGGTGCATGTAATGGTGCAAATATCAATCAATCAAATTATGAAATATATATTATGAGTGAGATTTTTCCCCACCCTTCTAAAATGCACTTGGATATTAGCACAGATTCTAAGTAGATGCTACACTTAAAATCCAGTAATGTCTAAATTGACAATTAACAATAATAACAATAATTAGCATTATTATATTATAATGTAGTACAAGAATACCTTAGGAACCAGATATATAAAGTGCCAGAGGCACCTGTCAGAATGAACAAAAGAGGTATGGAAAATTAATGGAACGATGTTCATCATTCGTGATAATATGATCTTAAATTGCCTGAGGCTCCTTGGGCAGGAAAGTTGCAAGCTTATTACAGCTGAGACTGTAAAAACAAATAGATGCAAGGACATCCATCAGGTATTTCTATCCCCAAGCAGAGATGCGAGCTTTTCTATGGAAATGAAAAGTACACATTTCATATCCATTTTGAGAGCAATGCTTAAGAGTTGTAATTTCCCTTCCTTTTACTAAATACATGATTTGCAAATGATCTGATTGATCTATAGGTGTGTGTTATACATCTATACACAGAGATATATTTCCAAAGATGTATTGTTTTACAATGTTCCTTTCTGCTCAGCCTAGAATGCAATTTAAAGTTTATTTGCAATCTGAACCATTCCTCCCAGAAGAAATCCATTTCTCATTATGATTTCATCGTATTTTCTATATTAATATCAACAATAGGTAGTTCTTTTTCTTTACTACAGAGATGGATGGACACTTTTTTTTACAACTCTTTGCTATCATTTCCATTTCCTATTCAGCTATTAATAGAAAACCTCATTTATCAAAACTATGGCTTATGCTTTGAAAACCTTTATTGTTTAAGACTTCTGACTGGAAAATAACATATTAAGAGGAGCAACGATTGCAAAGACCTCTCCTGACCTTTCCTAGGAAAAAATGCTTATTTTGCTAACTTTATAAGCTAGTCAAAAAAATCTAAAGTAGCTCTAAAGGTTATAAACCAAAAAGTATAATTTGATGCTGAAAATATGGAAATCATCAAGTCACAATGTTATTCCTTGGGGTGACTTGGCAGATGATGTTTGGGTGAGACCTAGAAACTTGATTAATATTCTGTCCATTTTGGGACCCAGTGAACATCAGACAGATCCTTTGTTGTCTAGCTATAGGTAGCACCAAGATTCAACAAAATGCATTGCACTTTATTGATTACCAATCCACATGTCCAATGAGCAGTTGGAATTATGCCATCAGCATTACAATTAGTTTTTGTTTGGGGCTTTTATTACAAAACAATAGCCTACACAAAGGCAGGGCTCTTTCAATACACATGTCTCCAATTACTTTCCATTGCAGGACCAAAACCTAGTTGATAGCCCTTGATCTATTTTATACTCAACTCTTTATTCCTTTCTTGTTTCTGGAAAGTCTTAAAATCTCACAAAAGTTCAGAGTTAAAGATCATGCTGAGACAGACATGCATGTGACTTTCAATTGTTCCAAATATAAGGGTTTTTATTATTGGCCGGCAATGTTTTTCTAACTGCTTCCTAACTCAGGAAGTTAAGTATTTGGAATTGACCTTTGAAATACATGAAGCCTTTTAAAGACATCAAGCAATGTAACTTCTGATTTGCTGTTGAATAGCAGGGTGACCATGACTGATTGGTTCCTTCTACCAGATAGGTCAACATAGTTCTGCCTGGTTTACTGGATAAAGTGGATGAGGCAATGGAGACATTATTTAAATCTGGAAGTTGACCACAAAGTGACAATATGGGTTGTGAAATGGAGTAGTAAAAACAGATCTTCTTGAAACATTAAACCAATGTTGCCATTGTCTTTTCAGATAAATTTTTTAAAAGATCCTATTATTTGTCCGATATCATTTAATCTTATTGACTTGTAATAGATTACAGTAATTTAAGATGCTAAAATCATATAAGTAGAATAGATAGCTAACATCATTTTTTTTTATTTCCAAAACCTATTTTGGAAAGTTCTTACTTACTCCTGCTCTATTATTAATGCAAAGAGATATAAATACATACTGACTTTTAGAAATAACATTGACTTTTTAAGGCAATTGTTCAGCTATGTTCCTTTCTCCTTTTTTTAAAGTCCATCTTTGCTCTCTGCTCCTCTTTACTACAAGAAATATAGGAAACTTTAAAGGTTGCTTAAATATATCAGTATGACTGGGATCTGCTCTGAATCATCATCAAGAGCTCATCAAAGGACTGGCATTTACAGAATGAGTTGTTGCTAAGCATACAAGATTCTCTCTTTAAAGCATATGTATGTATTTGGATTATACTAGTAAGCAACTTGATATATATTTGGATCCCATTTTCATCTATCCCAACCACCTCATTAAAGATTTTGTATAAACTTTGGAGAATCAGTGTTATTGCCATGCTAAAGCTAATTTTCTGCCTCTTCAGATGCACATCTCTCACTCAAGTATAGTTAGTGCATTAGTGCAATCTGGGGATAGTCTAATTAGTAAGAAAAATAAGACTTTCCTGAAAGACTATTGCCTATCTGGTATTAAAAGGAAAGTCTCATTTATAATCAGTCTCTGTGCATTGCTTATTGAAAGAATCACATATTTTATTTTCTTCATTTTGACCCAGACATAAGACCTGGGACCCATCCCTTTCAGTATGGGAAACAGACTATTAAAGATCTAGCATTCAGGTAGCTCAGCAAAGAAGCAAACGTTTAGTTGATTTATTATTGAATTTATATCTTGCTTTTCATTCCAATGCTCCAAACATAAAATTTACAATGGTGAAGCAAAAATATAATTAAATTCAACATTAGCCATTGATTCATTAACCATTAAAGATTTGACAAAAGAAATGCATTTTTGCCATCTTCCTTATGAAACTATTTAAATAATGTATTCCATAGCTCTGGAACTACAAAAGAGAAAGTTCTCTCCTGTAACTTGACAGCAGAACACTTGGCATTGGAGCTAAGTAATTAGGCAGGGTCACAATGGGAGAATCCCACAGACCATCATACCCTAACCATTTAAAGTGGTTTGATATACAATAAATTGGGCCAAGTATCAACTGGCAGTCAATACCAATTTTCCTGCCACTTGCACTGTTCAACAGCCAGGCTGTCATATTTTGAACCAATTACAGATAAATAACAAGTCAAGATAGGTTGTAAATACATGGTTTGTATTAAGTCCAGCTGGAAATATAGTGATTGCTGAACTAGCTAGACCATGCACATATGCTCCTCTCTGCAGTTGCCATTTGCAGATCAAGTAATAGCTAGAGTTCAATAAGTATTCCACAAACTGCTCTTTCTTAGTTATTGCAACTCTGTGAAAACACAGTCATAACTTCACTACAATCATAGAGTCATAACTTCACTACAATCATAGAGGCCAGGTCACTGGGATTTAATTTTAGTTTCCTTTCCCTCACAGAACCTATTATTAACTTCAAGCAATGCTCAAAGATCAACTTAGGTACTGTAGGAAACAGTTGAGCTATACATCAACATCATACTGTTGGTATTTCATTCCACAGCTCCCTAGAAGTTTAACCCCATAGAAGCTAAAACAGATATTTGAGGAACATTCAACGAACTATGCATTACTGTATTTTTTGGTGTATAAGACACACTTTTTCACCCCCAAAAGTAGGTGGAAATGTCTGTGTGTCTTATACAGTGAATGTTGCCGAAGCCTCACTCACCCATCAGCCCCCACCCTTTAGCTTTGCCTCCCAGCAATTTTCCTCCTTGCAGCAGTGAACAGCCTGGTCAGCTTCAGCACAGCCTGATTAGCACAAGCAGCTGATTGTCAGTTGGATCATTTCCCAACAATCAGCTGTTTCAGGCTGAAGGGATCACCATCATCTATTGCCACCTCCACACACTCCATTTTTGGCCTCCACATGCCCCATTTTTGGCCTGTTCTGATCCCCACTGCCTGGAATGGGCACAAAATGGGGTGCGTGGAAGCCAAAAATGGGATGCATAGACTGAAAATGGAATGCACAGAAGTGGCAATAGATGATGGCGATCCCTACAACCTGAAAAAGTTGATTGTCAGGAGGCCAATCCAACCGACAATCAGCTGCTTGTGCTAATCAGGCTGTGCCCAAGCTGACTAGGCTGTTTTCTGCAAGGAGCAAAATTGCTGGGAGGCAGAGACAGATTTTTTTTTTCTTGTTCTCCTCCCCAATAATCCTACCTTCTAAATCAGGCCAGATGTGTCACACACTAGCCACCCTCACCCCTGTTTTAGTGAAGGGAAAAAAGTCATGATATGTCAGGTGACAACAATATCAGGTTTCCAAGTGATGAAATCCATTTAAAAAGAAAAGAGCAAAGTTCATCTTCCAAAACACCTTCTTTTATTTAGGAAAGCATCAAATTGACAAAGTCTGTTGTAATTCTGGATCTGACACAACCCAGAATTACACCACATAATATTAAAAGTTAGCAACAGCCCCCAAAAGTCAATAGAAGTAAATCAACTTTTCCTGGTGTCATCAATCTCCACCTCCAGGTCTCAGCATAGTCAGCTTTTGTTCCCAGAAGAACCACCTAGCCTAAACAACTGTCTCTATCTCCACTCCTCCCGCATTAGGAATGTGGCAAATCCAAACTCTTCTCCCCATAACTAGCAAAGAGAAAGAAAGAAAAGGAATATATAATAAGGCTAAATAAAATGGCTAACCCCCTATCTATTTCTGGTATAGTTCATTTACCCAGGCAATCAAACCAGTTTCAGTGCACTATCCCAAGCAAAATCCCTTTGTAATGTGCCTAATATAAAACGTCATCCAGTTAAATCTGGAGGTGCAATGCTATTTTTTCCATTGTTTTGAGACTGATCCTCAGTTGGATCTTTCAAAATGGAAGCTGTTGTGAATGAATGTTAAATAAAGTTATCTTGAGCTTGAAGTCAAGGGCAGGGTTCTGGCCCTGCACTTCTGATTGGTTGTTAATGGCAAGATCGGATTGGTCCGTTCAGGAGCATCTGATTGGCCATTAACAGGCCATTCTCATTGGTTAACGGAGCTAGCGCTCCCGGATTGCTATTGGTTGAATAGTTAATAAGTTGCCTATATAAGGAAGGCTATAGCAGCCATTGAGCTGAGCTTCACACCATGTAAATAAAGAGTTTGAAGTTCACTGTTTCTACTGGCTCGTCTCCATTATTCGCACCCATGCTCCAGACTTAACAGAAGCTTTTTCAATGAAGCTCTTGTAATTGCTTCTTTTAGACATGAAAACCATTTTGTGGTGCATATATTTCAAGCCTGCCCTATCTACATTTCCTGGCAAAATACATGGGAAAATCCCATTCATGGAAAATCCTCTTAAGGTGAGCGTTACGTCTCCATGAATTCAGAGAACAATTCAGAGAGCAAAATTGGATTCAGAGCTCACTAAAACAGTTAGGTGGGTGCATGTTTTTCAACCCTGCCTTATCTATGCCTTTACCACGAGACTTAACTTCAGCTTTAATATTTTGTCTAGATCTCAAGTTTTCTTTATTTCATAGCTAGAATCACCAGGCCATATCACTCATTTTTTTATTCCTAATTTCTTTTTCAATTTACCTGAGATTAACAGAAGTAACATAAACATGAGGCTTCGTCATATTAAGCCATGAGAAGCTTTTGTACTTTCTTCTAACACCTTCAACTAAATATTCCTTAAATCTACCTTAATTACAGCCATCAGCATATTTGAGGCTCTTGATGTTTCTCCTAGCAATTCTAATTTCCATTTATTCTAACCCAGTATTTCTCATGATATCTTCTGCATAAAATTTAAATTTATGAGACAGTCTACAACCTTGGTGCACTCTTCATTGACTTTGAGCCATTAAATTGCTCCCAATTTTAAATGTTGCTCCTGATCATAATATAAATTCTTCATTAGGCAGATGAGGTAGCCTATATTTTTAAGGACAATATCCAAATGTGCTGTAGTCTATAGGGTCAAAAGCTTTAATCTAATCAATTAAGCAAAAAATAGCCCCTCTGGTTTTTCCATTATCCATTAGTAATGACCAGCGTAATCTCAGATACCTCTGCATCTTCTAAGTCCAGTTTGTACATCTGGCAGGTTTGTTCAATATATTGTTGAAATCTGCACTGTAAAACTGTGGGCATTTTCTTGTTGAGATAAGTGCAATTATTTGGTAGTTTGAGCATTCTTTGCACTGTCTTTTTATCGGAATATGATTTGATTTCCAGATCCTTGATTTGATTTCCAGATCCTTGATCCTTGTATTCTGCTTACAAATCATCTATATGGTTATATGCATGTTTGTATGTTTGTATGTTTGTATGTTTGCATGTTTGCATGTTTGCATGTTTGCATGTTTGCATGTTTGCATGTTTGCATGTATGTATGTATGTAAAGGAGTCCCTGCATATTTTACTCTGCTAGTCTTTGGCAAGTATAGAGGGCGGTGTTCATCTCTGTTGCAAGGCCATTGAGTCAGAGCATCCGAAGGTATTTCTGTTGTCATGTGACCAGCATGACACCACAAAGTGCTATTATCTACCACTCAAAGTGGTACCTATTTATCTGCTCAAATTGCATGCTTTCAAACTGCTAGGTTGCAGGAGCTGGGGCAAGAATGGGAGCTCATCCCATCATGTAGCGCTCAGGTCTCAAACCTGCATTTTAACCTGCTGGGCTACCATGCTGCTCTATCTATTTTTCTATCTATCTATCATCTATATATTAACTAAAGCACTTTGCTAAATAGTTTGCTGCAATTTCATAGTTTCTGAAATTTTGTTGTTAGCAATATTTTCTAGGAGGCATTTAATTTCACTTCACAAAATCACTCATCAAGCCTTAATTTCTATCAATCATTCTGAGACAAATTTTTCTATATTTTGCCCAGAGATTTCTGCCACTCCATCTTTATATATTCCCCTCCAGTTCAAGTTTGCTTTTTTTGCACAAATGTTCCTTTTAAATATATCCTCATCTTTTCTATTTAATTGTTATTCACAGTTACTTTTCAATGCTTGTTTAGAGATTAGTCTTTCTTTCTGTTTTTCTCTGGAACTCAGTGTTTAGTTGGGCAGATTTTGCTTTCTGTGTTGCCTTTTGCTTTCTGACTTTTTCAGCTATTTTCAATATATCAGAGACCTCCATTTCACCTTCTTCTACTTTTGCATTTCAATATATTTTTGATTGCTCCTGTCTTTAATGATGTCACAAATTTCAATCTAGAATTCTTCAGGCAGTTACTTATCAAATCTATGCCAATAAATATTTTCTATCATCATCACATAATCATATGGATTTTGTTGAAATTATAAGTTGTTAGCTGACATTTTTATTGTTTTCTGTGAGTTGTAATTGTTAGGGATAACATTGTTTACCCTAACTGGTTTAGGTAAAATAATAAATATGTTATCATGCTTTGTTAGGTAAAGTGTCTGTAACTTTAACTGTAAGAATGTAATTAAGGGAGTGGTTGTAAAAGCACCATAAAAGAAGCAAGGCACTTTAATCAAAAATAATTCAAAAAAAGTTCCAAAAGTTAATACTTTTCTTCCTTCTTCTATTTCTCTTTCTGGGGTTACTGTTTAATCAAAGAGGTCCAATTACCATATATCTTTCTTTGAGATTCTAGGCAATCTCCTCCTTTTTCCACTTCTGCTCCAATTTTTTTCCTCTCCCTTCCCACTTGCAACATCAATTTTTAAATGATCAGAAAAATCCATACCTCTAATAAGAGTTTTCCAATTTCTTAAATTTTTAAGTCCAATGTCCAAGAACTCTTTTTTTTTTTTGAAAAAGTTTTTATTAATTTTCTACAAACAAACAAGACAAACAAAACATAAAAACATCAACTCTTATATGTACATCCAGTGTGTCAGTTGGTTCATCATTTTTGTGCATTCATTCTGTAGTCTCAATTACAATTATATTACATAACAACTCATATTGTCAATCCAAACTTATATATCCTAATATCACTAAAAAAAGAAGTTTTTGACTATATTTTTAATCATTCATGCTTAATGAGCTAACAATACTTTAAACCAGTTTACTCTATAACAAATCATCTAGTCATATCAAATCAATCCTAAAAAATCCTTTATAAATATAATATCAAATAGCAAAATAATAGCAAAATAAAGATATTCCTTACTATCTAGCATTCTAAATATTCTATTATCGTATTTTATCATCTAGCCATTTATAAAAAAGATCCCAAATTTCGTAAAATTGTTTATCCTCTTGCTCTCTAATTTCAAATGTCAATCTGCTCATCTCAGCACATTCCAATATTTTCTTAATAATTTCTTCCTGTAATGGTATTTTCTCATTCTTCCAATTTTTAGCAAATACAATCCTGGCCGCTGTTAATACATTTACAATCAGGTATTTCAAATCTTTACTATATATATCAGGTAAAATTCCCAGTAAGAAGATCTCTGGTTTCAAATCTATATGTTTCTTTATCATTTTTTCCAACCACATGCGAATTATAGTCCAATATTTTCTAGCATCCTCACAATGTCCAAGAACTCTTTTGTCCCTTAACTTCAACTTTCAGAATAGTTCACCTTCAGTGCCCAAACAAATTTCAAATCTTCATCTGCTGTTTCCATGGGGTGGGATAGTGAAGAAAAAAAAGTTCCCTTTAACAGCTTCTCCGCCGCTTTCGATCTTCTTAGGGATACAATTTATCCTCCAGCAATTCAGACAGCTCAGTTCCAGCGAGTTTAAAAGATGTTGATTGACCCGGCTCAGCCAGCACTTTCACTTTTCTTGCTTCCTCCAGCACAATCTTACCCCGTTGCAGGCTTCTTTGTGGTGGCCATTGCTGACTGCCGCTCCACCACCTTGGGAAAAAGGGGGTTTTCTGGATGAGGAGGGGGTCTGAGATACCCCCAACCCCCTGTCCAGCTCCCCTCTCTCTTCGGCTGACCCTATAGGGCATCCATATCCCCCTGACCCATTTGGATTGGGGGTACCTCGGTGGCAAGTGCAGCAGGAATCGCAAACGGTCATGAATTCCTGCTGCCACCGAAGCCAAGCGAAACCAGAAAAATACTTGGTTGGTTGTTTTGGGGAAAGTTTCTCTTTTCAGGATGGCATCGCTTGTGGATGAACTAAAGACTGAATATTAAAAATATAAAAAGGAAGAACAAGATGGCAAAGATACTTTGGGCACTTTATTTCAATTTTTAGAAATGGCGTTATGTACTTATGAAAAGTTGATTACGCAGCAGAATGACTGGGACAAAGAAGAAGAGGAACAAGAAGCCATCTTTGATGAATAATGGGTTCTTTCCGGGGAGGAGGAGAAAGAGGATAAGAAAAAGGGGATTTTAAGGTTTGAAAAAACAACCAAAAAAGAGAAAAATGAGAGGAAAGGTGGATGCAAGGTTAGAAAGCAATGGAAAGGGAGTAAGAAAAGGGAGGAGGAGAGACAAAGGGGTAAAAAGGGCAAGGAGAAGAATAAGCAAGAGAGAAAGGGGGGAGGAGAAGCCTCAATGGTGGGAAGCAAGATCTAAAGAAAAAAAGTTTATTTAGAGACAATGGGTGAATCTAATTAAGGATAAAAGGGGGATTCTGGAAGGTACATAAGATTGTGTTTTTATATGTGTATTTAGAGTATAAAATTTATTGTGCAATTTTAGAATCTACTAAACAGAATCCCAAGATAAATTAAGTGTTATATGAAGTACTTTTAAGTTAGGGTAATGAGTTAAAGGCGTCACTCCAATTAGTGTATAGGAGAAGTATAGTAAAAGAAAAAAGATGAATGGATAGTTGGGAATAGAACAAAGAATGTTATTGAAAATGGTAATAAGATATTGAAGGATATATAAAGGTTTTGTTATGTTTTTTTGGGTTTTGTATGTTGATAAAAGGCAATAAAATTTTAATTAACAAGAAATAATCTGGATGAAAAGGAGAAGTTGGGATAAGATATGAAGTTAAATAGATAAAGTAAATATTGATATTATAATTGGGAATCACTATGTTCTATTGGTTTTCTTCTTTAATTATTACTATTTTTTTTTCAGAAAAGGATTTATAAGCTGTTATGCCTTGATTTTTTGTGTACTTTTTGTAAAATTAATAAAATTGGTTTATAAAAAAAAAGAAAATGATAATAAGATATGGAAGGATATACAAAGTGAATATGATGTTTGAATTTGTGTCTGTGAGAAGAGTTTCAACCCGGGATCAGGCAGCCTTCAGAAAAGATGTTTTAGTTTTGTTTTTGTTTTTTTCTATGTTCTCTGTTTTGTATGTTTATGAAAGGCAATAAAATTTTAATAAGCAAGAAATATAATTTGGATAAAAGGAGAAGTCTGGATAAGATATGAAGTTAAATAGATAATATAAATATTGATATTACAATTTGGAATTATTTTGTATGTTCTATTGGCTCTCTCCTTTAATTATTATTATTATTATTATTTTAGAAAAGATTTTTTCAAGTTGTCATGCCTGGATTGTGCATTGTTTTTGTAAAATTAATAAAATTTGTTTTAAAAAAAAAAGGAAGAAGCAAGGCACGGCAGCTTGCTCTCTCTGGCTTTATGATCCCTAATTACTGGATAGACTGAAGACTACGTTTTTCCCCTACTGGAACGGGAAAGAGAAAGGACTGTTGATTTATCAACTGTGAGAGGACTGATTTATTGTAAGTGAACTGACATTGGATATTCTACACGGACTTTGCTAATTGAATATCCTTGAATGGACTGACTAAAAATGATACATGACTAATGGACTGTTATTTTGACTATGCTATAAAACTCTAAGTGGAATAAACTATATTTTTGATAACACAAGCATATCTGTTATTTTTACTGTATGTTAACTAACATACAAACTTATCTCACACATTTATCTGTATGCCTACCTGACTAACACTGCACATTCTGTTTAGCTTGTCTCCTTAACACTGGTTGGGGAACCCAGGCTTAACACTGGTTATGGGCCCAGGCTTAAAACTGGTTATGGGCCCAAAGGCTGCAAAGTCAGTTTAACTGGGATAAAACAGATTTATGTAAAAAGTGAGAGTTTGTGTTGTTACACATTACAGTAAACAGACAGCTGTGTTTTATTAATTATAGTTTTATATTCATATAAGAAAACATGGCACAAGTCAATCTACAAAGTTTGTCCCTTATATCCAAGTTGGATGGAACAAACTATGTATCATGGTCTATGAAATGTAGTCTACTTCTACGAAGAGAAGGTCTGTGGAACATAATTGAAAATCCACCAAACGTAGAGGAATGGGATCCAGAGATTGAGGAAGATAGACAAAAGATAGAAGACTTCAAACAGAAGAATGAACAAGCTCTTTGCATAATAGGACTAACACTATCTGACCAGCAACTTGTTCATATCCGCGGAGAACAAACGGCTGTTGGGTGTTGGCAGAAGCTGAAGAGGATTTATGTCCGAGATAACGTTGGTGCTCACATAAATCTAACACGGAAGCTTTTCAGGACGCATCTCCAAACGAATGGTGATATGCTTAGTCATTTGAATACTATAAAAAGCATTTTTCAAGAACTACACGAGAAAGAACTTATTTTCTCTGAACTACACCAAGTCTACATAATTCTATCTTCACTCAACGAAAGTTATGAAAACTACATCACTTCCCTTGAAATTTTGCCTAAGGAAAGTTTAACTTTAACTGATATAACTGGCAGATTGATTGAAGAGGCAAGAAGAAGACTTGAAAGAGATCAGTTAAGGAGGGAGCAACCTCAAAAAGAAGATATTGAATCTCCTACTGAATACGCAATTAAAAAGTGCTTTAATTGTGGAGGAAGAGGACATTTGGCAAGATTTTGTAAAAAAGTAAAGCGCCAGAACGCTGCCCAGAATACTAAAAGTAACCAAAAGAAAAAGAAAAATTTAGAGTTAGCCATGTGTATTAACGGAGCTGTAAAAAATAATTTATGGGTGGTTGACAGTGGAGCATCCCACTGTATAACAAATGATAACAAAAAATTTATTAAAATGTCCAAGAGTACACAGCAGATATTATTAGCCAATGGCTGGAAACTGAAAGCTAAAGGTCAAGGTATAGCATATTGTTCTTTCATAAAAGAGAATGTAAAAATGTTATTTGTACCACAA
Source organism: Hydrophis major (assembly GCA_033807585.1). Classification (NCBI taxonomy): domain Eukaryota; kingdom Metazoa; phylum Chordata; class Lepidosauria; order Squamata; family Elapidae; genus Hydrophis; species Hydrophis major. The sequence continues at coordinate 139,284,378 of CM066329.1, read as the reverse complement.
CTTAAGTTTAATTTAATTTCAGTTAGAATTTTGGTTAAACTAGGATATGTAGTTACCTTTAGGGGAGATAACTGCATAATTGAAAAAGAAGATAAGAAAATTACTGCATCTTTAAGAGGTGAATTATATGTGTTAAATGATAATAGTTTAGAGGTGGCTAACATGGTTTATGATAATAAGAAACCTCATGATGAATGTATTCACTTGTTACATCGAAGGCTAGGGCATTTAAATTTTAAAATGCTAAAGAGAACTGTTCAATTATCTAAAGGAATAAGTTTGAAACCTTGTAATAAGTATTTGCAATGTAATGCTTGTAATCAAAGCAAAAGCAAGGTCATACTGGCAAATAGAGTTGATGGATTTACTACCAAAGAGCCTTCAGAGGTAGTATTTGCCGATTTAATAGGTGCAAAAAAACCAAGTGTAGGAGGAGCTCGATACATATTAAGTATAATGGACCACTATTCTAGATATGGGTTTTGCTATTTAATGAAGAGCAAAACTGAAAATCTCTTTAATTGGATTAAATTTGCAGAAAGAAAAACTAAAAAGAAATTAGTAACTCTTATAACAGATAATGGTGCGGAATTTACAAATAATAAATTCCAGAATAGACTTAGAATGTTAGATATTCAACATAAAAAGTCTGCACCATATAGGCCACAACATAATGCCTTTATAGAGAGACGAGGCCAAACACTACAATCAATGGCACGTACTATGTTGTCTGATTCAGGATTACCTGACAATTTATGGGGAGAAGCAATAATGTGTGGTAATCATATATTAAATAATGTTGTTAATTCAACAACAGGTGAATTACCATTCACACTGTGACATGGTACAAAACCTGATTTAAGTTACATGCACACATTTGGAGCACCAGCATGGGTGCATATCCCTACACAACTCAGACACAAAGGACAGCATAGAGCTAAAAGATTATTTTTTGTAGGATATGAATCTAATCACAGATCTTATAGATTCTGGGAACCAGGTACATCTAGAGTTTACACCAGTGCTAGTGCTAAATTTCTAGAACATGTAGGATGGAATAGATTAAAGCAAGATTTAAATAACGAAATAATTATTGAACCCTACAAAAGGCAAAAAGATCAGACTAGACAATAAAGTAAATAGTAAAGATTGTCGGAAACTCAAAAAGAGTCTTTACGGGTTGAAACAATCTGGCTTTGAATGGAATCAATATATTGTGAAAGAATTAAACAATATAGGATTTAAATCTGGTTTAGCAGATCCATGTGTGTTTAAAAGAGAAAATAATGGAACGGTGTCATTATTGTTATTATTTACAGATGATATTGCTTTGATAACTAAGACTAATAATGAAGCTAATGAGATTATATCATTATTAGCTAAAAAGATAAAATTAAAGCATTTAGGTGAAATTAAAAAGTATCTAGGATTGACAATTAACAAAATAAAAAATGGATTTAAGATATCTCAAGAAGATAAAATTTGCCAATTAATTAAAATAAAATGGAATAAAATGGAATAAAATGTATAAAATGGAACTTTGTAAACCGGCAAAGACTCCAATGAGTCAGGAGGTTTACCAAACTAATGATCAAAGTCCCAAATTTGATAAGTCTATATATCAATCTTTGATTGGGAGCTTATCATATATAAGCAATTGGTCTAGGCCAGATAGAGCTTACAGTGTAAATCAGCTGGCACGTTTTAATTCGGATCCACAACAATGTCATTGGCAATCATTAAAAAATTTTTTAAGATATCTTAAAGGAACAATGAACCATGCATTGTATATAGAACCAAAGGGTGATTTGAGTCTTAGTGCCTATGCAGATGAAAATTTTGCAACTGACATAAACACTAGAAAATCAACATCTGGGATGGCTATATTAGTTGGTAAGACACTAATAGGGTGGAGGTCAATCAGACAACAGCATATCAGCTTGTCCACGATGGAAGCGGAATTTTCATGTCTGTCATTACTATGCACTGACTTAATTTTGTACAAACAGTTATTATTAGACATGGGTGTAACTGTTAAAGATTCCATTATTGTGTATGAGGACAACCAGGCAGCCATAAAGTTAGCTACTAATATTGCTGTAAAAACTAGATCAAAGCATACTGATTTAAGATACTTAAATGTTAGAGAATCTGTAAAAAATGGGCTAATTGAATTGGAATACTGCATGATGGAAGAAAACATTGCAGACCAATTTACAAAAGCTCAAGGAGTAATTAAGTTTAAAGAGAGTTGTAACAAATATGATTTAAAGATGTAAATAGTTATAGTATTATTATTACCTAAAAGGGGAGAATGTTAGGGATAACATTGTTTACCCTAATTGGTTTAGGTAAAATAATAAATATGTTATCATGGTTTGTTAGTTAAAGTGTCTGTAACTTTAACTGTAAGAATGTAATTAAGGGAGTGGTTGTAAAAACTCCATAAAAGAAGCAAGGCACGGCAGCTTGCTCTCTCTGGCTTTATGATCCCTAATTACTGGATAGACTGAAGACTGCGTTTTTCCCCTACTGGAACGGGAAAGAGAAAGGACTGTTGATTTATCAACTGTGAGAGGACTGATTTATTGTAAGTGAACTGACATTGGATATTCTACATGGACTTTGCTAATTGAATATCCTTGAATGGACTGACTAAAAATGATACATGACTAATGGACTGTTATTTTGACTATGCTATAAAACTCTAAGTGGAATAAACTATATTTTTGATAACACAAGCATATCTGTTATTTTTACTGTAAGTTAACTAACATACAAACTTATCTCACACATTTATCTGTATGCCTATCTGACTAATGCTGCACATTCTGTTTAGTTGTCTCCATAACACTGGTTGGGGAACCCAGGCTTAACAGTAATTTTGCAAAACAATGAGTTAGTGAATTGAGATGCAGTAAGCATCAGGACTTTTTCTTGTTGTCTGAATATAGAATTTCTTCTTTGCTTGCAGATTTTATAGTCAATTTGATTCTAATGTCCACCCCTGGTTATATTTTAGGTTGTCAGAGGAAGTATTTGCTATAAATATTGAATTTTCATTACGTAACTCTTGTCTGTCTCCTTCTAAAGGGAGCAAATTTTCCCTTTCTTCCAAACAGTATATTATTTCCAGTTTGCATATTCAACTCTCCTATAATTAGTACATGGGGAGGTGGGAATTTTGTCAAACAAGGCATTTCAAGTTACTATGACCAGTGTTTCTCAAAGGTGTGGATTTCAAATCCCAGAATTCCTCAGCCAGCCTTGTAGATGTCCACACCTCTGAAAGTTACTGTTATGAACTAATAAAATGCTTAAATAAAGTTTTATCAAAGCTTTAGAAACAGCAGGATTCTAATCCTGCACTTCTGATTGGCCAATAATAGCGATATCGGATTGGTCCGTTCAGGAGAATCTGATTGGCTGTTAACGAGCCACTCTCATTGGTTAAAGGGGTTAACACTCCACGTTTCCCAATGGTTATTAGATCAGCAGCTTGCCTATAAAAAGGCTGCTGCTGCCCTAGGGTTTTGCTCTGTTCAGAATGATTAATAAAGAGTTGAAGTTCACTGTTCACCGTCTCATCTCTGTTCCTGGCGCCCGTACGCAGAACTTAACAGTTACCATGGTTGAGAAAAAACTGTTATAGACAGTGGATGGAAACTAATCAAGGAGAGAAGCAACCTAGAACTAAAAAGAAGTTTTCTGACAGTGAGAACAACTGACTTTGTTGTGCCTAAGGCAAGACTAGAACTCAAGGCCTCCCAGTTTCCAGCTTGATGCTACACCACCAGTAGGAATTCATATGCTTCCTTCCCCACCTCCATTTTGCACAAACTATTCTGTAGCTGTTTAAGAATAGTTGGAATGGTATGTTGTAGAAGATGAGAAGAAATGCCTTCTAATCAGTATCTAATTCAAACACTATATTTTTATCCAAAAGTTTGGATGAATTGTGTAAAACAAGTAAAGAAAATAAAGAGTAAAGATGCATCAAAGGACAAAAATTATGAACTTCTCACATATAGCAAAGAAGTGCCCATAAAATAGCAGATAAGGGAGGGGGGAAATAATGATGCATGAAATAAAACAACAAAAATAGACAATTCTTTTTTTTTTTAAAGCAGTACAAAAGCCATCCTCTGAGGCAACCATTTTCAAACCCCTGAATTTTCCATGGCTGTTAGGTGTTTGGTTAATAGATATTTCTATAGCAACTAACTATACTGCCCTGTAGTGAAAAACTGTTCTTTCTCTGCATTACAGTAACCCTCTTGCAATTCTACTTTTAACAGAATCTGTACAATGGGGTAGAGATTCTTTGAAAGGAAACTGGTCCAACCACAATTTGAAGTGTTTTCTTTTTTTCTTTTTTTTTATAGTGCACTTAAGTAGTGAAAAAGGATAAGCAGTGATGAGCCTTGAGAATGCAAAATTCTAAGGCCAGGAAAAGAGGGGAAATAATCTGAAAAAGTAATAAAAGACATCATAAAGAACATATTGCATTGTATGACATGCTTTAAAAGTCCCCTACACATATATTGCTCTGCCTTGCATATATTTCAGGATGCTGTCTCTCTTCTCACTGGATCAATCACTCAAATCACTGAACCCAAATCACCAAATATTTCAGGAAGAGAGAGTCATATAGTGGTATTTATATATACTGAGAAAACATAGCAATCTGAAAAGGATATCTGCATTATAGAGATTCTCAGTCATCCAGGTCATGGTTGTTCCAAAGGTACTTTTTCAAAAGGCAACTTGGCTTTGTTTTTTCTTTAAAGAAGTTTCGCTTCTCATCCAAGAAGGAATGGAATGGAATGGAAGAATCCTTCCATTCCTCACCATCCAGTCAGAACTGAAGAAGCAAAAAATCTTCAAAGAAAAACAGAGAGTCCAACTGCCTGTTGAAAAAGCACCTTTGGGATATCTGCATTATTTACATGACCATTCCAGTAACCAATTAAAAATGGTAGTCAAATAATTATATTGCCACTAGTTTCATAGACTATTTAATCCATAACTATATAAAAATCAGCTGATGGCAATGGATTATTATACTGAAATTTTAACAATCTCCTAGTTTCTAGGCTGGTGCCTTAACAACTGCACCATACTGGCTCTCCCATAATTTTAGTTTCCTTTGAAATTAGCACTCCATCATGGAATGGTTGTTTTTTCAACATTTCTGTTAGTTCTACGTTACCTCAATTTTTCTCAATTGGCTAATATCAGATCAAATACCTTTCTCTTTCTTCTGAAGAAAGTTTTCAATAAGTGGGAAGAAAAATTCTTTTGGACAAAAATGTTTTAGTAGAGCCAGAAGTTGGGATATATAAAATCTGCTATCATTATTGCCTCATGTGTTTTCGAAATATTTGTATTTGAAAAAATCACTCACATTTTAACTTTGGTTGGACAGATGACAGTAATCAACAACATTATTGCACTAACAATTAATTACATAATGTTGATTGAAGGTGTTTTAACTAAAAAAGCAACATAGGGAATGTTAGAAAAGGAATTGAAAATTCACACAGGATAAAACAGTTATCTCTTGGAATAGCTCCAGTTATTGGATGAGATAGATAATAAATAAATAGAAATGTTATCTACTTTGAATTGTGTCCCATAGTATTCAGTGATTCATGCTCACTCACTCAGAGAGACAATGCTTCAACCCTACAATAAGGCCAACTCAAGTTATTTCTTTTAAATCTTTGGTTTATGTACATTTGGCATGGGACTCAAGTATATACAGTATATAATAGAAACAGAACACTATATTTTGCTGCATGCTGTTTAGTTTGGATGAAAGAGCAGGTATAATTAAGAAGTAAGGTAACTGGATTCAGAAGGTCATGATTTGAGACTTGACTTCCATAGATATAAGTGGTATGATAAAGAGGAATGTAGGTTAGATAAGCTACTTTAAGAGTATAGGAATAAATATATGCCCCAAAACAAGAAGCATTCTATGGATAAGAAATGATAAGTAAATATAAATGGTTAACATATTGAGATGTACTAGATGTACTTGAATTTTCTCAAGGGAACTTAAAATGAAGCTTTTATAACAGTTATGTTCTTGCAAATGATTTTCTTATATATAAACAGTAGAAAGATTTAAAGTGGATAGAAGAGTTTGTGGTTTTGAACAAACCAAGACTGAATTTGAAACAGAACTATGTGCTAATGATATTCAGCAATGATGTACTGTTCAGCGCAAGCAATGATGTGCTATTGCTAAAATGTATAGGTTTTTGTGAAGTGAAAGAATGTATGATAAAATGGACTAAAATTTTAGCTAAAATGTACAATAGACCAATGGGAAAATATGTGGTTGGAAGGACTGAAATTTACAGTATGTTCTAGGTTAAAGAAAATGTTTATAAAAAGATGTACCATTTGGTATTTGTCATTGGAGAAATTGTCTACAACTATAAAAGTGCTTTGAATCTTTACTGGAAATGTGAACATAAAGTGACATTTTCTCAAGTTTGGTGGCTATGTAAAGAAGCCAAAGAAAATATATACATTTATTCAGATATTAAAAATTATTGTTCAGCTAAAACCAGAGATTGTACTTTTGGAACAAATAGAGAGGCAAGTAGAAAAAAGTAATGGAACTTTTTTATATAGGGCAACTGCAGGGAAGCTATTATACACAAATAAAAGACTAGAGGTCATTCAAGATATTGTAGAATTGTTGGTGCTATTTAACTTTGCTGAGCGTTAGTTACCTGACTAATGCACTAATTTATTTGCACCTAATCAGATAACAAAACATGTGCAAGTAAACAACCAAGTACCAAGGACTCCAGAGCAGTGGTGGTATTCAGCCGGTTCACACCTCATTGGGCGAACCGGTAGAAAGGATTTGGAATGGGTTGCTGAACTGGTAGTAAGTTCCTGGCTAGCCATGCCCGACCTGGTCACCCAGTTGCCGCTGGCTCACTTTCCCCACCTGCCCGATGCTCACTCACCCCTTAAGATTTTTTTTTCCCTCCCAACAATCAGCTGTTCACACCATCAGCTGTGCCGGGATTCCCCTTGCTGAGGCCAAGGAAGGCAAAAAATAGAGGGAGGGGCTCAGCCCCCCTCCATTTTTTGCCTTCCTGAGTGTTAAGTTCTGCGCATGGGCGCAAGGATTGGAGACGAGATGATGAACAGTGAACTTCAACTCTTTATTTAACATTGTGGAATAGAGCAAAAACTACGGCAGCAATAGCCCTTTTTATAGGCAAGCTGCTGATCAAGTAACCAATAAGAACCGGGAAGCGTTAGTTCCCTTAACCAATGAGAGAGGCCTGCTAATAGCCAATCAGATTCTCCTGAACGGACCAATCAGATGTCACTATTATCAGCCAATCAGAAGTGCAGGGTCAGAACCCTGCACTTTTCTAAAGGTTTTAATAATCTTTATTAAGCACTTTTATTAATTGTCTGTTAGATTTTCACTGTCCCCCCGGTACTTGTTTATAGTCTTGCTTGGGCAGGACATTTTCTGGCGAATAGGGTGCCTCCGAACCTTCATTTAAAAACTCGGTGTCGCTAATGTCCTCGTTGTCCTCTTGCCTTTGTGGGCTTGCTTCTGATGAGGTGTCTCTTTGAGGCAAGTCCACCATCCTCTCTGATTCTTCCGAATGTTCACTTCTTCCACTCGTGCTTTCTGCCGTTTCGAACTCGGTCTCCTCGGAATCTCCTCCCCCTTAGTTTGGAAGTTACCGGAGTCACAGAAACGAGGTTGCAGCCTTGAACGCAGCTGATCAATATGACGCTTCCATATTCTTCTGTCGCGACTTTTTACTCGGTACGACCTGGGCCCTATGACTTGGATTACAGTTGCCTCGATCCACAAAGGATCGCCAGAAAAGTTTTTAGCGAAGACTAAGTCGCCTATCTGGAATTCGCGGCATTTCCCACTGGATCCGTGCGGTTTTTCTGGTTCGTACGATGGGTGTAGTCAGTCAAGGTGGGAGCGGAGTTTTCGTCCCATTAACAATTCGGCTGGAGTCTTGTTGGTGACGCTGTGCGGAGTGATGTGTTGAAGGAGGAGTATCCGGTTAATCTTATTTTCGATATCGCCATAGTCCATTTTATGTAGGGCTTTTTGACGAATTGTACCATGCGCTTGGCTCTTCCATTGGCCACAGGATGCGCCGGCAAAGTTAGCGCATGGCGAATACCACGGTCCACCAAATACTGTTCAAAAGAAAGCGGGGTAACCTGGGCCCCGTTGTCAGATACCAGAACGTCTGGCAGTCCATGGGTTGTGAATAATCTGTCCAATTTCCTGATGACAGATTCGGTTGTGGTACTTTTCATTTCATTGATTTCAAGCCAGTTTGAGTAGGCATCCACCGTTACTAGGAATGTGTGTCCTTTAGTCGGTCCCGCAAAGTCAATATGAATACGGGACCATGGTCCCCTGGGTGTTTCCCACTCTGTTGGGGTTGCTTTCGGTGGGGCATTGCTACCTTCCTGGCATTTGCAACAAGTCTTTACCCAGGCTTCGATTTGCTTGTCGATACCCAGCCACCACGCGTAGCTTCATGCGAGCGCCTTCATGCGCACTATGCCGGGGTGGCCTTCATGCAAGGTTTTCAATATCGCTCATTGCAGCCGCTCTGGGACGACGACTCTATCCCCCCAAATTATGCAGCCTTTCTGTGAAAACAGTTCTGTCTGTCGATTCTTGAAAGGACCGAAGTTGTCAGGGATTTGATCCAATGGCCATCCTTGCTCGACCCAGCTAAGAACTCGTGCCAAAACGGAATCGCGTTTGGTTTCGATCACGATATCTCGAGCTGTCAGTGGTGGTGATTGAAGTGTTTCAATCTGGAGCGTCGCGACAGTTGGAGCTGAGTCGTCAATGGTTTCAGGAAGTGGTGCACGGCTTAGTGCATCAGCGTGGGGGATGGCTTTCCCCGGGCGGTGTTGCAGTTTATAATTATATGCAGCCAAGTATTCCGACCAGCGAGTCATTCTGGGAGATAATATATAAGGGGTTGGCTTGTCCCCCGCTATAATCCCCAGCAAAAGTTTGTGGTCGGTGACTATCGTAAAAACTCCCCCATAAATATATTCATGAAATCATTTAATAGCAGAAACGACAGCAAGAGCCTCTTTATCGATTTGACTACAGTTACGTTCAGCTTTTGATAGCGTTTTTGAAAAGTAGGCAATAGGGGCTTCACTACCGTTTGGTAACACATGGCTCAAAATGGCACCCACTCCGAATGGTGATGCATCACATGGAATCATTAAAGGCAAAGTCTCATTATACTGCATCAAAACAGCTTCTGAAGTAAATAAGTTTTTTACTTGTCGGAACGCGTGTTCCTCTCCGTGTCCCTGGACCCAGGTTGCCTTTTTGTCCAACAGGCGATGTAGGGGCTCAGCTACGGTCACTTTGTGAGTCAGCAACATGTTGGAGAAATTGATAAGGCCCAGGAAAGCTTGAAGATCAGTCTTATTTCGGAGCCTGGGAGCGTTTTTGATTGCCCTAAGCTTGCTATTGGTGGGGTGAATGCCTTGTTTATCGATTAAGTACCCCAAAAATTCTACCTTATCCATACACAGTTGACACTTATTTTTCTTTACTTTAAGGCCAGAGTCTTTAAATTTCTGGAGAACCAACCTCAGGCGCTCCCTTAGTATTTCTCTGGTTGGAGCAGCAATTAAAACGTCATCAAAATAAGGTACAACCCCTTTTATACCCTGTAGTAGTCTCTCCATCAAGCTCTGAAAAATTCCTGGGGCTACGCTAACTCCGAATTGGAGTCGGTTGCACTTAAATGCACCTCGGTGTGTAACAATTGTTTGTGCCTCTGCCGTCTTTTTGTCTACAGGCAGTTGTTGGTATGCCTGTGCTAAATCTAATTTAGCGAAGACTTTTCCGCCCCCCAAGGAATGGAGAAGGTGTTGTACCACTGATACCGGGTAAGCGTTCTGCTGAAGGGCGTGATTCAGGGTGGCTCAATAGTCCCTACAAATTCTTAACGATCCATCCAGCTTGATGGGTGTTATGATTGGGGTTTCCCAGGGAGCGTGGTCGGTTGGTTCTAACACACCCTGGGCTATTAATTTATCAAGCTGCTCAACAATATTTGGTTTAAGGGCAAATGAAACTCGACAAGGCTTAAGGCGGATGGGAGCTACTTTGGGGTTAAGGTTAAACGATATCGGGGTCCCCTTGTACTCACCTAATTTCTCTGTAAAGACGTCCTGGAACTCCCGGACGATGGCCTCTTCCCAGTCATCGCTGTTGGTTCAGTGAATGCTGGCTACTTCAATTCCAAGTGGGGCGAACCATTGGAGGCCTAACAAACTAGGCCGATCCCTGTCGACTACAGTTAGTCGACAGGGATGCAGTACGATTTTTAAATGAGACACGGACTTTGCTGGATTCAACGACTGGAATTCGATTTCCCTGATAGTCCTTAAGTATGATTCTTTGGAATCTGAGGTCTTGCCGCCGGACGGTGGAGATTAATTGTTTAAGGGTCTTCCAGGAAACCATCGAGAGGAACGATCCTGAATCGACTTCCATCATGCAGGGCTGGTTTTCGATGGCGACCTTCACCCGGATCTTCTTAGAGTCTAATGATGAGGCGTGACCGATCGTAATGGTTTGGTGTGCCTCTCCTTGTTTTGTTGATTGGTCTAGTGGTTTGTTTTTGTAGGAGTGGTTGTTCCATTGGTGGGTTAAGTATTCTCGATTCACAGGATGACTTCCTGTGGGCTGGCAGTAGTTGGTCCCCCTCTTAAGTGGGTTGGATCCTTGCTTGCTTCTACAGACTCTTCCGATGTGACCTCTTTTCCCGCACACATGGCAGAGCGTGTCGAGGAATTTGCAGTCTGATCGTGGGTGGTTTGCCCCACACCCAGCACATTGGTTCTGCACTCTCTGGTTACGTTGATGGCGTTGGTCTCGTTCAGACCAGAGCTGGTTGACCTCTTCTTCATCGCTTTCCGATGACAATTCGAGGTCCTCGTGGTGGGCTGTTGATGCCTGTCCTTCCAGGTGAGGCGAGATTTCGCCAGCGAGTTGGCGGAGCGGGGCGTGGGTGCGGCGCATTCGTGCAGCCGACTTTCTGGTTGCTTCTGCTGCAGTAGCGTCAGCGATAGCATCTGCAAGGCTGATGTCGCCTTTCACCATCAGCTTGCTCTGCACGTGTGGTGCATCTAATCCCAGAATTATTCGGTCTCTCGGGGCCTCTTCGAGGTCGGCGAATCCGCAGAGGCCTCCCAAATTCCGGAGATCCACGATGAAATCTGCAACGCTTTCTCCCTTCTGCTGGTCTGATAAAATTCATGTCTTCGAACAAGCATTGGTACAGTCGGTGCGTAGTGGGCCCATAGAAGGGGCTCGAGGACGTCCCAGTCCATGGACTTCACCTCAGCTGGTTTGGCTAGTGCCTTGGCCATCTTAAACACTGTCAGCCCACAGTGAGTTAGGAATATCGCTCGCTTCTTTCCGGTAGTGGCATCCTTCAAGTTGTTGGTCTCCAGAAACATCTGGAATCGGTCCACATATGAGTCCCAGTCTTCTTGTGCCGGGTCGAATGGAGCGGGTGGTATGACGCTGCTGGACATGGTTCAGCCATTGGTGCGTCTTCAGCCACGTGCTCTATTTGGTGCTCTGTAGTGTTCAGTCAGCTCTGACGTCTCCAAATCCCATCCTCATCGCCAGTGTTAAGTTCTGGCATGGGCGCAAGGATTGGAGATGAAGCGATGAACAGTGAACTTCAACTCTTTATTTAACATTGTGGAATAGAGCAAAAACTACGGCAGCAATAGCCCTTTTTATAGGCAAGCTGCTGATCAAGTAACCAATAAGAACCGGGAAGCGTTAGTTCCCTTAACCAATGAGAGAGGCCCGCTAATAGCCAATCAGATTCTCCTGAATGGACCAATCAGATGTTACTATTATAGGCCAATCAGAAGTGCAGGGTCAGAACCCTGCACTTTTCTAAAGGTTTTAATCTTTATTAAGCACTTTTATTAATTCACATTTTATTAATTCACAACACTGAGACCCACAGGAGTCTTCTGGGAGCAAAAACACCCTCCTAGAGGTTCTTCTGAGGCCAGTAAGGTTCCAAAATGGAGCTCCATCTTTTTTTCTTCCTGAGCTCCAGAGGAGCCTTCTGGAAGAAAAAATGCCCCCCTAGAGGCTCCTCTGAGGCCCAGAAGGCCCAAAAAATGTGGGGGGGTGGCTGCAAAAAAGCCACGCCCACCCAGTCACATGGCCATGCCCACCAAGCCACACCCACCATGCCATGCCCACAGAACTGGTAATAAAAATTTTGAATCCCACCACTGCTCCAGAGGTTATTATATGCTTAAAAATGGAAAGGTTCAACACCACCCTCAATGGAGGAATAATTGGTGAAGATGACAGAGCTGGCACAGATGGCTAAATTAACCTCTTTCATTTGAGAGGAGAAAGAAACAGTATCTACATTTATGGTTGACTGGAAATCCCTTATAGAGTTTGAACATGAACAAGAAAAAAATTTGCAATCTCAATTTTGATAATTACAAAAAAAAAGGATAATAGACCTTTTTTTATAACCATACAGTAAAAAAATGCTTACAGTTGGTTCAAATGAGAATCATGTTCAGTGTCTTGCTTGTCCTACTTCCTAACAGTTATGTTAAACCTCAAATCTCATTCGCCCTGGTGGCCAGGAACAATGTGAATCGTAGTCCAGCACAACAAAAGAGCAGCAGGTTGAAGAGGACTAGAAACCTCCCTGTAAATTTTCAGTAATGCTCTTTTGTTGTTCCAGAAAATGAGTAATTATGCAGAGCTTTACAAAATCCTGTGTTCAGTCTACATTATTTAACTCTGCAAAAAATACCAGGTTTTCGTTAAATTCTCTCAGTTACTAACAAAAAAGATTAATACATCATTCTGTTGATGGTGTTTTTAAACACAACCATTATCATTTTTGTCTACACAAATTTCCTACAATATTCTTCATCATGTTTAATATCTTAAATAAGTAACAGTGTCACTTGCCAGTAGATGTGAACCAAGCTATAATCAGTGGTTCAAGTTCTCTGTATTTTTTTTCTGTTAGTTCAGTGGAACATTCATTACTTTGGTGTTTGATTCAGAATCTCATTGAAGATTACTTTAGAGCTTGCTGGCCAACCAAAACTATCATAAACTAAAAGTTGTATCCTGTTCTTTGGAGAACTTTAGGAAAACCTACCTTTTTGCCACAGTAACTACACTGAATCCTATTGAGTTAATTGATGAAAAAGGTGCCTCAGCAGCAATAACTGCCTGCATATCTTTTGAATAGTCCTTATGACTTCATCTGTGCATAATATGAAAGGATCTCTCTGCACTCCACATTTCACCTTGTTGAGTACTCTATTTTGTTGTTGTTGTTTTTGCTGCTGCTGCTGCTGTTTTTTCTTACTCATGAAATTCACAAAATTGTTCCTTTGGAATCATTCAGGTCATGAATTCTGAATGTTCTGTTCAATGAAATAAGCTTTCCCAAACAGAATTTAGTATCGGCATCCCCTGATATATTCACACATTGTTTGTCTATAAGCTAACTGGCCACAGCATGCCTAGAATAGTAATGGCATTAATGCCCCCCAAAAATACTTTTTCTATGTTTTAAAAGTCAAGTGTAGCTGGCCTTCTCCTTAAGCACACTGGGCACTTAATGTGTTCTTTTGGAAACAAGCAGCTGCCCTGAAGAATTACTGGCATTGTCACCTTGGTTACTTTTCTAACATAAGGAAGATGGACTTTAGGAAAATCAAACCAGTCCCCTAAAATCTTCATGTACTGTATATTATCTACAAAACAATTGTTAAAGCTTTACTTCTTGTTTTTCAATCATTAAGTCATGTCCTATTCTTCACAATCCCTTGGACCATAGTATGACAAGCCCCCTTGTCCACCACTATCTCCTGGAATTTGCCCAAATTCATGTTCATTCTGTCAATGACACTAACCATCTCATCCTCTGCCGTACCCTTCTCTTTTGCCTTCAAACTTTCCCAACATCATGGTCTTTTCCAATGAGTCCTCTCTTCTCATTAGGTGGCCAAAGTACTTGAGCTTCAGCTTTAGTCTCTGTCCTACCAAAGAAGACTTGGGGTTGATTTCCTTTAGGATTGATAAAGTTTTAGAGTTAATCCTACGCCCCCATTTCAGAGTAGCCTCTTTTTGCATCAATTCTGTCACATATTGATGCTTACTTAGAAGTAAAACACATAGGCTGAACTGGGGCTTTACCAGTTTAATATCTCTAGGGCTCCATTTTTAGTGTTTCAGTAGCTCTCATCTCATCAGTGCTAAGTCTTCGATCTTCACGTTGCCATGAAAGAAACTGTAAAATAAGAGTCAACAACCAAAAGATTGGTATTTGCATAAGGGAATTATCCTATTCCATAATTGCCCGGTGTTATATTTGTATCTTTATCATCTATAAGGTTTGTAAAATAACTCAAGGAGAAGCATTGTAAAAAGAGATTCTCTTATTGGTCTGCCAGTGTTTTGATTATCCAAATCTTCTGATTTCTTATCTATAAATAAAGCAGAGTTTGATCAAGACACTTGTGTATTTCAAGTTACTTGGATACTTACAGAAAGAGAATCTTTGCTTCATAGAATCGTCAATGCTCATAAAATAGTAATAGCCAATCAGAACCTACCCTTTCAGATGACAGACAAGTACAAAAATGTCTCAGCCAGCAAGGTTTGAAGCCACTTCAAACTAATCTTCTCTTCCTCATCTATAAAAGGGGTTGGAGAATACTTTGCAAGTATATGATAACAGGAAATTTTCCATGTAATGAAAATCAGAAGGGCCAGCAGAGGAGCATCTGCAGAACAAACCTTTCTGATCCAAATTGGCACCAGTTATCATAATTATTACAGTCCTGAAGCAAGGCAGGCACTATTGAAATGCCCCCCTTGGAATTTGAAAATCCTTCGTCTATCTAGGACAGAATTTCCCACATTTTTTTCAAGTCAAGACCCACTTTGGCATTGAAATGGTACACTGTTTAACACTGACATTGTTAAATTAATTGGGGAAGCCAAGACCACCCCTGTGTTTGATTTAATCACTGTTAATTTAATTAAATGTGATTAAATATTACAACTAGCAGATTTTAAAGGCTCTTGGGAGACCTGCATGTGGGCTTTAAACCTGAGGCCTAATCTGACTGGATGCTCAACTGGGTTTCAAATCAGAATCGTACCCAGCTCTCCCCATAAATGCCCAGGATTGAAATTTGTACCTTTGTACAATTATTGCAGGAGTAGAGTTACCTCTCTGATGACACAGGTACATATGTGGAACAGTCCAGATTCAGGCTCTTTTTTCACCTTCCACAGGACAGGCAGACTTAATAATCCCTGAGAGAAGAATTGAAATATGAATTGTCATTACTTAAAAGTCGATTTAGCCTCCTTCTCTTTCCTTTTTAGATAAGAAAAAAAAACTGAGGCCTATATTGACATGAAGCCCTATACTGACATCTAGTGGGCATCCATCAGAAGATATATCTATACATTATTAAATTAAAATACTGTGAGTCCACCCATGTGCATATGAATATTTTTTCTACAGTTTGATGGGGGTAAATTAATAATGCTTCTGAGAGTGCTTGTTTTTTAATCCAAGCAGTTTAAAGAATCTTAAAGTGGCACCTTATCCGGGAGAAGCCCAAATATACCCTAAATAAACAGCACTCAGCTAAAGACCTAGCTCTGGAGTCCTTAGTAATCTCCAGCCTTGGTGCTCAGAGGGCACAAAGGATTCCACAGTTCAATCCTGATCTACAAAGCTCTTGTATTGCAACCTAGCTTTCTCATGGAATAAATCCATACAGCAGGAAGATCATTTGCTGCACACTTGAAACAGATTCAGTATAGCATCGTAATACCTTACGGAAGCTCATGCATTCAAAAAGCATTTGACATCAGGGAGAACAGACATGCAAGCCTTGAAATCAGTAACATTAATATAGTACTTAAACTTTTGCCTTCTGGGAGAAGAATAAAGAATATGCATTCCAAGGGCATGTTATAAAAGATGTATTCTATGGACAGCTAATATTTACATAATAATACAGGAAAGAAATGGAAAGACTCCATGGAAGTACAAGTATCTGAACTAACAAACTTTGCATACAGGAATTCAACTTTTTCTTATTTGCCGTTTTTGCACAAATCACTGTCATAAATTTTGACATTGCACGAGTTAAGCCAGTGTAATGTGTCAGCAGTAAATCCTGCCAGAGCAATACTCATAGTCGGATGCAGCATTGTCATGCCCCCATCAAAGCCTGAATCTGGCTTTGGAGGAAAATGGGGAGAAGCAGGCCCAGTCAGGCCAGGGCCTTTCAGGATTGGGACAACTTGTAGGCAGGGAGGAAGGGGGCAGAATGACCAAAAGAGGCCAAGCAGTGAGCAGGAGAGAAAGAGCTCAGGCAATGATCAAGGACAACCCCTCCTGATCTTTGAGCACAGAGAGCGG
Organism: Hydrophis major; assembly: GCA_033807585.1. Taxonomy (NCBI): domain Eukaryota; kingdom Metazoa; phylum Chordata; class Lepidosauria; order Squamata; family Elapidae; genus Hydrophis; species Hydrophis major. The sequence goes on along the minus strand of CM066329.1, from coordinate 139,267,846 downwards.
AGAGAAGGTGAGAACAGGGCACACTGACCCAACTACTCAGAAGGAGAGTGCCCCGCCCCTCTTCACAAGGCACACCTGGGGATTGAGACTTAAGGAGATGCTGTGGAGAGGGGCAATTGTTGCAAACAAATGCTGAATTCCTGGAGTGTTGAGTGCTGACGTTTGAACTTTCCTGGATTCCTTGCATTCTTTCTGGATTTCTTGCTTTGCAGCTGTGGTGCTCATAGCGTTGAGCTGGACTATTTGCAGCCAGAGGCTCCTTGAGGTGTGGGAGGGTGTGTGTGCATGTGTGTGTGTGTGTGTGTGTGATCACTTTGCTTTGGGACTTGCCAGAAATGTGGAAGTGTTTGGGGAAATTTGGAGCAATAAAGGGCAGGCGGCAGGCAACTGCCAGTTGCCTGTATTACCTTTGTGCTGTGCCCCCGGTCATCACATAGCATCATGCAAAACTTCAAAAAGGACGGACTGGGATATGGGCAACACATCTACAGTCATATACTGCAAATGACCTCCTGAAAAGCCTATAAGAACAGAAGCTGACATGACATCTAACTTTCACAAATAAGTCACTGACACATATTATGCAATCACTCTTTCCTAATCATTTTAGAAATGCATACAGTATAGCATACAATCTGTCACAATAGCTGGATTATGACTTATTACATTAAGCCATAACATGCTCTGTTCAGTTTTTGCTTGGCATATTCCATGCTTTCAGCTATTTTGATTTATTAGAGCTGCCAGATCCAGGTTGCAATTCAGAAAACTCTCACTCTTAGCTGCCATTCTGAGTTTTAGTCAGGGGTGGATTTCTACCAGTTCTGTCCACCTCTGTAGAACCATAGTTCTGAAGAGCAGCAGACATAGAACCAGTTCTATGTCTGCTGATGTTTTCACCCACCTGGGCTCCTACCTGATCTTTATTTCCTGATTTTTCAACTTCAGCTGCCGAACAAGGCACAGCTGCAGTTAAAAATGCAGGAAAAGAGGGTTGTTTCAAAGGCACACAGCATGCTGATGATGATTTACAGGGCATGGCTTACAGCGTGCAAGGAAGCTCGTAAATCCCGAACCGGTAGTTAACCCTGTTGTATTCCACCCCTAGTTTTAGTATCCAGATCTGATAGATCTAGATTTGTTAATCATGATTTATGATTTAGTATGAACCCAAATAATAGAGGTTTACACAAGCCATTGATAAAAAATCCATGCCTTAATGTGTGAATCCATCCGATTAATATCTTGGATGGTTCATTATCAGCAATCAACTGCTAAAACACAAAACTAAAATAATCACTAGATCAGGGGTGGAAGCTATGCCCCTTTTATAACCTGTGGACTGCAACTCTCAAAATTCTAAGCCAGCATGACTGACTCAGGAATTCTGGGAGTTGAAGTGCCCAAGTCATAAAGGGGCCATAAATGCTCATCTCTGTACTAGATGATGCATCACTATGACTTCATCCTCAGAATAATGTAATGCTTCTTTTTTTTTTTAGCTTGGAGTACCTTACCTTTCTGATTATATCTAATTATATAAATTTTGTCCTTGTTTACAGACTAACCTGTGCTCTAGGAAAATAAGTTATTGCAAAATATTGTTAAGAGTCCTTTTTAACTGCACAATATATTTCATTTTTTTAAAACCTGTCATGGTTTTTAATGCTTTTCTATGTTCCATTGTCCATTTTAATATTTTCTATTTGATCTACTTGATGACAGAGATAAAATATCTTTAAAATACTTTACTTCCTAAGAATAGCAAGGAGCAGACCAACAATTCCCTCTTTTAACAGGCTGACAAGGTAGCTCCCAGCAGAGGTCAGAAGTTCCTGGCTACCCTCTGTTATATAAAGGAGGAGGGGAAATGTGTCGTATCCGCAATTAAGACTCGTAGTCAGTGACTTTCAATTCAAGCTCTTTATTAACACTGGTGGAACCGAACCGCAAAAGACAAAAAGCTTGCGGCTTTTATATCTTTTGCTTCGGCGGCCGCGGCCAATGGCAGCGATTCAAGTCTCCCGCTCTTGGCTTTAACCAATCGCGGGAGACTCCAATCGGGCCAATCAGGCGCGGCTCGCCTGGCCAATCAGAAATCCCCGCGCCTTAGCCAATCAAGGCACGGGGATTTCGAGTAGTCCATTTGCATACATGACACCCCTCCCCTCTTGGTATGGTCTTCTCACGTGGTGTAGTCACGCAGGTAGGCGGGGCTCCGTCGAGTCCTAGATGACCTGCGCAATTCATTTTCTTGTTGTATCTCGGTAGGGGCGGTCATCTTTTTGGCTGCTCCTGCCTCTGAGCGAACCGGCTGGATGATCGGGCCGGTTCCTTCGCCGCGGCTCCCGCCTGGGCCTACCGGGTCGGTTGAGTCGCGGATTCCGCCGCTCCCGCTTGGCTTCTCCGGGTCGGTAGAGCTGGCCAGACGGTTCTTCTCCGGCTGTGACTCGCGAAGGCTGCGTTCTGGTGAGTTTTTAATTTTTATTTGTTCTTGCGGTTGTTTAACCGGGTGTTCCCTCCCCCCTTGGTTCGTGTCTTGGGGGTTGAGGTTAGTCAATGTTCGTGACCGGAGCTGGTCGATATGGCTCGCCCGTCGGTGGTTTGGAGCCGGTACGACTTTGGACCAGTGATCTGAGTTATGACGGCTGGGATCCATAGGGGGTCCCCCGTCATGTTTTTGGCGTATACTAGGTCGCCTGGTTCAAATGTCCGATACCTGGAGCTGGAGTCTGGGGGCTGCTCCGGGTTGTAGGTTGGGTGTAGGCGGTCGAGTGGGGATCGCAGCTTCCTGCCCATCAGGAGCTCTGCAGGGCTCTTGTTGGTGGTTGTGTTTGGCGTGATGTGCTGTATGAAGAGCAGCCTGTTGATCTTGTCGTTGATCTCCCCGTGGTCCATTTTCCGGAGGGTCTTTTTTGTAAACTGGACCATCCGCTCCGCCCTACCGTTCGCCGCCGGATGCGCCGGTGCCGTTAACGCGTGGCGGATGCCTTTTTCTGCCAGGAACCGTTCAAAATCGATGGATGTAAACTGTGGCCCGTTGTCCGAGACAACGACGTCTGGGAGGCCGTGGGTGGCAAACAGCTTACACAGTTCTTTAATGACGGCCTCTGTGGTGGTGGATTTCATGTCGGCCACCTCTAGCCAGTTTGAGTATGCGTCAACTGTGATTAAAAAGGTGTGGCCATTTGTGGGGCCGGCAAAGTCTAAATGTATTCTGGACCAGGGTCCCCGAGGTGTCTCCCAGTCCCGGATAGGTGCCGTGGGTGGGCTGGATCTGGTCTCCTGGCACCGGTGGCATTTGGCGACCCATGTTTCAATTTGTTTGTCCATGCCAGGCCACCAAGCGTAACTCCTGGCCAGGGCTTTGGTCCTGACGATGCCAGGATGACCCTCGTGCAACATCTCTAGGACCCTGTTCTGTAATTTAGTCGGAATTACCACCCTGTCTCCCCAAAGGATACATCCTCTCAGTAGTGAAAGTTCCGTCTGGCGCTGGCGGAAAGGTTTAAAAGTCTCGTTATCGTCTTTTTCCGGCCAGCCTTTTTGTAGCCAATGTAAGATTGGCGCTAAGTGTTTGTCCTTAACCGTTTCCCTCGCTATGTCCAATGCGGTAATGGGTAAACACTCGATGGACAGGGTATTTGTTGTTGGTGCAGGGTCAGGGTCAGAGTCAGGTAAGGGGGAACGGCTTAAAGCGTCCGCGTGCGATATCTTCTTACCTGGCTTGTGTAGCAGTTCATAGTTGTAGGCTGCCAGGAATTCAGACCATCTTGTCATCCGGGGTGACAAGATGTTTGGTGTGGGACGGTTTCCCGCGAGAATGCCCAGCAACGGTTTATGGTCAGTCACTATTTTGAATGGGCGGCCATAAAGGTACTCGTGGAAACGCTTAACGGCGGCCACTATAGCCAAAGCTTCTTTGTCCAGCTGGCTATAGTTCCGCTCTGGTTTAGTCAGAGTTCTCGAGAAAAATGCGATAGGTGCTTCTCTCTGGTCTGGGAGGGTATGGCTGAGGACAGCGCCGACGCCGAAGGGTGATGCGTCGCAAGTGACAGCTACAGGCAGGGTTTCGCAGAATTGCATTAGGACGGCATCAGAGGTGAGGAGGTCTTTGGTCTTTTGAAAAGCTGTTTGTTCCCGTCTCCCCCAAGTCCAGGCTGCCTTCTTGTCCAGGAGTCTATGTAAAGGTTCCGCTGCCGTAGCCTTTTGAGGTAGGAAGACATTATAGAAGTTTAGTAAACCTAAGAACGCTTGCAGCTCTAATTTGGACTTTGGGGTGGGGGCTTCTTTGATGGCCTTTACTTTTTTCGTTGTGGGGTGGATGCCCTGCTGGTCTAGGAGGTAGCCCAGAAACTCTACTTGTTTTGTACAAAGTTGGCATTTTTCGCGTTTGACTTTAAGTCCTGTTTCTTTAAATTTCGTTAAGACTTGTCTTAAACGGTTTTCTAGTTCAGCTTCATTTGGCGCCGCCACTAATACGTCATCGAAGTAGGGCACCACCCCCTTGATGCCTTGCAGCAAGCGTTCCATCAGGCTCTGGAAGATGCCTGGTGCCACGCTGACCCCAAATTGAAGTCTGTTACATTTAAAAGCCCCCCGGTGGGTCACTATTGTTTGGGCCTCTGCCGTTTCCTCGTCCACAGGTAGTTGTTGATAGGCTTGTGCGAGGTCGAGCTTAGCAAAAACTTTGCCCCCTCCCAGTGAGTGCAGTAAATGTTGCACTACCGGGACTGGGTAGGCGCTTTGCTGCAACGCGCCATTTAGGGTGGCCTTATAGTCCCCGCAGATTCTCACGGACCCGTCTGGTTTTATTGGGGTCACTATAGGGGTTTCCCATCTGGCGTGATCTGTCGGTTGTAACACCCCTTGTCTGACGAGCTTGTCTAGCTGCTCGTCGATTTTGGGCTTTAATGCAAAGGGTACCCTTCTAGGCTTAAGCCGCTTCGGGGGAACCCTTGGGTCTAAATCAAATGAAATAAGGGGCCCCTGGTACTTGCCCAATTCTCCATTGAAGACCTCCTGGAATTCTTCGGTTAGCCGCTGTTCCCAAGCTTCAATGGATACGTGGTTGACACCTGTCAGCGCGATGTTAAGCGGAGCAAACCATTGTAACCCCAGCAGGCTAGGGCGGTCGCGGTCGACTATTGTGAGTGGAAGTTGTTCTGTGTGGCCTTTGTAGGTTATGTTAAAGTTCTTGGTGCCCACTACCGGAACGCGATTACCTTGATAGTCTTTTATGATGATTTTTTGGGCAGGTACGTTTCTTCTTTGTAGTGTAGGCACTAGTTGCTTGATTTCGCGCCAAGCAATCATAGAAAGGTAGGAACCGGAGTCCACTTCCATCTTACATGGTCGACCCTCTATGTGAACTTCTACGTGAACCTTTCTAGCTCCGTCGGAAATGGCGTGGCCAATGGTCACCGTCTGGTGGGTTTCCTCTTTACGCCGGCTGTCACTGCTTCTTTGCGATCGTTGTCTCTGGTCCCATCGACCCGTTGGCTGGCGCTCTCTGGCTCTGGGCGGGGAGTTTTCTCTCTTCCTGTCAAGTTGTTCCCGTTTGGGCGGGCTGCGGGGTTTTTTCTGGCGGCAAACTCGGGCGATGTGGCCTCGTCGGTCACAATGCCTGCAGATAGCGTCGAAGAATCGGCATTCTGACCTGGGGTGGTCGCCGCCGCAACCGGCGCAGTTGGTCCTCGACCTGCGACCTCTTTGACTTCGCTGTTCGCCTCGTCCCATTTGTACACGGTGTATGTCCTCCTCGTCATCTGACGCGCTGGAGGTTGATTGGTATTCGCCGTAGTGTGCGGTCGCTTCGCTTCTGGTGTCGGCCGGCCTCGCGGGGTTGTTGTTCCCGCCCTTCGCGTCAGATCTTCGCATGGTGTCTGCTGACGTGCGGGTGGCTTCTGCTGCTGCGGCCGCAGTGAGGGCATCGGCTAGGCTGATGTCGCCTTTGGCATGAGTCGGCTCTGGAGTGTCGGATCCCATAGCCCGAGCACGAAGCGGTCTCTGATGAGACTATTAAGCCCTTCAAACTCACAGAGTCCTCCCAGGCGCCGTAATTCAGCGACAAAGTCGCTTAATTTCTCGTTCGGTTTCTGGTTTCTGCAGTAAAACTCGTTTCGCCGTATCAGGATGGGGACCTCGGGGGCGTAATGGCGTCTCAGTATGGGCTCGAGGACGTCCCAGTCTATGGCGGTTGCGTCTGCTGGTTTGGCCAATGCCTTGGCCATCTGGAAGACCTCTGGTCCGCAGTGTGTGAGAAAGACGGCGCGTTTTAGCGGGCCCGGGGCGTCCTTCATGCCGGCGCATTCCAGATACATCCGGAATCGATCCGAGTACGATTCCCAGTCCTCGGCGGCGGGGTTGAAGGGAGCGGGCGGTGCTATTTTCGCCATCTTCGCTGTCGCTGGTTCTTAAACGGATACGGGGTTCGGTTCAATGGCGAGATCCCACCTTCGTCGCCAGTGTCGTATCCGCAATTAAGACTCGTAGTCAGTGACTTTCAATTCAAGCTCTTTATTAACACTGGTGGAACCGAACCGCAAAAGACAAAAAGCTTGCGGCTTTTATATCTTTTGCTTCGGCGGCCGCGGCCAATGGCAGCGATTCAAGTCTCCCGCTCTTGGCTTTAACCAATCGCGGGAGACTCCAATCGGGCCAATCAGGCGCGGCTCGCCTGGCCAATCAGAAATCCCCGCGCCTTAGCCAATCAAGGCACGGGGATTTCGAGTAGTCCATTTGCATACATGACAAAATGTATATTTCCATGCATCAACTATAGAATTATATAGCAATTTATGCTGCAACTGAAGAGTAGTAATTCTCAGTTTACCACACTGAAAATATTAAGACAATTAAACAACCATTTTGATTCTACATTTTAGAGTGTATTCCCTCACAGCTCTTCTCAGTATGATTTTATATGAACCAAAAGTAAAATGATTAATTCCAATGAAGTAAACAAAGTAAATTAATGATTAATTCCAACTAAGCAAAATGATTAATACCAAGTAAGACAGCCTGTGCATTTTTTACCCCCTCAACAATCTAGATTACAGTGAATAATCTCTTTAGACTCCAGCAGGTGATTTTGGTTTCACACAGAGACCAAAGTTGGAAGTATACATGGCCTGAATTTGGTTGCTTTGATTTCAATGTTGATCAATATAAATGTGCAGAAACTGCATACTGCTTCATAAATTCTACAGATCTTTCTTAGCGAACAACCACTTGTCAAACATAGAATTGGTTCAATAAGGTTATTCAAATTAATTGATCAGAATTATTTAGCCAGTCATTTTAGCAGTCTTCCTAAACCTGTATTTGTTACAGGATCCAGTGATTACCCATACACTGTATGCTATTTATTGAAAAGAAAGTTAAGTAAATATTATAAAATAATATTTAAGATGAACATAGGCAAAAAGGTGCTCATAGCTTCTTTATTCGGTTAATTTACAGTAACAGGTTTAATCTAAATCCTTTTCAAGAGATTCCCCTCTCTTACTCATAAATTTGTGTTTGAAATACAAATTTGTATGTTGTACATTTATGTATGTGTGCCTATTCGTTTATAATTACATTTACAATTACAATACATTTGCCTGCCTCCTGGAAGCTACAATCAAAAGTAAAAATAGAGCGAGGATAAAAAAAAAGAAATTGAATTGATAACTTGTGATGGTAAATAAAGTACCCCATTTTAAAATTAATACTCATCTGCATATCATAACCAGTTATTGTTCTATATATGAACTATTTCCATGCAAAATTTATAGGGACCCAGTGTCATACATTCCCCTGCCTCCTTTAAACAGAAACTACAAGAGGAAGAAAACAAGGTGGAGATGAGTCAGATACAAGATATCTCCATGAAAAAGAGGAGGTGAAGAGACAATGAATGGGAAAATTGTGTAGAAAGAAGCAAAGGTAGGGGTAGTCACGTTGAGGCATTACAAAAAGGGTTAAAATTCACAGGGAAGCAGCCTTCCAGTAAGGGCTGAGGGGTGTCCAGCCTTGGCAATTTTAAGATTTGTGGACTTCAAATCCCAGAATTATGGGACTTGTAGTCCACAAGTCTTAAAGATACCAAAGTTGGACATCTTGGAGTAAGATTATTCCAGAGTGGTGACGATCAGAGTCATCACACTTTTCAGTAACATGTTTTATCTTCCATCTATTTGTCTTCAAGGAAGTCTTCTATTCATATTGCGATCAAAACAAGACCATCTCCTTACCATAACAATCAGAACTTCTGGATGAATAAGGTTTTGCTTCAGAATATCTTATGTTATTGCACAAGATTCATTTTACCTTAATCTCATTTCACACAACATTCAATCTTCAATTGATTTTAGATCTGTCATATGAGATAATGGAGAATTTGACAGATTGACTGAAATAATGTTACCTCACTAGTGAATACAAATACAGACAGCTAAAATTGGCTTGGAGAACAGCCGGCTTTCTACAAAAATGAAACTGGCAAACAAAAATAGAAAGGGAAGAGAATCAGCTTAATTCTCTAAATAGTACTGAATCATCTTTCAAAATTCAAATATGTTATTGTAAGAAGGTTATGCAGCCTTCACAGTGTTTGTTCTCCCTTTCTCCTAATTCAGGTCACCTTCTTTCCATGCTTAGATCAGCAAAAGGAGACAACCATACCATCAGGCAGCAAAGAATTTATTGCTGGTGGCAGAAGCTAGGGCACAGTGATGGCAGATTCTTGAGGTCCCCAACTTTTCTCCTCAATATGCTCATCTATCTATGGCTCTTTATTCCAGCTTTCTTCCCTGAGTTTAATGAAAGATGGCAGCCCAGTCAGCTTCTGTAGACAGAACAGGAAAGGTACTGACAGCAGAATGCCTTTGGCCAGCCTAGAAGAAATCTTACAAGGAATCAAATATAAAACAATGATGTTTGCATTTTAAGACATGGAATAAATTTTAAAAAGGACACCCAACATTCATTATGAAAGACATAGCAAAACTTTTCACTGTCAGCTAAAACTATGACAAGTAGGTAAAGGTCAGTTATCGACCATTCCTTTGTCTACTGATATATGGATTGCTCTGATATCATTGTCTCTACCACAATTGACAGTCTGGTACCTTACTGATGTTTTAGACTATCAACTTGTCTCTTACTCTCTCTTCCTGCCAAACCTTAATCCTCCAGCAACTCTAATGTAAATTCTAAAGCGAGGCTGATGATCTTTCATTTTGTAGCATTGTAGTTAATCAGAGATGACAGATGAAAATCATGCAAAACAGGAGAATACAGTGGGGAAAGTGATCAATGCCAATGAGGAGAGACATTCAAAACTTCTTATGTTGCTTGCCAGAATTGTTCACCTTACCTAAACAAAGTAAAATGAAAGGATGTGTGTTGTTATCACACAGACTTATTGTCTGAACACCTTTCAGTTTCTGTTTGGAAACTTAATTCCTCTTTTCAGGTTTAAGGTTTTTTTCCCTAGGTTTTAAAAGTTGTAATATATAGTTACACTGCCCCCTGCTGCATAGTCAGCAGATCTCTTTTGATGTAAGGAAACAAGTGAGTGTTTTCTTTAACACAGACACATGCACAAATGAAGTTTTACCTAAACACAAAAAAGTGCATGCTAAGTAAGATTAAACACTATTCACTGATGAAGGCAAATATATTCTACACTATTCACTGACTCACCCACAACTAGAGATCAGAGGGCCTGAGGGGGTGGACCAGAAAAATTGAGGAAAAAGCAGGCTTTTTCCATTTTTTCCAAAGTTGTTTTTTTTTTCTGGAAAATTTGAAAAAAAAAAGTGTGTAGAATATGGGTTTTTTTTTCAATGATCAATAATATATCTATGACATGGTATTCAGACTATATAATATTAAGACCTTAATGAAAGATTTCTGAGACTTTTTGTAGACTTAAATTATTGCAACTGAAGAAAAGTAAAAGCTTGAATACAATTCAAATAACACTATATTTCTCAATGCAGTTCAGGCCTCAACTGACAAGTAAGAGGATAAATTTGTCTAACAAATTAATTTCTCTTTTGTAACCCTTAAATGATTCCTATTAATGTTCACAATCACAGCATGTTTACCTTTAGTCTGGTTAGTAAATTGTTTTTTCTTTTCTTCCTCTCAGTAAAATGTGAGACCAACATCTAAGAGCAGGGGTGTAAAACTCAAGGCCATCTGGCTTGTGAGGCCAGCCTGGAAATAGGAAAGGACAGGCCCACTGTGCCTCTAGCAGCCCAAACGGTCCACAGGAGTGCTGTGTATGCCCCCACCTTGTCCAATTTTTGGCCTGGATGGCCTCTTGCAGCACTTTGCCAGCCAAAATGGGGTGAGGGGGCCATGTGAGCCTCCTGTACACTATTTTGGCCAGCAAAGTGCTACAGGAGGCTGTCCAGGATGAAAACAGGGCACAGGGTCATGGTCCCCACACACCCTGTTTTGGCCAGCACAGTGCTGCAAGAGGCTGTCCAGGCTGAAAAAGGAGTACCCCGATTTTGCCAGCAGGGTGCTGAAGGAGGCATCTGTCCCATCTCCCCCGCTCCAGCCAGCTGACAGAGAACTACAATGCTGATCCAGTCCTAGAAGAAATGTAGTTTGACACCCCTGATCTAGAGTTTGGAAACATTTCCACAGTGCAATTTCTGCTGAGGGAAAAGCTGTAATTTGCAAATATTGTGAGAAGAAATATTCTTTTCTAAATGCTACAAGGATGACAAAACACATGCTTGCACTCCAAAGATCCACTAAAGACATTTAAAAATACTTTATGGAATTAAATGATGAGGACCAGAATGAAAGTGCAAGTAACTTTTCCTTCCAGAGTTCTAATTCCAGAAACACTCTTTCTGCGGATTCTGGATTATCACAAAGTGTTTCTTCCCCCATAGCATCTTCAAGTAAGGAAGTGTTGCAAATCACTGCCTCACAAAAATACACTACACCTTCATTTATAAATTAAATGAAACTTGAAAATCAGGAGAAATTGATCACACTCTTGCAAGAGCAATATATGCTATTGGATCAGTATTGTCAATAATTGAAAATGCATATTGGCAGGAAGCTTTTAAATTATTACGACCATCATACCATTTGCAGACATTCATTCAACAAGCCTCTTTCGGAATCAGAATATGAGCATATGATGGAATCTGTACAAGGAAAAATCAGCGAAGCACTATGTCTTGCAATACTTACAGATGGATGGACAAATATTCAGGAGGGAAGGAATCATCAACTTTGTGATAACACCTCAACCAGTCTTTTATAAAAGCATTGAAACTGGAGAGAACAGCAGGGGTGGGACTCTACCGGTTTGGACCAGTTCTATAGAACCGGTTATGATTCTGCACAGTTTGGAGAACCAGAAAATCATGCCCCTGGCTGACCCCAACCCGCTCCACCTGCCCCTCCTCTCCCTGCCCAGTCAGTTCTTATTGTGTATGTGCGATATTGTGTGCATGTCCAACATCACTGACTGCATTCTCCCCCATTGTCACTCCTTAGGGTATTTTTTTTTCTTCTGACAATTCGCTGTTCCGATGATCATCTGTGCCAGGATCCCCCTTGATGTCTTACTGCTTCACCCAGAAGGCTTCCCTGAGGCCCAGAGGCCAAAAAACAGAATTCAGGAGGCTGCTGTGAACCCCACCCCATGCTCCATTTTTTGCCTTTCGGGGCCTCAGAGAAGCTTCCTGGGAGCAAATATGCCCCCCCCAGAAGGCTTCCCTGAGGCCCAGGAGGCAAAAAAAAAAAACGTGGGGGATGCTGCAAAAAAAATAAAGCCACGCCCACCCAGCCACATGGCCATGCCCACAGAACCAGTTGTTAAAAAATTTGAATCCCACCCCTGGAGAATAGACATACTGCTGAGTATATCAGCAGTGAAATATGTGCAGTTTTAGAGAAAATTGTATTTGCTTTACTCACTGACAATCAAGTAATACAAAAGCTGCATGGGAAATCACAATGGACAAGTATCCACATATTACTGCAATAGGATGTGCATCTCATGGACTAACTTCTTAGTGACTTCATGAAACTGGACACCCTTCAAAGGATTTGTAGAGCTAGAGAAGTTATCAAATATGTAAAAGCTACTCATGTTGTCACCAAGTCTTTAAGAAGCAAGAAGAAAAAGATGCACATATAAAATAGTGATACTGAAGCTATGTAGTAAAACATGTTGAGGTGGACTGGTGATCTTTGAAAGTTTACTTAAAAAAAACAACAAAGCAGCTCTTCAAGCAACAGAAATAATTGAGGATCTTAACATTCCCAAATTATAAGGATGTCCTCGATGACGTGTCTTGGGTTCAGCTGCAGAACTCCCTACAGATTTTAACATCAATTTTTTCAGCAATCTATGCATCTGAATCAGACAATGCACTTTTGTCAAAAATTCCTAACCACATGGCTATGATAAAACATGCTTTTAAAATCCTATGTGCATCTTCACTTACAACTAATGAAAAAAAGTAAAGTGAAAGATTTTATTAAGAAACTGGAAAAAAAATTGCCATCCAATACATGCTGCTGCAAATCTAATGGATCCAAGATTCAAAGGCAGTTCTATGAAAGACGAGAATACAGCTGCTGCACTTGACTGGATTACAAACATGCTGCATTTAGGAACTGATGTTGGAAAAGTACTTTCAAATGTTGCAGAATATAAGACTTCTTAAGGGATTTGGGCCAGGAATGCATCCTGGGATTCTGCAAAACATATCCCTTCTGCAATAGGGTGGCAAGGTCTCTGCAGCACACAACCTCCAACACCTCTTGCATCTCACTAATTGCAGATTCCTGCATCTTCTGCTGCATGTGAAAGAATCTGGTCTGTTTGGTAATAATCAAACCAAATCAAGAAACAAACTGACCTGTGAAATGGTAAAGCTTGTTTCAATCCATGCAAATCTAAAGTTTTTATAAGTCCATGAGAAAAATGACAAAGAAACGGAAAATGACAGATCAGAAAATGAGATAAAATAAACTGCATATATATGTTGTGTCTTGTTTTTCGTTTTAAAAACCACTCAAAAGGTAAACTTTCTATGGAGCTTAAATATTGAGGTGGACCTTAACTTTATTTGCTGTTGGTGCTAAGGGGCAAATCTGATTATTTATGTTCCTTTTGTTTTTTTATTGCTTTTGAGGGGAAAGAGGGAATGTTTATTGCAAGCATAATACTTTTGTATACATTGTATTTCACACAGCCTGGAAAACTATTCCACACAACTTTTTTTTTCTATTTTACCGGAAAAAAACAGAGAAGAAAAAAAGTTTTTTTTTTCTCATGGCTTCAAAATTTCCAGAAATTTTACATCTCTACCCACAACAGAATAGCATTGTTAGTGCAGCCATAGTTTGCTGACTAAACTAACACTTCATGTTATACCATAAACCTTGGGTTTACAAAACATTGGGAAAATGTGGATTTCTTTTATAAGGAACCAAACCAAATGCAGATCTGCAACAAGTCTCTTTATTGAATATGTGAAGATTACATTGATCACAGGGCTCCCAGCCAAGAGTACACAAGCCCTAAACAGTATACATTAGGTAGGTATGGGAGGATACTCAAGATACCATGAGTAATTACTATCAAAGGGCATCTTCTCAGAAGGCAGGGCAGCAAAGCTTTGATGGTGCACCATGAAGTCATCCCAAATTGCCTCAAATTTATGTAAATGTAAATCAGGTTACATTTACAATAACATTATCTTAATAGTATTTTCTCAAAGCTTGGCATAATTACTCTTAAGGCCTTTTCTGGCCTTCATGAGCAGGCAAAAGAACCAATGAAAGGTTCTACCAACACTGTGCTTTTCAGAGCTGCAACTCCCCTGAAGCTTCAAGCAACATATCTAATGTGCATGTCCATACTTTTGAAAAGCACCCTCTAAAATACTTGTCAAAGGTTTGGCTTTTGAAAGTGAAGATATGGATATCAATTGATTTTCCTAGTCAACATTTCTCTTTTTGAAACTTACAAGCGAAAATATTGTTTATCATCTCTAACAGTCACAATTATGTTTATCTCATTACCAATTAATTTCTTCACATCACAGAAGAGCCATTTTAAAAGTTCATTTAGTTCTACTTGGAAACTGCTTCTGCAGAAAAGCAGGTTTCTCAATGTCCATTTGTTAATTCAGTAGGGAAGGAGAGTAAACTTTCTTTCAGCACTTTCATTCGCCGCTTTAAAGATCTCCCCTGGAAACAAAGTATCATTCAAAGAAAAACATTTTTTTCAGGATATAAAATATATCTTAAGGTCCCAGTACAGCCAAAAAACTTTCACTTCAGCACGTTCTCCTTCTTCCTCCTGCGCAATCTTATCCAGCTGCCGGCTTCTTTGTGGTGGCCATTGCTGACCACCGCTCCACTGTCTTGAGAAAAGGGGGTTTTGCCAGCTGGGGAGGGGGTCTGTGATACCCCCAAACCCCTTCTCGGATCCCCCCTATCTTCGGCTGCCTCTACAGAGCAGCCTTATCCTCCAGACCCGTCGGGATCGGAGGCACCAAGATGGCTAGCGCAACAGGGATTCGCACTGGATCACGAATCCCTGCCGCCGCCGAAGCCTGGCAAACCAGAAGCTTTTTGTTACAAGTGGGAAGGGAGAGGACAAAAAAAAAATTATATTAGGATGTTGTTGGAGGAGATGCCTTGAAGATTTTCAGACTAGAAGTTAATTGTAACAAGGCTTTAAAATACAGACTGGATTTTTTCTTTTTAATTGATATTACCCCAGGAAGAGAAAGTGCAAAGGGAAGAACTTTGTGCTCTGTTTGGATTGTTTGATGACTTTGGGACTTTGAAACTGTTTTTAAGCTTTGAAATATCTTGGTTGTTTTAAGAAGAAGGGGGGGGGAGAAGAAAAGGCTTATAATGGCTCTATCTGTTGATGAACTAAGAATGGAATATGGAAAAACAAAGAAAGAAGGCAAGGACGCTGTGGGAGAAGCCTTTTACTTCTTAGAAATGGCGCTTGCTATTTATCAGCAAACACAACAATTGATGGAGGAAGCAGAAGAAGAAGAAGCCATCTTTAATTACTCTAAAAGCTTGATTAAGAAAGAAAGGAGAAAGAGAGGAAGGAAAATGAAGGACTTAAGACCTAAAAAAACACCCAAGAGAAAGAATAAGATGCAAAATCAATATAATCTTAGAAAGCAAAAGAGAGGGGAAGCTAAAAAGGCAGAGGTTAGGAGGGGAGGTAAAAAGGCCAGGTGGGATAAGAAAGGAAGGGAAAAGGGGGGGGAAAGCCACAAAAGTATGAAACAAGATGGGAAAAAGCAAATTTCTTTTAGGGATAAAGGGTAATGTATAACCTTTTTATAAAAAAAAAAAAAAGATTCTCCAAGGTACATAAGATGGTATTGTAGTATTTGTATTAGAAATAGAAAACTAGAATTTTATAAGATTTAATAAAAGATTAAAATATTAAAATGTTTAGTAATGATAGATTTTAAAATTTAATAAAATATTAAAGGGAATGTCTAAAATATTGAGTTTAATTATTGTTTAATTGACTATTGTGTTGATGTTATTATAAACTTATTATGGTAGCATTTTTCTTTGAAATAGATAATTGGAATGTTACAAGATTTAATATCTAGATTTAATATTTAATTATGTATTTAATCATTTTAGATTTACTATTTTTTCTTCTTAAAATTTAGTAGATAGAATGTACTAAGCAGAATCAGATTGGGAACTAGGTGTTATTTTAAATGTCAATTTAGGGGGGCAATAGAAAGGCATCATACTTCAATTAGTGATTTCAGAAGAAATCTTTTTTTTTTACTATAGGGAATGAGATAAATGAATAATTGGAAAAGAATGGACAAAATATACAAGTATAATGATTTAAATTAAGATGAAATAAATAAAATAGAATTAAGAAGAGTGAAAAGCGGGGAGAAGCTATATAGAAGATATAGAATGGTAAATAAGATAGGTAATGGTATATAAGATGAGCATGAATTTAATTGAAGTCTGTATAAAGAGAGATAATCTGGGGCCAAGCTACTTTCTAAAAAGAAGTTTTATCTTTTTGTGTTTTGTGTGTTTATGTTTGTTTAAGAATTAATAAAAACTTGGAGGAATGTTAGATGAGAATAATTGTAAACAAGTCAGAGAGAAATGAATATGATTGTGGGAATAAACTTTGACTTCAGTATTGGGTAATGATTAGTCTAAGACCTTATACGTACATGTCTGCCTAAGGGTCACTGAGATAAGCAGGGAAATTAAAAACAAACACCAGGAACAATTAAGCAGCTCAGACAACTGTAAACAATTCTGTGTACTATATCTAATTATTGTAATCCACAATGTGAATGCTTACTATGTACAAAATTCTCAATAAAAGGGAGCACTAGAATTTGCTCTAGACTCCCATCCCGAGTACACCAGCCTGTGTCTCATTCTTTCCATGGGAGACCACCACAAGTGGTGACCCCGGCGTGATCCACTGCAGTTGGTACGTGTCCGGACCTCCATGTTTCCTTGTCTGGAATAGGTAAAGTACGTACTTAACTATTGCTGGACAATAGGATTTTTTCAGGGAACATGGGGGGAAAACTCTCTCAGCCACAGGAACGGCATGTTAGTGAGCTGCTGAAGTTAGTCAGGACAAACTTCTTTATCTTTAAACCCTCCGGGGGGGAGCAAATAGTTCTTTCAAAAGATAATGTGAGAGAGCTGCTGCAAGAGATCTGGCGGCAATGTCCCTGGTATCCAGAGAAAGGCTCTTTAAAGTTAGACACATGGAGGAGAATTGGAACTATCCTTCATGAAGAGCCACGGGCAACAGCTGAAATTTTGATATATTGGAAGGTTGTTATGACTGCTTTAGAGACCCAGCAACAACCTCTTTTAAAAACTTTAGTAGAACCTCCTCCTTATAAAGGAATTGTATTGCACCCGCCTTCCCCAAAACTGGAGTGTGCTTTATCATTTCCAACAGCGCCTATGCCTGTGAATGATAAAATCCAACCAAAAATGGGAAAAGTTCAAGCAATGATGCATCAGGCTTTCAATGAGGGGAAATTAGAGCCTGAAGAGATTCCCCAGATGAATTTGTTTCCAGTCAATAGACAAGTGGATGCTCAAGGCAATCTGCAGACTGAATGGGTTCCAATTCCTTTAGCAGTTCTTAGGGAAATTAAAAAAGCAGTTAAATCTGCAGACTGAATGGGTTCCAATTCCTTTAGCAGTTCTTAGGGAAATTAAAAAAGCAGTTAAAGATTATGGTATTCAAAGTCCTTTTACAAAGGGGCTCCTGACAAGTTTGGCTACCTCATGCATGATTCCTAGTGACTGGAAAGATTTAATGAGAATGATATTGAGCTCTACTCAGTATGTGGTTTTTGACTCAGAATAACAAAGGGAAGCTGTCACTAGGGGAAGGAATTTGGGGGGGCTGTATACGCCAGACCAAATCTATGGGGCAGGCTTGTTTGAATCCACTGCTGATCAAGCTTCTAATTTGCCTGATCACGTATTTCCAGTGGTTATGGCAGCTGTCCTTGGGGCGTTGTCCCGCATCCAGGATGTGGGAACCCCAGCATGGTCTTTTTCTCAAATTAAGCAAACAGCATCTGAGTCTTATCATGATTTTGTGGAAAGTCTACAATTGGCTATTACCAGGCAAATCTCTAATGAGGAAGCTGCAAAAGAACTTTTGCTGAAATTGGCAGTTGAAAATGCAAATGCCGACTGCAAGCGTATCTTGCAGCCCTTGGTGGCTAGAGGTGAGGTTACTCTGGCTGATCTGTTAAAGGCATGTGCAGTGTGTGGGTTCTCAGGCTTACAACATGGAGACTTTGGCTATGGCATTGCAAAAAGGGATGAAACCTACAGGGAATTGTTTTAATTGTGGAAAGCCTGGCCATTTTAAAGCCCAGTGCCGTGCCCCTGGGGGGGGGGATGGCATTTAACAAAAACAAAATTAAGGATGTCCGTCCAAAATCAGTCTGTCCAAAATGCAAAAAAGGGTTTCATTGGGCAAATCAATGTCGCTCTGATAAGAACCAAAATCCGGGAAACTAAATTTGGGGCGTGCAGCTAGCCCCGCTCCCAAAGCTGTCACAAAAGCATCGCCTGCAATTACTGGGAGTGCAGGTTTGGGTTTAAAAATGTTGAACTCAATTAATGTGACCTTTCCCAATCAAGTGTACATTGAGGACACTCATTTGCATGGGCCACTGCCAGAAAAAACAGTGGGATTAGTACTTCCTATGTCTTCTGCATCAGAAAAAGGGTTTTTTGTTATTCCAGGAGTTATTGACCAAGATTATAAAGGGGTTATTAACATAAAATTGTACACTGATACTCCTGCATCATTAATGGCTGGTGACTCTATTGCCCAGTTATTATTGCTTCCATACATCCCTATAAATCCTTTAATTGGGATCCCACAAACTGGTGGTTTTGGGTCCACTGAAATAGCCAGTTCTCCAGTTGCTGCAGAATTGCTAGCGCTGACAAAAAAAATTGACTACAGACCAACCAAAAATGACAATTGAAATTCAGGGAAAATCATTTTCTGGCCTTATAGATTCCAGAGCAGATGTCTCTGTGATACGCCAAAAGGAATGGCCAAATGAATGGGCGCTTGAAGACTCTCTGGCTGTTCGTGGAGTGGGTGGTATGCAGTTTGCAAGAAGTAGTGTACGTTGGCATTGCATAGAAAAACTGGTGAGACTGCAAGGATTCAACCTCTTGTGTTGCCCCTGCATATAAACTTGTGGGGTAGAGATTTGCTGTCACAATTTCGCACAAAAATTGTTATTGGATAATGGAAAAATTACAATTGTTAACCTCTCAGCCAGTCTGGATTGACCAATGGCCACTTCCAAAAGAAAAGCTTACAGCTTTACATCAATTGGTAGCTGAGCAGCTACAATTAGGACATATTGAGCCAACTTCTAGTCCATATAACACTCCGGTATTTATTAAAAAGAGAAATGGAAAATGGAGATTTTTGCATGATCTGAGAACCATTAACTCCATCCTTCAACCAATGGGAGCGTTACAATGTGGTTTGCCTAACCCTAACCTGATCCCACGTAATTGGGATCTAGTTGTAGTAGATTTACAGGATTGCTTCTTTTCTATCCCTTTGCATGCAGATGACAAGAAATTATTTGCCTTTACCGTACCTGAATTGAATAACAATGCACCTACCTTTCGTTACCAATGGAAGGTTTTGCCACAGGGAATGCTAAACAGTCCAATGATGTGCCAGTCATATATTCGAATGGCTCTGGCTCCATTCAGAACCTCTCATCCTGGGTGGAAGGTTTACCACTACATGGATGATATTTTAATTGCAGCTCCCAGCCCACCGGGAACAGTTAAGGCAGCGTTACCTTGCCTTAAAGAGGTATTATTACAATTTGGACTTCATATTGCCCCAGAAAAAATTCAAGGTCAAATGCCATATGCCTACTTAGGGCATAAAGTCCTTGCAACCTATGCTCATCTGGTCATTCCAGAAATCAAAATTGAGGAAAAGATTTCTCTAGTAAAATTACAACAAATACTAGGAACAATTAACTGGGTTAGACCTTATCAGCAGAACAAAGGAAGGTACTGACACATGTAAATGCGGCTTTAACGCAGCGTTAGGTTGATCGATGCATTCCTGATACTCCATTTGCTTTGGCAATTTTACAAACTCCAGCCTTGCCTACTGCAGTTTTATTTCAATTACATGAAGCGCAGGTTTATATCATTGAATGGTTACATTTGCAAAATACTCCCCGAAAAACAGTTTCTACTATGGCTATGCTTTATAGTGAGTTAATCATCAAAGGCTGAAATCGCAATATGCATTTATATGGCATAGATCTAGTTCAGCTATTTTTACCTATCTCCCTCACTCTGTGGGAAACTTGGTATAGTCAATCCATTGAATTGCAAATTGCTCTTGAAAATTGGTCAGGGAAGATTTCTTGCCACACCCCCAGTGACCCTCGTTTCCAGTTGCTTCAAAACGTATCTGTAAATTTTAATTCAGTTATTGCTAAGCAGCCAGTTGGGGGAGTGACCGTTTATGCGGACGGTGGTAAGACCTACGGCGCTTGTGCATGGAGACAGGAAGGGGTATGGAAAACAAAAATTACCCCTCCTCAGCAATCAGCACAAAGGGCTGAATTAGCTGCTGCTATTTTGGCCTTACAGGAATTTGCACAAGAACTGCTAAATCTTATTGTGGATTCTCTTTACGTTTATCAATTGATACTTAACATTGAATTTGCTTATCTTTCTCCATCTGTTGATGCTAATCTTATGAGTTTGTTTCTAGCTCTGCAAAGCTGTCTTCATTCTCGCACACATTCTCTATATATCGCACACATTCGCAGCCACCAGCCACTTCCCGGGGAGCCACATGAAGGGAATGACGTGGCTGACGCAGCGGCCTCAGCCATGTCCTGTCTCTCACTTTCTCCTGTTACTCCATGGGACTCACATAGCTATTTTCATCAAAATGCTAAAGCTCTTTGTAAACAATTTGGTCTCACTGCTGCTGAAGCTGCAGCTATTATTCAACAATGTCCTAGTTGCAGTGCTCAATCCACTGCTCTTCCTCAAGGAGTAAATCCTCGGGGGACATCTGCTTGTCAACTATGGCAGATGGATGTCACACAACACCCACCCTTCAAACCATGGCCCCATGTGCATGTCACCATTGATACCGATTCAGGATTTATTATGGCAACACCTCAACGAGGAGAGGCTACAAAACATGTAGTCAACCATTGTCTCCGTACCTTCACACATGTGGGGCCACCAATGGAGATCAAAACCGATAATGGCCCTGCTTACATTAGCACCGCCTTTGTGGAATTTTGTCATCGATGGTCAATTATACATAAATTTGGCATTCCCTACAATTCCACTGGCCAGGCCATTGTGGAACGAGCTCATCAGACGCTAAAACAAGCACTCCTTCACACAAAAACAAAAACGGGGGAAGTGGATGGATATGGCTTGCCTTACATACAAAACATTCTTAATATTACCTTATACACTTTAAATTTTTTAAACATGACAGGATCTCCCGCTGCTACGGCAACCAGTAGGCATTTTGCTTCCTCCCCTTCTGCAGGTACGCCAAGACCGAAAGTTCGGTATAAGAGACTACCAGATCCAACGTGGAAAGGACCTGTCCCGCTGATAACTTGGGGCCGAGGATACGCTGCTGTTGAAGATGAGGGGACAGTGGTTTGGGTTCCTGCTCACTGTGTGCGTCCTTATCATCAGCCAAAGGGGCAAGGGAATGGATTTGGGGGAATGGAAAAGAAACACGTTGATCCAGGACATGGGGAAGCTAGCAAACCTTCATAATAAAACTGATTGTTGGATGCACATGCCAACTCACAAAATATCAGGGCTTCCAATGCTGGACCCACAATGAGACAGTAGAGAATATGACTTACTTGGGAACATATCCATTTTGAAACAAAACAATTATTATTGGCAATGGAAGTTGGGTTTATCCAGATGACATGAAAACTAAAAATCTCACTTACTTTGTACATAATATTTCTAAATTTGATATCATATCCTTGATCAATGATATCATATCTTTGATCAATGAAAATGGGTATCCATTTATGCCTGCCACA
The DNA here is from genome assembly GCA_033807585.1 of Hydrophis major. Lineage (NCBI taxonomy): Eukaryota > Metazoa > Chordata > Lepidosauria > Squamata > Elapidae > Hydrophis > Hydrophis major. The sequence goes on along the minus strand of CM066329.1, from coordinate 139,246,190 downwards.
TGTTGTCCCATCATGATAGAAAACCAGCTGCCCAAATGTGCAAATGGTAAATACACACCACCGCCCACTTATCTGGCTATGTTAATGGAATCTTTTGCACAATTAATCTATGCCAAACCAAATACGGTTGGTCATCTCCTGGGAGCAAATCTATGGTTGCTATGTGGACGGATGGCCTATGATCGCATGCCAGCATGATGGAAAGGAGTCTGCACCTTTGGGAAAGTAGCCCCATCTCATGTCATTTTAAAATCTTTGGGGACTGCTCATATCCGCAATGCGCGTTACGCAACAGAAGTAAACTCTGCTTTGACTCATGACTACTGGACACCGATATCAAGGGGAGTTATTCCTCCTTTAGGAGTCATGATGAACTATAGAGATTTGCATCATTTAAACAATTGGACAGTTACTATGTTTAGAGACACCATTAAAACGCTAAAGCTGCTTGCAGAAGAGCAAGGAAAAATCCTTGACTTTGTCCTGCAAACCAGATATGCGGTGGACACTATTTTGGCTGTGCAAGGGGGAGTTTGCGCTGTGATTCATACACATTGTTGCATGTATATCTCTGATTATTCTCCAAACATTACAGCTACCATACAGCATAAGGAACAAACCCTGAGTGAGAATCCATTACAATCGGAGGACGAGGGACTGGATGTGTGGTCTGCACTTTGGTCCTGGTTGCCAGATGGTTCATGGATTCGTCACCTAATTGTTGGAGTGATATTACTTTTTATACTTTCTCTTTGTGTATGCTGTTGTATCCAATGTCTCCCTGGACTTTTAGGAATGTGTTGGGTGAAGCCTACGAAAGGAGAACTGTTGTTGCAAATGGCGAAAAGCTACCGAGGCATCCGCGATCATCAAAAAACTAAAACAGGGGAGATGTAGGAATAAACTTTGACTTCAGTATTGGGTAATGATTAGTCTAAGACCTTATACATACATGTCTGCCTAAGGGTCACTGAGATAAACAGGGAAATTAAAAACAAACACCAGGAACAATTAAGCAGCTCAGACAACTGTAAACAATTCTGTGTACTATTATCTAATTATTGTAATCCACAATGTGAATGCTTACTATGTACGAAATTCTCAATAAAAGGGAGCACTAGAATTTGCTCTAGACTCCCATCCCGAGTACACCAGCCTGTGTCTCATTCTTTCCATGGGAGACCACCACATATGATGACTATAAAATGGACAAATATAGAAAAGAAATGAAATTGAATAAGAGTAAAGAGAAATAATGAGAAATTTGCTAAAAGATATTTATGTGTCCATATGGAAATGGGATAAATTAGAATTATGTTGTATAAAAATAATGTTTTATCCGACTTGTAAAAATTTATAATGGAAAGAGGTTTATGTACTTAATGGTTAATGATGTGTTGTTTGTCTTTAAAATTAATAAAATTTGTTTCAAAAAAAAACTGCTTCTGGACTTTGTATTTGAGGTGGAAAAATGAACTGATTTTGGGCTTTACCAATTATATTTGTTGTTATAGAAATGGCTAGTTTATACAGTTATAAGTAAAAATTTGAGATTTGATGTTATCTTATTCTACTGCACCAAAGCCCTTTCTTTTTCCCTTCCCTATTTTTCCTATTTGTTTTTGTATATTATAAATTATGCACACACCACACATCACAATGTCAATTGTCATAACAGTGTCAATTAATGGGATGAAAATTTTTGCAATTTTTTTCAGTGAGGGATTCTAAAAATATGTGTTTTAACACCAAAAATTCAGATTTGCTGTTATTTGTGCATTTGCACAACCATTTAGCTTGGTATGGTAAATCCATGTCTGATCATATACTCCACAAAAGTCTTTTGTAACCCAAATACTGTGAATTTTATCTTCTCAAAATCACACCATGTGCTTTAAAAATTAAAGTTTCTGCATGAATCTTATCTAGCTGAGTACAAAATAATCAATGTAACTATAAACATCAGAAAGCAATTATCTGAGTTCCAAAAATGTTTTAAGTGAGTTTCAAGTCATTCTGATTCATTCTTTGACATCAGTCGCCAACTTGCTTCTTTCCCGTTTCTCATGTTTATATGCTCTACTTGCTGCCTCTGTGATCTGTTTCACACATCTATTGATTGGGCATGACAGGGTAACTGTGGTACTTGCACTGGTTCATCAAAGAACTTTATTTTTGCTATAGTCTATTTGCATATCAAAGGTGGCTCATATACACCTTCAGAGCAGTCAATCAGCTCAGCAGAGTGGATGCTTTGGTGTTGATTAAAGGCATTTTTCTTGCATGTACAGAAAATCTCCCAGCTCATAATCATCTACACCCCTCATGTCAATGATCTTTTGCGTATCAGCTCTCCCCTCTTGAATGCCATCTGAACACAAGAATATCTGGATTATCATTTCATTGAAAGCATACCGTGCTGAGTGCTGAATGATTGGCAAAACAGCATCAACTACAGCCTTCTTTTGCAGTCTGTCTTGCTGCAGCTGGAACACGTGTGCAGGCCTTCAATCCAGTAATGTTTTACGTTGAACCAGAAAGGTTCAATGTCGTCCACTATCATTCTTAAGTTTTAGGGAGTTTTGCCTTTAAAGCCGTATTTGACAAAGCCTCTTTACAGTTGTCAACCAATGTGGATGGCTTACAGGGCCAATTTTCAGAAGAGCTAGATTTGTGGGAAGTTATGTCCTTATTACCTGTGTGGTCCTATATCCATACGCTTGATCGAGTGTTCCTTTAGAAACTGTCATTCAGTGAAATGAGAGGATCACCAACTAAAATTCTACTGAATGAAGGATCGATGCCAAGTTCTGTTACAGTGTCTAGCATATTTCCAATTTTACCTGCCCATTTGTTGTTAGACAAGATCTTCCCAACCAATTTGTGATTATGTGTCATAGGGGTAACTCATTATGTGGAATGCACACACCAACCAGTTCAACTTACAGTCAATCTCAACCTCTACCCAGTGCATGGCATCACCTTCACAACCAGTATTAACCAGTATTGTAGAATCTCCTCCAATGGCCTTCAAGCTTTTGTCAATGCCTTTCTTCTTCATGACATACACCAGATTATCTGCAATCACTTGAGCAGGTTTTCCTGTTTTTCAGCCTTTATCTGGAATGAAATGATAAAGATGTCTTCCCCTCTGGTTGCATCTATATGACCATCAAAGAAGATACATTCTATTTTGCCCTTCTTACAGAGCTCATCAAATTCTTGATTTAGGGACTTCATATTCCTGGACTCCCTTGACTTTGTTGTGGTCAATATAAGTCTCTTGTCTTCTTCAGTTATCAAGCCAGCATCTATGAAGGCTTGTGGTAATGGCAGCACCAATACTATATCTTATGCTCTGCATAGTGACATTTGTTGTTTCTAATATATTGTATTCTGTCTTTTCTTTGAAGTAGAGGGCACATGTGTTTGTCTAAGGCCTCTTCATAACTTCCATCACATCTTCATCATGTCATCTATTCTTCAGTTTTCAACATATCAGATAATTACTTCATTTGTCAGTATCAAAATGTCTGGAATACTTCTCTGCTTATATTTAATGAGCCTTTCTCTCTCATTGTCTTGCCGCTTTTGCCTTTAGACAAAGGTATTTCTGCTTGGCACATCTGGCAAACCAATCTGACGTGATCCAAAAGAACCAATCTTGTCCCTATAATCTTTAACAAAAGCAAGTTCCTTCAATAGTATCTTTGTATCCTTAGGGCAAGTACAGTTAATGTGTTTCTTTTCTGCAGCCACCAGGGCATCCGAATTCAGCACATAGAACAATTTGACACTTGCAGATGTGGATGTTAAACAGGTTGCCAAGTTTCACAGTGAAAGTCTCTTTGACATCTAGCTTTCCTCTACCAAGATATGTTTTTGGCTTGATCCCAGCTCTCTTGGATCTTGTTCAAAATTGCCACACATGAATTTACAACAGAGGTCACAAAAGAATTGTTTGCTGGTTCCCACTTTCAAGCACTTTTGGATATGTCTCTTGCAAGGCTGGCTGCTGGGTAATTTTTAGCATCATCACTACCTTGTTCTTTTAACAGTAGGCCATATCTGACAATGTCTCACAATGTTGGGAGTTCAGACAGCAAGTTTCTGCCAGTCCCAATTAGGTTCCTCATATAAGTCTTGTTCCTTTTTTTAGAAGCCATCACAGATCAGTTATCACACTCACAGGAAACAAAGCAGGAAGTATTAACACTCAAGAAAAAACAACATTTAACAAAAAGAGAAAGACAGCTGAACTTGTGAAATGAAACAAACAAAATGTTAAAAAGTTATATTTATATAGTTACTTACCAAGCATATCTAAATTATATTAAAGGAACAAACATATCTTTACAATCACCAAGGCATGTCACAACTTTTGAGCACCCCTAACGGTATTTCAGTCTAGAAGCCTAGTTTTAACTATTCCGTAATTTTTATATACTATTTGTTCAGACAAGAACTTTAGAAAGTCGTGAGATAGAAAGATGTATATCCATTCATTATTAATAGATGTCTGCTAATCAGTGTGATTCTGGTGATATACAAAGACAGGCATCTTTAATTAGAGAATATTTAAATCTTGGAGTAATTATACAAAAGTTTATCGATCTTGATCTAAAGCAGATATAGAAAGCTGAAAGAAAATGGGAAACTGCTCATAATTCCATTTCTTGTAAGAGAAAAATCTCTCATGACTGTATTTTTAAAGACAGAATCTATGATAACCCAAATAAAGATCACTATTGGTATATAAAAACTAGGGACAAGATAAAGACTTATCTAAAAATATAAGCAAGGATTTTGTTGCCATCAGATCCATATCTAAGGAATAATTAATGCCAAATAATACATTAATCCATGTCATTTACACAGAGCTACGGTTTCCTCACTAGTAAAAAAAACCAATGATATAACTTTGTATGATCTTGAAATTGACTCATGTCTCTACATGGTAGCTATTTATGTATACACACAAACTTATTTCTCCTAAAAATTATCAAACCTTTTAAAGTATTCCTTCAAATTGAAGTGGCTTTCACATAAAAGTCTTCCAAATGTTATTGTGTAATTTGCCAGTTTTATCCTCCAGAAATGGTACTACGCTTGAAAATTTCACCAGATTCCATTGAAGAAGGAATAATTTTTTAATCTCCAGTGAACTCTGGGACAAAATAAGCCTCATATTTCAAAAATAAAAATGTAACATGAACAGCTGGCCTTCACCTTGTTGAAACTGTACTGTTAAATGTTCTGTGCATGTAATAATCAAAAAAGTATTTTTGCAAAGGTATACAAATCAAGCTAGTTACATCATAGGGTTTATCTGAAAGATTATATTAAAAATCAGTGAAGTTCATAAGAATTCTGAAAGAAAACAGTCCTATATGTATTTCACTTATTCACATTTAAAAATACTAATTAAAAAGCTTTGTTGCTTAATTTACTAACAGAAAGAATACCATGCTCACTGCAAATTTTCTCAGTCCAGAGTTTAAAAGTTTTCATAACATTGCATCACTTGAAAATAAGGTCATTAGGATTTACATGTTTTTCAGCCCTATAGTTGTAACAGTTCACAAACAGTATTTTTACAGTAAGTAAAACTGCTAACAAATATTTTATAATTTATGTCAATCAATATAAATAGCAAAATATGCATTCAAAAATTTGCAATCATAATTTGTCATTCATTTCAAGTAGAAGAAATGTTCAAAGTTAAAGAACATAGTGTAGTATTCTCCAAAGAAGGGTATCAAATCCCGGCTTCAAATCCTGGTGTTTGTTTACTACATGCAACTAATTACTATGCTGCATTTATACCTAAGCAATTTAAATTATTCAAATCAACATTCATAATAGTCAACTAATACAGTGGAATTTTCCATTCTTTTTATATCCATACCTTGCACTATGTTAAATTTTCTCCAGAACGTAGGGGAGGCATAGAGAGGGAATAAAGAGGAAAAAGGGATCTGTTCTACCATCTATGTTCATCTTGCACTTGTTGGCAGAATGACACCATTGGATGCAATCTTTGTTTTTCAGATTTACCTCACTTCAACATTCAGATTTACCTACTACAAAGATATGCCTTCACAAACCTTATTTAACATGGTAAAAGCAAACAAGTAAACTATTTTTGGTACTTTCTAGCCAGAAAAAAATTGTCTTCATTCTGAATGGTGCCTTCTTCTGTTACACAGAATTTTTCTTGCTAAGAAAAACTAGATCAGAATCATCAGACATCCTATTTCTGTGTAAGATCAATGAATAGGAAATTTGCAAAAAAGAAATCATATTCTTTTAAAATATGTCTTCATGCAAATGTTCCAGAGAAGAAATATTAGCATGATCTTTTAAGAAATCATTTGGCTAGAATTATATGAATATACTCTATGTAGTATTAAGCAGTTTGAATTAAGAGAGAAACAAGGTCAATTATCCAAATAGGGAATCTGGTACATTCTTTAATATGCTGAATATTGATCAACTGGAAAAGTTGTAGCTAGGACTATTAACTGCTCCAGGCAGATAATGAATGAAAAATAAATCAACTAATAAACAATAAGCTATATGTACAAAGATAATGAAGTCCAACTTTCACCAAAATAAACATTTACTTTGCATACCCTCATATAAGGCAAAACCTTCAAAGTAAAAGAGAGCACACACATCACTGCTTATGGCAATCATTCATATTATATTTTGAGAGGCAATGAAAATTCCTAATTCTGCAAATTTGGGTCATGCTACTTTTAAAAAATATATTCATTGGTAATTTTTAAGGAAGGCATAGCCTCATTCACATTTTGATCTAAACGTTGATATCCAACTGTTCTGGAACACAAGCCTTCTCGCCATCTTCTATTCTGAACCAACAAAATTATCTGAAAAGAAATAATTAGATCATGTTAAACATCTGCATGTTTTAAAAGATTTATAACAATATTTTCAGATTCTTCTTTGCAAATTTTATATGTTTCATGAAATCTTCATATTCACATTAAATCTTTTAGGTTTGTAATAACAAGGTTATTTGTATTAATATGCAAACTGCTTACCTTATGCTTGACAGATAAGTTTTGTAGCATAATTACTGGTACATAAAATATATTTTGGTTGATTTTGTCTGTTTATGACTGAGCCAAAAAATATTTATTATCAAACATTTTTCTTATAAATTGATGCCAGCTTTATACTAGGACAAACCTGACATGCTGCAATTAAAGAAACAGCTGAAATGAATGATAAACCCTGATACATATCCTTATCCCATTCAACAAGACCCCAGTTACACTGTATAACAATGGATAAACTGTAATAGAAAACCCAATGTCCTATTATTGAAACTGAGTGAAGAATTGGGAGAACAGATTTTTACTTCCATGGATGTTGTATTTTTTTAATTTGCCCTAGTCTAGGTTGGATCTGTGAATCTAAAACTCAATTAAAATACATTACCAATAGCAAGTCCTTAAGCTATAAAAATCCATGTTTCTGATTAAAATAAAAAAAAGTTCCAATGGAAAACTGTACTATCTTTAAAAACTTGTAACAAAGAAGCTTTCTATATCAGTGCAGATATTGTAGAAAATATAACCACTGACAGAGGAAGACAAATCTCTGATTTTTGCTTTATGGACAAAGTCCACTCTGCCACCTTGAATAAGTAATTTTGTCATCAATTCATCATGTCATATTATAAGTCCACAATAAATAAAAGGAAGCCATGAATACCAATGATACTTAAGTAAATTTACATGTCTCAGAAAAAGAGATTTAAAATTTATGTTTCACACTTTAAGGAATCTGTTAATCTGCAAATTAATTCATAACATGCTTGAACATTTATGAGGAGCTTTCTGCCTAATATTTATTTTTCCTGACTTGCTTAGATTTGTATTGTTATTATTTTTGCAAAATTATTAGAAATGCTGTGTAAAAAGATTAATTTCAAACAGATTAACAACCACTTGTAAATTCCAGGTATTGAATTATTTCACTATTCTGCTTTAGAAACCTATTTAATCTGAAAATTTCTGAAGTTTGCAATTTTGCATTTTACAATTTATACTATTCAACTTTTCTTAGCCTTTATTTTCCAGAAACAAGAAAATAAAAAAATTTGACTTCCGCTTTGAGCTTCTTCGGTGACAGACCGAAACCTCGTCTCTGCGAGGCTTCAATCCGTACTCACCACTGGAGCGCCCCGAGCCGGTTGGTTTCGGGGCTAAGCCACCCAGTAGAAGTGGTGAAGAAGGGGGAGACTACCTGCAGGGTTGAGGAGAGCCGCATCTCTCCTCCCCAACTGGCCATTACTCCCTTACCCGAAGGCAGTTGTAGAAATGGCCACCACAAAGAAGAATTCAACTGGAAAAGAATGTGCAGGAGGAAGATAAGAAGAGAAAGTTTGGGTTGACCAGGTCAAACAGCAAAAGCAACAAATAAGGTACCCTGGAATTGAAACTATTAAAAAAAAAACAATAACATTGTTCCCTAAGAAAATTTTTAAGCTGCGAAGGAGAGAGAAAAGGGAAAAGATTTGGGGTTTTTTTTTTTTCTCCTTTTCCTATACTGACAGCTAAGAGATTTAAGCAAGAAATTGGAAAAAAAATCCACTTTGACATTAATAGGCATTTAATGCTGAAAATAAAAAGTCAAAGGGATAATAAAAGATTTCTGGATAATCAAAAGCTTTTGAAAACAGGAAAGGAGAGAAAAAGAATAAAAGGGCAGGATTTGGAAGGGAGGAGACTGCCTGGAATTAAAAAGAACTTATAGCAAAATCTCAACAAGACTTCCAAAAGACACATTTTAACTGAAATATTGCAACAAAAACCCCAGGAAGAGAAAGTGGAAAAAGAAATAAGAAGATATAACTTGGGACTATTTGGATTACTTGATGATTTCTGGATTTTTGGTTATTGTATTTGAATGACTAAAATCAATTGTGTGGTTGTTTAAAACTGTTTAAAATGGCTGAAAATGGAACTTAAAAAGTACAAAGACGATGCATAAGAAGGGAGAGGTTCTTTTGGCTTCATATTAGAAATGGAGATTTGGAATTATGAGAAAAAAACAAGAAATGCCTGCAGAACAAGAAGATTGTGACAAAGAAGAAGCCATCTTTAATGAACATGTAATCTTAGGTGGGGAAAAAAAAAGGAAAGGGGGGAAAGAGAATGGAAAGTTTAAGATTGGGAAAAACAACCCCCAAAAAGAATAGACTAAAAAATAAGTATAAAATCAGAAAGCAACTGAAGAGGGAAATGCAGAAGAGAGAATTAGAAGTAGAAAGACAAGGGGATAAACAGGGGAGGGAGAATAAGAGAGGGAAGAAAGAAAGGAAAAGAAGTTATAAAGGACAGGAACAAAATATAGAGAAACAGGGCCTATTTAGAGATAATGGGTGAAAAATTAATGGAAAAAGGGATTCTGCAAAGGTATATAAAATAGTATTGTTATACTAGAAACAGAAATAATTTTAGAAAATATGAAACAATGTATGATTAAAATGTTTGATAAAATAACTATTGTAATTCAGTGGAATACCTGTCAATAAATAAATGTAACAAAATGAATATTTAATGATTTACAAAACATATGTGAAGAGAAATAAGAGAAAAATTAATTATGGAGATTATATGTGTCTTTAAGGAAGTATGATATTCAATTGAAAAGAAGTGTTAAAGATGTTAAGATTTTAATGATTATTAGAACTGAATTGGAATGGAATGAGGGTTTATAATTATATATATTTATAATCTTTTTTTTAAAGAATATAGTGTGTATTATAAGAATGTTCCAAGCTGAATTCGATTGGAAATTATGTATTATGTATTATGTTGAAGGTCATAACCTTAAGGTATATATTGAAGTTTAAATAAGAGTTGAATGGATATATTTAAAAGATATAAAGGGGTCATACTCCAATTAGTAACCACAGGAGAAAATTTGTTTAATGAGAAAAGATAATATGAAATTGAAATAAAACAGGCAAAAGTATAAATATAACGATTTGAATTGAAATGAGATAATCAAAATAAAATTGAGAAAATTAAAAGAGGGGAAAAACTATATAGAAAATGTAGAATAGTATAAGATATGGAATAGAACACAAAAAGGAGCATGAAATTGAGTTTTGTGTCTGTATGAAGAAGTTCAACCCGGGACCATGCTATTTTCAAAAAAGATTTTTTTACTTGTATTTTGTATGTGTGAAAACCCAAATAAAACTTTATTAAAAAGAAAGAAAAATTGATATCTGAGTATTAGATTTTCAGTTTATAAAATAAGCTAATAAATAAATAAATAAATATAAATATATTAATAAAATAAGCTAACTAACTGTCTCTAAATTTATGCCAAAATAACAATATTCTAATATTAACATCAAACTAAAAATTGTTAAAGCCCATCCTACCTTTCTTTTATTATGATATGTGATATAAACTACAGCAACCAAAAAGGCAAAAATAACAAGATGGAAAAAGAAATGGCTGTCATCTTCCAATCCCGAGACTCTTATGTCCTTCATGTTATGAGCAAATGACTTCTTATTCTCGAAGTTCCTCATACTTGAATCTTCTGCAAATTCTGGTATGTCTTGGTCATCTTGATTATTCTGAGAGTTAGAAGCTAGATCATAGATGACATAATCTTTAGGTTCTTTTGCTGTTGGTAAGGAACTAGTAAATATATCTCTGTCCGTCATGTCATATTCTTTACTATCTGCATCTTCTGAAACATCAATATTTTGTTGATTAATGCTAACAGTTTCTAAAGGTGACACAGGAGGTTGGACTACTTTATTTTCTGCTAGAGTGGGTGCATGTACAACAGAAGCATCGACTTTCAAAGAAGTTGAGATCATATCTTCATTTGTTTTATTCCTCAGACTGTTCTCACTGGTTGCAGACATAATTGAGGATAAATTCTCTTTTTCATTTTTATGAATTGACTTAAAGTTCTGAGGTATTTCTGTATTAGCTACAGCATCTTGAAGAGGGAAAGATAAGAGTAATTTGAAATCTTTAACAAATAATTTTACAATGTACAAGGATGCAAAAATTGATATGGTTTGAGGATTAACTGTATCTCAGCTAACAAACATGTATCCAAAATTTATAGCAAATAAAATACGGAAGAGTAAAAACTAGTACTAGCATATCAAAATAAAAACATTGATAGGCTACAATGGAAATGTGCTTAAAATAGTTACAGTATTGAAGCCTTTAGCAAGAGTTGTGCCTATTTTAGGCAGCAATAAATCATACATATATAATCAAGCAACATAGAAATTTGTGAAAACAAGATACAGCTTCACAAGACATTTTTCCGTATCAACACTATGACTCATATGATATAGGTTATATCTATATTACTATTAACATTGCTTCTAGTTAAATTGATTATACCCTGATCCACACATAATTCATTGGTGGTTTGTTTTTTGCTTAGCTTGGTATATGACCCCACCTATTATGATTTATGTGTCAAACAGATAATGATTAGATCCAGAGCTGCATTTAAAATAGAACCACAGAAATCAGTGGGATCAGTTTCTGGCTTCATGATTTTCTTCAGTTCAAAGAGAAGCTAGTTGATTCGTACTGAATTAAAATGAACAAATTTATTTGCATACATTTTATGGTAAATGGGAAGCAAAAGACCATCTTTTCTTCATTCCACATAGAGTCATCTAAAAAGAAAAGCTTTGAGAAAAAGAAAGTAAGAAATAAGCTCGAAAGCCAATGAACTTGCTTCCCATTTACCATGAAATGTTCAGGTTGTGACTCTTGGTGAACCCCTAGCATTTTATTTCTCTACATACTAGAAGATTCCAGTTACGAACTGAAATAAGTATTAGAATCAGAAAAGAAGGCATTTAAATGGCACATATGGAAACAATAGAAAAACTGCGCCTATAGGTTACTAACCAAAACATGCATAATACAGTATATTAAAAATGAGTGTTCTCTCACACAATCCTGGGCTACATCAATATAAATTAGATAATTTCAGGGAGATGTTTTTGTTAAATTTTGTTAAAATACAAATGCACATTACAAGAGGATTAATGAACAGGTCTGATCTGCTTTGTGTATTTTATTGTTATAAGTAACTAAGCACTAATTACACAAACACAGTAATTTTGTCAGAAAATTAATTCAATTTTTCTCTTCCAGAGAGCAAAGAGACTGCTAAGCTTGGAGTCTTTGATATTCAGGAAAAGGACAAAGGCAGATAGACAGACACACACACACACACACACCAGCAATTCAGTCTTATCATTTTAAATGGGAACTTCCTCAACTAGGAATAGGTGTGGTTGCCTTAATCACTGTATGCCTTCATGACACAAATTGTGGAATGAAAAAGAGAAACAATGCCTCTCTTAATTTTCCTGGATCTCTACTGATTGTTAATATGCATCCATTAGACTGGTTTGATTTTATGGACAGGATTATATTATCCATCCAATTTTATGTAGAGCTGAGATTCTTATTTTTGTGTTCTGGTCTTTGTTCTGCAAGTTTCATTCTGTTCCATGCCCTATGTCAAGTATGTAGCATCTCAAATATATACACATATTTTTAATGTACTAACATCAGAGAGATGTGAAAGTCTTGAACAGATGTTTGAATATGGTTTTTACATCAATGATAGAATGCAAACTGGAATTTAATTTAATAATGTTTAATAAGTTAATATTAACTTGTCTAGTGGTTAAAGCATTCTAGTCCTGTCTCAGGCATGAAAACCAGCTGCATGACTTTAAGCCAGTCATTCACTATCAGACCAACTCATATCAAAAGTTGATGTTTTGCGAAAAATAGGAAGAGGAAGTATAGTATTAGGTACACTCACTGCCTTGAATTATTTATAAGAATCATATAGCTGCTTTTATAAATTAGCTGTTCTATTTTCAGATTTGTAGTTTAAACATTTTTTCTTTCTTAATGGGCACTTAAATTGAACTGGAATCTGTTCTTATCTACAATTATATTTAATATTATGTTTCTGTATGTTACCCTATTCTTCTTGAAAGGGAGTGAAGAATTGAATGAAGTTATCAAACAGCATTGCCAAGCTACCCTTTCTTTTTGAAATGGGTTCACTATAACCAAGTTCCCAATGGCCAGATATACGTAATATCAACCCAAGAACTGTTCATAAATTGTGTAATTTTTCTATGAATTACCCTTTACTCTATGCTTAAGTAGCAAGAATTAATACATGGAATTTGCGTGGTCTTTTCATTTCCAGAAACCCAACCATTTAACTTGCCTCAAAGCTAAACAGTATTACAACTTAGGTGTGTGTATGTATGTATGTATAAACACACATACAAACCTCAAAAGGTCGGTTAGAAGGTCGGTAAAGTCATGCAATTCCCTCGGTTACACAACTAGGGACATACAGCAGTTGAAACAAGAGGAAGCAGCAGAATTTGTCTCATTCTCCACATACGTACGTACGTATACAAAGTGTATAGCTACGTAGTCTGAGAAAAACGGAAATGTTAAAAACTGCCCTTCTTTCAAAGCCGTTGTACACAGTTCTGTTATATTTATACAAAACTTGTTAATTCGGCGGGATCCAGGTATACGGGCAACCCAGACAGACCCGTCCGAACCAACAAAAAGCAAGAAAGCGCCACTTTCCTCCCCAGAACCCTCCTCCTATGCCCGAGGAGCCCCGTTCTCGGCAGTGCCGAGATTCACCGGGTGAGAAGAAACAAAAGAGACGTATTGAGGCACAAGCCCCATCGTCCCCAACCAGAACGGCCACTCCGCCGGGCTGTGGACAATAGGTTCAACAGGGCAGAAAGAAACAGGTCACCCAAAGCTTATAGAAGGCGGCGGGGGGGGGGGGAGGGAGGGAGGAAGCAGATGGGACGGCGGCAAAGGCTGCGTGACTTTCCTCCAGCTAATCTTCCCAACCGACTCCGGACTCGCCGCTTTCTCCGTCGGCACTCGGCGCACGCCGTTTAGCCACCTTTCCCGCCTCACCGTTTAGAAGCTGGCCCCGAAGCGGCAAGGTCAGGAGCAAAAGAAAGAGCGCCGTTCTCGCCAAAGACGACTGCGATAGCGTCTCCCCCATCTCGTTACACTTCACTCTCCGCTCGGGGCCCGCCATGGCTCTCGCCATACCGTCGCCGGGGGAGGTGGCTTCGTCCAGTCCCGCCCACCCGCGCTGCTAGGCAACTGCGTTCGACAAGGAGGGGAAGCCTCTGACGAAACGGGCGTCTCCTCCCCTATCGCCCAACCTTAACTTCCTACGAAAGGTATACGTGCGATGTCGTTTGTAAAGCAGAGCCTCGTCTGAATACGGCACTTCCGGATTTCCTGTGCAAAAAAACAAAAAAACCCACAAACCTGTTGGAAAAGGTAGCCCGGTGTATGTCACTCTTCACGTTTCCATCTCTCAGAGTCTGGTAAAAATCCTAAGGGGCCAGGCATTTTTGGCGGGTTTTAGATGGTAAAATACTGTACGAACTCTTACGTAATTTGCATTGAAAAATAAAATGTGGGCTTCTCTGAGCTTGTATTCTTGCAGATGCTTCATTACCAAACTAGGTATCACCAGTGCTAGTAGGGAATGGGGTTTGCTCAGTTTTATATGCAATTGGCTTGCCTTGTCAAGTGGTCTTAGTATTTTTTTTTGTTTTGGGGGGTTTGTTTACTGCGGCTTAACTAGTTTTCTTTAAATCTGCCATAATAGTTAAGCGAGGATTAATGTAATCCTGTCTCATATTTTTCCCACAACAGTCACCCTGTGAGAGTGACCAGTCCAAAGTCACTCAGCCTGGCTAAGGCAGGACTAGAATTCACATTTATTCTGTAGCACAATCTAATATCTATAGTGCTCAAAAAGAAAATCCATTTTCTACTAGCAAGGTGGATAGTACTTTTAACATGCACTGATAGCTTTTCCTTTTGCATATATGCACAAATTACATTCTTGCAGGAAATATCCAAAGGTATAGCTGTAACTTAGCATTTAATTGATTCATGGATGTTATCCTATGTTCAGAATAACTGAAGTAATTGTCTCTATAAGCACATTTCTTAATTATCATATTGACAAACCCAAATGATATCTTTGACTTGACAATGACTGTTTAACTGGCCTCAAAACTTTCTTTTATTATGCTAAAAATTTTAAATTCCAACAATTACTCCATAATTCTCTACCTTGCATTATTCACAGAATATTACAAAGGGCCAGGTAAGCCCATTTTCCCTTTTGAGAAAAATACCTAGTGCCTTACCTCACATATTAGAACTAGGGGCTCACTGTTTGGAAGGATTAGAAAGATTTATAGCAGTCTAAATTTTGTAGAAAAATCTCTAAAATATATTAATTTAGAGATCAAGGCAAGGTCAAGAATATGTTACTTCATATTCACCGAGACAATTCTTGTGGATTGTGTAATGATCTGACCAAAATCACCCAAAAAACTGTTTGAACTTCATACTATATCCTCACACTGATGTATGTATGTATGTATAATCTTATATCTTTACATATTGCTTTTTTGTATAATTTCATTGCCAAGTAAAGAAAAGATGTTTTATCAAAATAAGCAGAACTCTTTTTTCTATCATAATGAGCAGAACTGTTTCACAGAAGTCATAATGCTAGCTATTTCACTAGTTATTAACAGAAAACTAGAGTGTTTCATATACTCCCAGATAGGAATGTTAAAACTATTTAATAAGACAGACACAGTTAGAGATGAAGATGTTTTATTTTTGTTGGAAGGAAGATGTACTTTGTTTATCTTTAATTTTAAATGGTGTCCAGTACATTAGGGTCTAATTCCACACATACACAAATGGAAGACTGAAGATGCATCCATTAAACTGCTTTAAAAAAATGATAAAACAAAAGTCCATTTTGTTTAATGCAGTGCTACTAAGGGATTACAATAACAACAGGTTGTTTCAGTTCATTGCTCCGTTGTACAAGCTTCTTAATAATCAGTGCAAGAGAAAGGATGGGAAATTTTAAATCAGATTGGCTGATTTACATCAAACTTCCTACACACCAAAATAGTACAACATGAACATTCTAAAGCACTCTAAAGCTGTTGGGTGTAAGAGAGCTGTAGGAGGGAAAAGTGAGATTTAAATGGGTGTGATGCACCTGCCTTGACAGCCTCCTGAATAAATGTGAACGCTCCATTCGAGAATGAAAGCCTGGTGACTTAGCAGAAAATTGTGTTTTCTGCACCCTGTAATGAATCAGCATTTTCATAGCATGAATTTCAGATGTCTTCCACTATAATCATCATTTTTATAAAAGGTAATTCCTTCATACAGGAGTTGATAAGCATGTAGCTCCAACTAACAATGCCCCAAATGCATGTAATTCCATCTTTCCCTGAAAATACATGCTTTGAGGTTTAGCCTTTAACCAGATTTAATATGACTGACACACAGCAATAATTGCATCCCAGACATAAAACATTGAAAAATACACTAAATCCAGAAGGTAGCTATGCTGTATAGTGTTTCAGAATTAGCAATGGTAAAATCCCTTTTATGCTTCAAATTCCAGTCCTAGACCCAGCTTGTGGCCACCTGCATTAATATTCTTCCCATCCAGTAAAGCAGACAATGTCAATTTGATACCTAGGCGGGAAATAAGAGAAAAGTTATTAGCATTGATTTGTAAGCGTTTGCAAGGATTTTAAAGAACCTGGTTAGGAAAAATGTTGGAAGTTCTATAAAAAAGAACTTGTGGAGACGCATTTACCTTTCCTGATATGCAATGAATTCAACTCAATTGCTGCAATACTTATAAAATTAAGGATTGATCTGAATATCTATAATTCCTATCTATTTAGATTTAGTTTGCTGACTTTCACCCTTTGGCAAAGGTAGTAACAGATAATATTTATTTAATTAAATAAAAATTCAGAGCCTGAAATAATTAATTCGTTTTCATTACAGGTTTTATATAAATGGAACACAACAATTTAATTATTGGCAAAAAAGATTTAAATTTTTTAAAAATGTCAGTTATATCAAACACATTTCATCTCTACATACCTGGCTTCAGAATCTGAGTATATCCTAAACCAATCAGACTGGAATTATTCACTTTAGCCTGCAAAACAAAGTCAATCATATAACAGTATTATTTCAAAGTGTTTGCTGCATAGTTCATAAACAATTCATCAGGTCAGATACAAGAAAGTGAGTATGTCAAATAAGTTTTCATCATTTTACTAAATGTTCAGTGAAAGTGCACCTAAGTTCATGTGTAAACCTTATAACAACTAGAGATGTGCAGAGGTCATATTTTAGATTGAAGTCGTTCAATTTAGTCACTCTGAAAATAGTTCAGTTATGATTTGATACCTACATCTGTCTAAAATTTCATTGTATATTGCCTCTATTTTAGGATGTGGGGGGAAACAGAAACCTCTATAACATTTTTTGTTTTAATAAGAGTGGGATGAAATTTGTAGTTAAGTTATTCAATTTCATAGAAATGAATAACAGTGCGCTGGGAGTTATGCTTATCATATTTATTACCACTACAAAACTGATTTTTTTTCTTTGCATTCAAAGTCGTTTAATTCAAAAGAGCAACATAAGTAGAGATTTAAAGCAGAGTTTGAACAATTTAGTAGTGAAAATTGTATCTATATGTATGAGAGCACACATGTAAACTTTAAACATAGCCTTTTTTTCAGAGCAGATGTACATAGCTCCCTACAGCCCTTTGTAATATTTGTACCTTTTAACTTGTTAAAAAGGCCAAAGAGGGAGGAAGGGAGGAAGGAAAGCTCAGGGTCTAAATCTAAGGCCTTTTTCCTCCCTCCTTTTTCACAGCAAGACCTTCAGGCACTCTTCTCAGCCAATAATGGAGACATATACTACATATTTGCAGAAAGGTTCCATCTGCTGTAAGCTATTGACTCGTATCTCTCCAGCATCCACCCTCAAAAAATTGGTGACAATATTTGTGATAAAGTTTTTGACAAATTGATTTGAATGCTAAACAAAAAAAAATATCTAAGTGGAATATTCCCTTGTCTTTCAAATGACACAAATTAAGTTACTTTATTTACTAGAAGAAAGGTTTCTTTTTCTGTTCACTAAATCTGACTTAATTTTCTTTAAGTTAATACTTTCCTATCTATTGTAATCTTGAGATTTAGAAAAAGACTAATAAAAATTTGCATGTGGCTTATTGTTAACTCAGAACAAAAATATGTTCAGAACAAAAATACACACTTCCACCTAATTATTATCAGGGTGCATGTGATAATCCAGAAGTACCAGTTACTCACAATACACAATCAGGCAATGTTAAAATACTGATATGGAAAATTCAGTGAGAGATAAGTTGCATACACCAAACTTATCTAAAGGAACTAGAAGAAAGTAAAACTATTTTAAGACCATGCCACTGAGTGGAAAGCAGCATTTTAAGAACCTGTATTTATAACAAAGCATATGGTACAAGTTTCTCTTTTCTCCCAATGCTTCTTTACTTGCTTGTACCTCATTTGATAAAGAAACAATTCTGTGAAACAAGAAAAAGGAGTATTGACTAAATATTTTAGTAAAATCATCTGATCAAACAATAATTTCCTTTGAAACTGAAGACTTTCTAGTCCAGGGGTTTGCAACCTGTGGCTCTGGAGCCATACGTGGCTCTTTCTGCCCTCTGCTGTGGCTCCCTGTTGGCTGATCCCATCACTGACTGGCCCCTCCCCTCCCTGCCACTCCTTGCCTGGTCTAGAGGGTAGGGGTGATGGTGAGGGATGGAGACTCACTCCATATTCTAGAGCAGGAGGTAACTGGGTGGAAGTGAGTGATGTCGAGTTGGCCATGCCTACCCAGTCACACCAGTTGTTAAATTATTGCCTCCCGGTAGGAAATGGGTCCAAATGGCTCTTTGAGTGTTTATGGTTGCAGACCCCTGCTCTAGTCCATTATTGTCATGGAATCAAATTTTACTTACAGAAAAAGATGCATCTGAATCAATCTGATATTTGGCTGCTATTCCAAAGCGGGTATTGCTGTTTCCTGCTGTCCAAGCAAGATTGACAGCAGTTTCTAATTTATCATTCACCTTCTGATAAATGGAGCCTCCAAATTCCGTACCATCATTTCTATAATACATTCAAATGTTACATGTCATGAGAATCTTATTCATGAAAATATAGATTAGTTTTGAAATATATTTTAAAACACTTTTTTCTGCATGTGTATAGCTAATGCAAACATGTGAGTAAAAAACAGATGAGAGCTTCAATATGAGTACAGGTAGTCGACTTACAACCATATGTTTAGTGACCATTTGAAGTTACAACAGCACTGAAAAATGTGATTTATGATCGTTTTTCATACATGACTATTGCAACATTCCCATGGTCTCATGATCAAAATTCAGAGGCTTGGCAACTGGCATGTATTTATGACCATTGTGGTCTCTCAGGGTCATGTGATCCACCTCTTGCGACCTTTTCACAAGCAAAGTCAGTGGAGAAGGCCAAATTCACTTAAGAACTACAGTGGTTCATTTAACAGCTATGGCAAGAACCGTTGTAAAATGGGGCAAAAATCAATTAACTGTCTTGCTTAGCAACAGAAATTTTGTGCTCAATTGTGGTACTAAGTCGAGAACTACTTGTAAAGGAAGAGTAATATTATTTGAATCAATTCCTTTGTGTATTTTGGAATCTATTGACTTTCTATTAGAATGGAACATATTCATGGTTCTTCAATGGCTTTCATATTTTTTTAAGTACATTTAGGGCGCTAACTCCAGAAATAAAAGTGATTTCAGTACAGAAATACGATGTAAAACTAAATCTCCTTGGATATCATTCATCCTGCTTTTCTATCAATTCTTTTTCAACCGTTTTGCTTATGCAGACACCAAATTTTTTACAATTACCACATATGGCACATAATTTCCTGCAGATACCAAGCGTCAAACATCAAATGAAATTCATTTAATTGATTACCGAAATTTTAGGATTCTGCAAGATATGGATAAGAAAGTAAAAATCTGATAAAATAGGATGATCTCCTAAGATTATTTATTTTCGTACCTTTCCAGGGACTGCTGGCAGTATCCTTACGGAACAGTTCAAATGAATCATGACCTAAACTTAATTCTACTCCCTTTTGTTTAATTATTTGGTTTTCAAATTTATTCTAAAAAGTATATTCTACTTTCAGAATGCAATACATGTTTAGGTAAAACCATAAACAGAAAAACTGTACTTTTAGCTTAATAATTTCTCAATCATCAGTTAGCTTGATTCCTGGTGATTTCACAGGATTATGTCCATGTTTTCTTGGCAACTACTTGCCTTTTTTCCAGACATTCTGTTGACTTCCCATATGAACATTAAAACCATAGGATTTCTTAATAAAATACTAAATGGCCTGACTCTGCTTACTTTAACAATAGTTGGACAATAAGGCAACAATTTGTAAAATCATCAAAATTCAGTAAAACTATTGAAAATCCTTACATAATACCCGAAAGCTTCTTAAAGGAAAAAATCATTTGAGCTATTATTTTTAAAAATAAAACAGCTGATCAGCTTACAGTTCCATGCCTATGAATTCCAGATGATTTTAGGGATTAAAAAGAAATCTTAATACAGATGAATACAAAATTTATGTATTGTTATCCCTTCATGAAGCACCTATCTCACTTATCAGCTGCAGTGGTCAGGTACTTTTTAATGGTTACTCTTATACATTATTTTATGGTAGTCAGATTCTTGCTGCTAAAGTGAAAGATTAGAACAACAATACAACACTCATTGCCAATGAGCTTTATTTTTAGATCTTCTCCTTCCATCTGTGTTGTAGTACGACTTTATCCATATAGTACAGCTTCACTCTGATAAAAGGCTGTGAGAGAGCAAAAAATTATCTGTGCTTTACCTGACAATAGAAATCAATTCTCAGACTACTAATTATGTCAGCAAGACCCTATCTTTGGATAATGATTTTCACAACATGGTACTCGCTTTGATAAGAATGTTAACATTGAATCAAAAACAGTTTCTTAATTCAATTTCTTACGGAGACTCAAAACGATGTTCAGGTTACCTTCAACCACAAAATGTTTCAAAACTGTTCCTTTATTGCCTGAGACAGAAGCCTAAAATACATCCCCCAAATCTTTTAGATTTCATTTTCTATAAAATCCAGAAGGTATATATCCAGTGGCAAAGGACCACATATTGTTTATTCCTTGTCTATCATATATAGATATTATTGTATATATCATTACGATGTACTAAGAAAGAACTAGTACTAGTTCAAAAAGGTAAGATCATAAAGCAGGGTGGGCAAAATGTGACCCCCTATTGTTACCTGAAGTTCAAATACCATTAGTTCTACCAAGGCAATAGTGTGGGACTATGGAAGTTATAATTCAGCAATATTGGTTGGGGGGGAAGATTTCCTATCCCTGTCTCCAAAATGGATTCTTCATAAGGAAAATTATACAGATATACACACACACGCAAACTTCATCCTTTCATCTTTCAAACCTTGTATTTAGGGTACCCAAAATATGTTTATCTTTCTCTCAGAATTTTTTTTAAAGCGGAAATACTGAAAATAGTTTGTTTTCACCAAGGTTTTCCTTTTGGTTATAAATTTTCATCCAGAACAATATTATCAGTACTTACACATTAGTGTGAAGCTGAAACTCATCAGTCTTATAGCCAACAGCAAAGTTACTCTGAGTTATTCTGCTTTTAGCTGTCTCAAAAGTCATTTGGTAGCCAGCCAGCCAGCCTTCATAGCCACAGACAAAGGCACCACGTATTGAAGGACCCGCAATATCAAAATCCATATCACAGCCCACATTGATATGTTCCCGCTTGTATCCAGACTTGATTTTAGCATTCTTCTTTCTAAATGGGAAAACAAAGTTTTATATTGCTATTTTTTAAAATGTTCAGGGTATCTCTTACTAGTGACAAAGGAGGATGAGATACACATTTTGACTCTGATCTCGAGAACATAGCAAAGAACATATGAAATAAACCAATTAAAAATGTATAGTAATCTACTTACCAGCTGGCATCAATCTACTACAAAGTTCACTTGATTGACAGAGTTTGCTTTCCATAATATCAGAGTATTTTTTATAAGCCATTCTTGGCTTTCATGTTTTGCATATTTTGGCTTAGTAAGACAAGATATGAATGGTCAAGCTACAACTTTATTTAATTCTACCAAGGTTTCAGTCAGTGCCCTTGGGTTACACAATAATATTTTATTGCAGTGGTTGAATATACAGTAAATGCAACTACTACAATAAAATATTATTGTGTAACCCAATTGACTTATTACTCTAATTTAGATGAAACAGCTATACTAATGGACCACAAAGAGTAAGAAGGCAGAGTAGTGGTTAAGCTGAGTCTGGGATGGTTTGGGAAGGGTCTGAAAAAAGTGGATCTTTAAACAGTTTAGCATAGAACAAAGCATTGTGTAATCATGGATAGAAATTAAGAAAGAAGTGGAAGAAAAGAAACCAAGGAGGCAAGCAAGTAATAGATGAACCTGACAATTGAGCAGAGCAGATGAATTGGTAAGGCAGAAGAATGAGGAAAAAACAGCAGGTTGAGAGAGGATGCCATCATATATATATAGAGGGAAGTCACATGGTACAATAATACAGTGTGTCTGTTAGTAGGATTCAGAGTTAGAGATTTTTCTTTTTTGGCTTCACTATGAATTGTGTTAGGAGGGTGCATGAAGGGAGACTCCGTCAATCTCATTGTACACATGTTGTACTCTGACAATAAAGGTTGATTTGATTTGATGATCCAAAACAACAGGCTCCTGTCCTTGAGGTACTGTGACTTCTGGATATTCCTTCAGAGTATTGGGCAGAAGCGGGGATGGTATACCCTTTGCATGCAATGGTATATCACTGAGAGACTCTTCCTTCTCTAAAAGCAGAATGATATTGTACTGGTAGAGAGAGGAAAGGTTAAGGACAGCTACTTGCCACTCTTCTCCTCCCTCCCATTTCTGCTACTAGCTATTTGGTTGCTTCTCTATGCCCTTTCTAATCTATTCTTCCCACTTCCAAACTCTTAATAGACGTCCAAACACACACACACACACACACACACCAAAAAAAGATGTGACAGAAATTTCCAACGGGAAAAAAAACAAACCAATCAGCAGTCCGACCGAAACTTGTTTGGCTAACAAGCTTTATGAAAAGCATAAGCTTTCTTTTAAAAGGCAGAAACAATTAGAAAATATAACTATTTCTCCTATACATTGTACAATCTCTAAGGATTTGCTTTAAAAATCCAGCCTGAAGAAAATAAGCCTCCAAAAGTATGGCTGACAGTACAGAAAGGAGAAGGCAAACAGTTCAATAGCACTAATGAAATCTTGCACTGCCAACTTCTGACACATCTATTTATTATAAACAGAAATTAGCAATAATTAGGGCAATAAGCTCAAATATTAAACATTTTTAAACAGATTGAATTAATATATGTAATGTGTTAGAAGATGGAAGGAGTCAGTTCTTGTCTGAAATAGTAATTTTTTACTTTATAAATAAAAGACATTTATTTATATACCACCCATTCCCATGTGTTCATCCTATATGATTCTAATCTGCTTATTATAGCTATATATAGCTACTGTGGGTATGCAAAACATTTCATTCAAACTTTGAGCACTAAACTTCATGAAACATCCCACCTCAAATGCAAAATACTAAGAATTTTGGAAATGTGTCAAGCTTGCAGAAATGCTTTTCTAACATTTTCTAACTTCCGAACTGTATCAGGTTTCCTAGTCAAAACTGGTCATTTTGCAAAACTTCTTGCTGAAGAATTCTGGAATAAGACTTTGTACAGCTCATAAAATTTTGTATTACTAGCAATGAGCCTGGCTCACTTCTAAACAATGTTTACAATATTTAATAAAAGAACAACAGGTAAACATATGGACCAGTTTGCAGTTATGGTTAAAACACAGGCCAGAAACCGGGAGTTTGTGAATTCTAGTTCTGCCTTAGGCACAAAGCCAGGTGGATGACCCTTGGTATGTCACAATCTCTCAGCCCTAAGGAAGCAATTGCAAACCACTTCTGAAATATTCCCAAGAAAAATTCAGGGATTTGTTCAGGCAGTTGCCTGGAGTCCCTATTGACTTGAAGGCAAACACACACAGAGATGTGTTAATCCAGATTTTCACAAACTAGGTGATCAATATTAAATGATATTATTCTATTGTTGAAATGTACTTACCCAGTATTAGGTGAGAATGAGGAGTCAAAAGTCAATTTCAGTCCATGTGTCAGCTGAAAAGAAATCCAGTAGTTGAATATATAGTTTGAAAGCAGTTTGATTAAATATTTGATCAATTAAGGTAATTTTGTAAATGAATGGTCACTCACCTGGTCTTCTAAAGTTATTTCTGTTCCTAATGTATTGTCCGTATTCCACTTCTCTATAAACGTCAAGCCATATTCTTTCCATCTGTACTTAGTTTCCAAACTTCCAGTAACTTTGCTTGTTTCTGTATTTGCAGAACCTGAACTTGTAAATTCCTGAGGTCAAAATAGAATATTTTTATTCACAATGATACCTTAGATCAGATATCCATATCCTGTACTATGAAAATGTTATAATCTATATGAAAAAAAATCTCATTGATTTTTATGTCAGTTGTGCTAATTCTGACACCACTAGAAATGATAAGCATTTGTCATTTGAAGTAATGACCAATATCCCTCCCCTATCAAACCCATGTACTGTAACATGTACAGTAATGACACAAAGGGCATAATCTTGAATTACCCTAATTCATGTTTCTATGGAAATTGAATATTTACAAAACAAAAAATCAAAAATGTTATAACAAGATGAAATGCAAGTTAACATCCAAAATGGTCAAGAGATAAAATTCAAGCTTCTATTTAAATAACAAAATTCATGCTCAATTTTTCCTACTTACCAGTCCATTTTCAGATTTTGTTTTCAAATCCAATTTTATTAAACCAAATCCTAAACAAATAAAAGTAGGCTAGTATTAGTAACACTCAGGTGAAGACAAAGTACACAGTATAGCTCATTATAAAAGTGGAGCTTCCTATGCAGGAAGAAGAACATTTAAGCAATCAGGCTTCTTTTAGTCACACTGAATATTACCCTACTATAAGACTACTGGAAATATTTGGGGTGTTTCCAAATGATGCTTTGCAATCTAGCCAGCTTTATTTATGGAATTTTGCTGGCACTGCATCTGCTCTTTGGAACTTATTTTCCCATTATTTTTGAATAATTTTTTTTTCACATAAAGCTGTTTCAAAAGAAGAAGAAAAAACGTTAAACCATGCTTTGGGAGTTTCAGCACCTCCCGCCAAACACACTTTTTGCAGCGCTGAAAAGTAAACTAAAAGCATAGATAGTCCTCGACTTACGACAACAACTGAACCCAAAATTTCTTCCTGTATCTTGCTTAGACAGACGTGTGAATTTTGTCCCATTTTACAACCTTTCTTGCCACATTCAATGAATCAGTTGTTAAGTTAGTAACATGTTTGTTAAGTGAATCTGGCTTCCCCATTGACTTTGCTTGTCAGAGAAGGTTGCAGAAGGAGACCACATGACCCCAGAACACTGCAAAGGTTATCAATATGAGTCAGTTGCCAAGCATCCAAATTTTGTTCCTGTGATTATGGGGATATTGCAATGATCTTAAGTGTGAAAAATGTTTATAAGCCATTTTTTTCAGTGCTGTTGTAATTTCAAATGGTCACAAAAAGATGGTTGTAAACAGCTTACAACAGCTTAGGCAAAGTCATTCAAACTATAGCCTGTGAAAAACAAATTGCAGAACTGTCCCTGAGGCTCTGTTCAGGTCTCAGGGTGCTAAAGGCTGATCCAATGGGTGGCAGGAGACTCAGGAAACAAGCAATCCTGAGGCTGGCAGAATACCAAGTCTAAGGATGCCCTCGGTAACTTTTCAGGAACATGCACAACTGTTGTGCTTAGTTATTTTAGAAACAAAGGCTCGAATACCCATAATTGAGTCATGCCTGTATCTATTTCAGAGAAACCACCAGGGACTGGCCTCTTGGCTGGGAAAAACTGAATGATTGGTTCTTCAACCTAGATCAGTTGACTTAACTATTTGGCATTTGGACCCTTGGATTGTCTTGGACTAAACTTGTGGCTCTACATCAGGATTCAGTTTTAGACTAAACTAACTGGCCTGGTTCTGAAACAACATCCTGTTCTGCTGTATATAATTTGTGTACTTGCTAGACACATGGACTGTCTACCTTTGCATTTAACTTCTTGTAATTCATCAGTTACCATTTGTAAATCAAGCTGGCATATGTGTGTGCTCAGTCTAAAATGCAACAGAAAAGTTCCAAACTTGTGATATAGCAAAAAAGACATAGGTCTTTTCTTCAGTTTTTTCTTAATTGTTAAGTGAATTGGATTTTTCAATACTAAGGTTCCAAAGACTCTTCAATGAAAAACTAGGTTTTAGTGCTGTATGACTTGAACTTCTAAAAATGATAGTAGCCATTCTTTATAAAGGGAATAAGCCAATGCTTGAACTAAGAAAATCAGAAGAGGAAAGAGAAAAGAAGGCTGGAAACCTTCTATCATATTACAGAAATTGTTAAATTACTTCAAGGGACCATGTCCTTAAGTTTGTTCCACAAGCTTTTCCTTTATCAGTTAAGATTTGTAATTTTCTATTTATTTTTTTGGAGAATGAAAGCAATGCATTTAAAGTAGATGCATTACATATTCCGATTGCATAATAAATACATAACTAGGTTAAGTTACTGGACATCCATCAATAACAACTGGATTCTGGATCAATAATGCAATTGAGTTCAAATACCCTAGCCTAAATTTATACATTGATAAGAGTAAGGAATGCACTGCTAAGGAAAATATCATGAGCTCAGTTCATAGCAATTACATAGACAAGTCCATGTTGTTGCCTTGACAACAAAGTTGCCATAGCTTTCGGGGATGCTTTTCTAAGCCACATCCCTGGGATTTTTTGTTTTCTCCCATCTAAGTACTAACCAAACCCAGCCCTATATAGTTTTATTCCAGAATTATATAAAGACAGCTAGGTACTGGCACTTTCTAGAATAAACCCAAATAAAACTCATACTCAAAAGTCAAATTTTGCTAGATCTCAAATAAGAAACACATGAATGATTACATAAGCTGTCAAACAAGGCATTAAACCTGGGTAAAAAATGAGAAATATAATACATTGATTTGCTAACTAACAATACAAGTTCAGATTGAAAACAGATTGAAAGCAATAGAGTATATACAAAAGAATATTCGAATTACATTCATTTATTATTTATCCATAAATTTTATTGTTATATAGCTTCCCTATAGCTAAAGAAGCCATAAAGAAGTTAATTGACTACATACAATATAATATCCTAAAGTTTAACAAAATAACATTAAAACTAAATTTAAAATACATAATATAACAGCAATGTGAATTAATACATTGGACTAAATCATATTGTGATTCACTTGGTTTTAATTAATACACCAAGATATATAGTTTATAAAACTAGCCATAGCTCAGCAGATTAATTAGTTTCACAATAACAGTGCAACATAAATTCTTCTCTGAGCCTAACTTTGACCACAAGAATGCCATATGATATAGTAAATGTGATTCCCCATATTGTGTGCCAATTACAAGTAGAAAATACTTGCAAATAATGACTATTGATAGATTAAGCAATGTTCCCATTCTAAAAGAAGCATAATGATCAACACCTTACAATGACTTAACTTTTTTTCCTAAGAGATAGCAATAGCATTTAGATTTATATACCACTTCACAATGCTTTACAGTTCTCCGTAGAACTGCTGCGAGCATCCAGAGAGTGGGAGGTGCTCCAGTCTTCACTTCTCACAGGCTGAGCTGAAATTGAGGAATGCCCTCCTCCTCCATGTGACTCCTCCATGCGTTCCCCCCAGTTTTAGCTCAGCCTTCGAGAAGACAGGCAGCTTTCTTCGTTACTTGGCCGTTTCAGGTGTCGTTAATAATGATTCAGGTTTGATTTTTCCTTTCCTCTCCCTGCAAGAGTAGTGCGGTCCCAAATTTAGTTTTTGGAGTGATTGCGCTCCCAGGAGGGAAGTGAGGGGTTTGGAGTCTTTCACCCCCCCCTCTTCTATCCTCTGCCGTTCCAAGCGCGCTGGGCTCAGCCGCTTGGCTGTGCGCTGTACTTTTAAAAAGCGCAATTGCGTCTTCCCCCCTAGAACGCCTCAGAGGAGGCAGCGCTTCCTCTCCCAGCTCCTTTCTTCTCCTGCTTGAAGTTGCGGTGGGCTGGTACGCTTCTGAGCTGTGCGCTCTGAGCCGGGCGGCCATTTTGGGCGCGCCTCGTGGCCGGCGCCATTTTGTTTTACTGATCAAGTAAGGCTTTATCTTTTGGGATTTAAGTGTAAGCTGTGAGGCCTTTGTAGGCCCTTTAGCGGGA
The DNA here is from genome assembly GCA_033807585.1 of Hydrophis major. NCBI lineage: Eukaryota > Metazoa > Chordata > Lepidosauria > Squamata > Elapidae > Hydrophis > Hydrophis major. The sequence goes on along the minus strand of CM066329.1, from coordinate 139,217,654 downwards.
CCGTCAGGCCGCGTGGAGCCTTTGATTTTACTGAGAGAGCACTGTGGACCTGTGCCCTGTTGTCTCTCTTAGATTTAATATTGTTGGCTTTTTCCTTGGCCCACAGCTAGTTCAGAAGCGCAGGCACGTACTCTCCATGTTGTTGGAGGGCTGCCTACAGAGGCCCCCTTTTTTCTTGTCTTGCTTTTTGCAAATTGCTTGGCCTCAGCGTTCATTTGGTCTATTTGGAATTAAATTATCGTTTTTGCTGTACCTTCTTGGGTCTATTTGGTTTTCCTTACTTGAACCTGACCCCTTTTTTTGTAGTTAAATGCCAATGTATATATTCAGGTTTTTTAATTTAGCTTACTGGATTTTTTTCTGTTTTTTATTGCATAGGGGTTCAAAAAAAAAAAAAAGAGAGAAAGGAGATTTTTTTGAATAGATAATACTAGCTCTAGAATAAAATTTCTTCAAAAAGGGGGACGTGACCCAATTTTAGGAAAACCGGTTTACGTTTGTAGGCCGAACTCCTAGGCGTGCCAACCGCCATTTTTCTTCCAATACCATGGCAGAGGCTAATCCTACTGGCTCTTCTCTGAAGGCCAAGTCTAAGACGCACTACCTTTGCAAAAGGGACAAGGATTCTTCCAGTGCTTCTCAAAGAGATGCCTTACGACGTCATAAGGCCCTAGAAAGGGAGTTTAGCAAGCAGGCTAAAGAGTCACACTCTATAACACCTGCCTTTTCCTTCTACCCCCCCCCCCCCCGCCGAGCCAATCCTCTTCCTCTAGGGGCCGTACTTCCACCCGAGGCCTCCAGCCCTCTCGTGTACCAGAGGCAGCCTTTACGCCAACCGCTGCAGGCCTACGCTCGGAGGATCCAGCTCCAATCATTGTACCTGAGAACATCAGGTAATGGATGCAGTCTGCCATCCATCAAGGCATAGCTGGAGGAATGCAGCTGCTCGCTAGACCGGATTCCCGAGGGAGGACTCCCGAGGCTGAGTTTTTATCCGGGAGATCTCCTTCTGCACCAGCGTCACAGCATGGTCAGGTACCTCCTCACGTGGATGTTCCATTCCCAGAGGGGGAGGATACCCAAGAAGAAGAGGGAGTGGGCCTTGAACCGTTCGGAGAGTACGAAGGTTCTGATAGAAGTTCCTTACAGTATTTGGAACCCTTTCTGGAGGGGGACCTAATGGAGGGAGAAATGTCAGAAGATGAGGGTCTTTCTCCTGAACAACCTGCTGTTGTAGGTCTTTTTAAACCCCATTTATTTAAGTCCTTGCTATTTAAGGCAAAGAACATTTCAGGTCTAGCCTCTCAGCCTCCTTCTGAACCCCCTCCATCGAGTCCAGAAGGTCCTGATGACCTTATGTTCAGACAGCCGACAGTGGCAGCAGACATTCTTCTAGTCAGGACAAGAGGTTGTTTACCCTGGATTCGGATTTCTCAACTATGTTAGACACCCAAGAAGTAGATGATCCGATTATAAGGCTTGCTTCCTCTTCCAATCCTACCGATGCACTAGAGGCACTGAAGCCAGAGGATAAGCGAGCAAAGATGGCACTCCGGCGGACTCACACCGCTGATGCCTGGGCTATCCAGTCAGCCACGGCCGCTTCCTTTTTCACCCGATCCTCCATCAGGTGGCTCAGACAGCTGAAGCAACACATTTCCCCAGCTGATACCAGAGCCCATCAAGATATTGCAAAGATCACGGCAGCGGCGGAATTTGCAGCCGACGCTACCTTTTATTCGGTTAAGTTCTCATCCCAAGCTATTTCTTCCCATGTTTCTGCCAGACGATTGCCTTGGCTTCGACACTGGCAGGCTGATATTAAAAATAAGTCTAAGTTGGCTTCAGCCCCCATAGTAAAAGGGAAATTATTCGGGCCCGCTCTGGAGCCATTGCTCCTGGAAACCCGAAATAAGAAAGAGTTTCTGCCTTCACTTTTTCGTAGGCAGGAAGCCAAGAGTTCCCGGTCTTTTTGGAGGGGCTCCTTTCGTCCCTCCTTCCAGTCATCATTCTCTCCTAGATTTCAGGGCTTCCCCTCATTCCGGCCGTCCTACCAGGACCGGGGCGACTCAGGAGACAGAGACAAGAGAGGGGGCAGCTACAGAAGGCCCTTCAGGGGTTCCAGGAGTAGAGCGGCCCGCCGGCCCAGGTAGCATTGCAGTTTTTTCTTACCAAAGGCGGCCGCCTCAGGCATTTTGCCGGCAAGTGGGAGGAATTCACCTCTGATACCTGGGTTGCAAATTCGGTGCGCTTTGGCTTGACCCTGCTGTTTCTCTCTCCTCCCCCCGAACATTTCAGAGTTTCACCCATTTCTAGGAATCCTACTCAACGGGCTCTTATGGCTTCTGCCATCAAACATCTCTCTGATATTAGGGCTATTCAACTTGTACCCCCATCCCAATAGGGGAGGGGTTTCTATTCACTTTTATTCTTGGTGCCTAACATTCCGGGGGATGGAGACCCATTTTACATCTTAAGAGGTTAAATCGTTTTTATTGTACGCCATAAATTCAAAATGCAGACTCTGCAGTCGATTTTACAGGGCATCAGAGAAGGAGACTGGCTTACGTCAATTGACCTTTCCGAGGCTTATCTCCATATTCCCATTCATTCCTCATATTCTAAATATCTCAGATTTTGTTATAATAATCAGCATTTCCAGTATGTAGCCCTCCCCTTTGGTCTAGCCTCAGCTCCGAGATCTTTCACTAGGGTGTTGGCGGCTATTGCAGCTCACCTTAGACAAATTCCCATCTGGATCCACTGTTACCTTGACGATATCCTGGTTGTATCCCCTTCCCGACATCAAGTCGAGAGCGATACTAGCGCTACCTTCTCGGTACTGCAGTCCCACAGATTCTTAGTGAACTGGGAGAAGAGTCAGCTTACCCCCTCCACTAGTATATCCCATCTAGGGGCTGTGATTGACTCTGTTGAAGGAAGGGTCTTTCTCTCTCAGGAGAGACTTATTAGTATCCGCACCACTATCAAGGATATCCGGCGGACCGGGAAAGCATCGTTGCTCAATTTATCCAAACTGCTAGGGAAGCTAGTTTTCCTGTATTTCCATTATTCCATGGGCTCGCTTGCATTCCAGATCTTTGCAATGGTTCCTCCTGCCGTATCAGCGTTCAGGAAGGAGCACGTCAAGGTTTATGGTGGGGGTCCCGCCGAGAGTTCTCGCCTCCCTCCTGTGGTGGATGCGACCATCTGTTAACAGAGGTCAGTTATTCCAGGAACCTCGAAGGGTTGTTCTCACGACAGACGCAGGTCTTTCCGGATGGGGGGCCCATCTGCAATCTCTCTCAGCACAGGGAGTTTGGACTCATGCGGAGCGAAGTCGGAGCATCAACTGGTTGGAGCTTCGTGCAGTGTACCTGGCTCTGCAAACATTCCTTCATCGGGTAAGGGGGCGCCATGTCCTGGTCCTAACGGACAATACTACAACCAAGGCCCACATCAATCGGCAAGGGGGCACCCATTCCCTCCTTCTCATGAGAGAGGCCGAGCGACTGTGTCGATGGGCAGAGGCGCACCTCTTATCCATCAGAGCAGAGCACATCTCCGGGGCCTCCAACGTCCAGGCGGACTGGCTCAGCAGGGCAACACTGGATCAGGCAGAGTGGTGCCTGCACCCACATCTGTTCGGAGAAGCAGCAGCCAAGTTCGGTCAGTCCCTAGTAGACCTTTTTGCGTCTCCGCTCAACGCGCAAACACCGAGGTTCTTCTCCCATTATCCCTCCAGCGGAGCAGAGAATCACGATGCCTTGCGTTGCCCATGGCCTCCCGGGCTACTGTGCGCTTTTTCCTCCGTTTCCATTGATCCTCAGGGTGATTCGAAAATTGATAGCCAAGAAAGCAGAGATCCTCATGGTGGCACCTTATTAGCCCAGGAGGCCGTGGTTTGCGGACTTCCGCAATCTGTCAGTATCTCCGCCATGGAGGATTCCGTTGGATCAGATTTCGCTGTCGCAAGGCCCGCTGCTCCATCCAGAGCCACAGTGGCTACAGTTGGCTGTTTGGAGGTTGAGCAGGAAAGGATGATTGAGGAAGGCTTATCAGCCCAGGTCATTAATACCATTTTGGCGGTTAGAAGGCCTTCTACTACTCGCATTTATGAGGCTACCTGGAAAAGTTTCGGTAACTGGTGCCACAAATCATTCATCGACCCACGCTCTCCTTCACTTGCACAGATCCTGGCCTTTTTACAAGATGGCCTAGATGGAGGTTTATCACCTAACACCTTAAGGAGGCAGGTAGCGGTGCTCTCAACGGTGGTTGCTGGCGGTCCTTTCGGTCCCCTTTCCCACCATCCTCAAATCAAGGCTTTTCTTAAAGGGGCTTCAAATTTGCGCCCGTCAGTAGTGCACAGGTACCCGACATGGAACCTTAATAAAGTTCTCCTGGCCTTGACTAGATCTCCTTTTGAGCCTCTCAGGGAGGCGTCACTTCAATTTCATACATTTAAAACAGTTTTTCTGTTGGCTATTACTTCGGCTTGAAGGATATCTGAAATTGCAGCTCTATCCATGAGAAAAGATCTGTGCATTTTTCATTCAGATCGGGTGGTTCTGAGACCAGACCCAGCATTTATGCCGAACATTAATTCACCGTTCCACAGGGCACAGGAGTTGATCCTGCCTAATTTTTGTCCAAAGCCTCTGCGCGAGCAAGAGAGGCAGTGGCACACCCTTGATGTTCAAAGGGCTTTGCGTATTTACATTTCTCGTACGCAGTCCATCAGGAAGGCAGAGTATCTATTTTTGTCATTTCAGCCAAAGACACTAGGCTGTAAAGTTTCTCCGTCCACGGTAGGCAGATGGATTGGGGCTACCATATCCAAGGCCTATTTAGTTCAAGCTATTCCAGTTCCCAGTGGGGTTACCGCTCACTCCACCAGAAGTGCAGCTACCTCGGCAGCCTGGGCTACTCAGGCGTCTATTCTTGATATTTGCCAGGCGACCACCTGGACTTCCCCATCTCCCTTTATAAGACATTATAAGATTGATGTTTACGCCTCAGCTGAAGCATCTTTTGGCAGGCGAGTTTTGCAGCAAGTGGTTAGGGATCCTGGGGAAGTTCCAATCCAGACGGACTCCCACCCGTAGGACACACTGGCTTTGGTATGTCCTACTCTCTGGATGCTCGCAGCAGTTATACGGAGAATGGGCGTTGGTTCTTACCTGATACGCCTCTTCTCGTGGAACTGCGTAGAGCATCCAGCCCCACCCTGTTGGTCCGTCTGTAAAGGGGGAAAACCTGTTTCGGCCAATGATTTCTAATGTTGTAGTTCATGTTGTTTAATACTTAAGAGTAGAGGGTTGTTTTTGTCCTCTCGTCTTCGATAAAACTGGGGGGAACGCATGGAGGAGTCACGTGGAGGAGGAGGGCGTTCCTCAATTTCAGCTCAGCCTGTGAGAAGTGAAGACTGGAGCACCTCCCACTCTCTGGATGCTCTACGCAGTTCCACAAGAAGAGGCGTATCAGGTAAGAACCAACGCCCAGTCTCTCTACGCAGTTTACAGAGTCAGCATATTGCCCCAACAATCTGGTTCCTCATTTTACCGACCTCGTAAGGATGGAAGTCTGAGTCAACTTTGAGTCTAGTGAGATTTGAGCTGCTAAACTGCAGGCAGCCAGCAGGCACCAGAAGTAGCCTGCAGTACTGCATTCTAACTACTGTGCCACCATGCCTCTTGAGATCAGCCATTTGTAAATAAAGAAATGTATATAGATTTCATTCCAAAAAAATAAGAACATTCCAGTAAATTATATACAAAACTAATAATTGTAGAGTATCTCCATGTACAACATCTTGCTTCTCAAAAATGATTACAGGGCAAATTGCAGAAGGCATTTTGATACCAGTTATAAAGCCCTTTTACATCCTCTACTGCTAGAAATTTCATTTGGATGAAAATAGAAAGTTACTGGCAATATTTACCATATCCCTTGGTGAAGATATCTCGAGCAGATTTTCCTAAATCAGTGTATGGAGGAGGCACTGCCATTTTCTGTTAAAATAAAGATGCCACAATTATGTTTCTGTATCAGCCCAAAGATCTGCACTGTAATTATGATTCTAAAATATAGTATACCAAGAAGCAAACTGAAGTAGCAATCCCAAATTCCAGATTTTAGCTCTATGGGGAATTCAGAGGTCTTCAACACACTTGATCAGTTTTGTGATCAAACTGAAACCATTGTTATAAAAAAATTAAAACAAGATTAAATATTCAATTGCTTTATCTATTTTGATTCATGTAAGGTTCTTTGCACGGGGTGCTACCAAAAACTAAGCTTTGAGTCCATGTGTCCTAATGTAACAATTCCCTATGGCTGGTTCATACTCAAAACTTCGAAATCTTGGTGAGTTGGTGGAAATGCGTGGTCGATTTATAACAGTGGCAAACTTGGCAACTTTAAAATGTGAACTCCCCAAATTCCCCAGCCAGCATTGAAAAACCATGATTTATAGTTTCCTGGTTCTTGAGTTGTACCTGGGTCCTGCCCAAGCTCCTAACCAATCCATGGAAGTACAAGACAAAAGCCACTAAAAACAGAGGTAAAACAAACTAAAAATTGTTGAGTAACTCACAGTAATTTTACTAATCTGCAAAACTTGGATTGGTTAGGAGCTTGTTCAGATAACACAAACTCTAGCTTAGTTTATTACCCAGAAAAATGTTCTGCATACTTGCCAGCCCTCTCAGGTAAGCCAGACAGGAAACATCACTAGATCCACTTTACTGTCAGGCTACATTAACAGAATTTTGCAAATCTAAAGGTACAAACTTTCCATCACCACTTTTAATGACTTGATTCATTAGGACAGGTCCTTTCTAAATTTATTTTCCTGGATGTTAAGCCAAGGAAGGATTGAAGGGAAACTAGATCCAGGCAGAAGAACATCATAGCTTCAAAATCTAAGAGATTGGTTTGGACAAAACCCAACAGTACTTTTTCGTGCAGCTGTTGATAAAAATAGGATTGCCATCATGATTGTCAATGCTTGATGACTAATATGGCACAAGAAGAAGGATGTTATGCAACTGGAGGTTCTTGCCTCTCTTGCTGTCTGATTGTTTCTTAGGCAGCATCTTTTCCCCTCAAATCATTCACACATTCCATTGTAATATAACAGTATCTCTCTTCTTCCAATTAAAGTTCATATTTCACGTTACCTTTTTTTTTTTTTTTCAAATATCCCCACCAAAGAAAAACACAGTCTAATTTAAGTTGTTTGATCTTCCTCTTATAGAAGCAGAATAGCCGTAATATAAGCTTAGGTAGCATAGCCAAGAAGGATTTAATACATGAGGCCCTGGTGATTTAGCTTATCTGTGAAAAAGAATGTTATCTCACTTATGCATAATGTACAATTGTTCACTGTAAATATTAAATGTTTCACTCTCAGTTCTTTAATTAAGCAGCAGATACAGGACTCTTTAAACTGCACCGCTTAATATATTTTGCACTCACCACTACTTCTTTGCCTCTAAACACAAGCAGCTAAAGAAGCCTACTGTTTGGCAAAGATGTTTGCATTATCTTAATTTTGTTCAAGCAGAAAATAAATAAAAAATAGGAATGTGCAGTAGATATCGATGGTAAGCATTCTCAATTGGCAAAGGTCCCTAACTCGCTTAGTTAGAAACATTGAGGTTTGAATTATTGCTCATTTTGGCTCTCTGGGAAAACCAATTTATGTTAAAAGGGTATTACAAATGCAGTGATGCTTCCTACATATTTTAATAGCTACTTCCAACATGAAGCATTAAGTGCCAGAACTAAATATTATTGCTAGATAAGAAATTTTCTTTCCCAATTTGAGCTCAATGGAATTACTACCCCAACCTAGGAGGTTTGTTATAAAGATGCCTAGTGGAGCTACCAACATAGTCAAGGTTCTCAAATTATATTAGCTAAATAATGGAGCAACTGATTACTTTGGGTGGGGTTACCAAATGTTGAGGCAAAAAGAAGACAGCCTCTTTTTTTTTTGGCCTCATATCCTCTATCTAGCAGCTTTGAAATCAAATATTGTCTGTCTTTTTGAGGATCTAACAAGCTGCATCTTCCTGAATAGCACTTTCCTAATTAGTGCTAACTGCAAGTTAACAAGCTCATCTCTGTGACTCTGTGAATTAGCTAATTAGTACTCTCCCTCCTCTTGCAGCTGCTGCCTGAAATTGACAAGACCTTAAATCAGTTATAAGCTAAAGAATTTTGCCTCCCAACTCAGTTTAGTACATTTCTACCACAAAGAAAGGGTCTTCCTGATAGAGCAATATATACATGTAGGGCTAAATGCTTTTTTTGTAATTTTTGTTGCTGCAAGAAAGCTAAACACTTAGTGTGTCCTTCACTCCCCCACCCAATTTCTTTTCAATTGGTTGTGTCCTCCTTTGCCTTTTTGGATATCTAGTAGCTCTATTTTGGGAGCACATCTTCCAGGTCCCATTGATGTTCTTCCCATCTTCTCCCCTTCTTCAAGTAAACCTAGCGTGGATATCACTCAAATAAATAGAGGGAAATTTGGAGAGAGTTGACAAATGATGCTTCCAGTTGCATAGTCTCTCCTCTTCACCAAGAAGTTAGTATCAGGGCATATTCATTCAAAATTCAGATTCATATAAACATGTAAGAGAAGGGGGGGGGAATCTAACCAGTGTCTACAAAACAATGGAAGTTGCTGAAATTGATTGATTGATATGCCTATACACCTCACAGAGAAGGTATAGAATGTTATAAAAAATGGAAAAATACCCATTACATTTAGCCCTGGTACTAAAGAAAAAGAAAGCACATCATCAAAAGCAAAGCTGATCCAACCTACAAAGCAAAGCTGATCCAACCTACTGAGGAAACAGCCAGCTGTTCAGTACCTTGGGGAAAAATTAACATGGTCAGGGCCATCCAAATCTTTTATGTAAAATATACCAGGATACTTTACACTGGCATACACTAAGGCCAAGTCCCAATCTTCCTCGGTTACAAAGTATGTGCATATTTACTATTAAGAACATTTAAGGAGAGGCATCTGTAGAACAATTATTTTCTCTCCCAAACAGTATCATTAGATAACAGGGAAAACCACTAACATCCATTCTCTTAAAGCAGGGCTCCCCAAACTTGGCAACTTTAATATTTGTAGACTTCAACTGCCAGAATGCTCCAGCCAGCTATGCCACTTATTGATGGTAATTCCTGTCCCAATTGTCTTTGTAAACCAGGGGTAACATATCGTGACTTTTCCCCCCTTTGCTAAAATGGGGGTGGGCATGGCCATGCATCCAGCCTGTAGGCCACAAATTTGACACCCCTCTTGTAAACTGAGAATTACTATATTTACACATTTTCTGTGAAATATGACTCAGCGACTAAACGAATTAAGATTGATTGATCAAATGGATGTAAAATTTACAAGATAATTGGCATAGAGCATTAGAAATTACAATGGAAGAAAATCATGAAATTTACAGTGAGAAAGTTGGCATTCTTAACTCCATTTCTAATTCTATGTTTGTCTTTTCTATATTTTATCATTTGTATCTGTAAACCTCTCAGAGTCACTTTGATAGTGAGATGCACAGTATCTATCTTTGATAAATTTTTTCTAATAATATATTACTCCAATACTGATTGCTAAAACTAATCATTCATTTTTTAAAAAAAATATTTGGAAATGTAACAAGTTGAATCATTCTATGATTGGCAGCATGCTGTAAAGCACAGCCATTTTGGAAAATAATATATATAATATAATGAAATGAATTCTAAACATTTAATCTGATTTCCAATCTGCCATTTATCTACTAAACATCATTAGCCTTCACATCCCCACAAATTATACTGAAAGAGTCATTAATATAAGTGCTATAAAATACTTCATATTGGGTATATTTAGTTTAATGAAAAGAAGGACTAGAGGTGACATGTTTCAATATCTCAGGGATGGCCACAAAGAAGAGGGAGTCAAGCTATTCTCCAAAGCACCTGAGGGCAGGACGAAGCAATGGATGGAAACTAATCAAGGAGATTAGACTATTTTTTTACTATTATTATAGTAAACTTTATTATATTTTACTATTTTTTTCTGTTGCTGTTTGCCATATTTCAGTGCTTATACTAACAGTTCCTGTAGCCTTCCAACTTGGTAATGACTAGAGTGCTGATCTAACTACATCTTCTAGTGTTAGTGATTCTTGTAGGTCAGAGTATCTTCTCAGCTCTCTTGGATGTTGAGTCCCTACTGTACAATATTTCAGTATACTAAAAAAGCTAATGCAATCCTAAATTGTATTAACAGAGGGATACAATCAAGATCAAGGGAAGTACTAATACCACTCTATAAAGCCTTAATAAGGCCACACCTAGTACTGCATCCACTTTTGGTCACCACATTATAAAAAAGATGTTGAGACTAGAAAAAGCACAGAGAAGGGTAGCCAGGATGATTAGGGGACTGGAGGCTAAAACATACAATGAATGGTTGCAGGAACTGGGCTTGGCTAGTCTCATAAAGGGAAGGACCAGAGGAGACATGATAGCAGTCTTCCAATATTTGAGGGGTTGCCACAGGGAGGAAGGAGTCAAGCTAAATTTTCTAAAGCGCCTGTAGGCCAGATAAGGAATAATGGATGGAAACTGAACAAGGAAAGATTTAACCTGGAAATAAGGAGAAACTTTCTGACAGTGAGAACAATCAACCAATGGAAGAGCTTGCCCTCAGAAGTTGTGGGAGCACAATCACTTGAGATTTTTAAGATTTGTAATTTGGCAGAAATGGTGTAGGATCTCCCGCTTGGGTGGGGGGTTGGACTAGATGACCTACAAGGTACCTTCCAACTCTGATTGTCTGTTATCTGTTATCTATCTTTGTTCGATCTCCTTTAAATCAGCTACTTCTCAGTTTCCTTATGTCCACTGGTATCCTTTAGCATATCAATTCGAAGTTGGAACTTTCTTCTGAATTCAGGTGTTTTTTTTAAAGATTTTCCTTGTTTTTCCATGTCTATTTCCATCTTCATTGTCTTCACAGATGTTTTTGTAATTCTTGTCTTTTATAGGTTGCTTTCTGAGATTTTAATCTTTCTTAGTTTTGACTTCTCTTTTTTATTGGCAATTTCCTTGGTTCATTCTGACAGTTTGCTTTCTTCTATTTCTTCATCTTTGGCACTCTCTTTTCATATTGATCTTTAATGTCTTACTTAAGTTCATTCCATAGTTCCTCTGGTTCTCTATCAATGGAGTTCAGAGCTTCAATATGATTCCTGCCATTCAGCTTGAAATGATGGAGATCATATAATTGAAACTGATTGGCTTTCTTCTTCTTTAATATAACTTGAAACTTACACATCAGAGTTCATGATCTGTTCCAGAATGGCAATGTCTTGGATGCTGTAATTGAGTTCCTCCACCTCCTATGAAATTATTGGAATGGCAGGAATTGATTACAGGTAGTCCTCAAGTTACGATCACATTTATATTGCTAAGTGAAACATTTGTTAAGTGAGTTTGCCCCATTTTACAACTTTTGTTGCCATGGTTGTTAAGTGAATCATTGCATTTGTTAAGTTAATAACATGCCTGTTAAGTAATCTGGCTTCCCCACTGACTTTGCTTGTCAGAAGGTTGCAAAAGCTGATCACATGACCCAAGGATACTGCTAGCATCATAAATATGAGCCAGTTGCCAAGGATCTGCATTTTTATCATGTCACCAGTGCTGCAAAGCTTATAAGTGTGAAAAACAATCATAAGTTACTTTTGTCAATGCTGTTGTAACTTTGAACAGTCACTAAATAAACTGTTGTAAGTTGAGAGTTACCTATAATCAGTTTCTGGTTTCCTAAGCCATAAGTCTGACTACATTTACTTGCACGTTCTGTTGATTTCAAATAGAACGTGATCATAAAACTAACTTCCTCTTCTTCTGCATCAGTAGTTAAGCAAAGCATAAACTCAGATTATCATCATATTTAAAGGATTGTCCAAATAATATTATTCAGTCATTGACTACACTACAGCAGTCTTGCTATATCTTTCATAACTATAAAAGCAGAACCATTCCTTCTTTTGTTTTTCATCTCCTGAGTAACAAAAACTGTGATGTTATGACTGAGAATTTCCAATCCCAGTCTATCTCATTTTGTCTAAGATGTCAATTTGTAGCTGTTTCATTTCATATTTTTCACCTATATGACAACATTAGCAACTAGACGAAGACTTTAATCTAACCATGTCTTAAATTTGATTAGTATTTGGAAGGATTCTCATTTTCTCTCAGTAGTATGTTCAACCTGACAGGTCCATTATTCAGCACAATGTCATCAATCATTTTATATTTTCAATCAATAGGGTTTTCCTGGTAAAAACACAGAAGTGATTTACCACTGCCTTCTCCTACACAGTATAAATTAATGCTTTGCCATTGTCACTAAAGTGACATCTGCATGCAGCGTCTTCCTACATTGCAGTTTATTATAGGTTCCTTAAATTTCATCAGAGTCTACAACTGATGTGGAACCTAGGTTTGAAGCCACCTAATATATGAAAAATAGTCTTGATTATCTCAGGAGGCTCTTCTTGTTTGGAAAAAAAAAAAGAATAGTTTAAAGCAGGTGGCCTCCAAACTTGACAACTTTAAAACTTGTGGACTTCACTCCCCAGAATTCATGGCTAGTTGAACAATTCTGGGAGTTATCCAAGTTTGGAAACCCCTGGTTTAAACTATGAGTAAAACTACCAGAGTGAGTTCTCCTTTAAATCTTTCAAAAATCAAAATTCCTGTCATCCTAAACCATCAAAACTCAGTTCACTCTTTAGCTAAGCCAAAACCAAACCAAAAACCATAGCAAAATATAACACAATGTATGAAAGCAAGTGCCAAATCTGAATATATAAAATATTTTATTAGCAGTTCCAACTAAAGCTCAGGAACTTCAAGTCTTTGCTTTTACTAGAATTCAGCTCTTAACAATCCTACATCCAGTTTGTACCTATTGTTTTCCACCACCTGAACAACCATTTTATTCCACTGCTTGCTTCATAAATTATAGAAGGATTGGCTCAGAGCTTACTCAATCACAGTCCATTCTTACCTATCTTGGCACTGACAAATGAAAAGTTAAAGTTGAAATTCCCGAAATGCTTGTGTACCTTAATCTTCATTTCAGAATAATAAAGGGCAAATGAGTTGGGGGGGGGAGAGAAAGTTTTGCCCCCTTTTTAAAAAAAGTTTCACTTTTGATCCTTGTGAGCATACAGCAACCATTCACAATTTAAATATTTTCTGATGTTTTTACTTAGCTTATAAAATGGCAAGGACTGGAACACTAGTAGACATTAATTCTTCCACTTTCTTCAGACAGAATATGTATAAAATTGTCACACATGTAACAAGATGAGAAGAATAATATATCACAAACATTTTTTCCGCATAAAGAGTCATTTCCCATGGGAAATATCCATTAGATTGATGGAGAATAAATTATGGAGAATTACAAACAGATCCAGACTAAATGATGGTCAAAGCTATTTCCAACAATGGGCAAAATGTAGTGATGCAGGACTGCATTGTTCCTTCTCCAGGGAAATCACTGTATCCCTTCCCTACTTTTCCATGATTTCACAAAAGATAAAGTGGAAAAGCAAAAGCAAAAGCTTTTCCACAGAGAGTTGCTTCTGAGAATAAGGAAGGGCAACACAGCAGCCAGAAAAGTTATCTCAGTAATGAAGGAGTTTCCTCACCCCAACTCTACGTTATACACAATGAAAAGCTTAAGTGACATAAGGTTGTTTTTTTCAGTGTCTGGTAGCTGATACAGAATTCTAGCTAACCAGCATCCACAAAATGTAATGAATTGCAGCTGCCACAAGCAGTGCCCTGACTGTAGAAAATATTTTTAGCCATAGACGTAGGAAAGGTCAAAAGAAACACCCCTAGAAAAATAAAGAATGACAGGAGAAATTCAGTGTTGGAAAAAAGTGCAAACTGGCCTTTTTCCTTCTTTTTTAAAAGGAGCCTTAAAAGGTCTTTTAAGGTCTTTTTTATCTTTTATTTTAAAATGCAACAGTTTGTGCTTTCTGAAGACTGTTTGAAGAACACAGGAAAGAAAGGGAGGGAGGAATTTCTTCCTGAGCTATTTCATTGTATTAAGATATGAGCAAGCAAAATGACAAACTCCCTGTCCTCCCCCCCAAAAAAATCCCTCTAGATTTTTGCTGTTGTTGTTATTCCTTATCAGTGCAGCAAAAATAAACACCCTGCTTTTGTAATTTTATGAGTGTAGAACAGGTTCATCGTAATCTTCAAATCAAGTTATACTCTCACAAAGCAACACCAATGCTGTTATTAACTTTATTTCAAGTTTTTATTAGAAAATGTCCCATGGTGCAACACATGCCTTATTCTGTGCCCTGTTATACTCTTTGAAGGGATACAGAAGGCTATGGAAATTAGTATTATAGCACACCTAGTTATGTGATCAGTCTGCATGTCAAATTGCACAGGTCTACTTTTGAAACTGGGGAAACCAGGAGACTAACTTTTGTCTTGATTTCCTGCATCATAAATACTTGCATTTCTGCACAACTAGCCTATAGAGGTTACACAATTGCATGAATTATATTGCTACTTTGTATGAGGAAAGAAACTAGAAAAACCTTTTGCCAAAGATATTGTTGCATTTTATTGCGTTTAATTATGCTTGACTCTCGTCCAACATTCAACCATATAGATCAACCATATAGATCAATTTGCACTTTTCTGTAGTTGATAAAACAAAGAAATGTAGGTTATGCATTTCATCTATCTTATTGACAAACCCTGGATGGAAGATTGTAAGCACAGTGCCAAGTTTCAAAGAAGATGGAGATATGAAAGGGATAGAAATCATTAAAATGTTATTTATCCAATAAACAATGGGCAGATTTCTGCAACTTATTTAGCAAATAAATAAAGCATGCATTCTTAAAATATATACTCTGTCAAAAGTAATAGCTGTGATTTGAATGTAGTTTTGGGCAATTTACTAGCCATATCTGCATTTTTATTTAACATATCTGTTAAATGAAGCACTGAATCAGAATCTTTTGCCTTTATCTGTAAACAAACATAAAAGGAACACCTGTATGACTGAATAAGGCAAGGCTTTGGAAAGATACCATGCATATGTTGAATACTGTAAAAATTTTGCTAAGAGGTTCAGTTGTGCTAAGGAGGCATATAGAAACTCTCATCTCTCTCCCATAGAGGGCACTCCTCCTAGGCAGGTGAAAAGAAAGCACAGGGCTGCAGCCCCAATTATGTTGATGTTCTAAAGAAGCGTATGGGATCCATAGGAATTTTTGGAAATGAAGGCATACGTAATGCCAAGCTCTAATTTTTCCTGATATTTCTGTCATCCAAGAAGCAAGCAGGCTTTACCAGATTAGTTTTAGAGCCCATTCAAGGTCTCTGAGGACCTACCTACCGTTCAGTGATACCGATCCAGCCATAAATGTTATCTATCAATTATTACAACTGCAACTCTGGTGGTGTTCCAGAAATCTAGACATAATTCATTAAGGGGCTTCAGATGTAATCCTTTTTATATATTAAATTGGTATTCACTGGAAAAGCAAAATGTGGTTGAATTACAGTACTGTAGCCAATGAAATTATTTTTAAGCATCTGGTTCGGTTTGGCTTTCTTGGGGGGCAGGGAAGATAAAATCAGAATAAGTAAAAAATATAGATATTATTTGCAAATCCGGTTGCTCTCTGCTTCCATTTTGAAGACATGCCATTCTATGCCTTCCATTGAATATAATTTTTTATTGGCCAAGTGTGATTGGACACACAAGGAATTTGTCTTGTGTGAAACATTCGTCATTGCAGTGGAAAAGGGTTAGAAATCCTTGGGAAACAAACAGTCCAAAAGACCAATAAGTTCCTTAAACAAAACCTCGGCAATGCACTTCACCAGCATTCGCCTTCTTCCTACTGGGGTAAGGGCAGGCAAGGACACGAAGGGCACTTGGAGGGCACGGAGGCGCTGAAGAGAAGGGAGCTGGCCGGAGGAAAGATAAGATCTGAGGATGAAAAGTAGCTAGAAAGGACTACTAAGAAAGGGATCCCCTGGAACCAAGCAGGACTCCCTTGCGAAGGAGCTGCTGCCTGTGGGCAACGACATGGCTGCCCGACCTTGCTCGCCTCCTCCCAGCGCCGTCCGCTGCTTTTTTTCCTACGAGCGCAGTTCGCATTCCGCCCGAGGCCTCCAGAGCGCCCGAGAGAGAAGGCGCGTACATGGAGTCAAATGACGAGCGGCGAAGCAAAGGAAACCCTTCGGGAAGGTCACCCAGAAACTCGTCACGCGCGCAATAAGAGCGGAGAAAAGCGACTCCCCCCACGACATCTCCCTCCTCATCGTTTCCAGAGCTGGTAGGCTCAGCCAGGCAGGCAAACGCATCCTTCTCCGCTGCTTAAAATAGGAGCCAAATGGCAGGCAAAAAGACCCTTCTGGCAAGGGAAGAACGACTGGAGATGGGTGGGAGGAAACAGAAACGACGGGCGAGGAAAAGAGAGAGAGAGGGAGGTTGGCGGGAACGGAATTGCAAAACTTGCCGAAGCAGCCGTGCCCGAATTTAGCCTTCAGGGGGTTAGGAACAGGTGCCCTTTTCCTCTCCAACGCGCCAAGAAACCGACGTGAGAAACTGGGCTTCGGGCCGCGCCCTCGGCCAGCGTGCGCGGCCTTGAAATGCTGTAGGTTGGGCAACCATGGATCGCCGCTGGAAGGCGAGGAAGTTGTCCCCGACTGTTCCGAATGACGGTCTCCGAAGGCCCGTCGTGACTCGGGAGCCTTCACCTCCCCCCTCCTTCCCCCGGCATCTTTTCTGCCGCTGCAGGCAGAAGCAAAGCCGCGTAAGGTCGTCTCTCGCCTCCAGCGAGTCCCCCGAGCTCCCCCTGTTCCGTTTCTTCCTCCCGATTCCCGCGGCTTGGTCCACCACGACGTCTTATACCCAAAGCCTAGGCGCCGGCCTTACCGCGTGCTCCCGGTCTTTTTCGTGACTGCAGCAAGGCTTCGGAGGCGAGACAGCTGGCGAGACAGAAACGGCCACGGAGGAGGAATGGAACGGGGCGGTCCTCCCCTGCGCTGAGCCCAGCATTGCTAAAACGAGGAAACCCGGCACAAGATTGGGACCAGCGCCTCTGCAAGCGAACAGATGGAAACACCCGGCTCGCAGAAGGACGTGACCGGCCCGGCGTCTCACACGCTCGCCTGCCCCCAGGCTGCGGATAGGCTGAGGGCTGAAGAGGCAAGCGAAAAGCGAGGCAGGACTTTCCGTGCCAAGGCAGCGACTCCGCCAATCCAAGGGCGTCGTCTCTTGCGTCTTTTACGCATCCGGGAGTGCGCCAAGATGCCAGATGTCCGGCGGTTGTGGGGGGCGGGTGCTGTTGGCTGTAAGGCGCTGGGTTGCCTTTGGTGCTGAAAATACAGAGATGGTGAAAAGAAGGGGGAAAGCGCCTTGTTGTTAGCCCTCGCCCAAATCCGTGCAGGTCAACATCTTGGGGGAGGAGATGAACTGAATTAGGATGAGCAGTGAATTCTTCTCTTTGGTCCTGTTGGTTTAGCTCCATGAAGAAGTGAGCAAAGGCCATTAAGCACGTTGAACGGAAAAGAGATGGGAGGTAGCAATTAGATGCTGTTGGTTCGTGCTCCAAGCCAGCATTTATTTAACCATGGTTTACTGAAGAAGATACAATAGGCCGGATTCAAGCAGTGTACATTTGGAATCACAATACATGGATTCACTTACTAAGCCTTCCTGATCGAATTGTGGCATAATGTGATGCACAAGGCCAGATGCACTCATTGTTTGCTTTAACCGTGTTTATGGCTTATGTTCTCACATAAAGCTAAGCCATATGAGGGACAGCTTCCTGCTCAAAAATAACTTTTGAAGTCATGCAAAGAAATTTGAGTTACATTCTTTGACTCTGAATTCCTAAAAGTAATATTACTTTTATATGACTATTTATATGACTATTTATATGATTATATGACAAATTTTACAGACTTTCTTTGTCAATTTGATATCACTGTAGGTACCTGTTTGTATTCTTTCAAAAACTTCAGTTCAGCTTACACTGCTAATCTCCCTACATTCCATTTCCAAATATCTTTAATTGCAAGTACCAATGTTGCAGGAAAAATGTAAAATCTCCTTATTGAGTTATGGTTGACTGACTGACTGATTGATTGATTGTGTGCCATCAATTATTTGTGGACTCTTAGTGATAATATTAATAAATTTTCTCCATGTTAATTTGTCCTTAACCTGGTATTTCAGCTCTTCCAACAGTGTATTTATTGCCCCTCTAACTAAATCTATCCACTATGTTGCTGGTCCTTCTCTTTCCTTCAACCTTTCCCAACCTTAGATCCTTTTCTAGGGAGCCTTAGTCTTTGCATAATTTGTCCAAAGTAGGATAATTTGAGCCCAATCTTTAATGTCTCAAGTAAGAACTCTGGTTTGATTTGTTTGATGATCCATTGGTTTGCATTGAGCACTATGTGAAAACAATATGGAATATATACATATTTTTCAAGGCATACTTTTGTTATACAAACACACACACACACTGCTCAAAAAAAAAAGGGAACACTTAAACACCACAACGTAACTCCAAGTCGATCACACTTCTGTGAAATCAAACTGTCCACTTAGGTAGCAACATTGATTGACAATCAATTTCACATGCTGTTGTGCAATGGAATAGAATAGACAACAGGTGGAAAACATAGGCAGTTAGCAAGACATCCCCAATAAAGGAGTGGTTCTGCAGGTGGTGACCACAGATCTCTTCTCAGTTCCTATGTTTTCTGGCTGATGGTTTGGTCACTTTTGAATGCTGGCTGTGCTTTCACTCTACTGGTAGCACGGAGTCTACAACCCACACAAGTGGCTCAGGTAGTGCAGCTCATCCAGGATGGCACATCAATGCGAACTGTGGCAAGAAGGTTTGCTATGTCTGTCAGCGTAGTGTCCAGAGCATCGAGGCACTAACAGGAGACAGGCCAGTACATCAGGAGACATGGAGGAGGCCGTAGGAGGGCAACAACCCAGCATCAGGACCACTACCTCTGCCTCTGTGCAAGGAGGGACAGGAGGAGCACTGCCAGAGCTCTGCAAAATGACCTCCAGCGGGCCACAAATGTGCATGCAGCTGCTCAAATGGTCAGAAGCAGACTCCATGAGGGTGGTATGAGGGCCCAACATCTACAGATGGGGGTTGTGCTTACAGCCCAATACCGTGCAGGACGTTTGGCATTTGCCAGAGAACACCAAGATTGGCAAATTCACCACTGGCACTCTGTGCTCTTCACAGATGAAAGCAGGTTCACACTGAGCACATGTGATAGACGTGACAGGGTCTGGAGACGCCGTGGAGAATGTTCTGCTCTCTGCAACATCCTCCAACATGACCGGTTTGGCAGTGGGTCAGTAATGGTGCGGGGTGGCATTTTTTAGGGGGCGACACAGCCCTCCTTGTGCTTGCCAGAGGTTGCCTGACTGCCATTAGGTACCAAGATGAGATTCTCAGACCCCTTGTGAGACCATATGCTGGTGCAGTTGGCCCTGGGTTCCTCCTGATGCAAGACAATGCTAGACCTCATTTGGCTGGAGTGTGTCAGCAGTTCCTGCAAGATGAAGGCATTGATACTATGGACTGGCCTGCCCGTTCCCCATACCTGAATCCAATTGAGCACATCTGGGACGTCTCACTCCATCCACCAATGCCACATACACCACAGACTGTCCAGGAGTTGCGGAATGCTTTAGTCCAGGTGTGGGAGGAGATCCCTTAGGAGACCATCTGCCACCTCATCAGGAGCATGCCCAGGCATTGAAGGAGGTCATATAGGCACGTGGAGGCCACACACACTACTAAGTCACATTTGACTTGTTTTAAGGACATTACATCAAAGTTGGATCAGCCAGTAGTGTTTTTTTCCACTTTAATTTTGAGTGTAACTCCAAATCCAGACCTCCATGGGTTGCTAAATTTGATTTCCATTGATAATTTTTGTGTGTCTTTGTTGTCAGCACATTCAACTATGTAATGAACAAAGTATTTAATAAGAATATTTCATTCATTCAGATCTAGGATGTCTTATTTTTGTGTTCCCCCTTTTTTTTTTTTTTTTTTTGAGCAGCTTTGTTCGGGTATTTTCCCATGTCATTATAATTGTGCTTTTAAAGTTGTAGCAACGTTTCAGCAGAATCTCATCTGCCATCATCAGGCTTCTGTATTGTGTTTGTCTGTGAGTCAGACTTTCACAGCCGTTTCTCTTTTAAATTTGGTGCTAGCCTACTGCTGTGCCAGAATGGTTTTTTCTTTATCCTAATGGATTGGGAGTCTTGGTCTGTGTTTATTGGCCTTGGAGTTTGCTGTGTTCTGCTTGATTGGTGTTTCTAATATCTTCTGTCTGTTTTGTAGCTTTTTTTTTTTTGTCTTGATTGGCTGGCAACATTGTGTTTCCTGTATTGGAGGCTTTTAGTGCGGTTTGGCTCTGAGTAAATGGACGGCTATCATTTATTAGGAAGCTAGGTGCCTAGATACTTCCGCGGGAGAAAACCCGAATAACCAAAGATCCATATATATATATATATATATATTCTTAAGTTTTCACGGGTACTTACATGTCTGGCATTTAGCTTTGTTCGGGTATTTTCCCACGTCATAGTAGTGGTGCTTTTAAAGTTGTAGCAATGTTTCAGCAGAATCTCATCTGCCATCATCAGGCTATATATATATATACACGCATGCACGCACGCACGTACGTATGTATGTATGTAAATAAAACCTTAAAACAGATACTCATTTCCACAGAACAAATTCTTATTTATATGTCAATTCCTGTGGCTATTCTAGAACTCTTTATTTTCTGCCTCTTTCTTCCCTTTTACTTTGATTTGGGTTTTTAAAGAAATATTTTTATGATGAAACTGTGGAGTAATACTTTGCTGGAATTTAGAAATATGTTGCAACTCTTCTTCAGATTACAATTATCAAGATCACAATGTGGGCTTTTGAAGTCATAAAACATTAAATCACATATAATACTGGTATAAAGCAAAAAGCATTTCCTCATTTGGATAATGAAATGTCTGCAAGAAAGCAGCCAAGCTTAGACAGCACCAAGGACACCTCTGTTCAACCCTGATCTACAAATATTCTCATTTATTTATTTGTCACATTTACATATGACTGCCATCTTATTATAACTAATTAAAGTAGGTTTTCTAAATTAAACTAAGTAAAGATAAAAACCAAAACCACAAGCAGGAGAATATTACATATCATAAAGCCATTATGAAGTGATTCCGAGGCTTATAGGAAGAAAAAAAATGCATTTTTAAGCTTTCTGGAGAGCCATGAGAGTTGGTGCCAACCTCACCACAGGAGGGCACATATTCCAGGTGCCACAGCAGAAAAGGCCACCTCCTAAGCTCCATCAGATGGAATTTCATCATAAATGGAAGCCGCAGACAAAACAGAGTTATGCAAAGGTCCCCTGGCCCACTACTGGCAGCTGCTCCTCAAGCAGGAGTTGTGAATCCAGAAGGATTTCCAGAATGGATATGTCTGGGGTAGCGCCACTTCATTTAATATTGAAGATGATAGTCCAGAAGGCCCTAAAACCTAAAGCCACTCAATTACCTAGTAGGGGCTGATGGTAGGCTCTCATTCCCAATCAATGCCAACTAGTATTGGGCTCCGAAGAAAGAAGAGAACCAGGACAATGCAGGGCCAATGGTACTAAAAGTCACTGAGAAGTCAAGAAGAGTCAGGATGGATGCGTATCTTATCTCACACCCTCCAGAGATCATCCAAAAACATGATCAATAGCATTTTCATTCCAAGCCAAGCCTGAATCCTGGCAGAAATTAGTCCAGATAATCTGCTTCCTCCAGGATCCGCTGAAGCTGCTACATGATCATTTCCCACACAACCTTCCCTGGAAAAGGGAGATTGTCCAGGATTATGGGATCCAGCCTTAGTCATCTTGCAGGAGCATGGATATAAGGAGCAAATAGCTACGCTCATGGTCCTAATGATCTTATCCAATTCTTCAAACCCAACAGGGTAAAAACAGTACCCCACTGGATCTATACTAAGGCTGCTATTAACCTATACTAAGAGAGAACCAGATAGTGTGTTCTGAGGCATTTGCAGAATTCTGTACAGCTTCTTAATCCAAAGCCCATGAAATATTGTAGCATTCTGCCTTCTCTCCCTGGGACAGACTGATTCATCACACTGAGTTCTCAAAAAAACCCACTAAATGTCGCCACTAAATGACATTGCAAAGCAGTGTCTAGATGATGTTGCAAACCATAATTGGGAAAGTGTCATGTTGGTGCCAGAAACAAAAAAACGCTGCTAGGACTATGCCAGACCAACTAACAATCAGGTTGCTATCCATAAAAGATACAATGGGGGCGCACTTTCCTCCTTCCAAGCGGCCCCAGCAAACTCCCACTAGACATGTCAATTCATGGGAGTTATCCTAGAAGTGATTAGGGCAGGAATAACAATTTAACCTGCCTTGAGCTGCCTAAACCAACTTGCTGCTCTCAGATGATGGAGAACTGGTAACATTGTCATGGCCAATTACAATTATTGCTATCTTTCAGTTATGCATATTATATTCATATTCATACAATATTCTTTTTGAGGCTTGATTATAACACCTCAATACCTTCAAAATCCATAACCATAGAGCACAATCAAGGAAGCAAAATTCACAGAGTCTTTTTAATGAGTTTTAATGCCAAGAATTAAGGATGGGAGCCTAGACTTGTGACAACTAAGGCAGCCTTCTTTTATTAGTATGTTCAACTTTGGAGCTTTTGAATTTCTTTTCCCCAGGCTATTTGCATTATAGGCCAATAATCTATTACTTTGAGAAGTTAATGGTCTCCAATAATCTATTACTTTGAGAGTAATGGTCTCTGATTATTTCTGTGTAGAGGTAATGTTCCTTCTCAGACTCAATAGTTTCATTGATGTCATCAGATTAAATAATGTGGCTGTGCAAACAGTGCAATTCAGCACATAGCACAACATCAATTATGCAATGCCAATTTTCTCTTGAGTCGGGATTTATTCCTTGTAGCCCCATTGATATAGTATTTGGCAATAGTATGGAAATAGATTTCCATTGCCTTGTAATAAGATTTTTTTTAACGTTCCAGTTACAGCCTGATCTCTTATTCAGATTATAAGTAAGTTCAACACTGCTTAATTTTCTCAAAATCAAACAAGGTCAGCTTAAATGCTATCATTGGTGTGTTCCATTCTTGATGGACAATAACTTAATAGCATTTTTTTTCGTGTTACTTTCTTTGGATGCTAGAACAGCCGAGCAGAAGAAATTCCCGAAGACTACACAGAAATGTTGCAGACTCCTCTGAGTCAGAAGCTAAAGAAGGCAGACCTTCCAAATTGTCAGCCTGAAGACCTGGCAGGCAACCAAACTTCTGAGGCAGCTCTTGGAGATAATGAGTTTCTGCAGATGGGGGCTGGTTCAGATAAAGAGGGCCTAGCCCAAGAGCATGCCAGCAGCAACACAAAGGTGAGCAACACATCTCTGTGAGAGGAAAGAACATTAGTATCTGAAACTATAGATAAGAGAAGCCCCGAGGCTATTAGAGCTAACTGGTTATGCATTTCTGTTCCTCACAAACTCCTTGCAATCTATCAGAAGCAGTTTATGGAATTCTTTGACACTAGAAAAATGGAGTGTTACAAGAAATACCCATATCTCTACCTCTGCTTTCTCCTGCTAACTGATTGTTCATGACTCCCTCAACTTTCAAGGCAGGTCTCAAGCACTTTCTGGCCAATTACTCCCCCAGTTCCCAGCCAATGATATAGGAAAATCATACCACTATCCATCTTACATTTACCCTGGCATTCACTTTACATTTACTGGCATAGGAAAGAAAGTAAAATGAGAACAGAATGCAAAAGTCTGTCGATTGGTGGATGAGAGCTGGCAGGATCACAAACTCACTGGTTATACAGTACAAAGTGCTTGTTATCTACCAAGTCTTACCTGGTTTTGGGTCTAAGAACCTGCCAATTATCTGATTCAAGCCTGTCAACCCATTTGGTGTCTGAGTCCCAAATTGGGACATTGAGGATCTCTTCCCCCTCCCCCATTTGAGATTTAGGAAAGGAAGAGACAATGTTTTTCAGTCCCACCCACATATCTGGAGAACAGTTTGATAACTTAATATTGGAGATCCTTATAACTCCCTTCCTGACAGTCTTAGGAAAGTTCAGTAATGAAAACAGAATTATGTTCTAAAGCTTAGTCCACAAAGCTGCTGTGACTTGAACGCTGAGGCAGAGCTGACATTTTTATGTCTTTGTCTATTTTATGATTTTATGAATACAGTGCAAAGAACTGGGAGTCCTTATAGATCTGATGATCTGTAAATAATAAAAACAAACAGCCCATGCCATTCCATGTAACAATCTCACATACTCATATTGTGCTGCTTGAGTTCTCTTTGGTAGCTTCTTTCTTTTACTGTCTGATTTACCACTGGTTTGTTAAGGTTGCAGTTTGGGAGCTGGGGGAAAGCTTCAAGTCAGTCTCAGCAGTTTTGCTTGCAAGATTTCCGAAGTGATTTTGCCATTGCTTTCTTCCTATGGCTAAGAGACAGTAACTGGCGCGAGGTCACCAGTGGTGGTGTGCTACCAGTTCGGACCGATTCGACCGGACCGGTAGTTTAAAAAAAGCCTCCAACAATCAGCTGGGAGGAGATAGAAGAGAAAAGCACAGAATTAGCCCTCTCACCTGTCCCTGTGCTTTTTTCTTCTTTTTCCTCTCAGCTGATTGGCGCTGCAAGCCTCAGCTGGTGTGGGAAAAGCTGCATGCGAGCATTAGATCTGTGTGTATTAGGTGTGCAGGATGCACGCATGCAGGATCACCAAACCGGTAGTGGAACAGGTAGGATCCTACTGCTTGAGGTCATCGAGCTTTGAATCTAAAGTGGGACTAGAACTCATGGTCTCCATGTCCCAGTTTCTAATCCAATGCCTTAACTAGTACTACAACCCAATTCTTATTTTGTTAGTTGCTTTAAGATTTTATTATATGCCCTATATCATCTGGTGCCACTTTCTGAGGGCCAAGACTGTGGGTAAAGCAGCTTTCAGATACCATGCTTCTATAGTTAGCTATTACAGATCATTAGTTGCCGTAGTAAAGGGGCTTCCATGTGACTAATCTTGGAGACATTATTTCAGTGAAAAAAATGTTATTTTATTTTATTATTTTAATTTCTGTAAATTCATTTCTGTAAAGTCCTTAGGAAATAGTTTTCTATGATCCAGAGATGCAATTTGATCTGACCCAAATGTTTCAGGGTTTTATAGGAAATGCCCTAGATTAATTTGAAGCAGGCCATCCTTCAATATCTGGGGTCATACCTGGCCACTAAAAATGTAGACTGTTATACATTTTGTGGACAACTCTGTGCATACATATAAAGAAGAAATGTCTAGTAGAAAATAAAAACATGATTTGGTTGTTATACTTATCTACCAGAAGATGGCAGTAAAACTCTTTAAAACATCCTTCAAAAAGCCCTTCAAAACATCCTAAGCAAGCCAAAAGACCCCAGAAGAAAAAACAGGAGTCACCTAACATACAACATAAGAACTGCAACAACCACTATGTAGGACAAACAGGCAGAAGACTGGTATCCATGAACACCAACTGGCAATCAGAAGACATGACAAAAATTTAACAACATATAGATAGATTTAACCATAGTTTCAGTTGGGAAAATGTGACAATCCCAGACCAGGCCAAGTCCAAAATGCCAGGGAATTTCTAGAAGCCTCACACTCTGACAAATCAGCCATCAATAGACATATAGACATTAACATCTATAGACGATACAAAAGAGACAATCAACCAGTCCCTTAACGGATTAACAGAGATGGAAGGGATCTTGTAAGTTAGGGTGTTAAACTTGTGGGCCATGGGCCGGATGCGTCACACACTAACCACCCCCAGTTTAGCGAAGTGGGGGAAATCACAAAACGTCATGTGACAACAACGTGACATTGCAAATTTGACAACTATGTTGTTGGACATCTAGTCCAGTCCCAAAGAGAAAAAGATTCCAGCACCTCTTCACCAGTAACCAGCACTCAGCATAGATTACCTCCAATCATTTTCTTTTGGAATAATATACTGATTGTGCTATTAATTATTCTATGAAATAAATAATGGAGCAGTTATTCTCCAACACTTGTTGTGAGCTGCCATATCCCCTCCTATACTTTTCCGGGGAAAATTACTGGTACTTACAACTTCTCACAGGTGTATGGAAACATATATTAGAAGGTGTTTTAATCAGGGTTCTGGGAATTGTGATCCCAGCTTACATGGACAGTATCATATTGAAGAATAAGAGAATAGCTTCTCAGAAGTCAAACTATGAGACTATGTGTTAAAGGTTTATTTTAACTTCTCTTTTAGAAGTTGCTTGGAAACCTGCAGGAATCTCATACAAGTATATTAGCTCCATATTTTTGCACTATGACAATCTTGCTAAAATTTTCACATGTTCCCACTTATAAAGGTGATTTTTTGAAAAACTAAATTGATGTTTTTATTATTTTACTTTGATAATACAGTGCTAATTGATTTTTGCACTTCCTAAAGGAATTAAAGTACTGGTCAATGGAAAAGCAGAAGCAGCAAATAATGAATTTTGAAGAGAGAAATTTGGTCCTTGGGATTTTTGAAAGATACGGTATAATGGTCCTGAGATAACATTTGCCAGCTCCTTTAGAACTCTGGAATACAGCAATAGCACTTAGATTTATACACCACTTTACAGTGCTTTACAGCCCTCTCTAAGTGGTGGTCAGAGTCAGCATATTGCCCCCAACAATTTGGATCCTCATTTTACCCGCCTCAGAAGGATGGAAGGCTGACTCAACCTTGAACCTGGTGAGATTTGAACTGTTTCCTTGACTTTTTTTCTTGTTATTAATATGTTGAAAGAAACTTTTTTTTAAATCATCTTTGGCTTTTGTTGCAAGTCTTTGTTTGTTCTGAGCCTTTGCTTTCCTGACTTCATCTTTGCAGGTTCTTGCTATCTGCCGATATTCTGCCTTAGTCATGTGTCCCTCTTTCCATTTTTTGTATTTGCCCTTTTTGTCGTTCAGTTTATCAGAGAGATCCTTGTGCAACCATGCTGGTTTCTTCTTGAATTTCTTGTTTTTCTTTTTCAGTGGTATTGTGTTGGACTAGGCTTTTATGATCACATTTTTCAGAATTAACTATGCTTCTTGAATTGTTTTCCCCTTTAGGATTTTTATCCATGGAATCTTTCCTAGGCATTCTCTGAGTTTGTTAAAATCAGCTCTTTTAAAGTTTAAAAAATGGTTGGATTATGTTCTGCTCCTTATGTTTGCATTATATTGAATTCAGTGGTGGGATTCAAATAATTTTACAACCAGTTCTCTTCCCTAATGACTGGGTAGGCATGGCTGGGTGGTCATGTTACTTGTTGGGTGTGGCAACTTGATTGGTCTCACCCTTAGGAAATTTCTCCTTAGTCCAACTCACAATAAAATAGCACAATAAAATAGCACTGTGCCAATATTTAGAATAGAATAACAGAGTTGGAAAGGACTTCGGAGGTCTTCTAGTCCAACCCGCTGCTTAGGCAGGAAACCCTACACTGCTTCAGACAAATGGCTATCCAATCTCTTCTCAAAAACTTCCAATGTTGGAGCATTTACAACTTCTGGAGGCAAGTTGTTCCACTGATTAATTGTTCTATCAAGAAATTTGAGGGGCTCCTACAAAAATGAGAGAGTCAGTCTATTTTCCAAAGCACCAAAAGGCACAGCAAGAAACAATGGGTGGAAACTAAAAAGAGAAGCAATCTAGGACCAAGGAGAAATTTCCTAAGGGAGAGAGCAATCAACCAATGGAATAGCTTGTCTTCAGAAGTTGTGAGTGCTCCATTACTAGAGGCTTTCAAAAGAGTGAGGGAAGTACACCCCAAAAGGACAGTGCCAGGAACCACCAAAACAATGCAGAAAACTTAAAACAGCCATTCCTCCTTTTTTTAAAAAAGCCAATCCCAAAGCAAACACAGCAGCTGAGAGGGAAACTAAGCGCAGCTGCTAAGGCTAATTGAAAGCCTGGGCATGCTGCCAAAAGCCATGAACCCTTCCAAATCTATTATTCTATGTTCTAAATTGGTGCTTCACAGCAGAAGCAATACAGCTGGCTGGACCACACATGCATTAAATTCACGCCCTGTATGATCAAGCTACATCATTGTCCCCTTCTGTATCTTTTCCCCCAGGAAGAAACAGGAAGTAGCCAAAACTGTAGCAACTATAAAAGATCTTGGGGAACTCCAAGAAGTATCAACTGATCACAGAAATGTTACATTTATAATGAAAATGTTTGTAATCTTGTCCTTCCTGAAGGGAAGAGGTTAATCCTAGATGGGTGATTGATGGATTTCCCTGCCCTAATCCTGTCAGTTTCTGTTGTTTATTGACTTGATTCAGCATGTATCAACTGCATTCCAGCTGCAAATGTTAAGTGGTTCTTGTACTTTATTTTTAACCAGTTCTCCGAACTGCATAAGCAATTAACGAAGGGTTCGTGAGAACTGGCTGAATCCCACCATTGAATTCCAATCAATGTACACATCAAGAAAGAAGTGTGTCCTCTCAATATGCTAGAGAGGAATGTATCAAGAGAGAAGAACATAGAGAAACTATTAAAGATGGCATTCCTAGTAAGAAAGTAAGATGGGGAGAGAGCAAGATAGATGAGGAAGAAATGGAAAGAATATAGGTTAGTCTCCTCCCAAGTGTTATGTAGAGAAGGTGGCAAGAAACTCTTATATTGAGGCCTTACAGTGGTCTCTACAATTGGAAGACAATCAAATATGTGCCTAAACACTAAGAAGAGGTGATAGAGAGAAAAAAAACACAGCCAGAGCTTGGAAATCTTTGTTTTCTTGCTTGTCCCAGAAAGATCTATTTATTTAAAAGATCTAGTAAAGTTATTTTTTAAAAAAGAAATAAAGTATTCTGAATCCTATATTGTTCCCACTATAGAACAATACATTATATTCTTCTATAATGGAAACAATATAGGATTCAGAATACTTTCCTGAAATCTATGTCAATATACAAATAGTGTCCCATATTTTTATGTAAACTGATTGTTTTAAACATTTGCTAATATTTTTTCCTGAATCTCATCAATGATTGTGGGTATTATAGATCCACTGTGTAAAAAAATAATAATTGTGGATTCTCTTGGGAGTTTTCAGATCTTTGAATGCAACCCTCAAAACCTCAAGCTCCTTTTTCTAGATAAAAGGGAACAACCATCCTTCCTGAAATTCAACATCCTTTTTATCTTCCAATGGGCATAATAACTTGGATAAATACTTTTATATTGTTCTACTGGTAATTATATTTACATTGGGATTAGGTTTCATTACTCTGCTCCATATCCCTTTACGTCTATTTGCTGATACCATCTTCTGAAGATCACTTTTTCATGCATGCATACATAATGGTGCTACTTTATAAAATTTTATTACTCCTGAAGGCAAAACAGATGTTTTGTTTTTCTTCAAAGCAACTGTGGGAGAGGGTTAATTTGATGGGGGAAGTAGTACTGTGCCAGAGGAGTCGTATTATTTTTTTTCCATGTCATTTCTTCAAACTCAATTGTCCCCAGCTGTTGTTAGCCCCACACGGGATAGAGACCCATAGAAGAGAAACCTCAGAGAGAAGCCACAATTTTGCTTGTGTGAGAAAGGAGAACCTACTAAACACTCAGGACCACTTCCCCAGTCAAATTTGCAGTCCAGGCAGCAGCTCCCAAAGAAAAAAATGTCAAGACAATCTTTCATGTCCTTCCTACTTCATGTCAAGTTCAACTTAATTCTGGGTCAAGTTTTGAGAGACAATATTTTTCACCCCCTGGAAAGAAGAAGTTTCTATATGTGCAAAGTTTTGCAAGACTTTCATGCAAAGTCTTCGACTAGCTTAAAAATATTACATGAGTTGGATCACTACAAAATCATTGTTTCCCCCCCCCCCGAAAAGTCCTCTCTTTGCCAGTTCTGACCAAATGGTGACACTGGGTCAAGTGACATCAAGCTACACAATCCCTGAATTTGTTTGAAATCATATTGGCTGCAAAAAAAAATTTTTTTTGGGAGGAAAAAACTACAAAACAACTCTCAACAGCAGCAATTATTTTTCAAAGATATTTCAGCATTTAGGTGCTATTTATCACTACGCTAGCCTCAAGACCTTTTTCTTTTTCTTTTCATACTTTCCCCTCAAATTCTGGCAGTTTTTTTTAATTATTATTATTTGAATTTCTCTGTATGGCATGATTTAAAAATTATCTATTTAGGATTTACATTTGAAAAGTATAATTCAGGAGTTTTTAAACTGCCTACAGAACTAAATGTGTGAACTGGAGATATGAAGTTGATTGTAAGAAATCTTTCCCAAATTTGTATTGCACATAACCAACTGAACATTTCAAATATATTTCATCAGCTTAGAATAAGAATAATTTTTCCCACTGTACTGTAATGTAATATCTGAGCTGTAAATTAGAGTTTTCCCAGTTTATGTCCATTCAAGATGGTTATACAAAACTCTTGCAGTATTTAGAGTTTTATTCTATTGTCTTATACTATCCTAGTTATTCTACTATTCTAAGTATTCTCATCTATTATATTCTATTCTGACCACATTTCTAAGATGTTTTCTCAGCAGCTTTAGTATTGCACTGAATCCTTGTTGCTGGCTTTGGTTTTCTCTATTTTTGATGGGAAGATATAGGTTTTCTCCCTTGCCCAGTTGTATTAATTCAGGTAGTCCTTGACTTACAACCACAATTGAGCCCAAATTTTCTGTTGCTAAGCAAGACAGTTGTTAAACGAGTTTTGCCCCATTTTACAACCTTTCTTGCCACATCTGTTAGATGAATCACTTCAGCTGTTAAATTAGTAACTCAGTTGTTATATGAATCTGGATTCCCCACTGACTTAGCTTTTCAGAAGGTCCCAAAAGGTGATCACATGACCATGGGACATTGCAACCATCATAAATAAGTGTCAGTTGCCAGGTGGTAAAATTCACATGACCATGCTGCTGCCTTGAAAGAGGTAATAACTTTATTAGATACAGATAGTTGTCAACTTACAATTTGTTTAGTGACTATTTCAAGTTGCAATGACAGCAAAAAAAAGAAAAGATTTATGACCATTTTTCACACTGACAAAACTCACTTCACAACTGCATTGCTAAGCAACAGCAATTTTGGACTTTGTTGTGGTCATAAATCAAGGACTACCTGTATTTTAGGAGAGCCAGCCTTGGCCTAGTGATTAAGACAGTAGGACAGAAAATCAGAAACCATGAGTTCCAGTCCCACTTTGGGCACATATCCAGCTGGGTGACTTTGGGCCAGTCACTCTCTCTCAGTCCTAGGAAGGAGGCAGTTGTAAACCTCTTCTAAAATCTTACCAAGAAAATTGCAGGGCCTTCTCCAGGCAGCAGCCAGGAGTCAACACTCCAACCTTAAACATCTTTTTGGGAGAAGTATGAGAAAAATCAAGTAAGTTCTTAAAACCATGGAATTACCCAGCGTTTGGGAGTTCAGAATCATTACCATTTACAAGGAGAATATCCTAAAAATTCTTATTCGTTCTTATTTCTGGCTGGCATGTCTCAGTATGTCAAGAGTAAAAACAGAAACAACCAAAGCAAGTTTTTATAAAGTTTTTACTCAGGTCCATAGATTTAGTGATTAAAATATATATGTTCAATTAATTTATAATGCTGATATAAAAAAACTCAAATATTTATAATAAATGTTTAGTTCTGATTTGGCTGTTAAGATAGGTATTACACACTTCTTCCAAATATTTGGAAGGGAAGGGAAGGGAAAGTGTTGCTAGTGGCATCAATTATGTACCTATCACTTTTCTCTTCAGTGTAAGACATGAGATTTCCTGGACATTATGGATGCGTCCTTGCAGAATAGTAGAAGTACTATAGATATACACACAAAAAATCATTCTTTGTAGGGGATTTCTCAAATTCAGAGTTGCGGATACACTTATCTCGGCAACAACAACATTATTGCAAGAAAAAAAAGATGACGACAAGTGCCTTGGCTATAAAATTAAGATTAAGTTCTTCTCCTCTTTAAGACATAAATGCACCCTGTTATGTATGTACCATAGTTAAATAAAGTATGAGCTTGAGGTTAAGTGCAGGGTTCTGGCCCTGCACTTCTGATTGGCTGTTAGGCGGCCAGATCGGATTGGCTAGTTCTTAGGAATCTGATTGGCCCTTAACAGAGGATTATTATTGGTTTAAAGTACTTGCGTTCATAGCTCGCTATTGGACAATTCTCACAAAGGTTGCCTATGTAAGGCAAGGTTCACTGTTGTTGTTTCGAGAAGTCACTATGCTAATAAAGAGCTGAAAGTTCACATTCTAAGACTGTCTCCATTTACTTCAACCCTTGTCTAAATACTTAACACTGGCGACGAGGATGGGATTTGGAGACGTCTGAACCTAAGAAGCCAGGAAGCAATACCAAGCACGTGATAAGACGACGCCAACAACAGAACCATGTCCGGCGGCATCGTACCACCCGCTCCGTTCAATCCAAACCAAGAGGATTGGGAATCCTACATGGATCACTTCCAAATGTTTCTTGAAACAAATAATTTGAAGGACGCCGCACCAGCAAAGAAGCGGGCACTGTTCCTGACACACTGCGGCCCGGCTGTCTTTAAAATGGCTAAAGCGCTGGCGAAACCTCGAGAAGTGAAGGCCATGAGCTGGGACGACCTCGAACCCATCCTGAGAGACCATTACGCGCCAACCGTTCCTACACTCGTGAGACGCCACGAGTTCTATCAGAGAAACCAGCGAAAAGGAAAGAGCGTAGCCGATTTCGTGGCGGATCTCCGAAATTTAGGGGGCCTCTGCGGGTTCGCAGATTTAGAGGAAGCACTAAGAGATCGATTAATTCTGGGATTAGATGCACTAGGCGTGCAAAGCAAGCTGATGGCGAGAGGTGACATCAGCCTTGCTGACGCCATCGCTGAAGCCACGGCTGCGGAGGCGACCAAAAAGTCAGCTGCACAACTACGGCGAAGCCGCACTCCGGTACCACCACCGACAAGTGACATTTTATCCAAGTCTGAAGGGCAGCTAATAACGATGCACCACGAGGAGCTCTCTTCGTCATCAGACAGTGACGAAGAAGGGGTCCATCGACTGCGGTCCGACCGGGACCCTCGCCCTAAGCCCTTACGCCCTTGCGCAGGTTGTGGAGCGAACCATGCCAGGGCCAAATGCAAATTCCGCGACGCACTCTGCCATGAGTGCAGAAAACGAGGCCACATCAGCCGGGTCTGCCGCAGCTTACCAGGACCCAGCCAGGCCTCAAAAGGGACCAACTATCGCCAATCGACAGGAAACTGTCCTGTAAGGCGAGAACCAGTAAACCACTCCTACAGAAATCGAGCAATTCAAAAAGAAGAGGCTCACTATACTATCACTATAGGTCACGCCTCAGCCATGGACGCTAAGAAAATTCGAGTCACAGTAGCTATAGAGAACCAACCTTGCCACATGGAGGTCGACTCGGGATCGTCCCTCTCGATGGTGTCGTGGAAGACGTTAAAGCAACTCATCGCTACAATCCAATGCCAAGACCTCCGATTACAACGCCTCATCCTCAAGGACTACCAAGGGAACCGAATCCCCGTAGTCGGGTCTTGCCGAGTCCGAGTCTCTTTTAAAAAGCATACGGCGTACTTACCTCTAACGATCATCAACAGAGATAGGCCTAGTTTGTTGGGCCTCCAATGGTTCGCGCCACTTGGCATCGAAGTGGCCGACGTGAACCGAATCGGTGATTGTGAGTGGGAGGAGGACCTTATTTCTGAGTTCAGCGATGTCTTTGCAGATCATTTAGGCGAGTATAAAGGGACCCCAATCTCATTTAGCCTAGATCCAAAGGTAGCCCCAATCCATTTGAAGCCCCGTCGAGTTCCCTTCGCTCTTAAAGCTAAGATAGATGAACAACTCGACAAACTAATTGCACAGGGGGTGTTGAAGTCCATTGATCATTCTCCATGGGAGACTCCTATTGTAACCCCCATTAAGCCAGATGGGTCAATTTGAATTTGTGGGGACTACCGGGCCACTCTAAACCACGCCCTACAGCAGAATGCGTATCCAGTTCCGGTGGTGCAGCACCTCCTCCATTCCTTGGGGGGCAGAAAGGTTTTCGCTAAATTAGATTTAGCTCAAGCTTATCAACAATTACCAGTGGACGATAAGACGGCCCAAGCCCAATAATTGTAACGCACAGGGGTGCTTTTAAATGTACTCGATTGCAATTCGGGGTGAGTGTGGCCCCAGGGATATTCCAAAGCCTAATGGAAAGGTTGTTACAGGGAATCAAGGGTGTGGTTCCGTATTTTGATGACGTATTAATTGCAGCACCAACAAAAAATTTTTTGCAGGATCGTTTGAAATGTGTTCTTAAAAAATTCCAAGAGGCAGGACTTAAAGTAAAAAAGGATAAATGTCACTTATATACTGACAGTGTTGAGTTTCTAGGGTATCGCATTGATAGCCAGGGCATTCACCCTACGGAGAGTAAATTAAAGGCGATAAAAAATGCTCCCAGGCCCCGTAACAAGACCGTAACAAGATCTCCAGGCATTCTTAGGCCTCATAAATTTCTATAATGTGTTTTTACCACACAAGGCGACTGTTGCTGAACCGTTACACTGGTTATTAGATAAAAAAGCATTGTGGGTTTGGGGTTACCGGGAAGAACAAGCGTTCCGGAATGTTAAAAAATTGCTTTCATCTGACTCTGTACTTATGCAGTATAACGAGACATTACCATTAGTTATAACCTGCGATGCCTCACTCTTTGGGGTGGGCGCCATTTTGAGTCATGTACTGCCTAATGGGAACGAGGCCCCTGTTGCATACTTTTCGAAGACTCTTTCACATGCAGAGCGGAACTATGGACAAATTGATAAGGAGGCTCTTGCAATCGTTTCAGCTGTAAAGAAATTTCATGAATATGTGTATGGAAGGACATTTACCATTGTAACTGACCACAAACCGTTGCTTGGGATAATAGCCGGGGACAAGCCAACCCCCTACATATTATCCCCGAGAATGACTCGATGGTCAGAATTTCTAGCTGCTTATAATTATCGCCTGCAATATCACCCGGGGAAAGCCATTCCCCACGCTGATGCATTAAGCCGAGCACCGCTTCCAGAGACTCTCTTTTTTTTTTAAAGAAAATTTTATTAATTTTCTACAAACTAACAAGACAAACAAAACATTAAAACATTCAACTCTCGTATGTACATCCAGTGTGTCAGTTGGTTCATCATTTTTGTGCATTCATTCTGTAGTCCCAGTTACAATTATGTTACATAACAACTCATATTATCAATCCAAACTTATATATCCTATAATCACTGAAAAAAATAAAAAAAAAATTGACTATACTTTTAATCATTCATGCTTTATGAGCTAACAATACTTTAAGCAGATTATTCAACAAATCATATAATCATACCAAATCAATCCTAAAAAAACCCTTTATAAATATAATATCAAATAACAAAATAATAGCAAAATAGCAAGATAAAGATATTTCTTATTATCTAAAATATTCTATTATCGTATTTTATCATCTAGCCATTTATAAAAAAGATCCCAAATTTCATAAAATTGTTTATCCTCTTGCTCTCTAATTTCAAATGTCAATCTGCTCATCTCAGCACATTCCAATATTTTCTTAATAATTTCTTCCTGTAATGGTATTTTCTCATTCTTCTAATTTTTAGCAAATACAATCCTGGCTGCTGTTACTACATTTACAATCAGGTATTTCAAATCTTTACTATATATATCAGGTAAAATTCCCAATAAGAAGATCTCTGGTTTCAAGTCTATATGTTTCTTTGTCATTTTTTCCAGCCACATGCGAATTATAGTCCAATATTTTCTAGCATCCTCACAAGTCTACCACATATGGTAATACGAGCCGGGTATCTGATGACATTTCCAGCATTTTTCAGATTTGTTCTTAAACATTCTTGCTATTCTTGTCGGGGGAAAGTGCCACCTGTAAAACATCTTATACAAGTTTTCTTTATATGCTGTTGACATTGTCATTTTATAATTTTGAGACCACAATTTCTGCCATTTCTCTAAATCAATCCCATATCCAAAATTCTTCCCCCAAACAATCATAGTTTCTTTGACTTGTTCTTCCTCTAATTTCATTCCCAGTAAATAACCATATAATTTTTTAATCACCTTCTCATCAGTACCCATCAAGATCTTATCTAAATCAGTCTGCTTATCATAAAATCCCTCCGTTTTGGAATCTTCATCATACCTTGAATGTATTTGTGCATATGAAAAACAATTCATCCTTATACCTTGTTCCTCTAAGTTTTGGATCGATTTAAGTTCACCCTTTTCATCCAAAAGTTCCCCATATCTAACTGTTTGTTCCTTCTTGTAGATTATAGGATAGGAAAATGCTTCAGTGGTCGATAACCAAACTGGAATTTTCAAATAACATTGTCTTTTTATCTTCTCCCAATTTAACCACAAAGACTCCCGTACATAATGTCTTCTAAAATAACCCTGTGTTTTAGTTCCCTTATACCATAAAAAAGCATGCCAGCCCAACAGCAAGTCATGCCCTTCTAATGTCAACAACCTATGTTTCCTTAATGTTATCCATTCTTTGACCCACATCAAACTTGCAGCTTGATAGTACAATTCCCAATTAGGCAGGCCAAAACCTCCTCTAATTCTAGCATCTTGCAAAAGCTTTAGCTTTATTCTCGCTTTTTTCCCTTGCCATATAAACTTCAACATAATTTTATTTAAATCTTCAAAATAGTCTTTTCCAAGCCTAATTGGTATTGTTTGAAACAAAAATAAAATTCTAGGTAAAATATTCATCTTAATTGTTGAAATTCTCCCTATTAATGACAATTGCAAGTTTTCCCACTTCTTCAAATCTGTAGTTATCTGTTGTTTAAGTTTAATATAATTATTCTCCTTTAATGTGCTACATCTTGTTGTCAAATATATCCCCAGATACTTAACCTTATTTGTAACTTGAATTTTCAAAAGATCTGCCAGTTCTTCTCTCTGTCTCAATAGCATATTCTTTGTCAAAATCTTTGTTTTATCTTTATTTATTTTCAAACCAGCCACTCTCCATATGTCTCTATCCTTTCCAATAACTTTGGAGCTGTTTCTAGCGGGTCTTCCAAAATAAAAGCTAAATCATCAGCAAAAGCTTGTAGCTTAAATTCTTCCTTCTTAATTTTCATTCCTTTTGTGCTTTTATCATCCCTAATATTTCTATTCAACACTTCCAAGGTCAA
Organism: Hydrophis major; assembly: GCA_033807585.1. Lineage (NCBI taxonomy): Eukaryota > Metazoa > Chordata > Lepidosauria > Squamata > Elapidae > Hydrophis > Hydrophis major. Next base: position 139,180,084 of record CM066329.1, on the reverse strand, counting down.
CACAAATAGCAAAGGAGATAGGGGGCATCCTTGTCTTGTGCCTTTTCTTATATTAATAAAATCTGTAAGTTCCCCCTCCATCATTACCCTTGCTGTCTGTATATTATATATGGCTTCTATTGCTTGAATAAATTTTTTAGCAAAACCCATCTGCTCCAATAATAATAACATAAATCTCCAGTTCACGTTGTCAAATGCTTTTTGAGCATCTAGGAATATCAAAGCCATTTGCTTTTCAGGATGAGCCTCATAGTATTCCAAAGTGTCCAAGATTACTCTCGTATTGTCTCTAATTTGTCTCTTTGGCAGAAATCCATTTTGATCTGGGTGAATAAAATTATTTAAATATTTTTTAAGTCTTTCTGCTAAGATTGAAGCAAAGATTTTATAGTCTGCATTCAATAAAGAAATAGGTCTATAATTCTTAATTTGCAGTGGGTCAGTCTCTTCCTTCGGTATAAGTGTAATATAAGCTTCTGACCATGTTTTGGGTATCATCTTTTTTAACATAACTTCATTCATAACTTCTAACAGTGGGATGCTCAATGATTCTTGAAATGTTTTATAGAATTCTGCTTGAAGCCCATCTGGACCTGGTGCTTTCCCATTATTTTGTCTCTTAAATGTTTCATTTAGTTCCATCATTGTTATATTGCTTTCTAGCATTTCTTCAGTCTCTTTAGGTATCTTCGGTAAATTAGCTTCCTGTAAATACTGTTTGACATTTTCCTCATCAATATTCTCTTGTTTATATAGTTGCCCATAAAAATCTCGAATAATTTCTTTTTTCTCCTTATTCCCATCACAAACTTGGTCTTGTTCATCTATTAACTTCAATATTTTTCTTGATTCCTTCTCTTTTCTCAATTTATATGCTAGCCATCTACCTGGTTTATTTGCATCTTCAAAATAATTCTGTTTAGAGTTTCTGATTTTCTGTGCCAGTTCTTCTTTCTCTATTAATTCCATTTTATGTTTAATTACATCCAGCTTCAATTTAATATCCTTTTTCTGTGGCATTTTCTGTAATTCTTTTTCAAGAATTTTATACTCATCTTCCAAGGCCTTAGAAGCTTGCCTTTTCCTAATATTCTTTTTTCTTGTATAATCTATTATCAAACCTCTAGCGTATGCCTTCATTGTATCCCACACATTCTGCGTTCTTTTTTATTTTCTCTGAAGAAAAAAGCCAATTCCTTCTCCATCCATTGTATAAAATCTTTCTCCTTTAAAATAGTATTATTTAATGTCCATCTCGATCTTGTTTTTTGTCCCTTCCATTTAATTGTCATTGGGCTATGATCTGCCCAAGTACTTGTTTCAATATTTGTTTCTTTAATATTGGATATTAATTCTGTTGAGATCCAAATCATATCTAATCTGGACCATGATAGATGTCTATTTGAATAAAAAGTATATTGTTTAGCTTTAACATTTCTTTCTCTCCAAATATCTTTTAAAGTTAATTCATCTGTCATTTTAAAAAAAGACCTTGGGAGAGCCTTTCTATTTTGCTTTGTTGTTGTTGCTATATAGTCCAATTTATTGTCCACAATTCCATTAAAATCTCCCATCATAATTATATTAACATAGTCCAGTCCAATTATTTTCATATGTAGCATTTTATAAAACTCTTCTTGTTTATCATTCGGAGCATAAATTGCAATCAAGAGTATTTTTATATTATTGTCCATTATTTCTACCATTAATATTCTTCCATCTTCATCCGTGTAAATCAATTTTGCTGGGATAGCCTCTTTAATGTATAGAACCACTCCTCTTTTCTTACATTGAGTCAAAGAAGTAAATATTTTCCCCAATTTTGGCTGTACTAACAATTGTTCATGTTGTTTTTTAATATGAACTTCTTGTAGACAAATTATATCAAATTTTAATTTCTCTAATTGATGAAAAGTTTTCCTTCTTTTAACAGCTGAATTAAGTCCATTTATATTCATTGTAATCAGTTTTTTTTTCTTCCATGATTATGCTTTATATTTAGGTCTAACCACTCTTGTGGATCTCACTTCACGCTGTTCTTTGCTATCCATCTGTTCTCCTACTGCTCCTTTCTCTTTTTCAGTCTCCAGTTGTTCCTCTTGAAACTCAATTAATGAGACCTCTTTCTCTGCTTCCTCTCTTCTTCCTCCAAAAAATTCTGCATGGAAAAGTTCCGCTTTCTCAACTGAATCAATTCTATATCTCTGCTCTTGCCACCTAAACATTAGTCCTTCTGGAATCAGCCATCTATAATTCACTTCGTTTTCCAATAGCATTTTGGTCAGAAATCAATATTCTCTTCTCATCTCTCTCACTCTTCTGGGTATTTGTTTTAAAACCGCAACCTCTTTACCTTTGTATTTCAATGTTTTCTCTCTTACTACTTGTAATATATGCGTTTTAATGGATTTTTTGGTAAATCTAATATGGACTTCCTTGGGTAATTTATTTCTCAGCGCATACCTTGTATAGACTCGATATATCTCATCTATTCCATCCATCATCTTTTCCTCTGTAATTTCCAAAGCATCTGCCAAAATTTCTATCATTACCGCTGCCAAATTTTCTCCTTTTTCCTCTTCAATATTTTGAAATCTGAGGTAAAATTCTGACCTTTCCATCTCCCACCTCAACATCCCACTTTTTTCTTGTTCAACCGCTGTTAATCTACTGTCAATATTTCCAATCTTCTTCTCTCTTTGTTTTCCTTCTTCCTCAATTTTTTGGAATCTCTCCTCATACTTGACCATCATTTGTTTGATGTTTTCCACTTTTTCATCAGTCTTCTCTATTCTTTGTTCAATATTTTCTGTTCTTTGTTCAATATTTCCTGTTCTTTGTTCAATGATGTCTGATTTTGTCTTGAGATCTTGGATTCCTTGCATAATCATCTGTAAAGTTACTCTTTCTTGTTCCTTATCTTGCTTCAACATTGTCTGAATTAAACGTTGTCCTCCAGCTGGTGGGAAAGCAGAGGTAGAAGTAGAAATGCCAGATGGTATTGGTTTCCTGCTCATTTCAATGCTTCCAAAGCTTCAAATTCTTCTTGACTTTTAATCCAACTGGTAGAGCAGCCAATTATAATCCAAAATAGAAAACTCCAATAGTAAAAGGCACGAAACCAAAAAAGAAACAGGAAAAAAGGAAGAAGAAAGATCTTCAGGTTCTTCTAGACCCTAATCCAATTACAAAGTAGTCCACCATAAAAAAGAAAAAATAGAAAGGAGAAAAACAAACAAATCCAAAAATAATAATATTGATTAAGAGCAAAAAAAAGAAAAGAAAAAAAAAGCAAAAAGAGAAAAAAACAAAAAGTTCCTTCAGGTTCTTCTTGCTTATAATTATCGCCTTCAATATCGACCGGGAAAAGCCATTCCCCACACCGACGCATTAAGCCGAGCACCGCTTCCAGAGACTCTCGACGATCCGGCACCAACGGCAACCACGTTGCAGATCGAAACACTCAACTCGCTGCCTATGACCACCCAAGACATCGCGAGAGAAACCAAACGAGACCACACCCTAGCTCGAGTCCTAGGCTGGGTAGAACGCGGATGGCCATTGGACCAAGTCCCAGATGACTTCGCACCATTTAAAGCAAGACAGACTGAACTTTTTTCACAAAAAAATCTGGGGCGATAGAGTCGTTGTCCCAGAGCGACTCCAGAAGACGCTACTACAAACCCTACACGAGGGCAACCCTGGCATCGTGTGGATGAAAGCACTCGCATGAAGCTACGCATGGTGGCCGGGCATGGACCGGCAAATCAAGCAGTGGGTCAAAGCATGTACCAGTTGCCAACAAGCCAGCAACGCCCCACCAAAAGCCATGCCTACTGAATGGGAAACGCCACGTGGACCCTGGTCCAGAATCCACCTGGATTTCGCAGGGCCAACCAAAGGATATACCTTCCTGCTGACAGTCGACGCATATTCCAATTGGTTAGAAGTTCATCGTATGACAGCCACAACTTCTGAGGTAGTGATTAAGATCCTAAATAGACTCTTTGCAACCCACGAATTGCCTGACGTCCTGGTGTCCGATAACGGGCCACAGTTCATGGCATTGATGTTCGAGCAGTACCTCGCTGACCGCAGCATCCGCCATGCGCTCACCTCGCCTGCGCACCCTGCGACCAATGGCCGAGTGGAACGCATGGTCCAATTTGTTAAAAAGACTTTGCAAAAAATGGACTATGACAATATTGATGACAAAGTCAACCAAATTCTCTTTTTGCAACACATAACTCCACATAGCGTCACCGGCAGAACTCCCGCAGAACTACTGATGGGAAGAAGACTCCGTTCCCACCTCGACCGGTTGCACCCTGCTTACAAACCGGAAAAGCCAACAGGATCCAGTGGCCGCTGTCGCACGTTCCAGGTAGGAGACCGCATTTATGCATGGAACTTATCAGGCGACCCGTTATGGATAGAGGCAATGGTAGTATGAGTGACCAGCCCCAAATCCTACGTTGTGCAATGCTGTGATAATAGACTGTGGAAATGGCATATCGACCAATTACGGTCACGACTCATAATGGCCAGTCAACAACTCCCCCATGACCAAATTGAGGGGGGGGGAGGTACAGAAGAAGAAGATGACGTTCCAGGGAACCTGCTCGAAGGGAGCAACGAATCAAGTGAGACTCAAGAAATGGAGCACGAAAGAGGATTGTTCGCACCACAAGAAATTGCACCTGAGCAAGAAGCAGAGACACTGCCAAACAACAATCTACCTCAACAGGATTACAATCAACCAGTCCAACGAAAATCCGAAAGACTTAAAAGACAACCATCTTACTTAAAGGATTATATAACTACACCATAATTAAGAAGCCAGGGGGAAGGGGTGTTATGTATGTACCATAGTTAAATAAAGTATGAGCTTGAGGTTAAGTGCAGGGTTCTGGCCCTGCACTTCTGATTGGCTGTTAGGCGGCCAGATCGGATTGGCTAGTTCTTAGGAATCCGATTGGCCCTTAACAGAGGATTATTATTGGTTTAAAGTACTTGCGTTCATAGCTCGCTATTGGACAATTCTCACAAAGGTTGCCTATATAAGGCAGGGTTCACTATTGTTGTTTTGAGAAGTCACTATGCTAATAAAGAGCTGAAAGTTCACATTCTAAGACTGTCTTCATTTACTTCAACCCATGTCCAAGTAGTTAACACACCCCTATGTGGTTTTAGCCTTAGGGATTTGGTACTGTTCACTCCAGGTATCATACGAGCTAAACTGGAGAATATACTGCAAACAGTTCCATGCTGTTTTTAGCTCAGTCAGTATAAGCTACATATCTGTTCCTGTACTAACAAAATCTATTAAGATAAGGCATATATGAATACTGACACAGATATTAAATGAATAAAATAAAGTAGTAAATGTGTATGAGTGTATGTATTATATGCCTTCTGGCCTGAAGGCCTGTGGCTGGATATGTACATCATGGTAAGTCATAATGTGGTTTGATTTCAGCTTAGTGCAATACGAATTCAGTCAATCTCTTTTTCTCTGCAGATATTCTATGTACAGTATGGGTGAGTATAGAAATATAGTTAAAGAAACAACAAGAAAACAGCAGCTGGCACGCTATCCATTCCAGGAAGACCTTTCTAGGAAATGCAAACAGTTTTACAAATCATTTCTCTTTCAGTATAAATTCAGAATGTCTCCACCAAATTCAGAAGTGGTTTCCCCAAAAGTGTCTTATTTTCTGCACATGGCTTGTAGAGAAACTTCATCAAGGGAGCAGTTTGTTTATCAGCTCAATATAAGCCACTATTAATTGGCCAGAAACCATTCTGTTTATTTCACCTACCTGGGTGAAAATTATGTATTTCAGATGTGGTTAGTTTGTTTTTGTAAAATGCTTTCTGAACTCCACCCTTGCATCCACATCTTCCTGCTATTACAGGTTTTTGTTTTGTTTTGTTGTTTTGTTGTTGTTGTTGAGGTTTTTGTAAAAATACTAAGAAGACACCTAGTAGACATAATTAATTTTTTTTATTAAAAATAAGAAGTGAAAGCCACAAAGAAATTTCATTTGTCAAGATTTAGAAAAAATTTTTTTAAAAAAATTAGAACTTTCAACATTAGATGAAAAGAAATTAGTGATGTTTGGAATTATTATCATCAATAAAATAAAAAGTACAAAATAAACTTTTCTGCAAATAGAAAATACTCTGTTCAGAAGTTTACGACATTTTTTAAAAAATGGTTTTGAAAGCTAAGTCTTAGTGTAAGTAAAAGCTTAAAAGAGTAATACTACTTCAGATTTCGGAAACAAGACAGTTATTCTCCCCCCCCCCCCCCTCTCATTTTTTCCCTGAAAATTAGTGCTTTGAGTTTCTGGTGTGCTAAGAGGCACTTAATCCTCTTCTAAATAAGATCAAGTGGTTGATCATTATGATGATGGAGATGTATAGCCACAGAAAAGGTTTTCAGTTTTTGCCTTTAGTTCATGGCCCCTTCAAGTCATTTTCTGCAGCCCACAACAATACTTTATAAGTGCTGATCATGGAAAAAATATTATATATCAACTTAGTAAAGCATATTGATATTTTATTTAATGAAAAACCTTGCCAACTAAGTGGCTGAAATGCAAAGGTTATATATATTGCAGCTTTAAATTTCAAGTAGCTCTGTCTAAGTATAGTATATAAAATCATACATTGCAATGTCCTACCTGTCAATGAATACTTCAGCTTCAATCACAACAATACAAGAGCACACAATAGAAACAAACTCAAGATTAATTGCACCAAACTTGATTGCAGGAAATACGACTTCAGCAACGGAGTGGTCAATGTCTGGAATACTCTTCCTGACTCTGTGGTTTCTTCCCCAAATCCCAAAAACTTTAATCTTAGATTGTCTACTATTGACCTCACCCCTTTCCTAAGAGGTCTGTAGTGGGCGTGCATAAGCACACCAATGTGCCTATCATCCCTGTACTATTCTTTTATTTTTCTTATATGTATCCATGCATTCATAACTATGTTTATCTTGTAAGCAATTGACAAACCTAAATAAATAAATAAATAATCAAATAAATATTTAATTTTAATTGGGCTATTCTTCATTTTCAACTAGCGAATCAACATATCATCTTTTGTATTAACTTATAAAAATTCTTCAGCTCTGTCATCATCAGCCAATGAACCAATCCTCATGTAGCATACTCCATAATCTGAACCTGAGACTCTTGTTGTAATAGCTCTCCTCCCCAAAGTTAAGGCTTGTGGTTTGATAGTATTGTAAAACACAAACCTAATCCAAAACCCAGATGGTTCTTTCAGTTCAGCACCTTGTTGCTTCAGCGTCCATGGTATTACAAGACTTTAATCACATGTAGGTGGTAGTATTAGATTGAAATCCCATTTTTATTCCACAAACTCTGTGAGATTCAGCTGGAGATCTCTCTTCATGTCATCCCCACAACAACATCATTATGAGATAGATAGGGCTGAAAGAGAGCACCTGGCACAAATGTCATGCAGTGAATTTCAGTGAATGAGATCATACTTGAATCTGGGTCTTCCCAATCTTAATCCAACACCTTCACTGTTAGTCCACACTACAGGTGGTATTCAGCAGGTTCTGACCAGTTCTGGAGAACTGGTTGTGGAAGTTTTGAGTAATTTGGAGAACCAGCAAATACCACCTCTGACTGGCCCAGCCCCCATCTATTCTCTGCCTCCCAAGTCTCAGCTGGTTGGCTGGGTCTTCTTTTGTTGCCCTGTACAAGAAAACGGAGCTGAAAAGCAGGTGGGGAAGGAATGGGATTTTGCAGTAACCTTCCACCAGGAGTGGGGAGGGAATGGAGATTTTACAGTAACCTTCCCCTGCCATGCCCACCAAGCCACACCCACCAAGCCACGCCCACAGAACCAGTAGTAAAAAAAAATAATGAATCCCACCACTGGTCCACACTGTTTTTTTGTTTTTTTGCAAAACAAAATAGAAATGCTTTCAGAATCTTCAGCAGCATTTTCATAAAAAATTAATGATAAGAGATATTACCCTGACAATACCTACTTTTGTTTTTAGCCTATCTCTAGGTACAATACCCAATTCTGGTTCTGGTGTATTGGTTCCCAACAATGTTTCCCAGACAAATCTACTTATCTAGTGAAATTGAAATAAGAATTTTTTAGGAAAAAATTTCTTCTTGGGTGGTGGTATTGTCCTCACGCTGCTGTCCTCTTTGTTTTCGGTGCTCTCTGCCATTATGAAGTGGATGGTCATTATAGTGATAGACTCTTTTTTGACTTGTGGTAACATTCTGAAGTTCCTCACATATTTTTATTCTTTCAGGACTCCAGAAGTACATCTTCTCTAAAGCAGCACCTGCCCTCTGGAATAATGTTTTTCCAGAGATCCAGATGATCTTCCACTGTGCTATTATTTACAAATGCTGTGAAGACCCAGCTGTTCACCCAGGTTTTCAGTGAGGGAGAATGAGACCTTTCATTTTATTGCCTTTGGCATATTTTTTCCTTTATTTTTTTATTATTTAAGAGTTTTTTAATGTTATGTTTTATGAATCATTGAGAGTTGAGCAGCACAAAAATTTAACAAATTAGTAATAATAGAAGTAGTATTTAATGGCAAAAAGTATGGGAGGGAGATCACTTTATCACTTTTTTAAGAAAAGACTGGACAGTCACTTGTCTGTTATAGGGCAGGGGTGTCAAACTCACGTCATCACAACGGTGTCACATGACATATCAGGATTTTTCCCCCTTTGCTAAAACAGCCATGGGTGTGATCAGCACATGACACATTCTGCCTACGGGCTGGGAGTTTAACAACCTGGTATAGGGTCTCCTGTTTGAGCAGGGGGCTGGACTAGAAGACCTCCAAGGTCCCTTCCAGCTCTATTCTGATTGATTGACTGAGATGGAAAAGAGATATTCAAATGATTGTTCTTGCATGAGTGCTCAGTTCTAGCATTTGGTATAGAAGTAAATGATACAGTAGTTTTATGGGATCATATTTAAGTACATTTTTGTTACATTTGCATTCTAATTATCAAGTAAATTCACAATCAATCATATTACCATAGATAACTCCTTTACATGAATAAAATATTTGGCAGCAACTTTCAAGAGCATGAGGAAGATATCCATACCCTTTACTACAAATGAGTTGGGAACTGAAGTATTGAAGTCATGAAGTATTGATGGGTGTGTATACATGCATGTGCGTGCACACATATGATTGATGTTTTATAAGCTTTTGAACTAAGGGACAAGAGAAGGAATCTAAGGGTTAACCTTAAGGAACAAGAGAAGGATGATGCTTTTCACAAGGCTTTAAAGTCATGGCTGTGTACCTAGGCCTGAGGCTTAATATGTGTTAAGGGCCCCATTCTTGGCTTTACTTTTAACTGGTTAACTATTTATTCTTGGTTGTTTTATTGTTTTTAATTCTTTTAACTAATTTATAGTTTTAGAATTGTAAGCCATATAGAAGCATCTGGTCTAACCTTTGTCCCACAACATGCAGATATATGGCTAAACAGATTTTCCACTCAAAACTATTTCTCAATATTGTTCTGCTTACCATAGTATTCTGTGGTCTCTTCCTGAAACAGTCCTTTCATACAAAGTTTGACATTGTTGACAAGTTGACTACTTCAGCTGGAATATCTTTAGTCCTTTGTTGCTGTTAGTAACTGTATATTGGTTAGCATTTCCACCCTAAAACAGCTTTATAATTCTTTAATATATAGAAAACAGAACATGTTCAATAATGACATCATGAAAATAGTTTGGTTTATAGCCACTTGTGCACTTAATTTTTCTTCAAAACAGATGTTCAATGGGAATTGACAAAACAAAGAAAATGGACCACCAACCAAAAGTTTCCACAACTAGGGCTTTTAACTTGGCTTCATAATATTCATCCACCCAATCCCAGCAGAAGATTATTTTTCAAATAGATGCTTAAATTTTTAGCCTAATTAAATGACAGACTACTAATTTCAGATCCCATTTGTTTATGGTACACACCCCGTCAGTGTTTTCAATTATTTCACATCTAGCACATCTTGTCTTTTAATGTTAGGTCTTGCACGATATCATATAGTTAGGCTACTTTGGCTGGTTATTTGTGTCAGATCGATCAATAAGATGCTTGTTGAACAAAAGTAGCTGGAAACAACTTGTTGAAGAGACAGAAGCAAAGGGAAAAATTAAGCCAGTGCATTTCTAGTTATAGTTGGTGGTCTCTGGTTTGAAAAGAAGGGCTATCTAACTGACCCTTTTCCCCCCAATAGTCTCTACTTGTCCAGCAGATAGGGAAAGCTGCAGATCCTCTTAGCTGAAGAGTGTTGAATGTCGAGAACTAGAAGACAGGCTTTCCGTATCTTATGGAATAGTCTCCCATCAAAGATTAGAATGCCCCCAATCTTGTTGACCTTCTTCAAGGCTTCCAAAACATGGTTATGTACCATGTACAGGCCTGGTACTCTAAAGGTGTTAAGGGTCTTGATAATTGATGTTACTGTTAGTAGGTTAATTGTGTTTGGTATTGTATGTATTTGTTTTTGGGTTCTTTTTATTGTTTCATTGCTTTTCATTGTTTTTATTGTTTTATAGTTTTAGAATTATAAATTGCCCAGAATTTGCCCAGAGTGCCCAGAGATAAATTGCTCTCTCTCTCCCTCTCCTCCCTCCCTCCCTCCCTCTCTTTCTCTCTCTCTCTCTCACACACACACACACACATACATACACATATCTTTGTGTGTGTGTGTGTGTGTGTGCATGTATGCACTAAGTTTTGTTCTAGCTTACATTTTCACACAGATCTCACCTGCACATACATAAATTTTACATCTTTCTTAGGACCACTTTTTACAATGGTCTGAAACTTCCAGCTTGTCATAAACAATTGCCTGATTCCTCTTTCTGAACTATTTTGTCATTCTTTACTTAAAAACATGTGAATTTAGGGGGTTTACTCAAAGCATGACAGTATAATGTAATTGTATACCAAGAGGGATTTTTTGTGTTTTGTTTTTTTTTTGTAACATTGAGGATGACTCCTTAACACTAAGTGCAAGTGTATTCCATGAAACGATGCATTTTTAAAAAATTTTTTTAGATTGCATTAAATATAAAGAAGCATATAAGGACATACAAAAGAATTTTCTTGAGACAATTTTGCTGTTTAATTTTGAATAAATTTCCCTTCTTTGAATATAAATAATGTGATGCAAAATACCAAATTTCATCCATTTCATAAAACATGTCAATGAATTCATACTCCAATTAAGTATCCTTAGCATCATTTTTTAAAAAGTCAAGAAAGCACAGTTAATTACTTAGAAGATAGTCATAAAACTGGCAATTATCACAAAAGTTGTGCAAAGGACATCAGGCATAAGGTAGAAAATACACTCATTAAATAGCAAAGTATCCTTATTATGTTTTAATTACAAGGAACTGAACATTCAGTATCAGTCAGATACACGTCTTTGTAATGCAAAATATGGAATGCCTCTAATATACATTAAAAATTAAAAACACGCTATATATAGTTTTTTTTCCAGTCCAAAGTTTTCTTATTTGTTTCATGCCCTTACATTTCAAACCAGCTTTCTCTCTTGGGAAAACCCAGTTATTTCAAATGCAGAATGACAACATCTCCTAGAACTCTTGTTTCCTAAATCTAAGCTTCAGATAATCCAGCTAACCCAAAGTCATATTGCTCTTTGATTGAAGTCTGCCAATCAGACTAGACATAATTCTCAAAAATTGATCTGTTTCACTATTTGTTTAAAGTAACTAGGACTATCTAACAGCAACTATTTCTTTGAGTTCTTATAAGCTCACACTACTGATACAATTAATAGCAGTTAGCCATCTGGTCTTCTACCAACCTCTTTTTTTATTGCCTTCCATTTTTCCAAACATCAGATTTTTCTCCAAAAACTCTTGCTTCTATATTATTGGTCCAAAATACCCAAGTTTCATGATTTGAGCTTCCATTGAGCAATTTTCTCAAGAGACATAGTTACATTGATTATATGAAAACATCCAGGGACAGATTGATAAAAGTTCTATCTATCTAGTTTGAAATGTAAAGACATGAAACAAATCAGAAAACCCTTCACTCTTTTCACTGGATGATTGAGTGGGTAGCTGATTAAATTCAAGTTGATTGTCCCAAAGGTGCTTTTTTCAAGACTTGATGTTTTTTCCTTGGGGATGTTTTGCTTCTCATCCAAGGAGCTTCTTCAGCTCTGAGATGAGAAGCAAAACGTCTTGAAAGAAAAAACAGAAAGTCCAGTTGCCTCTTGAAAAAAGCACCTTTGGAACAATCATGACCTGGATGACTGAGAATCTCCATGGACACCCAAGCTGATTATATCCAAGATGAAAATAATTAGGGCAAGTGATAAGGTTGTATCCCATGGAATATGCAACTTCCAAAGACACACTGAGGTTCCTCATCCAAGAAGATAATAAAAACCTGCCTTTTAAGCAGGCTTTTGACAGTTAGTACCTTTTATGGACCCTTGATGCTGGTGTTATTATTGTTTTATTATCTGAAATTTCTGTAAACACCTGCAGTTTCTGGTATTTTTTTTGTATAGATATTGAAACCATCCAGAATCATAGGATTTGGTTTTAAAAGTCATGAGAATGATTGAGAAAACTATTGGCCTGGTTTGATTTGCGCAAAATGGAAATATGGTTTCTACAATTAGCAAAACTTTCCCATATGATACCACACCATGCTAGGTGGAATGTCATATGTATGTCACATGTATACATTGCTGAAGAATCTGAACCTTTTGTCTATTATGCTCCTATTATACATATAAAATTTAAAAAAAAAAATTGGTTAACAATAGCATAGTCCAGGAACAATTTTAGCAATCATCTGTAGTCTGTGTGAGAGTTGATGTGTTGTTTCTTGTTAAAACGGAGAATAAAGCTTATTTGTCTTTGGATTTTGCAGCTATTATACAGACTATGTTGTGTATATATTGCATTAAATACTTCACCTTAAATTCTTGGCAATTCCAATGAAGAAAAGAGAGAAAGAGGGAGTAAGGGACATACCCACATTATGTATCTGATATTAACACAGTTGTGAAAGTCCAGAAATATTTCACAAGAAGAGTTCTCCACTCCTCTACTCATTGCAGAATACCTTATGCCATCAGACTCGAAATTCTAGACCTAGAAAACCTAGAACTACGCCGCCTTCGGTCTGATCTAAGTATAGCATATAAAATCATCCATTGCAATGTCCTACCTGTCAATGAATACTTCAGCTTCAACCATAAGAACACCAGAGCAAACAATAGATACAAACTCAAGGTTAATTGCACCAAACTTGATTGCAGGAAATACGACTTCAGCAACAGAGTGGTCAATGTCTGGAATACTCTACCTGACTCTGTCATTTCTTCCCCAAACCCCAAAAACTTTAATCTTAGACTGTCTACTATTGACCTCGCCCCTTTCCTAAGAGGTCTGTAGTGGGCGTGCATAAGCACACCAACGTGCCTACTGTCCCTGTCCTATTGTTTCTTTTATATTTTTTAAATTTTTCTTATATATATCCATGTATTCATAACTATTTTTTTACTTATACCAATTATCTTGTAAGCAATTGACAAATAAAAATAAATAAATAAAAACAAATCATCTCAATTTGTGATAAGCTTACCTGATCAACTCATATATATTAAAAAATTCAGAAATTATTAAAAAGTTCAAATGGAGTTCATATCTCAGAAGCTACCACTATCATTGAATTTTTCTGCAAGCTAACTGGACAAGAGAAGGCTGTCAGATCTTTTATTATTTTGTAAGCACTTCAAATAATGAATCTGTGACTAGGAAATTCTCTGCAGACATAAGACTCTGTCTTTCAGGCACGAGATTAATCTGATATTAGCTCTATGTTTATTTAAATCATCCCCACTAGCATGGAACAAATTTTACATCAGGAATTGATTTCCCAAACAGAAAAGGCATTTCTCAATGATGAGGTAGCTCTTTATTTCCTACAGTCATCAAACTAATTGGGCTGAATGAGAAACTGCAAGGGTTTCATTCTGAAACTTGATGTTATTATTTTTAAAGTACATGATGGGTTTTTTTTAAAAAAATAATTTAATATCTTCCAGTAATCTAAAATCCCACCAGAAAGTTACAATCAGAGAACACTATGGTTTAGTTATTAACAGACAACCATGGATTTCAATTATAAGACTAAGTCTTAAGTTAATATGCTTTTCCTTAAATTCTTGACTCTGAAACTTTACGAAGAGCTGATGGGATTGTGACATCTTCAATGTGGCTCTGTGGCAACTGCAGAGAGGGTTTGCTGGTCCTCTATTGTATTAGAATCTCTTCTCTAAATTCCTGAAACTTCTGCCATAATACACAGCTTCCATATCACCTTATCTTTTGATCAGTTCCAGTACTCATTTACTTTGTAATGTTTTCCCTGCTTAGGGGTCTCTATTACATTCCCCAGGGCCGCTAAAGAAATGGACCTGACAGGGACTTTTCAGACATGACAGGATTCTGGGAGTTGTAAGTTCCAACATATGAGGAGAGCAACAAGCTAAGGGAGGCTGGCATCTAAAAGTAAGGAGAAGCAACAAATTAAGTTGTGCAAGTATTGTGTAAGATGACCCCCCAAGGTCATCTTTAGGAGCTTGCTCTGGTATCTTTCCTATGATGGGTTGTGAAAAGAGGCTATAAGTAAGTAGGCTCTTTAAAGCAGGAGTGTCAAATTCAATTTCATTGTGTTTACCAATTTGTTTGTAATTGTAGAAGCAATTCCGAAAAATCCAAACAGCTTTGAGCAACAACAGTAAATCATGGTCATAAAATGTCTTCTTCAGCCATTGTGAGACATTTACTATCTATGGGTCACCAAGTGGATCAAAACTCTGCATTTAAAGTTCTACTATGCTACCGGAACTCTTGCTTCCTGCAATTTACTGAGGCAGTTGCCATTAACCATTTGAAGCCCCCTTGTGTGTGCAGAAATGGCTTTATGTCAATCTATGCCTCTCGTGGGCGTAAAGCTTGCCATTGGTTGCTTTCTTGCATACGTTATAGGCTTCATTAATTAATATTCTTGCTAGATCTTATAATTGAGGTTGATTTTAATCATGTTATTGTAATGTAGGTAATGTGAGTCAATACGAAATGCTGGCATCTACCTCTGTTCATCTTTTGGCTGTATTGTTTAAACTCGATTTCATTGAGGGCCATATCAGGGTTATGTTTGACCTTATGGAGGTATGTGGGGCATGGCAAGGGAGCATGGCCAGCTCAACATCACTTACTGTGGCTTCTTATTTGGCTGCAATGGCCTCCTGCAGCCCTCTGCCAGTGAAAACAGAGCTCGTAGAGGCCACACACAGCACACTTGAGTTCCATTTCTGGCCACGACGGCCTCCTGCAGCCCTCTTCCAGCGAAAATGGAGCTCGGGAGGCCACACTCCAAGCTCCATTTTTGCTGGCAGAGGGCAGCAAGAGGCCGTCGTGGCTGAAAACAGAGCCCAGGCAGGCCACACGCTGCCTCCACAAGCTCTTTTTTCGCTGGCAGAGGCACCACAAGCCAGACCTTCGCTGTTTCCAGGGCAGCCCAATCTAAGCATCCCGTGGGCCAGTTCCAGCCTGCAGGCCTTGAGTTTGACAGCCCTGCTTTATTGGCAGCCTCTCCACTTTGGAATGTTCTTCCTAGTGAGGCATGGTGACACTACTCTTTGTGGTGCCACTTATATTTTCCAAGGCTTCTTTGACAATGTTACTGTTGCTGTGATTTGCAGCTCTTTATTCAGGCTTTTATTTGCAGTTACTTTTATTTGCAGTTACTTTTATTTGCAGTAAATCTTGTTTTGATTTTGCACTTTTATTGTTGTTGTGAATTAATAAAAGTGCTTGAATAAAGTTTGTTGAAACCTTAAAGCAAAGTACAGGGTTCTGGCCCTGCACTTCTGATTGGCCGATAATAGCGATATCGGAATGGTCCGTTCAGGAGAATATGATTGGCTATTAACGAGCCTTTCTCATTGGTTAAAAGAGCTAACGTTCCTGTGTTTTCATTGGCTAAATACCCAAGAGCTTGCCTATATAAAGGGGGCTGTTGTGGCCATTTTCAGAGTTGTTGCACCATGTTAAATAAAGAGTTGAAGTTCACTGTTCATCGACTCATCTCCACTTCTTGCGCTACGCACAGAACATAACACTGGCAACGAGGATGGGATGTGGAGACGTCAGAGCTGACTGAACACTACAGAGCGATAACAGAGCACGTGGCTGAAATGCACCAACGGCAGAACCATGTCCGGCAGCATCATACCACCCGCTCCATTCGACCGGCACAAGAAGACTGGCACTCATATATGGATCGCTTCCAGATGTTTCTGGAGACCAACAATTTGAAGGATGCCACTACCGGAAAGAAACGGGCGGTATTCCTAACCCATTGTGGGCCGACCATATTCAAGATGGCCAAGGCACTAGTGAAACCGGCAGAAGTGAAGTCCATGGACTGGGACGTCCTCGAAACCCCTGCTAAGGGCCCACTATGCATCAACCGTACCAACGCTTCTTAGAAGGCATAGTGAAGGCGACATTAGCCTTACAGATGCCATCGCTGACGCTACTGCAGCAGAAGCAACCAGGAAGTCGGCTGCTCGAATGCGCCGCACCCATGCTCCACTTCACCAACTCGCCAGCGAAGTTTCACCTCAATCAGAAGAACAGGCAACAACAGCCCACCACGAGGACCTCGAATCGTCATCAGAAAGCGATGAAGAAGAGATCATCCGGCTCCGGTCTGAACAAGACCAACGCCAGAGATCGCAGTACCAATGTGCTGGTTGTGGGGCAAACCACCCCCAATCAGACTGCAAATTCCTCAACGCGCTCTGCCATGTGTGCAGGAAAAGAGGCCACATTGGATGGGTCTGTAGAAGCAAACAAGGACCCAGCCAAACCCCGAGGGGGGCTATCACCAATCTACAGGAAGCCGTCCTGCAAAGCGAGAACCCTTGAACCACCAATGGAACAACCACTCTTACAGAAACAAACCCCTAAACCACTCAATGAAGCGAGAAGAGGCACACCAAACTATTACGATTGGTCACGCCTCATCACTGGACGCCAAAAAGATCCGGGTGAAGGTGGCTATCGAAAACCAGCCTTGTATGATGGAAGTCGATTCAGGATCGTCCCTCTCGATGGTTTCCTGGAAGACCCTCAAGCAACTCATCCCGACCGTCCGGCGACAAGACCTCCGATTCCAAAGAATCATACTCAAAGATTATCAAGGAAATCGAATTCCAGTCGTTGGATCCAGCCAAGTCCGTGTCTCATTTAAAAATTGTACTGCATCTCTACCCTTGACTGTAGTCGACAGGGATCGGCCTAGCTTGTTAGGCCTCCAATGGTTCACTCCACTTGGAATTGAAGTAGCCGGCATTCACTGAACCAGCAGCAACGACTGGGAAGAGGCTCTCTTCCAAGAATTCCAGGACGTCTTTGCAAACAAACTAGGCGAGTACAGAGGGACCCCGATATCATTTAACCATAACCCCGAAATAGCTCCCATCTGCTTTAAGCCTCGTCGAGTTCCATTTGCCCTTAAACCAAAGATTGACGAGCAGCTTGACAAATTAATAGCCCAGGGGGTGTTAGAACCAACCGACCATTCTCCCTGGGAAACCCCAATCGTGACACCCATCAAGCCGGATGGATCGTTAAGAATTTGTGGGGACTACTGAGCCACCCTGAATCACGCCCTGCAGCAAAACGCTTACCCGGTATCAGGTAACACCTTCTCCATTCCCTGGGGGATGGAAAAGTCTTCGCTAAACTAGATCTAGCCCAGGCATACCAACAACTGCCTGTAGACAGAAAAACGGCACAGGCCCAAATGATCGTTACGCACCAAGGTGCGTTTAAATGTAACCGACTCCAATTTGGAGTAAGCGTGGCCCCGGGAATCTTTCAAAGTTTGATGGAAAGACTATTACAAGGGATAAAGGCGTTGTCCCCTATTTTGATGACGTTTTAATTGCTGCTCCGACTCAAGAAATACTAAGGGAGCACCTGGGGTTGGTTCTTCAGAGATTTAAAGACTCGGGTCTCAAAGTTAAGAAAAACAAGTGTCAATTATGTACTGATCGAGTAGAATTTTTAGGATATTTAATAGATAAACAGGGCATTCACCCCACCGATAACAAAATTAGGGCAATCAAAAATGCCCCAAAACCCCACAATAAGGCGAATCTCCAAGCTTTCCTAGGCCTTATCAATTTTTATAATGTCTTCCTGCCTCACAAGGCAACCGTAGCCAAACCCCTACATTGTTAGACAAAAAAGCAACCTGGGTTTGGGGGCACCAAGAGGAACAGGTGTTTCGACAAGTAAAAAACTTATTGACCTCCGACGCTGTTTTGATGCAGTATAATGAGACTTTGCCTTTAACAGTTACTTGTGATACATCACCATTCGGAGTGGGCACCATTTTGAGCCACGTTTTACCAAACGGAAGTGAAGCCCCTGTTGCCTATTTTTCAAAAACACTATCAAAAGCAGAACACAATTACAGTCAAATCGATAAGGAAGCTCTTGCTATTGTATCTGCTGTTAAACGATTTCATGAATATATTTATGGGTGAGCTTTCACTATAATAACTGACCACAAACCCTTACTGGGAATAATAGCGGGAGATAAACCAACCCCTTATATATTATCTCCCAGAATGACTCACTGGTCAGAATTCTGAGCTGCCTATAATTATAAGTTGCAACACCCCCCAGGGAAAGCCATTCCCCACGCTGACGCATTGAGCCGTGCACCACTTCCAGAAACCATTGATGACCCTGCTCCGACCGTCACAACACTGCAGATCGAGACACTCCAAAAACCACTGCTGACAGCTCGCGATATCACGATTGAAACTAAACGTGATCCCGTTTTAGCACGTGTCCTTGGCTGGGTAGAGTGTGGATGGCCATTGAACCAAATCCCTGACAACTACATTCCCTTCAAAAGTCGACAGACGGAACTGTTTTCCCAGAAAGGCTGCATCATTTGGGGCGATAGAGTCGTTGTCCCAGAGCGGTTACAGCGAGTGGTACTGAGAACTTTGCACGATGGCCACCCCGGCATCGTGTGCATGAAAGCACTCGCACGAAGCTATGCGTGGTGGCCGGGCATAGACAAGCAGATCAAAGCCTGGATAAAGACTTGTCCCAAATGCCAGGAAGTCAGCAATGCCCCACTGAAAGCAACCCCAACAGAATGGGAAACACCCAGGGGACCATGGTCCCGTATTCATCTGGACTTTGCGGGACCTACGAATGGACACACATTTTTATTAAGAGTAGATGCCTACTCGAACTGGCTCGAAATCCATGAGATGAAAAATACAACAACCGAATCAGTCATTAGGAAATTGGACAGATTATTTGCAACACACGGATTACCGGACGTTCTGGTATCTGACAATGGGCCCCAGTTTACCGCGCTTTTTTTTTTTAACAGTATCTGGCGGACCGCGGTATTCGCCATGCGCTAACTTCACTGGCACATCCTGCGGCTAATGGAAGGGCCGAGCGCATGGTACAATTTGTCAAAAGAACTCTACATAAAATGGACTATGGCGATATCGAAGACAAGATTAACCGGATACTCCTTTTGCAGCACATCACTCCACACAGTGTCACCAACAAAACTCCTGCTGAGTTATTGATGGGACGGAAACTCCGCTCCCACCTGGACCAACTACACCCATCATACGAACCTGAAAAACCACACGGATCCAGCGGGAAATGCCATAATTTCCAGGTAGGCGACTTGGTTTTCGCGAGAAACCTTTATGGCGACCCATTGTGGGTTGAGGCAACTGTAATCCAAGTAACTGGACCCAGATCGTACCGAGTGAAATGTCGCGACGATAGAATATGGAAGCACCATATTGATCAGCTGCGTTCAAGGCTGCAGTCTGGGGTCTGCAATTCCGGTGATTTCCAAACTGAGGGGGGAGGAGATGCTGAGGAGGCTGAGTTTGGAACGGCAGAAAGCACAAGCGGAAGAAATGACCGCTCAGACTCAACATGTGAAGAAGGATCGGGGACAGGGGTTAATTCGCCTCAAAGGGATATCGAGGACATCAGTGGTAACAGAAGTTTAGATACAGAACCAGAGGCACCCTGTTCACCAGATAACGTCCTACCCCAACAAGACTCTAGACAAATACCGGGAGGACAGCATAAATCAAATAGACAATCAAAACAACCTGCCTACCTCAAAGACTACGTTACCGCACCCCTTAAACGGAACCCGGGGGGAAGGGGTGTTGTGAATTAAAAAAAGTGCTTGAATAAAGTTTGTTGAAACCTTAAAGCAAAGTGCAGGGTTCTGGCCCTGCACTTCTGATTGGCCGATAATAGCGATATCGGATTGGTCCGTTCAGGAGAATCTGATTGGCTATTAACGAGCCCTTCTCATTGATTAAAAAGGGCTAACGTTCCTGTGTTTTCATTGGCTAAATACCCAAGAGCTTGCCCATATAAAGGGGGCTGTTGTGGCCATTTTCAGAGCTGTTGCACCATGTTAAATAAAGAGTTGAAGTTCACTGTTCATCGACTCATCTCCACTTCTTGTGCCATGCACAGAACATAACAATTGTATTTTTTTAAATGTCTTATTTTGCATAGTTTCATTTTAACCTTATGTTTTTAATTGCATTTTGTCATTGTAAGCATTTTTGGACACTCGTGTTCATGGGAAGCTGTATGGAAGATGTTTAAATAAATAAGTAAGCATCCTCCTAAGATCTGGTAGATCGTTTCAGAGGTTTTTTTAAACCTCAAGATTCAATAAATTCCTTCCTGTCCAAAAACCTGCTCCACGAAGAGACAAGTTTTACTATTATTGCTGTTGTTATTGTTATTGTTGTTGTAATTCTTATCATCATTATTATTATTTTGTCCTGTAAGAGAAAGCTGTTTGATTAGGTTTAGGGTTAGGGTTTTTCAGCTTTATTCCCATAAGAGTTTGGCAGGATGTGGGAAAGTGATGGTTGATAACAGATGTATTTTGGTGAAACAGAAAAGAAAGTAAAAGCGTCACTGAAAAGCTACAAAAGGGAACTTCCTCACTGCTAGTGTTTAAACAACCCCCCATCTTTCACAGAGCAGTTTGAAACAGACCTGTGGTTACCTTTACTTTTGCCAATCAAAAAACACAGAGATCATAATGAGCAATCAATGGTTATCTTCTTTCCCTCAAGTAAATTAATAGGAGACTGTACAGCCCTTTATTTATAATCATTCATTTAGTGACCATACAAAGTCACAATGGCACTGAAAAAAGTTACTTATGACCAATCTATGGAAATTCTCAGTCATCATGGTTGTCCAAAAGACCCTTTTTCAAGTGGCAATTGGACTTTCTTGTTTTTCTTGGAAGGCATTTTGCTTCTAATCCAAGAAACTTCTTCAGTTCTCTTATGACCAATCCTCGTATTTACAACCCTTGCAACATCTCTATGGTAACAAGATCAATTTGGATGCTTGTCAATTAGCATATATTTAAGATGGTTGCAGTGTTTCAAGGTTATACCATCTCTTACAATACTCGACAACACAGTATCAACAGTAGGCACCTTCAAATTTCTAGGTTCTATTATATCAAATGACCTAAAATGGATATCTAACATCAAAAACCTCATTAAAAAAGCATAACAAAGAATGTTCTTTCTGTGACAACTCAGAAAGCTCAAACTGCCCAAGGAGCAGCAGATACAGTTCTACAGAGGAATTATTTAGTCTATCATCTGCACCTCTATCACTGTCTGGTTTGGTTCTGCAACCCAACAGGACAGACACAGACTTCAGAGGATAATTAGGACTGCAGAAAAAACAATTGGTACTAACCTGCCTTCCATTGAGGACCTGTATACTGCATGAGTCAAAAAGAGGGCTGTGAAAATATTTACCCCCTCACATCCCAGACATAAACTGTTTCAACTCCTTCCCTCAAAATGATGCTATAGAGCACTGCACACCAGAACAACTAGACACAAAAACAGTTTTTTCCCCGAAAGCTATCACTCTGCTAAACAAATAATTCCCTCAACACTGTTCAACTTTTACAAAGTCTGCACTACTATTACTATTAATCTTCTCATCACTCCTTATCACTCATCCCCTCGCACTTGTGACTGTATGACTGTAACTTTGTCGCTTGCATCCTTATGATTTATATTGACTATTTCCTAGTATGATTTGATTGCTTATTGTACCCTATGACTATCACTAAGTGTTGTACCTTATGATTCTTGATGAATTTTTCTTTTCTTTTATGTATACTGAGAGTATTTGCACCAAGACAAATTCCTTGTGTGTTCAACCACACTTGGCCAATAAATTATTCTATTATATTCTATGCAATTACCATTTGCAACCTTCCCAGTTGAATTCCAACAAGGAAAGTCAATGGGGGAAGCCAGATTTAACAACCATGTGATTTACTTAACCAACTTGCTTAACAATCAGAAATTCTGGTTGTCATAAGTCAAGGTCTACCCATAAAAAATGTCAATTAATTAAAATTATTTTCCTTGCAATACTACTCTTCATGGTGCAGCAAAGCACAAACCTTTTCCATACAACAAACAGATAGATAAAATAATCTGCTGGTCTCCCACTTACCCATTGTTTTTCAGTGCATATATAACCTCCAAATAATTCCTGGCTGCCCTGCAACCATTTTTCTGTTGAATTTAGAAGTTCCCATGAGTTGTGAAATTATATTATATCAGAAATGTTATATCTAGATGCATTTCCCAATAGCTGTAATCAAGACTGCATGCTGTTATGAGGCGGGGATTGAAAGAACAGGTAATAAATTCTAAACAACAGACATATAGGAAAAGGCAAGCTCTTTTAACAGGCAGTGAAATTCACAGATAAAGACAACATTTGACTTGAAGCCAAATATCCAGATGAGGGCTGTGACAAGATTTCCCATCAATAGGAAAACAGGCCACCCATGAGGTCTGCAGAATCACAGTAATTCCAAGGAAAATACCAGCCTTATTTCAATTTTGATAAGCTAGGCTAGAGTCAAAAATGAATCAAATCATCTACAAAAGAATATACTGTAGTTCTTTCAAAACAACCACATCCATACCTGGTTCTAAATTGTTACAAAAATATTGATGTGAAATTACCCATATTGAGGAGAAACTGGGGAACGCGACATGTAATGGCACACTTTTATTAGACTTTGAAAAGCATGTTCAGTTTCTTTCTTGGTTTATAGTTTTCTACCTACATGCAAGTTAAGGAGGTTAGAGTGAGAGACAGTGGGTGGCTAAAAGTCATCAAATGAATTTGCATAAGTTGGGACTTAAATAGGGTCCCCTCAGTCCTAGCCCAATCAATAGACCGCATATATAAGGCACTCCAAAGAGCTGGCTTATAGCATGTCATATTTACTCTCATCTTATTCAAATTATTTAAGTCATCATGGATCCAGCCAAAGCACAACAACAGAATTACAGAATTGAAAAGGACTTTGGACATTTTCTAGTCCAATTCCCTCCTCAAGCAAGAGACTTTACACCATTTCAAATAAATGGTTGTCCAATCTCTTGTTAAAAAACCCCAGTGATAGAGCACCCATAACTTCTGAAGGCAAATTACAACTTAGGCAAACTGCTTCCTAAATCTGGATGTCACTTTGAAAATGGGGTGAAGACAGCTTCTAATCCAGCAAAATGGGTATGCTAGAGCAGCTGTGGTAATGCATGCAACATATGCATTCTCGCAACTAGGGATATGTTCCCAAAAGCAGAAGTCCCATTTATTCTTTCTCCCAGAATTGTCCCCAACCTCTTACGCATTTCTAATCACAAAGAATGGATATGATTGTTTATCTATGAAGCTTCATTGTGAGCAATGACATCTGCCTCCTCTTCTCCACATGTGGCCATCTCGGCAAGTATCTCTACTAATAGCAATAGCACCAGCTGTATTCTTTTTACGATTACAGGAGTTTGCCATATGGTTTGCCTCTTGATTATACACACCACAAAACCTATTTCAGAATGACAAGCACAGAACAAGATGATAGCCATATAACTGCCTGTGTGTCCTTTCTTACAGTGTAGCATTTTTCATCTGTCATTCATAAATCATCAAGGAATTTTTCCCAGTCAAGCCATTTTCCCCATGGGCTAATTTTCTCCCTTTATATACATTCAATCAGTGTCAACAGTTATCAGCTGTTCTTCATTTTCCCACCACCCAGTAGCATTATGGGAATCAATTCCTTCAGATAATCCTGTTCAGTGACATCTTATTGGAAATAAAGCTCCGGTATGTTCCTACAAATGTACCTGGAACAAGCAAGAAAGTCATACACATATACACACAGAGAGAAACACATCTCTAAGAGGAAAAAAAATGAGTGTATTATTAGCTCTGGAGACAAGTTTTGCATTTAATCCAGTAATAAACAAAGAACAGATCAGATTGGGACAGATGTGAGATTTGTCTAATTAGTGCCAATCTCTCCTCTTGAAGCTTGGATAGCAATTCTGAGATTTGTTCATTTTTATTGGTATTTTAATACTGCCTAATTCAGTTTCACTGAGGAGAAAGAGTGTTACTTAAGCCTAAAACTGCATTTAAGAACACAATTAGTACATTAATACAGATGGTCACCCATCAGTATCTGCTCAGAGAGAACAAATTTTACCAATTTATGAATGGCTACAAGTGAACAGTTCCAGAGTGTAGAAGCTACAACTAAGTAGGCTTTTCTTCAGGCCTACTTTGCCCTAGATTGATAAAAGGAGCATCCCCTTCCTGTATGGGCTCAGCAACTGGACATATTCCATCTGAGAGAAACAGTTGAGAGGGATCCAAAGATTTAGGTGGTATTTTAACAAATCTGATCCCTTTCTCCTCAGTCTCACCGGGTAGGAGAAATAAAGGTGTAAAATTTGGAACATGTACTAGAGCAGGGGTTGCCAATCTTTTGGACCTCAGGGACCACCAAACTCATAATTTTAAATCCCAGGGATCACTAACCGGTTCTGTGGGCTTGGTCTAATTTGTGGGTGTGGCTTTGTGGTCATGTGACTGGTTGGGCATGGCTTGTATGTAAAAATTATAAATATTTATATAAATATTGAATTTTTTATTTAAAAAAGAGCAACTTTTACCCCAAAGCAGGCAAAGCAGGCAGGCAGATTGAGTTTCTCACAGAATCATTCAGTGAGCTATCTGCCATTGGCTAGCTCAGTCTGTCACATAAAATTTCCTTGCTGTGAGTCTGCACTGAATAATAAAACCTTCAGTGCTGATCTAAAGACTTGATAGAAAGCAAGAAATCCAACCATTTCATGCTTCCTACCTAACATAAATCTCCCGGCACAGCAGAATAGCTGATGGTCAGGAAAAGGAAAAATAGCAATTTAGCAGGCAAGTTTGCTGGGTAAGGAGTGAGTGGGTGGGGAGGGTTCCTGCGGGCCATGTGGGTGGTACAGCCTTGTGTTTCTGTGCAGCCTGGATTACTTGTTTTGCGGAGTGTTCTGGGAGTGAGATTTCTCTGTAGCCCACCAAAATTTTCTCACGGACCACCAGTGGGCCATGGCCCACTGGTTGGCAACCGCTGTACTAGAGGATGGAGAATAACTCTTTCTTCAAACATGACAACTGTTTTTTTTTTTAAAAAAAAATGACTGATTCTCTAAAACAATTGCTTTCTTTCTGAAACCCTTCCTAGATATGTCATCTTCATGAAAATTGCCTCTACAAAACCAGAGAGAGATGCATCTATATAGAAAATCTATAATGTCTTGACCCTACCTGGGAGGGTAAATAGCTCTGCAAATATCCTCCCATGAAGCCAAGAGATAGACAGGCAGTGGCTTTGAATCATAACATACAGTTCAAGTCTATTGCATGTTTATATTTTGCAGCCTTCATCTGTTTACACCAGAACATTTCATTGATTTTGGTCAAATCTGTCCCAAAAGTAGTTATGACTATTGTTTTCCAGTGACAGTCAACAAGAATGATTAAACTTTAAATTTCTAAATGTTGATTCAGAATTGGCCCCCTTATCCAAATTTGCTAAGACACTTTTCTAATTCCAGAATTGGCATCCAAATTTAACCTTCCCGTTGTCCATCAATCATTATAATACATTTCTTATTTAGTGTAATTTTATACTATAATACAACATAATCTTTGCCATTTCTCTCCCTTTCCTTTAGAACACAGAGTCTTTTTTCTCTTTTGCTGTTTGATGTGGGGCCTTGGCCAAACCATAATCTAGGCCTAACACATTTGTTTTACTATGCAATTGAATATGAATGTTTAAAAAAACAAATCAGGAATTGCTCTTACCACATTCATGCACATATTATATTAGATCAATGTTAAAACTGTTTTATTCCTCTGGCAACATGTGGACTAATTCCTAAGCAGACTCAGAAGTTCTGTATTAAGCTGATCATCACAAAACCATATTTTTTCAGTTGTTCTGCTGCGAAATAGCAACTGAATGCTTGTGTCATCTGCCCAGCCAAGGCAATGGAGTGTTGTAATTACATGCAACTGTCCAGGTTGCTAGTTTTTTAAGGCAACTGGAAATTCATACATGCAGGAAAATGAAGAGTAAGCATATTAAGCTGCCTTTGACTAACTCAGGTCTTCAACTCAGTGCTGTTTGTTTGCTGTGCTACATGAGAGTTTTGAGAATTATAGGTTCACCCTCATATCTCACAAACCTTGGGATGGAGATGGCTTGCTAACTACTTTTAAAAGATGTAGCTTCATGATATTGCATTCAGCTCATGTCCAACCCACTATCTAGATACCTGGCATTTGTTTTTAGTTGTACCAATTTTAAATCTCTGTGTTTACCTTTCACCCAACATCATTTTTGCTCTATGAATATTCTTTTATGTCATTGATGATGTTTATGATAACTTGTCAGGGGCTGAGACTACTTGAAGTTGCTGGAGAAATTTCCCTTCCCTTTTATCACTGGCCACCATCTTCCATGGCCATTTTGGCTTAGGCTGTAGGAGAGATCTATTACCTGGTTTCAAGAAAGAATTGTTTGTGTAAAGTCTGCATATTCCAAAGTGCTTGCCAGGTTTTTAACAAGCTCCTTATATATGGGACTATTGCTCTTTGAAAAGAGTACAAACAACACTCAGCAGGAGCAGATATCCTGGATATTTTTGGAGAACTTCATCTGGCCTCAATGTTCCCCCCTCCTCCATTTCACCAACCTCTTAATCAGACTATCTTGGAATCAAGAGTTTTATGGCTATTCCAAATCACTTATAGCTACGTATTCAGGAAGGACCTGAGAAACAGGTCACTGGTTCACAGAATCTTCACACTAATAACTGTCAATTGAACAACTTGAAAAGTGGTTACAGACTCAGGGACCTGTTTATAGAGTGACCATCTTTAGATTTTTTTTTTTCTGCCAGTGATGCTTGATTGCAGGAGAGATGCAGCTGGAGAATCCATTTCTGCCTTTACTTTATTCCATATTAGCTGTAAGGATTCTTTCAATTCCCAAACACATCCTTAAGTCAAGGCTCAATCAGTATAGTTTATATCAGGATCTAAACTAGGTCAGTCACCGGCATCAGAGGTTTTGTCTTCCGAGCTTTCAGACCAGTGGTGAGATTCAAAACTTTTTACTACTGGTTCTGTGGGTGTGGCTTGGTGGGAGTGGTAGGGGAAGGATACTGTAAAATTTCCAGTCAGAGGTGGTATTTGCTGGTTCTCCGAACTACTCAAAATTTCCACTACTGGTTCTCCAGAACTGGTCAGAACCTGCTGAATATCACCTCTGCTTCAGAGTCATGCTGGACCCCATCCTCAAGGAACTTCTCTCTAATGGAGCATGTTGACTTTGTATCATGTTACATTTCTGCTGATTTAAGTAGAGAAGCCAAATTACCATAATTGTAAGGAAGAGCCTATCACCTCAACACTTCAGAAGATCACCAGATTGGGGAAAACAATACCTTGACTGCATGTACTGCATCACTGAACTAGTTAGGACTGTTCCTAGCAAAATATATGAAAAGATAGCATGTGAAGAAATGTTGGAAAGATTGAAAGAAACATGAATAAATGGGATAATTTGTTTGGTTTTATTTGGTCATGCCTCCATTTTGAAACCTTAAATCAATGTTTCTAAGTTTATTTTTTATCTTTGAAAATATGTACATTTGTTGGGTTCAGGGTGAAAATAATTTCCTATTGAAGCAACAGTTCTCTTTAGCCATGTGATTAGGATCTCCATGTATTCATGAATGATACATAAATAGCAACTCCCATTAGATCTTAAAAGCTACAGGAGTGTCAGTTCTTTATATCATGGCTTTACCTCAGAGCACTCATAAAAAAAATGTTGTTGACATTTGAGGAAAAAGTAGGTTTCCTGTTTGAACTCTGACAAGTATCGGAAGATGTGAGTAATTTCAAATCTTGGGTTCACATTAAAGGCAGTCTGTGGTCAGGGGTTTCTCATATTTGTTGTGTGCCAAGCTACCTTGAATTGTTTGCCGTTTTTAAAGCAGAATTCTCTGTTTTCATATCATAGAAGAAGAAACCTCTTGGAGATTCTTATCAGGATCCGTTATGAAATATGTGCATTTGTGAATAGGCCACAGGAGATTAAAAACCACCCCACATGTGCGCATCGCTTGCTGTAAAATGTGGTTGATCATCCTGATACTTCTAAACATCCAGTTCATGTTGTGTATACAAAATCATCAGCCTTGTTTCTACTTCACAGCA
This sequence comes from Hydrophis major, assembly GCA_033807585.1. Lineage (NCBI taxonomy): Eukaryota > Metazoa > Chordata > Lepidosauria > Squamata > Elapidae > Hydrophis > Hydrophis major. Next base: position 139,151,230 of record CM066329.1, on the reverse strand, counting down.
TTTGAGAAATATTATTTTTCTAAAATATTGTTTTATTTGTAATATTATAAATTATAATTTATGTTTAAAATTATTTGTGTGGGGTTTTTTTTGTCAGATTTAGACAACACAACAATGCAGGAGATTCATGTAACTTAAATCAATAGCATTATAGATTCTGGATTTTGGATGAACCTAGCTGTGGGTAAAACTTTGCCATATTCAGATTCAGAGAGGGAAAAGTCCTTTAGACCTGATGTGCACATGGTTGCTTTCTCACTGTTCTGTTGCCACATCTTTAATGTCTACTGGCTCAATTACATCTTTTTCTGACACTATGCAGGTACTATGTGAAACCAGGAAGAAGCACAAGCTCTTTAAGATGCCACAAATGCATATTTATGCATATGTATATTTATGTTATGGATGTTTTATTGTTTTAAAATTTTTAAATTGTTTTATAATTTTAGAAATATAAACAGCCCAGAGTCACTTGATTGAATCCGGTGGCTATAACCAATAAATAAATAAATTAGTTAGCCAGTCAGTCAGTTAGTTAGTTAGTTAGTTAGTTAGTTAGTTATTATTGGTAAGTACAGCCATGCCAGGTCCAAAGCATCTTTCCCTAGTTGTGAATTCCCTTTTCCTTATTATCCCTAATTCTGAGAACTCTCGTAAAGATTTTACCAAATTGGCATCCACTAGATTTCTTGAACTAAACATTTACCTTGATAGGGTTATGATGGGAGTTTTAAATTCAACACATCTGTTGTCAAAGTTTTGCTAGTAGCTAGAGCCAGAGTAGGAATGCAATGACTGCCACATACTTATAGAAGTATGTGTGGGAAGAAATGGCAGGATTACACAGTGGGAAACATATAAAGTGTAGATGTTGGATGTATAAGTTCTGGAATCAGCCTAAAGCCTCATTGATTGTCAGCTGTTCATACTGGCTTCTGTTACGGTAAAGTTAAAAGTCCGAACCATGTTCTGTCAAATCTCTGGAAAGCTTCAACCAAGTTTGTACTTGCCTTTGATGAGTCTCCTACAGCTGATTAAATCAAGGACAGGTCTTTATATTGGCCTTCTGTGTACAATACAAATGGCGGCTACTCTTTCTCCTCAATCAGCTGACTCATTTTCACATACCAGCAATACAGGTGGTTGGTTGGTTCATGTAGTGTTGTTTTTAGTCTTCCAGCTGGTACAAGAAAAGCTGCTTCCCTGCTTTCCTCTCTGGAATAACTAGGCTTAGCACAACTATAGATAGATTTAAAGAATCCTATGACAAAAACACTAATATTGGCTGGAATAAAAAAATATATCTTTCTCCCCCTCTTCCTCTCTTTCTCTCCCTCTCCCCCTCTTTTGGTCTCTCTTTTTAGTATTATACTTAAAGAAAAACAAGTTAACTGGAAGCTTCAAATAATGTATATAAATAAATAGATAATAGATAAATAAATAGATAATGTATATAAATAAATAAATTGATCTTTTGTTTATTTGTTTCCTTGAGGATGCATAATTTTTCTAAAAGATTGGGTAGTTGTCTGTTCAACAAAGGTTGGTTGCTTAGATGCAGTTCCCCAAATTTTATGGCCCTTAATAGATTAGTCTGCTGTTGAGAACAGTTCATGTCAAGAAATGAAAGCCACTGTATAGTCTAAGCAATCAGATTTTCACCAGTGGATTGCACATGCTAGTAATTCGTATGTGTGTTCTGGTTTGGATTAAAGCGATCAAATCAAGCATTTATCTATGGGATCTAAGAAAAATGTTTATATGGAAATTGTCCAGATCATTTCAAATACCAGTAGATGCTACATGGTACTTTAATGTTTCTATGTTTAGATTGTCTGTTAGCAGCATCTAGTATACATGGTACTTTAATGTTTCTATGTTTAGATTGTCTGTTAGCAGCATCTAGTATAAAATTGATAGGGATCTTAGGTATAACTGTACCTGTGGTGAATGCATTTGCATAGATTTGTAGCAAGATAAAAAGAGGCAGTGGAAACATCTGCCATTTCTAACGTCATTTTATGTCAAGACTGTTCATCTTGTGTATTATTTTAAGGATACTAGTAATTTTCCTCTTCCTTTGAACATAAACAAAGGTTTTGTAAAAATATCCTGTTTCTGGATAATAAGAAATCAAAACTTGCATATTTACATTCATAAGGACAGAATGCCCTCAAAAAATCATAAAATTAGTACTATATCATCCTACTTTTATATATATTACGTGTGTGTGTGTGTGTGTGTGTGTGTGTACGGTATTCAGCTTTGTTCGGGTATTTTCCCACATCATTATAGTTGTGCTTTTAAAGTTTAGCAACACACACACATAAATATACATGTATATATATATATATATAAACATCAACTCCATCAACCAATCAAGAAATAACAACATAGCCAACCAGCCCGCTTACAACAGAGCCAGCACACCACACCGCCCCACCAGTATTTATAGAGAGATGGCAGCTCCAATCACACTTTACTCGCACAGGCACAAAGCCGAAAGCACCAGCCTGAAGATGGCGAGTGGGACCTAGTCAAAACGTTGCCAAGATGCTCCCAATCTTACACAGGAAAAGACCCGAACACGCCAGGACCTGCATACTTGTACCCGTGAAAATCTACATGAATATATATATATATATATATTCTGAGGTTCTCGCGGGTATTTGTATGTGGATCTTTGCTTATTCGGGTTTTCTCCCGCGTAAAATTGGAAGTATCTAGGCAACGTTTCGATGAAGTCTCATTCATCATCTTCAGGCTTGTGTCTTTGGCTTTGTGCTTCTCAGAGTAATGTGAATCTCATAATATATATAATCCCATAATATATATATTATAGTACTATATATATATAGTATAGTATGTGGATCTTTGGTTATTCGGGTTTTCTCCCGCATAAGATTCCAATCTTACATGGGAGAAAACCCGAATAACCAAAGATCCACATACAAATACCCGCGAGAACCTCAGAAAACATAGTATGGTATAGCATAGTATATATAAATATATATATATGTATATGTATATAGTATAGCATATATATATATATATATTATAATATATATATGTGTGTGTGTGTGTGTGTGTGTGTTATATATATATAACATGAATAACTGAAAATTCCTTTAAAATATGACAAAATGCTGTTCTAGGGAAGAGCTAAAATCTTTTTTAAAAATTGAGATCAAGTTGTGTTCTGAAATTTTTAAAAATTGGGATATATTTTCCAAATATTGCTTGTCTCAAAAACGTTCTACGTGTTAAAGACAAGTGTGGCAAGGAGTTAGTCATTGGCTATCCTTCACAATACTGAATCACTCACATATTCCTGGAAACACAACTATTGTTCAGGAAAACCTCTTTCAGCAAATCTTTAAAATAATATCAACTTTTGAAGAGTGAAGAAGTGCCACGTAGTTCCTTCAAATATTTCCCATAATGCCATTTCTCCCATCTTTTTTGAAAAAGTTTTTTATTTTTCGAAACAAACAGACAAAACAATACATAAAAACATAAAACCATCTTTCAATTACATACAGTGTGTCGACTGGTTGTAATTCTTTTGTCCATAGTCCTCCTTCACAAATCACATAAATTCTCATATTTTCCATTTTATGTATGTATGTATGTATGTATGTGTATATATGTTTTCTTAGGTTTTCGTGGGTACTTACATGTATGGTATTCAGCTTTGTTCGGGTATTTTCCCACATCATTATAGTTGTACTTTTAAAGTTGTAGCAACGTTTCAGCAGAATCTCATCTGCCATCATCAGGCTTCTGTATTGTGTTCATCTGTGAGTCAGACTTTTACATTTGTTTCAGTTTTAAATTTGGGGCTAGCTTACTGCTGTGCCAGAATGGTTTTTTCTTCATCCTGATTGGTTGGGAATCTTGATCTGTGTTTATTGGTTTTGGAGTTTGCTGTGTTCTGCTTGATTGGTGTTTCTAATATCTTCTGTCTGTTTTGTGGCTTTTTTGTGTGTCTTGAATGGCTGGCAACATTGTGTTCCTGTATTGGAGGCTTTTAGTGCAGCTTGGCTCCAAGTAAATGGATGGCTGACATTTGTTAGGAAGCTAGATTTCATTTGGGTGCCTGGTTGGGGTGTGTTTGAGCTGGAGGTATCGGGGGGATCTGTTTGTGCCCAGGTGTTTGCCTGGATATATATATTTGTTTTCTTAAGTTTTCACAGGTACTTACATGCATGGCATTCAGCTTTGTTCGGGTATTTTCCCATGTCATAGTAGTGGTGCTTTTAAAGTTGTAGCAACGTTTCAACTGCTGAAACGTTGCTACAACTTTAAAAGCACCACTACTATGACGTGGGAAAATACCCGAACAAAGCTGAATGCCATGCATATATGTGTGTGTGTGTGTGTGTGTGTGTGTATCTTTGGTTATTCGGGTTTTCTTCCGCGTAAGATTGGAAGTATCTAGGCAACGTTTCGATGAAGTCTCATTCATCATCTTAAGGCTTGGTCTTCAGCTCTGTGCTGAAGCCTGAAGATGATGAATGAGACTTCATCAAAACGTTGCCTAGATACTTCCAATCTTACATGGGAGAAAACCTGAATAACCAAAGATCTACATACAAATACCCGCGAGAACCTCAGAAAACAAATATATATATATATATCTATATAGCTGTCATCTATTTACCCGGAGCCAAGCTGCACTAAAGGCCTCCCATAAAGTAACACAATGTTGCCAGCCAAGATACAAAAAGAGCAAAAAACAGACAGAAGATATTAGAAACACCAATCAAGCAGAACACAGCAAACTCCAAGACCAATAAACACAGACCAAAACTCCCAACCAATCAGGATGAAGAAAAAAACTTTCTGGCACAGCAATAGGCTGCCCCAAATTCAAATCTGAAACCACTGTAAAAGTCTGACTCACAGATGAACACTATACAGAAGCCTGATGATGGCAGATGAGATTCTGCTGAAACGTTGTTACAACTTTAAAAGCACAACTTCTATGACGTGAGAAAATACCTGAACTAAGCTGAATGCCATATATATATATATATATATATATATATATATATATATATATATATATATATATATATATATATACACACACACACACATATATATATATATATATATCTGGCATTCAGCTTTGTTCGGGTATTTTCCCACGTGGTGCTTTTAAAGTTGTAGCAACGTTTCAGCAGAATCTCATCTGCCATCATCAGGCTTCTGTATGGTGTTTGTGAGTCAGACTTTTACAGTGGTTTCAGATTTAAATTTGGGGCAGCCTATTGCTGTGTCAGAATGGTTTTTTTCTTCCTCCTGATTGGTTGAGAGTCTTGGTCTGTGTTTATTGGTCTTGGAGTTTGCTGTGTTCTGCTACTAGTATCTTCTGTCTGTTTTTTTGGGGGGGGCTCTTTTTGTATCTTGATTGGCTGGCAACATTGTGTTACTTTATTGGAGGCCTTTAGTGCAGCTTGGCTTCGGGTAAATGGACGGCTATCATTTGTTAGGAAGCTGGGTTTCATCTGGGTGCCTGGTTGGGGTGTGTTTGAGCTGGAGGTATCAGGGGGGATCTGTTTGTGCCCAGGTGTTTGCCTGGCTTGTGGTGTGGAGATTTTTTTGTTTGTGAGTGCAGGCTTCCAAATGATTGACAGCCTGGTGGAATCATCTCTTCTGTTCATGCTTTCTGGTCTTTTTTCAATCTCTATGGCTTCTCTGATAATTCTGTGGCTGGGATTTTCTATGGTGGCTAGGGTTTTGGTGCCATTGAAGTTGATGTTATGACCTGTGGCTTCCATGTGTTGGACAAGTGAGGAAGTGTGTTCCAGCTTTTTGACTGCATTTTTGTGTTCATCTAGGCGGGTGCTTATTCTTCTATTGGTCTGTCCAATGTATGTGGCCGGGCATGATGCACAGGGGACTTCATATATGCCTTGGTTTTCCAGGTCAATTTTGTCTTTGGGGTTCCTGAGGATGGCTGCTATTTTTCTGTCTGTTTTGAAGGCAGTCTTGATGTGGTGTCTGTATAGAATCTTACTAATTTTGTCTGTAGTGCCTCTTATGTAGGGCAGGACAGCTGTTCCATGGGTCTGTTCATCTTCTGGGTCTCTCTTATGTCTCAGTGTGTTTTTGTGGATCAAGTTGGTGATTTTGCTTTTGTGGAAGCCGTTGGCTGTCAATATTTTAGTCAGGGTGCATAGTTCAGTCTTAATGTGTGTCTTGTCTGCCAGGCGTTTGGTTCTAGTAATTAGTGTTTTAGCCACAGAGTTTATCTGTGCTGGGTGGTGGTGGGATTGGGCATTGAGGTAGCGGTTGGTGTGTGTTTTCTTCTGGTATATGGTGTGTCCTAGTGTGCCATCTGTTTTCTTGTAGATTAGTACATCTAGGAATGGTAGTTGTTTGTTTGTTTCTGTTTCCATGGTGAACTTGATTTTGGGGTGTGCGCTGTTTAGTTGTGTTAGGAAGTTGTTTAGGTTTTCTTGTCCATGGGGCCAAATCACAAATGTGTCATCTATATATCTTAACCATAGTTTGGGTTTGAGTATGGCATTAGCCAGGGCTCTGGATTCGAATTCTTCCATGAACAGGTTTGCAATGACAGGTGACAGTGGTGATCCCATGGGGGCTCCTTCAATTTGTTTGTATCTTTGTCCTTTGTATATGAAATATGTGTTGGTTAAGCAGTGTTCTGTTAGTTCCATGAGGTGTTTAGCTGGTTGGTATTTATTTTTGATGATTTCGAGGGTCTCTTTTATCGGGACTTGAGTGAATAGTGAAACCACGTCAAAACTTACAAGCAGATCTTCTTGCTCCACGTGTAGATCTTTGATCATTTCCAAGAAGTGGTATGCGTTTTGTACATGAGAAGCTGCTGTTTCAGCATGGGGCTGTAGCTCTTTTGCTAGGTGTTTAGCCAGGTTTTGTAGTGGTGCTCCTCTGGAGCTGACTATGGGTCTGAGAGGTATGCCTTCTTTGTGTATTTTTGGGAGGCCGTATAGTTTGGGGCATCTGGAAGATTTCTCTCTGGGTATGATCGTGTGTTGGATCTCTTTGCTTATGTGGCTGGTTATAATTTTCTTCTTGGTTAATTTTTCCAGATATGTGGTTGGGTCTGTGTTTATGGGTTTGTATGTGGAGTCTTGGAGTAGGTCTGTCAACTTAGTTTCATAGTCTTTTCTGTCCATTACTACAGTGGCATTCCCTTTATCTGCTGGGAGGATGATTATGCTGCTGTCTCTTTTCAGGGTTTGTAGCGCTTTAATTTCATTTTGCTGTAAGTTGCTTTTGGGTGGTTTGCTTGTGCATAGAATGTTGGTAACTTGGTGTCTTATTTTATCAGCTTTATCTGTATTTAATTTAGTTAGGCTGGATTCTACTGCACATATGATGGATTCTGTGGGGATTTTTTGGGGTGCTATAGCATAATTGAATCCTTTGGTTAGGACTTCTGTTTCTGTTTTGGTGAGTTCTCTGTTGGAAACATTGTACACTAATTGTTTCAGGTGTTGTTGTGAGTTGTTGGGGGTTTTCTTGTCATGTTCTAATTTCTTTAATTTTTTCAAGAGCTTTTCCTGTTTGTAAATGTTTGCAGATTCAGCTCTCCAAGTTGTAAGTTGTTTTATCTTGTCCCAAAGTAGAGGGTGGATTTTGCTGCTCAATTCCAGGTGTAGTGCTAGCAAATCTTTGTTTAACTGATCTAATTGGAATCTCTTACTGTGGAGCTCGTTCCTTAGTAGAGCCATTTCAGTTCTTTTCAGGATACGTTTAGTGGCTGCTGTGCTTTGATGAAATGTTAATTTGAAGCAGGTTGGTGTAGTATTGTTGTCTCTGCAGCTGCGTAGGAATTGGAGGTCACATAGTATTACTGCTCTTTTAATTTCCAGTTTCTCGTAGGTTTTGATCTGGTTGTTTATTTCCTCCCCGTAGAGGTTTGATATTTGTTTTCTTAAGTTTTCGCGGGTACTTACATGTCTGGCATTCAGCTTTGTTCGGGTATTTTCCCACGTGGTGCTTTTAAAGTTGTAGCAACATTTCAGCAGAATCTCATCTGCCATCATCAGGCTTCTGTATGGTGTTTGTGAGTCAGACATTTACAGTGGTTTCAGATTTAAATTTGTTCAAGTTCTCAAGTCACTATGTAATAAAGAGCTGAAAGTTCACCAATAGAAGAATAAGCACCCGCCTAGATGAACACAAAAATGCAGTCAAAAAGCTGGAACACACTTCCTCACTTGTCCAACACATGGAAGCCACAGGTCATAACATCAACTTCAATGGCACCAAAACCCTAGCCACCATAGAAAATCCCAGCCACAGAATCATCAGAGAAGCCATAGAGATTGAAAAAAGACCAGAAAGCATGAACAGAAGAGATGATTCCACCAGGCTGTCAATCATTTGGAAGTCTGCACTCACAAACAAAAAAATCTCCACACCACAAGCCAGGCAAACACCTGGGCACAAACAGATCCCCCCTGATACCTCCAGCTCAAACACACCCCAACCAGGCACCCAGATGAAACCCAGCTTCCTAACGAATGATAGCCGTCCATTTACCCGAAGCCAAGCTGCACTAAAGGCCTCCAATAAAGTAACACAATGTTGCCAGCCAATCAATATACAAAAAGAGCCCCCCCCAAAAAAAAAACAGACAGAAGATACTAGTAGCAGAACACAGCAAACTCCAAGACCAATAAACACAGACCAAGACTCTCAACCAATCAGGAGGAAGAAAAAAAACCATTCTGACACAGCAATAGGCTGCCCCAAATTTAAATCTGAAACCACTGTAAAAGTCTGACTCACAGATGAACACTATACAGAAGCCTGATGATGGCAGATGAGATTCTGCTGAAACGTTGCTACAACTTTAAAAGCACCACGTGGGAAAATACCCGAACAAAGCTGAATGCCAGACATGTAAGTACCCGCGAAAACTTAAAAAAACATATATATATATATATATATATATATATATATATATATATATATACATATATACATATATACATATATACATATATACATATATACATATATACATATATACATATATACATATATACATATATACATATATACATATATACATATATATATATATATATATATATATATATATATATATATATATACATGTCTGGCATTCAGCTTTGTTCGGGTATTTTCCCACGTGGTGCTTTTAAAGTTGTAGCAACGTTTCAGCAGAATCTCATCTGCCATCATCAGGCTTCTGTATGGTGTTTGTCTGTTTGCTCTGTGCTTCTCAGAGTGATCACTCTGAGAAGCACAGAGCTGAAGACCAAGCCTGAAAGTGATGAATGAGACTTCATCGAAACGTTGTCTAGATACTTCCAATCTTACATGGGAGAAAACTCGAATAACCAAAGATCCACATACAAATACCCAGAAGAACCTCAGAAAACAAATATATATATATATATATATATATACACAGACGAACACTATACAGAAGCCTGATGAAGGCAGATGAGATTCTGCTGAAACGTTGCTACAACTTTAAAAGCACCACTACTATGACCTGGGAAAATATCCGAACAAAGCTGAATGCCATACATGTAAGTACCCGCGAAAACTTAAGAAAACAAATATATATATATATATATATATATATATCATTATGGTTCTTTCATTTAACAATAACTATTTGTTACACCACTTCATATAGGATATTCAACATTTTAAACCAATATGTAATGTAACTTACATTGCCACCTCATCTAATAAAAAATACATTCTTATATCATTTTCTCTTAAATTCTATTATTTTTATATTGTAAAGTTATCTATAAAATATATCATTTCCACCCTTTTTTTTCTAACCATTGATAAAATAAATCCCATTTCTTATAATATTGTTTTTCTTCCTGTCCTCTAATTTCAAATGTCAATTTATTCATTTCAGCACATTCCACTATTTTCTTATTAACTTCCTCCTGTGTTGGTATTTTCTCATTTTTCCAATTCTTTGCAAATACAATTCTAGCTGCTGTTAGTACATTCATAATCAAATATATCAGTTCTCTACTGTATATCTCTGGTACAATACCCAATAAAAATATTTCTGGTTTAAAATCAATATGATTTTTTGTCATTTTTTCCAACCATGTGTGGATTGTAGTCCAAAATTTTTTCGCCTCTGCGCATGTGCACTACATATGGTAAAATGAGCCAGGTATCTGATAACATTTCCAACATTTTTCGGATTTATTCTTAAACATTCTTGCTGTTCTCGTTGGGGGAAGATGCCACCTGTAAAACATCTTATACAAATTTTCTTTATATGCAGTTGACATTGTCATTTTATAATTTTGAGACCATAGTTTTTGCCATGTCTCTAGGCCAATCCCGTATCCAAAAATTTTCCCCCATGCAATCATTGTTTCTTTAACTTGTTCTTCTTCTAATTTAATCTCTAAGAAATATCCATATAATTTCTTAATCTCCCATCTTTTTGCACATGTATCATGTTAGACATGACTGTAAATCTGCTCACCTAATAACATGTTTGCATTCTAGCAAAATTATTTTTTTCTTGAATCATCTCTCAGTGATTAACATTGGGGAAATAACTCTTCCCTTGTTCACCCATTTTGTACACTGGTTCACATGAAGATAAATGAATATATTGTTGTAAAATTCTAAACTTCTATTTGCAGAGATTGAGCAAAGATTAATTAGATGAAATAATCATTTCTCAAAGGATCTCTTTTTTCATGCTAGCCACTTAACAGGTCACCAAAGGTGGTACTTTATCACAATAGAAAGCGGGCAAAGATTTGAATAAAATTTGCACATGCTGTTTTTTACAGATGGATCAAAATTTAGAAATAACATAATTTAGATGTTATGCCTTCGCTAGGAATGTTTAAAGAAAATCATCAAGAATGGCAGCAGGATCAAAATGGTGCAATGGGCCAAAAACAGACTGTCACAGTATTCAACAGAGCCAAAGATTATAAGGATTGCAGTTGGCGAGGCCAGAACAAGCAGTTCTCAGCCAAGGAAAGATTTTTCCACAGACCTGAAAGAATGGCTAAATATCTTTTGACTCAGAAAAGCAGGAGGAAAACTCCTCACAGCCTAACTCCCAAGCGCACAGCTAAATACAGCTTTAAATGGCTCTGTTCTTTTCTGCAGTAGCAAATCTTCAGAATGTATATGGCTTCCTCTTTGTCTCTAACCATGTTGTTTCTCTAATCATGTTGTGTCTATGAGCTTCTCCTGTAAGCAAGTTCCTGAATACATTGGCATGAAGCCTGAAAGATAACAGCCATCGTTTCCTGTTCAAAACGTGCATGTATATTTAGGAAAGGTGCATATACTATTTTAAAAGTGCCAGTAGGGATAAATATCATTCTTTAAAAATATACACTAGAAAAATTTGCAGCAGAAAATACAGTAAGGATCTGTAGATTGACTTTGATCCAATTGATTCAGATCTATTCAGAATTCGAGCTGATTTGATTCAACACTTTTCTTGAACGCATTGTTATGATAATTATGATTCAGTTTTCCAAATCAATTTACCGTAATTAAAAAAAAATCTAAGAAGACAGGGCAGTTAGGTTATTGGCAGGCAATTTAGCCCTGATTGACTGATCAAGTACAGTATCTGTATGTATGCTTGGCTACTGTTTGTTTGCCTTTTACATAGGATGCAAAAAAAAAAGATATTAGCTGAAATGGCTGCTTATTTAAAGGAGCTCAGAGATGGGGCTTGTAAAGAAAAGGTTGCACCACGATTTGTTTTAAAAATTCACTAGTATTGGAATAATTTGTGGCTTAGGATAGCACAATTGTACCATCATGTATTACTGTAACTAGAAAAATAACGGGTTTGAAAGGCTATTTCAACAGATTTTCTCTGTTGAATAATAGAGAAAACTATTATTAGAAATGATCAACAGATGATGCTGTTAATATGGCTCTGCACTACATCCTATAACACCTTCAATCAACCAAGGAGACTCTTTATAGTTCAGCATTCAATACCATCATTCCAGACATTCTTCTAACTAAACTAAACCAGCTAGCGGTACCTGAACACACTTGTAAGTGGATCGTAAGTGTTATGTATGTAAATAGTTTAAATAAAAGCAAGCTTGGGGTAAAGTGCAGGGTTCTGGCCCTGCACTTCTGACTGGGTGTTAAGCGGCTCGATCGGATTGGTTGGGTTCAGAGAATCCGATTGGCCCTTAACGAAGGACTCTTATTGGTTCTGGAGCTAGCGTCTTACAGCTCCCGATTGGTTATTTCACATTAAGGTTACCTATATAAGGCAGAGTTGTTGTTGTTCAAGTTCTCAAGTCACTATGTAATAAAGAGCTGAAAGTTCACCAACTAAGATTCATTTCACCCATGCCTGAAACTATATCACTGGCGACGAGGATGGGATTTGGAGACATCTGATCTTAAGGAACCGGGAAGAAAAACAGAGCACGTGCCAAGACGACGCCACCAACGGAAACCATGTCCAGCGGCATCGTACCACCTGTTCTGTTCGATCCGAACCAAGAGGATTGGGAATCCTACATGGATCGCTTCCAAATGTTCCTTGAAACAAACAACCTGAAGAACGCCACACCAGCCAAGAAGCGGGCGCTGTTCCTGACGTACTGCGGCCCGGCTGTCTTTAAAATGGCAAAGGCACTCGTGAAACCTCGACAAGTTAAAGCAATGAGCTGGGACGACCTCAAACCTCTCCTGAGAGACCATTATGCGCCAACCGTACCTACACTCGTGAGACGCCACAAATTCTATCAAAGAAGCCAGCGAAAAGGAGAGAGTGTGGCTGACTTTGTGGCAGACCTCCGACACTTGGGAGGCCTCTGCGGGTTCACAAACTTAGATGAAGCACTGAGAGACTGCTTAATTCTGGGATTAGATGCGCTAGGCGTGCAAAGCAAGCTGATGGCAAAAGGCGACATCGACCTTGCTGACGCCATCGCCGAAGCCACTGCTGCTGAGGTGACCAAAAAGTCTGCGGCGCAACTACGGCGAAGCCGAAACCCAACGACCCCACCGACAGGCGACATCTTACCCAGCTCAGAAGGGCAACTAGCGACAACGCACTACGAGGACCTCTCTTCGTCATCAGACAGCGACAAAGAAGGGGTCCATCGACTGCGGTCCGACCGGGACCCTTGCTCTAAACCCTCACGCCCTTGTGCTGGTTGCCGGGCAAACCACCCCAGGGCAGACTGCAAATTCTGTGATGCGATCTGTCATGAGTGCGGAAAACGAGGCCACATCAGTCGAGTCTGTCGCAGTTTACCGGGACCAAGTCAGGCCTCAAGGGGAACCAGCTCTCGTCAATCGGCAGGAAACCATCCTGTAAGGCGAGATCCAGCAAACCACTCCTATAGATATCGAGCATTGCAGAAAGAAGAGGCCCACCATACTATCACTATAGGTCACGCCTCAGCCATGGACGCTAAGAAGATTCGAGTCACAGTAGCCATAGAGAACCAACCTTGCCACATGGAGGTCGATTCCGGATCGTCCCTCTCGATGGTGTCGTGGAAGACATTAAAGCAACTCATTCCTACCATCCAACACCAAGACTTTCGAATGCAACGTCTCATCCTTAAAGACTACCAAGGGAATCGGATCCCTGTGGTTGGGTCTTGTCGAGTCCGCATCTCATTTAAAAAGCATACAGCATACTTACCTCTAACGATCATCGATAGGGACAGGCCTAGTTTGTTGGGCCTCCAACGGTTCGCGCCACTCGGCATCGAAGTAGCCAGCATGAACCGAGTCAGTGATTGCGAGTGAGAGGAGCACCTTATTACTGAATTCAGCGATGTCTTCGCAGATCATCTGGGCGAGTATAAGGGGACCCCAATTTCGTTTAGCCCCGACCCTAAGGTCGCCCTGATCCGTTTAAAGCCCCGTCGAGTTCCGTTCGCCCTTAAGGCCAAGATAGATGAACAACTTGACAAACTAATTAAACAAGGGGTACTGCAACCCATTGATCATTCTCCATGGGAAACTCCTATTGTAACCCCCATTAAACCAGATGGGTCAATCCAAATCTGTGGGGACTACCGGGCCACTCTAAACCACGCCCTCCAGCAGAACGCGTATTCAGTGCCAGTGGTACAGCACCTCCTTCATTCCCTGGGAGGCGGAAAGGTTTTTGCTCAGTTAGATTTAGCTCAAGCCTATCAACAATTGCCCGTGGACGATAAAACAGCCCAAGCTCAAACGATAGTAACGCACAGAGGTGCTTTTAAATGTACCCGATTGCAATTCGGGGTTAGTGTATCCCCGGGAATATTCCAAAGTTTAATGGAACGATTATTGCAGGGAATCAAGGGCGTGGTTCCGTATTTTGATGATGTGTTAATTGCAGCTCCTAGTAAAAAAATTCTACAGAATCGTTTAAAATGTGTTCTTAAGAAATTCCAAGAAGCGGATTGAAAGTAAAAAAGGATAAATGTCATCTGTATACCGACAGTGTTGAATTTCTAGGTTATCGCATTGATAGTCAGGGTATCCACCCTACTGAGAGTAAATTAAGGGTGATAAAAAATGCTCCCAGACCCCGTACCAAACAGATCTCCAGGCATTTTTAGGCCTTATTAATTTCTATAATGTGTTTTTACCACATAAGGCGACTGTGGCTGAACCGTTACACCGGTTATTAGATAAGAAAGCATTGTGGGTTTGGGGTTTCCGGGAGGAAAAAGCGTTTCGAAATGTAAAAGATTTACTTACATCTGATTCTGTACTTATGCAATATAATGAAACATTACCATTGGTTATAACTTGTGATGCCTCACGGTTTGGGGTGGGCGCTATTTTGAGCCATGTGCTGCCTCATGGAAACGAGGCCCCTGTTGCATACTTTTCGAAGACTCTTTCTCAGGCAGAACGTAACTATGGACAAATAGATAAGGAAGCTCTTGCAATTGTGGCAGCCGTAAAAAAATTCCATGAGTATGTATATGGAAGGATATTTACCATTGTAACTGACCACAAACCTTTACTGGGGATAATCTCTGGGGACAAACCAACCCCCTATATATTGTCCCCAAGAATGACTCGATGGTCAGAGTTCCTAGCTGCTTATAATTATCGATTGTTACATCGCCCGGGGAAAGCCATTCCCCACGCCAACGCACTCAGCAGAGCACCGCTACCAGAAACTCTCGACGATCCGGCACCAACAGTATCAGCGTTACAAATCGAGACACTCAACTCGCCTCCTATGACCGCTCAAGATATCGCGAGAGAGACCAGACGAGATCACACCCTAGCTCGAGTCCTAGGCTGGGTAGAACGTGGATGGCCATTGGACCAGGTCCCAGATGACTTCGCGCCATTTAAAACAAGACAGACTGAACTTTTTTTGCAAAAAGGCTGTGTCATCTGGGGCGATAGAGTCGTCGTTCCAGAACGACTCCAAAACTCGCTGTTACAAATTTTGCACGAAGGACATCCCGGGATCGTGCGGATGAAAGCACTCGCATGGAGCTACGCTTGGTGGCCAGGCATGGACCAACACATCGAGCAATGGGTCAAGGTCTGCACCAAGTGCCAACAAAACAGCAACACACCGCCAAAAGCTGCACCGACTGAATGGGAGACGCCACGCGGGCCCTGGTCCAGAATCCACCTGGATTTCGCAGGGCCGATTAAAGGACATACATTACTATTGACTGTCGATGCATACTCTAATTGGTTGGAAATTCATCGAATGACCCATACAACCTCCGAAGCTGTCATTAAAGTCTTCAATAGACTCTTTGCAACTCATGGATTGCTGGACGTCCTGGTGTCCGACAACGGACCACAGTTTACAGCGCTGATGTTTGAACAGTACCTTGCTGATAATGGCATCCACCATGCACTCACCTCGCCTGTACATCCTGCTACCAACGGCCGAGCAGAACGCATGGTCCAATTTGTAAAAAACACTTTGCAAAAAGTGGACTATGATAATATTGATGAAAAAATAAACCGCATTCTACTTCTACAACACATCACTCCGCACAGCGTAACCGGCAGAACTCCCGCAGAACTTCTCATGGGGCGAAAACTCCATTCCCGCCTCGACCAACTACACCCTGCTTACGAACCAGAAAAGCCTGCAGGATCCAGCGGACGCTACCGTACCTTCAAGGTAGGCGACCCCGTGTATGCAAGAAATTTATCGGGCGACCCTGTTTGGATTGAAGCAATGATAATACGCGAGACTGGGCCCAAATCCTATATTGTAAGATGTGTTGATGAAAGACTGTGGAAACGACATATTGACCAATTACGGTCACGACTCATATCGGCCAGCCAACAACTCCCCTACAACCAAACTGAGGGGGGGGAAGGAATGGAAGAAGATGACATTCCAGGGAACCTGTTCCAAGAGAGTGATGAATCTAGTGAAACTCAGGAAAGGGAGCAGGAGGAAGAATCGTATGCTCCAAGGGAAATCACACCAGAACAAGAAGCTGAGCCACTGCCAAACAACATTTTACCTCAACAGGACTGCACACAGCCAGTCCAAAGAAAATCTAATAGACCCAAAAGACAACCGTCCTATTTGAAGGACTATATAACCACACCATAATTGAGGAGCCAGGGGGAAGGGGTGTTATGTATGTAAATAGTTTAAATAAAAGCAAGCTTGGGGTAAAGTGCAGGGTTCTGGCCCTGCACTTCTGATTGGGTGTTAAGCGGCTCGATCGGATTGGTTGGGTTCAGAGAATCCGATTGGCCCTTAACGAAGGACTCTTATTGGTTCTGGAGCTAGCGTCTTACAGCTCCCTATTGGTTACTTCACATTAAGGTTACCTATATAAGGCAGAGTTGCTGTTGTTCAAGTTCTCAAGTCACTATGTAATAAAGAGCTGAAAGTTCACCAACTAAGATTGTCTCCATTCATTTCACCCATGCCTGAAACTATATCAGTAAGCTTCCGAACAGGCAGGAAGCAGCAGGTGAACCTAGGCAGAATCACATCTGATACCTGTACAATGTGCACAGCCGCCGCCCACCACCACCCAAGGCTGTGTGCTTTCTCCACTTCTCCCTATATACCAAAGACTGCATCTCAAATGATCCATCTGTTAAAATACTGAAGTTTGCAGAAGATACAACAGTGATTGGTCTCGTTTGAGACAATGACAAATCCGCACACAGACGGGAGGTTGCACAACTTGTCTCCTGTTATAGCTGTAACAATCTGGAACTGAACACACTCAAAAGCGTAGAAATGGTGATAGACTTTAGGAGAAACCCTCCATACTACCACCTCTTAAAATACTAGACAACACAGTATCAATAGTAGAGACCTTCAAATTTCTAAGTTATATCATATTACAAGACCTAAAATGGACACCTAACATCAAAAACCTCATCCAAAAAAGCACAACAAAAAATGTTCTTTCTGCGCCAACTCAGAAAGCTCAAACTGACCAAGGAGCTGCTTATACAATTCTACAGAGGAATTATTGAGTCTATCATCTGTACCTCTATAAATGTCTGATTTGGTTCTGCAACCCAACAGGACAGGACAGACACAGACTTCAGAGGATAATTAGGACTGCAGAAAAAAACATTTACTACCAACCTGCCTTCCATCAAAGACCTGTATACTGCACAAGTCAAAAAGAGGGCTGTGAAAATATTTACAGACCCCTCACATCCCAGACATAAACCGTTTCAACTCCTATCCTCAAAACGATGCTATAGAGCACTGCACACCAGAACAACCAGACACAAGGACAGTTTTTTCCTGAATGCCATCACTCTGCTAATCAAATAATTCCCTCAACACTGTCCAACCATTTACAAAGTCTGCACTACTATTACTATTAATCTTCTCATCACTCCTTATCACTCATCCCCTCCCACTTGTGACTGTATGACTGTAATTTTGTCACTTGTATCCTTATGATTTATATTGACTGTTTCCTAGTATGATTTGATTGCTTATTGTACCCTATGACTATTATCAAGTGTTGTACCATGTGATTCTTGACTCTTGACAAATGTATCTTTTCTTTTATGTACACTGAGAGCATTTGCACCAAGACAAATTCCTTGTGTGTCCAATCACACTTGGCCAATAAAGAATTCTATTCGAGTCTATTATTTCCTTTTCTATTCTATTCTATTCCCTAGACATACACACATATACTCTGTACATACAAATCAGTGGTGGGATTCAAAAAAATTTACCAGCTCTGTGGGCATGGCTTGGTGGACGTGGCAGAGGAAGGATACTGTAAAATTTCCAGGTTCTCTAAACTACTCAAAACCTCCACTACCGGTTCTCCAGAACTGGTCAGAACCTGCTGAATACCACCTCTGATACAAAAAAGGGGGCGTGCATAAGCGCACCAATGTGCCTACCATCCCTGTCCTATTGTTCTTTTATTTTCCTTATATGTACCCATTTCATGTATTCATAACTATGTATATACTTATACTTATACCTATTGTAAGTGATTGATAAATCAAAATAAATAATAAATAAATAAAAATAAAATAAATAAATCAATTCAACTTGATATCCGGATATCCAAATGCAATTTTAAAAAACAAAGATAAGTTATAAGGACATCATATTCTGTGGATTTACACACACACACCCCAAAAAAATGTGGCAATAGCAGGAGAACTGATCTAATGTTCATCAATTTTCTCTTGTATTAAGTTCATTTTAAGATCAAAAAATCAAGTTCATATTCTTTAAGGCAATTTGCTATTGCTATTACCATTATTGTCTTTGACACACACTAAGCAGGAGGTGACTTTTAAAATATATCAGAAATAATGAATGTATATAACAATTGTGGTGTGCAAAGACAAATAATATTATGCAACTCTCTTTGACTAACTTGTTCATTTATGCTGGCAGAGAATGTGGCCAGAGGAACTTACTATAAATAAGTATGAAAGGAATGCTCAATTTTGACTGATTTATCTCAGCCACTGCAACTAAAAGACTTGTGATGTATCAAGGATTCAGCAACTATCTAAGTACAGTGCTGGTCACGAAGGCTTCTGACCATGACCAAATCAGGTACTGACCAAAAAAATCCACATTTTTTTAATTGGGTCACGATTTAAAAATTGAGTGGTGATCAAACATAGCCACGGCTGATTCCCTTCCGCGCCATTTTTTTGTAGGCGCATGTGCAGTCAGTCTCGCTTCCGGTCACAACCAAATCAAGTTATGACCAAAGTTATGGAATGAATTATTGTCATGAGCGGAGGTTCCACTGTACACAGAAGGACATAGGGTGTGTTACAGGAGGCCTGTTATGTTCCTTAAAACTGGCTATTTTCTTATATCCCCATCAAACTAAGATCTAAAATTTTGCTACTCGCTAATATATATACAAAGCCCTGAATGGGAAAAGCAGTCACTTTGAAAAACAGATTGATGTCGTATGAAAAGAAAATGCTTTCTAGATAAATGCACGTCTTAGAAATCTTTTCCACAAATGTATCAAGTAACAAAGAGGTTTTTTTGCAATGTTTCTCTCCTAGTACAGTATAGTATAAGACATTTTCTGAAATATTTATATTGCCAGTTTAGAATTTGCAAGATAATATTGAGGCAAGAGGACATTAATTTTCTGGAAATTGACTGAAAATTGTCCTTATTGATTGCTTATATCCCCAGAGGTGCCCCAATCTGGAAGGATGGTCTCCAGAATTCGATTCATAAAGGAGTGGTTTTCACTGGGTGAGTTTTATAACCCTGCCACCTTTCTTTCTCCCTCCACCCGCAGAGTTGTTCCATTTAGGCATCAGCAAGGAAAGATTAGATATTAATGAGGATTAAGTGTCTAGCAAGGCACCTACTATGACAATAGAGGGGAATTATCTGATTGGGGTTAGAGCTGGAAGTTTGTTATCTCACTGCTCACAAGAATAAATAGGAAGAGAGAGTTTGTCTAAGCAACCTCTCTTCCAGGTGTTAATTGAAAAAATGGAGATCAGTCACAAGATAGAAAGATTTACATAAGTCCCATTTTAATTTGAGAAGTAGCATAAAATTCATCTTGAAAGGCATTCATCATTCCTTTGCCTTTTCCAAAATACAGTGCCCAATCATCAGTAATCCTGAAAATTTTGCTTATTGATATTTACATAAATTACAAAAAAAAAAAAAAAACCCAAAACCAAAGCAGCCAGAGGCTAGTTATCACAATAGCATATTATGATATCACAAAATAAATTTCATCTCTTCTCTACATGTTTGCAATAATCTGTGCAGGTACAAAAAGGCAGAACATCACAATGCTCATTTCACTATCAGGATAGTGAAATGGAAAAGATACTTATATTGGTTATGAAAAATATTTTCTTTGTATTTTTAAACATCTACAAGTATTTGGAATCATATTCATCGTGCAAAACATTTGAAATGCAGCTCTAGGCTTGCCTATTTTCAGCAGTGAAATGTTCAATGGTCACTGTGTTTTATTGCTTGTACTTAGTGGTTTACAACTTGTTTTATCTCCTGTGCATTAGCATAAGTATTGGGCTATAAAAAGCCTCCTAAATATATATTACCAGCAAGACTGCTGGCTCTTCACAGCAGGGAACTTTTGAGTTATATTCAGTAGTCACTTACTGGGCAATGTTTTTTGGGTCAATGAGATATATCCTAAATTTAGTACCTTGTGCAGTACTGTCAACCACCAAAATAAACCTGTGCAGTATATCATTTATCTTTACAAATATATTTTGACAGATATAGCAACAGCTGAGGGAGTCTGTATTCTTCAGTAGATAATAGAATGGCAGAGCTGATTAATTTCAGCAAACATATACTTATAGGATTGGTAGCTAAGGATGTCTAGAGTGCAAATAGGAGGAATAGAGAATATATCCTGCCTGTTCATTGTATGATAAGGAGTATATGACAATTTCATCCTTAGGCACATATAGACACAATGGACTGTCAAAACAATAGCTGAGGTGGGAAGGCATATTTATCTGTTCCATCAAAATATGATTTCTGGCGTGAAAGGAAAATGAAGGAATAGATTCTGAGATGTATTTGATGTAATACAAAAGCACATTTATATTTATACTTCATATGGATGGTCTAAGAAAAATGGAATAAATAAATAAATAAATTCTCCTTGGTGCTCTCTGGTTGTTTTCTTGCAGATAGTTCATTACCCAAACTGGGTAACATCATCAGTACTAGATCCGTACTGATGATGTTATCTAGTTTGGGTAATGAAACATCTGCAAGAAAAGAATCAAGTTCAGAGAGAGCACCAAGGTCTCCTCTTTCTATCCTGAGCTTCAAATATTCTCCTTTATTGGTGAAAGATCTCTAGAATACAAAACTGTATTCTAAGCTTAAGCTTTAAAAAAAAAAAATTGGAAACTGACAACCAGTGCCTAAAATAGCTCTGTAACTGATATTGTCCCTAGGTAAATCCTCCTATTTGCTGGAACAAGACATGCAAGTTGTGTATAGTTCCATCTTCTGCAATACTCCTGCATCCACAGGATTTCGATTTCCTTCTACCCACTTTGGGACATTGTCTCCTGTTCTAAGCCATTGAACACACTGACAGATACATCTTCTGCAGAAAATAAAGCAAACAAAAAAACCTCATGGAAAACATGAAGAAACGTTGGAAGTTGAAAAGAGGAAATACAATGAAATCTTATACCTATTTACTCACAAGTAACACCCCACTGAGTTCCATGTAACCTACACTCAGAAAACAAGGCATATGATTACAACTTCAGTTTTTCAGAATATGAGCCAACTAAAACCCATGTTTACCATATGCTTGTTCTGTCCCTAATAAAATCCAGTCAGAAATGCTGTGCTGCACATTGAATTGGTTCAGTTTGTCTTGGGATTGATCCAGTTGTCCATTACATCTTTCCGCCCCCTTCCATGGATGCTGTTTTGTCCTGAAAAGCTTTTACTTCTACATCCCAGCAACAGCAGCAGTTCCATGAACACAAAGACACTGGGTAAAGAATCCCTACCAACTTTTCTCTACCTTCTTATATCTGTTCTTTATAGGTTCTAGTAGAATGTAACATTTACCACTAGTTCAATGTTACTGCTTTCAATAAAAAACATGCAGGCTTACTCTGTAAAGACAAACAGTCTGGACTGATTACCAAATGTGACTTCGGCACTGCTGACACAAGGGTTTTGTCTTTAAATTAATTTGGTGGGAGGGGGGAAATCAAAAGCTAAATAATCCCTTTAATTATACGTTTAAGACATTGAATGGAAGAAATTAGGGGATATGAAGGAACAAATGTATACTAATTATTCCTTGTTTTTCAGCAAATACATTTCTATGGTAACCACCGTGGTCTTAGAAGAAATTAAATGACTTTTAAATCGGATCATCAGCAAAGTTACCCAGTAGAGCCACAAACCAATACTCTTCCAAATAAGTCTTTAGATGATGAAGGAGAAAAGCATTCATTTTCCCAGATGTTGGCTATTAGAGCTAAAAAATGCGATTTTCATTAAAAACCACCAAGTAGAGGATTTCTTATTTGTTATGGGAGAAGGGTATGGGTTTGGGGGGGAAATCATTTTAAAATTTAATACATTTCATGTCTCAATTGTAATTCAGTAAACAGCAGATTTTGGGCACCATCCCCCCAAAGCCATTTAGCCAGTGGACAGAGAAATATGGACAGATCATATTCCCAATCCTGTTCATAGTTATATTTGGGTTGATTCCCACATAATATGGAATCCATCTGAGGAAAAGACCTTTACACAACATGGTACCTACTTTTTCAATCTGTCATTCATATTTTCATAAGTTACAAAAGAAAGCCAAGATCTCTGTGTTCAGGTAATGTTATTTGTTTGTATTTTTAATTTCCTGATCAACTAGAAGCAAGCCAGAGTTACCTAAATGATATTTGTTCCATATAGACAGATAGGTCTTCCAAACCATGGGAAAAAAGAGCAGTTTTGATCTTCTCTTATATATTTTAACAAGGAAGTTAAGTCCACTGATCCCTTATTTCAATTTTAATTTTCCAAAAATGTATAATCAAGGACTCTGAATTTGTCTCAAGTTCTATCCTAAATTATGAATCTGGAGACTTCCTAATGAATGAAACTAATCCAATAGTAATCATTGGTCAACAGTTCAAAACTTGTATTACCTGTGGATATTATCATTGGGTCTATTCTTTGTGAATTACATTTTATTTTAGTCTATCTATGTGAAAATATTACATCCCATATCTCTGTGCGGTATAATATTCCTTAAAATGGTAAAATGTAAAGTTGGAATAGGACTGAACATTATGTAGGCTTCATAAAAGTTTCAAAACAGTCCATTTTATGGATAGAATAAACCTATAATTAAGTGAAAGGGAGCCATAGTTTTAGCTGCAAACAAAACTAAGCCATATCAGATATGTGACCCATGCAGATTTTAAGGTCAATAGAAACAGGCTGCTGTTAAGTACTTGGACATGGGTCGGAGTAAATGGAGACAGCCTCTGAATAGTGACTTTCAGCTCTTTATTAGCATAGTGACTTCTCAAAACAACAACAGTGAACCCTGCCTTATATGGCAACCTTTGTGAGAATTGTCCAATAGCGAGCTATGAACGCAAGTACTTTAAACCAATAATAATCCTCTGTTAAGGGCCAATCGGATTCCTAAGAACTAGCCAATCCGATCTGGCCGCCTAACAGCCAATCAGAAGTGCAGGGCCAGAACCCTGCACTTAACCTCAAGCTCATACTTTATTAACTATGGTACATACATAACACCCCTTCCCCCTGGCTTCTTAATTATGGTGTACTTATATAATCCTTTAAGTAGGATGGTTGTCTTTTAAGTCTTTCGGATTTTCGTTGGACTGGTTGATTGCAATCCTGTTGAGGTAGATTGTTGTTTGGCAGTGTCTCTGCTTCTTGCTCAGGTGCAATTTCTTGTGGTGCAAACAATTCTCCTTCCTGCTCCATTTCTTGAGTCTCACTTGATTCGTCGCTCTCTTCAAGCAGGTTCCCTGGAACGTCATCTTCTTCTTCTGTACCTCCCCCCCCTTGGTTTGGTCATGGGGGAGTTGTTGACTGGCCATTATGAGTCGTGACCGTAATTGGTCGATATGCCGTTTCCACAGTCTATTGTCACAGCATTTCACTACATAGGATTTGGGGCCGGTCATTCGTACTACCGTTGCCTCTGTCCATAATGGGTCGCCTGATAAGTTGCGTGCGTAAACACGGTCTCCTACCTGGAACGTGCGACAGTGGCCACTGGATCCTATTGGCTTTTCCGGTTCATAAGCAGGGTGCAACCGGTCGAGATGGGAACGGAGTCTTCGTCCCATCAGTAGTTCTGCGGGAGTTCTGCCGGTGACACTATGTGGAGTTATGTGTTGTAAAAAGAGAATTTGGTTGACTTTGTCATCGATATTGTCATAGTCCATTTTTTGCAAAGTCTTTTTAAAAAATTGGACCATGCATTCCGCTTGGCCATTGGTCGCAGGGTGCGCAGGCGAGGTGAGCGCATGGCGGATGCCGCGGTCAGCGAGGTACTGCTCGAACATTAATGCCATGAACTGTGGCCCGTTATTGGACAACAGGACGTCAGGCAATCCGTGGGTTGCAAAGAGTCTATTTAGGATCTTAATCACTGCCTCAGAAGTTGTGGCTGTCATACGATGAACTTCTAACCAATTGAAATATGCGTCGACTGTCAGCAGGAAGGTATATCCTTTGGATGGCCCCGCGAAATCCAGGTGGATTCTGGACCAGGGTCCACGTGGCGTTTCCCATTCAGTAGGCATGGCTTTTGGTGGGGCATTGCTGGCTTGTTGGCAACTGGTACATGCTTTGACCCACTGCTTGATTTCCCAGTCCATGCCCGGCCACCATGCGTAGCTTCGTGCAAGTGCTTTCATCCGCACGATGCCAGGGTGGCCCTTGTACAGGGTTTGTAGTAGCGTCTTCCAGAGTCGTTCTGGGACAACGACTCTATCGCCCCAGATGACACAGCCTTTTTGTGAAAAAAGTTCAGTCTGTCTTGCTTTAAATGGCGCGAAGTCATCTGGGACTTGGTCCAATGGCCATCCGCATTCTACCTAGCCTAGGACTCGGGCTAAGGTGTGGTCTCGTTTGGTTTCTCTCGCGATGTCTCGGGCGGTCATAGGCGGCGAGTTGAGTGTTTCGATCTGCAACGTGGTTGCCGTTGGTGCCGGATCATCAAGAGTCTCTGGAAGCGGTGCTCAGCTTAATGCGTCGGCGTGGGGAATGGCTTTCCCCGGTCGATATTGAAGGCGATAATTATAAGCAGCGAGGAATTCTGACCATCGGGTCATTCTAGGGGATAATAAGTAGGGGGTTGGCTTGTCCCCGGCGATTATCCCTAGCAACGGTTTGTGGTCAGTTATAATGGTGAATGTCCTACCATACACATATTCATGAAATTTCTTTACAGCGGCAACGATTGCGAGAGCTTCTTTATCAATTTGTCCATAGTTCCGCTCTGCTTGTGAAAGACTCTTCGAAAAGTATGCAACAGGGGCTTCGTTCCCATTAGGCAGTACATGACTCAAAATGGCGCCCACCCCGAAGGGCGAGGCATCGCAGGTTATAACTAGTGGTAAAGTCTCGTTATGCTGCATAAGTACAGAGCCAGATGTGAGCAATTTTTTAACATTCCGGAACGCTTGTTCTTCCTGGTAACCCCATACCCAAAATGCTTTTTTATCTAATAACCGGTGTAACGGTTCAGCAACAGTCGCCTTATGCGGTAAAAATACATTATAAAAATTAATGAGGCCTAAGAATGCCTGGAGATCGGCCTTGTTACGTGGCCTGGGGGCATTTTTTATCGCCTTTAATTTACTTTCGGTAGGGTGGATGCCCTGGCTATCAATCCTATACCCTAGAAACTCAACACTGTCAGTATATAAGTGACATTTATTTTTTTTCACCTTAAGTCCTGCCTCTTGGAATTTTTTAAGAACACTTTTCAAACGATCCTGCAAGATTTTTTTGGTAGGGGCTGCAATTAATTCGTCATCAAAATACGGAACCACGCCCTTGATTCCCTGTAACAACCTTTCCATGAGGCTTTGGAATATCCCTGGGGCTACACTAACCCCAAATTGCAATCGAGTACATTTAAAAGCACCTCTGTGCATTACAATTGTTTGGGCCTGAGCCGTCTTTTCATCCACTGGTAGTTGTTGATAAGCTTGAGCTAAATCTAATTTAGCGAAAACCTTTCCGCCCCCCAAGGAATGGAGGAGGTGCTGCACCACCGGAACTGGATACGCATTCTGCTGTAGGGCGTGGTTTAAAGTGGCCCGGTAGTCCCCACAAATTCGGATTGACCCATCTGGCTTAATGGGTGTTACAATAGGGGTTTCCCATGGAGAGTGATCGATGGGCTTCAACACCCCTTGAGCAATTAACTTATCGAGTTGTTTGTCGATCTTAGCTTTAAGAGCGAATGGAACTCGACGGGGCTTCAAGCGAATTGGGGCTACTTTTGGATCTAAACTAAATGAGATTGGGGTCCCCTTATACTTGCCTAAACGGTCCGCGAAGACATCGCTGAACTCAGAAACAAAGTCTTCCTCCCACTCACAACCACCAACTCGGTTCATGCCGGCCACCTCGATGCCTAGTGGCGCGAACCATTGGAGGCCTAATAGACTAGGCCTATCTCTGTCAATGATCATTAGAGGTAAGTACACTGTATGTTTTTTGAAGGAGACTCGGACTCGGCAGGACCCGACCACAGGGATTCGATTTCTTTGGTAGTCCTTGAGGATGAGGCGTTGAAATTGGAGGTCTTGGCGTTGGATTGTGGGGATAAGTTGCTTGAGTGTCTTCCAAGACGCCATCGAGAGAGGACGATCCCGAGTCGACCTCCATGTGGCAAGGCTGGTTCTCGATGGCTACAGTGACTCGAATTTCCATGACTGAGGCATGACCTATAGTGATAGCATGGTGAGCCTCTTCTTTTTGCAAAGCGCAATTTCTGTAGGAGTGGTTTACTGGTTCTCGCCTTACAGGACGGTTTCCTGTCAATTGGCGATAGTCGGCCCCTTTTGAGGCCTGGCTGGGTCCTGGTAAGCTGCGGCAGACCCGGCTGATGTGGCCTCGTTTCCCACACTCATGGCAGAGTGCGTCGCAGAATTTGCATTCGGCCCTGGCATGGTTTGCTCCACAGCCAGCGCAAGGGCGTAAGGGCTTAGGGCGAGGATCCCGGTCGGACTGCATTCAATGGACCCCTTCTTCGTCGCTGTCTGACGACGAAGAGAGGTCCTCGTGGTGCTTCGTAATGAGCTGCCCTTCTGAGTTGGGTAAGATTTCGCCGGTCAGTTGTGTTGCCGATGTGCGGCTCCGACGTAATTGTGCAGCTGACTTTTTGGTCGCCTCCACAGCTGTGGCTTCGGCGATGGCATCAGCAAGGCTGATGTCACCTTTCGCCATCAGCTTGCTCTGCACGCCTAGCGCATCTAATCCCAGAATTACTCGGTCTTTTAGTGCTTCTTCTAAATCGGCAAACCCGCAGAGGCCTCCTAAATTTCGGATGTCTGCCACGAAATCGGCCATGCTCTCTCCTTTTCACTGGTTCCTTTGATAAAACTCGTGGCGTCTCACGAGTGTAGACATGGTTGGTGCGTAATGATCTCTCAGGATGGGTTCGAGGTCATCCCAGCTCATGGCTTTCACTTCTCGAGGTTTGGCGAGTGTTTTTGCCATTTTAAAAACAGCCGGGCAGCAGTGCATCAGGAACAGTGCCCGCTTTTTTGCTGGTGTGGCATCCTTCAAATTATTCATCTCAAGAAACATTTGGAAGCGATCCATGTAGGATTCCCAATCCTCTTGGTTTGGATCGAATGGAGCAGGCGGTACGATGCTGCTGGACATGGTTCCGTTGTTGGCATAGTCTTCCACGTGCTCGGTCTTGCTTCCTGACTTCTTAGGTTCAGACGTCTCCAAATCCCATCCTCGTCGCCAGTGTTAAGTACTTGGACATGGGTCGGAGTAAATGGAGACAGCCTCTGAATAGTGACTTTCAGCTCTTTATTAGCATAGTGACTTCTCAAAACAACAGTGAACCCTGCCTTATATAGGCAACCTTTGTGAGAATTGTCCAATAGCGAGCTATGAACGCAAGTACTTTAAACCAATAATAATCCTCTGTTAAGGGCCAATCGGATTCCTAAGAACTAGCCAATCCGATCTGGCCGCCTAACAGCCAATCAGAAGTGCAGGGCCAGAACCCTGCACTTAACCTCAAGCTCATACTTTATTAACTTTGGTACATACATAATAGCTGCCAAGAGAACTGAGAAGAGTCTCCAGTATTTCTGCTTCCCGGAAAGTAGTTGAGTTTTCTTTAGTGAGGTATTTTCAGTTGAGTTATATAAATAATTATTCTGTTTGGTAGGTGTAAATGTTTGTGTCTGTCAAAGCTGTGCTGTCAGTCACTTTAACTCTCTATAGGAGAAAAAGCAGGATAGAAATTGTATAACTAAGTCATTGTAGCTGTTGAAAAAAAGAATATATTTTATCTAAAGAACTGGTGTGAACAATCTTTCTTTCATTTATAGAAAAGGTTGGATGCCTTAGTCTTTGTGTTGCAGAATGAAGCACAAGTATGACTCATTCCCTTTACAACATGAAGACAAGGAGAAACAATAGACTCCTGTGTATTGTTAACTAAAAGCAAAGCTATATTTTGTACACATGACACTCTTGTAACTTATGAAAGGCTAATCTTTTCACTTCAAAATCTTGCTTTGCTGTAAATTGTAGCAGAGATAGAAAATGATTCATGTCATCAGTGGACATCAATATAGGTTGTATTAGGCATAATATCTGTACTATTTCTACTCTGTCCTGTGATAAATACTCATATCAATCTGTCCAATTCTCACAATAAACCGCCAATTTCAAAATACTCCTTTGCCCAAAAAAGCTAATTTCCAATAACATTTCAAAGAAAATGACTGTCTTTGTTCCCTTCAAGTTCCAGTGATTTCAGTGAAAATTCTAACTGATTTCAAAATGACAGTAGGTTTGCTTTGTTGGAAAAATATTCAACTCATAGGCAGAAACACGTGTGTGTGTGTGTGTGTGTGTGTGTGTGTGTTTTCAGGAAACAATATACCAGAAAAATTCAAGGCAATTTTTATGCATTCTATGGTTAAATGTGAAATAACTGGAAGTGCATTAATTCAAACAAAATAAATTCATATCAATTTTGATCTACAGACTAAATTAAAGATTTTTTATGAAGATGCACTTGCCTTTAGTTGTAATAAGATATTAAGCACTACAGCTAGAACTATATTGTTAGGAACTTGAATGGAGTTTTGAAAACTGTGTTTCAGAGTTTGTGGCCTTCACGTATAACTAGAAGAACAATACTTCTCCAAAATGTATTTTAATGGAAATTAAAAGTCTGATGATCATGCAAACCTAATAGTTACTTGATATTTTGATCCAATTGCACACCCAATATAAGTTCAAAATAAAAATCATCCATAGATATCCCCCCCCCCTTGAAACAATTGCTATTGTTGAATAAAAGTACTATAAGAGCATTGCTATCTATTTTAAAGAAAACAAAGAACTTTGAAACAAAAAGATTGGCACATGTTAGGGATAACATTGTTTTACCCTAACTGGTTTAGGTAAAATAATAAATATGTAATCATAGTTTGTATGTTAAAGTGTCTGCAACTTTAACTGTGGGATAGTAATTAAGGGAGTGGTTGTGAAAGCACTTTAAAAGAAGCAAGGCTGCAGCTTGCTCTCTCTCTGGCTTTGATGATCCCTGATTACTGCAAGGACTCAAGACTGCATTGCTCGAACGGGAGAGAAAACAAAGGACTGACTTGTAAGTGAACTGACATAGGATATTCTAAACGGACTTTGCTAACTGAATATCCCTGAATGGACTGACTAAATGATACATGACTATTGGACTGTTATTTTGACTATGCTATGAACTCATAATGGAATAAACTATATTTTTGATAGCACAAGCGTATCTGTTATTTTTACTGTATGTTAATAAACATACAAGCTTAGCTCACTCATTTATCTGTGTGCCTATCTGACTAACGCTGCACATTCTGTTTAGCTTGTCTCCCTAACCCTGGTTGGGGAAACCAGGCTTAACACTGGTTATGGGCCCAGAGGCTGCAAAGTCAGTTTAACTAGGATAAAACAGATTTATGTAAAAGTGAGAGTTTGTGTTGTTATACATTACAGTAAACAGACAGCTGTGTTTTATTAATTATAGTTTTATATCCATATAAGAAAACATGGCACAAGTCAATTTACAAAGTTTGTCCCTTATATCCAAGCTGGATGGAACAAACTATGTATCATGGTCTATGAAATGTAGTCTGCTTCTACGAAGAGAAGGTTTGTGGAACATAATTGAAAATCCACCAAACGTAGAAGAATGGGATGCAGAGGATGATGAAGACAGACTAAAGATAGAAGAATTTATGCATAAAAATGAACAAGCTATTTGCATTATTGCGTTAACCTTAACTGATCAACAGCTTGTTTATATCCACGGAGAGAAAACGGCTGTTGGGTGTTGGCAGAAGCTGAAGAGGATTTATGTTCGAGATAATGTTGGTGCTCACATAAATCTAACACGGAAGCTTTTCAGGATGCATCTCCAAACAAATGGTGATATGCTGAGTCATTTGAAAACTATGCAAAGCATTTTTCAAGAACTGCACGAGAAAGAGCTTATTTTCTCTGAACAACACCAAGTCTACATAATTCTATCTTCCCTTGATGAAAGTTATGACAACTACCTAACTTCCCTTGAAATTTTGCCAAAGGAAAGCCTAACTTTAACTGATATAACTGGCAGATTGATTGAAGAGGCCAGAAGAAGGCTTGAAAGAGACGAGTTAAGGAGGGAGCAACCTCAAAAAGAAGATAATGAAACTCCTACTGCATATGCAATTAAAAGGTGTTTTATTTGTGGAGGAAGAGGACATTTGGCAAGATTTTGTAAAAAAGCAAAACGCCAGAACGCTGGCCAGAATACTAAAAGTCATCAAAATAAAAATAAAAATTTAGAGTTAGCCATGTATACTAACGGAGCTGTAAAAAATAATTTATGGTTGGTTGACAGTGGAGCATCCCACTGTATAACAAATGATAAAAAAATGTTTTTAAAAATATCCAAGAGTACACAGCAGATATCGTTAGCCAATGGCTGGAAACTGAAAGCTAAAGGTCAAGGTATAGCATATTGTTCTTTTATAAAAGAGAATGTAAAAATGTTATATGTACCACAACTTAAGTTTAATTTAATTTCAGTTAGAATTTTGGTTAAACTAGGATATGTAGTTACTTTTAAAGGAGATAACTGCATAATTGAGAAAGAAGATAAGAAAATTACTGCATCTTTAAGAGGTGAATTATATGTGTTAAATGATGATGGTTTAAAGGTGGCTAACATGGTTTATGAAAATAAGAAACCTCATGATGAATATATTCACTTGTTACATCGAAGGCTAGGGCATTTAAATTTTAAAATGCTTAAGAAAACTGTTGAATTATCTAAGGGAATAAGTTTGAAACCTTGTAATAAGTATTTGCAATGTAATGCCTGTACTCAAAGCAAGAACAGGGTCACACCGGCTAATAGAGTTGATGGATTTACTACCAAAGAGCCTTTAGAGGTAGTATTTGCAGATTTAATAGGTCCGAAAAAACCAAGTGTAGGAGGAGCTCGTTACATATTAAGTATAATGGACCACTATTCTAGATATGGGTTTTGCTATTTAATGAAGAGCAAAACTGAAACGTATCAAAATCTCTTTAATTGGATAAAATTTGCTGAAAGGAAAACTAAAAAGAAATTAGTAACTCTTATAACAGATAATGGTACGGAATTTACAAATAATAAATTCCAGAACAGACTAAGAATATTAGGTATTCAACATAAAATGTCTGCACCATATAAGCCACAACATAATGCCTTTATAGAGAGAAGAGGCCAAACATTATAATCAATGGCACGAACTATGATGTCTGATTCAGGATTACCTGACAATTTATGGGGAGAAGCAATAATGTGTGGTAATCATATATTAAATAATGTTGTTAATTCAACAACAGGTGAATTACCATTCACACTGTGGCATGGTACAAAACCTGATTTAAGTTACATGCACACATTTGGAGCACCAGCATGGGTGCATATCCCTACACAACTTAGACACAAAGGACAGCATAGAGCTAAAAGATTATATTTTGTAGGATATACATCTAATCATAGATCTTATAGATTATGGGAACCAGGTACATCTAGAGTTTACACCAGTGCTAGTGCAAAATTCCTAGAACATGTAGGATGGAATAGATTAGAGCACGATTTAAATAATGAAGTAATTATTGAACCCTACAAAAGGCAGAAAGATCAGACTAGTTATAAGAAGAGTCCAATTAAAGAAGAAGTCCATGAAGAGCAAATAGGACCAGAACAAGAGGAAACAGTTGATCAGGAAGAGTTAGATAATCAAGAAGAGTAAATCAATGAAAGTCAACCTGTAAGTCCTGTAATACCTAGACGTACTACACGTGTAACTAGACCACCTGATAGATATCAAGCAAGTATAGTTTGCCAAGTAACTAAAGTTCCAACTAGTGTAGATAAACTTAGGATGTATCCTGCTAAGGATCAGGAGAATTGGCAAAAGGCAATGGAAAAGGAACTAAATTCATTAAAGGTAATGAAAGTTTATGAAGATGCCAAATTACCTCCAGGAGAAAAATCCATTGGGTGCAAATGGATATTTAAAGTAAAAACTGGAAATGATGGGACTGTTACCCATAAAGCTAGGTTAGTAGCTCAAGGATTTAATCAAACTGCATCTGATTACGATGAAGTTTTTGCACCAAGTCTTAAAGCAACATCTTTAAGAGCAGCATTAGTGTGGGCAGCTAAGAAAAACTATGTCATTAACCATTTAGATGTAGAAACTGCTTATCTGCATGCACCATTGCAGCACACTATATATTTAAGAAAACCAGTAGGTATAAAAGACAACAAAGTAAATAGTAATGATTGTTGGAAACTCAAAAAGAGTCTTTACGGGTTGAAACAATCTGGGTTTGAGTGGAACCAATATATTGTGAAAGAGTTAAACAATATAGGTTTTAAATCTGGTTTAGCAGATCCATGTGTGTTTAAAAGAGAAAATAATGGAACGGTGTCATTATTGTTATTATTTACAGATGATATTGCTTTGATAACTAAGACTAATAATGAAGCTAATGAGATTATATCATTATTAGCAAAAAAGATAAAATTAAAGCATTTAGGTGAAATTAAAAAGTATCTAGGATTGCCAATTAACAAAACAAAAAATGGTTTTAAGATATCTCAAGAAGATAAAATTTGCCAATTAATTAAAACGTTTAAAATGGATCTTTGTAAACCGGCAAAGACTCCAATGAGTCAGGAAGTTTGCCAAACTGATGATCAAAGTCCCAAATTTGATAAGTCCATATATCAATCTTTGATTGGCAGCTTATCATATATAAGCAATTGGTCTAGGCCAGATATAGCTTATAGTGTAAATCAGCTGGCACGTTTTAATTCAGATCCACATCAATGTCATTGGCAATCATTAAAGAGAATTTTAAGATATCTTAAAGGAACAATGAACCATGCATTGTATATAGAACCAAAGGGTGATTTGATTCTTAGTGCCTATGCAGATGCGAGTTTTGTAACTGATATAAACACTAGAAAATCAACATCTGGGATGGCTATATTATTTGGTAAGACACTAATAGGGTGGAGATCAATCAGACAACAGCATATCAGCTTGTCCACGATGGAAGCGGAATTTTCATGTCTGTCATTACTATGCACTGACTTAATTCTGTACAAACAGTTATTATTAGACATGAGTATAACTGTTAAAGATTCCATTTTATGTGTACGAGGATAACCAAGCAGCTATAAAGTTAGCTACTAGTATTGCTGTAAAAACTAGATCAAAGCATACTGATTTAAGATACTTAAATGTTAGAGAATCTGTAAAAAATGGTCTAATTAAATTGGAATACTGCATGACGGAAGAAAACATTGCAGACCAATTTACAAAAGCTCAAGGAGTAACTAAGTTTAAAGAAAGTTGTAACAAATATGATTTAAAGATGTAAATAGTTATATTTATTATTATTTCCTAAAAGGAGAGAATGTTAGGGATAACATTGTTTTACCCTAACTGGTTTAGGTAAAATAATAAATATATAATCATAGTTTGTATGTTAAAGTGTCTGCAACTTTAACTGTGGGATAGTAATTAAGGGAGTGGTTGTGAAAGCACTTTAAAAGAGGCAAGGCTGCAGCTTGCTCTCTCTCTGGCTTTGATGATCCCTGATTACTGCAAGGACTCAAGACTGCATTGCTCGAACGGGAGAGAAAACAAAGGACTGACTTGTAAGTGAACTGACATAGGATATTCTAAACGGACTTTGCTAACTGAATATCCCTGAATGGACTGACTAAATGATACATGACTATTGGACTGTTATTTTGACTATGCTATGAACTCATAATGGAATAAACTATATTTTTGATAGCACAAGCGTATCTGTTATTTTTACTGTATGTTAATAAACATACAAGCTTAGCTCACTCATTTATCTGTGTGCCTATCTGACTAACGCTGCACATTCTGTTTAGCTTGTCTCCCTAACCCTGGTTGGGGAAACCAGGCTTAACAGCACATGCTGGTGAGGTTCAGTATGCGAAAGAAGAACATGTTATAAAAGATGTGACATTGTGGAATATTCATTTCCACCCATGAAGTTAGTGTAAATATTGGCAGTTATTTTAGATACAGTTTTGCTTTTACTCCATGTGAGTCTTGCCTACAAATACTGTTTAATCTGCCTGTTCCCAAAATGATGCTTACCCCGAATCTTTATTCAAATAAATCTGTTTTAGCAGAAACTTGGAAGGAGGAGAAGGTGCTTCTTGATGAAAGCTGCTTATTTGTTCTTGAGGCATCCACAAGGGGGTGCAGGAAAACTAGCACTATATTCCCAACACTGTGGATTATTATACTTCAAGCTGCCTTGACACCTTCTGCTGCTGGTGCAAAAAACAAAATGAACTGACAAAATAATTCATGGTTTTGGACTGGAGCCCACGCAGAGATCTAAACAGAATCTAAATATTAATCATCCAGGTCCTTGCTGATACATCCCTGCTGAAAGCTCCCCTACGCTATCCCCCCAAAACTGCAAGTTTGAGAAATGTGTACATTAAAAAACAATGTTTAATGAAACATGACCATATCAAGAAGTAAAACCCAATAATCTCTGAGCAAATCTTTTCAGAGATCAGGTTTTCATTCTTAAGAATTAGCTCTCCAGCATTTGGTTTGAGGCTGTTTCAGATTTTTAATAAAAGCAGGATGAAGAAACTACGTGTTTTGTGAAGACTAGAATAATTATGAAATTAATGAGTATACTTTCCCATTATATCCACTGATATTATTGCTATGTTGTGCATCAAAGCATTGTTAGACAGAAAATTCTGATTGCTGATCTAATGATGGCTCCAAGGATAGATGATGTCCATGATTAAATAAAGTCTGGTATTAATTTAGAACAAGGGTGGACTTTTGTCTTCCATGAACTACTGTTCTAACTTACTGCAATCTTCGTATTTTATTTTCAAAGCAAGAAGCACACATTCAAAAGCCATCAAAATATTAAAGCAAATATTCATTGTATTTATTGCTTTAGAAGAGATGTGCCTTTTTTGTTATTTTTGCACCAAGGCCCATCTACAATCTTTGCAGATATCCTGATCACAAATAACCCAATTACCTTTCAATGGTCTACTGTATTTTAGACTTGGAATATTAGTATCCATAATGTAGTCACTCAGTTTTGTACACAAACTAGATATAGTCTGCACATATGTATTCAGTCAGTGTGTGTGTGTATGTATGTGTATGTGTGTGTGTGTGTGTGTATGTATATGTGTGTGTGTGTGTGTGTGTGTGTGTGTATGTCTGGCATTCAGCTTTGTTCGGGTATTTTCCCACGTCATAGTAGTGGTGCTTTTAAAGTTATAGCAACGTTTCAGCAGAATCTCATCTGCCATCATCAGGCTTCTGTATAGTGTTTGTCTGTGAGTCAGACTTTTACAGTGGTTTCAGATTTAAATTTGGGGCAGCCTATTGCTGTGTCAGAATGGTTTTTTCTTCCTCCTGATTGGTTGCCAGCCAATCAAGATACAAAAAGAGCCCCCCCCCCCAAGAAAAAAAACAGACAGAAGATATTAGTAGCAGAACACAGCAAACTCCAAGACCAATAAACACAGACCAAGACTCTCAACCAATCAGGAGGAAGAAAAAACCATTCTGACACAGCAATAGGCTGCCCCAAATTTAAATCTGAAACCACTGTAAAAGTCTGACTCACAGACAAACACCATACAGAAATGGATCTTTGGTTATTCGGGTTTTCTCCCGCGTAAGATTGGAAGTATCTAGGCAATGTATCGATGAAGTCTCATTCATCATCTTCAGGCTTGGTCTTCAGCTCTGTGCTTCTCAGAGTGATGCCCCCACCCAATCAAGTCACACCCCCACTAGCAGTTAAAAGGAAGAAGCAGCTGCAAACTCACATCACTCTGAGAAGCACAGAGCTGAAGACCAAGCCTGAAGATGATGAATGAGACTTCATCGAAACATTGCCCAGATACTTCCAATCTTACATGGGAGAAAACCCGAATAACCAAAGATCCACATACAAATACCCGCGAGAACCTCAGAATATATATATATATATATATATATATATATATATATATATATATATATATATATATATACATGTACATATATATATATACATATATATATATATATATACATATATATATACATGTATATATATATATACATATACATATATATATATATGTATATATATATACATATATATGGTATTCAGCTTTGTTCAGTTATTTTCCCACATCATTATAGTTGTGCTTTTAAAGTTGTAGCAATGTTTCGGCAGAATCTCATCTGCCATCATCAGGCTTCTGTATTGTGTTCATCACAGATTTATATATATATCTTTGGTTATTCAGGTTTTCTCCTGCGTAAGATTGGAAGTATCTAGGCAACGTTTTGATGAAGTCTCATTCATCATCTTCAGGCTTGGTTTTCAGCTCTGTGCTTCTCAGAGTGATGTGAGCTTGCAGCTGCTTCTTCCTTTTAACTGTAAGTGGGGGTGTGACTTGATTGGGTGGGGGCTTGGCTATGTTCTGATTGGGTGGGGGTGTGTTCTGATTGGTTTGAGGTTTGGCTGTGTTCTGATTGGTTGGGGGGTTGGCTGTGTTCTGATTGGCTGGAGGCATGTTCTGTTCAGGTGGGGGCTTGGTTGTGCTCAGGTTAGTCTTAGTTGCTGGGGGATTTGAGCTGGTAAGCTGTGATCTTGCTGTTTGGCTTCGAGTTTGTGGTTGTGCTGCATCTTCATGGTGAAGGTCAGTTCGCTTCATGTATGGCTCAGAGGAGCTCGAAGTGGGTAGTGATGCAGCTGCAGTGCGGCTTCTGGTCCGTGGTTGTGTCTCATCTGCTGTGTGGATGTGAGTCTTCTTTCTACGTGGAAGTGTGGTGGTGGCATCTTGTGTGGCTCTCAGGGGTGTGGGTCTGGTGTCGTTCTTCATGTTAGGTACTTGTCTGTTCATGAGGGCGGGTTTCCAAATGGCTAGCAGGCGGGAGGCATCATCTCATTTATTCATGCTATGTGGGCATTTTTCTATCTCTATGGCTTCTCTGATGATTCTGCTGCTGAAGTGTTCGGTTTTGGCGGTAGTTCTGGTATTTCTAAAGTCAATCTCATGTCCTGTGGCTTTGAGGTGTTGGACCAGGGAAGAGGTCGGTTCTTCCTTTTTGATTGAGTTCTTATGTTCTTCAATGCGTGCACTTATTCTTCTGTTAGTTTGTCCAATGTATGTGGTGGGGCAGGCAGTGCAAGGGATTTCGTATACTCCTTGATTTTCTAACTCGATTTTGTCCTTGGGGTTTCTTAGGATGGTGGATATCTTTCTGTTTGTGCAGAATGCTGTCTTAATGTTGTGTTTTTGGAGGATCTTGCTGATTTTGTCCGTAGTGCCTTTTATATATGGGAGGAGGGCTTTGCCATTCTCTTGTTCTCTGTCTTGGATTTTGGTTGGGGTTTCTTTTTGGATTAGGTGGGTGATCTTCTTTCTTTGGAATCCATTGGCTGTCAGCACGCTGGTGAGAGTGTGTAGTTCAGTCTCTAGGTGTTGTTCGTCGGCTAAGCATTTTGTTCTGGAGATGAGTGTCTCGGCTCCGGAATTAATCTGTGCTGGGTGGTGGTGTGAGAGTGCGTGTAGATAGTGGTTTGTATGTGTTTTCTTCTGGTAGATGGTGTGTCCTAGGGAGCCATTGGATTTTTTGTATACCAAGACATCTAGGAAGGGAAGTTGAAGGCAGGCAGGCAGTTATACTGTTCTGCCATCATATTTTAATGGTAGCCCATTAGCTGCCACCAACATTACTAAACATCCGAAACATGAGAATGAACTGAATCTATATGGTCACTTCTTTTAAGTAACAAAATTGGAAAAACATAGATGAGACATGGGTGAAAGCCAGAAAATTACCAAGCCACATAGAACCCTGTAAAGGAAAAGGAAAACACAATTGCAGAATGATCCCTTAGTGTGAAAAGGAATGCATAATTATTAATTCCTTTTGTGTGAGAGAGTGCAAGAGAGATTGATTGGTTGGTTGGTTGGTTGGTTGATGATTGATTGATTGGCTGGTTGGTTGGTTTCAGTTATTATATTGGAAAATACATTTCCTTTCTAACAAAAAAGAGCACCCCCATCTTTTAAACTGTGCTTCCTAATTATGGATTTGTATTTAAAATGGTTTTTTTTTTTTAATGCTGCATGACTAAGAGATAGTATCTGTTCATTCAGTTAAGGCAGCCATTCTGTGGCTTTTATGAAGGTGTCCAAGGGAGTAAGGGATTCATTGGAGTCCTGTCCTTATGGAAAGAGAGAAAGGTCCAATCTCAGAAGGAGGGAGCTGAGTTAAAAACCAGGCATTTCTGTTTTCTCTGCCTAGCTCAGGGGTGTCAAATTCATGTTGTCACAACAGCATCACGTGACATATTGGACTTTTCCCCCCTCTGCTAAATTGGGCGTGGGCATGGCCAGCACATGATACATCTGGCCCACAGGCCGGGAGTTTGACAGCCCTAGTTCATCCTACCTGACAACTCAAGCTCATCCTACCAAAGGACAACTGAAAGGCCAAAAAGCCATGCTGTGGAAGAGGCCATCCGTCTGCTAAATGTCCTCAGCTGGCATGGAATCAATTTCCAAATCTGGAGGTAATTTAGATAATTTTTCTTTTGCTGCTTACAAAGTGAAGGAAACCTTTTTTAATGGCTAGGACAACAGAGAAGAGCACGCACATCATCTCCTTCTATTTTAGCCTTTTTTCCCTCAGTCCTCCTGCTAGCTAAAATTCTACACAATCCCTTGAATAAAGTCTTCATGAACTCAATAGGATTTACTGCAAAATATATATCCATAAGATACGGCTTTTAAGACAGTGATTCAAAGAAATCCAAAGGCAAAAATATCTGTTCTTGCCAGAACTACTAAGCCATCTCTCTGTAATTATTAGCATTATCAATGGCACATAACAGTTTCAATTACATTCAACCATACAACTCATGCCATACTGGTGGCATCATCTTTACCAATCAGGAGGTTCACAAAGGTGGGAAGAAGGATGATCACTTTATTTTCAGTGATTGCTTTCTTTTTTATTCTAAAACCCAAGCACTGGATAGATTCAAAACTTCTTCTGACTTGCCTATTCCAACAGAGCACTGCTTGCAGCCCTTGTAAATTGGTATAGAACCTAATGGAGAATCTGTAAGAATCTGGCCGTTCAGCTGGAGTCTGGGTCTCTTCCTTGACTTCTAGTTTTCAATTCAATGGGAACAACTTATTCAGAAAAATATCCCAAAGAGAGACTCCTTTCATCTAGGCTGGCTATTGGTTTCTTCTGGACAGAAAGTCCTTGATATTCCAACTGGTCCAGAAAGTCTCTAAAAGCCAGACTATATAAGTAGGAACGGTTTTCCTGTTGTTAATGGGACTTCATTTATTTTAGCATATTACTTTGCAGGACTCTTTGGTGGAAGCCACAATTATAGGGTTAAAGCCTAGATATGTTCAGGATGACAGCCAAGCAGACTTAATTTGTAGAAGTACAAATGTAATAATGTAAACTTGCCCACAAGGTATTACCCTACCTATGTAAAAATCATGCAGTGCTAGTAATACTGATTCTCTAAGTGCCACAAATAGCAAGCACTCAGGCTAGTTGCTTTATATGCCTTTCTAAAACCTAGACTTAGAAGATTTCTAAAATCAGATGAGTTTTCAATGGAGTCAATGTTTGAAAACCAGTATTCTGAAAAGATAATTGCAAAAGGTGGGGAAGAGCTGACAGTCATAATATTGTTGATGAGCCAGGAGGAGTCCAGAAGTGAGTAAGATTGCTCTCCAAATGAATATGGTTTGTTGGGGCATGTCCAGAAGAACATCAAAAATTCCCTTTGGCAGAAGTTGGATTTCTGTGGTTGATGAGGTAGTTCCTGCAAGCCTAAGTGTGTATTTCAACCCATCCCATGAATCATCCTTATTCATGCAATATCCACCAAGGTCAGTCACATGATTATGAACTGTAGTATAGTGACTCAAATATTTGCAATGTAGCATCAGATACACAAATTATAAACTACTATAAGTCTGACTACAAAGCCCATCTTGCTAAAGTTAATAAGCAAATTGGAAAAGAAGGGTTAGATTATTAGAACTGGCAAGGATTGTTTTGGAGCTAAAATAATTTTAAAAGTCAATGTTAATATGTGTAATCTTTATATACTGGAATACTTTACTCTGGATTAAATAAAGTTTATCATAAAGATGTATCAAAAGACCTATAGCAATAGCAATAGCACTTAGACTTATATACCACTTCAAAGTGTTTTACACTTTGAAGGCCTCTCTAAGCGATTTACAGAGTCAGCATATTGTCCCCAACAATCTGGGTCCTATTGAAATGATTATGTGAAAAAATCAAACACAAATTGAAAAGTTAATTTTTAAAATTCTACAACTTGAGGAACTATTTCTCAGGATCTCTGAAAAAAAGAGCCACACAAATCAGTGAACATTTAGAGTTTCATCCCAGAGTTTCTCAATTGCTTTTCATTTTATGGTGCCTACACCTTTGAACAAATATAGATTCCAAAGCTTTTCAAGTAAGGAGGTCTTGATTCTACAGTCACAGTATTGTTACAATATGTTTTGTAGGAAAGGGAACCTCATTTTCACAAAAGGTCTTTGATTGAGTTGGCCAGACACAAATCGTCAATTTACTAACAGGCAACACGAAGATAGTTCTCCATCCCATCTCATCAAGACTCCTAGGGTGCTCTTAGTTCCTTTTATCCCCCAATTTATATTTCTCTTTTGTGTAGGTAGTCCATCAAACTTTCATATGAAGCACTGAAGAAATCCTCTATTTTTATTAACAAGGCTTATGGGCCCATTTGGTGTCCAGGTGGGAAGATATTCCTGTAAATCATGAATAATTTGGAAACTGATACTTTGCACTGCAGCATGCCAACTTTTCTTTAGAAAAGATAATAAAATAATTGAACTGTGGAAAGCCAGGTTGCATGGGAATTTGGTATATAGCGAAGAAAATGTTTGCAGGTATACTACTGGCCTGGGGTGTTATATTGAACAGCCTTGAGCCTGAAACATGAAGGAAAAAATATTTAATGGATCCAATAAATTCAATACAGAGAAGTTAATGGACTGTGAACTGAGGGAATGGGCCTTGATAATTTATATTTTATAAAATCATAAATAGCATAGCAGTACATTAAAAAGATAAGTTCGGGCTAATGGATCTAGAAGAAAGTTTTAATAAAATTCAACTTTTTGTCATTTCTTTGTTTTATACCCTTATGTATAGATGTATAGTTGAAAAAGGAGGCCTGTTATTTTTCTACCAATCATGTATTGGCTGAAATAGATATGTGACCTTGATGAATGAATAGGTGAATCTGGGCAAGTCACCATTTCTCAGCTTTGCCTCTCCAACTCACAGTCACACCACAAGTGCCAAGAGAGACTGAAACCAGGTGTTGGAGATGTACGGAGTCATGAAACAAAACCAGATATTTAAAATAAAGAACAAGTCAGGAAAAAAAAGACCAAGACACAAGAAGAAGGCAGGATAAAGGAGCAAGACCCACATCATGAATGAAAAAGGTCAACCAAAGGAAAAAGACACAAATGATCGTGCTATTCTAAAACACAAAATATAAAGTATGCTTCATTGACGGTTGTAGATCTAAAAAGACCATTATTACCTTGAGGGGAATACGAGTTGAAATAGTGTTTTAGGTTTGAGCATTCTAATAAGATTGCCGTTATTATTATTGTTATTGTTATATACTTGATTCATTAAACATGAAACTCAGTCAACTGAACATTCAAAAATGCATCACAAACACCATTGACTGGTGCTAATGGTTGATAGGGGTTGCTGCCAGCATCCTAGGTATCAACCAAGTACCTTCTTAAGATGTATGATGTTCTGAGTAGTGCAGGTTTTTTTGCAGTTCCGCTGATGTTATTGCAGGAAGCTGCCATTTCTTGATGTATTTTATAAAATTATTGGACATGGTACTAAGTGCCCTCATGACAATGGGTATCACTGTTACATGTTTCATCCATAAACACGTAGTTTTTCAATGGCCATATTTCGCAATATTTCATGATTTTTTCCAGTTCTTTTTCTTCGATTCTGGTGTCTCCTGGTACCGTGATATCAATACATTGTATGTTTCGGCTTTTGACAACTGTAATATCTGGCGTATTGTGTTCTAAATGGCGATCCATCTGTATTCAAAAGTCCCACAAGATCTTCAATGTCTCCTTCTCAACAACCTTTTCCACCTTATATTCCCATGACCTTTTGGATACAGGTAGGGCATATTTTTAACATAATGACCAGTGGATTAATTTAGCAACTTGATCATGTCTAGCTTTGTAGTCAATTTGCGTGATTTTGCTACACTCACAAATTAAGGGTGAAACAGTTTCAAAGTCAGCAGTTTGGATAGTCAGTGGATTTTTGTATTTTCGCATTCATGTCATTAGTTTGTAGTGCTTGTTCTTGAGCAGCAAGTATTCAACCTTCCGTTTCTTTCTTGAAGTTTCTTCAAGCTGTTATCACATTTTCCTTCAATGTTTTTCAAGTGCTGTCCATGCAAAGC
This sequence comes from Hydrophis major, assembly GCA_033807585.1. Taxonomy (NCBI): domain Eukaryota; kingdom Metazoa; phylum Chordata; class Lepidosauria; order Squamata; family Elapidae; genus Hydrophis; species Hydrophis major. Next base: position 139,107,834 of record CM066329.1, on the reverse strand, counting down.
TTTGGTTTTCCATCCATTTAATCTATCATCCAGCTGTTTTTCCTTATATTCTGCCTTTGTTTCTGTTGTTTTTATAATGTTTTCCATTTTCACAACCTGCAGCAATTTCTCTGTATTTTGGTTCACATAATCATTCAAACTTCGTTTTTCTTCTTCTATAGTTTGATGGATTTGCAGTAGCCCTCTGCCTCCTATTCTTCTTGGCAGGCATAATCTGTCAATGTCACTTTATGGATGTAAAGCGTGGTACATATTCAAAAGTTTACATGTTTCCGGTCCAGGTTTTCCAGTTCAGCCACAGTCCATTTGATGGGCAGCGTATCACTGTAACTGCCCATGTATTAATGGCTTTAATTATGTTTCCAGCATTCAGCTTTGATTTTAATAATTTGCGGACCCTCCTGATGTATTCCTTTTGCATTGACTCTTGACTTTTCCATTCAAGATATTATCTGCTTCCAATATGCCTAGGTATTTGTAACTGTCATCCTTTGCTAATACTTTCATGATGCTTCCATTTCCCAGCTCTATTCCTTCTATTTTTTCCATTTTTCCTCACTGCATGGATAGTATAGCACATTTTTCAAATCCAAAGTTCATTCTGATGTTGTTGCTGAACAGTTGAACTGTGTTGAGTATTGATTCAAGTTCAGTGGCATACATTTTTTAATTAATCCATTTTTAAGTCATCCATGTATAATAGATAGTTTATCTTGCCATGTTGGCTTAAGATTTGGTAGCCCAGTTTTGTGTTTTGTAGGATTATTGTCAGTGGGATTAATCCAATGTTGAACAGTAGTGGTGAAAGTGAGCCCCCTTGGAAGATTCCTTGTGTGATGTTGACTTCAATGTTCTCCCTGTGGTGTCCTCGGAAATGATGCCAGGAGTCAGTGACTTCAAATCATGCTCTTTTATTTGTGTAGGAACCGAACTGGCGCTATGGAAAAAGTTCGCGGCTTTTATTCCTTTAGCCGCGGCGGCCGCGGCCAATGACACTGCTTTGAATCTCCCGCGATTCGAATAGACCAATTGCGGGAGATTCTTAGCGAGCCAATCGGCGCGGCTCGCCTAACCAATCAGAGTGCCCCGCGCTTTGGCCAATCAAAGCGCGGGTGTTAGGGATAACATTGTTTACCCTAACTGGTTTAGGTAAAATAATAAATATGTAATCATAGTTTATAAGTTAAAGTGTCTGCAACTTTAACTATGGGAAAGTAATTAAGGGAGTGGTTGTGAAAGCACTTTAAAAGAAGCAAGACTGCAGCTTGCTCTCTCTCTGGCTTTGATGATCCCTGATTACTGCTTGGAATCAAGACTGCATTGCTCGAACGGGAGAGATAAACAAAGGACTGATTTGTAAGTGAACTGACATAAGATAATCTACACGGACTTTGCTAACTGAATATCCCTGAATGGACTGACTAAATGATACATGACTATTGGACTGTTATTTTGACTATGCTATGAACTCATAATGGAATAAACTATATTTTTGATAGCACAAGCGTATCTGTTATTTTTACTGTATGTAAATAAACACACAAGCTTAGCCACTCATTTATCTGTGTGCCTATCTGACTAACGCTGCACATTCTGTTTAGCTTGTCTCCCTAACCCTGGTTGGGGAAACCAGGCTTAACAGCGGGGATCTCAAGAATGCTAATGAGGGGACAGAACACCCCTCCCCTCTTGGTTTAGTCCTTACGTCGCGTAGTCCCGTAGATAGGCGGGGCTCCGTCTTAGCCTACTGGACCTGCACAGCTCAGTCGTAGGTTGGATCCCGGCCGGTTCGGTCGGGGTCTCTGCTTCTCCAGGTGCCGTCGTGGGAACCGGCTGGTCGGTCGGGCCGGGCCGCTCTCCGTAGCTCCCTCATGGGCTTCCCGGGTTGGTTGAGCTGCGGGTTTCGCCGCTCCCGCTCGGTCTCCCCGGGTCGGTCGAGCTGGCCTGGCTGTCTCTTCCTGGCGAGGGGTCGTGCTGGCTGCTTTCTGGTAAGTATGGTTGGTTTATTCTTCTTTGGTTTTGGTCCCCTGGGTATTCCCTCCCCCCTTGGTTTGTGTTGTGGGGGTTGGTTTTGCCTGCTTGTGTGTCGGTGGTCTCTTGGGTGGTCGTCCTCGACCTTAATTGGTCGATGTGGCGTTTCCTTGCTCGTCCGTCTGCTGTTTGTAGCCGGTACGAGTGTGGGCCTGTTATTTGTGTGATGACGGCCGGTACCCATAATGGGTCTCCCGTCAGGTTTTTTGCGTACACGGGGTCGCCTGGTGCAAAAGTTCGGTGTTTGCTGGTTGAGTCTGGGGGCTTCTCTGGGTTATACGTGGGGTGTAATCTGTCGAGTGGGGACCTTAATTTCCTCCCCATTAACAGTTCAGCTGGGCTCTTATTCGTTGTGGTATTTGGGGTTATGTGTTGGGTAAAGAGTAATTTATTTATTTTGTCCTGGATCTCCCCGTGGTCTATTTTCCAGATGGTTTTCTTAGGGAATTGCTCCATCCGTTCCGCCCTACCGTTCGCCGCCAGGTGCGCCGGTGCTGTCAGTGCGTGTCGGATGCCCCTTTCCGCTAGGAATTTTTTGAATTCTAGCGAGGTGAATTGGGGAACGTTGTCGGAAACGACGTCTGGGAGGCCGTGCGTTGCAAAGAGTTTGCCAAGTTCCTTGATCATGGCCTCCGTGGTTGTTGTTCTCATGTTGCTTACCTCCAGCCAGTTGGAGCAAGCATCTACTATTATAAGGAAGGTGTGTCCTTTTGTGGGCCCGGCAAAGTCTATGTGGATCCTAGACCAAGGTCCCCTTGGGGTTTCCCACTCTAGGACGGGTGCTGTGGGTGGGCTTGGCCTAGTTTCCTGGCATCGTTGGCACTTTGCTACCCATGTCTCAATCTGTCTGTCCATCCCTGGCCACCATGCGTAACTTCTGGCCAGGGCTTTAGTCCTAACGATGCCAGGGTGCCCCTCGTGTAATAGTTCCAGAACCTTCCCTTGTAGTTTTTCTGGAATGACCACCCTATCCCCCCATAGTATGCACCCTTTTCATAACGAGAGTTCCGTTTGCCGGTTCCGGAATGTTTTGACGGACTCGTCATTGTCCCTTTCCGGCCACCCTTTCTCTACCCAATGCAACACCCGCGCCAGACGTTTGTCTTTATTAGTCTCTCAGGCAATGTCTGACGCGGTTATGGGTAGGTTGGGTAGAGTCTCTATACTGAGGGTGGTTGTTGTGGGTGCTGGGTCAGTGTCAGGTTCTGGTAGCGGCGAGCGGCTTAAGGCGTCTGCATGGGAGATCGTCTTACCCGGTCTGTGTATGAGTCCGTAGTTGTAGGCCGCCAAGAACTCGGACCACTTTGTCATTCGGGGAGACAGAATGTTCGGGGTGGCCCAGTTTCCTGCAAGGATTCCCAGCAGCGGCTTGTGGTCGGTTATGATGGTGAATGTCCGGCCGTAGAGGTACTCGTGGAATCTTTTTACGGCGGCAACGATAGCCAGAGCATCTTTGTCCAGCTGGCTGTAGTTCCGCTCCGGTTTGGTGAGGGTCCTTGAAAAGAACGCGATGGGTGCTTCTTTTCCATCGGGGAGTGTATGGCTGAGGACAGCGCCGACGCCGAAGGGTGATGCGTCGCATGTGACGGCCAGGGGTAGGGTCTCGTTGTACTGTATAAGGACGGCGTCCGAAGTGAGGAGGTCCTTTGTTCTCTGGAAGGTGGCTTGCTCGCGTTTCCCCCAAGTCCAGGTCGCCGCCTTGTCCAGGAGCCGATGCAAAGGCTCCGCCACCGTCGCCTTTGGGGTAGGAAAACATTGTAAAAGTTAAATAGCCCCAGGAATGCCTGTAGCTCCGTCTTCGACTTGGGTGTGGGGGCTTCTTTGATGGCCTTGATTTTTTGGTTTGTGGGGTGAATGCTGTGACGGTCTCGGAGATATCCCAGGAATTCAACCCGTTCCGTGTATAATTGGCATTTCTCCCTCTTTACCTTGAGCCCGGTCTCTTTGAATTTGGTTAGGACCTCCCTTAGGCGACCCTCTAGTTCGGCTTGGTTGGTTGCCAACACTAAGACGTCGTCGAAGTAAGGTACCACCCCCTTGATGCCTTGTAATAGTCTTTCCATTAGGCTTTGGAATATTCCCGGTGCCACGCTGACTCCGAATTGGAGTCGGTTGCATTTAAATGCTCCCCGGTGGGTGACTATGGTTTGCGCTTCTGCCATTTGCTCATCGACTGGCAACTGTTGGTGTGCCTGGGCGAGGTCGAGTTTGGCGAAAACCTTGCCCCCTCCCAGTGAATGCAGTAGGTGTTGCACTACTGGGACGGGGTAGGCGCTTTGTTGCAACGCGCCATTTAGGGTGGCCTTATAGTCCCCACAGATCCTCACCGACCCATCGGGCTTGATCGGGGTGACTATGGGGGTCTCCCACCGGGCATGGTCTATTGGCTGTAGGACCCCTTGTTTGACGAGCTTGTCAATTTGCTCTTCTATCTTGGGTTTAAGTGCGAATGGCACCCGCCTTGGTTTTAGGCGTTTTGGGGAAATGTTTGGGTCTAGGCTGAATGATATAAGGGGCCCTCGGTACTTGCCTAGGTTTCCGTCGAAGACCTCTTGGAATTCCCGGGCCAGTTGTTGCTCCCAGCTGTCGTCGGTGACGTGGTCGATTCCCGTGATTGCGATGCCGAGCAGGGCGAACCATTGCAGTCCCAGTAGGCTTGGGCGATCGCGATCGCGATCAACGATTGTCAGGGGAAGCTTTTCGGTGCGCCCTTTGTATGTTATGTTGAACTGTCTGGTTCCGACTACCGGGATGTGGTTTCCCTAGTCGTCCTTTACGATTAGTCTCTGGCTGTCTAGGCTTTTCCTTTGGACGGTAGGCACCAAGCGCTTTATTTCTTGCCATGCTATCATGGAGAGGTAGGATCCGGAGTCCACCTCCATTTTGCATGGCTCGCCCTCGATGCCTACCTCCACATAGACCTTCCGGGCGTCATTGGTTGTGGCGTGGCCGATGGTGACCGTCTGATGGGTCTCCTCTCTTCGCCGGGTCTCGCTGCCTCGTAGGGATCATCCATTCTGGTCCCATCTGTTGTCAGAGGGGCGATCTCTGGTCCGGGGTGGTGTGCTCTCTCTCCTCCGTTCGCTCTGGTCCCATCGGGGCAGGCTGCGGTTCTTTTTGAGGCGGCAGACGCGGGCGATGTGTCCCTTCTTGTCACAATGCCGGCAGATCGACTCGAAAAACCGGCATTCGGACCTGGGGTGGTCGCCTCCGCAACCGGCACAGTTGGTCCTTGACTTACGACCCCGCCGGTTCCGTGGGTCGCGGCCTGCCTGGAGGCGATGAATTTCCTCCTCTTCGTCAGAAGTGCCCGATGCCGAGTGGAAATCGCCCTGGTGGGTGGTCGTCTCAGGTTGGGCCTCGGCCGACCTTGCGGGGTGGTTGTTTCCACTGCGGTCCCCGGCGTTCGGTCGGCGCATGCGGTCGGCGGATGTTTGGGTCGCTTCAGCAGCTGCGGCTGCGGTGAGGGTGTCTGCAAGGCTGATGTTGCCCTTGGCCATCAGCCGGTTCTGGAGGACGGGGTCCCACAGGCCAAGCACGATTCGGTCTCGCAGGGCGTCGTTCAGGTTGTCGAATTCGCACAGCCCCCCTAGGCGCCGTAGTTCAGCGACGAAGTCGCTGAAACTCTCACCCGACCGTTGGTCCCGATGGTAGAATTCGTTGCGTCGGATCAGGATGGGTACCTCTGGAGTGTAGTGCCGCCGAAGTATTGGCTCGAGGACATCCCAGTCCATTGCGGTCGCCTCGGCGGGTTTGGCAAGTGCCTTGGCCATCTTGAATATTTCGGTCCCGCAGTGGGTCAGGAAGACGGCGCGCTTCATGGGGCCGGTGGCGTCCTTCAGGTCGCTGCACTTGAGGAACATGCGGAATCGGTCGGAGTACAATTCCCAGTCCTTGGTGGCGGGGTTGAAGGGTGCGGGGGGTGTGATTTTCGCCATCGTGGAGATTCGTCTGGCTTCCGTCGGACACGTGGTTCGGTTCAGGATCTGGATCCCATCCTCATCGCCAGTATGGTGTCCTCGGAAATGATGCAGGAGTCGGTGACTTCAAATCATGCTCTTTTATTTGTGTAGGAACCGAACTGGCGCTATGGAAAAAGTTTGCGGCTTTTATTCCTTTAGCCGCCGCGGCTGCGGCCAATGGCACCGCTTTGAATCTCCCACGATTCGAATAGACCAATCGCGGGAGATTCTTAGCGAGCCAATCGGCGCGGCTCGCCTAACCAATCAGAGTGCCCCGCGCTTTGGCCAATCAAAGCGCGGGGATCTCAAGAATGCTAATGAGGGGACAGAACACTCCCCATTTGCTGTTAGAACTGTTTTCAATTTTTGCATATTTGCTTTCAAAAATATACAAACATTTTTGCTGATTCCAAAGTTTTTCAGACTGGCATTAATCCAGCTGTGGGGTAATGTGTCAAATGCCTTCTTGTAATCTATCCATGCCATATTTAAATTTGTTCTTCATTTTGCATTTTTAAGTTTTATTTTGTCAATGAGCAGTTGATCTTTTGTTCCTCTTGATTTTTTGTAATTTTCTTTTTGTTCTACTGGGTACAAACTGTTTTCCATCAGATAATTGAATACTGAATTTTCCAATATTCTTGTAAAAAGTTTGAACATTGTTGGCAGACAAGTAATTGGGCGATAATTGCTTGGTTCTGTTCCCTTTTCTGAGTCTTTCATTATCAAGTATGTTCGACCAGCTGTTAACCATTCTTCACTTGTTGCATTTTGAAGTGTTCCATCAAATTGAGTGGCCATGTGGTGATGGAGGCTGGTCAGGTGTTTTAACCAGTTTCCATGCAGTTCATCCAGGACAGGTGTACTCCAGTTTTTGACCTTCTTTACTTATTATGCAACCATATCAGTTATTATTATAATAGTCTCCATTTTGTTTCATGTTGTTTCTTTTTGAATATTTTTGATCCAGGAGGCAGTTTTATCATCTTCCGCTGGGTTTTCCCACAGTTTCCAAAAGTTCAGTTTTTTCTTTACATGGGTGGGCTTTCATCAAATGACTGGTAGAAGAGGTGTTGGTGTTTTTTATTATTATTATTATTATTATTATTATTATTATTATTATTATTATTATTATTATTATTATCCAAATACACAACACACATACATGCAACTACCTTTTCCATGTTCGTAAAATGGATTGTCTCTTTAAGAGATCCCTATCTTTCAGATATACAGGGTTAGAACATACAAAGTTAGTTTCCTGGATGAGCAATGGTTCATGTAAAATATGACTTGGAAAGACATATAGAGAAAAGATAGCACATTCTACATCCCCTCTGCTAGAGGAGTCAAGCTTCTTCTCCAAACCTCTTCTAGGAATGCAGGAACCTCTTCTTTCCTTTTCTTGTTAGTCATTATAAGATGTTTTGCAAACTAGTACATTCTGTGGACTTACTTACCATTTGTCTGCAAGGATAGAGCACCAATCCCCTATCCTCAGGATAAGCTTCCTCCAGTGAGCTATCTGGTCCTTCCGTTAAAGGTAACAAGTAAAAAACATTTTGCTGAAAGTTCCCATTTCAAAGGTTCAAGTAACTACAGGTGATAATGAGCACCTTGGGTCTATTGTGGGAAATGAACGCTCAGCAATCTCTAGCAAGGTGGAAAATAACCTTTAGAAAAGATGTCCTTCTCATTCAAATCTGATCTCACTCAGCTCCAGATACCGATTCCATTGCAGGCTGTAATTTACTAAACTCATCTATTGCTTCTTGGAAATGCATTACCAGGGCCTGATATATAGAGAAGATCAAAGAGTGAGGCAGTCCCTTTTATTTGAAAGTTACTTGAAGAAAATGGAAAAGACAACTTATATTTAAGAACTGACATGATTAACTAGAAGAAAGTCTCCACTGTCCTCCAGTCAATCATTTTGGGAGTCACAACCCAAACACATTAGACTGCCCTTTTTATATAAAATAAGACTTGACAGCTAATAACAGATAAACAAATAACAATACAAAACATTAAAAACTCTCTCACATCACCACATCCCATAACAATCCCATGACAAAACTACAAGTGCCAGGCTCAGCTCCCCTTCTGCCTACCCAGGACTATCCAGCTTTTAATGGCCTTCTGAAGACAAGGAGGGTATAATGGTGTGTGGGAATTATTCTGTTAGTGTAACCTTACAGTAAAGAACTCCGTTCATCTGTCTTTCCTTCTTGTCTGGAATATTTTGCAGGGCTGGCATCAGTCTTGTCCTCCTCCTTTTTCTTAGTCTCTAGAGAAACTTGGGAGGGTCCCTTCCAAAATACTTCCTATGCTTGTCCCCAACCTGCAAACTGAACAGCCTCATAGAGGTAGTTCTTGTCTTACAACCATTCATTTACTGACTGATCCTAGTTACCATAGCACTGAAAAAAGTATCTTATGACCGGTTCTCACACTTATGACTGTTATAGCACCCCCACAGTCACTTAATCAAACTTTAGTTGCTTCTCAAATAGCATGTGTTTACAATGGTTGCAACATCCTAGGATCCTTCCTAAGATTATTTTCAACCTTCACAGTGAGCTTCTGACAAGCAAAGTCAAACGGGGAAAGCTAGATTTGCTTAACCACATGTTTCATGTAATAATTGCAGTGATTTGCTTAACAACCATGGCAAAAAGGTCATCAAATAGAACATGACTCATTTAACAACTGCCTTGATTAGCTACCTGTATCAGACTATGGACTGGGTATTCTTTCTGTCACCATTACAAATTGTCAGAAATCCTGTGTCAAGACATATTTAGTAGCTTCATCCAATCCTATCTTCGTGGTTGTTGTGCTTGTTGGTTGTGAAGTCATGTCCGACCCATCATGAGCCCATGGACAACATTCCTCCAGGTCTTCCTGTCCTCTACCATCTTCTGGAGTCCATTTAAGCTCATGCCTACTGCTTCAGTGACCCCGTGCAGTCACCTACCACTTTGTGGTAGAAGTGCAATGATTCTCTATGGTGCTAAAGCTTTGGATGTAGTGGATGTTAAGGTCTATCATGTCCAATCAGAATTCTGTTTCTAAGCCTCATTTGCTTTAAAAAGGTTCAATCCCCTGAATCTCTCTTCCCATGTTCCCTTAGTTTTTAGCCACCAATCAAGCCCTATGCTTCTGGAAGTATGGTATATTATTTCCATGAATCCTGCATTAATGTTGAGTCCAGGGAGTCCTTGGCAGCCTGGCAATTGGTAGCAATGGACTCACATTCTTGGTTTTATGTCAGTTTCTCCATTATATATGATTATTTTGGAAAGGACAGACCACTCGAGTTGCTAACTCTGGTTCAGGAGATGCTCATAACTGGGTGTTCTGGTAGTTGCTAATAGTGGCCACAATTTAGTTGAAAGTGGAAGCCTTTACCAAAGGAGCACATATACAATCAGTATTAGAAACAATACTAGAAAATTTGCTAGCACATCTATTATACTATTTCTGGCAGTAACTCAGGGAGGGAGATTTTTATGTCTAACATCAATGCTGATAATCATATTGCCTTTTGGCAGTGGTGCTGCTATAATTCAGTCCCCTTTCTCCTGATGACTGACGCAGGGTATCATTAGTTCCATATTCTCTGCTGTTGCTGATGGTTATGTATCCTGGTTCACACATTTCTTACTACTGAGAAGTCAACTGCAAAAAGAAATTAAAAATACATTATAGCATAATTGTAAATTTTCATTTGAATATGGTTGCACAAGAGAAAAAATGCCATTAGGATAGTAGGAGGAGGGAAGGCCCAGGAAACACACACACACACTTGCCTGCAGACAAAAGAGTCTGGCGAACAGCTCTGAGCCTGCAGCCTTGCCAGCAACAGATGTCTGCACATATATAACACCTCCTGAAACAACCAACCACAGAAACATATTGATTTAAAAACCTATTTTTCTCTCTGTTATGTTGAGCTATGTCAAAACAATGGTCCCAAGACTGCACAGATATGGGTGACTTTATTTTATTTGTTGCTGATCTTCTCATTCAGGTCTACAACATGTTACCTTTACATAAATGACTGTGTGAGTGTGGACACACCCTAATTAAGTGTATCTGCTCTGAGCTCATTAAATAAACAATACTGCTAAGGCATTTTGACAAATTCTTCTGGAAACACTGATCCAGACTTTCCTCAAGTGACTTGCTTTTTTCTTTTGTATTAGGCAATTCTTATTTGCTCCTGTCTGTAATGGCAGTTTTCCTTCTCTTTCTTGTATCCCATAAACATTGTTGTTTAATAGTTAAACAAACGAGTCTGGTTTTTGTGGAGAGGGGAAAGGGAGGAGAAATATATTCATGATGATGGAGGAGTTAGTTGTTAGATCGGGGTGGATCGGTTCCCAGAGAGACATGAGACCATAGTAACTTGCAGCTCTTTATTTTAGTTTAGCTCAGTACAAGGAAACTGGAGCTGCAGCAACCCTTCATATAGGGATTACTCCCGGCTCGGTGGCCAATGGCAGCGCTTTGAATCTCCCACAATCGGCTCGGCCAATCGCAGTAGATTCCTAACGCTCCAATCACAGCCGCTGAGTCAACCAATCCGGTTGCGGTCCGTGCGGACCAATCAGGTGTCTGGTTTTGGAGTATGCTAATATAGCACACCCCTCCCCTCTTGGTTTCGTCTGGCGGTAGGTAGTGATGTAGTTGCATAGGTAGGCGGGGCTTCGTACCTGCCTAGTTGACCTGCGCGGTTCAGTTCCAGCGAGGTCCTTGACCGGTTCGGATGGACTCCTCATCTCTCCAGTTCCCTGGGATGGAACCGCCTGGAAGGGTGAGCCGGGCCTTCTTTGGTTACTCCCTCCCAGTCTACTCGGGCTGGTCGAGCTGCCGCTTCTGTTGTTCCCGCCTGGTCTCTCCGGGCTGGTTGAACTGGCTAGGCTGCTCCTTCCAGGTAAAGTCTCCCGAAGTTCCTGGTTGGCTGGTCCAGCGTCTACCGGTGAGTAAGGCTGGTTTAATTTGGGTTGGTTTATTCTGGGTAGGGGGTGTTCTGTTTGCGTTTTAGCGTTCCTTTCACCTCTTTCTTTATTGTTTGATGTTTTTCCCCCCTCTGATTTCTTGGTCAGGTGTTTGGTTGCTGTTAGCGGCTATCCTTGACCTTAGCTGGTCAATGTGCCACTTCCAGCTTCTTCCGTTGGTGGTTTGCAGTCGGTAAGACCGGGGGCCCGTTATTTGGGTGATTGCCACGTGCTCGGTTGGTCTCTTGTCTCACAATCCCACTTTCGTCACCAGTGTTAGATCGGGGTGGATCGGTTCCCAGAGAGACATGAGACCATAGTAACTTTCAGCTCTTTATTTTAGTTCAGCTCAGTACAAGGAAACTGGAGCCGCAGCAACCCTTCATATAGGGATTGCTCCCGGCTCGGTGGCCAATGGCAGCGCTTTGAATCTCCTGTGATCGGCTCAGCCAGTCGCAATAGATTCCTAACGCTCCACTCACAGCGGCTGAGTCAACCAATCTGGTTGCGGTCCGTGCGGACCAATCAGGTGTCAGGTTTTGGAGTATGCTAATATAGCACATTAGTATTTGTCATAAGTTATTTCAATTATCCTCAAAAAAAATATCTGTAATGAAAATCTATGTTATTCCCTCTGCGATGAGTTCCACAGTTGGCTCTCTCTTTTCATTTACATTTTCAGTGGTAATAATACAAAATTACCTTACAGAGTTGTTGGTATGACTGATTACCTTACAAGCATATGATAAAGATAATTAGTAATATTATGTGGAAAATGTCTAGCATTCGCTGTTCATTCAATGTTGCAAAAGGAAGGGGACTTTTAAAAAGTGATAGTTTCCCAAGGAAAACTATTGATTTATTTTTGCTTTTCTATCCCACCTTCTCTCTAGGGTTCAAGGGAATGACATGTGGCAGGTAAAGAAGAGTGTGTCTATGAGATTCTCAGTCATCCAGGTCATGGTTGTTCCAAATGTGCTTTTTTCAAAAGGCGACTGGACTTTTTTCTTGAAGACGTTTTTCTTCTCATCCAAGAAGCTTCTTCAGTTCTGAAGAATTGAAATCCAGTTGCCTTTTGAAAAAGCATCTTCAGGACAAAGAAGAGAATGAGAGGCTGGGGAGGAGGGTAAGCATGAGCAGAAACAGGGTATAGTTTTCTTAAAGGGCTTGAAACAAACAGAAAGAAAACCAGTATTATGAGGAAAATGGGAAGCAATAGAGAAGCTCAGGCACATACAGTAGGTAGAGGAAGTGAAAAACCAATAACGCAAGAGAAAGAATGTCAATATTCACATGGACACCGAAAGAGAAAGAATGGGATACAAGACTGCATGGAAACAAGACTGCTCTGAAATTGAATGAGGATCCCTGGAAATTGGGGAGGGGGCTATCTATCTATCTATCTATCAATCATATATCTATATCTATCTATCTATCTATCATATATCTATATCTATCTATCTATCTATCATATATCTATATCTATCTATCTATCTATCTATCTATTAAATTGATATGCCACCCATTTCAATTGGGTGAAGCAAATCTTGTTCAGGAGATTCACTAGACAGGTTATTTAGATTTGACTTCTGTGGGAAATACTCAGCAAGTGGTAGCCCTACTCCATAGACTGTATCTAAAGATCATCATGTTTAGAACTGATCTTTTTTTTTTTGTAAATTTTATTTGAGTTTTCATAAAGAGAAAAAAAAATACAAATAAAACATCTTTTTTGAAAGTAGCGTAATCCCGGGTTACATTTCTTCGTACAGACACAAATTCAGGTTCATGCTCATTTTTATATTCTATTCCATATCTTATTACTATTTTACATTTTCTGCATAGCTTCTCCCCTCTTTTAATTTTCTCAATTTTATTTTAATTATCTCATCTCAATTCAAACCATTGTATTTATATTTTTTGTCTGTCCTGTTTCAATTATCTATTATCTTTTCTCATTCAACAAAATTTCTTCTGTAGTTACTGATTGGAGTATGATGCCTTTATATCTTTTCCCTAAAGTTGTAACATTCAATATAATGCATAACTTCCATTTGGATTCTGCTTGGTACATTCTTAAAATACACACTGTATTTTTTAAAAAAGAAAAAATTATAAATGTATAATATAATTAAAACAACATTCCATTCCAATTCAATTCTATCATTAATATTAATATTCATTAAAGTCTTAACATCTTTAACATTACTTTTCAATTAAATATCATACTTCTATGGGAACAATTATAAGCTTTCCATAGCTAATTCTGCCCCCTCTTCACTTATATTTTATAAAATATTAACTAATTAAAATGTTCTCGTTCCTTCCTAATTCAATTTTCTCATTTATTTTATTTCACTTATTTTATTCACAAACATGTCACTAAATTACACTAACTATTTTATCCCTCATTTTAATCATACGTTGTTTCCAATTTTCTAAAGTTATTTCTATTACTAATATAACAATACAATCTTATGTACCTTTACAGAATCCCTTTTTCAGTTAGATTTTCACCCATTATCTCTAAATAGGTCCTGTTTCTCTATATCTTGCTCCGGTCCTTTGTAACTTCTTTTCCTTTCCTTCTTCCCTCTCTTCTTCTCTCTCCCCCTTTTACCCCCTTGTCTCTCTACCTCTATTTCTCTCTTCTGTATTTCCCTTTTCTGTTGCTTTCCAGTATTATACTTATTTTTCTTTTCTTTGGTTGTTTTTTTAAGTCTTAAATTCTCCATTCTCTTTCCCCCCTTTCCTTTTTCTTCCCCACATAAAATTGCTTGTTCATTAAAGATGGCTTCTTCTTTGTCCCAGTCTTCTTGTTTTGCAGTCTTTTCTTGTTGTTTCTCATAGTTTCAAATCTCCATTTCTAAGAATTGAAAAACAAAGCCAAAAGAACCCTTCCCTTCTTGTGCATCTTTTTACTTTTTAAGTTCCATTTTCAATTCATCCAGAAGTGGTGCCATTGTATAAATTTTTAAACAACCACCCGATTGATTTTAGTCATTCAAATATAATAACCAAGAATCCAAAGATCACCAAATAATCCAAATACACGCAGGTTGTTTCTTTTTTGCTCTTTTTTTTCACTTTTCTCTTCCTGGGGTTACTATTTAGTTGCAAAGTTTCAGTTAAAATGTATCTTTTAGAAGTCTTGTTGAAATTTTACTGTAGATTCTTTTTAATTCCAGGCAGTCTCCTCCCTCTTCCAGATTCTGCCCTTATTCTTTTTCTCTCCCTTCCTGCTTGTGAAAAAGAAAATTTTTAATGTCCAGAAATCTTTATTATCCCTTTGGCATTTTGTTTTATTTTCAGCTTAATTGCCTATTGATGTCAAAGCAGATTTTTCTGATTTCTTATTTAAGTCTCTTAGTTGTCAATATAGGAAGGAAAGAGAAGAAGAAAAAAGCCAAACCTTTCCCTTTTCACTTTCCTTTGCTGCTTCCGACTCTTCTTTGGGAGCGATGTTATTTTTTGTAAGTTTAAATTCCAGGGTACCTTAGTTGTTGCTTTTACAATTTAACCCAGTCAGCCAAAACTTTCACTTCTTATCTTCCTCCTGCACATTCTTTTTCGGTTGAGTTCTTCTTTGAGGTGGCCACTTCTGACCACTGCTGCAACCACCTTCGGGAAAGGGAGTAATGGCCAGCTGAGGAGGAGAGATGCAGCTCTTCTCAACCCTGCTGGCAGTCTCCCCCCTCTTTACCACCTCTACAGGGTGGCTTAGCCCCAAAACCAGCCAGCTCGGGGCGCTCCAGCAGCAAGCCCAGACAGAAACCACGCATGATTGCGGATTTCTGTCTGTCACCGAAGCCCTTCAAACCGGAAGTCCCCCATGCTTGGAACTGATCTTTTAATCAGAACTAATTTAAATCTCAGTTGTTTCAGTGGTTCATTTCTAATCTGGACCAAGTCTGGACCAGTCCCAGTTCACTGTTTCCATCATCCATTTTCCCTTTCATCAGGGTTCTTAGCCTGCTTGTTTCTTTATGGATATTGCATGATTTTTAACTTCTCTTCATTACTCCAAACTCTTTGTACATTTCCTCCAGCTGAAGGAAAATGGATCTGTTGAATCTTCAACTGAAATTGAAGGTCACATATGGGAAAGCATTCAGGAGAAATAACCCTCTCCCAGAGCCAATATGGAATATTATTTATTAGCTTGCTGGAAGCTGAATATTTAAAACATTGTTCTTCAAAATTGTATCCTGGGAACAGAGGAAAGTACCACATTGTCTGATCCCCTTGGGAGCAACTCATTTGGCCTCTTCTATAGTAGAAACCAGTCAGTTGCTCTGCAAAAAAAAGAAGTGAGCCTGTTTATGACAGAAATTTTAAAAAAACCAAACTGTCTCCTATAAGAATACAGGAGGTTTGCTGGTTTTCATTTATAAGACATCTTGATTAAGTTGAGAATGAATACAGTTGATAAGCTTTGCCAAATGTGGCACATTCCAGAAATATTGGACTACAGACACTATAAGCTCTGCTGTCTGGGAATTATGAATAATCCAACTCCTCTGAGGGTGCCAAGTTCGTGATGGCTTGTATGAACAGAGGGTAGAAACCATCGCTGGAAGAGGAATGGACTGGCCTGAGGGATTGCCTACTCAGAAATGAGTGAAGCAGGATTTTAAAAAAAAAGATTATATATCAATTGTGTTTTAAAGTACTTTTGATCCCATGATCTCTCTTTTATGGATTTTTCCCCTGCTGCCATATTAAAAATCACAATTTGGTGACATATTTTGGAGAGTCTTGATGGCATATCCAAAGCTTTTGATATCACCCTGGGATCTCTGGTTATCACCCTGGGATCTCTGAACTAAAAGCACTGGTGAGATTATATTACTAGAATCTATCATTTACTTTTATGGACATAAATTAATAGTAACATCCAGGGCTTTTTCATAGCAGAACTGTTAAAACTTATTTGAAATAATCATTTTAAAAATTATTTTTTAAAGGAAGAAAAGTTTCCAAGCCACAAATATGTTTGGCTACATATTTTATAAGCTTATTTTATAAACAATTACTAAACACTTTACTTTCATATTTACTGAAACTATTTAACTCAAACTTGACAACTTTAAGATGTCTAGACTTCAACTCTCAGAATTCCCAGAAATAGGATAATTTTTTAAGTGGAATACATATCAACATCAAGGTTCATTTCCAAGAGGAATATATCTGATTTAAAATATTGAATATAATTAACTACTTTCAAACATCACAAGTACTACACTGGTTTCCTTAATTTGGACAAATTCAAGATCTATGAAATGATGGAAATGTCCTTTTTTAAAATCCTTTAAATTTGCTAAACATTAACAGTATAGAATAACTATATTCATCTGATACTGCCTTGTTTAGAACCAGATTCAGCTTTCTCGTCTATGTTTGAAGAAAAGCATTACTTAAGACCTTCTTTTCTCATCAATACGATATATATTAGGTATGGCGGACTTAGACAAGAGAATTAGATACAATTTAAAAATCAAAGAATTAAAGTAACAAAGGCAAAGAAACAAATGGCTTAAGGGATTATACAGTATATTAAAGGAGAATTAACATCAGTATAACTGGATATGCATGATGTGAATGAGACTAGATGTTGCAAAATCTCATGCTGTATTTGTCCATTGGCCTCAGGCTTTAAAAGAAAGGACACTTACTTGCTACTGTTTAATGTTAGGCTCCAAGTAACAATGAGAGCCAGATTCCAATTACTCATCCATGAGCTGTCACTTGGTCAGTATGGCAACCTTCCATATAAAGACTGAGTATGTATCTACTTGAGTGTAGTCCATCCATTTAAAGTCCATTTAAAGTGCCCACTGTACTCACTTTGATGAACAAAATTAATACACCCAATCTTTAGTGTGATCAGTGCCATTCATGATGATGAAATTGAAGTTTTCTTATCAAATGGCCAATACCCAGATGCTTCAAAAGCAATAGCATTTTTTTTATTTGTAGCTTTTTATTTAAATTTTTATTTATACTTTTTTATAGAAGTCATTATTAAAATGACCTTCAATGAAATCTCAGTTTTATAGGACTTCTTCCTTTTTTATATATATACTATATATAATTATTAACACAAATAATAAAATTTTAAATTTATTTTAAAATACTGTGACTTGGTCTTGGGTCATAAATAAATAAACTCATCCATGAATTTTTTTTTCAATCTCTTTTTTTACTTTATCTTTATCTTGTGGGGGCAAACATCCACAAAAGCAGATCGCTTTTTAAAACCTAATTAATAGAATAAATAATAAAATATAGGAAAACCAATGTTATCTGCAATTTAAAAAATCAGATCATGTATTGAGTTCAAGGAGGCTTAAATTCTTGGGAAGTGGGAACAAGATCACAGTCCAAAATGCAGAGCAAGGTGAATTCGGACTCAAAAGAAGTAGATTAAACCTAGGTTCCCTAAAAGCTCAGCCAAAAGAAAACTATTACAGGTATCCACAATAACAGTAGGAGCCTTGAGGCTTTTCTGGGATGAGATAGAAATAAACAAATGAACACTGATAGCTCTCTAATTTGAGACAAAAAAGGTGTGCCATTCATAGCATCACCAAGGGGTGGAGGGAAAATCATAATTTGCCAGCAATATCTGGAAACAATGGTCAACACTGGAAAAGTGGCAGACAAAGCATCATAATGCAAGCCCCACTCATTTTGTATGGCCAGGGCTGGAGCTTCCATTGCAACATTAGTCTGCTATCATGCCAATTCTGGCACATGCATATCACTCTTCTCCTACTCCTCACCCATCTATGACTTTGTCTGACACTTATAAGAGATCAAGGAAGCTCCCTGACATCTGGCAGTCCAGGAAGGAGAGTACCCTGCCATTCTTGCTTTTGAAAAGGGCCTTTTCAGCATTTATTTATTTTTTACTTTCTGATCAAAATAACTTGTCTAATGTTACAAATGTTGAAAAGATCAGACGCAGTGATATATATTCCTTTTTAAAATTAGATGTTTCAGGAACACACACACCTATGAAATGCTATTGGACAGTGGCCAAATAGGAACCCTCTGTGAAGTGGAATGGTCAAAGTGGAATCCCAAGGTAGCCTAAGTGGAATGGACAAAGTAGCAGGCCTTCTCGATGGTGCCCCCCACCCCAATTGTGGAGTGGAACATTCTGCCCTCAGAGACTTGAATAGCTGCTTTCCTTCTGGGATGCTAGAATATTGTTAATGCCTTTTCATGTTTCAACAAGCTTTTGGCTGCTATTGATTGTTGCAGGTGCCCATCTTTGTACTTATATAATTCCCTTATACTGTCTGATGGTGTTTATGTTTGAATGATGTTTGTTATATGTGCTTGCTTTGTTGTACACACCACTCATAGAACCGTATGATTTGGATGATTAATGAAGAGAGTAAAAAAAGAAACACCAGAAAGAGTTTGGCATTCCTTTTTATTTTTTATTTTTTTACTTTACCTTTTTTAGTTCCTGCAGGAGCATTTAGGGGGAGGGGTGGTATTTTTCTTAAGGAGATCCATCATGTCAGAAGAACTGAAATGAAGACATTCATTTTCCCCTCTTAAGTTATATAATTGGGTGCCTCTTCCCCAAATTACTGAAATAGAAAATTTGCCTTCACTGAAATTATTGGAGAAGCTTATAGTTACAATGTAATTAAGATATTTTACAACAAGGGCTTACTTCAGGACTTCCCCATAACAACAATGCAAATCAACTTGTGACATAGCCCACAGATATGATTTGACAAATGCATCAAGCTTATTGTTTCACTTTGATCTGCTTCCAATAAGATATCAGAAAGATGGTTTTCTTGTATATAAGTACATTTTTAAAAACACAAATTAGGGTGTGTGTGCCAGTAATCCAATCACAAACCTGAATTCTATGCTTAAAGGAATACATTTCATAAAAAGGACTACCTCCTTCCATATAATTTTGCACATATGAAGACTTAAATCAACGAAAAGATGGGGATACAATTATCATTGTAGAAAGTTTGTTGGATCATTTAGTTTGCACGAATTCCACTCACACCTTTCAAACTCATACATGATGTATCATATGGAAAGATAGCTACTAGAAAGACAACATTACTATCAAAGATACTGATACATTTCTTGCACTTATCATTGCATACTGCATTAAAAAACAAGAATGGATTAAAAAGGTCCCCCATGTAAAAAAGAAAGTTGGACTCCTGATGTGTTTGTTATTTTCTTGGTACCAGTACAGACTGCTGTCACCTGTTTCTGGAATATTTATGTTTGTCAATGTAATTTTTCCATCTATTTATTTATTTATCCATCTTCCTCTCAATCACAGCCTTCCTGGTGGTCATTCTTCAGAATTCTAACCCACTGCAGTTGAACTTACCTTTTTGAGACTGGCAAGGTACTAATATGTACTGGATTCTTTAACTTGGCTAATCCTTAGTTATGAGATTACATTAAAAAAAACGACTCTCATACATAGAATTCAGGTTCCAAGATAATAACAATGACAGCCTTCCTTCTGGTGTGTTCTATTCCATTTTGATTTGCCAAAGAGGCTGCCAAGTTTCTTGATATAGCTCAACAATTAGAGACAATAATGACAGGCAGTACAAATCCCTGCCTGTTTATTCAGGCTGCATTATGGCTAAAAACAAAGGCCTTACTCTTCTGTAAACCACACGTTTAAATATAAATCCTCTTGCGTTTGGTGGGTTTCCCCCCCCAAATGAAGCAGTATAGGGTTGATATATAACTGCAGATCTCCCAATGAATATAGGCAACAACTTATGCAAGAACTCAGCATTGTGTTATATATATGGCTCATATCTCTTCCTCCAAGTGATTCACATCCTAGCGGATGTCTTTTTATGCAACTTCCAGCCATATTCTGTAACTTACATGTGTTGGCTATATTACAGCACTCAATATGCTGGCCACATCCAGATGAATTGGAATTAACATTTTAGGATACATTATTATTATTATTTTCATTGATGATGGTCAGCCAGTCTCTTTTTCCTGGATCATGAATCAGCACATATTTTGTAATTCAAGACCTTTCAACTGAAGAAATAAAGGAGGAACAAGAGGAGTGTGGATTAATTATGAGGGCTCTGCTTAGGGATCCAATTGTAAAATTTCCACATGCAACAAAATCAGCTAATATATGAAGTTGACCTTAAGAAAATTATCCAGACCTCCTTCTCTTTACGTCAACTTAAACTTGAGTTAACCATCTGTGTTCCTTAAATCTTGAGTCTGTGTTAGATCTGTGTCCACTAGAAATGCAGAAAAAATATTTGCTCTGTTGGAAGATTATGTGATATTGGAAGATTATGTGTATTCTCGGCTTCACCACTGTGGGTTTCTTTAAATAGAAGCTATACTTTACTTCTAAATTGCTTAAGGCAAAGGAAGCAGAAACGATGTTTATGAATGTTTAAATGCAAATGGAAAGGAGAGTGAATGCTATGCTAGCTAACATCAAAGGCTCACCAAAGACTCTGCATTAATGAGCCTCTTTGTTTCCTGGATCACAGATTACAACAGGTTTCCAACTCATTGCCAAGGTTTTATCTCCATTTGGGAGGGCTGTAAATCGCAAGCTATTTCGCTCGCTCTCGCTGCCTTTTACATGCAAAGCGAAAGAGTCTCAAAACACGGGGGGAGGAGGGGACGACGAAAATCTGGAAGCAACAAATCTGCCCCATGCTTTTCCCTCCCTCGCCACTCTTCGCGTTTTGCTTGCAAAACGGGGAAGAAAAGCAAGAGGCGACCCGGGCTGATGTTTAATCTATAGAGGGTTTGTTTCAGGAGGTACTTCGGACCTTTAGAGAGCTGGTGTGGGGAGACATCCAGGAAAGCTCCGCACGGCTGTTTTGGGTCTTTCAGAGGTGTGTGTGTGTGTGGGGGGGGGTGTCAGTGCCTGGGAGATGGAGTCTCTGTCTATCATTAGCTTACCTGTTTCACGAAAAGAGAGAGGAGGGAGAGGGAGAGCGGGAGAAAAATTGAAGAAAGGGATCTAAGCGCGCCCCGAGAAGTCACGCATCTGATGGAAAAGGCGGTTTTTTTCTCCTTTTTTTATTTTTATTTTTTTTACTGGGAAGGGTGGGTTTGCTTTCGAGCTGCCGAAAAATAAATCTTTTCAATAGCAGAACACGACCTTTAAGCGGAGGGAAGCTCTGGAGATAATTGAGGTGTTGAAAGTAACAATTATGTGCCATGCGGAGAGCACGAAGACCTCTTTACGTGGAATTGTTCAAATCCCCGACCAGATTGAAGGTTTGCACAGACCCGCAGCTGTCCCGCTATGAAAAGGAGTGGGAGTCTCTCTCGTCGGAGAGTTTTGCTATCCATTAACTTTTTCGTATACAGGAATTGTGAGCGCCAGGTCGGAAAATGCCGCCTCGTGAGTAGCAGGGACTGTGAGGAGGACCCCAAATGAAAAAAAAATTGTCGCCCAAGTTCACACCCCACCCAGCCTCTGGACTACACCCCCGCTTTAAGTGGTTTGAAAACCGGCCGAAAAATTGCTATTTCATGTTTCCTTACCCTCGGGGCACGTTAGGAAACCTAATCATTATCTGAGATCCAGTGTTACATGCCTCTTTTCCAGGAGGGATCGCCAATACTAGAGGGGGAGAAATTGGGCAAATAAAAGAAAAAAATGGGGGGGAGAGAGAGAAAGGAGTTCCCTGGGGGTTTTTTAAGGGAGGGATGGGGGCTTCGGGAACCTGGAAACCCCATCAGACCTAGATAAATGCTTTTAGCACTGTATGGCCAGTTGTCCGGCACACAAAGAGCGAGAAGGGCTTTGCCCATTTACAGCGCAAAACAGCCTCACCCCAAACATAAATGGGCATCTCTTGGACCAAGGTTAGTTGAACTTCTTTGCAGTCAATGAGACCAAAAAGAAAGGAAGCAGGCAGGGGGTAAATATCAGAAATAGAGCCCACATATGATTTACTCCGAAGTCAGTCCCATTGGTTCAATGTGCCAAAAAATGTGGCTTAGAGTTGCAGGCATAGCTGGAAAAGCTGAGTCGCTATTAATAATAATAACTGCTGATGCTTCTTGTTGTTTGACTAGTTTGGGTTTAGTCTAAACCCCAAGTTTAATTTAAAAAATAGTTCTGCCTATTCATTAAGAATATAAAACACAATAAAATAAGGGCAATTAAGGATGTAATCTAATCCTTGCTTATTTAAAAGTTGGTGCCATTAAAATTAAGAAAATTGTGTCTAGGATCTGTGGAGAAGACAGGCATTGCTAGAACAACAGCTGTAAACAGCAGCCCTGCAATTTTGGGTGACTGTAATTCATATGAATTTACTAGGAAATAGTGTGGTTAATTGGAGCCATAACATGGATTTTTTTATTATTATTTAGCATGTTGCATTAATCTAGTCAATTGTTTTATGTGACAATGGTAAAACAAATCATGGTTTGGTCTGATAAGTGCACCCATCCTGGTTCCATTCCCTAGATGATTTCCAAATAAATGGTTATGGGATCTGACCCTTACAGCAACCAATACCCTTTGCTCAGAAAGAAACCCCACTGTGTTCTCATCCAGATGGCGGAGAGAAGAAAAGGGAGAGACAGAGAGACGGACAGGTTGTGGTTGTAACATAGAAATGGGTCCATAAACTTAACAGGGTATATTCCGAAACGATGAAGGGGATTTTAAAAAGTGAATATTAAGAAGAGCACATTGTATTAATAAAATAAAAACCACCACCGTCTCCTTCTCTAAGGGAATTACCTACACATTAACGCTGTGGCATTAAAACAGGTTTCCCAACATGTTTTCCTTCCCGACGTGTTGGACGACATTTCCTATAATCCTCAGTCAACTATGGCCTTGTGGTGAGGCGAGCTGACTGGGAATTCTGCGAGTTGTCGGAGGCAACCAGGTCGGGAAGAGTTGCAGTAGAAGGGAGCAGCCCGGAGCCAAGCCCCCATTGTTCGCTCGCCCCGCTGCTCTCCTTCTCTTGCACCGTCTGCGTACGGGACGGCGGCGTCTGCGTAGGACTTGCGACACGTGTAAGTGCGCCACTCCATCGGATGGCGACCCACTTTCCTCAGGAAGAGGGGAAAGTTCTTCTTCTTCTTTTTGGCCGAGATTGTATTCCGGCCTTGCCAATACAATACAAACGGTTTGGAGGCACGGCTGCCGCCCTTTACCTCACGGAGGCGAGAAGCGCCGGTTCTCAAGGGCCCGTCGCGCGCATCCCCTACAGCCCGCGCGGGAGGAGGAGACGGGCGCTGTCTCTTTAAGGCTCGAAGCGAGTCGCGGGAGAACAGAGTCTTCCAATCCCGCCCCGCCGCTGTCAATCAGCCGGCGGCGGCTTTGATGTTGAAAGTCTTTTGGCTCGGGCTCTCCAGTGTTCTTCCAGAGCCGCGCACTTGAACAGCGCGAGCTCGGCTGCTGCTCGGGGTGGTTGTTTTGTGTGTGTGTGTGTGTGTTTTTTTTTTTTTTCCCCCTTCCCAGCGAAAGTCGCCGCCGCTTCTGCTGCTCTGCTGCTGCTGCTGCTACTCCTGCTACTCCAGCTTTCTCAGCCAGGCTAGGCTATCGGTTTGCTGGCCGGCCGGCCGGCCGCGACTGCTTAGTCAAACTTTCCCGGGGCTGGGGAGAGAGGGAGGGGCACCCAAGACCGCGGTGGGGTGTGGAGGGGGGGAAGCGGTTGATCGCTACCTCGACCCCTGCTGCTTTAGACCGCAAGCACAGTTTCCCACCCCCTCCCCACCCCCGCTCCCTCCCTAGGCTAGCGCCCCGACGAGAGTCGGGATTACCTGGTCAGGAGGTCGCCCAACGTTTTTGCCTCCCTCTTCAAGGAAGAAAGGGGGAACCGGAGTGCGCCGCTGTCCTTCCCGGCGCCGCTCCGACGCCCCACATTTCGCGCTCCCCCCTCCCTCCCTCCCTGGCTTGGCTCGGGAAGAAAATGCCCCAACTCAGCGGCGGAGGCGATGATCTGGGAGCCAACGACGAGATGATCGCCTTTAAGGACGAAGGAGAGCAGGAGGAGAAGATCCAGGCCAACGCCTTCATTGAGGGGGACCTGGCTGACCTCAAATCATCCCTGGTGAATGAGTCGGAAAGCGGCGGCGGCAGCGGCAGCAGCAGCAGCAGCAACCGTCAGGCGTCCAACCCAGCAGCAACCGTGGCTGGAGCCGCCGTAGGAGCCCTTTCCGAGGTGAGACTGAACCCCGCCCGCCCCGGGTCACTTTCTCCTCTTATGCTAAACTTTAAACAAAAAAAAAAAAAAACCAAAACGATCTTCATCCCTTTCTCTCTCCTCGCCTTTTGCAGGCAATCCGGCGGCTGCAAGAGCCTCAGCGAGTCTATTCAGAAAAACTCCCGCATCACATGGATGATGGTCAGTTTCGGGGGCTTGGGGGTGGGGTGGGGAAGAAAGAGAGAGAGAGAGCCGCCCGCTCTTCTCCTCCTCCTCCTCCTCCTCCTCGCGCCCTCTTCCCGCCGCCCACCTTTTCCTCTCCCCTCCGTGCCTCGAGGGAGGGAGCATGACCGCCGAGGGGAGGGGAGAGAAGGGGGAAGGTTTGGCAGCCCTCGTGGTCGCGGGGAAACGTCAATGCCTCGCAGCTAAATCAAAGCGGGCAAACGCCTCGCGCCCGCGCCCGGAGAGGGACTCCGCACCGTTCGTGAAAGCCCTGACCTGCAAGGGTACAGCGAGTGAAACTTAACATAAAGGTGCTTCTCCCTAGACTGTCATTCCCTCCCTCCCCCCCTCCCTCCCTCCCCCCCCCATCATTTGCGCTCGCGTGCATACACAATTTTTTTTTCCATAATTGAGTATTGCATCTCAGGATGTAAAGTTGGCCTGGGCACTGTTGATACAGTGAGCTCCTTGCAGGGGTGAAACTCTTCCCCCCCACACACACACACCCTGGAAGTTTGGGGAAGAAATATGGGGCAGGTACAAATATCTCCCCGCTCCTGATTGACCAAGAGCAGCAGTTTAACCAAGGTGGAGAAATGAGCATATCTGCACACTGTTTGCATTCTGGGACTTGGTCCTTTTCCTTCATGGCTTTCCTTATACCACCAGATAGGTTGCAAACTCATGGGGGGAGGTAATGGGGAGTTGAAGGTCAGGTGAACTTCACAGATGCTAGCCAGCACAAATAATGCAACAAATGTATGGGGAGGGGAGGGGAGATTGGTTCTGAGGCGAAATCCTAACCAGGGACTTGAATTTTAACAGGTTTAAAACATCAGGACCCAGGGATGTATAAAGGATCTCCTTATTCTGGATACCCTTTCCTCATGCTGTCTGATCCTTACCTGCCAAATGGATCTATGTCACCTTTGGTGAGTACACATCCCATTCCTAAATTCTTACAATATGTCTACGTGATCCTGTTTCAAGACTAAACTTAATGACTTTAATCTTCAAAACTTTTAACATGGATGGGTTCCATTAGAAGGGATTGTGGCCTTTCAGGCAATACCTCCTTTGCCTTGCAATGCTGCTATAATACTTGCTTATGTGGGGAGGTTTCCTATCACCTCAGAATGTAAAGCAAATTAGCAAATTATAGTATTATTATTACTACTGCTGTTCTACTGTACCAAAGTAAGTTGATCAGAAATGGCCCAGTTCCTTGACTATTTTTTTTTTTAAATCTCCTTTGGTAAAATGAGGACTTTTTCCTTCCCAATGTACCTTAAGCTAAGCAGGCGTTATAAATGTGTACCTAGTAAATGCCAAGCCTTACTTACTTCCAGATGAATATGAGGGTTACAATACATGTATCTCCTTCCCTCCCTCTTGCCAGAGATTCAACTTGGTTGAAAGCAGTCCGCTCTGAAAATCATGTATTTGTGTGTGTAGAGATTGAAGTTTTTATTAATCAGGCTCATTCCGGAGTAAATCTCCCTGAATTTGAAGCAAAGGAATTTGAATTGAATTCTGAATCCTCACTTGTTATTCTCCCTTTCCACAGTAAGTTAGTGCAGAGATTATTTTAAGAAGGCAAAATTGGTGTTCATGAACTGGTCTAGTGACCATGGGTTAGAAATGAACTTGTTGCCTATTTTGTAAGATTACGGCACAACAGGCACATGGGTAGAGTACATTGTATCCTGCCTAGAAGGCACATGGGTAGAGTACATTGTATCCTGCCTAGATTAGAGGGGGGGAAATGTTTTAATGAAAACTTGCTTTGTTGCACTGTGGAAGTAGGGAGCATATTACAGTTGGATGTCAGGAAATATATCAATACAAATTATTTGATATATAGTGTATTTGTTATTGGTATTAATATATAGTGTATTTGTATTTGATATTAATGTATCCTATATTTTCTTTTAAAATATCTTTTGTTTTCTTCAACCTCTAGAGAGCTGTAAATGTAAACATTTCTCCATTCAATAAGAGTTGCAAAAATATATGAAAAAGGCTTTTTAAAAATAGTGCTACTATTTTATAGTAAATAAATAAACTATTTTTAGTATTCTGTGAAACACTCTTTGCAACAAGGCAATGTTTTGTGCTTATTGACAAATCATAATGCAAACTGTGATCTTGTCCTAGCTAGTTACAGATAAGTTTTGTGGCTATCAGATGGATTTGGCTGCTGGTAGGATGTGTTTGAGGTTTGTAGAATTTAGATTCTATATTGTAAAAAGCTGCCTGTAGTTTCTTTCTTACTAGTAAAAAAAAGGGGGGGGGACAACTTGATCAGCATAATAAAATGTTGCAGGGTCCAATCTGAGTCCTCAGTTCCCAGAGGATGGGCTCAAGCACAAGTCCAAAAGTTTGGAAGGACAAACCTCTGGTCCCGGTGACCAACTCAGATTGGATTTTGCAACATTATCTTGGGACAATTATATTTATCTACATTTATAAAGTGTTGCCTCTTCCTGCTTTCTTATTTGCCATTTTCCTGCAATTGTTTTTATGCAATTATTGGAAGGCTTTCTTTTGTGCTTATACTGATCTCAGTGAAGCCTACTTTCCCATTTGGAAGATTAATTGGAAGATTTAAATGTTGCTGTAAGTGTGGCTCTGTTTTTCTTACAGCTTAACCCCAAGTATATAAGGATTCAGTTGCAATCTTATTCTAGAATTCTAAATTGGTTTCAACAGCAATAAATCTAGTTCATTTCAGTGGGGCTTAATCCCAGATTTGCTCCTTCAGGTTGCAATCTACTACACAGTTAACTGGAAGTAAGCCCATGAATCAAAAAGGGATTGTTTCTACTGCACTATGCATAGGATGGTGCAATTAAGGACAATTTCTCTGCCTTTTCAATATAACTTGATTGCACTTCAGATCTTGGGGAGTTTTGTGCTTTAAACATTGTGATTCCATCTCAAGGGTCTGACTGAAGTTCAAGAAAGGTCAGCATCAAAAGAAATACAGTCGAGGAAATGCAACACTGTACGCTCACTAAAAATTGATAGAACGTTTAAGTCAGAAAAAAACATTGCTTTTGCTTAGGCTGAGTATTTGTTTGGGTTTTGTCAAGTATAACTTTAGCATGGTCTTCTCCCTCCTTAAAGAGAACAGATTTTTTGGGTAGCTAGCTGGTGTCAAAGAGAGGTGTTTCAATTTCAGCTATTTATTAGATAAAATAAGACTTTGAAAAATAACAAGACTTCAGATCTGGACAAGAGAAAAGGTCTGAAGTGTTGATGGTAGCAGAATCCAAGGGAATTCTACAAAACAAGAAAATCCTGGGTTGAGCTTGCTAGACATTACCAACATTCTGTCTTTTGGTTTCCTGTGTTTTGCTCACACACAGAAAGTAACAGTTTCTCCCCGATAACCTAGTAATTGATATTTTGGGGTATTTATGCCAATGAAAGTGGAAGTTCCACTTTGCCATTTAAGTTAAAAAGACTGCCAATAATTTATTATCTCCATCTCTGGCAGCAGCTGTCAAGATTGTGGCGGCAAATGTATTGAGTTAATACATTTGATTAAAACAGTATCTAGACTGTATCAGAAGTTATTTGGATTGAACATGTTAAATTTCCTAATCTCTAGGACCCAAGTTATTTCTGCCTCCCTCCCCCCTTGTGTGTTTTAGTTTTTTGAAAGTTTTGGGTTATCCCTTTCTGCAACTTTTCTGTCTCATTGGCAACTTGTTATGATCATTCTCATTTCTGATGTAAAATGATTTTAAAGCACAGCCTGGAAGAGATTTACCCAAGAGATATATCAAAAGAGATACTATCCTTACCACTAATTAATGGAGCAAAACTCCATTTTATGGATTATATTGGCAGTTTCTGTTGGATCAACTTTGTGGGCTATCTGTTCTGCAGAAAGATCACTGGCATTTCCTTCTCTATAGCACTTCCGCATCATAATATGTGAAATTGTTCTTGTATGTATACTGAGAGCATTTGCACCAAGACAAATTCCTTGTGTATCCAATCACACTTGGCCAATAAAGAATTCTAATTCTAATTCTAATTCTATTGGGGTAACGGAGAATGAAGGAAATATTCTGGCTAAATTTCAGACTAGAAAAAGCCTGTTTCGATTAATGCAAATCTTTTGGAAAAGGTGCTTTGCAACATAAAGAAATACCTACAAAGTATCTTTCTTAACATGGTTAAAGAAGCATGATCCTTTCCTAGGCTTGGGTGGCTGCTTTGTAAGCCGTCCCCAACTATCTCAGCATGTGTGCATAGGATGGCCACTTGGTTTTGTTGTTAAAAAACAAGAAGTTCCTGTGCATGATTCTCCTAAAAGCTATAATTATATTTGCGTAGTAGCTAGTCAGCTGTTATTAACTGATACCTAAGGTATATATCTCTTTCAAGCCACATTCTTCAAGGTTCTGTAAGCAATGCTTGCCTGATAGTTGTTTTATAAAATTCTATGGGATCATCCCATTCTGAGAACTTTTAATGTAACTAATAGGCTGCTTGTGATTCACATAATATGTGAATCGCCACAGGCAGCAGCTAAGCACCCTGAAAAGGTCTTGCAAGCTTATTGCCTAACCTTTTAAAAGACAGCTCCATTCAAAGCAGAACATCATCAACAAAATAAGCATAGCTATGCAGAACTGTTTTGTCAGTTGAACGTACAGTACAGGAGTTACCACTGTTGTGGTTAAATTGCCAGATTAGAATTGCAGTGATCCAAATTCAAATTGCTATGTATTTAGAAAGCTCAGTGAGGGATTCTGATCCATACATGATCTCTTAGCCTAAGTTACAGCACAGGGATGTTGAGGAAACACAATGGCCATTCAGTCATGCATATGGCTTGAATTCTTCAAAGAAAAATAGATAGTCTCATCAATAATGTCTTTTATTATTTATTTTATTCACCTTGGATGCTGACCAACTCCAGTCAACTCTGCATTAAAAAAAAAAAGCAGCTGTGTGCAATCCAGATCAAATAAACAATGAAGAAGGTGGCAAATCCACCTAACACTGATATTTATTATCAATTTTCATTAAAAATTTTTTTAACCCATTTCAAGAATTGCTGTTCATGCATCCGATAGCAACACAATTACCAGAGCTGTCTTGAGCCGAAGCTGTAGTGAAATAAGCATTAGCCATTATTTGTAGATGGACTAAATCGTTTGGCGTAGGACTGTTTTTGTAGAGATCATGATGTACCAGTCTCTGCCCCAAATAGACCAATAGTTGAATTGATATGAATTAATTGATCAATTGCATCAAACCCTTGTGGATATAGGTATATTTTTCATATTATTATTGTTTCTAAACCATGTTTTATTCCTTAATATGGATGGCTCCAAGTAGCTGTAGCTTATCTAGTAAACAAGTCTGAAATGAATCATGTAAATGGCCATTATAAGGGAACTTCCTTTTTTCCTAAAATTGTTCCAGGCAGACTTTGTTGGAGAAAGCATGTCCCGGTAGTGGCTAAGGAATCAAAAACTCTGCTTGCTTGATTAGCAGTCCTATGACACAGATAATAACACGGAAGCAAGAAGAGGAAACAAAGGCAGGAGGCAAAACCGCACTAGGACTAGCCAACCAATAATTCGGAGACAAGGGCCTTCACTTCCAGATAAATGTGGATTCCTGCATACCATTATGGGATTCTCTTAAGAGACTGGCATATCTTGCTCATCATATCTTGCAATTCCCTGATCTTTATAGTGCTCTGGAGATCTCAGGAATTTTAGAAGGCAATTGAGCAGAGAGAGTCCTTCAAGGATTGATCAACCAGTATTAGGTGGGAACTTTGTGCTAATAGCAACATTTGCTAGCTAGAAGAAAAGGTGAGATGTGCATCAATTGGTGTAACAGCATAGAAAGGTTTCTAGATTTATGTTGTCTTCTTATATATTGCAGGAATCTATGTGCAAGCAGACAGTTTATTTATCAGGGTCCATGTAACCATGTAGAGCATGCTGGGGTTAATGCTATAATATTTTCTCTTGATGTTTTTCATATTTTCCCAGTTATGGTCCATGTTTTAATAAATTACTTAAGAATACTTCTGCTACAGTAATGAAAGATCAAAGATAGTCATGTTTTAGAATCTGACATCAATAACCCATGTATTTTTATCCAAAGACAGACAGGATGGGTCACACTTCCTGGTAAATTCATTTAGGATTCCAAAATATCTTCTCCTAGTATTATGTAATATCATAACACTACACTTGTTAGTGCATTGTGTGTGTGTGTGTGTGTGTGTGTGTGTTGGAGAGAAAAAGAGTTTGATATTCAGCATGGGGAAAACTAATTCTTCCGATCTCTATGGGACAGGAGGATCAGCTTTGGATTTCGGAGGACAAAGATAGTAATACAGATGGGGCAACATTTCAGAGACATTTAAAACTGTTCTTGGCTAAACTGTTAAATATTAAATAGTTTAAAATCATTAACTATTGAATAGTTTTAAAAACATTACTAACAGCATTTTTACAACATCTCTCTCTTTTTTTCTCCATTAATTATCAGTTATGCCATCAGGATTGAGCAGTTGCTGTGTGTGTGTGTGCACGCACATATGTATGTGTGTGGGTGAGAAAGAGGCAGAGAAAAGTACAGTGATTTTTTATTTTCTTTTTGCCTTTGGCCTGCATTCCTTGAGCCAAGGAACAATTAACTGTTTAACAATTTGCTTGCTAATGAAATAGCATAAGAAATGGGCTCAGAGTAGTGTCATAATACATTTTAATATTTGTAAAGTTTTCATGCGGTTCAAAGCATTTCACTGCAATTTGTACAGCGTCTTTATAAATAAAGCCGGTTTTATTTTTTTGCCCCCTTTATTATATACATGGATGAACTGAAGCTAACAGGAAACTTTTAGCTCAAACCATTTAGTGATTTCATGGCAGAGGCACTTGACATGATTGACTGTGGAAGATAAAGGCATTAATTTCTTTTTCACATAATTAATAGCACATTTAAGATTAAGCAATGCCAAAAATGTACAGAGAAAGCTATTACTTTATCTATTCCTAGTATAGTCCCTTAAAATGGGAAGATTGGGATATCCTAGCTAGCCTGTTCATGTAGCAAATAGTTTCATATGCAGCAAGCAAATATGAAGTTGATAAAATGATAGAAAGGAAATGATAGAATGATAGAAATGAAATTAGACAGCATTTAATCCAATTCCCTGGCTCAGTCTAAGCTCCATTTGAGCATCTCCCACACCATCACCATAGCTTGTTCCTCTGATTAATAGTTTCTGAAGTGGGGGGGGAGTCTTCATGAACCTCCTTCCGTTTAATGTTAATGCATTGCTCTTGACCTCTGAAGTAATACAAAACAAGGCCACTGCATTTTTATTGTAACAACCTTACAAGAGAGTGTTCTCTGAAAGTTGAACGTATTCAAATCCTTTATTAATTATTCCTCACAGAGTTTGGTTTTTAGACTGTTTGCCATTTTGGTAGGCCTCCTCTGATTTGTTGGTGTCCTTTTTGAACAATAGCATGTGGAACTGGACACAGTAACCCAAATGGGGTCTGAGCAGTGTTGAAAAGGACAATTACTTTCCATCATTTGCATTCTATAATCCTATTAATGCACCCCCAATGAGACATTTGCTTTTTTAGTAGCTGCGTCCTGCTGATGGCCCATGTTTTACCAGAAGTTAAAAAAAAAAATCTAGTGTCTTTTCACTTGTACTACTATCCAGCCAGCTCTGCCCTATCTTTTTCTTGTGCCTTACATTTTTCCCCCTACCTTGGTGCAGTCCTTTATATTATTCTCTATTATATTCCATCCCATTCATTTCAAGGCTATTTAGATCTTTTTGAAACATTTCTCTTTCATGTAAAGAATTAGCCACCTTCCCAGTTTTGATTTTTCTCCAACCTCTGCATTGGAGCTACAGGTAGATTATGGTCCATTACTTTCGGCAAAGAGACTTTCATTCTGTATTAAATTGATGTGGGAATAATAATAATAATAATAATAATAATAATACATTGATGTATTTTGCTTTTTGTTCCATTTTAAGCTGACTTACAGAAGTGGGATATAGACAATTTAGAGCTGTTCATGTCTAAAAAGATATATAAACTCAGTAAAATAAATAGTAAATTTATCTCATCTTTAGTAAAAACTTTGAACAGATTAGAACAGAACTCTTTGGCATGCCATGCAATATTTCATTCCAAGCTGAAGTACAACAGTTAATGATCATTTTTTCAGAGTTTGTATTCAAACTGTCAGTTCATCTAACAATAGTATTATCTAGCCTAAATTCTTATATTTTATAAAAAAAATATGAAGCATTCTGCTGAAAGCTTTGCTGAGATCCAGATACATCACATGTATGGCATCACCCCAATCAATTAAATTTGTACCTATATCAAAGGCGATAAGTTTCACCTAGGTAGTTGCAGAACATCAGTGCTAGCCTTGTTAACTGTAGTGCTCATAAATAAGCTCCTATAGTAATTTGCCTGGGAACTTTGCCCTGTCCACCTTCTTGAGGATGGACACAACTTTTGTTTTAACCTATATGGGACTTCAACAGTGTTCCAGAAGTTCTCAAAGGTTATCAGGAATGGGGTTCTGTGATCATCTGCAGTGGTTCCTTTAGTACCCTGAGATGTAATACATCTGGTCTTAAAGAGATTGGAGAAATCATTCAGAGAAGCCTTTTGCTTCCTCTGAATGATCCTAAATAATATTGTGGTCAACAGTATCCAAGACCATCAAATGATCTTAAAATATCAACAGTACTACACTTCCTTTACCCTTTTTCTGGCATTTAAATGAATCTACCTCTCGTGGACTTGGATAATTTGAGAGAGACTGTAGGCTGTAACATTTTTCTTCAAGCCATAACTTTTGGGCCCTGAAGAAAAAGTTAGCAATTTAACATTTTTGCTGATTTCAGGAACAGGATTCAGCTCTTCTGCACACTGTTCTGCTCAGCCTTGAAGGAACAGATTCACAGTCAGAGGATCTTCCCATCCTGATGGACAGGGATATAACCTCTGTGGCAAGGGAGACCTTTTGTCAGCTTTGGCTAATGAACCTGGTATGGCTCTACCTGAAAGAGACATAGCTGGAATTGGTGACACATGCACCCATAACCTCAGCAACCGATAATTGCAATGCAATCCATTTGGAACACGCCTTGGAAAACAGTCTGTAAATTGTAGCTGGCCTAAAATACATCAACACAACTGATACTTTTTCTGAATATAATTCAAAGTGCTTTCTGATACATAAAGATTTTAAGGCTTAAGTCTGAAGCTCCAGTAGGAGCATCCATACAATCTCCCTCACAATTTAGTTTTAAGTTTTAAGTTTCTGGGTGTTACCCTAAAAGAGGACCTGACCTGGGGTGCCCACATTGCAGCCCTGGTCAAAAGGGCCCAGCAGAGATTATACTACCTGAGACTTCTCAGAAAGCAACACCTGAATGAAAAACTGCTGGTGACCTTCTACCACTGCACCATAGAGACCATTTTAACATACTGCACCTCTGTATGGTTTGCTAATTGCACAGTGGCAGATAGGAAAGCACTCCAGAGGGTTAATGTCATTGCCCAGAAGATCATTGGTTGCCCTCTCCCCTCTTTGGAAGAGTTTGCCTTAAGAAAGTTCAAAACATTCTCAAAAAACCATCTCATCCTGGGAACCCTTTTTTTGAACTATTACCATCTGGCAGACAGTACAGAATAATAAAAACAAGGACAAATAGGTTGAAAAACAGCTTCTATCCCAGGGCAGTAGCTCTTTTGAATTCTGCAGTATTGGTGCGGTGTCGGGGGTTTTCGGTTCAATGTGTGGAGGATGAAGGATATGTGTTTGTGTTTATTTTCATGGTCATGATGTGCACTGAAGATGGTGTTTGATTTCATTGTATGAGGTGCAATAAAGTAAACTAAAACTAAAAACAATCTTAAGTCTTCAGAAATATCCACATTTTCCAGGTTCTGCTGTGGATACATCTGAATTTTTATTTTCCAGTATTGTAGTTTTCATTGTTCCTCGAATTGCTACTGAAGGGGAGGCAAGCTTTCCTTATTAAAGCTTAAAACCTACCATTCTATCCAGGCCTGAATGTTTAGGTATTCTTATGCTGTTGGTTTTTGTATAAAAAGTTGCACAGAGTCATTTAGGAATGAGTCTCATGTTTGACTGTAAGGAAGATAGTTGTTGTTTAATTGGGAGATTGCTGATATCCTGGCAGTTAGATTATATACATGGATAGAGATTTTGTTTGCAAATCTAAGTTTCTTAGCATTTGGTATCCACCATAGATGCTCTTCTTTCCCTTCCTTCCTTCCCCCAAAATTTGGTAATATTTGAATAGTTGAAATAACAAAGTATCCAAGAGAGCTGCAGAACAATCCAGATCCATAAAGCATCTCATGTGCTCAACATTGTCTTTTCCTCTTTGAATCCAGATTGCTGTACAGCATATTCTATAAGCTAAATTCAAATGATGCACTTCCAGCACAGTAAATTGCTTGTGTAAATGTATTTTTAAATTTATATCCTTCCTTTTGCACAGATGCTCAAGGCAGCATGCCAGGCAGTCCACACACACCCCTATTTTTCCCCACAACCACAAGCCAAGATGCAGATGTACTGAGAGACAATAACTGGCCCAAAGTTACCAAGGAGTCTCTAATTCCTGAAGCTTGACTTTCCTATTGCTAGTCTTCCTATTGCTAGTCCAAACCCTTAGCCACTATGTCTCAGTGGTTCTCATATAGGCATTTTCTGGAAGCAACTGCATTCATTTTAAAGCTTTGGATATGTTCTGGCCATTAGAGAAATGTGGCTGGGGTATTTATTTAAATCTTAAATACATTCAGATGTTATCCTACATATGTGTAATGATTTTCTAACAATGCAACTTAGTTTTTAAGAATTAAACCTACAATATCTTTCTTTCTTCTTGGCTTTCAGGACAAACAGTGCAAATATTTTTATTTTATTGTAAAACAGCTAAATGAATAACACGCAAGGTAAATGTCTGATGATTCTTACTTCTTCGAATAAGACCATCTTAATGTGGTTTTAACCATCTTGTCTAACAGCAGACTCATTTTATTTTGTGGTAAGATGATGAGAGCCAAAGCAGAGCCTTTGAAAAATAAAAAGGAAGCAATGCCATACTTGGATGGAATTGGGTAAACAATGAAGTAAAAGTAAAAAATTGTTTAAAGGCACAGAGGCCCAACCCTCTTTCTCTCTAAAATAGTTAAATTAGGGCTGTTATGCTAAGTGAATTAGATATCCAAGGGAGCTACCCTTTGATGTCAAAAAAGGAGGGCAAAGGGAAGGGGAGATATTTATTTATTTTATCAGAAGAGATGAAGCATTTTGTGGAGCTTTATGTCTCAGGTACCACCACCCCATGACAGACCTTGAGTCTTAAATATTTTGAGGACCACTCACTGCTTCATTCTAGGCAGCAAAAGAACTTGGATTGGATCCTGGATTGAGCATGCTCGGTATCATGAAAAACATAGGGAGCTTAGCTGTGGTTTGTCAAACAAGGTATGGTACTATATTTTATGCATGTTGTTCAGTCATGAAATAGACTGAACTGGCTGAGTTTGCAGGGTTTGCATACTAAACCCAACTCAGACCAATTGCATTTGACTTTATTATGATGTGTGAATTAACCATCTTGTAAATACTGTACATGACGATTTATTCCTGCAAATTTTCCTCTTTGCAAAGGTAGCTTTATGAAAACAGAGGAAAAGAGATTTATGGAAAACCTGTATGAAGTTTAGTATTATTAGCTGATTCCCTTTCCCTTAAAATGTAGTAAAAACATATCCCCTTTTTAATGGTACAAATGTCTAAAAACAAATTGAGGTGTCTTAAGGACTAGGTAGATTTGCCTTTTAGGTGGTTACAACTCTTAAAGGTCAGACATGTCAAAATTTTGATCAGATTAAACTTTTTTCTTTGACAACATCTTTAAGTTAAGACCTGAGAGTATTTTATGAACATTGTTGCATCCTATAGCAGGTTGGTGATATATTGTATAAATATGTAAAAAGACTTGAAGAAGCATTTTAGTTTCTTAATTTTGGATCTGGGTATGTGAATAATGGAAAAGATTTGGGGCTTCTCATGGACAACTATGGCAACTTTAAAATCTATGGATTTCAACTCCCAGAATTCCTGAGCTAGCCATGATGGGTCAGAAATTCTACGTCCATAGGTCATAAAATTGCCATAGTTGCACAACCCTGCCATAGATTTGTTGGTTCATTTTGCCTATTTTTAGGTAACATAAGGTAAATTCTTTCTTGGTCTCAGCCTGATTCTTTCGTTGATGAAAAAACATTTGCTTAATTCAAAATGTAACCTTCAGCATGCAAAAAAAAATTACTTTGCATTTTAGAGATGAACTGTAGCCTCTTTTTACCCTGGTAGAATGGGAGGCCATTTCTTGAGTTCCAAGATTTATGACTCCTCTTTCCTATGTCCAGAAAAGTCCATGGGAGCTTCTTCCGAAATAGAGGTCCATGTTTCTGCTCTATTTTCAGCTACCTTTCTTCTGGTTCTACACAGGAAGAGCCCCTTATTATGCTATTCTGTTAGAACACCTACATTTTGGAGTTCTTAGTTTTAATTCAAGGAATTCAAGATCCTTGCAAAGGCCTGGAAGCCTATAATTCCACTTTAATCTACCTCTCTTACATCAGCTTCTGCCCAGGCACGGAAGCCAATTTTGCTGAACACAAATAGTGTGGCTTTTCCACTGTTGGAAGAAATATCTTTCTGGGTTCAGTTTCACTGGAAACATGGAAGCCACTTGGAAAGATGGTTTATTGATGAACAGGACCACGTGGCTTGGAGATCCTGGGTGAAAAGGGAAGTGATGCTGAGAGTCCCTGGGTTTTATGCCTTTTCTGGGCTTTGAACTTCCTGGAGCACAGGAAGAGTATCCTGATTGGTTGCTGTCACAGGTCCAAGCTAGCTTTGTAGGTTATCTATGTGCTAAGTTTGGTCGAAACTTGGTGGGTGATACAATGAAGGGCAATTAAATGGCTCTGCCTGAAGGAGGTAGATCTTTGTTATGCAGAATAGACTGGCCCAAGCCTTAATGGTCCATTAACAAAGGTGGGGGGGGGGCTGAGTGTCTGCCTCTCCGTGTTTCTATTTCTCTTTTAGGGGAAATATTCTGCCTTTTTAGTATATCCTAAAATATTTCATTTTTCTAGGAGAGGGGTGGGTTTTAACTTCCAATACCACCATGGTGAAAATAAAGAGAGCACAGTTTTGTTTTAGAGTTTAAAGCAAAATACCCCTATTAAGGCTATGTGCAAAGCTTTGATTCAAAGATGATTTCATCAAATTAGCCAACTAAATTAGCAAATCAATCGAACACATCAAATCATGTACTGTGAATAGATTTGAAGATTTGGTAAACTTTTGTTCATGGACATACATGCTTGTATAGAAGCAATAGTAGACTTGTTTTAGCCCTGTTTCTG
Source organism: Hydrophis major (assembly GCA_033807585.1). NCBI lineage: Eukaryota > Metazoa > Chordata > Lepidosauria > Squamata > Elapidae > Hydrophis > Hydrophis major. Next base: position 139,069,912 of record CM066329.1, on the reverse strand, counting down.
CCAGCTGCCAATTATGGATATTTTGACACCTTCGTTATTTTTTTTACCAGCTCAACATTTGAAGGATTCTCACCTCTACGACAGTTTTATTGTTAAACAATAAAAACTGTGGAACTTGATTTTGAAGCAAATAGATATTGTGCTACCTGTTGACAGAATTGTGTTCAGTGCTTTTTTAAAGTCAGGTTAATTGCTAGTCACTAACAAATCTTATAGTGTTAATTTCTAAAGATAGCTGATCATTGTGTAAAATATTTTTCTTTTTTTCTCTTTTCAACTTCTTATATCTTTCTTTCATCTTTTTATATCATGTCTATTTGGAAGTGCTGTTCACTTAAAATAGACATCTTGTTTGCTTGAAGCCTTTTATTCTTCATTTAGAGCCAGTTTGGTGTAGTGATTAGGACACTAGGCTAGAAACTGAGAAACCTTGAATTCTAGTTCTGCCTTAGGAATAAAGTCAGCTATAGGCTTTATTTCTCTCAGCTCTAGGAAGGAGGCAATAGCAAACAACTTTAAAAGAAAACTTGTCTAGGCAGTCTTTGAGAATTAGACATGGAAGAAAATAAATAAATCTTCCTTTTCCCAAGGAACTTATGTTACCTTTTACTATAATACAATATAAACATTTTCAAGATCTATGAACTACATAAGGCATTTTTAGATACAGAAAAATTGAATGCAGTCATAAAGTTTAGTAAAGTTATCATGACATGTGGATTGTCAAAAGGAATTGATATTTCAGAAGACTAGTTTAATTAAAGTCCAGGTGATGATAATGTGCATATTTTACAGTCAGCTCAGCTCAGTGAATATCTCCCTGCAAGGTATTTTCTCTTAAACTTCACCTAAATAAAGAACAATCATGATTAAACAACTTATAGAATGCTGTACAAATGGAAATGATAAGAAGTATAAAACACAATTGAAACAAAATGAATAAGTGAAGTTAATGAACATAGTAACTTAAATTACAGAATATTCTAAATGATATGGGCATGAGGAAGCATCAAATTCAATTCCTGCCTTTATGATGAAAATGCTATACAAAGCCAAGAGAAAATATTATGGAAGTATTTTTTTTATCTGTTTTGGAATATTTCCTCTCAAACTGATATTGTACATCAACAAGCTACATCGTATATCAGTACTTACATTCAGTATAATGATTGACATGAAGTCACGACCCTTCTGAACAAAGCCAAAGGATGTTTGTTGAAATGGCACAATTCAAGCTTTTCATTATTATTATTTTCTTTTTTAGAAGAGGAAACAAAACCCAAACCCACAAGGCTTATCCATGTTACCGATTAATATCCTAGAAACTTTCACTTTGAAGTTACAAAGGGATTTCTGAACTAAATGAGTACACAGTGTCTCTGGGAAAAGGCAGCATTTTTGCTGAGTTTAATTGAGCTGACTTGAAAAGAATGGTACAGATATTTGAAAGGCACAGAGGGAGGAGAGGTTTTACATATTGCATTTTACATGGAGACCGATGTTCTTGCCTTCTTCCAGAAATTTGACAGGCCATTTGGGAATTGGAGTTTAAGACATACCCATAAGGCATTCTCACTCTACTGGGGGCGTGCATAAGCGTCCCTGTCCTATTGTTTCTTTTATTTTTCTTATATGTACTTATTTCTTGTATTCATAAGCATGTTTATCCTTATAGCTATTATCTTGTAAGCGATTGACAAATCAAATCAAATCAATAAATAAAATAAATAGTAATATAAGAAATATGAATTTCCTGGGCAAGACAGTCCTTATGACTCCTTGTATGACCATAATTAAAGGCTATCGTAGTTTGAGATCTGGAGAGATTCTTATTTAGGATACACAGGCTTAATTACTTAATAAATTATTTCTGTTGTATTGAAAATTGGGTGTAAGGGAATCCTGGAAGATCAGATGCATTTAAAGAATAATAGTAGGTTCTATCTGTTCTTCCACTACTCATAATAACACAAAAAGAATTCTTACTCAGAAAGAATGGTGGACTCTCCTTTGTTGGGTTCATTCAAGGAAAGTCAAGCAGTCAGCTCTTGGTATGTTGTTTTGGATTGGACTTTATGGTCAAAACACTTGATTATTCTATTTTTTTAAAACACAGACACAAGAGGGAGAACCAGTATCCATAATAAATAAACAATATTGCTTAAATAAACTCTCTAATGAACTGCAAATATAATGACAAATTTCATTTGTCTGCTAAATATTGAAATGCTTTGGAGGATTTCTAGCTAGCTATTTACTGTAATTATTAGCTTAAAAAGCTTTATCTAGCCTGACTCTCATTATCTAGTAATATTACTGTTGGAAAAGTAACATGAAATGCTGAGCAGCAGATATAACCATTATTCTTTATATCTCACCTTTCCTACCTCTAAAATTGTGGCATTTTTTCTTTGTGTGTAGGTATGTATGTATTTCGATAATTTGAAGCAACCCTGTATCTATAACTGATGACAAAAAATTAGAATCATGCTGCCTTCTGGCTTGAAAAAATTAGGACTGACTTAATACCAAAGAACATCAGCATAAAGTTGCTATTTTTGACTAATTTTCAGCCATTTTCAGACTATTAATATAACAAAGATTTGCATCCTCACTTTTAAAAACTACAGTTCAGTGCAGTGAAATCTGTCTAGATTGCGGTTCTACTTATGCTATTCTGATTATAATGGGTTTCTCAAAACTTATCAAATTTTACTTATCTGGGGAATAATAATTTCAGTAAGATAACCATACATTAATTGAATTTGTCAATTTGCAAAAGATAAGATTGAGGCAAAATATGATAGTGGCCTACAAAGGACTCTTGAAAATGAAAGCATGATATAGACCAATTTGTTGACATTTAAAAGAAAAAACATTTATGCTATTAAGAAGAATTTCCTGATTTTAAGAGCTGTTAAACAGTGGAATAATTTGTTTAGAATAGTTGGATTCCTCGTCACTGAAGATAAAGTCAGGTTACATGACTTTAAAATCCTGCCAATTCACATATTCTATGATGTATGACCATCCCATACATTTGTTGTATGGGTTGGTCAGACAGTTGTTCCCATCTCTCCAACTTTAAACTAGACTTATGTAATGCTGGTCTGAATGGATTTCTAATTGTATTTTAATATCTGAGCACCAAAGTTTTTTGATATTTTATTATTGTTGTTATACTAAATAATAATCCAAAGGCAAAAGAATCCAGAAGTTCGAAACAGAATAACTGTGGAGAAATATGTTTTATAGGCAGTAACCAGTTCTCCTGTCCCAGAATTTGAAATACTTGCATGGGGAATGATGACTGACTTAGATGACTTAGATGTTCACAGTTCTTCCAATTTTGATTTTCTGGTATACTACCACTATGAAAGGTATTTAAGAAGATGTTCTTGAAATAGTTTCCTTAAGAAAGTTTACTACTTCTCGAGCTTAAATTTCAATTAAAATTCAAACAAAAATGCAATCTTTGTCTGCTGATATTAATGCAAAAGTTTTCTCTTCACGTATCAGCAATTATATTTAACTTATATTAGCAATTATATTTGTTGAGTTATAATAATTGTAATTGCTAGCAACTTCAAGACAATGTTACATAATGTACATTAGATATTCTGACATACTTCATTAATAAAAAATTAATTTTATACATTAGTTCTAAATAGAATACATTCATTATTAATTCCTAGACTGCCTTCATGTGAAATAAATCTAAATACTGATTCAGATGATTTATCACAATCTGGAGATAGACTGAATGCAACTATCATAATGTGATTTTTGGACTTGCATTTTGTACAAATCAAACAAATTGTGTTTATTCCACATTTTAAACAAAACATGTCTTAATAAGAAGCTGGATATGTAGACAGTAGTAGACATTTATTTCTGAATATCCAATTTATATAATTAATGCCTAATATTCTTTGTTCCCTGTTTATTCATTCCTTTGTTCTATTCATTCCTTTCAATTTCGATGAAAAAATTGCTTAGGGTAACTTCTGTGTAACTTAATCCTATGGTTTATTTGGGATTAAGTTCTCCAGCACTGAAGGAGATTGATATTGACAGATTAGTGAAAATGGTCACAAGATTTTGATTTCCATATTTGTTAAAATGTATTTTATTTCTTGATATCTCTGAAGACACATTTACTTTTTTTGATTGCCCACTATATGAGCAGATTCCAAATATTAACAAGGACAACTCTTAATCATGATTTACTCAGTTTTGAAGTAACGAAATGTTCATTGCATTGTAGAAGGAAGCAGAACATTACAAATGTTGTTCAGTGAGCAGGAATTTCCAGTTCCAGCATTTACATTCATTTTTTTCCTGTCTCCAAGTTGGCTGGAAATTTTTTACCGTCTTTCTCTTCCAGAGTAATAATGCTTAAATAAATACATCTGCTTTTCCCAACTTTTTGGATTCCAGGTATCCTGGGAATACAGTTCTGAGAATTGCCAGCCAACAAGCATGCTAGCAAACCAAGTAAGCCAGGGAATAGTGAAGTGGTCCAATTGACACAGCCTAGTAAAGTGCCTACTATGTCAATTAGTTTTTATTCATGCCAATCCCTGGAGATTTTTATGATTTCATGATAAAAAGAATTGGTAGTAACTGCCTCTAAGTTTTGCATTTTAGTCTGAGGAAGTGTGCTCGTGTGTGAGGTTAAGCACAATTTCCTGGAATTTTGGTGGGAATGTTCAACATATGTTTATGGCTAATCTTTAGAATTTAGGCAGCTTAAATCTCAGCAGATAGGTATGCAATTGCTTGAGAGATATTCATTGTAGTCATCCCACGATTTCAGCAAGGAAGCCTTTAACGTCAGCCACATCTTTACAAGGAAGGCTATTAAAATTAACCAGCATTTTAAAACGGAAACCACTGCTCTTTCACAGGAAAATTAAAAGCTCCTAAGATCTTGTCTGTATCTTTTTTGCCCAATTTTTTACAGAAGGCAGTCGGGGGGGTGGGGGGTGGAGACCAAATATGAATACTTTACTCTACATTAGAACTGCCTGTACTCTGCCTCTCTGCCTGCCTGCCTGCTTTTAACCAAGCCAAGTCTTTAAACTTGGTTCTTCTTCTAGAGTGATTGTCAGGTCCTTTAGGTTGTATGTTGTATGAGAAAAAATGGGTTTTATTATTCCCTCCGGGCGAACAATACATTCATTTTTTTGATATTATAATATTTTTTTCTTTTTTTAAAGGTAAGTTGCCCACAGTCATTCTGGAGTGGGTGGCCCTAGATATGTGTTTTATAAAGAAATAAATAAACCTGCAGCATAAAGGAAAAGAGAGAACTCCCTGTATGTATGTTTGCATATGTATATTTAGCTTTCTCTTATACACAGCAATTTCATAAAGACTCTGTAGCATATGAAACACATTATAAATGCTCTTGTAAAATCCACATCATTTTGCCACATGAAAGGCAAAGGCCTAAAAATAGCTATTCAGAGAGTATGCGAGTTAGTCGTAATTTAAGTGCTCATGAAATGAAATAGCTGTGTAGACAGCCAGTTTCCCGACAGTAATGCTACAGGTCGACTCTACCCAGCAACAGTAGTTCCTTCCATCCCGTAGAAATCATGACACACCCTCACATCATCCCATTGCTGTTTAAATTTGCCTGGCTAGCTTTAATCATTTTAGCATTTCCTTGCTTTAGGATTATTTCTTGGCAAAGCTCTGGCAATACGAGCACTGCCAACCAGGGCTTAAAAGTTTCAGCTCATGGTTTTTTCTCTCTCTGATTTACCTTTCTTTATTGCTCATGAAAAATCATTTTATTTATAACAAGTGATGACATTTTCCTTTCGCTGTGATAGATTTTTGTCTTGGCATTGGAAGTTGACACCATAAATTCTCAGCATAGGCATAAAAGAGGAAGCAAAGCTACATATTCACAGAGCAGAAGAAAGCAACCAATTGCCATGTTGAGGTTAAATTTAAATCCAAGATGCAAGCCATTCTATAAAAAGCCAATCATTTAACATCTAGAATTGTGGTCTACTTCCCTTGTCCACTGTTTTCCATTTTGTGAGAGGTTGTCCATTTCACATGGTAGGGTGATACAAATCTTCTGTTCCCCACTCAAGAAACATCATCTATAAAAATACAGGTATCTTAGTCACTTAGAGATTGTCTGAAATTACAACAGACTTGCCAAAAGATATTTAAGACCTGGATTCAAAGTTCCTCCAACACATGATTACATTTTGCATGCTTAGCAACCAGCCCACATTTAAGAACATTTGCAGCAGCCCACAGTCACATGACCTCAATTTTTGATGTTTTTGCCAGAAACTGGCATTTACTTCTGGTTAAGGGGTGGGTGGGTTACATCCTTTGTGGACATGTAGGAGCAGACCAGGCTGAGCCCAAAGTCATGAGTCCTTGCATATCCACAAGTGATCTAAGTCCAGTCCACTTTGAATTCCTTTATATTCTTAACTCCTGCTAATTTCCTTTGAGTGTTCTTATTACAAATTCTTGTAGAGATTTTAAGCTTGCAATAAAACCTTATACACATTTGAAACTGCCTGGATCTCCTGATTTCTCTGGTGCTTGATATTGGGTTCATGTAATGACTGTGTTTATTTAATGACTGCCATCTTCATTTTACATTGGCCACATTCAATTAAGAACTGCCACAAAAAATAATAATGTAAAATTGGGTTGGTGATGTAGGTGCCTCAATTTACAATTATCATGACACCCACTGGAAATTCTGACCTCCATTATGGTTTTACATCAAGCACTACCTGTATTCTCTCAGGTGAAATCATACGTGTATTGGAGATACATATGATTCCAGTTAGGTTACACCATCATCTGTGTGACCTGTCCACAAAGGAAGAGCTAATTTGGCTAAAGGCTGTTTCTCTAGAAAAGATAAATGCTCTCAGCAACTCCCTCTATTCTGAGCAATAAATGTGTTGTTGTGTTGTCGGGACCAGGATAAACATAAATACCACAGAACAAGGTGGAGGTGTTGGCTATGAACAGTTTAAGATTCAGATTCAGAGTTTGGCAGGACCAAACTCCTGGCTTTCAGGAAGTTGAAAAAGAAAATAAATGTTTGAGAAAGGGTTAGAGTTAGGGTAATAATAATACTGCCAAGGGGTTTTGGTGTGGGGTGAAATATGATTACTACTAGTGAAGGAATGCTCTTGGAAGAGACAAGTTTTATGTTTAGGAAATACCTGATTCTTGCTTTAGATCATTTTTGGCTGTCGACTTTATGCTTAACTCAGTGGTCCTCAACCTTGGCAACTTTAAGGTGCATGGACTTCAATTCCCAGAATTCCCCAGCCATCTGGGAATTCTGGGAATTGAAGTCCATACACCTTAAAGTTGCCAAGGTTGAGAAATGCTATACAACATTGCCCACTAGAAGGGCCCAAGGCAACAAGAGCAAATTGCTTCTAGCCACTGTTTGGAAGTTTGGTGTTGGAACAGGCACACACAAAAAAGCAAGGAGATGGCAACAATGCCAATATATCTGGGAAACACCAGCTAGATGCCAGCCAGCCAGCCAACCTCAGCACCATGCGGTAATCTTTGTGAAAAGATGTTTATTCATAAAATGCCAAAATAGGTTGCTGGAATTTTATTCAAGCTTCGTGTTGTACAGTAGACCCTATCCAGTAACTGTTATTCATAGCATTTTATTGCTGCTTTTATCAAAATATTTATAAAACAGAAGAACAACTCTCTCTCTCTCTCTCTCCCTCCCTCCCTCTCCCCTCTCCCTCCCTCTCTCTCCCTCCCTCTTTCACATAACACATATGACAGACAACTATCCTTGTGCTATACATTGATCATCTGAAAAGAACTGTGTTCCATACTAGCAGGCTTGTAGGCCTGCATTACCATTGGTCCGGAATAGCCGGGCCGTGATTGGACGATATTAGCAATCCTGATTGGTTCGCATATGGGCTGCTGCGATTGGGTAAAACCAAGCGCGGCAGGCTCAAAAGTCTCTCATAGGCTGCCTAGCCGCAGCCAGCTCTATAAAAAGAGCTGCCGTGGCTAGCATTGCTGTCTCAGTTTCTGGTTGCTTAATAAACAGCTGTTGTTCACTACTACGAGTCTCGTCTCTCCTTGGGACCCACCGCCCAGACTTAACAAACTCCATAACCAATAACCATAAGCCATGTATAACAGCTTCCATTCACATATATTGTTTAAATAGCTTGCAACCTTCTCTGGTATTTTTTTTTTTCAATAGAAAACTGAATAAGATCTATTGTATTTTTACTTTTTGTGCCTATGAGATGTTTACCCTCCACCTTGTCCCCATTTGGAGATATATTGATTCTCTGCACTTAAAAAAAGAATGAGATTGAAGATATTTTTAAAAGCTAAGCCACTAAAAATCTAAACTAATTCTGTAATAATATGTATAAAATGATAAAATGAAAAGCATATGCCATTTAGTTTAAATTAAAGTACTTTATTTGCATAAAAAACCATTTGTCTTTGAGATGAAGGTGGCAGAATGGGAACTTGGCAGACATTTAATAAAATAATAGGATTCTCTATAAAAACAATATTGCAGTTTAATAAAAGGCCTCAAAATTATTAAATTCAGAGCTTCATCTCACTTTAGATGTGGCTAGGGCACACAAACTCTTTGGGAACTCTACCATTAAGGGATTTGCTGTGGCTGTTTTTATCTGTTTTCCAAGTGTATGTTTTAATTTAAATCTTTACTGCATGTTCTGCTCCTTTTCAAAAGGCAGCAATTCCCTGCTAACATTTCTGACCAGCTCCTAAATTTTTACTGGCACTTGGTAATACTAAAATAATTGTTGTAAAATAACATATATTCTCTGTGGTCTGCATAAGTTCCTTAAGTGTATGGAGGAAAATCAAATCGTAGGAAGCAACAATAGATTTTAATTGTTGAATTGGACATCACGCATAATGAATCCATCCATCCATCCCCATACAAAAATACTAAGCCTAGTCTTTTCTGATGCCTAACATATTATAAACATAATATAATATATGACATATAACATAACATAGATTGCCAGGCACAGTGTTCTGTGCTGAAGATGTTATTCTTAGAAAAGCTTTCAATATGTTATTTAACTTCAGTGTTAAACTTCCTGATGCTGTTTCAGATAAATATCGAGCAGATTTTTGCTGTCTTTGATCATTAAGGTTTGCTACTCAGAGGAAGAAGGCAAATCTTTTTTCCCAGTGACAGCCAACTCAGGAGCTTGTTCCCCAAGAGAGCTTTCTTCAGGTTTTCATAAACTAAATCTGAAGGCAATGGAAATGCATACTGTGCTTCCTTCTTCTCACTCAACTCAGAACCTGTGTCTGATCACCTAGAAAGTTTGCAGTTGAAATGTAGCTTTTGTATCCATTGCAATACTTCTCAGATAAATACATCCAGATCATGAATGTCCAAAGTGGGTGAATAAAATTTACCAAGATGGGGGAAAGAAGATTGAGAACCAAAATAACATCTGCATTTTATGGACTTGCATATCTTTGTTTAGAAGGATATTAGAAGGGCTATCACTGATTTAAGGGATCAATGGTACCCATCTTACATTGACTTTGCCCTGCATTTGAAATTGAACCTATCTTGTTAGCTCTTGTATTGAAATATTCTCAAGAAAAAGATAGAGGACCTAAAATATTTCCTCCAACTCTACGAACATATTTAACCATGCTTTTTTTTTTTTGTATTGTAGCCAAAGCAGATGTTCTTTTGGAATGGAAGAAGTTGAGAGTAGCTGCACTGCCCTAAGACATTCATGTTGTGGTTTTACAAAGCTTTTCTGGTCTAATATTGTGGTGACTTACAACTCTTCATCCCTCTCTTTTTCTAAAAGTTATTAATATTCTAAATAATAACTTGAAGTCAGTTATGGGCTTGATAGAGACCACTACACTGACCTCCAACCCAGATTAGCTTGTAATATTATTGGTGGAAAATGTAATTATATTTATGCTTCAACTAATGGCTTGGATCTGTACTTTGAAGGAAGGATTACTGGTGGTTTAATGAATCAAATTAAGGATGCCTACCCCCCAAAAAATAATCTGAGCTATTTTTTTCTTTTTTATTAATGTAAAACCAGATTACTGTCAGAAAATATTCACATGCATTAAGATGCACCTATATCATGCTTGGTTTTGGTTTAGAACTGTAGCCTCTAGGATTTGTACATTTTTAATTGATGGCTTAGTGTTATATCTGAACTAAAACCAATGGTTTATTTAAGTATTATCTGGCTCTGAATACAACAGTGAGCCTATTAACTGGAACATCTAAAAATAAGTACATTTTGCCAGTGCTTAAAGTTATGTTGGCTCACGATCTCAGCACCTGAAGGAATATCTTCTTCCATAAAGAACTGCTCAGTCAGTTCTGGAGGCCTCCAACTTTGGCGGCAAAGTGGGTGGCTTTGAGGCAAGGTATTTTCAGAAATTGCATCTCACTTGTGAACTAGGCTATTTTTCCTAGGTTGGTAAAATATTGCACATTTTTCTTGGCTTTAGGTGACCTCTCTTTCACTGCTGCTTTGTATTTTTTCAATGCCTTTTAAAAATCCTTTGCTTTTATGATGTACTGCTGTATATGACTATCATCATTTAGCTTCAAAGTTGTACTACAAATGTTTTTAAAGAAAACGTTTATTTTTATTTGCTTTGCCTAGTTGGGAAAAAGAAACTGCCAGAATAGAAAGGCCAAAAAATGTCGACAAGAATTGACTTCTGCCTGTGGTAGCATTGTAAGATGTACAGGATATTTCTCATATGCATTTGATTCTGAGAATCTGCATCTAGTGAATATGGCTTTAGAACTAGACACACCTGAAGCGCACCAGTTTGAAGATGGATCATTTAGTGATTATTCTGAACTTTTACATGGTGTCAAGGTGGGTAGAAATTCTATATCTTATTTTTGAAATAAAGTAGCTGGGACAATTCCCTTAAACACTTCTGCTTACCAAACTCTCCCCCCACCCCCAATTAGGTTTATATGCTACTTTTCTTACAGAGAAATTCAAAGCAGCATCTATTACATTCCACTCTTGAGTTTTCTCCACAAAAGTATCCTTTGGGTTAGGCTGGACCGAGAGATAATGCCCAAAGTTACATCAAAATAGTCTGGACTCAAGATAGACCTGAACACAGATGTTCTACTCTTAGAATAGTGGGCCTGATATTTCTATGTTAGGCATTAATTATGCTTTATGTTTTATTGCTTTTCTTTTTAAAGCACTTTAAAAATATTTACAATCTTTTAATTCTATCAGAATTTTGGTTGTTGGGTAGATTAGAAACAATAATATAAATTATGGAGTCCCTTTTAAGGAGCTGAAACAGAGAACAGGATATTCCCAATCTGTTAGAATTTTTCAAGAGAAAAAAATAAAACAGTTGCAAAGTCCTGAAAAGATGCATTTATATCTTTGTGTTAGATTGTAACTCAATCTGTTACAATTACAATTTATTTTTCACTATTTTTACAAGCATAACAGAAACTAAATTTGGAAAGAATGAATATGAGAAATATTTGTACATGAACGATGGAATACAATCAATTGTTTGCTTTTGACAACTAACTTGCAAATATAGTGTGTGTGTGTGCGCGCACGTGTGTGTGTGTGTTTCTGTGTGTGTGTGTGTGTGTGTGTGTGTATTACTGTACATACTTATACATGTATACATATGTACTCCAGCTCTCAACTTATTGATAAGGGAGACATTTGAGGTTAGAAAATATCTATTTAGTATATATACTAAAGCATTCATTGTGTATTATAATTCAATCCCAAGTTGTATAGGACAGCTTTATTTGTTTTGAAACCTTTTACCTCAGTTAAAGCAGTACCATAATCCCTGTCTGGGAAATGTTGATTAACAAAAGCTAGCAGCCAGTTTGTCAACTAATAGCTGGAAGGGAAAAATCCAAGCAGCAAGGAAGTTCTTCTAAAGGACCGTTCATTCCAAGTACACATGAGAGCATTAGCAACTTCCTAGCTGTGAGAAGACATGAAACTTTGAGGAGTAAGTTAGCTGCAATTGGGCTCCTTGTTAGCCCAACCATTTAGAACAGGGATAACCAACCTTTTGGACCTCGGGGACCAAACTCACAATTTTAAATCCTGCAGACCACTAATATGAATTTTGACTGATGGTGGCTTGCTGATGTTCGTTGGAAAGTCGGCCCCATATTCCAAAGCTGCAGTAGTCACAGGACTGGCCCTCCACCCAGGTGCACTGGCCTGCCATGGACTGGAGGAGCTGCTCCGGGATGACCAAAGGGCCAGTCTTGTGATTACGACAGCTCTGGAATATGGGACCGATTTTCCCACCAACATTTCCCTCCCCCAGCATTGGTCTTACCTTCCAGTTCCAGCTTGCGTGGCTCTTCTCAAGGTAAGGTTTGTGCTTGGCCAAAGGGTGGGGGCCAGCAGGTAAGTGGCATGTGGCAGCGCAGCCTTGTGTCCCGTGCAGCCTGGATTAATTGCTTTGGAGTATTTTGTGGGGGATATTTCTCTGTGGACCACCAAAATTTTCTCACAGACCACCAGTGGTTGCAGGCACACCAGTTGGCAACCATTGATTTAGAAGACAGCAAAGCTGTCAGCATTCTAAATGCTTTTGCCTTTGAAGTCTTCCCTGTGCAAATATAGGGTTCCAGTTATGGTCATTCAAACCCCAAAGCTGCCCGAATATATGACCCAACAGCTTCTGTATTCTGACTTTATGATGCTTCCTCTCTGGTAAACATAGAGGCAAGAGGATAGAATGTATTCACCTGCCCTTTAAAAAGGTTTGGTGTTCAGTAGAACATACATCTGGATGGGTAGCAGTGACATACATTAATTTCACTTCAGAATTGTGAGACTTGAAAGATAGCTTTCTTTCTTTCTTTCTTTCTTTCTTTCTTTCTTTCTTTCTTTCTTTCTTTCTTTCTTTCTTTCTTTCTTTCTTTCTTTCTTTCTTTCTTTCTTTTTAATATTCCAGCATATTCTGGAGACAATTATGGCATCAAATTCATATTTACATTAAGCAGTTGTTCTGGGGTGGTAGCAGACAGACCTACCATTTCCAGGAAGGAGAGGTGGTGTAAATTGTGGATTTACTATTATAATGCCTTTTCTGATGTTGAAGAAGGGAATGGAAAGCAGCTTTCCCTGAATTTGTTAGGGAAAGGTATTTGGGCAAAGATTGACAGAGCACTTTAACTAACAAGGTGATTCTTTCTCCAGTGATGCTTGTCATTAACTCTTGAATAACAACTGGAAATCTGGGTCAGTGACTGATCCAGATTGGATACTACAACATTATCCTGGAACACATCTATTCACCTTCATTAGTGGAAATCTAGGATCAGTTTTTCTTCAGGGGTCAATTTAGTCTGGCATTTTAAAAACTTGACAATCCTAGTTGCTCCTTAGCATGATTCCAGTTTTGCTTTGTTTTTCTTTTTTTCTTTTATATGGATGAAAACAGATCAGTCATGAGCCTTGAGGCTAAATTAGCAATTTTGCCAAAAAGCACCAAAGCTGGAGCTTTTCCATTTGCATGTCCTTGAGACTTGCAGATCTGAGGCCAGTTTTTCCTGGTAGACCTTCCCATGGAACCCTTTTGATAGCTGGATTCCTCCCTCTTTTCCCTGTCTTCCCAGAGAACAGGGAGGTAACTTACATGGGGAGGAGAAAATCTAGCTCATTATCTCTCTGCCAGGAGCTGGGCTTGGGGGTAGAGCTAATTGTGTGGAAATAAATGCAGTCAGCTTTTCTTAAACTAGCTTGTAGGCTACTTGGTGGAGATAATTTGTGTTCATGAATGAATATTGTATATGTGTCTTTGATTCTCTTTTGTAAGGGAAAGAATATATTCCGTTCCGTCAACTTAACCTATAAATTTTGACAATACAGATAATTATGTTGACTTCTTAATGCTGCAATTTTTGCTCAGAATATTTTTTTTCTTGCAGCTGGCACCCATTTTAAAGAGGAATGTTGCTACATCTAGGCAAACCATGGGAATGTATTTTGTTGAAAAATCAATTCAAAGAATTTCATAACCAATGAGGAAGAGATGCTCAAATAATATACCTTGCAAAAAAAAAATTTTTTTTTAATTGAAGAGCTGTGGTGACCTAGAGATTAGAATGCAGTATTGCAGTTGACTTAGCTTTCCATCTTTTCGAAGTTGGTAAAATGAGAACCCAGATTGTTGGGACAATATGCTAACTCTGTAAACCATGTGAAGGTTATATAAGCCTAATGCTACTACTATTGCTATTTTAAAGGATGTTACATCAGCTCACAAGTCCTACTTAGGATGGGTGTGACAACGGCTTTATCTGCTGAGGATCATAGCTGGCCCAGGTGGTGATGGTCACAAACGAGAGTCTGAAATCAGCCAATATTTGGATTGCTTTCATTAAAGAAATCTTGAATCCAGGCTAAAAAGAGCTAACTATTTGGGGTGGGAGAGTGTAAGTGGAATGCTCTTCTCTCTATTGAAGGTGGCCCAATCACATCCAAGAACTGGCAAGTCCTGATAGAGATGTGTGTTGTTCATTGCAACTATTTAAATTGATTTTATCTGGGCAAGGAAATGAATATCATGCCACTCATGGAAATTCCTGTTCTAAACTGTTTAATGGGTAAATCTGTTTGACGCTAAGTTGTTTTGTATTTAAGCTTACAGACTTCAATCTCATAGTGAATGAAGCCTGCTTTAATGAAATTGAATAAGCCCTTATATATTCCCTTAAGTTTGTTTTCCTTTTTAATAGCTTGAGAGAGAATCCCAATAAAAGAGAATATAGGTAGCTCTGAGTTAAAGTGTGGAATCTTTGATGCTTTCTGAGTTTGGTTGTTTGCTTGCAGATGTTTCATTACCCAACTAGGTTACATTGTATGTGCTACTGAGTGTGGGATTTGCTTCCTGTTCAAGTTTGCAGAGAAATATCTTGTATTAACTGCAATCCCTGATAGTATTTTGTATGGAATCAGTTGTTACTCTTTGTAAGTCTCATTTTCTTATAACTGCATTCTCTTGTTTCTCCATTCTCTTCGCTATGTAGATACTTCTGCTATGCCTTGTGTGCCTTAAAATCACAGATTGATTTCTTATGTGTCATCAAGTTGTCTTCAACTCCTAGTGACCACATACAGTAGATCAGTAAATCTGTAGATAGATTTTCTCCACCTGTTTTCTCAAGTCTCCCATCAGCCTATGCATTGCCACTGTAATTAAATTCATCCACCTTTCTGCTGGTTGTCCTCTTCCCTTTCCTTTCACTTTTTCTAGCATTGGAGCTTCTTTCTATAATCACAGAGAAATCTATTATTTGCAAATTCCACTACCATATATTTCAGTCATCCTTTGATTTGCACTTAGATGTGAGGATTCTGCCTTAGTTCTCCTTAGTTTAGTTTTGTTAGAATGATTTAAACATCCTGTCCACCAGAGGCTGATGCAATCAGGGAGTGGGGGGAGAATGCATTTATTTATCTTACTTCATACCCTCTGTTCCTGTATCTGTTTTCATAAACCAGAGGTCCTGAAGGAAGATAAAATACTGCTTAATGTTAATGTGATATTGACCAAAACAGTTGAAAATGTGTCCATTATTAATTTAATAGAAACATGATTTGATATAAAAGTCTATGTGAACCAAAGCCATTTTGATTCATATTCTTTGTAGCTGCTGGCAAAACTTGGGTTTGAGCCAAAGGCTTACTCCCACATCCCAATATTATTTTTTAGATATTTTGTTTTGGCTGTTGGAGCCACTTAATTGTATTTTACCTCAGGGGGCAATTCATGCCTGTCTGCTTAGGACTGGCAAAAAGTTTAACTATTCCTGACACTGAAACTAAGTGTAATTCCCATAATAATTTACCAAAAAAGATTGCAACTTACTATATTCAATTTAGGGATCCAATAAAGATTGACAGCATTAACTTAACAAGATTAATTTGAGTTCAGGACTTGCATGATAGCTAACTCTGTTGCACAATTAAATCCACAAATAACAATAGGATCTAATTCTGAATATGCATGTATACATTTGCACTGTTAAGCACTGTTCATATATAATCCAACTCGTCTGTTGGATCAAGTTGTTGATCTGTTTCAAAACCAGCACTGAAAATTATAATCATGTAGATTCGATTTCAAAATTGAATTTAACTGTTTTCTTTCTTTAACCAGTAGCATTCACAAATGATATATTAGTGACCTGATTCACACTATGATAATCATCTGGTATATTTGGTTTTGGCTCAGCATAATGTATTACACCCATAATAATTATTATCTGTACTATACCTTACCATTAAACCATTGGTTTTTTTTTAAAAAAAGTCTTAATGATCCATAGGAACTAGAAGCCCAGGTAATCAATCTTTTGTCTGATTAATATATTCCACAATCAGATAGTCTCCATATGTGTTAGAGTACACCCCCAGAATTCTCTGCTAGAATTTCCTACCAGATTAGTAAAAGGTGGGTTTATTTTTTCAGACTAACTACATTATTAATAATAAATAAACATTTCTTAATTTTGCGATCATGGCTGACAAAAAATAATTGCCAAGTTTTTTTACAAGTTTTTATTAAGTTATAAACTATTATAAAATTCAAAATACAAAAGTAAATAAAAGAGCAGTGAGGAGGGAGGGAAAAGAAAAGTACTTGTGTTCTTTTCTTTAATCAGAGTAATCAGTTTTGCCATTTCAGCTAACTCCGTCAACTTCTGCAACCATTCTTCCATGGTGTAGGTATCAAAGTGTCTTTTCATATTTGCTCATACAATAGTCTTGCTGCTGTCAACATATATAGTAACAAAATTCCAAAAAAATTTCTCCAATTTTTTTTCCATTAGTCCCAAAAGGAAAAATTCTGATTTCATTTCTGTCTCCACTTTTTCAGGATTTTCTGTTTGGAGTGTAAATCATACTCTAATTTTTTTTCTTTATCAAATGTCCACCATAGATGATAAAAAATCCCTTTTTATTTTTACACTTCCAATATTCACTTGACATACCTTTATACATCCTTGATAGCTTATCTAGTGTTAAATACCAGCAATACATCATCTTATAAAATTCTTTTTTAAATTATAATTTAATGTAAATTTTAAACCTTTCATCCACCTATTTTCCCATTGTTCAAGCATCACATTATATCCAAAATTCCTTGCCCACTGAATGTTTTACATACTCATTTTCTAAGTTCAGTTTCAGTAACATTTAAAAAATCTTAGCAATATGTTCGGAGTTGCCACATAGTGAAAGTTCCGATTCATTTTTAACAAAATCAAATCCATAGCACTTTTTATCCAATTTAAACCTCTCTTTCAGTTGCTGATAAGTAAACCAATGGCAAGCATAACCTTCTGATTCAAGTTCTTCCCTCGGCTTTATCATTGGGTCACCAGAATTAAAATATAAAATGTTACCACACGTCAACCAATCTGGCTTTGCCACCATTTTTTTTTCTTAAAAAAGCTTCCTGCAGTGACACCCAGTGAGGCAGCTTCATAGAGAGCCTTGTTTTATATTTATTCCAAACTCTTAATATGGCACATCTAACAAAATGGTTATTAAAATCAACCTTAACTTTACTTTTGTCATGCCATAAGTAGCCATGCCATCCAAACCTTAATTTATGTCCATCTAATTTGAATAACCTCTTGTTTTGAAGGCTCACCCATTCTTTTCCCAGATCAAGCAGCATGCATCAAGTTTTCAAACGTTCTGCCAGTCTAGGATTTTAATTGCAAATACCTTATTGCCAATTCCCTTCTTATGGCAGTTATTGGCAAATTAAAACATTGGATTTGATGTGATGGGTGGGTTTTAGTAAAGACATTAATTGTTGCTATTAGCAACAATTGTTGCTATTAATTGTTACTATCCATTTTCCATGCAGTATATGCTTTTATACCTAGGCAGTTCATCTACCATGATGTTTCTTATTTTCTCCTTTCAGCTAATTATCTGTGATCAAGAACTATCGAATTGTCCTTGATTAAACTTAGTTGTATCTTGATGTTTTGATTACACTGTTTCTGGCCTAATGTTCCCAATTTCATACCAAATAACATGTACTAAGAGCTAAAATAGCCTCCTAGACTAGAGTATCCCCTTGGCAAGATAGGTGACAAATAAATTTAACAAATAAAAAATAGATTATAGCCATTCCATTTCCTTGCTAGTTTTGCCTGTTGCCATATAGTCTTAAATGAGTTTAGTTCAAGGTTCTCTTTTTGCAATCTTTCAGGGAAAATTCCAGGAGTTTTACAAGCCAAATTCACCCAGCATTTGGACCTATCATGTATTAAGCATGCTGAGGCCTCCAAGTACATTAATAAACATAATACTGTATATTAAGTGTAGATTGATAGAGGGACAGGAGCACTGAAAACTTTTGGTGTTCAATATAGGCATCAAGGTCCCAGCATTCTTTTTTTTGTCCAATGTGCAAACTTTATTTCAGAGAAATAGCAAGGTAGCTTTAGGATTTTGTGCTGGAGTGGATGACTTTAGATATTTTAGTTCAACTTCTGTAATTTTTGACTCTAGCTATACTAATGCCACTGATAAAGGTTATAGTGCCATAAGGCCATTTACATTTCCCCTTTATAGTGCTAGCAAAAGAAAACAGAAGGTGATATTCCTCAACTTATTTTTGCAAATTGGGTTTATTAGAATGTCAGCATCACATGTATTGTCGAAAGTACAGTTGTATTGTAAAATTGGAATGGGTCATCTCCATCATGATCAATTATGAGACAGATAGCATAAAATGTTGTTTGTGGTTCAGGATATCATAAATCCTTTCCCAGTTCACATCTACTATCTTAATAGAATTTTATCAGGTGGTTTAGTAAAATAATAATTTAACTTGAGGTGATTTTTTTTCTCAACAGAAACACTTATTGAAGGACTGTCTGTTTCTGCACAGGTTCTTGGTTTTTCGCATTTCCTTTTTGCTAGAAAGTTTATCTTCACATGTTCTTGTTTCCACATCAACCTTATTCTTGCTCCCTCAGACTTGAATGTGGGGAACTCTCTCATTCCAATTCAGATCATGGCTCTCCTTTGGTTAAATACTTTTAGAAAATATTACTTTGCAGAAGGAGTAGTAGAAGCCTGGAACCAACTTCCAGCAGAGGTAGTGGGTCAATCATCAGTAGCTGAGTGTAAACATACTTGAGATAAACACATGTCCATATTCCAGCAAAATTAAAACTAAGATAAAATATAGGATATAAAAATAATGATTAAAAAATAAAAAACAAAAAAAACCCTCAAAGGGCAGACTCGAAGGACCATTAGGTCTTTTTCTGCCATCAGTTTTCTATGTTTCTATGTTTATAATATGATTTTTCCTGACTGCCAAGAACTCACCAGAAGTTCTCTCTGACATTTGTGTACCAGACTTTGAATCCAGTAAGTTCTACATGCTTTGACACTAACCTCCTGCCATGTGGCTCAGATCTGCATTATGCTTTGATCTCTCAGCTGTTCTCAATGGCCAAGCATCACAGTTTCTTACCTTGACTTTGCCCCTAAATCTGCAAGCAGCATCAGGGTAAAGTAAAAAAAGATTTTGCCCAATCATAGATTGGTGTCTATTCTCATAAGCAAAGATATCCACATATAACCTAATCTAATTTTTCTGAAATATTTCATCCATTCCTCCTAGGGGGCTTTTCTATCCTTATGTATTTAATATTACATCAATTTATAAAGTTACCCATCTCACATTGTGACTCTGGGTGGAAAATACAAGAATTCATTCCATTAGTTTGAACTATAATATACTATGCAGGCACAAATTGTAGACTTGCTTAAGAGGTAAAGAAAACTGATGGAAATCCTTGATATTCCATGAAACCCCATGGGCATCTAATGACTAGGAAAGTCTGCTTTTAACCATAAAATGGACATGTGAGCGAAGGCACTGAGCTCCATTATGACCCAGGTTTGTTTTTATTTTTCAGTAGTAGCAGGAAAGATCAACGAATATTTTCTTTTGAAAAGATTAGAGAATCAAATTCCTGCATCTACCCTTTTGCCCTTAACACTGCTACTTCGCCTTTTCAATTAATTTCAAAAAAAGGGCACTATTGCTTTTTTCAGACTATCTTTCCCAACCTGGTAAGCCCCATGGATGTTCACCTGGGTTACAATTTGGAACCTGGTAATTCTAGGGATTAGTTGTCTAAATATGTCTGGAGACTTAGCAACAAGTTGCTGCACCCATAATAATGAGAGGTGCAAGCTGATTCAAAATTGTAACTTTTTAACGCTGAGAGGTCTGCATGGGTTTGATTGGAGACAGATGGGGGTGATCGAAGCTTCATAAAAATGCCACAGTAGGTAAGGTGGGAAGTTTTTTGCAACCACCTTAGGAAGTTGTTCCTAGTCTTTACGCAATCAGTGCAAACACCAATTCAATCATATTTCCCCTCAATTTAAAACAATAGAAGACACACAGTTCCATTGCAAAAAAAAAAAAGGACTATGTTTGAATTCATACTTGTTCTAAATATCAAAGGCCATGTTGCTGAAAATGTTGTGCCACCCTTCCGTTTTGTAGCAAAACACCTCATTGCTTCCGGTAGATTTTTGGGAAACTATGCATTGTGTATTTTTACAGTGTAATATCTCTATATGAGAATCTTTGCACTGCAATGTTTTGGCTGAAAAAAATGACTTCAGTTGTTCATTAGATCTATCTATACATGCATCAGGCTCATATTTATCTACCAGAAAGTCACAGGAAGTATGCACACAGCTACAATAAGATCAAAGCTCCAATATGCTGCACAAGTGTAGCACCAGCTGAGAAAAGTTCATATTTTCCTCCAGTGAAATCAGTTGTGCATTATCTATGGAAGGACTACAACCACAACCACAACAACAACCACAACAACAAAAACAACAACAAAGGTTTTCTTTCTGCAAGGATTGCTTGGTAGCAATTGTCACATATATCTGGTTTAATATTTTATGTAAACTGTAAGTATATGTGCTGCTTTACAACTCTTGCTCTGACTACAATACCTGTTAACAGATTTTTTTTTTAAATGAGAAAGATACAGTCAGTGATAACAGTATACCAAAAGCAGTTTGAGGTAAACTGTCATATAACAGTATTAACCACAGTCACACCTGGTTTACCAAGAAGAGAAAAATAATCTATAGACAATTAACAATTAAGGACCATTATGATGCTTAATAGGGTCTATCTATAACAAGTCTAGCAATTGTGCATATGTCCATATGCAGCCAGCCAGATCATTAGTCCTAGAGTACATCAGAGGTGGTATTCAGCAGGTTCTGACCAGTTCTGGAGAATCAGTATCAGAAATTTTGAATAGTTCAGAGAACTGGCCAATACCACCTCTGACTGGAGATTTTACAGTATCCTTCCCCTGCTATGCCCACCAAGCCACACCCACAGAACTGGTAGTAAAAAAAAAAAAAAGAATCCCACCACTGGAGTACAGCCTTAATTTAATGCAATGGTCATTTCTTTTTCCCACTGAAAATGAGAAAAGAACTTGTCATTTTCCAACTACGCCAGAGTCACTTTAGCAACAAATAGTCATTGTAGATACCGTTTCACCAAGGTGGATACTCCATCTAGTTCACAGAGCTTAATAATGATGTTTCTTTTTTTAATAAGGTTTTATTTGGGTTTTCACACAAACAAAATACAAGTAAAACATCTTTTTTGAAAATAGCATGGTCTCGGGTTGAACTTCTTTGTACAGACACAAATTCAATTTCATGCTCATTTTTGTGTTCTATTCCATATCTTATACTATTCTACATTTTCTACATAGTTTTTCCCCTCTTTTAATTTGCTCAATTTTATTTTGATTATCTCATCTCAATTCCAATCATTATATTTATACTTTTGTCTGTTCTGTTTCAATTTCATATTATCTTTTCTCATTAAACAAATTTTCTCCTGTAGTTACTAATTGGAGTAATTACAATATCTTTTATATATATCTTTATATCTTTTAAATATATCCATTCAACTCTTATTTAAACTTCAATATATACCTTAAGGTTATGACCTTCAATATAATACATAATACATAACTTCCAATTGAATTCTGCTTGGTACATTCTTATAATACACACTATATTCTTTTTTTAAAAAAAGGATTATAAATATATGTAATTATAAACCCTCATTCCATTCCAATTCAGTTCTATCAATAATCATTAAAGTCTTAACATCTTTAACATTTCTTTTCAATTAAATATCATACTTCCTTAAAGACACATATAGTCTCCATAATTAATTTTTCCCTTATTTCTCTTCACATATGTTTTGTAAATCATTAAATATTCATTTTGTTACATTTATTTATTGACAAGCATTCCACTGAATTACGATAGCTATTTTATCAAACATTTTAATCATACATTTTTTCATATTTTCTGAAATTATTTCTTTTTCTAATATAGCAATACTATCTTATATACCTTTGCAGAATCCCTTTTCCCATTAGATTTTTACCCATTATCTCTAAATAGGCCCTGTTGCTCTATATTTTGTTTCTGTCCTTTATAACTTCTTTTCCTTTCTTTCTTCCCTCTCTTATTCTCCCTCCCCTGTTTATCCCCTTGTCTCCCTACTTCTAATTCTCTCTTCTGCATTTCCCTCTTCTGTTGCTTTCTGATTTTATACTTATTTTTTAGTCTATTCTTTTTGGGGGTTATTTTTCCCAATCTTAAACTTTGCATTCTCTTTCCCCCCTTTCCTTTTTTCCCCCACCTAAGATTACTTGTTCATTAAAGATGGCTTCTTCTTTGTCCCAATCTTCTTGTTCCGCAGGCATTTCTTATTGTTTTTCATCGTTCCAAATCTCCATTTCTAAGAACTGAAATACGAAGCCAAAAGAACCTCTCCCTTCTTGTGCATCGTCTTTGTACTTTTTAAGTTCCATTTTCAGTTCTTCTAAAAGTGGAGCCATTTTAAACAGTTTTAAACAACCACCCAATTGATTTTAGTCATTCAAATGCAATAACCAAGAATCCAGAGATCACCAAATAATCCAAATAATCCCAAGCTGTTTCTTCTTATTTCTTTTTTCACTTTCTCTTCCTGGAGTTTTACTATTTTATTGTGATGTTTTAGTTAAGATGTATCTTTTGGAAGTCTTCTTGAGATTTTGCTATAAATTCTTTTTAATTCTAGGCATTCTCCTCCCTTCCAGATCCTGCCCTTTTATTCCTTTTCTCTCCTTTCCTATTTTCAAAAGCTTTTAATTATCCAGAAATCTTTATTATCCCTTTGACTTTTTATTTTCAGTATTAAATGTCTATTAATGTCAAAGTGGATTTTTTTCCAATTTCTTGCTTTAGTCTCTTAGCTGTCAGTATAGGAAGAGGAGAAAAAAAACCAAATCTTTTCCCTTTTCTCTCTCTTTCGCAGTTTAGAAATCTTCTTAGGGAACAATGTTATTGTTTTTTTTTTAATAGTTTCAATTCCAGGGTACCTTATTTGTTGCTTTTGCTGTTTGACCCGGTCAACCAAAACTTTCTCTTCTTATCTTCCTTCTGCATGTTCTTTTCCGGTCGAGTTCTTCTTTGTGGTGGCCATTTCTGACCACTGCTACAACCACCTTCGGGAAAGGGAGTAATGGCCAGCTGGGGAGGAGAGATGCAGCTCTCCTCAACCCTGCAGGCAGTCTCCCCCTTCTTCACCACCTCTACAGGGTGGCTTAGCCCCTAAACCAGCCAGCTCGGGGCGCTCCAGCGGCGAGCACGGATCGAAACCGCACAGAGATGAAGAAGCTCAAACCGGAAGTCCCAACAATGATGTTTCTTGAGATGGTGCTAGTAGAGCTTTATGCTTTGACAAACTATCACTTGTCCCCCTCTTTTTCCTACTACCTCCATACAGACAACCTGTACAGGCGGTCCTTGTCTTACATCCATTCATTTAGGGACAATTCAAAGTTACAAGGTCACTGAAAAAAGTGGCTTATAACTGCTTTCAGCACAGATGACCGTGGTAGCATCTCCATGGCATGTGATCCAAATTCAGGTGCTTGGCAACTGGCATGTATTTATGATGGTTGCCCTGTCCTGAAGTCACGTGATCACCATTTGTAACTTTCCAAGCTGGCTTCCGACCAGCAAAGTCAATGAGAGAATCCAGATTCGCTTAACAACCACATGATCCACTTAACAACTGCAGTGATTTGCTTCACAACTGGGGCAAAAAATGGGGGTGCAACTCCCTTAACAACCATCTTTATTAGCAATGGAAATTTTGAGTTCAGTTGTGGGTCATGAGTTGAGGACCAGCTGTAATAAGAGTCCATTGCATTCAGAATGATTGACAGAAAAACAGAAAACACCAAAGAAAAAAGACCAACCTATGGAATAAACAAGAAAAAGAAATAGCTAAAGGATATCATCCAACTAAATATCTTCAACAATTGAAAGAAGCTGTGTGTGACATGGTAGCATGGAGAGCACTTCCCTAAAAAAAGTCAGACATGACTGAACGGTTAAAACTGCAACATATCAATGAAAATTGAGGTATTTTAGGAAGGGGCTTAATTTAAAAATCACATTTTATGCAAAATCTTAGCTTTGGAATGGCACGTGGATGCCCATTAAACATCTGATAAATCCGCTTCCTGCAGTACGGCCGATTAGATGGAATTTAGCTTTTCTCTCGCACCAAAAGCTTTTATTTTTTTTATATCATTTAACTTATAGAAAAGCCCAAATAACAAAAAAATTAATTCCATCCAGGATAATTAGCCCCTAGATAATTTCTGATTTCTTGGTTGATGTGATGCCTGTGTAGTATCTTACTGATTTTGTCTGTAGTACCTCTTATGTAGGGCAGGTACTACAGACAAAATCAGTAAGATACTACATAAGCATCACATCAAGACTGCCTTCAAAACAGACAGAAAAATAGCAGCCATCCTAAGAAACCCCAAAGATAAAATTGACCTGGAAAACCAAGGCATATATGAAGTCCCCTATGCATCATGCCCGGCCACATACATTGGACAGACCAATAGAATAATAAGTACCCGACTGGATGAACACAAAAATGCAGTAAAAAAGCTGGAACACACTTCCTCACTAGTCCAACACATGGAAGCCACAGGTCATAGCATCAACTTCAATGGCACCAAAACCCTAGCCACTATAGAAAACCCCAGCTACAGAATTATCAGAGAAGCCATAGAGATTGAAAAAAAGACCTGAAAGCATGAAGAGAAGACTCCACCAGACTGTCAATTATTTGGAAGCCTGCACTCACAAACAAAACAATCTCCACACCACAAGCCAGGCAAATACCCCCCCCCCACCAATACCTCCAGCTCAAACACACCCCAACCAGGCACCCAGATGAAACTTAGCTTCCTAATAAATGATAGCCATCCATTTACTCGGAGCCAAGCCACACTAAAAGCCTCCAATACAGGAAATACAATGTTGCCAGCCAATCAAGACAAAAAAAAAGCTACAAAACAGACAGAAGATAGTAGAAACACCAATCAAGCAGAACACAGCGAACTCCAAGACCAATAAACACAGACCAAGACTCCCAACCAATCAGGATGAAAAAAAAACCATTCTGGCACAGCAGTCTGTGCTAGCACCAAATTTAAAATAGAAATGGCTGTGAAAGCCTGACTCACAGAAAAACACAATACAGAAGGCTGATGATGGCAGATGAGATTCTGCCGAAACGTTGCTACAACTATAATGACGTGGGAAAATACCCGAACAAAGCTGAATTCCATACATGTAAGTACCCACGAAAAGTTAAGAAAACACACACACACACACACACACCTATATATATATATTAATCTGCTTAAAATCGGGGTCTGGGGATACCAGCCAAACTTCTTAACAATATAGTCCATTTTGATTATGGGGCTTGGTAGGTAACCCAGATATAAGGTGAACAAAATGAAATATTTTCCCTTTATTGGACTGGTTGATTTGTATGTTAAACTCACTTGGTCAGTTGTGTATCTCCCTTGGTAAAGTGGAAAGTGAGAGTGATTTCTGGGCTTCCATACTTAAAACATGGCATAATGTAGAAGCTCTTGAACTTTGAGTTGGTGCCTCAAAGTTGGGGGTACTGAAGGATGGTCTCAAAAAGCATGTCTAGAAAAGTGGGGTAAACAGAAACAAAGCCATGAAACAAAGCTCATTTAGTTTGCCTGGATGGCCTATTTCCAAACCCAATTAAAAAGGCTGATTATCTCCTATTTTGTAATGTCCCAAACAGCTACAGGCTTGCCTGTTGTAATTTGGCAAGCCAACCTTTTGAAACTGATAGGTGGTTATGTTAGATAGGAACTTTTGTTGCGGTTCTTTCTTAGTAAATTCATTTTTCTTCCTTTTTTTTTTTTTTTCTGTTAACTAAGACCAGTAAAAGCCAATAATAATTTCAATTTTAAGAGGCTCTATATTTTCCAGGTATTCAGACAATAGTGCCAAAAATTCCTAAATAGTAGGCCTAACACATATGTTGGCTGGGAATTCTGGGAAGTGGAGTCCCAATATACGTTTGGAGGATTCCAACTTTATTAACATACTGTCTTCATATTCTATTTGTTAAACTGTGATTATTATATACTGCTAGAGGTCAGAGAATCAAAAAAAAGCAGCCCAGACCTAAAAAATAAACTGGAAATACCTTTTCTCAGCTGTTAGTGAAAAGACTTCTGTGAAATATCAAGTGAGGGTTCAAATGCACTCCAGGAAATGTTTAACATTGACCATTTTCTATATTGGTTAGGATGTGCAGTTTTCTCATTGGTTAGGATGTGCAGCTTCATGCTGCATTCTGTGATCCTGTTTACTTTGTGTATTACATGCATGTGTCTGTTCCTATTGCTACTACTCTATGATCAGTCAATCAGATTTAAAATACATTACAAATATGATCTTCCGTACTTTGCCGTAACTAAATTAGGCACAGGAAATGTACAGTTAAGACAGAAACTGGCATCTTCACATTGCTATCAAACTGCATCCTTGCTACACTGTGTTTCTCTTGATTTTAACTGTTAGCATACAGAACCTACATTTAAATGCAATAAATTCAGATACTCAACCTGGCAAAGCTACAGCTTTATGTTTTTAAATTTGCAGATAGGCCTTCCATGCTGCATGCTAGCTTATTCTCCATTTTTGTGGTGAAGGTCCCTGATAACAGATGGGAAAGAACTTGATGATGATTTTGTTTTAATTTGTGTGTGTGTGTGTGTGAGAGAGAGAGAGAGAGAGAGAGAGAGAGAGGTGAAGCCATCAGCAGCAGAACAATTGCTCGTGAACAGTCGCAGCATTTAAAGCCATATTGTTGCTTCTGCAGTTAAAACTATTTGAGAGTTACCAAGAACAAGGATGAGCTCCCAAGAACATTTCCTCCAGCCAACCTGACATTGTAAGGAGGCATTGTCCCTTGGCCAGTTATGCGACATAGTACCATTACTTTCTCCATTGAACATCCTTTCCTTCAACAACTGGGCAGGTTGGGAGTTATCTTTTTAATGCAGTGTCCTGGCTATAGAAACCATCTCTAGGCAGATTTGGTAGGCACTGGTCTTTTTATCACTGAAACAGCAGACCAAGTCTCTTTCTCATAATTATTATTCTCTAGGGTTGTTTTTTTTAATGAGTGGTTGTCATTTTGGATTTTGTTTTGTTTTGTTTTATCACCAACTTTTCTGGCTTTAGATGCTATAAGATTTTGCACTGCATTTACTGATGCTTTTTTTAAAAGAATTGTTTTATATGCTTTATCATTGCTAGGTCTCAAGTTATGACCATTCATTCTATTAAGTTGAGCATGGGCGAGAAAGAATGGAGACAAGTTTCTGAACGGTGAATTTCAGCTCTTTATTTACATCGTAACTTGCTCAACTAATATTAGTAAAACCCGCCTTATATAGGCAACCCTTGTAACGTTTAACCAATAACAAGCTAGCAACGCTAGCTTTTATAACCAATAAGAACTCTCTGTTAAGGGCCAGTCAGATTCCCCGGAACGAGCCAATCCGGTCCGGCCACTTAACAGCCAATCAGAAGTGCAGGGCCAGAACCCTGCACTTACTCCAAGCTCACACTTTATTAATTATATTGCATACACAACACATTCAGCAATCAATCAAAGTTACAATGGTATTGAATAATGGGTAACTTTCAACTGGTCCTCCAAAGTTGAGGCTGTTACCATGTACCTATAGTCATGTAATATATTGGTTTATAGTATTAGTTTCCATTTTTTTTCTACTTCATTGACTCTGAAACCCAATAAAAATAATTCTGCCTCTCATATGCGTACCTTATTGCGTACCTTATTGATAGCATAATGGTCACTATCAATCAAGACTTAACAGTGTCAGGCACTGTTCTGGTTTTAGATCAATTTTGTTTTCAAACTCACCTCATTTTCACTGCAAAGCAGCAGAAATTTGTTATAAACTGTTTTATGAGCTTTGTTTTGATTAGCAATATATACAGAAATAAAATACTTCCATCACTTATAAGAATTTTTCTACTTCCTAGTAACTTTTAATGGTCCTGCTTTCCCCCAAAGAACCTTGGAACTGGACTAATGAATAATAATGAAACTGGAGAACTCTTGTCCCAGCCCCCTTCTTCACATAGTCTAGCTCCTAGGCTTTTCTCATATAAAAGAACAATTGTTACTCCAGCTGAAAAGTCAGTTGCCATACAGATTATGATTATTTTATCCCAGTTTTCTTTGTATAGGAGTCTTAAATATTCTAGGATTCTAAACCCCATATTAGGATCAGATACCTGAAAATAATGAAAATGCCCCTCAAGCCAACGTAACCTTATTCAAATGAAATTTGCAACATGATGGCATTTCTGTCATTTTCAGCTTCAAGTCAGTCATAATTAAATTAAGTCTCACTCATTTCAGTGGGTGTGCTTTGAACTGATGATCCAGCCAATTGCACATTTGGCATGTTGCACCTTGCCAAAGGAAAAAAAAATTGGAGATGTTTGAGAGCAGAATACTCACCACCATGGAAACAGTATCTAAGGTTGGACCACAATGGAGGAAGTTAACTGCAAAGATAATGAAGGGTTCCTAATGTCTTTTTAAAGAAACCTTTTGGAAGAAGACACAGTTGCAATTATAATAACTCCTACTGAACAGATTCTGGCTTGTGAAAATGGTTTCTTTCTGACTATTTAAATCTCTCCTATTGAGACAATAAATTCTTCAAAGGAGCTACTTTTAATGTGTGTTGGTAGCAGCCAGAGTAATAACTGTTGCTTCTGATAGGCTGCTTGGTAAATTATCCTCTATAAATAATAACCTTGACAGCAGGAAGGTTGAAAACGATTTTCTTAAAATAAATTTGATCCTTCATCCTGAGATTAGGGGTGAGTTTTTAGAAAATTTAGTGTCAACATCAATATCTCCATTAAATGATGTGGAGCTTAAAATGCTCAGTGACAGTGTGACTCTTATTTCCTAATATGTTGGAGTTGGTATTTCCCCTTAATCAGTTAATAATAGTGTAATATCGACTTCCCATTAAAGAACATAATCTTCTTTGGATTAAGAATGGACCACTTAAATATGTAAAGGATTGTTCTATTTTTCTCTTTTTTGTAACTTTTATTTAACAAATCTGAGCATGGGTTTCCACAGGCAAAGTTTTGGTTTTTAATCTCCATTTTCAATGTATTATTCTTCCATCTTGCTTTGCTAGTGCCATTAAACTGTGAATACAAAATTCTATAATTATTGTCACTGGAAAAATATGTATCATTATGATAGTTGAATTTGACTAGATGTATTGCACTCCCTGTAATTGTCACAACTGTCATTCAACAGCCAGGATACACAGAGTGCATGCATAAAGTTATATTAAACAGTCAATGACAACTCTTATTCAATGAGTAATTGTATCTATCCAACTGTTTTCTCACTGGTTTATTAGCTGTCCTCACTTGAGGTACATCTACCAAAACTTCATGTTCATTTGTAATGTAATGTTGTAATAAAAATTTCTTGGAGAAAAATTCTTCAAAGTTGACAATATGGTTTTTGATGCTGGATACCTTATGCAGCAGTATTTCATATGAAGAAATCATATGATTTCTTCCTTATTATCATGATGAAGATGCAACTCCACTTATAGCAATAGTAACAGTACTTAGACTTATATACCTACCACCCCATAGTGCTTTACAGGATCAAATTCCAGGTTATGGACATACTGCATTCTAACCGCTGTGCCACCAGGGCTCCTACAATGAATGTCCTATTCCATAGCAACATTTAGGAACTGTAGAACCTGCAGTGCATTATTAGAAAGCTTGTTTGGTGTAGTGGTTAAGGCATGAGGCTAGAAACCAGGAGACTAGGAGCTCTAGTCCCACCTTAGGCACAAAGCTAGTCAGGTGACCTTGGGTCACTCACTCTCCTTTGATTCTAGGAAAGAGACAATAGCAAAGCCTTTCTGAAACCTTGCCAAGAAAATTGCAAGGATGTGCCCAGGCATTGCCAAGAGACAACACTGACTAAAAGGCACCAAAATAAGCAAGCAACCCTCTCCCCATACAAAAATAAAGAGGTATGGTATTCTCTATTCCAATCAGTATGAATGTGGATGATCTAAGCTCTGTCATTCATTTCACAGGATGCTTTTGCTGCATCCTCCTAAATTCAACCTAGCTATTCTAGTGTTTTCCTTGGTCATTTCTGTGTATATATTCACAGAAGATAACTTCAATTCTTAGCAACTTATTTGCTTCAGTTCTTTGATGTGCCATTTTTCTTATATTGCTGCCATAAATTAAATACTTTTCTGGAAGATTTATATGTGTATAGTAAAAAAAAAAAATCACCAAAAATCATTGCTTAAAAGAAACCAAGACAGACTATTGTAATATAAAATTTCATTTAAACCGCACTATCCTTGGCTTTCTGCTGGGATAGACTGTATATGCTGGAGAAATGTTCACTGAAGTTTCAAGCTAAATGTGCTTTTGTCTTACACCTGAAAGCAAATTTCGGTCCCAGGCTCAGACTGAACCAATCATTAAACATTATGTAACCCTAGATAACGGATGGGTATTGCTTATCATGATTGGCTGTTGCAAGGAAGGAAAATTGCAGCCTGTAAGAAGGATTCTCCTAGTTTTGCATGTATAAATTTCTAGTTAGGTTGGGGCATATTATACATGGAGGTTTCAGTATAGTTTCTTAGCTTTCTAAGTAAGCATTGGCATTAGCTCTTCACAGCATGCAAATAATTAAGCTGTAAAACTCAATATTAGTTTGCATTAAAAACAATCTTGATCTGATTTGAATTTCGGTATCAATTCAAAAATTGATTTGATGATGTAGTTTGCTTTTAGAAAATTGACACAATTTGATTTGGATTTTTGAAGTGCATTTGTGCATGCTATCGTGGAAATCTGAGTGAACGCCATTTATTATTTATTTATTTATTTGTCAAACATGTACAAGATAACAAGTATAGGTATGAACATAAACATGAATAAAGGAAGCAAATACAGATAAATGGGGACAGTAAGACAGGGACTGTAGACACGCTGGTGCACTTATGCACGCCCCCTTTAAAAATCTCTTAAGAATGGGGTGAGGTCCATGGTTTGAGGTTGAAGCTGTAACAATGGAGTCAGCTGGGGAATTCCAGGCATTGATCACTCTGTTGCTTAAGTTGTATTTTCTGCAGTCAGGTTTGGAGCGGTTTACCTGCAGTCAGGTTTGAAACGGTTTACCTTAAGTTTGCAATAGTTGTTTGCCCATGTATTATTGTGATTGAAGCTGAAGAAGTCGTTGACAGACAAGATATTATAGCAATTTTGTGAACAATGCTTAGAACAGACTGCAGGTGGCGCAGTTCAAGATTGTTCAAGTCCAAAATTTCAAGCCTGGAGGCATAGGGAATACTATTCTGAGTAGAGGAGTGGAATACTCTCCTTGAGAAATACCTTTGAACCCGCTCAATTGTGTTAATGTCCAATATACAGTGTGGGTTCCAGGCGGACAAGCTGTATTAGAAAATTGGTCTGGCAAAGGTTTTGTATGCCCTAGTTAGCAATTCACTGTTACCAGAGAAGAAGCTTCGTAAAATAAGGTTTACAACTCTTAATGCCTTTTTGGTAATGCTGTTACAATGAGCTCTTGTTTAACTGAATCCAAGATGGATTAGTTATTGTAATAAGTTTCAAATGACAACTTCTGTATTTCAAATTAGAATATTTCCAAAACAATTGGTAGATGTCTAACTCAGTTTGAATCCAAATCCAAGTCATGCAGTCTTATTAAATACAAGCAAAAAAACATTTTACCAGAAGCCCTACATTCATAAAGCAAACTCCTGTAAAACTGAGTCATAATATGCAAGATCAGGCTACTCACTCCTATCAAATGGTATGTTAAAAGTCTTTCTCTCTATATATATATGTATGTATGTATGTATGTATGTATGTATGTATGTATGTGTATATGTATATGTATATGTATATGTATATTTGTTTCCTTAAGTTTTCACGGGTACTTACATGTATGGTATTCAGCTTTGTTCAGGTATTTTCCCAGGTCATTGTAGTTGTGCTTTTAAAGTTGTAGCAACGTTTCGGCAGAATCTCATCTGCCATCATCAGGCTTCTGTATTGTAATACAAAAGCCTGATGATGGCAGATGAGATTCTGCCGAAACGTTGCTACAACTTTAAAAGCACAACTACAATGACCTGGGAAAATACCCGAACAAAGCTGAATACCATACACATATATGTATATATATATGTGTATATATGTATATATATATTTGTCAATCTTTTTGGTTATATTGAGGATATTCCAGGAGAAGACCATTGCAAGGATTACTAGTTTGCCTTTGTTATTTGACAACATCAATATGGTTGCAACCATGGTTCACCATACATTCTTTAGAGCTACAAAGCAAAGCAGACCACATGGTTGTATACTCCATCAGAAAGCAAAGTCTTCAAAGGAGATTGAGGTCTCATTGAAGTGGTAAAATTAGATTGGGGCTGTATTATTTCCAAATGCTGATGAAGACATCTATGCAGCACTGTTTTGCCACAAAAAGACTTTTCTGTACATTGAAGATAACCTTGGGAAAAAAGCTAGATTAATCCTCCTTTCTAAAATATTTTCTATGTGCAGCACTTTTTATAAATTCAGTCCTATGATTGCCATTACTGTTCTAAAGAGGAGCAGCTTGGGTGGAGGTTTATAATTTTACTGGGATCCAGGCTACAGATTGAAGGATGTTCAGGCATCTTCTCTAAATATTTACCCTTATGCTATGTGATTCATTTCTTTATGTTATCTTGAAAGTGAGGATTTTAAGCTTTAAAGAATGACATGCATGCTCATGGTTAGCTGATATCAAAGGTGGGTGTTACCACAAATGCCCAGTTTGGTTTGTGTAGATGCTTATAAATGACCTCAGTTGCCACAATATATTCTAGATTGGCACAATAAAACCTTCAGATATGAATATCATTATGCTGAGACTGTGTTCAGTTTACTTGTTTCAGGTTGCTACATGTAGTTTTCGTATAAGGTAGTCATTTATCTGAACTATTGACTTTATATTGACTGTTTCCTAGTATGATTTGATTGCTTATTGTACCCTATGACTATTATTAAGTGTTGTACCTTATGATTCTTGACTCTTGACAAATGTATCTTTTCTTTTATGTATACTGAGAGCTTTTGCACCAAGACAAATTCCTTGTGTGTCCAATCACACTTGGCCAATAAAGAATTCTATTCTATTCTATTCTATTCTATTCTATTCTATTCTATTCTATTCTATTCTATTCTATTCTGCTTGTTTAGAAACTTTTCAAGCATTATAAATATATTTTAGAACTAGTTCCAATAATTTTATATTATAGTTATCTTCAATTTATAACTTTATTTTAGAAACAGTTATAACAGCCTGAAAAAAGTAAGTTATGACCAGTTTTCACACTTACCTACCATATGGCCACATGATCAAAATTCAGATGCTTGGCAATTGGCATGTATTTATGACAGTTGCACTATCCTGGGGTCATGTGATCACCATTTTTAACCTTTCCACCTTGCTTCCAACAAGCAAAGCCAATAGGAAAGCCAGATTTGCTTGATGACTGCATAATTCACTTAACAACTTCAGTGATTCACTTAACAACTGTGTCAAAAAAAGGTTGTAAAACTTTTTTGCTTAGCATTGTCTTGCTTAGCATTGGAAAATTTGGGCTCAATTGTGGTTGTAAGTACCTCTATCATCTGCCTGCATTTATAATAAGATTTCATGTGAAGTTATAGTTGCATAGGCTGTGCTCCCTCTAGTCTTTATTAGGGTATTTTTTAATATTCAACCAGTCCACCAAAACCCTGTATCCTCTTATGTATGAAACAAGTTTATTTATTTATATATGTGTGTGTGTGTGTGTGTGTGTATTTTTTTAAGTTTTCGCGGGTACTTACATGTATGGCATTCAGCTTTGTTCGGGTATTTTCCCACATCATTGTAGTTGTTCTTTTAAAGTTGCAGCAACGTTTCAGCAGAATCTCATCTGCCATCATCAGGCTTTTGTATAGTGTTCATCTGTGAGTCAGACTTTTACAGTGGTTTCAGATTTAAATTTGGGGCAGCCTATTGCTGTGCAAGAATGATTTTTTCTTCATCCTGATTGGTTGGGAGTCTTGGTCTGTGTTTATTGGTCTTGGAGTTTGCTGTGTTCTGCTTGATTGGTGTTTCTAATATCTTCTGTCTGTTTTTTGGCTCTTTTTGTATCTTGATTGGCTGGCAACATTGTGTTACTTTATTGGAAGCCTTTAGTGCAGCTTGGCTCCGGGTAAATTTTTGCGGGTACTTACATGTATGGTATTCAGCTTTGTTCAGGTATTTTCCCACGTCATTATAGTTGTGCTTTTAAAGTATATGTATATGTATTTAAATATATATATATATATATATATACATTGCAACTTTTTAATGTTGAAGTCAACTGACTTAATAAGAGGAAAACAAGGCAATGAAGCATATGAACTACTACATACAGTCTTCCAAGCAGAAAAAAAAAGTCTGCTAAATTATGGGAACTAAGCCAGGCTCTTCAGTCTATTGTATAATTGATGAGAAATAGGTATCCTCCCATCCTCAGATTCTGTTCCAGTTAGGTTGTCATTTTGCATGCCCACTCTTGCAGAGATTCCTTGATTGTCCCTGCTTACTTTACTAGCTGACGTTTCAATCATTATTAATTATGCTTCCATTTTTACAGCTTATTCTTTCTTTTCTCAAAGCAAAATATTGATTTGTGGACCAGATACATCTCTTGTTCTGCCCCTGTGTGGCCCCTCTTTTTTGCATTCCCCAGAGACTTGGGATATGCTGGTAACCAACATAATCCCCCCTCCCTTAAACAAACAAACCTCTCCTTCAAAAACCTGGAAAAAATATACCATTTTCACTATGGTGAGATCCCCATGTCACTCACCAACCACTTCAGTTCTTAGCCATTACAATTAAAAAAAGAGAAGTACAATTCCATCTATAAAATGTTACCTTTTCTTTGGTATAACTTGTCTTCTTGTGCCATGGTCTTTTTAAGTGTCTGATGGAATCTTTTCAGAATTATGCTCAAATGCAACTATCAAAAATTAGAAAATAACAAACAAGTAATGCAATAATATATGCAGTTTATTAATCCATTGAATCAATATCTGACAATATCCTTTTTTAAGGCAAGTGATCTAGTTGTTAAGATACCAGGCTAGAAACCAGGAAACAGTGAATTCTGATCCTGCCTTAGGCATGAAAGTCAACTGGGCAATCTTGAGACAATCACTCTCTCAACCCAGAATGCCAAACTCAAACAACAAGTCAGTCACTCATTCCAATAATCAACCATTGGATCGATATTTGGTTGATCTGAGAAAAGATGGACCCTGCATTTGCAGAAAAATAGTAAGAAGAAAAAAAGTACTTTTATAGGTTATAATAACTTTAGACAGCAACCTTTACTGAAGTTAAAATATTTGTAAACTCCAGAGGCATAGATTACTTAGTAGCCTGCCTACATCGTTTAATGAACGGCTAAATTTCAGAGATTAGTGACAGTCAAGGGTTTGGGGTAGTGGGTTGCCTTGCCATCCAAATTCACAGACTCCCTGAAATTTATCCACTGATCCTGAAGGGGTTGGACAACCCCAGAATAAGACTCCCTGTTTTAGATGTTAGCCTAAGTATTTCTAATTCCAAATAAGGTTTACTTCCAATTTTAATCCAGGCAAGATTTTATTTTGTCCCTGTTTCATAAATGACATCTGTTTAGTTTAATGAACAAATGTTCAATGGTAACTATTCTTAAGTTACCATAGTTGTCAGTGGTACTCATTCCAATTATTTGAAATATTGATGTTGGGGGAAATCTGCTTACCAACAGAATAAACAACATTGGTGTGAAATACAAAGGATGAAAATCCGTTTAAAAAAAAAACTTAATCATTCTCAGACTCTTAGCCCACAGAAGGTCTCCTGCCATTCTTACTCAAGATGGTAGAGTTTAAGATCAAATTGCTTGGGGATGTAGGATGAATCATGGCATCACCACATGACTACTTTGACAGGCACACCTGTGCATCTGCTCCTTTACCATGAAAGGAAACTCTATCAAAACTATGATATGATAATAAAACAATACAGTCCCACAATCAAGCATAGGATTAAGGCTCCAGCTTGGTTTGATCCCAGATTATCTCCTTAATGCAAATCAGCAGGAGAGAATCATTTGGTTTGTGTGGTTTTTTGCTTTGGTTTTCTTTGGTGGGGAGTATTGGCTCTGTTTTACTGGGGGATTCTGTCATTTCTGCATGTCTTTAATGCAGCCATAATTTCTGTGTTTTGTGGGGATATTTTCAACTGGCTGTTTTACAGTAATTGCTTTGGCCATCAACTCTGCCATGTTTCAATCTGAGTACAAAGCATAAATTGGTTGGATTTTCTGTAGGATGGGTGTATATTTTGTCTTGTTACATACATTGCCCCATTTGTAACATTGGTCTTTTGCTATGTTTTACATCAATAGCAATTGCACTTAGATTTATATACCGCTTCACAGTTCTTTACAGCCCTCTCTAAATGGTTTACAGAGTCAGCCTATTGCCCCCAACAATCTGGGTCCCCATTTTACCCACCTTGGAGGGATGGAAGGTTGAGACAACCTTGAGCCTGGGGAGACTTGAATTGCCAAATTGCTGGCAGCCGGTGATCAGGAGAAGTAGCCTGCAATACTGCAGTATTGTGCCACCATGGCTCAGTAGGAGCAAATACATGATTTCTTTGTCACCTGGAAGACAGTGAATTCAGAATTCGAAGAAAATGGTAAAGAACAATTGTTTTAATCAGAGGCAATTTGACTTTTGTAGCTCTGTGAGATGGTGAGAGACTAGTGCAAAGTTCAAAAGTGTGGTTACAGTAACCATCTATGGTTATGGTTAAAGCCAGCAAAAATGTATAAGCCTACTTTAAAACATGGTTCAGATTGGAGAATCTTACCTGGAATCAGATGTTCAAATAAAACATGACTGGATAAAATAATCATTACTTTGAAGTAAATATTAATATAATATTTAATAATATCAGTAGTTAATAATTAATGGTTCATAATGTTACTGTTTTTTAAAAAGCACTTCTTTTGAGAAATCAAGTGCACTGATTATGTTACCTAGTCAGGTAATGAAACGTCAGCAAGCAAACAACCAAGCTCAGCACTAAGGACTCCACAGTTCAACCCTGAGCTACAAATATATTCTTCTATTGAAACTTAACTGTGCTTCATAACTGAAGATTCATGAGAGAAGGTGGCATATAAAACTTTGTAAATAACTGTATACAAAATTTGGTACCTGCTTGTCTTGGGATGTAGAGAGTTAAATGATCATCTGCCCCTGCATGCATTCACCCAGCCTATTTGGGGCTTTTTCCATGTGCTAGTTCCCCTGTAAAGCCAGGCTGTTATTCAGAAGAAATTAGCCCTTTTGGGGGACTGCTCCCATTTTGCAACATTTCATACTTCTTGAGGTTGCCCAACTCCAATTCTTCTTGTTCTCAAGCATTAGGCAAAGATTTAGCTTTCGTTGGCTTTGGCTGACTTTCTTTAGCTGTTCTATCCATGTTTTAATTCTGTCTCATTGATTTATGTTTTGCAGGTACATTGAGCCTGTTAATCATTATTTTAAATATATTTTCATCCTGTTTTTAAATAACTTTGTTAGCCGCTCTGAGTGCTTTTTAAGCAGAAAACAGAGATTAAAATGCTAATAAACAAGTTTGTCATTCAGCGACTGCATTTACTGTAGATGTCACAATGTTAGGGAAAGTATACAAAATATTTCAAATCTGAATGGTTTTTAATCCAAACTGCAGTTTTAAGCTCAGAGTTCCTCTGAAATGTGTTTTTCAACAACTGTTTCACCCTCAGACTAATAACAAAATTACTACCACTTGCATACTCTTGTATGTCAGGATAATGGCCTAACCAGGAATGCATTGGCTTATGCCAGCCAGTTCTTCCAATAGGTGGAGCACCATTGCAGTGTGATGCTTTCAGCTTGTTTGTTTACTTATTCACCAATTTATTTAAAAACCACTCATCCCCTTCACAGACCAATTCTGGGTGGTGTACAAATATAATATTAAAAATATTTTAAAAATTATATAAAGCTTTTAAAAAGCAGAGTTTTAATGTTAAAAATTAATTTATAGCTTTATAGTTTTCATATATACATGTATGTATGTATGTATGTTTGC
Source organism: Hydrophis major (assembly GCA_033807585.1). NCBI lineage: Eukaryota > Metazoa > Chordata > Lepidosauria > Squamata > Elapidae > Hydrophis > Hydrophis major. The sequence continues at coordinate 139,031,011 of CM066329.1, read as the reverse complement.
ATGTATGTATGTCCTGACAAGCAAAGTTATACCTAACAGCTCCCCAAAAGTAGGGGAGCCATTAGGTAGAATTGACATGCTGGTGGACTGTTTTGCTTTTTTTTCAGTATTTATATTTTAGTTTAACTTAACTAGTTTTGTCTCTCAATTTGGGCCTCATTGTCATATAACAATTTAGGTCTGTGAACTAGCCCTCAACTCATGATGTTTCATTTAGCATTCTTTCTGTCCTCACTGTTGTGTCCGCGAAATGATGCCAGGAGTCGGTGATTTCAAATCATGCTCTTTTATTTGAGGTTGGAACCGAACTGGCGCAAAGGAAAAAGCCTGCGGCTTTTATTCCTTTAGCCGCCGCGGCCGTGGCCAATGGCACCACTTTGAATCTCCCGCGATTCGAATGGACCAATCGCGGGAGATTCTCAGCGAGCCAATTGGCGCGGCTCGCCTGACCAATCAGAGAGCCCCGCGCTTTGCCCACTCAAAGCGCGGGAATCTCAAGAATGCTAATTAAGGACAGAACACCCCTCCCCTCTTGGTTCAGTCCTTACGTCACGTAGTCACGTAGGTAGGCGGGGCTCCGTCTGAGCCTACTGGACCTGCGCAGCTCAGTCGTAGGTTGGATCCCGGCCGGTTCGGTCGGGATCTCTGCTGCTCCTGATGCCATCGTGGGAACCGGCTGGTCGGTCGGGCCGGTCCGCTCTCCGTAGCTCCCTCCTGGGCCTCCCGGGTTGGTTGAGCTGCGGGTTTCGCCGCTCCCGCTCAGTCTTTCTGGGTCGGTCGAGCTGGCCTGGCTGTCTCTTCCTGGCGAGGGGTCGTGATGGCTGCTTTCCGGTAAGTACGGCTGGTTTATTCTTCTTTGGTTTTGGTCCCCTGGTATTCCCTCCCCCCTTGGTTTGTGTTGTGGGGGTTGGTTTCGCCTGTTTGTGCGTTGGTGGTCTCTTGGTTGGTAGTCCTCGACCTCAGTTGGTCGATGTGGCGTTTCCACGCTCGTCCGTCTGCTGTTTGTAGCCGGTACGAGTGTGGGCCTGTTATTTGTGTGATGACGGCCGGTATCCATAGTGGGTCTCCCGTTAGGTTTCTTGCGTATACGGGGTCGCCGGGTGCGAAGGTTCGGTGTTTGCTGTTTGAGTCTGGGGGCTTCTCCGGGTTATACATGGGGTGTAACCTGTCGAGTGGGGACCTTAATTTCCTCCCCATTAATAGTTCGGCTGGGCTCTTATTCGTTGTGGTATTTGGGGTGATGTGTTGGGTGAAGAGTAGTTTGTTTATTTTCTCCTGGATCTGCCCGTGGTCTATTTTCCGGATGGTCTTCTTAGTGAATTGGACCATCCGTTCCGCCCTACCGTTCGCCGCCGGGTGCGCCGGTGCTGTCAGCGCGTGGCGGATGCCCCTTTCCGCTAGGAATTTTTCGAATTCCAGCGAGGTGAATTGGGGCCCGTTGTCAGAAACGACGACGTCTGGGAGGCCGTGTGTTGCAAAGAGTTTGCAGAGTTCCTTGATCACGGCCTCCATGGTTGTCGTCTTCATGTTGCTTACCTCCAGCCAGTTGGAGTAAGCATCTACTGTTATAAGGAAGGTGTGTCCTTTTGTGGGCCCGGCGAAGTCTATGTGAATCCTAGACCAAGGTCCCCTTGGGGTTTCCCACTCTAGGATGGGTGCTGTGGGTGGGCTTGGCCTAGTTTCCTGGCATCGTTGGCACCTTGCTACCCAGGTCTCAATTTGTTTGTCCATCCCTGGCCACCAAGCGTAACTTCTGGCCAGGGCTTTAGTCCTAACGATGCCAGGGTGCCCCTCGTGTAGCAGTTCCAGAACCTTCCCTTGTAGCTTTTCTGGAATGACCACCCTATCCCCCCATAGTATGCACCCTTTTAATAACGAGAGTTCCGTTTGGCGGTTTCGGAATGTTTTGACGGACTCGTCGTTGTCCCTTTCCGGCCACCCTTTCTCTACCCAATGCAACACCCGCGCTAGACGTTTGTCTTTATTAGTCTCTTGGGCAATGTCTGACGCGGTTATGGGCAGGTTGGGTAGAGTCTCTATGCTGAGGGTGGTCGTCGTGGGTGCTGGGTCGGTGTCAGGTTCCGGTAGCGGCGAGTGGCTTAAGGCGTCTGCATGGGAGATCGTCTTACCCGGTCTGTGTATGAGTCCGTAGTTGTAGGCTGCCAGGAACTCGGACCACCTTGTCATTCGGGGAGACAGAATGTTCGGGGTGGCCCGGTTTCCTGCAAGGATTCCCAGCAGCGGCTTGTGGTCGGTTATGATGGTGAAAGTCCGGCCGTAGAGGTACTCGTGGAATCGTTTTACGGCGGCAACGATAGCCAGAGCCTCTTTGTCCAGCTGGCTATAGTTCCGCTCCGGTTTGGTGAGGGTCCTTGAAAAGAACGCGATGGGCGCTTCTTTTCCGTCAGGGAGGGTATGGCTGAGGACAGCGCCGACACCGAAGGGTGATGCGTCGCATGTGACGGCCAGAGGTAGGGTCTCGTTGTACAGTATAAGGACGGCGTCCGAAGTGAGCGGTCCTTTGTTCTTTGGAAGGCGGCTTGCTCGCGTTTCCCCCAAGTCCAGGTCGCCGCCTTGTCCAGGAGCCTATGCAAGGGCTCCGCCGGTCGCCTTTTGGGGCAGGAACACATTGTAAAAGTTAAGTAGCCCCAGGAATGCCTGTAGTTCCGTCTTTGACTTGGGTGTAGGGGCTTCTTTGATGGCCTTGATTTTTTTGTTTGTGGGGTGAATGCCGTGACGGTCTAGGAGGTATCCTAGGAATTTTACCCGTTCCGTGTATAATTGGCATTTCTCTCTCTTGACTTTGAGCCCGGTCTCTTTGAATTTGGTTAGGACCTCCCTTAGGCGACCCTCTAGTTCGGCTTGGTTGGTTGCCGACACTAGGACGTCGTCGAAGTAAGGTACCACCCCCTTGATGCCTTGCAGTAGTCTTTCCATTAGGCTTTGGAATATTCCCGGTGCCACGCTGACTCCGAATTGGAGTCGGTTGCATTTAAATGCCCCCCAGTGGGTGACTATGGTTTGCGCTTCTGCCGTTTGCTCGTCGACTGGCAATTGTTGGAATGCCTGGGTGAGGTCGAGCTTGGCGAAAACCTTGCCCCCTCCCAGTGAGTGCAGTAGGTGTTGCACTACTGGGACGGAGTAGGCGCTTTGTTGTAGCGCGCCATTTAGAGTGGCCTTATAGTCCCCACAGATCCTCACTGACCCATCGGGCTTGATCGGGGTGACTATGGGGGTCTCCCACCGGGCGTGGTCTATGGGCTGTAGGACCCCTTGCTTGACGAGCTTGTCAATTTGCTCGTCTATCTTGGGTTTAAGTGCGAATGGCGCCCGTCTTGGTTTCAGGCGTTTTGGGGGACGTTTGGGTCTAGGTTGAAAGATATAAGGGGCCCTCGGTACTTGCCTAGGTTTCCATCGAAGACCTCTTGGAATTCCCGGGCCAGTTGCTGCTCCCAGCTGTCGTCGGTGACATGGTTGACTCCCGTGACTGCGATGCCGAGCGGGGCGAACCATTGCAGTCCCAGTAGGCTTGGGCGGTCGCGGTCGATGATTGTCAGGGGAAGTCTTTCGGTGTGCCCTTTGTATGTGATGTTGAAGTGTTTGGTTCTGACTACCGGGATGCGGTTTCCCTGGTAGTCATTTACAATGAGTCTCTGGCTGTCTAGGTTCCTCCTTTGGAGGGTAGGCACCAAGCGCTTTATTTCATGCCATGCTATCATGGAGAGGTAGGACCCGGAGTCCACCTCCATTTTGCATGGCTGGCCCTCGATGCCTACCTCCACGTGGACCTTCCAGGCGTCATTGGTTATGGCGTGGCCAATGGTGACCGTCTGGTGGGTCTCCTCTCTTCGCCGGTTATCGCCGCCTCGCAGGGATCGTCTGTTCCGGTCCCATCTGTTGTCCGAGGGGCGATCTCTGGTCCGGGGTGGTGTGCTCTTTCTCCTCCGGTCGCTCTGGTCCCATCGTGCAGGGCTGCGATTCTTCTTTAGGCGACAGACACGGGCGATGTGTCCCTTCTTGTTGCAATGCCGGCAGATCGATTTGAAAAACCGGCATTCCGACCTGGGGTGGTCGCCGCCGCAACCAGCACAGTTGGTCCGCCGGTTCCGTGGGTCTCGGCCTGTCTGGAGGCGATGGACGTCCTCCTCGTCATCTGAAGTGCCCGAGGCCGAGTGGAAGTCGCCCTGGTGGGTGGTCGTCTTGGGTTGGGCCTCAGTCGACCTCGCCGGGTTGTTGTTTCTGCTGCGGTCCCCAGTGTTCGGTCTGCGCATGCGGTCGGCGGAAGTTCGGGTTGCTTCGGCGGCTGCAGCTGCGGTGAGGGTGTCTGCTCGGCTGATGTTGCCCTTGGCCATCAGCCGGATCTGGAGGATGGGGTCCCACAAACCGAGCACGATTCGGTCTCGCAGGGCGTCGTTCAGGTTGTCGAATTCGCAGAGCCCCCCTAGGCGCCGTAGCTCGGCGACGAAGTCGCTGAAACTCTCACCCGACCGTTGGTCCCGACGGTAGAATTCGTTGCGTCGGATCAGGATGGGTACCTCTGGAGCGTAGTGCGGCCGAAGTATTGTCTCGAGGACGTCCCAGTCCATCGCGGTCGCATCGGCGGGTTTGGCAAGCGCCTTGGCCATCTTGAAGACCTCGGTCCCGCAGTGGGTCAGGAAGACGGCGCGCTTCATGGGGCCCGTGGCGTCCTTCAGGTCGCTGCACTCGAGGAACATGCGGAATCGGTCGGAATACGATTCCCAGTCCTCGGTGGCGGGGTTGAAGGGTGCGGGGGGTGCGATTTTCGCCATCGTGGTGTTTCGTCTGGCTTCCGTCGGACACGTGGTTCGGTTCAGGGTCTGGATCCCATCCTCGTCGCCAGTGTTGTGTCCGCGAAATGATGCCAGGAGTCGGTGACTTCAAATCATGCTCTTTTATTTGAAGTTGGAACCGAACTGGCGCAAAGGAAAAAGCCCGCGGCTTTTATTCCTTTAGCCGCGGCGGCCGCAGCCAATGGCACCACTTTGAATCTCCCGCGATTCGAATGGACCAATCGCGGGAGATTCTCACCGAGCCAATCGGCGCGGCTCGCCTGACCAATCAGAGAGCCCCGCGCTTTGGCCAATCAAAGCGCGGGAATCTCAAGAATGCTAATTAAGGACAGAACACTCACCATTAATTATACTGCAGGTATCTGTTGTATTTATTTGTTTACTTGTAACATTGGTTTACCACTTTACTCCAAAAGCTCTAAGTGGCATATCTATCTATATGCAAGTGTTACATATTATGTTTGTACTCTATAGTAATGAATTAAAATGTGTAAAATACACATTCCTTTCTCTCTATTGCTTAATATAAAGTTAAATTTATTCTGGACAAGAGTTTGCTGCTAGACTAATAATCCCAGCTTGCATGTCATGTTGTGACTTAAACAGGGTGATTGTGCAGCAGAAATATTATTGGATTATTGACTCCAGAATGTTAATGTTTTATTTCAAACACAGCTGGTAAGACATTTACCCACTGGGCAAAAACGTAGCAAACATTCATTGAGCCAAAGACCCATTGAAAGCAATAGATTTTGAAATAGGAATGTGTTGGATAAGTTTGCCTCCTTGAATTCTTTGTAAAAATAATAAGTGCTGGATGCAAATAAATAAATATGAAACCCAATCTTATCCTTGGGAGTGAAACATAATAACCAATGAGTGAAGCAGCACTAACAAAAACACATATACCGCTTCATAGTGCTTTACAGCCCTCTCGAAGCAGTTTACAGAGTCAGCATATTTCCCCCAACAGTTTGGCTCTTCATTTTACTGACCTTGGAAGGTTGGAAGTCTGAGTCAACTTTGAGCCAGTCAGAATCAAACTACCGGCAGTCAGCAGAATTAGCCTGCAATACTGCATCCTGAGCACTACGCCACCACTCCTGCTCAAGAAGTTGCAACTTAGGTACAACTTCCATTCCAATTCATTAATAAATACCAGCACCATTTAAAACAAAGACTCTTTATCTGTCTATGCCACTCTATGCCAGCTTGACAGTTCTAAGGATTCTTTCTCTTGTCTTCAGAGCCTCCCAAGCAGCTTTGGGAAGGCCATGGAAAACTGTCAGGAGAAGCCTGCTGACATCTTCTGGAATATTATTTATTGGATTCAACTTTTTGATTTTTTGCTGCTTTGTTACTTTTCAGTAATACAAACATAACTTTGAAGGTCTATGGAGATTCTTAGTCATCTGGGTCATGGTTGTCCCAAAGGTGCTTTTTCAGGAAACAACTGGACTTTCTTGTTTTTCTTTGAAGACATTTCACTTCTCATCCAAGAAGCTTCTTCATCTCTGCCTGGATGGTGGGGAATGGAAGGATTTATACTCCTTGCAGACAGCTGGTCATTTGCATTCTTTTAGTGAGTCCTTCATAAAAGCATAGGAGAATAAACCCATCAGAACTATATTCAGCAGTCCATCTGCATTGAAAAGACAAAGACCACTCTTTTGAAAAGAGCAAAGGCCACATTTTGGACAGAGGAGAGCTGCTGGTTTGAAAGAAGAGTCAAAGAGACCATCTTTGTCAAAATTAAACAGCCCTCTTTCAACAGAGGGGGAAGGATATGACAGCATCTATCTCCAATCTACAACAGAGTGCTTTCAACAGTTCCAAGAAAGCTCCACACCCATTTGCACCACTCAGCTGACTCTGGTTACACAGATAAACCTCCAGGTAGCCTCAATGACTCTTTAAAAGAATGCAAATGACCAGCTGTCTGCAAGGCAGACCTGAAGAAGCTTCTTGGATGAGAAGTGAAACATCTTCAAAGAAAAAACAAAGTCTAGTTGCCTCTTGAAAAAACAGCTTTGGGATAACTTTGAAGGCTTTGTTTAGTTCTGGCATTTGTCCTCTGGAATAATATCCCCTACCCTACCTCAAAAGATCTAGTTGACTAACACTGATGATGTTCAGGAACGTTTGCAGGCCTGGCTATTTTCCCATGTTTTGGGGCAGGTTGATAGTTGAACTCTTCTTGGATAGGATGTTCCAGGCTACTTATAATTTTTTTTTCACTTTTTCCTCTTTATTCTTATTTTTTAAATTAAGCCAGTCATTAGGAGTCAGGCAGCCTTTCAATTGATAAAATAAAATAATAAAAAAATTTAAGTCTTATTTTCATATCATATGGCCATTCCATTTAGGATGAACCTGGATTTTTGATAGGATATGATATCAGTCATGATTGAGAGCTAATCTCTTCTATGTAAATGGAAACTGAGTGAAAATGTGTGCACATGCGCATGGTGGATTCTAAAAATGCTGATTTGAGTAGTTCTGATTGCTCATAAGAGGCCATGGTAATTTCTATCAGCAAAATGATAATGATTCAGTGATAGCTAGCAACTGCTTTTTATATGAGAGTTATTTTACTCAGAAAAAAATGTAGGTGAGCCTGATTAAATGTAAAACATGTATTTCAGCCAGAAGAGTGATTTATGTAAATTATTATATTTTTTTATTTCATCTTCTCTACTACTGCTAGTCTGGGAAGATTTCAGTCAATTGTAGGGCTGGGTGACTTTTTTTTAAAAAAAGGTTGCATTATTATCAGTGTAAGCTGTTTCTCTAGAACTAAAAGCAGAATGTTATTTGTCTAAAATTAAAGCAATCTACCTCTTAAGTTCTAAGAAGTAGGTTAAAATAAAATGGCATCTACCTATACTTGTTTATTTTGTTGTTCAAAATCTGTCCATAGTTATACTATATTGCAGATAAGGATTGGTGATCAACTTTTGTATTCCACCCACATTTATTTAGTGTTCGTGATTTTACTTTTTCCACACACATTTCTTAATTACACCATTTCATAAAAAGAACAGAGGTTGGAGTGCAATGTATGCCATTCTGAGCTCCTGAATGAAAGTGAGATATAAATCAAATCAATAAAGTTTTATCCTTAATAATGTCTGATTTTCTCAGTGAATACTCTCTCCATGAGATCAAACCACCTTCATTCAGATCTGCATCGTAAAACACCGAAAAGAACTCTTTCCCCCCCATTCATTTATTCATGTTCTTTGCTCAGTTACATTTCAATTTACGGTACATTCCTTGAAATATTGTGGTCAACTCCATATGGGCCCATATTTATTTACCTCTACTGTCCATCATCATTTTGGTCAATTTAAATTTAAAATTGAATTTTAATTTTAAAATTACTTATCAACTCATTGGACCTTTCTTTCAAATAATGTGTAGTAGCAATTGACAAGAGACACATAAAAAATTCTGAATTTAAATCTGTTGTGGATGACATTGGTGGAGCCTTCTGGTAATGCAACCTCAAATGGGTGCAAATCCATTCATTATTGAGGAGAGGAAAGTCCTTACAAAGGCTATGTAAATACCAGAAGGACTATAGTTTAACATGTAGCGATATAGTAAATGTGATCTCACTATATGCAATTCACATGAGATAAAAATTAAATATTTTTGTAATGGCAAAAAAACTAATCTTATTTAAATCAAAGAAAACATCAAAGTAGAAATTAAAATATAGCAGAGTTAGAAGGAAAAATAAACTGAGTAAAAAATGAAGAAGAAAAAAGAAATTAAATAAAATTTGGGAATATACACACACATCAAATCCATTTGAAACACCTATTTCTAGTGATTTATGCAAATGGCTGTTATCCTAATAGGCAAATGATAGTTAATGTGATCACTGGTTTTGAATGAATATCCACTTAATAGGATTTTTCAAACAACTTTTCTATGTGCTTTTTGATTAAAGCAATTTCTTGCATTGGTATATGCTAGTGATCGTGATAAATTATGCACTTAATTTTTCAGTGTTCAGTGATGCCAAGCCTAGCAATTGTAATAGGTATCAGTTCAATTTCTGTGTTTCAATTAGCATATGCTAGGAAATATGGACCATAAATTAGGATTTATTAGTGAAGAACTGTTGGCTGGTTTTTCTGATTTCTTCATTGGACTAACTGGATATTTTCCCCAAAAATGGTAATATGTACCAATTTGTTCATAATATTGCCAATATCATATAGAAAGGTTACAATTTCAAGTTCCAATCTGGGGGGAAAAAAGGAGAGAGAGAACTGTACCAATTTTTCTTCCTTCCTTCTTTACTCTCTCTCTGCAATACAGTTGATCTGGCTGGAATTTTTGCAAGTGAAGAAAGCACTGTTGAAGAGAATGACAGCTCAATGAAGTGGTTTCCTTATTTTCTCTGGGCTGAGGAGTAGGCAGTGGCATTCGCTTAACATGGCTTGACCTAAGAGCAAGCCATAAAGCAGAAGTCTCCAAACTTGGCAACTTTAAGACTTGTAAACTTTATTTCCCAGAATTCCTCCACCAGCCATGCTAGCTGGGGAATTCTGGGAGTTGAAGTCCACAAGTCTTAAAAGTTGCTCCTGCGATAAAGAGAGACTCCTGCTATAAAGCAATATTTCTCAACCATGACCACTTAAAAATGTGGGGACAACGATTCCCAGAAAAAATTGGCTGAGGAATTCTGGGAATTGAAGTCCACATATTGTAAAGTGGTCAAAGTTGAGAAACATTCCCATAAGATTTTCTTTGTGCTATGACATGTAAAGTTATGAGCAGCAGGGCAGAAGTGGTTTCAGTTATCTTCTTTTGGGATGGTTTGTGGATTATCCATTCTGCCCTACAGTCTGGCATCCCATGGTAATTCTTCATTCAAATACTAACCACTCGTACACATATGAATGCCTGTAGGCTACATATAAAAAATATGTTCATGAACAACTATTCATCAAATATATAACAAAATAAAATGCTATTGATCAAAAGGATTATTTCATTAGCACCAGTGTTGCCTGGTTATGTTTTGCTGTTTTTTGTTGTTTATTCAATTTCCCTTGAATACAACTTGATCACTGGTAATTTTGTTTGTTTGTTTGTTAAATTTGTATGGCTGCCTATTTCACAAGAAGTTATTCTGATTGGTGAACAATAATCAACTAAACACAATGGTTAAAATACAATCCCTATAATATATAACAATACTTATTAAAATATGTTAAAAAGTAAGATATATAAACCACAGGTGTGCAGAGAGTGAACATATCAGCTGTGGAGCCCTCTTAAGATGGTATTGGTCCTCTGGAATGACTTCCAGAAATTCATGTAGATGTCTTGCCAACAATACAAAAGTGGTTGGGCATTCTTCTTTAAGCTGTTTTTTTCCCCCATCAAGTTAAAAGGCCCAGGATGATGCTTTTAGAAATCAGCTAAGATCATCCATGTGTTAGCTTCTAACTGGTACTGTTGGTTGTGCCAGGTGCCATCCTCCAGGATACAAAAATACAGGAAATCTCATTGGGGAGGGGGTTGTCTTGAAAATTCCTGATTTCCTATATTAAAGAAATGTCAGAATTTTATCTGAAACTAAAAAACTATTTTTTAGCTTGTCAAGACTACCTTTTTTTGGTTTTGGTAATGGGCAATAGGCTGCATTGAATGAAATTGAATATATTTGCCCAAACAATTAGTATTAGAATTCTTTTATTGGCCAAGTGTGATTGGACACACAAGGAATTTGTCTTGGTGCAAAAGTTCTCAGTATACATAAAGGAAAAGATACATTCATCAAGAGTCAAGAATCATAAGGTACAACACTTAATAATAGTCATAGGGTACAAATAAGCAATCAAATCATACTAGGAAACAGTCAATATAAATCGTAAATATACAAGTGACAAAGTTACAGTCATACAGTCACAAGTGGGAAGGGATGGGTGATAAGGAGTGATGAGAAGATTAATAGTAATAGTAGTGCAGACTTTGTAAATAGTTGGACACTGTTGAGGGAATTATTTGTTTAGCAGAGTGATGACATTCGGGAAAAACTGTTCTTGTGTCTAGTTGTTCTGATGTGCAGTGCTCTATAGAGTCGTTTTGAGGAAAGGAGTTGAAACAGTTTATGTCCTGGATGTGAGGGGTCTGTAAATATTTTCACAGCCCTCTTTTTGACTCATGTAATATACAGGTTCTCGATAGAAGGCAGATTGGTAGTAATTGTTTTTTCTGCAGTCCTAATTACCCCCTGAAGTCTGTGTCTGTCCTGTTGGATTGTACAACCAAAGCAGGCAGTTATAAAGGTGCAGATGATAGACTCAATAATTCCTCTGTAGAACTGTATCAGCAGCTCCTTGGGCACTTTGAGCTTTCTGAGTTGACACAGAAAGAACATTCATTGTTGTGCTTTTTTGAGGATGTTTTTGATGTTAGGTCATGTGATATAATAGAACCTAGAATAGAACCAATCTACTCTTGCCAGTTCTTGTTAGGGCTTTGTTGTTTTTCCTGCATTAAACTACCATAGCAGCCTTTCTGGGAGCATTTGAGTTGTTTACCTTAAACTTTGTGCATAAATCTCAGAACTACAATAATTTGTTTGGCATGCATACAGGTTTTTTTAATGGGGTCTCAAAGTCTGTCATAACAAACTGCATGCCCCATTTCAGAGAAACACCAGTTTTAAGTTAAGGCAAAACAGCAGCTGAGGCAAAACAACAATACAGTTGGTTGGAAATGTTCACTTGCATCCCATATATGGGATGAGGCAATTAACTAGAAAGATGTGACCCTGTTGTAACTATGTATCATTGCAACTATGTATCATTGCAACTATGTATCATTCATGTGTTTGCAACATTGTATCATTCACGTGTAATCATTAACTTCTGTCTCTTCAGTGACCTTTGCAAGGCACGTACAAGGGACAAGGAGCTAGACGGTTGTTAATAAGCTTATCCACACTGTAAATGATCTGTCCGGTATGCAGCTTTGTAAACATGCACATACTGATGAGATTATCATGTTTGACTTGAGCTTTGATTAAATCATTTTCTTGTAAAAAAGCACAATAAAAGAGCGTGTGCCAAGACATTCGGGGCGCGCTCATCAAGAGGAAACCTCGCTTCCTGTCGTTTCTCTTCCCTTCGCTCCCTATCATGAGCCGCCCATCAGATGCGGGATGGCAGATACCGCATTCTGGTGACCCCGATGTGATTCCCTAAGGGGGATACGTTGCGACGTGCCCATATCTTATCAGCTCGATGGGAGCTGTGCATCGCCAGGTCTGAAGCGAATTGCACATCATCGGATCTGAAACACGGTCTCGACTTTCGTAAGTATGGGTGGAAACTTTTCTCAACAACAGACGCAGCATCTGAAGGAATTGAGGGAGTTAGTCGCTTCTTCTTCTAAATATTCTGCTAATTTAAAGGGCTCGCCTGTAAAAATGAAACCTATTGCTACATTATTGGCTTATGTGTGGCAACATTGTCCCAATTATTCAGAGGAAGGGTCCTTAAAAATTTCCACTTGGCAAAAAATTGGTGAACATCTCCATAGTCCTCCTTGTGCACCTATTGGCATTTTGGTCACTTGGAGGAAAATTATGGAGGCTTTAAAAGTCCATTATAAAATAGAAGCAGGGAGTGTGTTTGAATCTCCCCCGCCAAGTTATGATAACTTTTCAATTTTCCCTAACTCAGGCAGAAGCTGCTGCCATTATTCAACAATGCCCCACATGTAGTAAGCAAGGACATTCCATTCCCATAGGAGTAAATCCTAGAGGATTAAAAGCTTGTGAAATTTGGCAAATGGATGTAACTCAGTATCCACCTTTTGCCCCTTGGAAATATTTGCACGTTTCCATCGATACATATTCAGGGTTTATTCTGGCTACTCCTCAAAGGGAAGAAACTGTAAAACATGTCATCAATCATTCAATTCGTACCTTTGCCTCGCTGGGACGTCCAAAAGAAATCAAAACTGACAATGGACCTGCCTATACAAATTCTGCGTTCCAGGACTTCTGTAATAGATGGGATGTAACCCACAAGTTTGGGATTCCCTACAACAGCCAGGGGCAGGCTATTGTGGAACGAGCGAACTTATCTCTGAAACGTGCTCTTGATCAATATTCATTGCGGGAAAAACCCCCGAACTTCCCAGCATTGCAAAATTCTCTTAATATTTGTCTATACACTTTAAACTTTCTTAATCTGACTGGCATTCCTCCCACTTCTGCTGCTTCACGTCATTTTTTCTCCCCCTCACCCCTGCCTAACAGACCTCTGGTATATTATCGCAGATTGCCAGATCCTGCCTGGCAGGGTCCCGCTGAGCTTCTCACTTGGGGACGAGGCTACGCTGCGATCTTACTTCCAGACAAAACCACTTGCTGGATCCCTGGTAGGGCGGTTAGACCCTATCATGGGAATTCCTCCGCTTCATCTGTATCTTAAAACTCTTCCTGATATTCTTGCCTATATCTTCTTTGCAATTTCTACCTTACTTCAACAAAACCTATGCTTCCTGTCAAAAGACTATTCGTGTTAAAACCATTTCATTAACAGAAGGCTATTATACTTGTTCCATGTGGGTACGTCATGAAAATGCTACCCATAGTTTTCACTCTGTCACTTCTGTTTTGTTTAAAGAACACTCTACCACTCGCTCTTTTGTTCCTTCTTTACTCTTCCTATGGAAAGGAACCTTAAAATCTTTTTCTCTATTCAATCTAAATTTAGGGGGACCTAGATGTCCTTCTATTGTATTAAGGGTTTCCCCACCCCAACTAACATCCTTGATGAATTACCAAATTAATCTTTATTGTCATTATTGTAATTATTATCCTTTTTCTACTAATTGAATTCCCTCCTCATCTCGTAAATGTTCTACAACTAACTTGTCCATAGCCCTCTCTCCTACTTGTCATGCCTTTATATACCCGAACTCTGATCCTGTCAACAAACAACGCTTCAAAAGAACTGTCCATGACGATCCGCAGAAGCCTCATAGAAGATGTAATATTGCTTGGACTATAACTGACTTTCAAGGAGTTCGTTTAAGTTCTACAACCAATTTTTCTCGCATAGAAGACTTCTACCCACCACTTCAATTCGATTTGGCAGACGCACCCACACAACCAGGGGATATCCTGCAATCTACACCACTTCAGGAGGAACTTTAACATCACGCCTGAAAGGAATGTATTTTATCCCTGGCAATAATTTTGTTTGGACTTGTTCCACCGGTCTCACGGCATGTGTCCACGGGGATGAAATTGTTAAATCCAAATCATTTTGCATTCAAGTATGGCTTGTGTGTATAACTCTAATGATTTTATATCCCTACAGGTACCCATGGAATACCCCCTCTTGCAAAATCGTAGAGGCTTAGATCTGTTATTTTTTAAAACAAGGGGGATTGTGTGCTGCGCTTAAAGAAGAATGTTGTCTTTATGCTGATAGCGGGGGGGGGGTTGTTTTCTATTTCGCCATGGTTTACAACCTTTTTAACTGCATTGGCAGGATCATTAATAATCATTATATTGATATGTATTATAGGACCTTGTTGTTTTAATAGAATATTGCAATTTTTTTAAAAAAATTAATTATCCTCCATAACTGCTGATGTTAATGTGCTATTACAAGCTCATGTTATATCCTCAATCCTCAACACCGGACGAAAAAATGTCATTGCTGAGTTACCGCTCCCTGGACAACCCTGACGCTGACGGGTCGCACTCTTGCCTAGATGACGGGGACGGCGAACATTTCAGAAAAATGGTTCCTGTCTTCTCGGACGAGGAAGAAGACTCGTCATAAATAATAAAAACAGAGGAGATGTTGTAACTATGTATCATTGCAACTATGTATCATTGCAACTATGTATCATTCATGTGTTTGCAACATTGTATCATTCACGTGTAATCATTAACTTCTGTCTCTTCAGTGACCTTTGCAAGGCACGTACAAGGGACAAGGAGCTAGACGGTTGTTAATAAGCTTATCCACACTGTAAATGATCTGTCCGGTATGCAGCTTTGTAAACATGCACATCCTGATGAGATTATCATGTTTGACTTGAGCTTTGATTAAATCATTTTCTTGTAAAAAAGCACAATAAAAGAGCGTGTGCCAAGACATTCGGGGCGCGCTCATCAAGAGGAAACCTCGCTTCCTGTCATTTCTTTTCCCTTCGCTCCCTATCATGAGCCGCCCATCAGATGCGGGATGGCAGATACCGCATGACCCCAACAAAATGAGCTTCTAGAATCTCTTTCAGAATTTTGGTACCTAGAACACTTTTTTCTGAATTGAAATTGGAGACTCAACTGACGATGCCAGCAAACAAAGTAACCCAAAGGTGCTTTTTCAAAAGATAATTGGATTTGTTTTTCCTTTTGAAAAAGCACTTTGGGGACAACTATGACCTGGTGCCTAAGAATCTCCATAGATACGAAAAAGTTATATTTTTCTTTTCCTTTCTGTATTAGGGCAGAAAACATAGTAGTGGTAGAATACACACATAATGCTCAGTACCCAACCTATTTAAATAGTATGAACTAGAGGTGATATTCAGCAGAGGTGATATTCTAGAGGTGATATTCTGGAGAACCAGTAGTGGAAATTTTGAGTAGTTCAGAGAACAGGCAAATACCACCTTCTGACTGGAGATTTTACAGTATCCTTCCCCTGCCACACCCACCAAACCACGCCCACAGAACTGGTAGTAAAAAATGTTGAATCCCACCACTGGTATGGACGCAAAACTTGTGTGCCCAATATATCTTGCAGAATACCTGACAGTCAGAGAAAAGGACTATTAGGCTGGATGGGAAAACAGTCTGCCCCTAGTATATTTGTGTGTCTTTTTACAAAGATTAAAATAAGCAAGTCCAGAAATTTCAATTTGGATCTAAACATTTCATTGAAATGAAATTAAAGGAATAGGCAGGCAGCAAGCAGGAAACACTAGGCAATGTTTTCACAGGACATTGCACAGGATCGCATCACTTTGTGACAGAAATTTCCAGTCCTAGTTACCATTGTTAAACAAGGACTACCTGTTCCAAATGAAAGCAAATATACATGTCCAGGGTAATGTTGTAGGATGCAATCTGGGTCAGTCACTGAGACTTGTCCTGGACTTGTCTATGGAATGTAGAGAGAAGGTCCCTGAGGATGGACTCTCTAGCACAAATCCAAAAGCTCAGAAGACGAAAGCTCTGGTCTCAATGACCAACCCAGATTGGATCCTGAACAGGGGTGGAGCTGCTGGGGGTTTGCAGTGGTTCAGGAGAGCCTCTACCTTAGATTCTGTGCAGTTTGGAGAACCCCCAAATCCCACTCCTGGCTGGCCCTCCCAGACCCTCCCAGGAGTCCCCATGCAGCCTCTTTTGGATGCAGGTAAGTGCAGGCTCCGGGAGTGCGAAAAACAGGTCTCTTGGAAGTTCAAGAAGGCTGGAAATGGGCTCGTTTCCAGCTTCCAGAGAGCCTCCAAAGTCTGAGAAGGCTGTTTTTCCCCTCCTGGAAGCTTGAGGAAAGCCTCCAGAGTCTTGGGAGAACAAAAACACCCTCCACCGCTGTAGTGCAGAAGGCTGACTGGGCCATGTCCACCATCGCCACACCCACCCAGCAACTGGGCAGAGAAAGAACCCTTTGCTAAATTTTTTGAAGCCCACCCCTGATCCTGAACTACCTGTTCCCTTCCTGTTCAGGCTATACTCACAGACCCAGTTAAACTCACAGACATAGGGACCAGAGGTGGCATTCAGCAGGTTCTGACCAGTTCTGGAGAACTGGTAGCAGAAATTTTGAGTAGTTCGGAGAACTGGCCAATACCATCTTCTGACTGGAGATTTTACAGTATCCTTCCCCTGCCACGCCCACCAAGCCACACCCACAGAACCTGTAGTAAAAAAATTTGAATCCCACCACTGATTGGGACCCCAGATTAATAGGATTCTGTTTTTTACCCTGTTGGAAGTTTTCCCAGGATCAGTTGAACATTTGAAAAAAGGCCGCTCTAACCAGTTAAATTTTGCTACAGTTAAAGAAAAACAAGTATTTTTGCAAAATTCAAGTTCAGTAAGATTCTTTACATGCTTTAGATTCTTTACATGCATCTTTGTAAATAGGCCCCAAAACTTGGCTTCTGGCCCAGAACTTGGCTCCTAGCAATGTTCAGCAATGAAAGCCAAAGGAAGATGCACCTTGAATCTAGCAGATCAGTTTTTCTGAACTTTACTGACATATCAAATTTCATTTTCAATCATTCTCAGCCAAAATATATCTAGAAAACATTTAATTTGGGAATGGTTGCTTGGACTTTATTTTTCTGCCACAATCAAATATTCATATTGCAAGGAATGTTTTTCCCCATTATTATTTGGTGTGCAACCAATTACAAAATAAATACTTACATCTTATTAGGAGAATGTTTCACTTTTATATTTAAATTAGGAGAAGCCAGGGGCTCTTGGCAGGAGACCTCTGAAGCCCTTCACCTGCAAAGATTTTGTATCCCTGATGAATCAGATAAATCCCATCTCCATTGCCATGTAGCCTGTCTGAATATTGCATCACTGCTGAAATGACCTGGAGATGTAGGCTGAGAAATCTGACTTCATCATTTCAGCTTGTGGTTGATAGCTTTGGAAATTAAGTTACATATCTCATCACGTATGCCCATAAAATATGTTAATGCAGCTCTTTTGGGTATGTTTTAATTCCTAGGGAATTAAATGGTAAAGCATCCAAGATCTAGAATTAAGATAATACAATCAACTTTAATCTGAGCTCCTGCCTGAGGAGGTAATATGTTAGCAGTGCAGTCTGTCTTCTTTTAATGATATTTTATTTAATGCTTAATTAGGATTGTTCATGCACAATAAAGATGCATGAACATCTCTCTTTTTTTGGTGTTTTCTTTTGGTGGATGGGTATACAATATTTTGGGGCTGTCCACGGTAGCCCTTTGGCTTGTGATTTTCACATGGTTTTGATCTATAGTTGCAGTCACATGAACCCACAAACACCATTAAATTCTTTTCAGGAAAATACTGTTTGGTTTTATTTCATTTCCTTGGGTCTGATGCACTTGGACTGATCTACAGATTTTTGTGTGCTGTGTGCAAAGTTCTCTGTACATTCTTTTTATACTGTTATATTTAGGAGAATTTTGAGCAAATTAAATTAAGGACCTACATCTTAGACCCAAATGTATAACTGTAGTTCAGATCAATAATGACAATTCAGTGCTGTTTACTGAATGCAAGTCCAGGCAAGTGGGACCTCATGAGTGCTAGTTTTGATGATCTTAGAAGAAAAGCTGCCCATATTATACACCTCAGACCTATATGTTTTTGCTGGGGTGGAGGAATTCTTTATATATAGGAATGTACTTACTATTTTCTCCTTACAAACTACTCTTGGTATCCAACAGAATACATGAAATCTCATGAATATAGAGAAATATACAAAGGGAACACATGCCATGGAATCTAGTTTATAAATCCACAGAACATGCTCCTGTTATCTGTATGTTCAATGCATGTGAGAAGACTCATTATACATAAATCATGTTTTCCATGAACTGTATGATGACTCATAACTTGATTAAATTATTCTGATCAGATATAACATTAAAATATATTCAGACTGTTTTTAAGAAAGTTTTGACTACATAGCAAAGCAGATAAATCTAAATAATTATTGAAGCAATAGTTTGTTATCCAGAATTTTCATTACTTCCTGCTTTGTTTGTCTTGTTCAAATGATTGATGGATCTGGAATTATACCCGTAGGATTCAGACTTGCTTGAGCTCATCCATGCCTGGTTGGCTGAAGGAGAACTGCTCATGTAATCATAAAAATGTCTTGATAGGTGAGAATTCTATATGCATGAACCAATGGAATTGTAACATTCAGTTGATGCAATATATTCAGTATATATCAGTTGCTAGAAAAACAGAAAGCAAAAACAAGATTACACTCAAACCTTTCTGCAAGGTTTCCCAGAGAAATCTTGTTATCTCATAAGGAGCATCAGGCATTTTGGAAAGTGATAGAATAGTTGGGAGCAGATTTCAATTGGAAGAGGTTATTTAACTGAGAGCCCTCCGATGACCATCCTTAGCATAGGTTTCTGGTGGCCATCATTGTTAATTTCCCACATCTGTGGTAGAGATGTGGGAAATTAAAATAAGAGGCAGATGTGCCTTTGTGGTGTAAAAGTATCAAACCAGGAAGCAATATTAGGGGACCCAATCCGGTGTGGTCCCTGCCAGGTTATTGGCTATAACTGCTACCAACATGCACATGTATAATACATCTGATCAGATCTGATCTAACCTTATCTCGTCACCCCTTTCCATTATGATTCTGGGCAGCATACAATGCACAACCTTAAAAAAAATACACATAATATGAAATACAATAAGAACATCTAGAGAAAACAATCACTGTCTCACTAATCAGAAAACCCACAGGGGGGCCTGCCACCCACTCTCATCCAAGGTCTGGCAAATGAGCAAGGTCTAAATAAGATAATATTAAAGACCATATGCAAATCTCTGGGGAGATATGTTTCCAGAGGATAAGCATTACAACAGAAAAGGACTATC
Organism: Hydrophis major; assembly: GCA_033807585.1. Classification (NCBI taxonomy): domain Eukaryota; kingdom Metazoa; phylum Chordata; class Lepidosauria; order Squamata; family Elapidae; genus Hydrophis; species Hydrophis major. The sequence continues at coordinate 139,011,565 of CM066329.1, read as the reverse complement.
GGGGGATATTGCTTAATCAGTGGGAACCAGAGTGCATCAATTTTACTGGTTTGTGTAGGATAAACTATGGAACTATGCAACGATGGAAGAGAGGCAGATAAAACTGACAGTATACTCCACCCCTTTCTCTCTCCACTTGATCATAGCAAAAAGTCCATAATGGTTGTTCACATACTATAACAATCAAATTTATTGTGCTTGTTACTCCCCTGGTTAAGACAGTATTTAATGGGGGACTAGGATAATAAATCATTTTTCCAGGCATTTATGCTTCTAGAGATAAAGATATTTCTAGCTCACAGAATCGAAAGTTAACTAGGAAAGCCTATTCGATACCATATAAGTAATGATAAACTATTATTAGTGTGTTTTATGTTATAATTATTATTATTACAAGGAACACATTTCAGCAAACACCCTTACAATTAAGCTTTCTTGTGTTTTTATTTGCAGCCAAACAAAAAACATTCCCCAACTAGCACATAGGCATTACAGGAAACAGCAAAGCCAATATAATACTTACTGTGAGGGAATGATTATTTACATTCACTAGAAAGGTTGCAATACTTGAATAGTTTACTTTGCTAAATATGATAGGTGTAATAAAAGGTATGTGTTTGTGAATGTGCATTGGGAATAGTTCCAGGTCACATTTAGAGTTCAATCTTTTCATTCTTTTTCAGTGAGGAGATGCCCCTCCTCATTAGTGAATGAAGCTAGTAGTAAACATCTTTGCATTACTGGCATATGTGGTAGGAAGAATGGGAAAAATTTTCTATTTTTCTTGCTAAAGAATTCTCAGTTATTGAGAATAATAACAGCTCTGTTAATAATGGCACTTTTTCCAGTGAAAATTATCCACATTTGCATTTTTTAAAAATTGTAGTCTAACTAGTACTGAACATGATTGAATATGTTGCAGTATGTCCACTTCTATTAAGTATCTGTAGTGTATATTAATATATTATGTAAATGGTAGTGTTATCTAATTTTCCTATATTCAGCATAATTTGACTGGTCTCTAGGTTCAAACTGTACTTAAAATGCTCTCAGGGGCACAACATGGCATGGCTAGTTCAGAATTGTTACTGTTTCTTCGGAAAAAGCTACTAAAAGAGTTGATTAGTTGCCAATTTGAAAGTGCATTTTCCTTTTTATACTTATTGTAGTTAAATCCTAGCGCCTTTTTCCTCTCAATCCTCACATTGCTAACCAATTTTAGAGCCTGTGCTTCTTAGTCTGGAAACTAGTTGTTTGTTATTTGTTGAAATAACTGATAACTCAGTTATTTCTGAAATAACTCTGTCTCTCAACAGATATTTTGTGACACAATGTGAGACCAAGGAGATGTACACATAGGTCTTATGACTGGGGCATACATCTGCATGAATTTACAGATTTACCATTTGCTGGTAAATTTGTGATGCCCATGCTGGACTTATTATTTGAAAAATAATCACCTGATTCAGTACAGAGTAAACACTCAGGAAAAATAGTTCCTGCATATGAATCATCTCTATTTAAGAAGCAAAAGGTTTTAAAAGCTTCCAACTTAAAGAGAGATCTACACCCATAGTAGGAGTCTATAGACCTTCTACAGAACTTAATCTCCCTTCTGACACGTACAGGGAATGTTCACTCAATGCATTCTCTTTCCCTACCCATTAGACCATCTGGTTGGTGAAAAGAAAAAAAGACTTTCCACCTGTTTCTTTTACTGGCAGTGGTCAAACAACAAATGCTGGCTCAAGTTGAACTAAATAACTGCATGCATACAGAAATGTTTTTTTCTAAGGAATGACATGCTGTATAGATGGTTTGTCATGCCAGGTTTTTTTTAAAAAAACTTTCCAGTCCTGCCTGTAACCCTGAGAAATACTTTGTCATCGGGCCAATAACCAGTCTGATCAAGCTAAATTTCTAAGCCCAAACAAGGTTAACCATGTGCTGCCACCTGCTGAACCATTGTTGTGATAGCACCTTGAATGAATCAGATATTAGAACTACTTACAATGTAGTGCTTATGAAGACGAGAAAGGTTTATTATAGGAGCATACAACCTGTGGCCCCTGAAAGACTACACATAGCCCCCAGAACACTTCTGAAACTGTTGCAAAATTGTGATTTTTGACCTGACTGAATAGAAAAAGTAATTACATACGCAGGGAATTAACTATACTAGTAAGTGTTGCAATTACATTAATTTTAATGTACTTTTGCCCTTGGCCTGAAAAACTTCATTGTTATAAATCTACCCATTATAATGTGAGAAACTTTATTTGTTGCCTGTTTCACAAGATAGTAGAAACTTCCAGATTCCAGAAACTCAATGTGATAATAGTTGAGTTTGATGCTTCTCATATGTGGACTATTCAAAGCTTTAACCTGTCAGTTAATTACAATGCATACTGTCATGTTAATTCAAAGCTTCCACTAAGTTTGGACATCATTTTGTTATTCATTAATGAATGATCAGTGAAGCAAATCATCTTGGCTATTTGGATATTTCACTCAAACCGTCCTGCTGAGTGTGAGATGACTCAAGAATGTCATTATTTGACTTGGTGCCAGACTTTTGTTTTTGATGTTTATGGTTTTAATAGTTTTAATGTTGTTGCATGTTGTTTTAGTTCTTAATTGGGAGTCATTCAGAGTGTAGTATAAGATGGACAGCCATGTAAATATTTCAAATAAATAAATACAATTACCCAGGGTGACTGAAGGTATGGTATTGATTATGAAAAAATGTGTCTGTTTGTTTCAAAAAGAAAATGGCAGGGTGGGTAAAACTGACCCAAAGAATTGTTGAGAATTTTTTTATAGGGAAAAACCAGTTTTAAGTTTGCTACATATGTTACTGTAGATTTTACACCACCTGCTTCTGAATACTTTTTTCCCTTTGCCTCTTTCAAAATCAATTTTGGCATTTTACATTTCTACCTAATTGATGTGGGGAATTTGAAATAGATGGTGTTTTATATGCTCTTAGCCTTAGTGTTCAGTATTCCTCCATTCAATTGCAGTACTTTAATAAAAGAAATTAGTGTGGGTCAGGATTGAGACTATTTGCCCTGGAATCCTGTCAGCAATAACTCACTTTATATCTAAAATAGATAACTAATAATAAAACATAAGGACATCCTTTGTGGAATGGATTTTTAATTAAACTATCTAACTAAATAGGCACTCAAGAACTTGTGACCTGTGAAGCTGTTTCAATCAGTTTGGTGTAGTCTGTGATAGGCAAAAAGGGCCAGTCACTTTCTCAGCCCCAGGAAGGAGGCAATAGCCAACCACTTTCCAGAACTTGCCAAGAAAATAGCAAGGACTTGTCCAGGCAATCCCTGTGAGTTAACACTAGCTAGAAGGTACGCACACATGCATACACACACACACACACACACACACACACATTAGGAAACTCAAAGTTTATAATTCACATTATAGTTACAATGTCTTATCCTTACACAGGACTCCTCATTATCCATAGTATATATTAATTTTTGTTGGTTTTAATAAGGATGTTGATCAATTCCTTGCTTTAGTTTTAGAATATTACAGCCTTATTGTTCCTAGCCTAACTTTTCCTAACTCAACTATCATTATTATGCATTGTTGTTGTATGCATCTCTCTGGGTGTATTTGTATTGGAAGTTTACCTACAAACCAAAGAAGAGAACATGTATGTATTACTTTATAAAAATGTAGCACTAACTGTTGTAGTATTCACTTATCCCAAAGTCTATGGAGATTCTCAGTCATCCAGGTCATGGTTGTCCCAAAGGTGCTTTTTCAAGAGGCAACTGGACTTTCTAGTTGTTCTTTGAAGATGCTTCACTTCTCATCCAAGAAGCTCCTTCAGAGCTGAAGAAGCTTCTTGGATGAGAAACGAAATATCTTCAAAGAAAAATCAGAAAGTCCAGTTGCCTCTTGAAAAAGCATTTTTGGACTTATCCCAAAGCTACCTTTCCCAGCAGTAAAAATCTGTCCGCTTTTCTATTAAGCACACTTGCTAGAATTGTACTGAGGAACATCAGCCAAATTAAATAAAAAAAAGCCAGTGATGCTGGAAATTAAGTCTTCAAAGTAATTCATTCAGCATGAAACTTATTTTAAACTCTTATCTTCATAGAGAACAGAAATAAAATTTAACTTTGTAAAATGCAGCCATTTAATTCTTACTTCCTTGCTTCTGAGAAGTCTTTTGCACTTAAAATGCAATTTAAAGCCATTTATTGAAGCTTTGTTTTATTCAGTACTATAGCCAGCTGTGTTGTGGGGTAAATAGACCAAAGGCTGAAAAGGCCACATTGCAAATTGCTGGGGTAGTGGGGGATTTTTATCAGTCTGAGAGCCAGCTTGTATCTGAGGATACTTTATTAGACTTCTCTACCTCACATATGATCAGTGAGTAGCATCAAAAAAATTCTCTCCTTCTCCAAAGGCTCTATCCTTATTTGTACTTTATGTCTATCATTAAGTATTGTACCTTATGTTTCTTGATGAATGTATCTTTTCTTTTTATGTACACTGAGAGCATATGCATCAAAGACAAATTCCTTGGGTGTCTAATCACACTTGGCCAATAAAGCATTCATTCAATTCATTCATTCATTCATTCAAATAGGAGAGTGGGGTCATTTCTGTCCCCAAATACTTCTGAATGCAACTTTGCACTGCTTTAGGATATCCACAACAAGTTTTTTAAAATAAGTTATCTAGCACTCCTTTCATGGATGGTCCAGCAATCTGGCATTCAGGGAAGCACAGAAGTTGATATGTAATTGTTGTCCCATTCCTTTCCTTGACATGCTATACTGCATTTGGCACAACAAGAAAAAGTAATGCTGCTGTTCTGCTCTTTAAATGTGGTGAAGAGAAGGCAAGAGCGTCGTATCCTTGACACCTATTTTAGCAGTTGGCATGAAATCCACTTGAAACAGCAGCAAGACACAAGATACCTTGACTCGTGGAAGGAAGAAAGCCAAGGAACTAGGGTTGGCTAAGATGAAAGCCACCTGCACCTAGGTCAAAAATTAATGTTGCAGAACTATTTTGGCAGTGCTCTCTCTGGTGCTGCAACCAAGCCAAAATTAATCAGCACTGTGCAAGGAAAAATAAGAGGTCCATTTACTTTTGCCAAAATTGATCCAGTGATAGAGGAGAATATACAGGTGAAACTCAAAAAATTAGAATATCGTGCAAAAGTTCATTTATTTCAGTAGTGCAACTTAAAAGGTGAAACTAATATATGAGGTAGACTCATGACATGCAAAGCAAGATAGTTCAAGCTGTGATCTGTCATAATTGCGATGATTATGGCTTACAGCTCATGAAAATCCCAAATCCACAATCTCAGAAAATTAGAATATTACATGCAATCAATAAACAAGGATTGTACATAGAACAATATCGGACCTCTGAAAAGTATAAGTATGCATATGTACTCAGTACTTGGTTTGGGCCCCTTTTGCAGCAATTACTGCCTCGGTGCAGTAAGGCATGGAAGCTATCAGACTGTGGCACTGCTGAAGTGTTATGGAAAACCAGGATGCTTCAATAGCGACCTTCAGCTTTTCTGCATTGTTCGGTCTCATGTCTCTCGTCTTTCTCTTGGCAATGCCCCATAGATTCTCTATGGGGTTCAGGTCAGGCGAGTTTGCTGGCCAATCAAGCACAGTAATCCCACGATCATTGAACCAGGTTTTGGTGCTTTTGGCAGTGTGGGCAGGTGCCAAGTCCTGCTGGAAAATGAAGTCAGCATCCCCATAAAGTTCATCTGTGGAAGGAAGCATGAAGTGCTCCAAAATCTCCTGACCCTGGACTTAATGAAGCACAGTGGACCAACACCAGCAGATGACATGGCTCCCCAAATCAATACAGACTGTGGAAACTTCACACTGGACTTCAAGCATCTTGCAGTGTGTGCCTCTCCATTCTTCCTCCAGACTCTGGGTCCTTGGTTTCCAAATGAGATGCAAAAGTTTCTCTCATCAGAAAAGAGGACTTTGGACTACTGAGCAACAGACCAGGTCTGTTTTTCTTTAGCCCAGGTAAGACGCTTCTGATGTTTGTTGTTCAGGAGCAGTTTGACAAGAGGAATATGACATTTGAAGCTCATGTCCAGGATCCGTCTGTGTGTGGTGGCTCTTGATGCACTGTCTCCAGCCTCAGTCCACTCCTTGTGAAAGTCCCCAACACTTTTGAATGGCCTTTTCCTAACAATCCTCTCCAGGTTGCAGTCATCCCAGCTTCTTGTGCACCTTTTTCTTTCACACCTTTCTCTTCCACATAACTTTCTATTAATGTGCTTTGATACAGCACTTTGGGAACATCCAACTTCTTTTGCAATTACCTTTTGAAGCTTTCCCTCCTTATGGAGGGTGTCACTGATGGTTTTCTGCACAACTGTCAGGTCAACGGTCTTTCCCATGATTATGATTCCTACTGAACCAGACTGAGACCATTTAAAGGCTCAGGAGCCCTTTGCAGGTGTTATGACTTAATTAGCTGATTAGAGTGGGACACTTTGAGCCTAGAATATTGCACCTTTTCACAATATTCTAATTTTCTGAGATTGTGGATTTGCTGTTTTCATGAGATGTAAGCCATAATCATCTCAATTACAACAAATCATGGCTTGAACTATCTTGCTTTGCATGTAATGAGTCTCTCATATATTAGTTTTCCTAATTGGTCTAAATTTATGCAAATTCACATAGTGCAGGTTTTCATTCAGCCATGTTTTTAAGAGAACAAAGAGAAGGCAGAATATGGAGCGGGGAAAGTAAGATTTAGTATTTTACAATAGGGCTTTAAAAATAATTTTGCAACAAAAGATAGTTCAACTGTTTGTTTTGTTCTGCACAATAAAGTTCCTTTTTAAGTGGATAGGAAGAATAAGAAAAAGAGGAATTAGACGCTGAAAGGCACTAATTCTATATCTCAAGAAAATGATGATTTCTACCTGCAGATATATGTGTATCATTTAGGATTAGTAACAATGGTAGTTTTTGTCAATCTATCATAATTGAAAGTGAGGTACAAGGGGACAACAATAATTTTCCCTTCTGAGAGTGTCAGTAATTCATTTTACCTCCAAGATGATTATCCCATCTTTTGTATCATAGAGAGAGAAAGAGAGACATGCAGGAGGAAAAGAATTAGCAATGATGAGCTGTACATCATAGGCAAGTCTAAAATGGAGTTTATATACAAAATACTGCAAAACTCACCTAGCCTGTCCTAGATCTCATTTGTAAGGCAACACAGTTATCAATCTGTCTTTCTGTAGCTTTGCTTTTCAGTAACTTGGTGAGACTGTTATATTCAGATATTAAGGAAGTTCTTCATAAAACATATTCTATTACATGTTTCATAATATAATGATGGTGATAATAACAATTTTAATAATCAATTGATAGAAAGATCGAGTGATTATAATTTGCAAACTCACTAACTGCATTTCTGTAGAACTGAGAAACATTTTCAAATGAGTAGGATACAGTCTTCTACCTAATATATACATTCTGTGTTTTTAAAAAATTATTCTTGTTGATCATACAGTCAGCTGTTTAGACTGGATTTGGCATTTTTTACTAACAATCAAGTCCTTCCCAAGGATCTGGGACATATAAATGGTGTTGCTTAATAATGTTAAAGGATGTAAGCTGTTCCAAGTAAAGCTGCCTTTTGCAATTGATCAATGGTGATTCTGTCAATGTCAGTGTTGATTAAGTGTTGTTCTAGATACGTTACTTTGGAATTGAATTTAAGATACCTATTACTATTTGTACTACCTTTGTCTTTTTTTCCTATAACTCTTCTACCTCTATCTACAGCTCTTTAGTTTGAGATTTTCTCTATGCTTTCTCCTCTATTCTGCTGTTTCCAGATATTGCAATGTCCACTATTTCATCAACAACTGTTATGTCTAGGGTATTGTATGGCAGGTACTTGTCTGGATTCTGAAGTCCCAGAGTACTTTAGCGTCTTCATTTTCTTTAATTCGTCTATTTTGTGGTCCCACCAGTTTTTGCTTGCAGGCAAGTGACAATTCTTGCAGATATTTCAATGTGCCATTGTTGCTACTTTCTTGTGCCATTGTTTGTAATCTGTGCGATCTTCTTGCAGCAGCTAACTAGGTGGTCCATTGTTTCTTCAGCTTCTTTGCAGAGGCAGCATTTGCTGTGTGCTGCTATCTTCACAATTCTGACAACTTGGCCTTGTGAAACTGGAATTAGCCCTTCTGTCTCTTTATTCAATTTTCCTGCTCTTAGCCATTGCTGGGTCTTTATGTTATCTGCTTTGCCTTCTAGGTTTTTATGTACTGGCCAGGTAATATTTTGCTCTGCCATGTCTCTTTTCTGTTCCTTTTTTGGTCTTTCTTGTAGGCCAGTTCAGTCTCTTTGGTATTCAGTAAGCCTTCATACTTCAATACCTCTTCTTCACTGCCTTTCCAATATTCTTCCAATGTCCTTTTTCCTTCTTCAGCTGTCTGGTGTCCTTGCAAAATTGTTATTATTAGTGGTGGTATTTATTGATTAGTGCAATGAGAGACAATTTGGTCTAAAACATATTTATTTTTTATCATCCTAACACAATAAAAAGGACATCATGGTTGTGTCTAAATGGTAATATAAGGATGAAAGAATAGGGGGAAAGAGGAAAGACTTATTAAGTGTGCAGCTGAATGAAGTTCTTAACTTAGTGTCATCTAGAATTCACGGAATAATCCACTGGCTGTATTTCACACACATACACATACACACTCATACTCATACTCACAGACAGACACACACGCCTTAGCAAAGCTCAGAAAGGAAGATTCAAGAGGACAGTAACCAAGATAAAGGAATCACACTTTCTCTAGGGTCAGCTCAACTCTGTGGAAGAAAGTCTATACCAGCCTTGGTAAAGCCAGAGGTTGAAAATAAAGACTTCCAAGTACACACACACATTTGGGCAGAATACACAATGCAGTCTTTTAGTTACGATGACATACTATAACCACCATAGACTCAATTTCTTATCAGTACTATTTTGTCTTCTAATATTAATCCATACCAAGATTCCGTCTAATATGTTTCTTAATTTGGGTATCAGGAAATATACCATCCATGCAAGTACCCAAGAGAACAGGACTCTGCTTTCATCATAGCTTACACCTGATTGCTGCCCTGGAGAGATTGCTGCCCCAAGGCTCAAGGGTTGACAAGCACTTCAATAGAAAACTATGTAGCTGAATGGGAGCAATCTTCAGCTAGGCTTTTTAGCATATTTTAAATGAGGTTTCTACAAAGGAATCATTATGCTCAGACTGGCCCAGTTTTAGTAATTTCTTGTTTTCTGTATGCTGCAAGTTTACATTCTGGAGCATGTAACCACATCAAAATATGAAAGACTTTGGCATGAATGGGAGTAGTAAGGCTGAGTTTACATCTTATGTAAGTAAAAGAGAATGAACATCCATTGGAATTAAAAGAAGGCATGTTCACATCTTTCAAATTGCCAGTGGAGCCTTCTATGGTCCTTTAAACTAGTGTAGCAATTATATTGACATCTCATTTGACTTCATCTGTAATTCAAAAGGCAGAGCGATGTAAGAGGAAGAACAATCTGCCAGGGTGATAGGAATATTAGCTGAATGCTTTGTCAAGCAAATGCTCAATAAATAATATCAACTTACCCATTGATTGCAGTGCAAAATTTGTCACATATCAAACTATGAAATGCATTAGTAGAAGTCACTGTCTGATACAAAAGAGCAAGCTTGATTCAAATGTATGAATGCTTCTGATGTTTCCCTGTTTATATCTTCAATCATTTCATCATGGAAACAGCAAATACAGGGAGGTTGAAGTGACTTCAACTGAAGAAGAGTATCAGTCAGTTCTGTAATTGAAGCACTGAAGAAAAGTAATTCTCATAATTAAGCTTTTTTCATAATTAATAAACTAAAACCTAGCCTTACCCATGAGTTTTATAGAAAGACAATTGAAATGATTAAAAAGAATAGAAAAGTTTAAAAAAAATTCCTGAGACTCAGATATGCACATTTAGAATGAATATATTTCTTAAATTTATGAAGAAATAGAAATGCAATTGTATCATTCATCTCATTCAAAATTTATCGTTCATGTACTACAGATTAACATTTGTGACTGTTGAATAGAATTGGATCTAATATTTATTGGTCAGCTGTGCTAAGATCAGCAATTTTGATATTATTATACTAGAATGAGCCAAAATCAAAGAACCATCAGTTGGAAAGAGCCATTGAGGCCCTGGAATTTGACCACCGCTTCAGTGCAGTAATTCAGACTGAAGCATCCAGAATGAGATGGTTATTAGTCTTGATTTGAATGTGTTCTGTTGAGGAGAGCTCACTACTTTCACTAATTAATTGAATTGCTTTTACTCCTGATTATGAAGATTGCATATCAGGTCACAGTTGACTCTTAATGACCACTTATACATAATGATCTGCCCTAACCTGGTTCTTCAGTTCTTCAAATGATGCATTTGTCCATCCACTTAGCTGCTAGTTGATCTCTTCTTTTTCTTTCTGCCTTTCCCAGTGTTAGACCCTTTCTTACAGAGATAAGCCTTGCCTACTTTGTCCATAGTAGGATAATGTGTGCCTTGAGTTGATTGTTGGATGATCCATTTGTTGGTTTTTTTGGCTGTTCACAGCCTATTTGAGAGTCTTCTCTCATACCAAAGTTCAAAGGACTCAATATACTTCCTATCTGGTTTCTTCAAAATCCATTTTAATGTCCATAGAGCGGTACAAGAAATACCATGGCTTGCTCTTACTCTTAGAAAGGAGTTTCTCCCTATTTATTTTATTTATTAAATTTATATGCCTCCCATTTTACTAACAAGTGACTTTAGATGGCTTACAACATCATTTTTCTCCTAATATTCAGAATCTGCTTCTTTATCTTGAATCTGTTCTTCCATGACTTGTATTCTGAATCTCCTCTCATAAAGAATGTTGTCATATCTTCTCAATGTTGAATTTCCTTTTCTGTCCATACTGTTGGTGTAGTAACAGCTAAGGTGCTGGACTAGTCTGTGAATTCTAGTCTCACAACCATAAAAGCTAGCTGGGAAACATTTGGCCAATCACATAAAGCTGGGTGGCAGCTTTATGTTCACTATCTTGAATTATAAAAAATAAAGGCGGGATATGAATTAAATAATAAATTTTCATTGTCCGTCTCTGCAGCTTTCTCAGCTTATCTAAAGCCTTCTTAAAGTGTAGTGTCCAAAACTGAATACACTATTAATAACAAGGTCTTAACCAATCCATAATAATTGTCTTCCAAAAATTGGAAACAATTTTTACTTTTGGTGGACTTAAAATTGCATTTGCATTTTTTGTAACCATATTACACTTTGATTTATGAAGAGATGCTATACTGCTCCATGGATTTACAGAGCAGGGAGACCTTATGGATCTCAATCTGCCTTTTCAATTGGCCCCTGTGTTATGGAAGAACTTGGCATTGAGAAGAATCCACAAGTGTAAAATTGAGAGTTGCCCTGAAGCAACTCTGTCAGAATCGAAACCCCCATGAATCACACTGCATAGGTCTTATTTCCCTTCCATACTTTCAGAGTCATGTTTTTATTTACAAGAAGGAATTTGTATACCGTAATGCTCCCTTGACTCCAGTTATGAAAAAATAAATAAGACTTCAGTAAAAAGTAAATATGGCTAATATTCACAATTGCATCTACTGATTTTCCATCTGATACGTTGTTCTATGGCTATGCAGGTGGGCTGAGACTATCGAAACACTTAAGTCATTAAATCATAGAAAAAGGAATTGATTATTTTTTAAATATGTGTTAGCATCTTGCTTTTGGAGATTGTGTTGTGATGAGAAAGCCACTGTGTTTAATACAATTGGTGTGTTTCCATACCCATGGAAATACAGATCTGCTGACGTTTTCAGCAGTAGAATAGGCAGAAAGGAAATTTTGGGTGATTTTGTTCTTTCTTTCAGTATCTCTGCTTCTTCCATCCCAAATGATTCCACCCATCTCCTGAACATCTTTTTCCCCAGAACAATTGATGCATGTTACTAGATATTACAAAGTCCCCCCCAAAATCTGATCTTCTGTTATAAATGCAATTTATCTAGCGATAGTTTGAAATAATGGTTCAAGTGTTGGGGTATGGAAGGGAAATTCAGCTATGGAGAAAAACTGGATAAATTCAATTCAATTACTATCTCAACCTGATCTATCTCACAAGATTGTTGTGGAATAAACTTAAGCAGGAAAAAACAATGTAAAATGCCTTAAACTCATGGAGAAAAAGCAGGATATAAACCAAAACAACTGTAATAATTTGTCTGGTTTCTCCTTATGACAAATGGGAATTCTATATTTTTAAACATACAGCAACCTAATTATATGGAATATTATTTCCCTTGTCAGTTTAGGCCTTCGACTTGTGGAAAAGTTAAGAAGTAAACAATTCAACTCAAAATAGCTCTGTTGCATTAATTTCATTTCATATTAACTTCTAAGAAGCAGAGTAGGGTATGTAAGCGACTTTTTAAAAAGGAGTAATGGGGCTTCCTTACAAGGAGAAACGTTCTGACAGTGAGATCAATCAACTAATGGAACACCTTGCCCTCAGAAGTTGTGGGAGCACCATCACTTGAGACTTTCAAGAAGAGATTGGACTGCCATCTGTTAGAGATGCTGTAGGGTCTCCTGCTTGGGTGGGGGGGTTGGACTAGATGACCTACAAGGTCCCTTCCAACTCTAATTATCTGTTATCTGTTAAGACACCGATAGGTATGAGGTTGTTTTTCTCGTAAATGTATTGTAAGTGTAAAATCATATGAAACAAGAGAGGTCAAAAGTGTTGGGGATGATTTGACTATCAGGTCAGCACAAGTCACGAAATCATTTAACCTCATTTTTCCACTTTTCTTCTTTTCCCGCTGTGCCACCTACATCTTCCTCTTAGAAGAGAAATGCTTGCCAAGCAAAAAGAAGAAGAAAGAGATGTATCAGCTTGAGAAAGTTTTAAAAATCCACCCTCAGAAATTGAAACTTACTGCAAATTTATGTACACTATCTAAGTGTTGCTAGCAGTTCTGATGCCATTTGAATAACAAGACTAAGGTTTGCAAATCAGGCAGTTCTGCCACAGAAACAGTTGATCAGATTGCTTTTTGGAATGTGGAATGGTTTTAAGGAAGCGTGGAATTGTTGCATTGTCATAATTAATAAGCACCAGGTGTGAAACTCAAAGAGAGGAAGTAGAGGCAGGAGGGGGCCTGCTGTTTAGAGGTGACCCACCTTTCTGTCACCTCTGGAGGGGAGGGATGAAGGGATGCCAAAAAGTAAGCAGGTCTATATCACAAATATTGGTTAGGGTGGGATTTTCTTTTTCTCAATATAGGGAGAAAGAATTGGGGGAGTCTTTGGTGTGTGTTTTTTTAGGTTTAAGCTAAATACATTTTAAGGTTTCAACTTAAAATTCTATTAAATGTAAAGCACAGAGTTGGAAGGTTCATTAGAAGTCATCTAGTCCACTCCAAGAACATTGCAGACAGATGAGGGAGAAGCAACTTAGAATTAAGGAGAAATTTTCTGACAGAACAATTAATCAGTAGCACAAGTTGCTCCAGAAGCTGTGAATGCTCCAACACTGAAAGTTTTTAAAAAGATGTTGGATAAACATTTGTCTGAAGTGGTGTAGGGTTTCCTGCCTAGTCTAGAAGGCCTAGAAGACTTCCAAGGCCCCTTCCAACTCTGTTATTCTATTCTAGACGATTATCCAGCCTCAGTATGAAGATCTATAACAAATGAGAATTCACAAGATACGGCTGCCTGTTGCACAGGCTGACAGCTATTACATTCAAGAAATTCCTTCTGATTTTTAGCCTAGCTGGAATCTGCTTCCTTGTAATGTTAACCTATTGATCCTAGTCCCATCCCCACCATCCATCCCAGCACTAGAGAATAAATCTACTACTTCTTCTCAGGGCTGCCTTAACACATGGGCCTGATGGGCCCCATACTAATCTCATGGGCCTGAGGGCCCCCATAATACTAATCAGTGTATGTTAACCCTTCAATGCACCATGTATCATATAAATACAGCAAAATATTTATTACACTTTACTGCAGTTTGTTTTTCTACTAACATGCAAATATATGTTTAATTTTATCGACCATTTACATTTTTATTCCTATGAGTAGTTGTCATAGGGGCCCCAGTACATTGCTTTGCCCAGGGCCCATAATTCTGTTAAGACAGTCCTGTCTCTTCTATGTGACAAGTCTTGAAATATTCAAAATCTTTTCTGTAGGCTGTAGTCATTGTTCTGTGCTTCTCAGAACCAGTTTGGAGTACAGTGTCCAGTGCTGTATATCACATTTCAAAAAGGACAGCGACAGATTATAGCAAGTTCCAAGAATGACTATCGAAGTGGAGATGACTCTACAAACCAAGCCCTATCTATATATAGCTTGAGCATCTTACATTCCCCCCCAAATATGGGAACTGAATATAAGATTTAGAGAAAATCCAGATCCAAATCTGAAATACATATCACAAGGATTTCTCCAGATAGTATTCTTATCTAATGAGTCTGGTCCACTCACATCTGTCTCTGCTTGTTGGCCAAGAACTCTTCCTTCATTTACCAGCAGGGGAAATGGGGAAGGCAGGGTGGGAGAATACATTCTTCTAACAGGTAAATATTTGAATAAAAAGGACTGAAATATTTGCAGGATTGAACTGGCACCTATATTTTTCCTGCTCATTTTTTGGGGGTGGGGTGTTGTTTATATACAGCTGATTGTTTGAAATGGATAGTCAGCTATAAGGTAGTCTTCCAGAGATGGTTCTGGAAGATACAGGTTTTAAAAGTCAACTGTGTAGGCAAAACAGATCTTTGAAGAACTCCATTAGTTATTTCTCTTTGCTTTGTCAATTTCCTCCCTTTACTGCACAAACCTCTTTATATTTAAAGAGTCAGAAGCAAAATCCTTCTATCTGGTTTGCATCCAGAAAAATGTTCATTCTTGACATTGAGATGCAGTGCTTGTCTTCTGGACTTAATCCAAGAGGTGAATTGATATCAATTATCCACAATACTGTCCTTCACTTCCTACTGGCATTTCAGGACTACAATTCTCACTTTTGATGGAAATGTACAGAAAACCCTAGAGCTTTTTTTAAAACACATTCAAAATTTGGCAAGTTCAAGCTGTGACATGTCTAACTCAGACTGGAAGAAAGTCTACTCTGAGACCCTGGAGACCTAATGCCAACTTGCAATGATTGAATAGTGCTTGATTGCATGAATTAGTAACTTCCTATGTAGTTATCCAACTTCTGTCAAATTGCAGTTTTGTTTGCCAACTGCAAATAGTCCCTTTTTGTTTTTTACCAGAATGTATCAGGCAAATAGTATAGTTCCCATTGCACTTTATCCTTCTAAGGCAAGGTGTCAAAGTTGATTTCTTTGAGGGCCACATCAGGATCGTGTTTGACCTGGAGGGGACATGGCCAGCTTGATGTCATTTGTGTCAGGGGGCGCCTGTGGCTGCTCGGGTAGGACTGAAGGGATACATTGTCTCCAGTGGAGGGTGGCAAGACCAGGGAGAGGGCCAAACCCTTGTCCTCTAGAGGAGCCTTGCCATCCCTTTCACACCACATGGAGGACCCCTGGATGGTGGCACAGGCCAACCAGGTGCTGATCTACAACCTGGTGGTGGCTGGTAGAGTGCTGTAAGAGGCTGTGCTGAAAATGGAGCTGGGGGGGGCACGCACTGCTCTCCTGAACTCTGTTTTTGGCTGCCATGGCCTCCTACAGCACTCTGCCAGCTGTCATCAGGTTGTAGATCAGTGCCAAGTTGGGCTGGGCTGGGCTGGGCCAAGGCACCACAGGCTGGTCCTTTGCTGTTTCCAAGGTGACCCCGTAGGCCACATCTAAGCACCCTGTGGGTTGGATCTGGCCCGCAGCCTTCAGTTTGACACCCTTGTTTTAAGGGGTGCAACAGCTCTGTGTGCTGGCAAGATTACCATCTTATAAACTGAACTTTCAGTGGACCCAGGATGACAAATGGTGAGATTCAGTATTAATTCATTCTAAATCAATCTACATTTGCTGAGCCAGCAGCTTAGAATCTCAGGCCATATAGCGGTTGTAAGCATCGTTCATTGCACAGAAGTTTTATCACTCTGATCACATGCCGTTGTCAGAGGAAAATTATGTCAGCCATTCTAATGTGGTCAGGCACAAATTGCATCAAAGTTCTTTCTCCTAAGTACAGATCTCACTGCAGGGACAGTGTGGGAAGGAACCAGCAGTAATGAAACCCCAAGCGTAGGTTGCAATAACTTTCCCTCATTTCCTTTTTGTAATGCCAGTAGGCTGAAGCAAGAAAAAGTGAAGAAAAAGTGAAAAAAAACATAAAAACAATCTGCTGAATTCTGAAATGACTCTGTATTGATCACATCCTGACAGCAAGTTGAAAAGTTATTAAGGTTGTTGACATATCTTTTGAGAAGTGCATGAAACCAAATTTGGAAAACTGATATTACAGAAGTTATGAGTTTTTATCATCATTCTTTTTCTGTGCAGTTTACATTTGAGCACCTGCTCTCTGGAATACATAGCAGGGAGCTTTGTAACTATTAGATTTAGATTCATATCCAGGTCTCCTTTGCTTGAGGTTTCACACTTCACAATATCATGGTTTGCTGAATCTGCCACAATGATTATATTCACCCAGCATTTCCTTAACTCAGGTTTACAAACAGCAGTAGCTGGATTCACAAAATATGTTGATCCCAAACCAAACTAACTTCACTAATGTGAAGCATAATCGAAGTTATCATCTCACAACACTTGTAGCATAAAAATCTCTGGTTGTGAATGTTTCAATGAAGTAGATTGACTTAGCTAATAATGATCAGGAGCAAAGCTTAAGTAATTCTCAGACTTTTGACACTGTCTGGAGTAATGTTAAAAAGTACTTGCCATATAAATACCCTGCATCTAAAACTGTAATGCTTTTTGTTTTATTAGCTGCAAATTCTCAGGTTCCAAAGTCTTGCAAGTATATGTGGCTGGTTTCTTTATTTATGTTATTTCCTGACAAAATTAGAATACCAGAAAAATGTTGTAGACATAATTTATTTAGGACTTCAGTAAGGCATTTGATAAAGTAGACCAAATCTATTACTTGATAAAATAGAAAAATGTGGTTAGACAACATCACTACCAAATAGATTTGTAACCGTATCAATGTGTAGTCCTTAATGGAACTGCATTCAGTGGGGTACCTCAAGGTTCTCTCTTAGTCCAGTACTCTTCAATGTCATCATAAATGATTTAGATGAGGGGACAGAAGGGCTTTTGCATTTGACACAAAGCTGGCAGAAATAGCCAACACTCCAGAAGATAAGTTCAAGATACAGAAGAATCTTGATAGACTTGAACACTGGGTTCTATCTAACAAAATGAAATTTAGTGCTGAGAAAAGTAAGGCTCTGCATTTAGGCAAGAAAAACAAAACACACAGGTGTAACATAGATGGCACATGACTCAATAGTAGTAACTGTGAGAGGGATCCTTAAGTCCTAGTGGACAGCTACTTAAGTATGAGCCAACAGAATGCTGCAGCTGCCAAAAAAAAGCTAACGCATTCCTAGGCTGCATTAACAGAGGGATAAACTCAAGATCATGAGAAGTGTTAGCACCAGTTTATAATGCCTTGGTAAGACCACACTTGGAATATTTCATTCAGTTTGGGTCACCATGTTATAAAAGAGATGATGAGATTCCAGAAAAAGTGTAGAAAAGAACAACAGAAATGATTAGGAATGGAAGCTAAAATATATGAAAAATGGTTGCAAGAATTGGGTATGTCTAGTTTAATGAAAAGAAGGACTAGGGGTGACATGGTAGCGGTGTTCCATTACTTAAGGGGCTGCCTCAAAGAAGAGGGGATCAACCTATTCTCCAAAGCACCAAGGCAGAACAAGATGGTGGAAATTAATCAAGGAGAGAACCAATTTGGAAATTAGGAGAAATTTCCCAACAGTGAGAACAATTAATCAGTGGAACATCTTGCCTTTAGAAGTTGTGGCTGTTCCAATACTACAGTTTTTTAAAGAAAAGATTGGACAACCATTTGTCTGATATGATATAGGATCTTCTGCTTGAGCAGGGCGGTTAATTAGATCCCTTCCAACTCTGTTATGCTGTTGTTCTTTCTTTCTTTCTCTTTACCTCTCTCCCTCCCTCCTTCCCATTCTCTCTCTCTCCTCTTTCTTTTCAGATGCTATATTTTACAAAACCCTCATAGCCATAATATTTAAAATGTGTCAAAGATGCATAAATACTTTCACTTCTTGTACCAGGAATTTGATCTGAGTCTTGACTTCTCTTTTATAATAGCTTTTTGGGGGCTTGCAAACTAGGAAAGTTTTGAGAGTGAAATGACTCATTGAATTCACCACAGCCAGGTCTTACTTGCCTGACTGCTAAGAACCACAAGGCAAATTTACTCAGCAGCCACGACAAAGTTGTGTAGAATGTTTGGTTGATAACAGTGTAATATTTGTCATATCAAAACCTGTTGGGTTGTTTCCATCTCAGCTTCACTAGTGACCAAAGATGGCTGCTTGAGGCAAGTTGAAGACTTGAACGGGTTTTTTTTTTAACAGAGCAATGAAATTTGTTTAAAAATAATATTAAAAGACTATTTTTCCTAACAGCAGCATTGTTTAGGCCAGGGGTTGCCAACCTTTTGGACCTCAGGGACCACCAAACTCATAATTTTAAATCCCAGGGACCACTAACCAGTTCTGTGGGTGTGGCCTAATTTGTGGGTATGGCTTAGTGGTCATGTGACTGGCATGGCTTGTATGTAAATATTATAAATATTTATATAAATATTGAATTTTTTATAAAAAAGAGCAACTTTTACCCAAAAGCAGGCAAAGCAGGCAGGCAGTTTGAGTTGCTCACAGAATCATTCAGTGATCTATCTATCTGCCATCAGCAAGCTCCGTCTGTCACATAAAATTTGCTTGCAATCAAACTCACAAAATTAACTCACAACACACCATGTATGTAAATATTGATTTTTTTTTAAAAAAAAAAGAGCAACTTTTACCCAAAATCAGGCAAAGCAAGCAGGCAGATTGAGTTGCTCACAGAATCATTCAGTGATCTATCTATCTGCCATCGCCTAGCTCAGTCTTTCAAATTTTCTTGCCGTGAGTCTGCACTGAATAACAGAACCTTCAGTCCTAAGGGAGGTTTGGCTATGCTTAAAAGCAGAGCCGAAGATCTAAAGACTAGCTAGAAAGCAAGAAATCCAACCATTTCCTGCTTCCTAGATAATCTAAATCTCCTGGCACAACAGAAACTTGATGGTCAGAAAAAGGAAAAATAGCAACTTAGCAGGCAAGTTTGCCAAGAAAGGAGTGAGTGGGCGGAGAGGGTTCCCGCAGGCCATGTGGGCAGCGCAGCCTTGTGTTTCTGCTCTGCCTGGATTAAATACTTTAGGGAGTGCTCTGGGGGTGAGATTTCTCTGTGGCCCACCATAATTTTCTTACAGCCCACTGGTTGGCGACCGCTGGTTTAGGCAGATAAACAATGTTGTCCTCTTCTTTTGAACTTAGCACCAATTCATTTAGTCCTCTCCCCTGCAGTAGCGCAAAAGAGAACAGCACTTACCTTATATAGTTCTGGGGGGGAAATCTCCTTCCAAAAATGAGCAGGCTTTGCTTGCTTTTCAAACCTAGATGGGTGAGTCCTAAGGACAAATTGCACAATGGCCAGTTTTGCATTTATATAATTTATATATGTATTTATTTATTATAAGTAGAAATATGCAAGAGTTCTGCTGTCCCACAAATATATCCTTCAGTGGTGGATTCAGAAGAATGAATGCTCTTCCATTTTGGAATGTCCCTTCATACCAAACACCAAAAAAAATGGACGTTGGGAAATGATTGCAAGCAGTGGTGGTATTCTACTGGTTCAGCCCGGTTCTGCCGAGCCGGTAGTGGCGATGAGCAGCAGAGAGTGAACCGTTTCTCTCCGACATTCTGTTGGGCCCACTCGAGCTTCCATACTAATCTTAATGTCCTGCTTTTGAAGCGCAGCTGCTTTATGTGACAAGCAGTTCGCTGCTTTATGTGGCTTTATGTGGCACGGCAGCTGCTGAAGCAACAGGGAGAGTGAAAGATTGCAGGAGGCAAGTTGGAAAGCCTCTGCGCCTGCACAAAGGGCTTGTTTGGCATGTGTGCGCAAAGTGTGCCCACCAAGCCACGCCCACCGAATCGGTGGTAAAAAAAATTTTTTGAAATGCACCGCTGCAGCTACCTTCTCCTTAATTTTACTTTCTATAGGGTTACAATTACAGCCAACTGTCTGGAGTTAACCTATATTCTCAGGGATTAATGTGTGACCATAATGAACTGTGCAGTGTCTGTTAATTCAGCCATATTTTTTGAAGAAAATCATGTACAAATTTATTGAATAATATAATTCATTTTTTTATTATAACAGGGCTTGTCCGCTAAGTTCTACAGCTTCACAGAGGCTACTTAACCTTTACATTAAATGATCAGATTAAGGAAGAGTTCTGCTAGTGATATTTTTTCCTTTCCTTAAATTGCTTTTAAAGATGAGTTGGCAAAGCAAATAAAGTATCCAATAAGCTGTCCATAGCTTTTCTCTTAAACCCTGAAATCATACAGTATATGGAGGAAAAGGCTAGGAGTATATAAATTACCTTTTCTTCAGTTTCTACACCCTATTCAATCTTTACTAGGAATGAATATCCCCAATACAAATTAAAATTATGCAAAACTATCTTAGCTGTGCAAGTAGCAAATAATGCCTTATCCTTTTCCTGGTAAATACAGGTCAAAGTTTCATGAAGGAGGCATCGAGCCTAAGTGGCATCTGCAATAAAAAATTTTTTTCTCCTTATTAAAATCTAAAATATAGGTCCTTTCATGGATTACTGACTATTAAACTTCTGCTTACAGTGGATCTTATGGGAGTATAAATCATATTCTGAAATGAAAAAAAAAATCAAAGCAGAGATAAACTAATTCATCTCATGCTATATACTAAAAGCTAGATGGTAAATAATAATTTGTGGCCCAGGAAGAATGTCTTCAAATGGAAAAGTTAAAATAGTTAGTACGTCTGTTGCATGGTGATTGTTGCAGTGAACTCTGTAAAATATGAAGTATTTACAGAAATGTTTGGAAGCATACGTTCCAGGAAGACATGGGCTACCACATCAAATACACTATCAGCTGCACATCTCTTCATGAGAATTTAATTAATTAATTAATTAATTCCACATTGTCTTGCCTTAGCCAGCTACATAAAAAAACTGTTCATATTTTCACATGTTTATGCCCACAAGTCTGTGTCATTATATTTACATAGTAATCCCTACATTTTATTTTTAATTAGCACAAAAATACATGTACATTTCATTCCTTGTATATTTTGAGAGAGAATTAGCTTAAAATAGGCATCCCTAAACTTGATTTCTTTAGAATGTTTACTCTGTTTTGCAACTTGAGCTGACAGCTATACCATAACTTCTGGAAAGTGATTTTTTTTAAAGTAAATCTTTCTTCTGATCCATACATTACCCAATTCATATGGAAATTAATTAAGAGCAAATCCATTATAAACTGACAGCAAATACGTACAGTAGCAGGTTTTGTCTTCTGGTTTGAGCTTCTTCAGCGAGAGACCAAAACCTCACTTCTGCGAGGCTTCGATCTGTGCTCACCGCTAGAGCGCCCTGAGCCAGCTCGTTTTGGGGCTAAGCCACCCCGTAGAGGGTGGTTGTTTAAAACTGTTTAAAATGGCTCCACTTTTAGAAGAACTTAAAATGGAACTTAAAAAGTACAAAGAAGATGCACAAGAAGGGAGAGGTTCTTTTGGCTTCGTATTTCAGTTTTTAGAAATGGAGATTTGGAATTATGAGAAACAACAAGAAATGCCTGGAGAACAAGTAGATTGCAACAAAGAAGAAGCCATCTTTAATGAACAAGTAATCTTAGATGGGGAAAAAAAGGAAAGAGAATGGAAAGTTTAAGATTGGGAAAAAAACTCCCCCCCAAAAATGAGTGAAAAATAAGTATAAAATCAGAAAGCAACAGAAGAGGGAAATGCAGAACAGAGAATTAGAACTAGAGAGACAAGAGGGTAAAAAGGGGAGGGAGAAGATGAGAGGGAAGAAAGAAAGGAAAAGAAGTTATATATATATAGAGAGAGAAACAGGGCCTATTTAGAGGTAATGGGTGAAAACTTAATGGAAAAAGGGATTCTGCAAAGGTACATAAGATAATATGGTTATATTAGAAACAGATTTTAGAAAATATGAAATAATGTATGATTAAAATGTCTGATAAAATAGCTATCGTAATTCAGTGGAATGCTTGTCAATAAATAAATGTAACGAAAGGTATATTTAATGATTTATAAAACATATGTGAAGAGAAATAAGGGAAAAATTAATTATGGAGATTATATGTGTTTTTAAGGAAGTATGATATTTAATTGAAAAGAAGTGTTAAAGATGTTAAGATTTTAATGATTATTAATGATAAAACTGAACTGGAATGGAATGAGGGTTTAAAATTACATATATTTACAATCTTTCTTTTTTTAAAAAGATAATATAGTGTGCATTATAAGAATGCACCAAGCAGAATTCGATTGGAAGTTATGTATTATATTGAAGGTCATAAACTTAAGGTATATATTGAAGTTTAAATAAGAGTTGAATGGATGTAATTAAAAGATATAAAGGGGTCATACTCCAATTAGTAACTACAGGAGAAAATTTGTTTAATGAGAAAAGATAACATGAAATTGAAACAGAACAGACAAAATTATAAATATAATGATTTGAATTGAGATGAGATAATCAAAATAAAATTGAGAAAATTAAAAGAGGGGAAAAACTGTATAGAAAATGTAGAATAGTATAAGATATGGAATAGAACACAAAAATGAGCATGAAATTGAGTTTGTGTCTGTATAAAAAAATTCAACCCGGGACCATGCTATTTTCAAAAAAGATGTTTTACTTGTATTTTGTGTGTGAAAACCCAAATAAAACTTTATTTTTTAAAAAACAGAAATAATAATTGTAGCTAAAATTAAAAAATTTAAGTGCCCAAACTTAGCAGAAATGATAACCACTTGTCAATGCATAGGATAACAACAACAGTAATATTCCAAGCAGGAAATAGTACTGTAGTGTTTTGCGTTTTGTGTTTTAATTCATTTATTCATATAAGAAGTCATGGTATTGTGAGTGGCTTTATCCTTGTCTGCTACTAAACATACAATAGTTTTGCTTATTTTGAAAGTTAAACGTGGTTTAGGCATCGGGTTTTGTTGATTCTGAAAAAGTGAGTATCCACTTATATAGGTAGCCCTTTACTTACAACAGTTCATTTAGTGACCTTTCAAAGTTACAACGGCTATTGGAAAATGTGACCTTAGAGCGCTTTTCACAGTTACAACCTTTGCAGCTTGCCCATGATCATGTGATCAGAATTTAGATGCTTGGCAACTGACTCATATTTATGACCTTTGCTGTGTCCCAAGGTCATGTGATCCCCTTTTGTAACCTTCTGACAAGCAAAATCAATGGGGAAGCCAGAGTCACTTAACAACTGGGTTATGAACTTATCAGCTGCAGGGATTCACTTAACAACTGTGGTAAAAAAAATAGTCATAAAATGGAGCAAAACTCACTTTTAAAATGTCTCAACAACATAAATTTTAGGCTCAATTGTGGTCATAAGACAAAGACTACCTGTACTTGCAAGGAGAGTATTCCCACAGTTAGAATACTAGTGTCAATAATATTCTCTCTGATAAAGGTATTATCGTCAAGATGCTTTATAATCATTGCTGGTCTAGGTATACAGGGAAGAAAACAAGCCACCAGTAATAGTTCCCCTCTAATTAAACTTTTTCAAATGACATCATTTTTCCCACTGTCCTTCTGCTTCCCTCCCCAGCATATCAATTGCATTTATGCCTTTAAGAAAAACTGAATTTTCTGAGAAACCAAATACAAGTGACAATTCTCTCGCCTTTCTCAAGACTGCAGCTGTCTTTCCCAGCTCAAGAAAGCTTTCCCCTCTCTCTTTTTGCAGACCCTGCTAAGGGGGGAAGTTCACCACAGAACTCAGATGCCCCGTGTCTGTTAAGTTATTTGAATGGTGCGGTTAGCATGAAATATGTTTTTGATTGACGGTGGCAGTACCTGCTTATCTCTTTAAAATGTGTGCCTGGTAAATAACAGAAATAAGATTGCAGGTGTGTGTCCACAAGAGCTTTGGGACCCAGCCAAGCAGTTAAGCTAGTTGCTCACCTCCTATAAGCTAGTTGAAAGCACTTAGTGCCACCTCTAAATCTCAGAGAAACCCACAGGAAAACTGTCCTTGTAATTTGAGGAACAGCTGAATCTGCCAAGCAAAGGAGAATTCAGTTAACACTTTGAAGCAAGGATGGTAAGAAGAAAGAATGTGAATTTGTGTGTGTGTGTATGTGCCTCTTAAATTTTAAAAAGGAAGACTATGTTTGTGTGAACTGAATATACACTGGCTTTCAAAACAGTAATTTTCAGTAGCGTGACTTTATAGTAAAATGACTTAAAATAGTTTTTCAAAACGTATATAGCTGTTGATTTCTTTCCAAATAAATCTTTGTCTTTTACCTTGATATGTAGCTGAGATAAGTTTCAAAATTGAAAATTATTCTGGTGTGATTCTCTCTCTTTTTTTTAACAACAACAACAACAAAAAAGCCCTGAGACTGATCAAGCAGCAACTACCTGCTAACTGGTGAAGATTCACTGTGAATACCAAGATGGGCAGGAGCGATCCATGATTTTACTTTTTTTTTTTTTTTTAACATTGAGCCTAAATGGAATTGAGGGCAATAAATCTCCCTTTAATTTAAGTTTTTACATTATTTGTATTCATCATTCTGAGCCCACCCCAGAAATTGACTTATTTCAAGTCATATTTCATTTGTAATTTAGATGATATAAATACCATAGGCACAAACATTTTGTAAATGATCAATGTAGCAAAACTGTATATGAATTGGTTTCATGCTTTTCTATTAAATTGACTTCTACTGTTCTCCAATGTTAAACCTGAAATGTTTTCTCCCATCTGTTCTTAATACCATCTTCAATATTTTGGATATGTGATAACAATTTTTATTACTATTATTCAGGTTTTGTGAATTATCTAAATTACTGTTTCTCAAATTTGGCAACTTTAAAATGTATGGACTTCACAGCTGGGGAATTTTGGGAGTTAAAGTCCACACATCTTAAAGTTGCCAAGTTTGAAAAACAGTGATCTAGATAGATAGTTAGGAATGCTAGACTGCTGAGCCATTCTCTAATATGTATAAGTGAAGAAATAGAACCTGCTTGTCTTGATGTATTATATTTAAATAAACATTGAAAATGAACATTCTCAAGGTCTCAATAGAGAAGTCTGTATAAGTAATGAAATAATAGATTTGTACCCAGATTAGCTCAGAAGAATATATTGCAACAATTTCCAGGATATACAGTATGTGTTAGAATAGAGCCTTCTAGCTCTTTACTGCAGTGCTGCCAACTCTCACGCAATCAGAGTGAAACTCACGCAATTCAACCAATTTTGACTGTCTCACTCTGATAAACGAAATCTCACGCTAAACCCCCAAAATGGAATGTACAAAAATAAATATATCTCTACATTCTCTGATATTCCGAATATTCCCCTTAGGAGAAGGATGAGCTCCCAGCGCCGCCCCGCCCTGCCCAGCCACCCCACCGCGCCTCTTTTCCCGCCTTAATCCTCGTTCTGCCTTGGCGTCCCGTAACTGTGCATGATGCCGATTAGCAAATTCGCTTCAGGAAAGCGAAGAGCAAGAGGCTTCTTCCCGCCCGGGGCGCTCGCAGCCACTTTGCCCCGCGCTCTCCCTCTCTGCAATGTCCTCCGGGACAAGCCAGCTGCCCTTTTCAAAGAAGGACATGAGGGGGCTGGCAAAGCCTCTTTTGCAGGCAACAGCCTCGGCCAGTAATAACCCTGGTAAGCAAAGCTGAGAATTGTCTGCTGCCAGAGATGTAACTAGAAGCTGGGGCGTCTCTCTCTCTCTGAAAGACATTTGTTCCAGAGGATCACATCCTGTCAGTCCTCCAACTTTCTATTTTGCACAAAGCTGCCCA
This sequence comes from Hydrophis major, assembly GCA_033807585.1. Lineage (NCBI taxonomy): Eukaryota > Metazoa > Chordata > Lepidosauria > Squamata > Elapidae > Hydrophis > Hydrophis major. Next base: position 138,985,273 of record CM066329.1, on the reverse strand, counting down.
GCCCCTTTATAGATCAGCCTGGCGCGCTTCTCGCCTTGCTGGTTTGGGAAGACTCTTTTGGATCAGCTAAAAGAGAGCATAAGGCGTGTAAAGGGGTGGTGGTGGTGGTGGAAGTTTGCTCATACACCCACATGCTAAAAGCATTAGGACAATGTTCTGTTAGGACAATGGGATCAACCAGGATGAAAGGTTATGTATTTCCAAGCGATCGCATGACACTCCAGCATTGACAGTGCAGTTGGGTTCCTTTAATAACTTGGATTTGGTTTAGTAACCTTCCCCCTCTCCCCCTCCGGTTTACTCTGGGCCTTGGTAGCAGGTGAGTTTTCAAGACGGCATTTTTGAAAATACTTTAAAAACAAGGTTAGGGTTTCCCTTTTTCTAATATTGGAAGCAGTCTCCTCCAAATGGTAATTAATTAAACATCTGCTTAATTCTTCAGCCAAATAAAGTTGCTATAAGGGCTCTTTTAAAAAAGTAATTTTACGAGCACCACCCTGGGGTTTACACTGTGTAAGATACAAGGAAAGGAGAGGAAGGTGGAAGAAAAGAAGACTGATGCAAAATATAATGTTCACAGAATTTTATTCAGAGTTGTGTTGGATCTCTTTTTTTTGGGGGGGGGGGTTGTCCCATTCTTTCTTGTGTTCTTTCTGTCCTTTTTGCTTTTTTAAATGGTCTTTCTCCCCTGGGTCAGAAATCCACACCAGAAACCCGCTAAATTATTAGAGTTGACAGTTCATCTGTGATGAAGTGTAGTATTTAACCTGTGGCATTCAACTACTATTCCAGAGTTTCCTTGTGAATCAAGAGCTGCACTTGCTGTATTTTTTAGTCTCTACCAGGGCTTTGTTTTGGTTCTATAGCTTCTATGATGAAAGCTAGGGCCAAGCTTCAGAATACAGTAGATGAGTTTTACAGTTAACAATATGAAGCACTCATTATTCGATTAAATGTTTAGTTTATACATGTCTGAAATTATGAACCCCTATTTCAGTCAACAAGTTAGTATATAATTAAAGACTGAGACTATAGCATTTGATATTGGCATGTAGTATGGTATTTGATACAGAAAGAAGAATACCCATTGATGTATTTGCATTATCTCTGTAGTTGTTTCGGGTTTTTTGTCTTTTTGTTGCACATTGAATTCATCCTATAGTGGTCTATAGTACATCACTAAGCTAATAAAGTCAGTTGAGGTAGAATACTGCAGTTACAAGTCAGGAACTTCAATTATTCATGGTCAGTGAACTGCATTATTAATATCTTACAAATCCGGTTCAAGTACATTGGTGCTGCTTGCATGTATGTATGTATGTATATATCCAAATCATGACTAAAGTATGCATCAGATTGCACCATTTAAAATGTAAAATTGTCAAAGCTCCCTACCATGGAAGGGGGGACACCCCCCTTCCACACCATTCCCCCCTCGGTCGCTTCGCTCCCTCGGGCTTGGTCGCTCCGCTCCCTCGCAGTGTCTCACTCCGAACTATCACTCAAGGTTGGCAGCCCTGTTACTGACAAATGTATTATCCTTATATCATAATAAATGTGCTAGTCCTTAGGATGCCAAGGATTCCTTGGCACATACAGTTAACAGGGCCATGTTGAATGAGAAGGAGTCCATTACCTCTGGAAAGACCAATGTTGGGAAGCATGCTTGGTTTATACTTTTTTACTGAGTGTATACTTTCCCATATTCAGGAAAGTTATCTCAAAGCATCTAATATGACAATTGTCTGTAAGGAGAAGAGGCAGCAAATTCTTCATTTATCAGATGCAAGAATAGTCAGATAAAACCTCTCTAACTAGTCCAAATTTGTATATTAATTTATAGGAAGTGGGATTTAAATCCCAATTACATTTCATAAAGCAGCTCTGATCAAGGGTATTTTATGATACAACCAGATTTAAACTGAAGTAGGAAATCTCTTGTCTTAATAAAGTTATGCCTGTCGTTCTGTGCTTCATGATTTATTCTCCAGGCTGCAGCACTAAATATTTCACTATTTAAATCTCATTGAATTTAGTTGGCCTAACCATCTCTACTTCGCGTCTTGCCTCTGGATGAAACATAAGACCGCCTTCCATTGTTAATTTGAGGGAAGGTAAGACTTCAGACCTCTATGCATTGTAAAGCTGGCAGCAGCTTTATTTAAGGGCAACAGTCAGTAATTTTGTAGACTTAATATGGGAATTTAATTAGTTTAAAAAAAACAAAGACAGGAGCCTGGTTGTCATATTAAATATTTTTAAAAAACCTGTAAAGTCTTGTGGTTTGAGGCTGAAACTGAGCCTTACAGCTCCTTGGATCTACAAAAGCATTAATCATTTTGCTGACACAGGGGGGCCTCAGTAGAGGTCTATAGCCTTTAGTGGAATTTTTGCAGGGAGAAAACTTTACAATCAACATCTAGGAACAAAATGTTATATATTTATATTAATAAGAGGAGGAGATAATTGCAGCAAAGATCATTAAATTCAATTGCAAACTGGAAAAATTAAAATTAAGCAAGTTCTAGTTTTAACTTTGTTTTGTTTTTTCAAATCTTTTTAATTGGGCAGAAATAAATTAGCCAGTTGTGCCAAAGTTAGCATTAACATTAAGGCAATCCTAGGACTGATGCTTTTTCATTTGTTTTTTTTTTTCCTTCTAAAGCGCAGTTACCTGTTCCCATCAAGCTTTTAAAACTAAAACTGCACCTGAAATTTGTGTGGTGCATAGATATGTGCCTACAATAATTCCAAGTCCTTAGACATTGTCCAATCTAGGTCTCTGAAAGCATTTTTTTTTTTTTGCTTCTCCTGCTACATTTGAAATGCTTTAATCTGCATAGAAACCAGTGTGGTTCCACTGGCATCAGAAAGAGTTCTCCTTGGCCATTTTCTTATTGACTTCAGCTACTGTGTTCCTATGACTCACTGGTGCTCTTGATGAACTTTCAACAAGGTGGAAAATTAAAATCTCACCTGAGCTATATCGCTGTGGCCTTTCCTATTTATTCTACTGTACCTCGGAATAGAGAGAGCTAAAGCCAAAATGGATCAAAGAGTCTTAGATATTGCATGGGTGCTATAAGCTAACTTTCAGTGGTGGCTATCAATACTCAAACTACTTGCTTGCTCAGCACACTGTAGAGCCTTTCTTTTGGTTCATTTCAACACTTTACCCTCTGCAGTACTAGTTGGAAAGCACAGTGCCTCCGCATTGTCTGAGTATCAAATCCAGTCTCCTGGTTCTAACTCAGTGCCTTTAACCATTGCACAAAACTAGGTCTCAGGGTTATGGTAAGGAAGAGTTTGTTTTATTTATTCTGTTTCAATTTCATCTTCTATTTTATCTTGTTTATCTTGCATTTTACTCATTTTTTTCCTATGAAAATCACATGAAAATATAATGTTCAATGAAAATAGGAAGGATGCTATGTAATGTTTCAGATCATACTTCCATAGGATTTATAGTAATTGAATTTACCATAATACATTGAACTATTTACAACACATACAATGAATCTACAATAGTATTATTGACATCATACTCATCAACAAAATAGTAATATGTCCTGGTGTCAGTGTTGACACTAAGATGACAAGCAATTGATAACAGATCATCTTCACTTGGAGTGGGATGAGTTCTTGACCTTCCCTGCAGTGCAAGTGTGCAAGTGTGTAGAAGTCTGTTCCATACCCTTTTCTAGGTAGGTCTTGACAAACTTGCCACAGCCAACTTGCTACAGCCAATTCACAATGGCCAACTCGCCTCACTGCTGTAGGACACGAGTTACACTAATTCAAAGAAATAATGGAATAGAATCATTAAAAGAGGGACAAAAAGAAATGTGAATGGCAAACATTGAAATAATCAAACTGAATTGTTGAATTGTCCCCCAGTGAATTGTCCCTTGTCAAATTGATCGTGTCGAGTTGTCTCGTGTTGACTTGGCCACGGTGAATTGGTCATGGCAAGTTGTCCATGGTGAGTTGGCTGCAGTGAATTGCCCCATTCCATTTCTTAGTTATGTGCAGAACTGTGCATATTCTTTTTAATTTGCTTTGACAATTTTTGCTATGGTTTTCATATATTTTCATATATTATGGACATCAGGGTTAATTTAATAATGAATTAAAGAATAAAATTATCAAATTATCTTTCAGTATTCTCCATATGTGAAAAAGATTTATGTTTCCTATATACATATATTCCTTTATTTTTTTTAAACCTAATAGTATGTGGCTTGGCTGACTTATTTTAATTATCTGCTGCAAATAAATTTGCAAATCACTTAGTTCCTGTGTATATGGAACTAACTAATAGCTATATATTTTAATGTGGGTCATTTGCTTCATGTTTTTATTTGTGGACCCTTGTTCCGATGGCATTAATTTTTGATTATACAATAGTGATTTACCTTAAATGATCAAACATATTCTTGTCCTCTGGTCTCCATGCAACTTAATTTGAGAATTGGAACTTTGTCGTCGTGCCTATTTTTTCCCTCTGCTTATACAATCTGAGTTCATTATATTCAGCATTTCTCCACCCCTCTCTGGTATATTAATTAACTTGAATATATTTGGTGTCTATGTATAAAATGCCAGGTGTGACAGAATCAAACATAGATGTGATGGTTTCCTTGTTTACTCATGTTTGATAGTACTTTTCTCTGTTGGACTCATGTAAGGAATGTGGCAGTTTAAAAGACTCTATTTTCAATAATCAGTGAACATCCTGCATTTGATAGTCCTATTGTTCCCTACCATGTATTTTTCCGAGGGCTTTTCAGAATGACAAACCTCAATTTTTCCAGTGTGGTACTGTCAGTGTCATTATAAAGGACGAAACTGGGCAAGTATGAAATGGTAAGAATGCTTGAGGCAGGCAGGGAGATTCTCTAATAGCATGACTACTATTTTTCATTTGAAAATAAGTTCCTCTGAATTTGCTGCAGCTGGAAATTGTTAATAGTTTTCAACCTAATATTTTCACCTAATTCTTTCTTTTCAACTGAACTGAATGCGTTTGGTGCATTTTCTTCAAGCCTAAATAATCTGCATAACCTGTGCAGTACAAAACGATCACTGTGTTGCATTATCAGTCATTTAAAAGATAGTCCACTATACACTGTTATAGAATAACTTGACATATTAGTCTTATTCCGCAGTTGAAAAATATCTCCACAAAATTCAACGCATCAAGCTCAGGTGCTCTGTGCTGTTCCTCACACACTAATTTGGACTTGCAAAACATTGTTGGATAACACATGTGACCCACAAAGAATGTGTTTGTGCAAGCATGCAGATTCACACTTGTTCATGGTGCTTTTCAGCAGTACTTTGAAACTGCTTTTTTCCAGGCCTGCCCTGATCTACTTCAGGGTTTAGAAATCTTGTGAATACATACACAGTATATGGCCAGTCTCCTAGGTATCAGCACTGTACAGTATAGAGGAGCACCAGCTCCACGTAATGGTTTTATTCCCATAGTCACAATCTTTTAAAGCATAGTTCTTCAGGCATTGAGGAAATATCACTGCTGAACAATAATTCCCAGAATGCTAATGTTCAGAGATGCTGAAGACTGTAATTCAGCAACATGTAGAGGAACACCCATTCTCCAACTCTAAAAGGTATTAGTTTGAAAAGCCATCCCAACATGTGCAAAGCTTCTAAAAGTTTCAATATTTGATGAAGTGCTCAGTATTCAATAAAGCAGACATGCTTCTTTATTCCCATTGGTATAAGTAATAACAAATAAATTGATTAACAAATGTATACAAAATAAACTGAGATGCTAATTTTGGCAGGATGTTGGAGGTAAGCACTTTACATGTGAAGACCATGTGATTTCCCCCCCCCCCCCAAATCATCTTGAGGGATGCTGGCAAGCAGTTCACACAAAACAAGAGCCAGCTAATTAGTAAGCATGGTAATTACTAAAGTAAATTTTACATTTGACAAACCTGTTCTAATTCATTTTCATTTCAGCTATCTCACTAATAAAGACATAATCAGACTGGACTAATTGTTCCTTACCATACCTCTGTTGAAGTGTTAGTGTTTGCATATTCATCTCCAAAGCTTCATGTTATCTACTAAGCAAGTTGAATTGTCAGTGATAATAACTAATGTAGGGGTGAAGAGAGGAATTTTAGGATGCTTCTGACTTGGGTTCTTCTCCCCACTCACCCCCAATTTGCAGAGCTCAAAAGGTGGCATTTCTAAATCCTCTTTCTTCTGACTTCTCTTTTTCAGTCTAACAAGGTTCCCGTAGTACAGCCATCTCATGGGGTTCATCCACTCACCCCACTCATCCCATATAGCAATGAACATTTCAGCCATGGCTCCCATTCACCACACCTGCCAGCTGACATCAACCAGAAACAAGGTAACTACTGTAATTCTTCACCTCTTCTGTGATGCTAATCTTGGGGGGGGGGGAGATGTGCTTTAAAAAGTGTGTACTGTGGGGCATTTAGCCATAGTCATGAAGTTTGGAGTGCCTGCCACAGACATTTAGTTTCCAACTCTGTGCTTCATAGGGCCTCTGCCCATTTTTACATACCACCTTCATGTGTCTTGGAAGTTGAACTGCATGCTTTGTACCAACAAACATATTCGCTCTGGACAGAGAAAAGGAATAAGTATGTAATCTTGGGGGTGGGGGGTGGGGTTGAGGCCATATTTTTCCTTTCAGAGTTCCTCTGATCTGATACTAAACATTTGAGATATATAAAACAAAGTATTTTAACCAAAGAAGCACTGTGCTTTAATACTTAAGGATGGACAAGCAGATTGCAGGTCACTGGGAGTATCTATAACTCTGCACTTTAGGAAATTAAATGCCTTATTGCCTCAAATCCTATTTATAATAGAAAAAAAATGGCACTATGTTCCAGTTTTCAGTCCTCTATTATAACAGTCAGTTAATAGAAGTTCATATCTTCAGCTAACATATCTTGGTTAATCATGAGTCTTTCTGAAGAGTGCATTTGGCCTCTAGAAATAGCTCAACCCACATTTATTGCATTGTCACAAACTCTAAAGGTATACAGAACATTTGTTGTTGGGACATTCGGATAACAGATAATCAGAGTTGGAAGGGACCTTGTAGGTCATCTAATCCAAGCAGGAGACCCTACACCATTTCTAACAGGCGGGAGTCCAATCTCTTCTTGAAAGTGTCAAGTAATGGCACTCCCACAACTTCCAAAGGCAAGCTGTTCTATTGGTTGATTGTTCTCACTGTCAGAAAGTTTCTCCTTATTTCCAGGTTGAATCTCTCCTTGCTCAGTTTCCATCCATTATTCCTTGTCTGGCCTTTGGGTGCTTTAGAAAATAGCTTGACCCCTTCCTCTCTGTGGCAGCCCCTCAAATATTGGAACACTGCTATCATGTGTCCCCTGGTCATTCCCAACATATACAGGTAGTCCTCAACTTAAAACCACAGTTGAGCCCAACAATTCTGTTGCCAAGCAAAACTTTTGTTAAGTGAGTTTTGCCCCATTTTACAATCTTTCTTGCAACAGTTGTTAGTGAATTGCTGCAGTTGTTAAGTTAGTAAGACAGGTTGTTAAATGAATCTGGCTTCCCCGTTGACGTTTGCTCATCAAAGGGTCACAAAAGGTGATCACAGGACCCCGGGACACTGCAACCATCATAACTATGAGTTAGTTGCCAAGTATCTGAATTTTGATCATGTGACCATGGGGATGCTACAGTGGTCATAAGTGTGAAAATGTCTTAAGACACTTTTTTTCAGTACCATCATAACTTTAAACAGTCACTAAATGGACTGTTGTAACTATCTCTATTTCCATTGATTGGAAACCCAGTTTCTAGATCAAGAAAGAGTGATGTTTTTGTAAAAATATTCCAACTTTTCACTACTTTCCATTTCCTGACTGAACTCCAAGCATATCTTCACACTAGCTTGTATAGGGTATAATGCAAAAAGCAATTTGGTACATAGGGGCTGAACTGTTTAGATCCAAAAATGATCTAATGATCTTCAGGAGTATCATCATCATCGTCAAAATAATGAAAACATTCAAGATCTCAGTCACGAGTCTCTTGCTTTTCATTTAGAGAATGAGAATTGTTTCTCTGAATGACTAGATTTAAGCTGTAAATTGTAGATTTGATGACACCACAGCTTTATCTGTTTGGGATTTAATTTTTATGAACTATCCCACAGCATTTCAGTATGATTGGGGGAATTATTCAAATATAGTGAAGGCTAAAAGCAACTTAATTCAGTAGTAGTTCTATGGAGCTTCTTCAAAGCTTGTTATAATGTATGAGAACTACTAGAGCACAACTCTGTTCCTTGTGACATCTTCTTCTGGTGGACTAATTACTATCAAGGAATAAGTCTTTAAAATTTCATTATAAATTAATTTTCTGATTTTAATAATGGCTTCATTTGTATTGAATGATAGCATTAATCCATAAATTAAGGCATATAATCATGATATTTCTGCACTAATAATATCAAACTAAATGAGACCATGGTACAAAAATATTAAAATTGAAATATGAAATGAACTGAGATGTTTGATTACTCTGTTTCTTGTAACCAACTCTCCTGTCACAAGACAAAACCAAATTTAAATAACTGACTGATCAAAATAAGAATTAATGAGGGTATACAGTATATGTTTTTGCATATACTTTTGGGACTACTTTTTTAAACTACATGGATGATTTTTTCTTAATAAAATGAACTAAGGGATGCATTTTTATATATAGGCAAGAAAGCTACAGATGCACCCAAGAATAAATGCATGCCCCTCACTTTGTCTATAAAAGTCTTTGTTTAAGATGAAATGGTGGTGAGAACTAGAATATGAATGGAAATCTTTTTTCATTTATAATTCATAATTTATCCAAAATTCAGGTTCGTAGGCTAAGGCACTTTCACTTGCACTTTAGTTTCATCATCAACTTACCTACCAATCTTAACATTGAATTACTTACATATCTAGTCACAGAACTAATACAAAGACAGAGAATACCTGGCAAGATCTGCATAGATTTGTTCTAACTTGGCGTGCTCACAAAAGATTATATAGTAAATGCCTCTTCCTGTTAAGATTATCTTTTCATATAGAAGGAAACAATAACTCCTATCCTGTCAGAGAAGATATTTTCCATCCTAGCAGAAGGAAAGTATATGAGAAAAGTGATCTTTTTCTTTCTTTCTTTTGCATAGTGTCTTTCTCCCAACCTGATTGCCCACTAGAGTTTATATATTGCCCCTTGGGTCTTCCATGTGCATTTTATCTCATATGCTCTAGACGCAATCCATACCCACAATGCAATACTATGTTTTAGAGCATAGAGTAAAATAGAGTAGAGAGAGTAGAGTAAGAATAGAATAGAATAGAATAGAATAGAATAGAATAGAATAGAATAGAATAGAATAGAATAGAATATTATTTATAGGCCAAGTGTGATTTGACACACAAGGAATTTGTCTCCAGTGCATAAGAAAAGTCTAGCACTAGCATAGAATTTAATATAACAACATTGTCTTGTTTTTTTCTCTCTCTTCTCATTCTGCCCTACTTTGGCTTCATTTCACTAACAGGCATATGTTGCAGAGAACATACTGTCAACCTGCATTCAGATTGTACAATCCTATATTGTTTTTGGCTTTCATAGACATTTACATTCAATCTCATTGCAACATTTCTGAATGAATACACCTTGTGAGTTATAAAAATGCTCCACCCATAGTATTTCTCAGTATGTTTCTTTGGAACAGTCTTTCTTCCCCACTTCCTCTGAAATAATTAGAAATTACCTGTTCATTTTCCCCCTAAGCTCTAAAATCACAACAAACCTGAATATTGAATATGGTTAAGCAGGCTACCGAACATAGGGACTATGGAAAGGTGGGTATGAAACTCAAAAATGACTAAAGCCCCTTTGAGTATTGTTTGGACATTGTTTTTAACAATGCAGATTTTCCAGATATTGAGTTGGTCTCCCAAGATGTTTCATTGTCTTCTCCACACATTGAAAATATTTTTAGCATATCTAACCTCTTGGAAATGCTCATCTACTTTTCATAAAGAGAAGAGAGGAACAGATAGTTACTAATTCATAAGTTACTAGATGCTCCACAAAGGGCAAATAACCAAATCTGACAGAAAGTAAGGAGTGAAATAGTTCAAATCTTGCTTGGTTCTTTTGGGAATAAAACACAAAGCAACTTATTACTTGACATACTGAGAAACTCAATCAGGGATTTTAAAATTCTTTGTGAGTGTTCCTAAAAGACCATTTCTTAAAATAAAAATAAACAAACTTAATCAGAGAATGCAAAGCTCTTTTGCTAGCTACTCTTACTGAACTGAGGAGGAGCATAATTACATGAGCTCAGTATGACCCTTTGTCTCAAATTATACCTCAAAATCTTTGGCAACCTGTAAGGGGCTCACAAAGTCAGTTTTACAGTATATGCTCCCAATATCAGAGCCATGAAATACACAGGTCACTGCATTCCGGGCCAATTGCACTTTATGTATAACTTTTAAGGGCAACCCTATGAAAATGTAATCTAGCCAAGGATGCAGAAATGAATTATAATTGCCAGATTCTCTGACACCAGTAAGGGTCAAAATTGGTGCACCTGTCACAGACAGGCAAAGGTCCCAGTAGCCATATTCTCCATCTACTCTTTTAGAAGAACCTGTAGGTCAAGAAAAATCCCCCAAACACAAACCTGCACTTTTGCAGGTAGTGTCTGCCCATCCAGAGAACACCTTGGATCAACAGAGAATCTGATATGATCCTCTTCTTTTCTGTCCTAAGCTGCAAGTCCCTCCTTGCCAAGAGATATAATGATGACCAACCTGGACTCTATTTTGTTTCTGAGAAAATAGAAGTAAGAAGGTTTACTTATCAGCTCTCCATTTTTCCTCTTAGTCAATTCACATCTCTTTAGCTTTGATTTATTTCAGACATACCCAAATACTTTTTTGGCTGGTTTGTCTCTCAAGCCTCAGCTTATTTTGAGTTTTCTCTTCGTGACACAATTCCTAAACTTTATGAAGCCAACCTTGATTTCTTTTTCTTTAGTTATAGGTCTCTCTTTTGTTTCCTCTAGATGTTCCTTTTCCTCTACAGTATTTTAGAGAGCCCTGGTCTAAATTTCTCCCATTTTTCATTATGATAAGAATATAATTAGGTTTTCAGTAGCTTATTTTGTGGGATTTTCCCTCCTTCCTTGACACTTCTCTGTCAAGATTTCAGGCTATTGGTTCTGACCTCTCTTCCCTTGGAGTAACCAATATCCACCTTTCTGAACTCAAGTATGCTTATCTCTTCAGACCTTCTCTTTTGGACATCATGATGATGATTCAATTCTCAAATAATTATTCTCAAATAATCACCACTTTCATTCCTTCAGCCAATCCATCTCTGGTGATAAGGGTTCAATCTCGGATAGCAAACTCAAATTGTTCTTGTTCTTTCCTTCACTTTCTGAGAAATAAATCCAGCAAGAAAGAGTGGGGGACTTTATTTGGACTTCTAATCTTTGCAGATTTGCAGCAGATGTCAGGATAATTGAAATCTCCCAATATCACACTTGAATGTTTCTTGAAGAACTGGTCATCTGAAGCAGAACACATATCATGCTAAAACACTTCATAATATGTTCTCTGTATTTCACAACAACCCAATGAACCCTTCTCAGTACTGCATCTCTATACAGCACATATTAAGCTAAGAAGTAGGAATACTTTTTTATTTAATTAATGGATAAATGAATTAAAGCATGAATTGATGACAAATAAGTGGAATTTAAAAACTCTGAGTCAAAGTTAATTTGTTGAGTACTGGCGCCAAGTAAAGCTCATCATCTTTTCCCACAAGAATCCAAGTAGTTTTCTTGCAAGCTTTCTTCATTTCAGCAATATAATTTAGGGCAAAAAGGAAGTCAGTTTCATATTGTTATCCTTCACAATTCAAGTTTCTCCCTATCTACCACTAAATTTAGATCTTCTCTCCAACTATGCATAACACCAAGTTTATCTTCTCTCGATAAATTGAAGTTCCCACTCATCTCACACACTACTTCCTTTCCTAGTTCTACCTTGACTATGTTCTATTCGCCTTATTCTGGATATCCCAAAGGTGCCTTTTTCCAAAATGCAATGGGACTTTCTTGGTTTTTTTTCTTTGAAAACCTTTCACTTCTCATCCAAGAAGGTTCTTCAGAACTGAAGTCCAATTGCTTTTTTTAAAAAAGCACCTTTGGAACAACCATGACCTGGATGATTGTGAATTTCCATAGACATTTGCTCTGGATACATTTGTCTTGCTCACTTCCTCTATGCCTCATGCCTCTATGCCTGCATGCTTTGAAAAGAACGTTGTAAATAAGAAAAGCCAAGAATATTCATCTTAGTAATAAATAGTAGGAAGATCAAGTTGAGGGTAAGTAGATGAATTAATTGACTTTTGGATGTTATTAATGAATCTTTTGATTCCATTTAGATATAAAACTAGAAATAAAGCTAACCTAAATTTCCTCATGTTTTCATTTTCTGATAGGTGTACATCGTCCTTCTCAAACATCAGATATTTCTGGTTTTTATTCCCTCCCTCCCAGTGGGGTTGGACAGATAACACCTTCTGTGGGATGGTAAGTATTTAAGGTCTTCAGCTGAATAACTTTAAAAAAAAATATCACTGGACATGTATTAATACCCTTTATCTTTCACAGTGGTTGAATTTTAGCATGTTTCCTAGATTCTATGTTTATATCTCTGAATTCTTATCGAGTGAGATATTGGTTCTCTCTCTTGCTCTCCTACTTTTTTTGATCAAATATCGTTTCACAGAGAATTGGAATGCCTTCATTAATTGAGCCCTCTGCTGCCATTCGGAAATAAGGAAAATCAGGTTGTAGAATTTAGATTAACTAAAGCAGGGTACACAGCTTTTTTCTGAGCAAGAGCTGCACATGGCTCCTGAATGTCCTGGCAGGAGCTGACATGCTCCAAAAAATAGTTAGTTGGAGCCAGGAAAAAAACATGAAGCAATTTCATTTTATTTCATTTGTATTTAAACCTAAATTCAAATAAAGTACCATGTTTCCCTTTTTATATTAAACTTTATAATCTAGTAATAACTTTTAGAATTCTTTGGAATACAAATATGACCCCATGATTTCTAGTTATACACCTCTACAATAAAAAAAAAAAATGTGAAGACCTGTGTAGCTGTTCCATCATTCCTTTTGTAATTGGTTTTACAAGATAAAAAGATAGAAATGGTAAGAAACTCGAGAAGCTTTTGTTGTGATAACTAAAATTATTTGTTGATTGTAGAAAAAAAAAAAGCATTTTTTGCAAGCATTATTTGTAAGAATAATTCCAGATAGCTAGAAAATTCTGGGAAGGAAGGAAGGAAGGAAGGAAGGAAGGAAGGAAGGAAGGAAGGAAGGAAGGAAGGAAGGAAGGAAGGAAGGTTCAGTCAATATACGCATTCATTTAATTTCTGATGGACTTTCCCCCACTCTGTTTAATCTATAGATTCATCAATATTGTTGGGAAAACAATACTTGGTTGTCACCATTACTCCTTACCACAACCACCCTGGATGAATCAGCTTTTAATGTTAAGATATTAATATTCTATAATGCAAACCCTTAATAATCTCCAGTTATGAAGATAAATACCCAAGTGTGGAAATTAGAGCTACCTTAAGAAGAATAACTGGCAAGAAAAGTACACCACATTGGAGTCATTGATTGAAAGACTATTGAAATCAGCAGTATTCTAAACCAATGTGTTGACTGACTTGAGTTTTTAGGGGTATGTGTCTGTGCAAATCTTCAAAGGTTCTTAAACTACAGTTTATGAGTCATCAAGTCAATCCACAGTTTACAAACTATGTGCTGTTGTCTGCCAGGAATTTCACAGCCCTGCTAGTTTTTTGAATCTGACAGAGGCAAAAATGCATGGTGTTTAGGCAGCACATAATGTAAGTGCTGTCATATAGTATAATGTCGATTTATACATAGCTTTTGCAAGCGTTACATTTTTCTAACTTAGCCTGAATCAAGCATAAGACCAGAAGGCAGTATTTTTTCCTGATTAACTGTTTGGAGCAATGCAAATTGGGATGGTACCCTGGCATTGAAAGGTTGTGTGATTTTTTAAAGTGAAATGCAGTCATAAACTGCCCTGCAAGTTAAACAGTAAGATATTTCCTTACCAAAGAATGTAGTTATATTCACAAAAGAAGAAATGCTTAACGCTTCAACTTAAGTCAAGGTTGATTATTTAGATTTCTCTCTTTCTCTCTTTTCCTTAAATACTGTGTTTGTCCTAAACTGGTTACATTGTGGGTGATGATTAACAACTCAGACAACAGGAGAAGAAGAACATTTTAGAGTAGATTTAGAGAAGTATTGCCAAGAAATATTGGCAAGGGGGCAAATACAAACATTTTTTAAATATGTTGAATGAATAAAGAAAAAAAAATTCCCAAACAACTTTCTCTCTAAGTAGCTTCGACTTCAGCTCCCGTTATCCCTGAATTTCATAGCTGATATATTTTTGGATATAAAACATGATCATTGTGGCCCTGTCCATTTCAACTGATAGTCAGCAGAGAGAAATTCCCTATTTTTTTAATGTTGTGGATGAAAACCCCAAACAGTTGAATCTTTGGACACTTCCCCTGAGGAGCCTGAGCCCATTTGGGAACAGCTCCGGAGTTCTGTGTTCCCATGACATCAACAGTGCCTGAGAACTGTCCTGATTTATTTCTGGCTGAGTGCGGTGTAATTAAAATTGCTGCTGTTATTCCATTTTTGCTTTATGAAGCAGTGGCTCCATTGCCCACTGGTGGAAGATATTACTCATTCTTGCTCCTGGCTCCTGAGCTTGAGCCTAGCTAGGCAACTCCCCCTCAGAAATCCACACAAAAGGAAGAAAAGTGGAACTGACAAAGCCTTTGTCAGTTTCTCTTTCCCCTTCTGTATCAAAGGAGTTAATATGAAAATGCCAGACAAGCTGCTTCTCCCCATCCTTTGTCTTTATATGGAGTGGGAGTGAAGGGATCTCTCTTGTTGCTGGACCAGGAGCAACTTGAGGCAAGGAAGGACAGCACAGGAGTTACTCCATCTCCTCCTAAGCCTTTCAAGGGAAGAAAACAGGAATGGGTGGCCTTCTAAGCATTTGGGGTGAGGAAACAATGATACAGTGGAAGTATTTGAAGAACCCATTTTGATTGTAGCAAAATTAAAATGAGAGTTTGTAGCATGCAGGTATAAAATTGTCATTTCTGAGCTCAGCTATAAATCTGTGTGGGGAAAAGGACTAACAGTACAAATGGCATTAAGTATACTTCTCTTAAAATAATAGGTTAAGTTCTACATCATGGCATCTAGTCGTGTAGTTTAATCTTTTGGTTATATCAGAGTCGATGCTGTCTTCTCCAAGTCTCATTTAAGCTCAAAGAGAAACTATTGGTTGTGTTAGCTGGGGAATTCTAGAGGAAGCCCAAATTGAGGAAGGCTGAACTGGACAAAAAAAGGGTGTACACACAGACACACAGAGACACACACACAGATACCAACTTCAGCTGAAGTCTTTATCTTGACTGGATGCTTCTTTGATCATTTTGAATCTGCTTTTTAAAAAAACACAATTGTGTGATCTGGTTTTAAACTGACACCTTTGCCAGCACAAGAATTGTTTGCCTTTAATTGCAGCACATTATAATACACGAGAGATTTTAACTAAAAATATCACAGGGATGTGCCTAATTTGTGGCAGGTTTCATCCAATGAACTGGACTGGAACCACTTGGGTAGCCTGCCAGGAAACCAAGAGTTTGGATTACCAAAGTTTCATTGAAGAAAGTTAAGAAGCCACAACTAAGGAACCATAGCAACAGTTGGGAATCAAGAACAAGTCCATATACTGAAAAGAGTGTTCGGACCTCTCGTGTTTCTTTCTTTCCTGCCTCATGCAGTGGATTGCCTGGTGCTCTCTTTTGGCAGGCTGGCTTGTTTCAATCTCTTCTTGGTCTTTGCAATGGTCAGATTTGCTATCCTATTGTTTCTCACTGATTGTGTGAGAATTAATTCTCCCCAGGGGTGGGATTCAAATTTTTTAACAACCAGTTCTGTGGGCGTAGCTAAGTTGGTAGGCGTGGCTTGGTGGTCATGTTATTGGCTGGGCATGGCCAATTCAATATCACTCACATTGAGGCCTCATCTGGCCACTCATGACTGTGGGGATGCTGCAACAATTGTAAGTGTGAAAAATGGTCATAAGTCACTTTTTTCAGTGCCACTGTAACTTTGGATGGTCACTCCACACAAGCAAAGCACCAGCAAAGGAGGGGGGAAAACTCTAGAGAAGTTCCTGAGACAGGAAGTTTAGTCCTGTCAAGAACGCAATAAGGGTTAACGGAGAGGCAGTTTCTATAAACAACACCAGAATGTTTCCTTCCTGCCTTCCTTACAGGATTAGGTCAGTAATTTCTTCTAACAACCAGTTCTCCGAATTGCTTAGAATGTAAACAACCAGTTCTAGCGAATAGGTCCTAACTGGCAAAATCCCACCCCTGATTCTCCCAATTTGACCACTCTTCAGAAATAATTCTATGGCATGTTCTACTTGCACTACATGCAGGCTCAAAGTCATATTAAACACTAACTGTGCTGGCTGCCAATACACCATCAGCCTTCACTTGATATTTTCCACTCCCAAGCAGAAAAGTACACATTAAGGAGAGGGGGACCAATTTTATTTGGCTGTTATTTCATTGGGATGGTTTTATTTATGCCCAATTTCATTTTATCATAAACGCATATATTGTGGTGTATGACTATTGGCACCCACAGGCTACAATCCGTCTTAACCTTCTTGGTGCACCTATATGCCTCAAAAACCCCACAGACATCATAATTGCACAATGCTATTTACATGTGAGTTACCTTCCATGTATTTCTTAATCTTGCCTCTGTAAAAGTGGCTCATGTGCATCCATCAGTTTGCTGATCAAGCCTTTTATCCCACAGAACTTCACACAGTTGCTTGTATGGACAAACATGACCAATGTTCTTGGACCCTTTTATAAAAAAGGGGGAGGGGGGCTTTCACCCAAGCAAAAACCCTAGTCTCCTTCCTTGATATATCATCCTTTGCAGAGCTTAGCAGTGTTCATTACATTCAAATCAATTTGGGAAGAAGAGATGGAGAAAGAGGGAGACTCCAGAATCTCTTTTTGCCAATAAGGACTGGTATGATAGGCAATGGCTCTGAGGAGAACAGGTTCACTGTTCTAGAAGAAAGCTGACTTCAAACACAATGGTTGTAATATAGCAAGAGCTTTTCCTGAGAAGGAAAAGGTTCAACAGGAATGTCTATGGAGATTCTCCATCATTCAGGTCATAGTTGCCTCAAAGGTGCCTCAAGGAAAAAATAGTCCAGTTGTCTTTTGAAAAAGCACCTTTGAGACATTCAGCAGGAATAGCCTCACAACCTGCCAAGTTAAATGGAGAGACTCTTGAAGAACTATCCAAATTATTTAGAATCCGGTCTTCAATTGCATTTGATGCAACACTTCTTCCCTAAAAAGTCCTGTAACTATGAGCTATGAATTCACTTAGATGATGTCTCATTATTAAGAGTTCTCCCCCTTCCTGAAACTATGTCAGTTTTTTAAAATCAGTAGAAGGAATTTTGATGGGGCTATATTGGGAGTGCTGGGAATTTTGATGGGGCTATATTGGGAGTGTTCCAAATAACAAAGGGGGGGAGGATTTTACTTTGTCTGAACTGATTTGGTGGTTTAATATATTTTCAGAGGGTTCCATTGAAGCATCTTGGGTCATGGAATGACCAATTTCCACTTGGGGATTAGAGGTCATGGTTTTCTCAGCCCTAAAGCCAGAACGCTAAATTTCGATGCTCATTTTGGTTTCCTGCTGTAGGTCTTGGCTGGTTCATGTCATATTAAATTACACTTCCAAATTCTCACCCGATAGGGTTTCTCTGAAGATTGAAGCTAAACTCTGTTTTAAACCACACTGATAATGATAGTTAACAGTAACGTTTATCTAATGCTTTAAGGGATTCAAAATATTCCAGACAGATTATTTCAGCAGGCCTGATAGCAGCACTATAAGATTATTATCACTTGTTGAAAGAACAAAGTGTTTCCTAAGATCCCCTTGTGAGCAGAACTGATTTAGATCATGAACCAATACAAAACATGGTTTAACCACTGCATTTGACTCAATATCTTTTTATTAGATGAACTAATCCAGATGCAGAGGTGAATCAAAGCTGAAGGAAACAATATAAATTAATACAGAAGTTTGTGCATCTCCCATGTGTGACTTCGCCTATTTCTTAAATGATTTATCAGCAAGCATCCTAGATCAACACCATACGGTTATATTACAAAAGTAATGCCTATCGTCATATACTTCCTCATCCTGACACCCTCTAAATTTCCTGATAGTTAGAACAATTAACCAGTGGAACAACTTGCCTCCAGAAGTTGTGAATTTTCCAACACTGGAAATTGTTAAGAAGACAACCATTGGACAATCATTTGTCTGAAATACTATAAGGTTTCCTGCCTGAGCAGGGGGTTAGAAGACCTCCAAGGTCCCTTCCAACTATGTTATTCTATTCCTAGTCTAGTCTAGTCTAGTCTCGTCTGCTCTGCTCTGCTCTGCTCTGCTCTACTCTGTCAGGGGTCCCCCCAACCCCCAGTCCATGGATCGGCACCAGTCTGTGGCATGCCAGAGACTGAATTGCGCAAACAAGCAAAGCCCCATCCATGGAACACAGGCACCATGTGAAACCACGCCCCTCTGGTCTGCGGAAAAACCTTTCTCCACGGAATCAGTCCCTGGTGCTCAAAAAGCTGGGGGCCACTTTTCTAAGTTACTGGATTTTAGTTTCTAAAGTTTCTAGGTGCATCACTAAATATTGGGCGAGGAAAATCCAACACCCATGGAAGATATCTACTTGGGTAAACCTGTGAAAGCCTATATTTTTTTACTCTTCTTCTTCTGAACCTGATATCTGTTAATTTCATTGGATAATTTTGAGTTCTAATGACTGTCCCTAATCATCTTCTCTGCAACCATTTTTCTTTGATTCATATCTTAGGTCACATTTGTCATCTTTATCTGTAAACTTAAAACCCCAAATAAAAAATATTTTAGGGTTAGGTCATATGAGCTTGGTTGCACTTTTCTTGGGGAAGAATGTAAGGTTTGAGATAAGATAAAATGATACCTACACTTTGAAATTTGACTTTACTGATCAGTGTGACTTTACTGATTTAATTACATTAAATTTTATTTCTAACATATTTCCTCACAATTCCTAACTTTTCATGCTTCACTCTCCCCAGTGTGAATTTGCATTTTTAGTAAGTTGTCTGTTACAGTTCCAGTGGCTTTTTTGCCTGTTCAGTGACTTTCAGTTCAAGCCTTTTCAGTTTCTATGATAAATTTCATTCCCCCCTCCCAGCATGTACTGCATTTGCAATATTGGCCATTCATCTAACTGGAAAAATCATTTGGAGTTCTTTAGGGTCTTCTAACTTCATAAGTCTGGACAATTAGATGTCAACCACATTGTTTGCCTCATTTACTTTATTACTACAATTTAATTAAGTAGCTTTAGCTCAGTGATCATTTACTTTCCCTCATAATCAGAACTCTCCAGTTATACTTGTCTGTTTTGCATTTAATTTATTTGTGAGCATAAGAGGACCTATATTTCTAAAGAATGGGAAGTCTTTATCAAAAGGTTGGTTTTTTTTAAATCAAAGAATTCATTTCAACGCATCTGGGTTTAAGAATCCATAAAAAAGATATATTTCATAAAAGCAAGATCCAGAGTGTGCTGATTTTGCAAGGTTGTCGAAAACTCTCAAAAGGTATGCTACTATGCTTCTTACATGAATAAACAAATAATAAATAATAAACAATAAATGAATAAATAAATACAAGCTACAATTTGAAGGACTTCTCTTTACCAAGCTTCTACTGATTTTCCACACAAAGATTTGTTCTTTTAAGGTTTCAGAGTGTAAGAAGCCTGCATTTAATCATTTTTTTCACCTACTACTTTGAGATACGCATTATCCTAATAGTTCTGTTCTTCTCTGGTACCACACCACAAACATCCACATATTTAAAAATTGTTTTATTTGGCTTTCTGTTCTCTGGAAATTATTTTAACAGTAATTTGTCTGTTTTTGTTAGAGATTGGCAAGATCTCATTTGAATTATTCAGATGAAAATTATCTGGCTCTACTGATAAGTTATTGTGCAAATATTATGTCACTGTTACTTGGCATACATTTTCAGATGTTATCCCTCCTTAAATAGCCATACAGGTATAACCATTTTCTCCAACAAATACTTTTCACAGCAAAAACAGATGTAGAAAACCCATTTTGCTTCTCTGCTATCTTCTTGTCTTCCTTTTATCTAGACATCTTGTTTCTTCTATGGTGATTTCAAACTTCTGGTATCCTGAAAAGGGAAGTAATGTTGCCAGAGATCTTCCTCTTTAGGTTTTCTTCCTATTGGCAGCATATCTAGGTTGAAAGGGAAGCCACCTTGTCTTTGAAGACTCTAAAATATAATCATCCAAGTGTCATTTATACTTTTCCTTCCCCCCTCCCCCAATTTAAACAGCTTGATTTCAACTTTTCTGAAATAAGTTTGAATACTCACTTAGTTTTTCTGCAATTAAGAATCACAGGTGTATCCGGGGATGGAACATAGAAAACTGGGACTTTAGAAAGTATAAAGACTTAATATTTCTTTCTCTTTGTACCTCAATTTGTCTTCTGGTATTGATAACTATGTTAACTAAGAAAGAAGATGAAGACAATGCCAGCAGAAATAGATATTACCGGTAGCTCTCTGGATGTTAAGGTCGTATCACCTAATCCTTCTGGTTTCAACCTATATGTGTCTTTATTTTTTATTCTAAGGCCCTAAGCAAATTTTTGCTCAAATAAACATCTAGTGCAGTGGCTCACCAATTTTCACCTCTCTTTTATCTTCCTTGTTTGGTATAGTTATATTTGTTGATCTTTTCCAACATTTTGGAAACTTAAGATTTATTCCATATTTATTAGTATGCACTGTTTGCCCTCCTGCTTTGTTGCTTGTTCTATTTCACTTTCCAGGGGATTTGGTTTTTGAATATTTGCTTTCTATACAAATGTTTGTCATTTCGTAAGCATCTTTGTAAAATATTTCATTCTAGAATTTCCACATTTTTTTAGACTTCTTTGCCTCTATTAGATCGCTTGAATAATTGCTGTGTATATTTTGAGGGTTAATTCTGATTTTCTTCACTTGTTCTTTTCATGATACATTATTTTATTTGGTGACATTCTTGATTGAGATAGCTTCACTTGTCCTTTCTTACTTGAAACTGAAAATCTATATTCCGTCATTGTATGCTACTTGTTACCCAAGGCTTTCATTCTCTACCTTTCACTAGCTATTTTGGTAGCTTATTCTGAAAGCTCTTTTAATCTTGAGCGCCATCAAGTCACCGCCAATCTCAGGGTTGTGAGCCACTCTTTGATTCCACCATGCCAGTTGGCAGAGCTAGTCTTCACATCCTTCTGGTGGGTCCCACCTCACCTCACCGCTAAAGACAAGATATTCCATAGGGCAGGAAATTCTTAACTGATAGGTCTCTAACATATCCTCTGTGCCTGATTGTGGGACAGGTTGATGTAACTGGGACAAGATGGTTCCTCGGGTGACCTGATCCCATGCCATAATGAAGGGCTTTAAAGGCAATAACCGAACCATGAATTGGACTTGGAACCAAACTGGCATCTAGTGCAGCTCATGGTGCAGAGGGGTTCCTTGCACAATCCTTGGAGGCCCAAGACTCCTCATGTAGCCACATTCTGCACTAGCTGCAATTTCCAGATACTGTTTAAAGACGGCCTCATGTAGAGCTCATTGCATAATCCTTAAGGGAGATGACCAGGATATTATGTAGTTAATGTTCCAGTGTATAATCTGTATCTATATTGCTTAAAATAAATATGAATAACAAAAATAATTCTGCTCACAGAATTCTTAACTTTCTACATCCTGCATTATTGTATTTGCCCATTTGAAATCTTCTTGTTTCTTTTGCACTGTAATTATCCATTAGTAATACTGCATGTCAATGTGTTTCATTCAGTTCCACTTAAGGTTTGCCATAGCCTACCTCTTTCCCCAAAGAGGTAGTGAATCCTCTTTCCCCTGTGTTGTAGTGAATACATAACCTTGTGTAACCATGTAACCATGTTCATTGAAAATACATTAATTTCAATTGTTATGATTTACTGGATTATAACTGAACATATAATTATAATTATTCTTTCCATTCTGTTGTCACACCATTGCCTTTGCTATTTTATTCCTTCTTACGGTCTCATACCCTGAATATATCATCTCATTTAAATTTGACTTATTCCAGACCATATAAAATTACTCTTTCCTTAATGTGCTTCTTTTCTGCATTCAAAAGGTTGAGGTATATTCATTCATGCATTTCACATTCTGTGGTTCCATTGCATATGTCCTTGTAAAATGGGAAATCTCTTTCAATACTAACACCATTAGTGTACATTTTTCCTTTTGGCTTTGTCCACACCTGCAGATCTAATCTATTGAAGTTTGATGATCTTCTCCACAATTAAGACATGCTTTCCAGCCTTTTGACCTTGCCACGAGTTTTCACCAGCATTGCTTGCAGCATAGTTGTTCCTGTATTTGAGATAGCTGAGCAGTATATACTAATTAAATTCTTGATTCTTAACAAGATATCCACTAGATGCTTTCATCCCATCATAATTAAATACAGTTCTGTGGTCTTGGATTAGAGTTTTCCAATCTTGGCAGCTTCCAAATGGATGGACTTCACATCCACAAATTCTCAACAATAGTCATGCTGGCTAGGAAATTCTGGCACTAAAAGTCCATACTTTTGGAAGATACAAGGTTGGGGAAACACTATCTCAGATCATAGTTTGGATTAAAATAAGAGTAGGCAGGTGGAAGGCTTCAAATGTGGTCTGATTAGTTACTAAAATTACTAAATCAAATTACTAAAAACTGATTACTAATAAGAGCAGATACTGATACTTTCTCAGAATTTCACAGTATGATCCACTGCTTCCTAGCTATAGATTATTGCAAAGCCATTATCTGTTTAACAAGAGTAGAAAAAGTATAAATCATCCATTTTTACATTTTTTATGTGGAGGCTTCTATAAAGAAGAATCTACTATATTGTCCTGGATTCAGTTGAATTTTGCAGAAGCATTCCCAATCCAGTCCTCTGATCACTTGTCACTTCATGTTTCCCTGCGATGTAATGCTAAATTATTTTTGCCAACTTTGCATCCCACACACAGGTCTTGGCTAATAACCAAAGATGCATGTATTTGTTTGGCATTTTGCCAAGAGCACACTGGGAATGTGCTTGGATTTGGATTTGCATTTGAATTTGGAGTGGGGGTATTTACAATAAAACCCAAGACATTTCAGCCCTTTTTAGAAAGGAAAAAAAGTCGACATGTGCAAAGCTAAACAATGTCTTTCACTATTTTTTTAAACCATCTTCCATTTTATATAAATACAGTGTGTCAGTTGGTTACAAATCTTTTGTGCTATCCTTTCATAGTCGTTACTCACAGTTTATATAGATTTTCACATTGTCAAACTAACATATGCTTATATATTTATCAGTTATTAATCATCCATGACTAAACTATTTATTCCATCATTTTATATGAGATATTTCAAATTTTATTTTGAAATTTATATTGTACTTTCATCCCATGGTTATATATGTCTGTATTATGTTTTATATCAATCTACTGAACTTCTATTACAAAATTATCTAATCTATTACATTACCATGTCTTTTTGTCCAACCATTGATAGAACAAATCCCATATCATATAAAATTGCTCATCTTCTTGCTCTCTAATTTCAAATGTCAATTTACTCATTTCAGCACAATTCATAATTTTCTTAATAACTTCCTCCTGCATAGGTATTTTTTCATTTTTCCAATTCTTAGCAAATACAATTCTAACTGCTGTCAAGAACAATGTCTTTCACTATTGAAATGTAATCTTCTGTAACTGTTTGGAGTATGGTTGGAATAGAGCAAGTTTGTAAGTGTAATTTATGTAAGAGAACAAGTGATAAAACTGGAGTCATTTCAGACTCACTCAAGAGCATCAATTAAGAAATGGCTTTGAAATGTTCATTCAGACCTTGATTTCTAAGAGTGCAAAGAAGGCATAGTTGATAGAAATATTTGTCTGGATTTCTAGGAATATTAATTTTGCATTGCTTGCTGGCATCCAAGTGACTAGACTGGATGAATCCCTTGATGCATGGAGGAAAGGGTTATGCCAAACATTTCTACCTGATTGGATGGCTCAACCAGGAATGAAAGCCTACTTCTCTAGCCATGTTTCAAATCATATAGTCATTACAGGTAGCTTTTAAGCATTGTTTGTGGAGTTCTAGAAAAACTCTAGAGAAAACTCTTTTCTATTCATGTCTACATTTAGACAAAAGCCTATGAGTAACAAAGTTTTCCTTTCCCCAACATACAAGTTCCCAACTTTAGCCAGCTATGAATCCAGACAAAAAAATGGGGGAAAAAGTATGCAGGAAAAGTGACATGGGTGTAGATGCTTTATAGCCTCTTTCTTCCTGCTCCCAGGCAGAGCCAGCCTGTCTGCCCTTTCCAGTCATGTGGATTTAGACAGCCCTATACGTCGGCGCTCTCTGCTGGGGCTACTTTCTCCAGGTAAGTATAAGCTGCCTGAGCCAGGATATGTTGCTCTGCTTCTGTTGCAATTCAAGCCATGAAAGTTTGCAGGATTTAGGGAGAAGCTCTCATGTCCAGATGGCAGCAACAGGGAAGGAGTTCTCTTATTTTAAGCAGACAAACTTTTCGGACCAAAAATAAATAAATAATTGGATGACCTTCCAGAGGAGAAACACAGTTTGGTTGGGGTCAACAATAGTAGGACAGTAGAGAGAGAGAACCCTCACAAGATGTCGCAAAGCCAAGGAACATGTCTCTTATTGTCAAGTATCTAGGAATGGAAATGAAGGAGAGCTGAAAATGTTCCAAAGAGTTTTTATTGTCCACAATTATTTAAGCTCTCTCAAAAATGCTTCTTGTTATATATTAGGTCTCTACCCGCAGTCCTCTTTTCAGATTTTGAAGCTGTGCAGAATTTTGCAAAGGCTCTTTTCTAAGGACTTCAGTAGAATGACGATACGTGTCCTTACTAGTGATTCTTTTTCAAACTGTTCTGGGTTCTCAAAAGAGAAAAAGAAGCAATATCTTGTTGGCTACCTTTAAAATAAAATTGTCTACCTGGTGTAGCTTTGAGAAATAATGGACTTCCTTACAACTTTGTTCAATTAGTAATCTTTAACAGAAGTAGAAATTGGGCAGAAAACCTGGTGCATTCAAACTACCAGTTTCTCTACCTTATGTGCTGCATCCCTTGAGTCCATTTTCGCTTTTTCTCAATTGCACTTTTGTTCTGCTGAGTTACAGAGGGTTTACACTTTTCTCCTCATTCCACCAATATCCTGGTGGCTACAAGCTAGTATCAAATACTAGCTTTGCTTCTATGGAAGTGTGTGGCAAAATGATTTGTAACAGTTGAGGATTGCAATGCAAGTGTGAGTGTGCTATCATACCAGACAAATGCCTAGGCTTTTTCTATTTCTCCAGCCGCACCTAAGTGGTATGCAGATTTCTCATACAAAACTATAAAAAAAGAAGACTTCGGAAGGGAATACATATTTGTCATGGGCTTTCTTGATCATCATAAAAGAATTTGATCAGTTGGCTGGGATATGTTCCACTAAGCTGTGAATTTGGGGGAGTTAATTGAAATGAACTGGATGCCAAATTTATTTTCTCTTTACTTGAGAAAAATATTTTCTCTTTACTTTACCAAGAAGGTCCAGCTGGAATATACATTAACCTACAGGGAATGTATGTGCAAGCACCATTCATTGCATTTCTCCTCTGGCTTCTGCTTTGTATTGTCCTAATAAATCTCTTGATGAAGACATTCTGGGAATCATAATGAGGAAAGGCACATCATTATTTTTACTATTATAGTATTATTATGCCATTACCTTAATGTTTACTCTGCCTCAGGCACCTGTGCCTGTCTAAGTATCTTAATATTTAAGATAAATGCATTACAGACCTCCTAGTTATCTGGTAGTTTCATTCTTTGCCATAACAGCATTCCCATTAACAGCAGAGAATGAGGCAGATTTTTCAGACAAGAACGCACACCTTGACAGATAATGATCAAGTGAAGCTACGCCAGTAGATAATGATCAAGTGAAGCTACGCCAGTAGATTAATATCAAGCATCATTTCTTTTTGTGCCAACAGAGCTAATGAACAGTTGGTTGTCTCGCATGGACAAATCTGCTGTCTCAAGCTTTAGTCATGATGCTCAGTAAATTGACAGCATCTTTCGAAAATGCTGAAAGTATTCTTCAAAACTGGTGAAGAATGTGCAAACGATTAGCCTACGATCTGTTTTATGAAAACTCAAGGAATGTGGCCCCCACTTTCTAATACCTCTTTGTGTTCAGAATTACTGGAGAAAGGGAAAGGGCCATTCAATATTTATATAGCACTAAAGCCATAAGCTCTCATGCAGATCATAGGAAGTTAGGCTAAGAAATTCTTGGCAAAGAATTGGTATTTAAGCCAGGTCCAGGTCCTCATCTAAAATGGACTTAGTCATCCAACAGCCTAGTTTCCTTGGCAAGAACAACTTGCATAAAATAATTATTGCAAACAACTGAAGCCAGAAAATCAGCATAAAATTTTCCCCAGCCCTTTTTTATTTTTCTTAGAACTTAAACCTGAGGTACAAGTAAGGAACTGTTAAATACAGCTCTTTAATCAAACAGCAAATTAAGTCTTGCAGTCTTTATTTAACTACAGGCATTGTAAGAAGAAAATACCAAGTTGGAGTTGGCGCTGCCTGACTCAGCATTGCCAGAAGCTTTACCAAGAGCTGTGTCAAAGCATTCTTGGGTGTCCTCCATCCAGGAAGAATGCCTCCTTACAGAATTTCAGGATAACCAAAGATGATGGCAGCAGATGGGAGATTGTCATTTTGACATGTAATATTTGTGTTAGTTTGCTCCAACAGCCATTGTAGGGAAAAAGACATCAAGTTAGAAAGTGCCACCCAGTGCCACTCTTATCTCACATTTGTTGAAAACCAAATTCTATTCAAGTGCAGGTTAGCTCTTGGCTGCCATTGCTGTATTTCTCAGTCTAATTCAGAATAGAGCAGCTGAGTGCCCAAGGATCCATTATGCTGCAGTTCCAGAAGAATTTAGAAACCCAGGCTTCAGTTTATATTGTGCTATGTCTCTGGAAATGTCAAACCTACATGAAAGTCAGCAAACTTTGCTGTTACACCAATGTCCACACACAGTTCTGTGAAACAGTCTCTCCCCACATCTAGAAACAAGTCCAACTACTGTACAAATCCCATTCTAATGTATTGCATTAGAAGTCCAGGCAGTAACAAATCTGTGTTATACTGCAGGATTACACATCCTTTGATGCTTAGCTCTGGAATGCATGCACCAGGCCTCCCACATCCGGGCATCACATCTCCATCTGGGAAACAAGAAATGGATCATTACGACCGAAGCATGTAAGTAGCCAAGAACTGGGTTGAAGATTTATCGGTACTGTGCCATTTATTTATATGTTGCGTTTATATGCTGCTGAATCTTTAAGACTTACAACAACATAGTAAGACACAATAAACTTTCCACCAGAAAATAAATGTACTACTATGCACAACAAAGACATAACAATGTAGTTTTCAATTTACAACCATTTGTTCAGCCACCGTTTAAAGTTACAGTGGTGCTGAATGTATGGTACTTATGAATGGTCCTTGAAATTGTAGACATTGCAGAGCTCCTGTGATCATCTTTGGAAGTCTGGCCACATTTATGACTGCAGGGACACTTATCCCAACCTTCCTTTTTTTCTTTCCCCCATTCCTGCCCTTTTGTTTGCCCTGAACAGCAGCACTCCTTGGCAGTGGTGGCAACCCTGGGGCTGAAGTAGAGGCCTAAGGCCTTCAGCAATTTCAGTCAGCTGGTCCCCCTCCCAGCCTCTAATTCAGTTCAAACCCACAACCGGTGGCACAGCTCAAAGCTCTTGCTACCCCACACTCCACAGTTCCTGCTATACCCATCTTTTCCCTCCTGCTAAAAAGGTGTGCTCAGCCTGCCCTATGTGAAGCAGCATCTGACTCTGCTAGGCCTTCTTCTAGAGTCTACTCACACTATCCTTGAAAAAGCTCATGCTGTTCTTATAATGCTTCAGGATGGCTCAGAGGCATTTCAAAGGCTTTGTGAAGCATCACAAGAACGGTGCAAATGATTTGGAGAACAGCAGGCATGGCCTTCTCATGAATTTTAGATCATGGGGCGCCAACCATTTGGACCTCAGGGACCACCAAACTCATAATTTTAAATCCCATGGACCAGAGACCCTGGGAAAATCCCCAAAAAGGTCTGCAGGAAAGTTTTCCATCCCATTTTCCTATCAACAGGATACCATCCATCTATCAACAGGATACCATCCGAATCACAGGATACCATCCATTCTCAGGGGGAGAGAGATTGAGAGAGAGAGATTGATTGAGAGAGAGAGAGAGAGAGAATTTTAAATCCCATGGACCAGAGACCCTGGGAAAATCCCCAAAAAAGTCTGCAGGAAAATTCCCCATCCCATTTTCCTATCGATCGATCATTCTTTATTTGGGATCACAGGATGCCATCTCCAGTTCCATTCTCATGGGAAGAGATAGAGAGTGACTTTTGGCTTCATGCAAGGAAAACAGCAGAAGCAGAAGTCTTTCTTTCTCCCCCCAAAAATTCCGCCAGGAATGAGTCTTTGAGAGACTTGTTGCATCTTGGAGCAGGATGCATTTCAGGGTCCCAAAGACTCATTTCTGGCAGAGTTTGGGGGAGAGAAAGAAATACTTTTGCTGCTTTCCTTGCGTGCAGCCAAAAGCAGAAGAAGAAAGAAGCAGAAAGAAGCAGCCTGGTGGCCAGGCCAGGTGTGTGGGACGAGTGGGGCAAGTTCCCCCCTCCCTTTCCATCCTCCCCTCACTACCTCATGTTGTTTGCAATGCAAGCAGTGCAAGCCTTGTGTTCCCAGGGACCATGTGGGCGGCACAGCCTGTATTATTGCTTTTGGGGATGACATTTTTCTGTAGACCACCACAATTTTCTCATTGTCCACCAGTGGTCCCCGGTCCACTGTTTGGTGACCATTGTTTTAGATGGTCTGGGAATTGTGCATGTTATTTGGAGAGTGGCACAAGTGACCCTCAAGAAGAAGACCTTCAAACCAGGCTAGTTAGCAGCAGGAGGAAGAAGATGACAAAAATCAGCTGAGGGTAGTACGGCCAGGGAAGCAGACTGACAGAAGTGGCAGAATGCAAAGTGGCCATAAGGGCAGAGATGGGGGAGGGGCGTTGATAAGAAGATGGGAGAATTGAAAAGGAGGCAGTTCCAAACTTAAGGAGAGTTGGCTGGGAGAGGCTTGGGTCAGTTGGTAATAATGGCAATGGGGAGTGCTAGGATTGCTTTCACTAAATGTCAGATTATGCTTTATGACCACTTCATTTATCAATGGAAATTCTGGTCCCAATTACCACCTTAGCTCAAGAACTACATATAATTAATATAATTAATATCCAAGTAATAATTATTTATATCCATCCATAAAGGTGCTCCAGAAAAGTTCAATCTGTAAAAAGTCTCTGGAAAGCTGTCTTAGAAGGGGGCAGCCATGATAGAAATACAGTACTTTCTGACCTCTGCCTTCCTCACTTCACAGAAAACTTGTCATAAGCTGCTTCTCCTAAGGCACAGATATCAAACTCACAGCATCACATTGCCATCAGGTGACATTTCGCAACCGTTTTCACCTTCACTGAGCTGGGGTGGGCGTGGCCTGCATGGGATGCGTCTGGCTTGTATGCTGCCTGTATGACACCTTTGTCCTAAAGGAACTTCTTCAGGTGGGAGGAATCTGGCAAGAATAGGTGGTCTGATATGTTCTCCTGGCATGCTCCCTACCAGTTTCATCTCTCGGAAGAGCAGCTGCTGCTTCTTATTTACAAAGCCAGTGTCCACAAGCCTCATTTTAAGGGTTACAGATTGGAAGGTTGCACTCTATGCTCGTTACTCATCAGACCTAATCAGGCACACATCTGTTGTAACAGTTCAAAAACAATATCTTCCATCCTACCAGGCAAAGTAATGAACATGGTGGTTCCTACATGAATATGTCATATTTCAGATTAACAAAGCAAATTAATTGAACTGGATCGATTCAATAGGATGTTTTGTAGACTATTTTGGACCATAGAGACCCCGAAATTATATCTCCAGTGATAATGTCTTAGAGTTGGCTACCATTAGAAAACATATTTTTGCTCTTTTAATGTTTAACCTTTGGCTCATGGGTTTTTAATCTTACACTGTCAATCCTTATTGTTTATTATTTTCTAAGAGGCTGCAGTCCTGAAGTAAGACCCTGTATTATCAATGGGTTATTTTCTCTTTCATATAAGGAAGTCACAATCAGAACCCAAGAGAGAAAAGGAAACTAAGAAGCCTACCATTAAGAAGCCTTTGAATGCTTTTATGTTGTACATGAAAGAAATGCGGGCAAAGGTCATTGCTGAATGCACCTTGAAGGAAAGCGCCGCAATCAACCAAATTTTAGGAAGACGGGTAAGAGCACAAGTGGTCTGTCTTGTTTTGATTGATATATAGGCATTAGGAAAAGGTTCACAGTGAATGAGTTGTTTGGTTTTTCAGAAATTCTGGATTTTAGTTGTAAACATTATTTTCAGCTGAGATATTGCTCCAATGGATTGGGAAAGAGGCTGATGAAAGGCTCTGAAAATTATTCTCCTATATAGGTGAATAGTCCAGCTGTATAGTGGCCTGATGGGTGTGCAGTTTGCAGTATACCAACATGCTTTTCCATAGCTGAGATCTCTATGGTTTTGCTGCATCTTCTCCATATTTAGACTTTAATGGTCCCTGAAACTGTTTCAGTGCATTTGGATGGGCTTTGAAAATGTAATGAAATTTATAATAAAACTTCTGCACTGCTGCAGAAAGGACTGCTTAAGAAAATACAACACACACACACACACACACACACACAAACATTTTGCTTTTTCCAGTTTGTTTTCGGAAGATTGTTTTGAAGTCCCTGCATCAGCAGATTATGAATTAGTTTTCATTATCCTTGACTTTCAAAACATGTCAGGAAACTCAAAATGATTATTTGTAGATCACTTTCTACATCTAAAATATTTTTCCTTCCACAAAGTACGGATCCACACAACACTGTAAGGCAGGTGCCAACTATTGTCATTTTGGAGAGGGGATGTAGTATCAGAAATGATCTACCAAAGGTTGCTCAACTAATTTATTATAGCTGAGGAAGCTTTTTCATTTTGATTTTCAAAGACCAGTGATATTTTAATTTACTTTTTTGGCCAATCATATAACTTTCAATTTTATCCCAAATTCTGATCTTATTTTAAATAGTAAAAAATGTAAAGTGGATACATATACTCATTTATTGCATTAAAAAAGTAAAAACAATTGCTGGTGAATTTGGTCAAAATCTTCTATTCCTAAATTTAACAATGTGCAAGGATTTAGTTTATTTATAGAATAAGAGATTGAATTCTCTTTTATTTAATAAACTTTTGCTGTTGCTTCCTCCACAGAGAACTTCAGTTTTCATAAAAACTGATAAGCACAGGCATATGCAAATGAATAACAGTGACTGTATTAGTAATTAGTGATTTGGGGATTTGAGAAACAAAGAAATGCTAAAATAAAATTGCTATTGCTGCATCTTTTTTTCCATGTTCTGGTACAGAAAACTCGTATGTGGAAGAGGGAAATGGAGCATTACCTAATCACAAGAGTTGAAACTGTATTGTTTTTCCTGCTGGCCATTCTTCAGATTCACTGCTGTGAGATGGTGGCTAAATAAATCAATGTAATTAATAAACAAATGTCCAGAAGTTGTAGTTCAGCAATATCTGCAAAGTCACTAATTCCTCATTCTGCTCTGCTATGTGGATGATTCTTCTTTCATGTGTTTATCAAGATCAGATGTATGCAACAGAGTGTTTTCAAATACCATATGTAAAGTTAAGGGCTGAATCTTTGGGAACATTTTGATCTTCCTTCCACCCATCTTGCATCTATGCAATGAATTAGATGTTAAAAGAGAATTAAGATTTCTAGATATATTTTAGATCTTGCTTAAGAATGTGGCAGGTTGCTGCTGATGGGAGCTAAAATCTACCAACATCTGGAAGGCAACATTACCCTTTTCTGATCTCAGGATATGACAGCACTGTAAATATATTGGGTGCTCATTGTTTTCTATGGTTCCTTTACAGTGGCACGCATTGTCACGAGAAGAGCAAGCCAAGTATTATGAACTGGCCCGCAAGGAAAGGCAGCTTCACATGCAGCTTTATCCTGGCTGGTCTGCAAGAGATAACTATGTGAGTATTTGGGATCTGTGGTGTGGTGGCAGAGTTTGTGTGGGACACTAGATATTTTTGCTTCATAAATAATTCCAGGCTTCTTCATCTTTGCCACTAATGGCTTTCAGTTATCTGCCTTAGTAGTTTGCAAGTGATGCCAATCCAGTGAGAGACTTCATTGAAGACTGGTTTCAAAAGCTTTAACTAGATTATCTGAACTATGAATAATAAAGGTCATGTGAAACTAGTAGAAGTGGTAGAAGAAGACCAAGCAATATTGATGACAAGAATATTTTATTTTGTATTTTACCCTGAAAATGTTCTGAACTTAACATTGAAAAGAACTTTTCTAAGTTCAATGGGATTCTCTTTTCTGCTGCCCTGCCATCACTTTCTCACAATATCTTGCAAGTCATAATTCACACATACACAAGCTCCTGCTTTCAGATGAATCTTTCTCAAGGGGTGAAGGAGGATTAGGGGGTGGGGGGGAGAGAATTGACAGCAAATTGTGCTCAAGAATTAGTGGTATCACTGTCCAAGGAGTGGGAGCACGAGGAAAGGTTCTTCCATTGAGTTTAGGATGTGAATTCAATAGGTTATTATAAGCCAGAATATTGAGAGTAGATTAAAACTCTACTGTAACTGCCCTTCAGGCACTGGTTTCAGCAGGATCTTATAATGTTAACTTCAGTGCAACTCAAAAAGAGGTTCAATGTATTTAGTGCCATTATCTCTATTTGCCATGAGAATGGATGATTGTGTTTGTCCACAATTCCTCTGATTGGGTCACAGACGGACATATTGGGAAGGGGGTATTCTAAAATACATTGAGTATTTACAGTTGGGGGTTTATAAATCTGCTTTTTGATAGGTTTCTATTTTGTACACTTCATTTTCTTTCCTAGTTTGGTTTCCTGTTTATTTATTTTGCCAATATATATGATACTCTGCTGAACCTTATCTTCCTCTTCCCTCCCCTCATTTCCCCAGAGTGGTATTTGGGGTCTGTTCTCTTAAACTGATTCCTGATGGGATCTATCATTTCAACTTTCGATATTTGTTTTCTCTTCGAAACAGCAGACATGTAAGCATTTCTTTCTTTGCATAGTTTTTGCTTACCTTAGCATAATTTTCTCTTTTTTATACAGCATTTGGACATTAATTGCAATTATTTCTGACTGGGTACCTCAGATTATCTAAGGCAGAGCTGTTGCTCCATCGTTGCACATCCTTCATTTTGTTTCATTTTTATATTCTCCATTCTATCCAGACAGAATAAATAAAACATAAAGATGCTTTTCTTTCTTATATTTACACAAGATGTTATTTCCAACTTTTGAATATTGATTTTAAAAACTGTGGTATTTTCTTTTACCTATTCTCCTTTATTCTTGTCTTCCCTTTAGCTTTTACTTGTTTCATTCTATCTCTATCCTCTTTTTTTACTCTTTTTACTTACTTTTCTCATCAACATGGTTTTGTTTTCTGTATGTTATTTGTTTTATAGTAAATATTCCTTTCCCTGGACTTTTTTCCTTAATAAATCTCTATATAGTTTTTTTAAAAACCCTTCAGATTTTGGCTACTCATTTATCTTCTCTATTTGTCACCGTGTGGCTTCTTCTCTGTAAGAACTATATATTACTATCCTTTGCATTGACTTCCATTTATTTTATATTTTATGCCTCTGCCCATAATTTATGGTTCCCACAAGACCTGCATCTCCACAACCTTAACTTGGTTTACCCAGTGGTCAAAAATGTATTTCTTTTCCAGAACGTTTACCTTTGACTTCTGCTACCTTTTTTTATTCTCCATCTTTTCTCTGTCCCTTTTTTGTTGTTGAGCTTGATGACTTATGAGTAGAGGACCATAAAACATTCTGCTATGAAATATTCCAATCTCAAAACATGATATTTTTCCAAATGCTCTAGGTTCACCATGTGACATTCCAAGAATTCAGAAAGTATCCAATCTTGAAATGGGCCATTCCAAAAAATGATCTCAATTATCCACAGCGCATTTTCATGATTAGAAAGAATCTGAAATCTTTGAAGCCTCCTATTTCACAGTCAAAACATTCCATTCCAAAATGTTTTGGAAAATGTGTCTTTATGAACAACCAAAATAAATGGCATCTTTATAGTTGGACACACAATTAGACTGGATTTGGCATTTTTATCCACCTACTGAGTCCTTGCCAAGGACCTGGGATAGGCAGATGTTCTTGTTTAATAACATTAAAGGGATTGTTACAAGATGTACGCTCTTCCAAGTAAAGCTGTCTCTTGCAATTGACTGATGGTGATTTTGTCCATGCTGATAGTGTTCAAGTGATGGTTCAGAATTTGGAATTGTGCCTGAGGTGCCTATTACTATTGGTACTGTCATTGCTTTCTTTTGCCACAGCCTTGCTTCTTTCTGCAGATTTTTGTATTTTGTGATTTCTCTCCAATTCTTCCTCTTCTATTCTCTTTCCAGGTATTGCAATATCTACTATCCAGATTTTTTAGTCTTTTCTATCAATTGTTTAGTCTGGAGTGTTGTGTGACAAATGCTTATCTGTTTAAATTCTGAAGTTTCAGAGAACTTTAGCTTCTTCATTTGTTATTAATTTGTCTGTTTTATTGTTCCATCAGTACTTGTTTGCAGGCAAGTGATATTTCTTACAGATATTCCAGTGCACCATTGTTGCTATTTTGTCATCCCATTGTTTGTGGTCAGTCTACACAATCTTCTTGAAGCAACCAATTAGCTGGTCCCCGGTTTCTTCATCTTCTTTGCAGGGACAGCACTTGTTCTCTATTGCTATCTTCTCAATTCTGGCTTTTGTTCTTAAAGTATGATCTTGTTACAGCCAGAATTGTCTCTTTTTTCTGCACTTAGCCATTACCTGATCATGTTGTTATCTGCTTTGCCTGTTACTTTTTTGGTGTGTCCTGGCCATGTAATATTTTGCCTTGCTATGTCTCTTTTCTATTTTTTTTTAATTTGATTTTTCTTGTAGGCCGGTTTGTTATCTTTGGCATTTAGTAAACTTGCATAGTATACTAGCTTCAGTGCCTCGGCTTCACTGTCTTTCCAATATTCTTCTAATGCCCTTTTCCAATTTTTTGACTGCCTATGTCCTTGCATCGTTCCATGCTCACCTACGCTCCTTGGTAAGTAGACGGCCATAGAATGTTACAAGGACACCAGACAGTTGAAAAAGAGAAGAGGGGCATTGAAAAATTATTTGAAGGGCAGAGAAGAAGACATTATTCAGAGCTCCTTCACTTAAATGGGATTGGGCATTAAAAAGGCTAAATTTCTCCTGACAAGATTGCCTCAAGAATATTCAAACTATGTAAGTGACAATAAAGGCTACATCCTTTTTTGGTGTTAAGAAAATGTTTAGATGTGATGCCTGACTAAGATACTTAATTCTTGTATGGGGAAAAATAAGCAATTGCTTTAAGGTGGATCCTCACCTTGAAATTGTATAAGGATTTAATTTTTTAAACATCTCTTTATTCATTAATTGATTGCTGTCATCAAGAAACTATTTATTTCCTCCTCATGCTGACAATATGAAATTGGTTAAAAAAATAATCAGGCAATAAGAAGAATGTTTGCATTTTAAATTTACATGAGTTTGAATTAGATTGTGCCCATTATAAATAATGAAAATTACAATAGGGAAAAGGAGAAAGGCTTTGGTAGTATTCTCAAAGTAAATAAAAATCAGAAATTAATGTTTCATGTATAATTATTAGTATAAATAATTTCTCTCTCTCTCAACAACATGCTTTACCGTATTATTCTTGTATGTGAATATTATAACTGCATTCAGGCAGTTTAATATTGCTAGATTTAAATTGTCCTTAGTCCAGAGAAATTGCTGCAGGCTTTCATGCAGATAGCCCTTGCTTAAGGACTCTTGCCACTGAAACAGGAACTCCATCATAACATTAAGCAAGAAATCACATGACCACAACAGATCTATGACCTCACTTTTGCCATGGTTGTTAAGTGAATCACTTTTGATCATTAAGCAAAACACTACTTAAACACGATTTGTGATTTTACTGCCATTGACTCTACTTGTCAAAAGCTGGCTGTAAAGTGTATAAATGGTGATCATATGACTGCGGGGAAACTGTGATGGTCATAAGTTCAAGGACCAGTGTGACCACTGTCAAACAATTGCTAAACAGGGCACTTGTTATGTGAGAATACTGCACTTTTCTTTATGCAGGTCTATGGAAGATCTAGATCTAGGTTAATAATTTACATTGCATTTGAGGACGAACACTTCAGGGAAAATATTCCTTAGAAATCTGGATACATCTTGTGAATAGTGCAAAAGGGATGGATTTCTTTGCAGTATAATGCAACAGGGATGCACCATTGCATATTTTATAGAAGTTCACGATGCAAAAAAATGGAAAGAAACAACAGAAAAAAGATTCATATCTGGATATAGCTGCACTTGACTTCATCTTGAAATGTAACAAAGAAAAAAAATCATTAAAACAATATTCAGAAACAGATAAGCTTCACCAGGCTTCTTTAAATTTGATGATGCCTTCCCTGATGCTTATCTCAGCAGGTTGCAACATGTGACTTTGATCTCAGAAGTTAATCAGCTCTGGACAGTACTTGGAAGAGTTCCAATAAGGAATTCCAGAGTTGTTGACTAGGCTGTGAGTTTGAAAAACAAAACTAAAAAGAGAGCCACAACATTTCCATAACACTGCTTAGAACATGGGTCTCCAACTTTGGCAACTTTAAGACCTGTAGACTTCAATGCCCAGAATTCCCCAGCTAGTGAATGCTGGCTGGGGAATTCTGGGAGCTGAAGTCCACAAGTAGAAGACAATTAAAGGTAGTTAATTGGTGGCAAGCTAAGTTTAGGGCTATCTATTTTTATTTACATACATCTCTATTCCTTCTGCAAAGGATCCTGCAAAAGAACCTAAACCTTGAGGTTTTTGTCTGAATGAATCAGCATAAAAATGCCCCCCACCCTCAAAAAAAAGCTTTCAGAAGGAAAATGAAAATCCCAGAAGATAAATTCCGTAACTTTGGTCTGAGATTTTATGACTAAATGTAAAAGAAGGATTCTGCACATTATACCTCCAGTTTGTTTGCAATCTTTCCTTTAAATTTTCCCTGACTTCTCTGTTTACTATTTTGCTTAAAGAATCCACTTTTTCTTCAGAGGAAAAGGCAATCATTGGGCATTGGTATGATAAAAATTGTGAATGCAATCACATGTAAGTATGCAAGTGTAGGCAGGCGAATGTCCATTTTAAATCTTGAAGAAGTGCCTAATGTCATGCCCAAATTATTAGGGTCAGTTAACTATTTCAGGACAGACTAATAGTGGCGTTGTGGGTAACATGTCAGACTGAATGGGAGAACCTAGGTTTACATGTAATTATGGTTACTAGATGAATTTGACTAGCATGCGACAGGCAGATGGCTTTTTACTGGCTGATGATGCTCAGAAGCAAAAAGCAGCAAAACCAGTTGGCTTAACCAATGGGTTGGTTTAACATCCCTTGCATATATAAAATCAAGGTACTATCTTGAGATGGACAAAAGAAGTTTATGCAGGGACTGATATCTGCTTGCTCACATATGATTGGAAAGCTAATTGTGGAGCCCTGGGAAAATGTCTTCACTCTGGTGAAAAATAACATTTAGGCAATTATGTATTTGCAGGATATTATTTTTGTTTTTTAAAACTGGGGAACAGCTGTTAAATTATGTCTTTATCTGACTTTGTTTTAAAAAAAATATTTAAAAGAGATGCCTTTACAGCTTTTGGACCAAACAGCTAGCAGGAAGCTTGCAGTTTGGAAAGCAAAACAATGCACACTTGTGTGCATGGTCCTATACTTACATTCAGAGTCTCTCATGCCCACTCATTTTTAAAACCTTTGGAAAGGCCAATAACTGTTAAATTAACTTATATATGCCTCTATTAATTAACACATTCCACCAAGTGAGAAGTTGATTTGTCTTTCTCGATGATCTAAAACAGTGGTCATCAACCAGTGGGCCGGGGACCACTGGTGGTCCACAATAAAATTTTGGTGGTCTGCAGAGAAATATCACCCCCAAAGCAATAATCCTGGCTGCTCTGCCGACATGGCCCAAGGCTTACGTCGCTTGCATTGCGAACAACACGAGGCAGTGAGGGGAGGATGGAAAGGGAGGAGGGAACTTGCCCCATGCGCCTCACCTGGCCACGGGACTGCTTCTTTCCGCTTTTTTCTTCTTCCGCTTTTGGCTGCACGCAAGGAAAGCAGCAAAAGTCTTCCTTTCTCTCCCCCAAACTCTGCCAGAAATGAGTCTTTGGGATCCTGAAATGCATCCTGCTCCAAGATGCAACAAGTCTCTCAAAGACTCATTCCTGGCAAAATTTTGGGGGAGAGAAAGAAAGACTTCTGCTTCTGCTGTTTTCCTTGCATGAAGCCAAAAGTCTCTATCTCTTCCCATGAGAATGGAACTGGAGATGGCATCCTGTGATCCCAAATAAAGAATGATTGATCGATAGGAAAACGGGATGGGGAATTTTCCTGCAGACTTTTTTTGGGATTTTCCCAGGGTCTCTGGTCCATGGGATTTAAAATTATGAGTTTGGTGGTCCCTGAGGTCCAAATGGTTTGCGACTCATGAGCTAAAACAACTTTCTTGAATCTGGTGTTCCAGATGAAACCAGCTTGGACCACAACTTCCAAAATTTGCCAAATTCTGATCGAAAGCCAAATCCACTTCTTCCAGAAAAATTAAATTTGGAAAATTAGCAATAGCCACAGCACTTAGAATATACCTCTTCATATTGCTTTATAGCCCTCTCTAAGCATTTTTCAGATATTGTACCCAACAATCTAGGTCCTCATTTTACCAATCTCAGAAGGATGGAAGGCTGAGTCAACCTGGAGCCAATAAGAATTGAACTCCTAACAGTGAGCAGTGAATTAGCCTGCAGCACTCTGCAGTCTAAGCATTGTGTACCATAGTTCAGGCAAAAAGACAGACTTTTGTCTCCATAGTATGGATTCAGAACAGTTTGTGGACTGACCATACTAGTCTTATTCTTAATGTAACAATGCTTATCAACATGATCAGCTGACTTAAGATCATGCATGTCTTTCACTCTTTAGTCAGAAATGCTATGATAAGAATTATAGTTCTTTTTTACAACATCATTTTTCCTCACATCTATCAACAGGAAGGGAGAATTGCTATTAAAAGTGGTAAATCTTAGAAAATATTCTGTCATATCCTTGATCCTTTTATTGGCAAGCAGCAAACTTCATTAGTTGATAGATTCAGTCAACACATGTTTGTTTCAATTGTTGGAGTCCTAAAAAAAAACCCAACTACTACTACACTTTAAGACTAGTATGGTCTTCTTATTGGGCACAGTTTCTTCCTATTTATCATTTAGGGAGTCATGGCCTGTCTCATGTTCTTTTTCATCCTTCTGAACATCCACAGTTGGAATTTGAAGGAACTGAGTATTGTTTCTGACTTCTAGTGGAGACTATATTTTCATTTTTTGCTCTTGGTTTTTACTTTCACCCAGTGCATTTGATAGTGCCTTTTCCTCTGTCTACTTCTTCTTTTTAAACTATGGAGCTTTCTTTCTTAAAGGGTAGCAATTTGAGCCCCAATTCCATGGCTTTTTTTCAAGGCTTGCCATACATTTGCATTTGCTGCAAATGTATTCCAGCTTGTTTTCAGAAAGGAAGATAAATACCACAAACATTGCAGGTCACAATTGCAAATTCTTGTTTGTTGGTCTTCAGGTTATCTTCATAAAGCGCTTCAAGTAGAAAGGCTTTTATTTTGTTGCTGTTCCTTAGGCTCTTACATTATTCAAGTACAATTGGCTTGGAGGTAAATTGGTCAGAGTCTCCCACAAGACTCTCCAGGCAAACTAGTCTACTAATCTTGCACAACCTGCCATCTTTCATTAAAATGTTTCTGTGGATTTTTAAGATTGATTACTATCATTTAAAAAAAAAAAAAACCAAAGCATTATTAAATTACCCCCAAGTTAATCAGAGGTTTTTCTTTTGTGGAAAGAAGGGAAGGAATAATTAATAAGGAGGCATTAGTACAATAAATATATTTTACAGGTAAATTTTATTATTTTGAAAAGTGGTGGACAGTAGAAGCATTGGGCAACAGAGAATTTGGGGAGGAGGAAAATACAATGCAATAGATTATTATTTATATCTACTACCCGTCCCCCAAAAGGATCCTTATCTTACAGCTTTTTGCAGTAGAGGACATGGCTGCAGTATTTTCTGCACTTGGGGGAGGGGAAGCAAAAACAGTGTGTGTCATGAGTTTTTAGAAAGCAGAAATTAGTATCTCATAGTAACTGTTTTATGTTCTCATCTACTGAACATAATTTTAGCCCTCAGGTCTGTGCTCATCCACATGGCATCAAATCTCAGCACAGACTCCGTAAAACTGACTTCTAAATAAATATCACATGCTATTTCAGGGTATTCATTAATAAATATATGTAGTGGGGGGGGGAATACAGCTCATCCACTGACCTGGCAAAGATGTATATATTTTAAGTCCAAAGTTAAAATTGTGATAAAAGTGTTTGAAACTTTTTCTGGGGCTACTTTACTTTCAGCTCCATGTCCAATATAAAATTGGATTAAATAAAAGATTTAGATTAGAGAAAACAAACAAAACCTTCACAATATATAATTCTATCCACTATTCTTTAACCAAGTAAGACTTCATGTTCAGCATTCATATGCTTGCATAAAATACATGCAATTTCCAGCAGAAGGCAAATGATTTGTTTTAGTAAACAGTAATAGTGAATTTAGTCTTTGCCTGGGATGTGGTAATGGTGTCCTGCATACTTCCTGATGTGTTCATATGCTTATTTTTTCCCTGCTGTCCATAGCTGCTATTTTAACCCTTTACCCCTTGCTCTTCAGTCTTCTTCAGGCTCTCCATCCCGTGATCACATACAATTTAATTCAGGGCCCCTGGAATTCAGCGGCACTTCCTGGCCAGCTTCTGCGGCAAGGGTAAGCGAATTCTGCAGCAAATGTCATTCTGCATTATGGCAGTGAGAGTCTGAAACCATCTGCCACTCATGCATCCACCTAACCCAGCGTTGGCTGCAGAATTCCAGGAGCCCTGAGCTTTTCCATGGCCATAGAATTGCTCATTGGCTTTGGAATTACTTCATTGAGAGGGAACAATCAATATGCCATATGATTTTTCAGATGGCTAACTTGTGTGTCAGTGGAAGTGGGTTGACACTCTATGCCAGCACTTTTGTTGTTTGTGAGATGAATACATCAGAGTTTTTATATTTAATCAAAACTCTGGAATCACAGCAGGTTTCTACTTC
Organism: Hydrophis major; assembly: GCA_033807585.1. Lineage (NCBI taxonomy): Eukaryota > Metazoa > Chordata > Lepidosauria > Squamata > Elapidae > Hydrophis > Hydrophis major. The sequence goes on along the minus strand of CM066329.1, from coordinate 138,943,188 downwards.
TCCATTTATACCCTTTCCTATATTGTTCTGAGAGGATATAAACAGAAGGCCGCCATTTTGAATCCCCCGGGCCCAAAAATATATTGCTGTAAATCATGTTCCTCATTGTATGTCTTGGGAGGGTAATTTAGGGGAAATGCTTAGGTTTATAAGTTGGACAATAGGTAGCAGAAACAATGTACTTATAACAGTCTTTTTGTATTAGTTTTACATTGCATTGGACATGATTGACGTTGGAAGTGAAGACCTGGAAATGAGAAAACAACATTTCAATATTCAATTTTCTAAGTGGCAAATACCTTTTTAGACATACATGCATAAATATACACAGAATGCAGCAAGTAAGCAATTGGTTGTTCAGTTAAGAGGAAATTATAGTTTCTGAGATACAATTGCATCTTTAATACTATAAAAACTTCCCTTCTTGGGCAGATCAGGGGTCATTTAGTCTAGCATGCTGTTTTTTAGAGCAACAGGATGGATGCTTACAAGAAGACTACAACTAGGAAAAGTAACCTGTATATTGGCCACATCAAGGTGAATAATAAACACAGATAATACCCAACTGCAGTCCCCAGCATTTGGGGCTTATCAGTGTATATCATTGATATTGATGTAGTGGTTAACCTTAGAAACCAGGAGGGTTGAGTTTGTCCTACCTTAGACAAAAAGCTGTCTAGATGCCCTCAGCCCTAGGAACCAGACAATGGCAAACTATTTCCAAGAAATCTTGCCAAGAAAACTTGTCTAAGCAGTTGCTAAGAGTCAGCACTGACTCCAAGGCATCCCAGAAACATATGCAAGCACCCAAGATCATCATCCAAAACAACATAAGTATTTACATATTAATGGTGGTAGCTGGTGCTTTCTAGCTTTAATCTTTTCTTTTTACAGAATTCCTTCTCTTCCTGTCCCACCTTCATATTATATCATTGCAAATTTATATAGCTTTCTGTCTCATTCAACATAACATTAAATCTGAAACATCAGCACCAGCATTATCACTTTCATAATCCAAAGCCTATAAACAGAACAGTAGCAAAGTAAAAAAAAATTATGATAACAATTTTAATACTGTACTTTTCCTTTGGGAAAGTATTTCTTATACTCTCACTGACAAGTGATGCCCTCTTGTGGAAGTAATGTTCTTGACATCTAAAAGTATCCTTTTGGATTTTTCCTTTGGCTACCTAGTGGAAGGACTAGAATTTTAATTAGGAAAACAGTGCTGAAAAAAAATGAGACAGCCTTGGTATAGTCCACTACTAGCAGGGGTACCAGGGGTTCAAAAATTTTAACAACCGGTTCTATGGGCATGGCTTAGGTGGTGGACATGGCTTGGTGGTCATGTGACTGGGTGGACATGGATTGGTGGTCATGTTATTGGATGGGCGTGGCCAACTCAATATCACTCACATCGAGGCACGCATCTCCTCACCTGGCCTCTCATGACTGTGGGGATGCTGCAACAGTCGTAAGTGTGAAAAATGTTTATAAGTCACTCTTTTCAGTACCATTGTAATTTTGAATGGTCACTCCACACATGCAAAGTACCAGCAAAGGAGGGAAAAATAACTCCAGAGAAGTTCCTGAGACAGGAAGTCTAGTCCTGCCAAGAATGTAATAAGGGTTAACGGAGAGGCAGTTTCTGTAAGCAACACCAGAATGTTTCCTTCCTGCCTTCCTTACAGGATTAGGCCAGTAATTTCTTCTAACAACCGGTTCTCCAAACTGCTTAGAATGTTAACAACCGGTTCTAGAGAATAGGTGCGAACCTGTAGAATCCCACCCTTGACTACTAGCCTCCCTTAACTATTCCTGCCATATGAAACCTTCAAATTTTTATGAGTCCAAAGCTCCACGTCTTTTAAACTGGGCTGCCACTGGTTTTTCACTGAAAAACTTGAATGGTATAATTTGCAAGGTTCAGATTTTGGGAACATGGCTTCTTCCCTCCTTAATGCATCCCCTGCTTCTGGCATTCCTTGCCAGCATCCTGGATTGACCATCTCCCCATTCACACTACTAGGTAGAATCTCCAATGGTGAAAATTTGGAATGGATGGGGAAAGGGGAAAAATGCTTATAAAATGCTTTGATGGGAACTACTTTTTGGCTGGCAGAGAAGTAGTAACTGAACTTTAATTAAAAGTGTCTGATCAGATTTTATTTGAATGAAATGCAGTCTGCGAAGGCACTTGGGGAGCACATCAATACTCCCTGTGGGATAATAGTTGCCATCTTCATGTGCCAGGATGTTTGACTCAGGCCTCTAAAAGGAAACACACACACACACCCCATCACCATGTACTTTTTAAATATAGCACCCAGGAATACTTCCACCTTCTTTCTATGAGATTATAAATTTTTCAATGTTAGAAAGAAAGCCCCACTTTTAGGCCTTGACTTGCCTTATGATTTTAAGCACAAGGGCCTTTCCAAATCAAAACCGTTGGTTTGCATTAAGAACGCCAGTCTATATTTTCACTGCATTTCCATTGTACAGCTGAAATGTAGTTTTGTGTCACAATTTAACCATGGAGTTTTCCAGTTAGCAATAACCACCAACTTTGTTTTAATTGTGGGCTTTGGGAGTTTTGCAGTAACTTGGCCTCCTGAATGCAAGCAAAATCAGTACTGTATGGGTAGAAGTGTGGGGAAAACACAATCTGGTTTGATTTTGCCTGCTTTCATCAGGGAAGCGGGTTTTTTGTGCCTGGTTAATGACAAACATATTTAAATGTTGTTTGAACTTAAAATGGAACAGTCTTTGTTTTGTCCAAAATTGCAGTTGCATCTCTGGCAGTTAAACAAAGGCTAAACATATTTACTCCACAGTAAGTTATACTCAGTGAAAGCTTGTTCTTAGCAAAATATCCTTTGGACTAGGCAGCCCAAACCTACAAGGTTGCATGCCTTTTAAGCTGCTAGTGGTTATAGATTTTATACTCCAGAGAATGGAAGTTAATATAATTAAAACGTTAGTATGTTAGCATGATACATATGAAAATACAAACAGACCCTAGCTTTAGGGCAGATGTCTTCATTTGTAAGCGGATTTGAAATAGTTCTTCAGTCTGAAGTTGAATATTTAAATGGTGAATTATACTATTTTATTTTGTTATGCTCTACTATAAACTGAAACAAATTTCTTTCTATCCCATTACCTTCCCCATATTGCTCCTGGATTTTTAAAAGACTTTTTCAGCAGTATTTTTGTTTCACTGGGGGAGAAATTGTGCACATGATGCAGACCAGCAGTGCCTCAGCATGCCTGCAAGGGCAATCCTTTAGTTATCCAGGCACAATCATCTTCTGCATTCATTACCAGCTGCTTTTCTCCATCTCTCCTGGAAGAAAATGGTCCAGTTCCAGAGTACCTCTGGTGGAAGATGTGTAATTGAAAGTTGTGCATCTTCCACTATCCAAATCAGGCCATTGTGTGGCAGCAATATCACTTTGGAAACAGTGTGACTTTGTAATAGGATCCTTGCGACAACCATGAACCAGTTCAAATGTCTGATATCCCACGAGTATGGCCTACAATAAGCAGGTCCGATGTGCCAGTTTAATGCATTAGATTTTAGCAGATTTGGAAACAGATGTTTGTTAATCCCTCAAAAATCATAAAAGTGACAAGGTCAAATTGATCTCATTGAAACATCAGTTAAGATCTTAATATACAATGACTTTAATAGCAACTATGAGCTCCCAATAAAGAGAATGTTGTGTGTCATCAAAAAACATGGACTATAGGTAATCTTCAACTTATAATACTTCATTTAGTGAACGTTCAAAGTTCCAACGGCACTGAAAAATGTGAGTTAAGGCCATTTTTCAATGTTACAACCTTTGCAGCACCCCCATGATCATGTGATCATAATTCAGATGCTTGGTAACTGATTCATACTTATGACCGTTGCTGGGTCCCAAGGTCATGTGATCACTTTTTGCCACATTCTGACAAGCAAAGTCAATGGGGAAGCCAGATTCACTTAACAACTGGGTTACTAACTTATCAACTGCAATGATTCACTTAGCAACTGTGGCAAGAAACGTCATAAGATGAAGCAAAACTCACTTAACAAATGTTTCACTTAACAACAGAAATGTTGGGTTCATTTGTCAAGGACTACCTGTAGTGTAATGCTTTGGTATATGTTGCTGTATGATACAGCTCTCAATTGTAATTATGATGGACAACTGAGGCAGCAAGGTAGGAAGGTTAGACAAAAACTGTCCAGACTTCACAGTAAAGAGGGAGAGATTTTTAGCACTTTATTTTCCTCTGTATGGCAAATATCTCTCTATATTATGGGTATGGGTATTTTCCTTATTAACCCAATTATCTCTCTTACTGCAGTTGGAGCTGCTGCTATCAAACATCCTTCTCCTCCTTTAAGATAGTATATAGAAGTTTCAAAAATCTGGGTTTATAACAATTAGTTAAAACACTGCTTCCCAATTGTAGTCATTGTCATGGTTCATTCCCAACTGTAGTCATTGTCATGGTTCATTCATAGCTTGATTGTTGATGGAGTAGAAAACTTGAATCAAACTTTACAATCAGGGCCATAAAGATAATTACTTCTATTTAACTACCTCCTATCTACCCACATATTTATCATCTATATCTGTCTGCCTGTTTGTCTGTCTATCCATCTATCCATCCATCCATCATCTAACTTTCTATCTATCATGTATCTATCTATATCTGCCATCTATTACACAAGTATCAAACTCGCAGCATCACATTGCCGTCATGTGACATTTCGTGACACATCTGGCCCAGGGGCCACCAGTTTGACACCCCAATCTATTTTATCTATCATCTCTATCATCTATCAATCAATCGATCGATCTACCGACATCTATCTATCTATCTATCTATCTATCTATCTATCTATCTATCTCAATCATCTATTTGCTGACCACCTCACTGTTACAGTGACTCTGGCGTCTTAGGACATTTTTATCATATTTTGAAAGTAAGAAGTGCTTTCATTATGCATCTTTGGAATATAGTCAGTAAGAGTCAACATGCTGTGTGTTTGAATGTTTGATGAATGGGGCCATCTTACTTTAGCAAATAAGGAATTTAAAGAAAAAAACACCTTAGCGATAAAACTACAGCAGGAAAATTGGGAGAAGGGTAGCTGTGTTGCATTAGTTCCTATACTTCTTCACCAAATTCTCTTTCTAAACAAAATTAGCTTGTTTTGTTCAATTTATGATTTATTTTCTCTTCCTCCTTTTTTAATCATAGGGTAAAAAGAAAAGACGAACAAGAGAAAAGCAGCAAGATTCCAATTCAGGTAAATCTCCTGGTGTAAAATCTAGCACATTATCTGGTTTCTGATCACTTCATTTACATTGGCAAGAAATTAGCCAAACAATATGTCTTCCAGGAAGTGTAGTCATGGGTTATTATTGGGACTATTTATGCTTTACTGTTCTGCACTAATCTTTCTAACTTTACTGCTATCTACAATTATATATCTGTGATGACAATATCAACAGACCAAAAATAACTCATGTTAACTGCAGATTGAAGTACCAAATTAATCCCATCTTCTTGCTTTAACAATCTCTTAAATTTGTGGCTGTTTCAGTTTTTTTCAAAAACAAATGAGGAAAACGCAAGTTAAAACATTTATGAAACATTTGACTTCCAATCCAACAGCCTGTTTTTGCAACAATTACCCAAATATACATAAGGAATTGTTTTGAGGTCAAAGGGCTCCATTAAAAAAAAAAGTCGGGGGAAGTACATTATCAGGAACCTGAGGGGGTTCAAAGAGAAAAAAACTTGTAATAAAAGATATTTTAAAACAGATTAAATAAAATTCTGCCTTGGCAAAACTTGCCAGATCCTGCTTTTATAACTATCTATATTGTGAAAAAGTAGATTCTTATGGTGTATGTTTTTCCTTTGTATTCAATTTAGATTAGTTGCTACAGTATTTTTAAAACATATATAGAAACTTTCAATAAGCACAAAGGTCTTTGTTTAGGGGATTAGAAATAATTAACAGGCATGATGCCTGTAACAATAATAACAGTTTCTAAGAAGGGCATAAAACCTTAACAGATATATTCCCATATATGCTTTTTTAATATTAGTTTTTTCTTAAAATTATTATTCATATATTAAAATATAATTAATCCATTTTGTCATTAGATGCGGCATTTGGGAAGATGCCAATGAGAAAGAAAATCAGATTAATTCCAAAACATTTCTTAAATTTAATTTATATTATGCACATTTTAAATCTTGAATTCATTCTGGGTAATGAACATTAGTCAATTTCTCTTCATGACTCTTGAGCCCTTGAGAAAAGAGTAAAAATAAAAATCATTTGCAAATTTTCCACAGCAAGAGGAAATGACCCCACCAAAGCTTTTGGAATATAAGTTTCCCATATATACTAGCCATCTAATACTGGCTATTGTCTTGTATACTTTGTTCTAACAGTCACATAATTTTCTAGGTTTGTAGGTGACATATGAGTTTGGAATCCCTGTTACCAATAAAAACAATGGATTCCTATAGAAATTAACTGAGGCAGCCATTTTTTGGACTAAGCATCCATGTGCAAAAAAAAATGTATACAGTTCAGTCAACCAGTAGTAGTATATACCCATGTGAAAGCTGTGTGTATAGCAAGAGCACTTAGTTACATACCACTTTAAAATGCTTTACAGCCCTTTCTCAGCGGTTTACAGTGTCAGCATATTGCCCCCAATAACCTTGGTCACTTTACCAACCTTGGAAGAATGGAAGGCTGAGTCAGCCTTAAACTGGTGAGACTCAAATTGCCGAATTGCTAGCTGATGATCTCGTATCCCACCAGATCATAATAGCTGGGTAGGCTGGATCTCCAAGAGCTATAGTTCAGCAACATCAGGAGGGCTACACTCCTGATCTAGACTATAGCTAAGTATCATTAATTTCTAAGTGATTTCTTGCTCTCTTTTTTTCTAACCTGTGTGTTTAACAATAAGGATTTGCCACATAGGATGTTGCTAAGTTAATTCTTCATAGGGAAGAATATAACAAAATTCTAACATAAAAAGACCTGCTTGCTTGCTCAGCAGAATTTCAGATCTAATCAAACCTAAAGGAAGCTTTCAGATATTCTCTAAAAAATGCATAGGTTGAAACACAAAAGTGATCAAAATGAAATAAATAATAAAACCGTAGTATTTTATACTACTGATCTGCAATTTCATTTTCCTAATCATTGCATTCCTGCCCTATTTGTTTAACACTCACTTTTGGGGGTGGGGGGAAGATGATGTTAGTAGACATTTATGGTGAAGAATTAAGTTTATGTGGCCTATTTAGTTTTGTCTTCAGCAGCTAAATCGACGTTGCATCTTTTCTTCCTTCTCCTGCTCTTGCTGCTGTTTGTCTTGCCCATTCAATACGCATGCTTCTTGTTCAGATCCTGCCTCTCCTAAGAAATGCAGAGCTCGTTTTGGCCTCAACCATCAAATGGACTGGTGCGGCCCATGCAGGTGTGTATCGGCAACTTTCGCTTTGCAGCCCTGCTTCTTACCACAAAGATGGTTGTACTCCATTTTGATTTATCTCCCTTGCATCATTTCTATAGCTGCCCTTTTCTAACTCGACTAATGGTGCTGCTTAAGCTTGCTCTCAATTTTCTACATGCTTCATTTGAGTGACCTACAGAGGCCTTCTGCATTTAACGCTGAAGATATTAGTGAAGTATCTTGGCATAATGTATATGGAGGGGAACCCTTTTTTTAACTAGAGTGGTACACAGAAAAATGATTAAAATTTTTGAAAATGATATCAGATTCATTTAAATAAACTAAAGGATAAAAGTGGTAAATTATCAGAATATTTTTCCATGAATCAGTAACTGAAACTTATTGATATGCCCTTCCTTGCCAATTGCCAGTCCAAACAGTATGGCTTTCATGGTCCTCCAGTCTCTTCTTAGTAATCTATTAGGAAAAATGACTCCTGTTCCTTAACAATTTTGGTTAAGGAAGCAATGCCATTTATTATTCTTTGTGTTGGTTTCAACACTTATGCATCAACAGCCCCCCTACAATTGTTTTAGTTTCTTATCCTGGAAAATGAAGCAATCTGTGGCTGAAGATGATATAAACATACTGTCCTCACTTTTTTCCTTCCAGAATAAACAGATTCAGACTGTTTTTAAAGTAATGGATGAAAAAAAAAGATGTAACACAGGGCTCTTCAATGATGTACTTGTAGCATGGACAGGACTTCCCAGTATTTATTGGGGTGGGGTATAAGATTACTAAGCAAAATATTCTGCAAATATACAAATCTAATGGCTTCCATTTATAATAGGAACAATAGTAAGAAAATAGTAATAGTAAGATGACACTGTAACATGGAAAAGAACACAGCGCCTTCAAACATTGAGTAGGGGCAACAATTCTTGTTCATCAGATCCTTCCTTTCCTATGTAAACCAGCACTGATAAGAAAATATCTACTTACCTCTCCCATAACAACAATGTTCTTATCTTGGTTTTATTTAGAATAGAGGACAATTTATAAAAGGTATAAAATTTATACTTTTCGTACTGGAACATCTTGTCTGATGGCTCTCAGTCCTGTTCTTTGGAGAGCTAATTAGTCCTAAGGTATACCTTGGTGTTCTTTGGAAGCACCATGTCTGGATGTTTATTCCCAGATTTGGGAAATCATGGGTCAAAAATCATGTTTTCTCAGTCTATCATGATTCTATCCAATTTGTTGATATCCTCCAATTAAATATAGAATTTTTACCTTGTTGATTGGTATAATTTCTTTCTGTTGGTTTATTGAGCAAAGGAATTCAATATATAATGGTTTCTATAACTGTGTAACCATTGCATCATGTCTACCTAGACATCAGAATGCTTAACTTCTAGGGGAAAAAACCTTCAATATTCATTCTAATTATTCTTATTTGATACTAAATGTTTGCTTTTATAAACGGTATCCATGTAGTAAAAGTTAAAAATTGATTTCAAGACTAAAACAATAACTAGAAACTAGTGAATGTTTCTAGCAATACAAATATGGCATTCTAAACTACTTTCCTTTCTCACTATATACACTGCTCAAAAAAATAAAGGGAACACAAAAATAAGACATCCTAGATCTGAATGAATGAAATATTCTTATTAAATACTTTGTTCATTACATAGTTGAATGTGTTGACAACAAAATCACACAAAAATTATCAATGGAAATCAAATTTAGCAACCCATGGAAGTCTGAATTTGGAGTTACACTCAAAATTAAAGTGGAAAAAAACACTACAGGCTGATCCAACTTTGATGTAATGTCCTTAAAACAAGTCAAAATGAGGCTCAGTAGAGTGTGTGGCTTCCACATGCCTGTATGACCTCCCTACAACACTTGGGCATGCTCCTGATGACGTAGCAGATGGTCTCCTGAGGGATCTCTCCCACACCTGGACTAAAACATCCCCCAACTCCTAGACAGTCTGTGGTGCAATGTGGCAGTGGATGGAGCGAGACATGATGTCCCAGATGTACTCAATTGGAACGGGCAGGCCAGTCCATAGCATCAATGCCTTCATCTTGCAGGAATTGCTGACACACTCCAGCCACATGAGGTCTAGCATTGTCATGCATTAGGAAGAACCCAGGGCCAACCGCATCAGCATATGGTCTCACAAGGGGCCTGAGGATCTCATCTTGGTACCTTATGGCAGTCAGGCTACCTCTGGTGAGCACATGGAGGGCTCTGTGACCCCCTAAAGAAATGCCACCCCACACCGTTACTGACCCACTGCCAAATAGGTCATGCTGGAAGATGTTGCAGGCAGAACGTTCTCCACAGCGTCCCCAGACCCTATCACGTCTGTCACATGTGCTCAGTGTGATCCTGCTTTCATCTGTGAAGAGCACAGGGCACCAGTGGCGAATTTGCCAATCTTGGTGTTCTCTGGCAAATACCAAATGTCCTGCATGGTGTTGGGCTGCAAGCACAATCCCCACCTGTGGACGTCGGGCCCTCATACCACCCTCATGGAGTCTGTTTCTGACCGTTTGAGCAGCCACATGCACATTTGTGGCCCGCTGGAGGTCATTTTGCAGAGCTCTGGCAGTACTCCTCCTCTCCCTCCTTGCACAAAGGGTGGAAGTAGCGATCCTGATGCTGGGTTGTGGCCCTCCTATGGCCTCCTCCACATCTCCTGATGTACTGGCCTGTCTCCTGGTAGCGCCTCCATGCTCTGGACACTACGCTGACAGACACAACAAACCTTCTTGCCACAGCTCGCATTGATGTGCCATCCTGGATGAGCTGCACTACCTGAGTCACTTGTGTGGGTTGTAGACTCCATCTCATGCTTCCACTAGAGTGAAAGCACCACCAGCATTCAGAAGTGACCAAACCATCAGCCAGAAAGCATAGGAACTGAGAAGTGATCTGTGGTCACCACCTGCAGAACCACTCCTTTATTGGGGATGTCTTGCTAACTGCCTATGCTTTCCACCTGTTGTCTATTCCATTTGCACAACAGCATGTGAAATTGTCAATCAGTATTGCTACCTAAGTGGACAGTTTGATTTCACAGAAGTGTGATCGACTTGGAGTTACGTTGTGTTGTTTAAGTGTTCCCTTTATTTTTTTGAGCAGTGTATTAATACTTCTTTCTCAGTATATATTTATACTTAGGTAAGAATTAACATTTTGCTTGTTGTCAGCTGTGTCTTTGATGCTAAGCCCTTACCACCTCCTCTTCTAAAGTGTAATGCACAAACCCTCTGAAAGGCAGCAGGATAGTGATGTTTAGATAGGCAGAATGGGTGGATATACTGCAATTCAAAACTTTGGCTTACTGATTTAACTTTCTCCAAAATAATGATTCTAAACATTTTCAAATGTTGCATTTCCTTGAAGTTGTTTCACAATGCAATAAAGATATCCACACTTTAAGACAATTGTTCTATTTCAGTCTGCATTAGACTCCCTCGCTACAGAGCCTGAACAATGAACGTAGCCTGAGAAGAATCTTCTTTGGCAAGGCCTGTAAGAGAAGGTTGAGAATGCCTTCTCAGCACATGTAGACATCTCCAAGTATAGGCTGGGAGAATATAGCAGAGCATTGCCCAGTGTATTCCAGGAAGAGGAAGCCAATGGCACCGTTAGCTTACTTGTTTTTCTCAAGACAGTTGGCTGGGAGCACTCACCAACAGGTGCCAGATAGGACAGACAGGTGTGAGGAAGGTGCACCACTAGCTCACCTGTCCTGACACATGCTTGTCAGACTTTTGGCCAATGTCAAAAGGACTTGAGGTAAAACTGCCACTGGTTCTGCCCATGCTGGTCAACAGTCCATAAATGTGGCTGGCTGGCATCAATAGTTCACAATAGTTCTTCATAAACTGAAGATTTTCCAGACTACATAGCTTCATTGCACGCTATAGATAATCTTGAAATTGCCTGGCAGAAAGTCCCATCAACTAATCCTGTGTGAAAAGGCTGAGAGAGCCCATCTCCCACTGCCTTTGCCCAAAGTGGTTTGAGAGCACCCGAACAGCTTAATCAAGGTGAATTAAATGGCCTTTTCTGGTAAAAATGAATTTATTTGCTTTCACAATTCAAACCTGTTCATCAAAACAAATCTCAATGATTTGCCCAAGATGTATTGGAAATATTCAGAACTGCAATGGAAAATATAATATTATAGTTTTGAAGTTAATGTGATATCCTTTGTTAGACAAGTAGTGCCTATTACCAATGAATTACTTCATACTCAAGAAAGCAGAATAATTTTTGAAATATGCTCAAGTATGGATAGAGCATCCTTAGAATTACTCATGCCAAAACAGCTACTTATTTCTAAATTTTGGGGGAGGGGGGGAGGGAGGAGGTGCTTTTAAGATATTTGATTCCTGTAAGTGTTGGACAAGTCCCTGCTTCTTTCCAAGGGTTGAGAAAAAGTTATTGGTCCTAAGTCACCCAGCTGGCTTCATGCGTAAGGCTGGGTTTTAGCCTATTTCTAATTTCTAACACCCATGAATTCAACTTAAAACATGATCTATTCGCCGTACGTCCTAAAATAAAAAAAAACCCAATTAAGTGACTGGCTCAAAAACATATTTATTGGTAATTATCCAAATCTACGGCTATGTGTGGGGGTGTTTTTTTGTTTGTTTTCAGTAATGCCTTGGACAGCAGTAACTAGAAGGAAACATTTCTGATAACTTTTGATCAGTTTTGCACATTGGCTTGGAGAAATTTTAGCAGTTTTACAGTTACACCTCCATCTAGTGGTTAAAAAAATACAAGTTGACAATAAGTGTTTTTTAATTAAACAAATTCTTCTTACAAAAACTTGAGTAATAGGTGTTAAGAACGAATATGTTTTTCCTTCTAAATCCTTGTTCCTTAGACACTATACTTGTATTAAATGCTATAAATGCTTTCATTTTTAAAAATATGACCCTGTAAATTCACCCTTTATTTACAGATAACTCTCTTCACTGTTCTTAGGAGGAAAAAGAAGTGCATTTGGTACCTACAAGGAAAAGGACACTGCTCCAGCCCAGTTTCTTCCAATGGAAGTACTATAGATTCCCTTCCTTCCCCTTTGGATGTGCTCCAGTGTACATCCCCTGCTTTTATTCCAAACAAGCTTGCTGCTCCTGCTGATCTTATACATCAAAACCAAGCCAACCCTTCTTCTTTATCTGCACATCTCAAAACTGCTACAAGCACATCAGGACCTCCTTCTAAATGTTCAACAATGCCTCATAAATCCATAGTGCCAGGTGAATCCTCAGGGGACAATATGGTATCAATAGGAACATAGTACTAATGGGATAACAAGGTGCACAGATTCATCAGGCACTTTGCTGATTGGTTCTGCTGCATACAGAAGCTACAGAGACAATTTCAGCCTGCCATCAAATGGTATAGTCTTAAAGTCAGTCAAAAGCCAGGCCATCAAACGGTATAGTCTTAAAGTCAGTCAAAAGCCAGATCAGAAAACAACACTGCAGCATTAAAAGTGTTGTCTAAATAAGGACATCAACAGTCTCTTTGAAAAGTATGAAGATAAACTTAATCCTGGTCAGTAACTGAATTATTTGATCCCTTTTCCAACTGAGATAAAAACAAAATGCACTGATCTAATTGCAGATGAGAGGTGCAATAAATGTTAAGGCATTTATTAAACTATTATAGTCAAAGTCCTGAGGTTCAGCCATCCAATAGATATTACACATTACAAAAACAGTTGTTGAATGACAAACTCAAATGCTCCACAGAAAAAGTATAAAGCAGCTTGTAAGAAACTAAAATATTTAATGCCTCATCTTTGGGATCAAGGGTGGATTGCGTTAACAAATGTTTATTCCAGCAGCTTTATTAGGTGATAAAAGAGGAGAAAACACTGACTGTTAAAGTCTATCTACTATTCCAGACATAGGGCTGTGTGCATCACAGTGTTTCAGCTATAAAGATTTTTTATGCTATCTACTGTAAAATATGCAAAATTCAAAAATACTTATTTTTCACAGTTTACCGTACTTTTTTGCTATGTAATCAATGGGATATAAAAGGATATAAGCTGTGCCTCTAATCATTAAAAATTTACTTTGTAGTCTTTGTGGCTTCTTAAAAGTTTGCCAAGATTTACCCTCCTTCTAGTTCAAGCCAATTGTGATCGTGCACTCTACCTATAGTCATTTCTGCAACTGCAGTATTGAAGCCTAGTCGTATTCCTTGTTCTCTGTATCCTTTTTGTCCATTCTTCAGGGAAGATATTTATTTGAAAGTTATACACTTCCCCAGAGCCCAATTCATTTTCAGTGCTAAGCAAAGTTGATTGCTTGGAACTTTAAAACACAGATGGTCCCTTTCTGGTGCTTACTTTTAGGAGTGGTAGTTTTTCTCAGAGGACAAATATAGTCACACATTGATAACCAAACCCAACATACTGAGATAATACTGGACTGGAAGGAAAATTCATAATGTGGAGTAACTGAAATGGGTGAGTCACTTCATTATAATGATATTTTAATGAACCTTGCATTAAACTTTCTGGGAGTAAAGTAAGTTGCAAAATCACAGCCCTGAAAAGTTTGCAACTCTTAACTTTATGACTTGAAACTAAACCAATTTACTCCATCTGAAAGGACCTCATTTTTAGGAAGATTAGAAAGAGACTATAATGCTGAAAGGTTACAATTTGAAAGTAGCAAGAAAGCTGACGATAAATGAATCAAAGGTAGAATTGCAGGTTGATCCTTCTAATACTTGCATGGTGTTCTCATTCAAGTATCTTAGGAACTTGAGGGAAATGAGAAGTGATCCCTAATCTGAATTTCTGAATATCAGAAACCTCATCAAATCAAGAGTAAATAAGCCATAATCTCTCAACCACTTTTTTTCAGCCCTAACCATCCAATATGATTGCTAAGAACAGCTGGTAGTATTTTCCTTCAACTTTAGGGCAAAAACTCATCCAAAAATGTAGTATAAATCCTAGTAATTAAGCTTCAAAAACTTAATTGGGAAAATCCCAGCTAACATACATATATTTAACTTTATTTGTGCCTTTGAGTTAGCTTTCATCTACGAAACTACACAAGTCCATGCAGTTTTCTTGGGAACAATGTTCAGAAGTGGTTTGCCATTGCCTTCATCCTAGGGCTGAGAGAATATGACTTACACCAAGTCACAGTTGATTTTGTCTCTACAGTAGGACTAGAACAGAATCACCTAGCTTTCAGCCAGTGCCTTGAGCAACATGAAATAGTCCTCCATTAAAATGCATTAGTAACCCAAGGAAAACTAGAAGCATCTTTTGGCATCAAAAGGCTATCCAAACTTGATTGCAAGCCTATGCAAGAGCACTTCCCCAAGAATATCATTTTGAAATTTTATTCTTTAAAATCCTATATTTGATTTTTTTTTTCTTCCAGAAAGGCTCACCCAATTGATAATTCAGAGGAACTTTGAAATTCATGAAAATGTCCTGACCCCAATATGATATAAGCATAGCTCATAAAGAGGCACTTCTGCATTTGCACATACAAGTACATAACTAATGTGCAAAAATGGAACTGAATTAACTATTCAATATTAATCAGCATGATTATCATTTATGTAACTAGGAAGATAAGCTATTTTAGTTAAGACTAGAGCAGTCACAAGAATTAGAAACATTTTAAAACAATCAACATTCCAAAAATGCAAGTATCACTTAAATACCAAAAAGAGATGTTTAAAAATGATGTATTAAATTTTCTGTATTTTATCTTCCCTTGCTGTGTAAAATGAAAGCTTTTATCATGGTGTTTTACTCCTGAGTTAAATGTGTACACAGCAAGTGCAATTTTAATGCCATTATTTGCTTTTCTGAAGACTGAATGTATCATGTCATGGAAATTTAACTTTAATAAGCCACAAAAAAAATCTCTGTATGTATGTAGCAGGGGAAAATTTCTTTCATTTGTACAATCATCTGGAGTTGTTTTGTCTTTTTTTAATCTTGAATTTGTTTTGCTTCTTTGTTTAAAATTTGTTTATGGCTTTATAAATAAAAGTGATCTACCAGATTGTCCATTCAAAAATGGGTAACTGGGGACTATAATCCTATAAACAATGTTATATTTTGTGTGTGTATATTTCCATATATTACGAAAATATGTGTACATGACATAGTTTATGAAGAAAACCAATCAGCCACAATCATTTTAGATTCATCAAGCATTCAAATTTAAAATTAAACATTTAGCACTTTTTCTGACAATGTTAAAAGAGCTTTATTCTTAAAAACAATGTGTATTAACCGCAATCAAAACTTCAATCAACACCAGCATCTTAAGTGCATATATCAACAAAGCTAGATCTAGTTAGCCACTTGTAGACAATGGCAGTGAAAATTGACCATTCTATCTATTTTCTTTATAATTTATTTTCTTCCTACCAAAAACAAATGCTATTTCAGGGCAGGGGTCTCCCTCAAGTGGATATGGCTATAGCAGTTGAGAGAAAAGCTGCAATTATGATAAACCTAACGCAGGCATTATAAGTGCAAGGTACAGAAGGTGTTGCTGTCTGATTTTGTGTGAGCTAGTTAAAACACTGCCTCCCCAAATGAGTCTGTAGCAGCCATGAAAGAGAAAGCAATTGTTTTCCATTTGAAAGGGCCCAGTTGAATTCTTCATATGGCTAAAACAGATTGAGTCTCATTTTTGCATCGGCCATTATGAGAAGGCAAATAGCACCTTCAAGTCAATGTTGACGCCTGGACTGCAATTTTCTTGGCAACATGTTCTGAAGTATTTTGCTGTCAATTTCTTTGTAGAACTGAAATAACCCAACTGCCAAAGTCACCCACCTAGTTTCATACCTAAGATAGAACTAGAACTCATATAGTTTACACCCTGGTGTCTTGACCACTACTGTATATGAAACTGACTCTTTGGCTAGAAAAAGCATGATGGGCAAAAACACCTAGCCTGAGCTTCCCCCTTTAGATTAAGAGAGACATATTATCTTGTGAGACAGCCCCTAAATTTTCTTCAGGTCAAGGAATTGAAAAACAAAGTAGGTGAACAGCTGTTCTTCATTGATGAAAAAGGCTAGGGTAATTTGCCAAAGTGCATACTGTGAGATGACAGTCAGCCACACTGCTTTGATCTCAGTTCTCAGATAGCAATGTAGATGGAAGGAACCAGCATAATTATGAACAGAACTAAGTTTCTGAAGCTGTAAGACAAACAATACACATTTTTTAAAAATCTACAGGCAAGTCTCCATTACTGATCTTTTGGGCTCTCTGCCCTTCTTGTTCATATGCCCAGAAAAAGCATGGATTTCACCCAAATTTCCAGACAACTGCTAATTCCTATCAAGGCAATAGCTTCAATTCTCTTTGCTAAAGGCTCCCTTATAACAGCTGAAGGAGAGTGACTGAAAAGTCATGGGGATTTGTATTATCTTTTTTTTTTTTTTTACAATAGAACACTGATATCCTCTCAAGACAGATTCCAATGATATACCATGCTGGGCTCAGTAGGCTGCCACAACACAGGCTGTTCTGAGACAGTACCTTGAAAATGGCAGTGTATACAAAGGTAAAACATCTAAGGCACACTGAGGTAGAAATGCAGGCGAAATGCAAAAAATCAAAATATAGTGCAAAAGTTCATTTATTTTAGTAATGCAACTTAAAAGGTGAACCTAATATATGAGACACTCGTTAGATGCAAAGGTTAGATAGTTCAAGCCGTGATTTGTCATAATTGTGATGATGATGGCTTACAGCTCATGAAAATCCCAAATCCACAATCTCAAAAAATTAGATTACACGCAATCAATAAAACAAGGATTTTACATAGAACAATATCGGACCTCTGAAAAGTATAAGCATGCATATAAAATCATACACTGCAATGTCCTACCAGTCAGTGAATACTTCAGCTTCAACCATAACAACACAAGAGCAAAAAATAGATACAAACTCAAGGTTAATCACACCAAACTTGATTGCAGGAACTATAACTTCAGCAAGAGTGGTCAATGTCTGGAATACTATGCCTGACTCTTTGGTTTTTTTCCCCAAACCCCAAAAGCTTTAACCTTAAGACTGTCTACTATTGACCTCACCCCTTTCCTAAGAGGTCTGTAGGGGGCGTGCATAAGCACACCAATGTGCCTACTGTTTGCATAAGCACACCAATGTGCCTATTGTTTCTTTTATATTTTTTTATTTTTTATTATACCTATTATCTTGTAAGCAATTGACAAATAAAAATAAAATAAAAAATAAAAAAAATATGTACTCAGTACTTGGTTTGGGCCCCTTTTGCAGCAATTACTGCCTCAATGTGGCGTGGCATGGAAGCTATCAGCCTGTGGCACTGCTGAGGTGTTATGGAAGACCAGGATGCTTCAAGAGTGGCCTTCAGCTCTTCTGCATTGTTCGGTCTCATGTCTCTCATCTTTCTCTTGGCAATGCCCCACAGATTCTCTATGGGGTTCAGGTTAGGCGAGTTGCTGGCCAATCAGGCACAGTAATCCTACGGTCATTGAACCAGGTTTTGGTGCTTTTGGCAGTGTGGGCAGGTGCCAAGTCCTGCTGGAAAATGAAGTCAGCATCCCCATAAAGCTGGTCTGTGGAAGGAAGCATGAAGTGCTCCAAAATCTCCTGACCCTGGACTTAATGAAGCACAGTGAACCAACACCAGCAGATGACATGGCTCCCCAAATCAACACAGACTGTAGAAACTTCACACTGGACTTCAAGCATCTTGCAGTGTGTGCCTCTCCATTCTTCCTCCAGACTCTGGGTCCTTTCCAAATGAGATACAAAAGTTGTTCTCATCAGAAAAGAGGACTTTGGACCACTGAGCAACAGACCAGGTCTGTTTTTCTTTAGCCCAGGTAAGATGTTTGTTGTTCAGGAGAGGCTTGACAAGAGGAATACAACATTTGAAGCTCATGTCCAGGATCCGTCTGTGTGTGGTGGCTCTTGATGCACTGACTCCAGCCTCAGTTCACTCCTTGTGAAAGTCCGCAACACTTTTAAATGGTCTTTTGCTGACAATCCTCTCCAGGTTGCTGTCATCCCGGCTGCTTGTGCACCTTTTTCTTCCACTTTTCCCTTCCACATAACTTTCTATTAATGTGCTTTGATACAGTACTTTGGGAACATCCGACTTCTTTTGTAATTGTCTTTTGAGGCTTTCCCTCCTTATGGAAGGGTATCAATGATGGTTTTCTGCACAACTGTCAGGTCAGCAGTCTTTCCTATGATTGTGATTCCTACTGAACCAGACTGAGAGACCATTTAAAGGCTCAGGAACCCTTTGCAGGTGTTATGGCGTAATTATCTAATTGAGCCTAGAATATTGCACCTTTTCACAATATTCTAATTTTCTGAGATGGTGGATTTGCTGTTTTCATGAGATGTAAGCCATAATCATCTCAATTACGACAAATCACAGCTTGAACTATCTTGCTTTGCATGTAATGAGTCTCTCTCATATATTAGTTTCACCTTTTAAGTTGCATTACTGAAATAAATGAACTTTTGCACGATATTCTAATTTTTCGAGTTTCACCTGTAGTATTGGATGGATTGGAATGGAAACTTTGTTTAGAAAGTAAGATTCAAAATGCACTGATTTTTGATTGTTTCATTTTTTCATAACCCTCGCATCTAATTATGACATGTTGAAAAGAGACAAATTCTAAAATTCCATTACTCAGTTTATCCTCGCTAGATTCTTCAACTGAAACAAAGTGGTGCATGAACTATTTTGTAGGAAATCCACTTATTTTTATATTAAAATATTACTGGTAATTAATTTTTGGCAAACCATTTTTTTCTGATAACGACCAAATTTGTGAAATTGCCCAGTATGTGCATTTTGTTATGCATAGTTAAATGTTAAAATTCTTAATCTTTAAATATTTATTCTATTTAGTGTTCATAAAGAAATGGGATGCGCTTATTACATTCCTTATTACATGTCTCTCCTCTAAGCCCTAAACAGAATCACAACGAATGAAAAAGTTGCTCACCTACGTGATCTTAAATAATACACCATCAGTATCATCACTCAGTATGCAGTGACAAATCACTGCAATCTGATGTCATGTGTCTGATATACTGAAACAGATATTAACTGTCCAAGAAATTTGTTTAGAAATCTATTTTTGATCAAATACTGAAATTTTTATTGGTTTTAAAAATAGGTACATACCAAATACTATGCTTCTTTACAGAAACTACAAGTATTTAGCCAGAAGAGAGTTCTAACTGCTCAGGCACTACCAAGATCACACCTATATTAGATTAGAATGGTAGGTATCAAGCAGAGCTAATTTGCTTTAGTTTTAACAACAATGTCACTGCTACAAAAAATGTAGAATGGAAGAATCCCAAAACAATTGTTCCAACTAGTTTTTCAAAACATTTTGTGGCTCTTACTTCATTAATAAAAGTAGGATTCACCGTTTCAGAAAACATTTTGCAAGTAATTTTATTTACAAGGTCAGAGACTTCTGAATTCTGACATGCTGAGGATTTTAATGTGACAGTGAAACATTCAGAAGCACAGAAGGTCTAGTTTGCAGTGCTAGTTGCCATACAGAACTTGCATGGAGTTTAGTTTTATTTAGAGAAGAGGAAAAATAAGGAAATCAGATTACACTGATTAAACCATAGAATTTAAATCTATATTCAAACATTACACATGCAAAGAGAACACCACCAGACTAGTACAATTTCATTTGCTGCTGCATTTGTCTAATATTAACAATTATAAACAGAGCAGTGCAACTGATATTTGGAACAATCCTTACAGTGTTGTTAGGTATCAGGCACAAAACTTCACTTCTCTTCACACCACTGGTTTTCTTTGCGTACCTAAAAATAAAGACAAACTTTACAATTACATTTTGAAGAGCAGTATCAAATACTAGGTGTTGATAATATATAATATCTAAAATAGATATATTTATATATCTATTCTAGATATTTACCTGTAAATTAATAGCATCCCTATGATTCAAATTATTTCCCCAATTCAGATGTCTTCCAGATATCAAGTAGTATTTAAAAATGAAGTATACCACTGTATAAAACTAGTATTTCCATTTATGGAAATATAGTTATGACTATTTTAGAACTGACTGCATGCAACTTTTTAACATGGCGAACTCATTCTGCCAAAAGAAAATCAAAGATGAATAAAAATCTGTGGTGAAGAAATGGGTTTTATTAGCTTGATTACTGGTTGCAGGACATTAGCAGTTATTTTCAACATGTTAAATCAGGGGTCTTCAAATCTGACAGCTTTAAGACTTGCGGACTTCAACTCCCAGAATTCCTCCTCCAGTCATGTTAGCTCAGGAATTCTGGGAGTTGAAATCCACAAGTCTTAAACTTGCCATGTTTGAAGACCCTTGTGCTAAATGATCCACTGAAATCAAATGGATAAATGGCAGAACTTGTTCTAAAAATTCTCTTTGCAGTCCAAAAATTAAAGTAATAGTACTAAAAAAAGTATTTTAAACAATCATATGATTCCGCAATAGAGAATTGGACACAAGTCCTTTTAATTGGAATCTAATAACAAGATTAAAACTATAGACTTAGACTAAGTAACCTAGTATCTGCTAAGTGTTTTTCTCAACAGAGCAATTCAGAGGCCATGCATATGGTACTGTATTCTAAATATCTAGATTTTGTCAGGCAACCTACTCTAACTCATCTTTAATCAGCAATAAATAAAAAATAAAATATTTTGCAAGGCATTTCCTTTATCTCTGATTTTTTTTTCTTCCTAACATTTTTTCATAAAATGCTCTCTTTCTTTCTCTCTCTCTTGCACCGCCTCCTATAATCAGCAGCGACTACTGGAGTAAAATCCACAGGGATTCCTGTACTGGTAATGCTCTTTGAAGAAATTTTGCTTATTCTTCCCTCATTATCTTGATATGAGAAAGACTAAATGAATTATTCTGCATAGAATATCTTGTCTTGAAAGGGGCAAGCCCTTAAGTGATGATGGCCAAGGGAGAAAACTTAGAGGTGCTAAGTTCTATGTCGAGAATAACAATTTGATTTCCATATATAAAAAAGCTGTTTTTGTATATACTGTAATTCTAAACTCCCTAATGAAAAAATAGCAATAGTGTATTAATATAAACATATAGTAACCTAGCTTGCCTAAGACTGATAGCAAAGTCAGTGAATGGGATTGATTAGAGCACAGATTTATTTTATTTACCATTTGATTTTAATTATATGAAGGCTGAATTGCCAAATCAGTATTTGTTGTCTATAAAAACAAATGGTTTAGAGTCTCATTCCAACACCAGCTTCACAACAAACTGTATACATTAATCAACAGAAAAGAAAGTAACTATTTTAGCCTACAGAAATTAAAATAGTTGTAGGATTAAATAGTGAAGAGATTTTGTTTTAAGTAAAATGGCTTGACATACCTGGGCTTCCTCCTCCTCAGTGAAGTCATTTTTAATATTGAAAGTCTTGCGGATTTCTTCTGGTGTTTTTCCTTTAATCATATTTGCAACAGTCTTGCATGTCACATCCAATAAGCCTTTGATGTCTAAGTAGTTTGCAGCCTTTATAGAAAGCAACAGATTTTTAAAGACTCTGCAAATCAGTGCTCCATTATATAACAGTGTATGTAAGATTTCTAGCAGTAATTGTATACAATAGCAACTAATGATAAATGAAATGAAGCCTGGTTAACTACTGTATTTTCTTGCTTGATCTAGAAATATTATTGCTAATGGCAATAACAAGCCCTTCTTCCATTTACAGACTTTGTAAGGACTGCTAGTTAACATTTCACAGTGCTATTATGAATTCTATACTTTGGAATACATATTCCATAAGACACAATATATCAAGTTTTCATTGTTGCTGAGCTTTCAAAAAGCAGGAAGAACTACAAACCAGTAAACATACATACTTTCTTTTGTTTAAACTTCTGAGATAAACTAAGCAAAATCTCAGCCTTGAATGCTGTAGGCACAGATATGCAAGCAGAGTCCCCAACCCCTAGTCCATGGACTGGCACAGGATTGCAGCTTGCCAGAAACTAGGCCGTGCAAACAAGTGAAGCCCTATCCTCAGGATCCAGGCAGCACACAAAACCACACCCTGTCCAAGCCGCAGAATAACCTCTCTCCACAGAACCGGTCTCTGCTGCCCAAAAGGCTGGGGGGCCCTGCTTTAAGTGATGTTCATTTACGCAGTTGCTTGCATTATCTATCTCTGCATCTTTACAATCATGATGCTTACCTCTGATATTAGATATTTTAGTTTTCAGGGCATTTTGCTTAAACCAATTGCAAATTATTTACGACATCAACATACACACACTATTATACTCCAATATTTCATTAGTCTGTAAATATCAATGGAGGAGGATATACTAGGCCAACCAACCAAGATGAGTTCAAAGAGGGTTCCTTGGTCTACTTTGAGAAATTCTTGATCCCACACAGGGATATCGTCTGTTCGTTTCTCTTTGTTCTCATCATCCTCAGGAGGAGGTGGATCATCTTTATGATGGGTACACCACTGAATCACCTTTGGAAATATAAGTATGTTATGGAAAAGCTTTATAAATTTGTTTTGTTTTCTACTGCACTAAGTTAATGTTCTACTGGCATCCACAAAGCTTTTATATAAACATTGCTTAGCACAATACTGCAAAAATGATTTATGGGTTTATGGGTGTAAACAAAAGGCGAGACCATTTTCAAATTAAGCACGCTCACAATACTTAAGTACCAATCTTTCAGAGTTAGAAAAGTAGAAAATATGAATCAGATTTCACATATTTCTAATGTAATTTATTATTCTGAATTCCAGGCCTAATTATACTAATACAAAGGATTTACAGAAAAATATTCAGAAAAATGAAATAAAACAGTGAAAATTACCAACAGAAATGTTCCTAACTAAAATTACCAACAGAAATGTTCCTAACTAGTTTAGCTATTTCCTAGAAAAATACTTTCAACTGCAGAAAATTATTTTCAATAATATAAAAATTATGCAAATTTCTATTTTGTTATGTCGAAAAATATAGAAAGACCAGCTTAAAGATAAACCCTTTAACAATTTTGCCAGAATATTGCACTGATATTAACTATATAATCAAACATTTTGTTTTTCTACAACTATTTGAAGTATCTTCCAGTACAGAAATCACTGAACACTACTCTTTAAAAAATTAAGTCTAATTTTAAACATTTAAAAAGTACAAAGTTAAAAATAAACAATCTGCCTAAAAGTAAACCAAACAGAAATAACATAATTATAATTAAAAATTGTATAATTGGGCTATTATTACAAGAAAATTTTTTCATAGTTTTGTCATTCTAATGGCTCCTCACTATGACAAACACTATGACAAATATAAGAAACCCTTTGAAGAATATAACATTATTTTTAATTGATGCAAGTGATAGAAGAAATGGCACAAAATGGGCAACAAAAACGGCACAAAATGGACAACAAAATGCATGCCAGAATGCTGTCATATTTGGACTAACTGCAACTTCCAAAGATTCAAGGTCAGCCTCATGTAAAGCGCACTGCAGCAATCTATATAAGAAATGTTTTAATCACTCTCAGTATCAGCACAAACAAGAAATGGTTACAATGGCAAAGCTAGACAATGGCATTCTTGACCAGAAAATTGTCCTTTCAGAAGCAATGAGGGGTTCAAAAGCAGTCCAATTAGAAAAACTAATCCTTTTAATGGAGTCAGCTCCACAAAGATGAACAAGACTGTTTAATTATTGATTGACCAAAGTAACGTGAAGGCATTTGTAATCAATCTTTCAAAATCTAAGTAGCCAACAGAAAATATTCAGTAGTATACTATAAACATAAAGTTATCATAAAACACATAGACAACAGTAAGCCAATAGTTAGAACTTAACCAATATTAAATACTATAGTCTATTGTTCTATGGAAACAACTATTGGATGAATGCCAATAATAAGCTGCATAATGGGGGGGGGGGACGACTCAAAAATGGTCTTGTAGCTTTAGCATTTACTCTTGTACAGAATTCAAGATCTTTAGTTAATCATGACATCATGCACAACAAAATCTATTCCCACCACAATCTCAGAAATCATGTTTTGCAATATCACAATCAAAACAACACAATTAAAGCAATCTATAATCCAAATTACAAAATCAAAGCACAGAAAACAAGAGGTGCAGAGGAAATTACAGATGCTGCCTCTGAAAAAGCTCCATTTTTAATACAGTAGCTTTTTAAAAGGTACCAGAGAGAAGACCAGTCTGATTTCAATGAGAAGCCCATTCTATTACACTGACACTGCTATGAGCTGCACTTTCTAGCTTCAGATCTCCTAACATCCCAGAAATGTGAGACAAGGAGCACCTCTTCCATGTAATAAGAGGCCAGGCTGAATCTGACTGGGCAAGACAGTTTTCAAGGTACCCAGGTACCTTGGGAGGATTCTATAATTAACACTAGCACTTTACTCTGCAATATAGGTGTCCCAAATGAATAAGGCACTGCAGCAAAAACAAGAATATACTTATAAACTTAAAATTATAATCCATCCAATGATTTTTAGACAGAACTGTCTTCTCCAAGCATTTGATATACTACTTCTCAATATAAAAATTAACTTAGAACATATTTATATTATGCAACTGGATTGTTTGAAAATTCTGTATTTCGTTAAAATAGAATTACCTTTTTTAGTATAGCTGCATTAACATTTGGAAGAGGAACAGGATCATCATCTCCTTCATCATCCATTCCCAAGTCTAAGAAGGAAAACAATCAACAAAAAATATATTAGCAGCCATTTTACTAACACTTAAGCCAATCTAGCAATTTCCAAAAAAACATTGATATTTTTCTTTGTAAAGAGATATGAATTTCTACTATTAATAAAGTAGAATATTTGTAGTTCAGGGTTGAAATGAGGGCTCTTTGGTGCTCTCTGAGCTTGCTTGTTTTCTTGCAAACATTTCAATACCCTAACTAAGTAACATTATTAGGCTTAGCACTGATGATGTTATCTAGTTAGGGTAATGAAACGTTTGCAAGATAACAAGCAAACCCAGACAGCACCAAGGAGTCCTCAGTTTCTACTATTGCTCCTTTAACATCATCATGGCCCATTATGTGGGCCATAAAATATAAAATATTCATAGAAGTAAAGAACTTAAAAGACTTCTAAGGAAATACGCACAGGATAAGATTGTAAACGGATCTGTTTGTCTTGCTACTTATTTGTATTTGTTGGCAATAGCCAACACTCCAGAACATAGGCTCAAGATTCAGAAGGATCTCGATAGACAGTACATAATGCTGACTCATATTTAAATAGTTGTCCCCTGGGACTCCTAAATCTCTCTCAGTTACTGCTATTGAGCCGTGTACCATCTTTTCTGTACCTGTGTATTTTAAGACATGGGGTTTTTTTGTCCTAAGTGTAAAACCTTACTTTTTTCATCACTGAATTTTATTTTGTTATATAGGGCACAGTCTTAACTACTTTAAATACCCACTACTTTTTCCATTTGAGAGGCCTGCTATGGAGCTACAAATCCACAGCATCCCACCAACTACACTCCTTAGCACACATCCATCCACCTGTGAGATTAAAATGAGATTAAAACAAATATTTCTAGGTTTACATTGAATAGAGCTGCAAGTTCATTTTAATCCATTTTAATTGATGGATTTATTTGGTTTAAAGCAGCTGTCTGATATCCTGAAATAGCAGTGAAGAAACATGACCAGAATAAGTGGCATAAATTCAAGTATAACATAAAGGAGGACAGATATATCAAGATGTTACAAACATTTTATATAATGGTAAAAAAAATTTTTTTTAAACCCCAATGTCTGTCACGGTCTTTGTACAAGTATTTGATGTCGCTGTTCCCTTTAAGTAACCAAACAGATGTAAAATTTCTAGAATTTTTGAAGAAAAGAACTTTTTAGGAAATGAAGTATAAAATCAAATAATGTTTTTGGATTGCTTGAAAAAGGATATTCTGTATATATACCGTAACAATGTATCTCATGCAAAAATGTATCAATTTAGAGAATGGGATATATTTTAAAATAATTTGTATTACAAATAGAGCTACAAGCTATTCAACTCTAAACAATGTAGCATCACTTTCTTTTCCTCTTTCTAAAAGTGGGCAGGCAAAATAGAAGAAACCATCAACATAGGATGTTTACATATTCTAAATGTCATCCACTTTATCAAAGCAAATATTAATTAGGAGTGACATAAAGGGACTGAGAATACATATTTTTATCATACAAAACATTACTTTCTGAATATATTGTTTTATTTCTTTATTCAACAAATTTCAAAACACAGACCAATGCCTTTCACTTCTTAACTATTTTCTGCATTATTCAAAATATATTTTTTCCAGAAATAAATTTTAAAAGTTTTCACATTTTCCCTTCTCTACTTATTATTATTGGGACATGCAATCACCTGGATAATTACAACTATTCCTCAGGTTATGACCATTTGTTCAATACCATTCAGTTATGACAATGTTGTATAGGGAGGGATTTACGATGGATCCATGGAGTTCCAGCCATTGTAGGGCTCCCATAGCCACATGATTATAATCTTGGTTCTCAACACTTGGCTTACAATTAAATTATAGCATGTTGTTGGTCACATGTTCACGATTTCTGATGCTCCATGCTGGTTTCCTACTAAAAAAGGCAATGGGGAAAGCCAGCAGGAAATAGGAAATCATGATTATGTGAGGTCCTCAACAATCTCATTTAACAATGGTTACTGGTACTCCTGGAATTGCCATCACTGACAATCAAGTGATGTTGTTTTATGACCACATTGCTTACAACTGCTGTCATAGCTCAAAGAATACCTATACTGAAATGGAGAGATAATGAAATTTAGAAAGTGTTTATAATACAGAATTTGTATCATCACAAATCATCATTTATGGACAGAGAAAAGGGTTAAAGTAATACATTTCTTCAAATAGTGCTTACTCCTCTAACATTCAAATTAACTGTAAAAATAGCTTGCAAACAATGCATTAAATTATAAAAATGTCAAATCCGTATTTTAAAAAATCACAACATAGTCAAGAGAAAATTCTGGGAAGAAATCTTTAAAGATTTCTAGACTCTTTTTCCAAATTGGTTTAAAAAATAAGTTATCTGGCTAAATTCCCTCATCAATTTTTTAATATGTTGACAAGTAGAATTAAGCTGTCATCCTGCAAGGCTTAACTGCTTCCAAAACTTCACAGTCTATCTGTATTACCCTTATGGTGGCGTGGTGGCTCAGCAGTTAAGGCGCTGGGCTTGTCTGCTGGAAAAGCTGGCAGCCAGGTTCAAGATCCAAGCGCCATATGACAGGATGAGCTCCCATTCTCGCCCCAGCTCCTGCCAACCTAGCAGTTTGGAAGCATGTAAATGTGAGTAGATAAATAGGTACCACTTCGGTGGGAAGGTAACACTGCTCAGTGATATCATGCTGGACATATGACCATGGAAATGTCTTCGGATAGTGCTGGCTCAATGGCCTTGAAACTGAGACGAGCACTGCCCCCTATAGTCAGCAACAACTAGCAGAATAAAATCCGCTAGGACTCCTGTATCTTTTACTTTCATATTATCTTTATTTTATTGCTTCACAAGATTTAACCGTAATCCAATCACAAGGCATAGTAAGAATTCACTATCAGCTTCAAAATCACTTCACCCATACCTTTGCCAATAAGCTCTTAGTCTCAGGAAATCCATTAGGCTGTAAAAACCTGCATCTTCCTTCCTTGAAAAGGAAGACTCCCCTAAAACTGATTGAGATTAAAATCCAATTTATCAAATTAAAAATGTCTGTGTGCAGAAAGAAATACAGAAAGCATTTATCTTTTATGATGCTCATACCTTCCAACATTGTCTTGATTGTTACAGACTGTTTTGCAATTTCAACATCAACTTCAAATATTTCTCCATCAGAGCTCTGTAGTTTAATTGAAGGCATCTGTAAATGAATGAAAAAATATTTTACCTGTATTTTTATGTATTGCATTTCAGTTATGTGGCTTCACTAGCATCTATACAAAAATAGACAGTAAACCATAATTACAAAGAAATTTAATTTTTTATTTTATAATGTTCAATTTCATCCATCCCTGCATCATCATAATGTGATCAATAAAGCTATATCACCTAACTCAGTAATGGCTTGCTTAAAATTAATGGCTAAAAAAAGGGCTGATCAGATTACAAATCACTCTATTTGCAGTGTTGCTTTCTTAAAAGTAATCTTTATTATGGAATATTAGTGCATAAGACTAAAATACATGTTTTGATTAAGTATTTCAAGAAGCTTTTTTTTTTTTTTACCTTTTAGTGTTCCAAAACAACTTTTTACTTTCCAGTCTGAAGTGCTGCACATGACCAATAAAAATGTCTGACTAAAATTACTTAAAATTATAAAATGAACTTGTATTATGCTATTTAAGGCAGTGTATTGCATATGCTTATATCTTGCTTCAAAAGCGGACATTCATTTTACAGAATGAGATAACTATTTGGGCATTTTGTCATGATTCATGGTCAATGACCTAATTCTAATCTATTTACCAAGCAAGTTTTGAAAATATATGATACTTTCAACAAACTATCTGTACACCATCGTTCTTCACACAACTACTGTTTTGTATTATAACTGCTGTTTTGTACTATAACTACTACTGTCTTGTATTATAAGTGATCAGGCATCATGAAAGAAACTACATAACCAGTATTAAGTGTTTTTAAGAGGAACCCAAGAGGGACTTGGTGGCTAAGACGCTGAGCTTGTCAATTAGAAAGGTCGGCAGTATAGCGGTTTGACTCCCCTTACTAGTCCCAGCTTCTGCCAACTTAGCAGTTGAAAAGCACATAAAAATGCAAGTAGCAAAACAGGGGCCACTTTGGTGGGAAGGTAACAGCGTTCTGTGCGCCTTTGGCATTCAGTCATGCTGGCCACATGACCATAGAGACGTCTTCAGACAGCATTGGCTTCAGCTTTGTAACAGAAATGAGCACCACCCCCTAGAGCCAGAAACGACAAGCATATATGTGCGAGGGTAACCTTTACCTTAAGAGGAACCCAAATTATTTTTCAAGGTATAGAACCTGAAATCACAAAATATATGAAAATTTTCAGAATTGTTCAAGTAGTATCCAAATCATACATAATCCACTTTAGATAAGGTTAAGCAAAATTCTTGAGCTCAACTACTGTAAACCCTTAAAACAAAAGGGGATAATAAATTTCATAGTATACACAAGTGATTACTACTTTGGAGACCTCAGGGCACAATAATTAACAGTTTCCATGGTATTTTTCATAAAGTTCCCATTAAAAGACATAAGCATTTTTAATAAACTAAATATAAATGCAATATTAAAAATCAAACCTAAGAGTTATAAAAAGTATGCAGTGATGAGATCAGAATGAATCTGATTACTCAAACAGATCCATTAAATTGAATGGACACTTTAATCATTTAAAATCCCATGATTTAGGACATAATTAAATCCTGAGGCTAGGCTTGGATCGAATCCATTAGTTTCTTTTTTTAAAAAAAACAAAACTTAAAATTCACCAGATTGTTTAAAAGACAGATTTTTATAAGCAGCTTCGGATTAAACGGCAATCGTGACTAAGCATTTAGGGTACATAAAAAAAATGAAGGTACAGTGCCCGGCTGGCTACGTCAGCCCTATACCCTTCTCGTTTCACTCACTATATTGTACTTGCTTCGCTCCAGCAAAACACACACACACAATCTCCCCCCACCACCACGAAGTGTGCACCGTTTACAAATTAAAGACGCCCTGCAAAAACTCACACCGTCAAGAAATGAGGCACGTATCGTCAACTCCCCCTTTTTAAATAAATAAATAAAAAATACGTTATTCCCTTAACAGAAGAAGAAGGGAAATGGGATGGGAAAACGCTCCTCTGGCTCGGGAGACGAAAGGCGTGCAGATTCCAAGAGCCGGTCACCTTCCTCCCCTTCCAGGACGAACCGGGCTAGAGGAAGAGATGGCGGAGGCGGCCCTTCGGCTGTGCGCGTCTCCGCACCCCTTTGCCCGGCGGGGGGTGGAAAGCCGCTCCCTTAGCAACCACCTGCGATAGGTTCTCAAGCCGTCCTCCTTCTCCGCGGCCCTTAAAAGCCTCTTGCCAACTTTGTTCTAGCCCCTCACCGTCCGCTGAGGAGGCCCGAACCTCGACCAGGCCTCGGCCTCACTCACCGTGAGGCAGCACAACAACGGCGGAGGCGGCGGCAATGGCAACGGCAGCAGCGGTGGCGCCTTTTAGCCTCTCCCCGAAAAACACACCACCCAACTCAAATTAAGGGCGCACTGGAGCGTCTGGAGGCCGGGGCATTTTATAGAGTTGGGGGCGGAGCGGACCCGAGGGCCTTGGCGTTTGTCCCCGCCCCTTCCACTCACTGGGCTGGGTATGTCGTCTTGAGCGCCTGCGCCGGGCGACTCAGCGAGCATCGGCCCCCCGCCTTCATCGTGGAGGGACTGCGGAGGGGCCGAGAGGGGAATAACTTGGTTCGTATAAAAAAGAAGGAGGAGACCCTTAAACGTATTTAGATATTAAGTACCTTGGGGTCCTTCAGGCAAAATCGGAGGTTGCCCTCTACGAGTACGCTCGTGGCCGAGGCTACCTCATAGTGGTGGCGACGGTGTACGTCATAATAGGAAGGACAGTTTCTCATTTATTCTGAGTGATGTAATTATTTTCCCTTTTCTTTTCCCTGTTGCAGTTGGACGGCTGCGTAATTCATGTCTGATAATCGTGGATGCTGCTTGTATGTGTGTGTGTGTGTGTGAATCCAGCTCCTTCTGGTTATTACTCTGTGGGGTTATTTGGCCCCGTCCCACAAAAGATGTTGAGTAATTGATGAAGACAGAGAAATTGAAACAGGAGGAATATCAAGTAGTTCAGTGCCGCCTAAGAAATTAAATTTACTATGTTAGAGTTATACGTGTGTATCCACAAATGCACCAGATGTTTCAGCGTACCTTTGGAATTAAGTATTAAGGGAATCGGTCTAAGTATGTTTTTCACATTGGTAAGAAACTATTCCATCATCCTAACATTAACAAGTGCTTTACATCGACTGTTTCATTTCAGATAAAGCATTAATTGCCATTACTATGCTAGGAGAATTATTCAAGTTGTTTCTTTAGCAAGAATACAGAGTTGATTTATTGGTTAGTCGCCTGTCCTCGCCAAATAGTTCTATTTTAATTGCATAAATGTTCCAACTTTTGAAAGAGGAAACTTTGAAAAGGGGCCTGCTTATATAATGGGCAGCACTACATTTACTCTTCTGGCACAATAAAATTTCAAATTGTACATTGTTTTCTCTCCCCCCCCCCCCAATAAATATTTTTAGAGGAGCATCCTCTGAAAAACTTTCCAGATCAAGGACCAGATCATAACTTGACACTAAACCAGTGTTTGGAATTAAGAGATATCTGCCACTTAAACCAAAGTTTAAATAAATTCAGGCAAAAACTATTCCCAAAGCAGTTCTAAACTACCTCAAATGAATGCCATATGATTGTTAGGAATAACAAGGTTACCTAACTTAGTTTGGGTAAAATAATATATATAAACTATGATTGTTACTAAGTGTGTGTCACTTTAAAACTGCAAAGCATGTAATTTTGGGTGCGGCTGTAAAACCACCATAAGAGGGAGCAGGAGAACTTGATTGATTGCTGTATTGCTCTATTACTGAATTGCTTGCTGACAATGATGGATTGATGGTTCCCTGCTGCTGCTGTTTTTGCTGAAGAGTGAAAGAAGGTTTGAACTTCTTTATATCTCAACTGTGAGAAGATTTATTACTGGACTGATATTTGTAAGTTTACTGACCTCTTTTTCGACACTGGACTTTGCAACTGAATAATCCCCGGACGGACTGAATTAGTGAATGATATATGGACTGTTTTGACTATGCTAAAACTCTTACTGGAATAAACTATTTAACTAGCACAGTGTATCTGTTTTACTGAGTGTAAGCTACAAACATGTTTATCTCACATATTTTGCCTACCTGCCTGACTGCCGTGCAGATTCTGCTAGGGTGTATCCCTAACACTGGTTATGGGCCCAGGCTGCACAGTCAGACTAACCAGGATATAACAGGCTTATATAAAGTGAGAGTTAGTGTAGTTACACAATACTGTAAACAGACAATTGTGTTTTATTAATTATAGTTTAATATCCAGAGAAAGATGGCACAAGTAAATTTACAAAGTTTGTCTCTAATATCCAAACTGGATGGAACAAACTATGTTTCATGGTCTATGAAATGCAGCCTACTTCTACGCAGAGAAGGTTTGTGGAATATAATTCAAAACCCACCAGAGGTAGATGCTTGGGATCCGGAGGATGAGGATGATGCCCAGAAAATACAAGAATATAAACTGAAGAATGAGCAAGCTCTCTGTATAATAGGACTGACACTCTGACCAGCAGGTTGTACATATTCGTGGAGAAGAAACAGCTGCGAAATGTTGGGAGAATTTAAAGAAGATTTATGTTCGAGACAGTGTAGGAGCACATATAAATCTTACACGAAAACTGTTCAGAACACATCTTCAAAAGAATGGAGACATGTTGACTCATTTAAACACTATGAAGAGAATTTTTCAGGAACTGCATGAAAAAGAACTTATCTTCACAGAACTGCATCAGGTTCATATAATTTTGTCTTCGTTAGATAAGAGCTATGATGACTATGTAACTTCACTGGAAGTACTGCCAAAAGATAACCTCACATTAACTGACATTACTGGCAGATTAATTGAAGAAGCCAGGAGAAGGCTTGAAAGGGATCAGCTCAGAAGGGAACAACCTCAAGAAGATAAACAATCTTCAACAACCTATACAATTAGAAAATGTTTTAATTGTGGAGGAAAAGGACATTTGGCTAGATTCTGCAAGAAAGGAAAATGCCACAATGCCAGCCAGAATGCTAAAAGGCATCAAAAGGATAAAAAATGCTTAGAGTTAGCCATGTATAGCAACAAAACTGTGAATAATAATTTATGGGTTGTAGATAGTGGAGCATCACACTGCATAACAAAAGATAAGAAAAGATTTGTTAAGATGTCCACGAGTTCACAAAAGATATCGTTAGCTAATGGCTGGAAAATGAAAGCAAAAGGTGAAGGTATTGCATATTGTTCTTGCATAAAAGAAAATGTAAAAATGTTATGTACCACAACTTAAGTTTAATTTGCTTTCGATTAGAGTTTTGGTTAAACTAGGTTATGTAGTTACCTTTAGGGGAGAAAACTGCATAATAGAAAAGGAAGGTAAAAAAGTGACTGCAACTTTAAAAGGTGAATTGTCTGTGTTACATGATAATCAGTTAGAGGTAGCTAACACAGTGTATAATAATGTTAAACCTCATGATGAATGTATACATTTGTTACACAGACGTTTAGGGCATATAAATTTTAAAATGCTCAAGAAAACGGTTGAACTGTCTAAAGGTATAAAACTGAAGCCTTGCAGTAAGTATTTGCACTGCAATGCTTGCAGTCAAGAAAAAAGCAAGGTAATACCAGCAAATAGAATAAATGGATTTAAAACTAAGGAACCTCTAGAGGTCATATTTGCTGATATTATAGGTCCTAAAAAACCAAGTGTGGGAGGTGCTCGTTATATATTAAGTAGAATGGATCATTATTCTAGATATGGTTTCTGTTATTTAATGAAGAGTAAAATGGAAACATATCAGAATTTCTTTAATTGGTTGAAGTTTGCAGAAAGAAAAACTAAAAGGAAACTAGTAACTTGTAACTCATAATGGTACGGAAATTATAAATAATAAATTCCAAAATAGACTGAAGATGGCAGGTGTTGAACATAAAAAGTCTGCACCATATAGGCCACAACATAATTCCTTTATAGAAAGACGAGGCCAAACAATACAAGCAATGGCTCGTACTATGTTGTCGGATTCAGGATTACCTGAAACTTTGTGGGGAGAAGCAATAATGTGTGGTAATCATATATTGAATAATGTTGTTAACTCAACAACAGGTGAATTACCATTCACATGGTGGCATGGTAGAAAACCTGACCTAAGCAACATGCACACATTTGGAGCACCAGCATGGGTGCATATTCCTACACAACTGAGAAATAAGGGGCAGCATAGGGCTAAAAAGTTATTCTTTGTATGTTATGAATCTAATCACAAATCATACAGATTCTGGGAAAAAGGTACAACTAGAGTTTACTTTAGTGCTAGTGCACAATTCCTTGAACATGTAGGATGGGAAAAACGAGCAAGATTCAAGTAAGGATGTAATCATAGAAACCTACAAAAGACCAAAACAACATATCAGTAATAAGAAGAGTACAATTAAAGAGGAAGTACAGGAAGAGCACATAGGACCAGAACAGGAAGAAATAGGTGAACAGGAAGAAATAGATAACCAGGAACAGGTAGTACATGAAAGTCCACCTGTAAGCCCTGTAATACCTAGACGCTCAATACGTGAAACCAGACTACCTCACAGGTACCAAGTAAGTGTAGTTTGTCAAGTTAGTAAAGTTCCAACTACTGTTGAAGAACTTAGAATGTATCCAGCAAAGGAACAAGAAAATTGGCATAGAGCAATGGAGAAGGAACTAAATTTATTGAAACAAATGGAAGTTTATGAAAATGTTAAATTACCTCCAGGTGAAAAGTCCTTTGGCTGTAAATGGATATTTAAATTAAAAACATGTAAAAATGGGACTGTTACCCATAAGGCTAGGTTGGTAGCTCAAGGATTTAATCAAACTGCATGTGATTATGATGAAGTATTTGCACCGAGTCTAAAAGCAACAATCTTGAGAGCAGCTTTAGTGTGGGCAGCTAAGAAGAACTATATTATAAATCACTTAGATGTAGAAACTGCCTATCTGCATGCACCATTGCAGCACACTATATACTTAAAGAAACCTGTAGGAATTAAGGATGATAAAACAAATAATGACTGTTGGAAACTTAAAAAGAGTCTCTATGGATTAAAACAATCTGGTTATGAATGGAACCAATATATTGTTAAGGAGTTAAACAATATAGGGTTTAAAGCAGGTTTAGCTGATCCATGTGTATTTAAGAAAGAGACAAATGGAATAGTGTCATTATTATTGTTGTTTATAGAGGATATTGCCTTAATTACAAAAACTAATCATGAAGCTACTGAAATAATATCATTATTAGGTAAGAGGATAAAATTAAAGCAATTAGGAGAGATAAAACAGTATCTAGGATTGACAATAAATAAAACCAAAAGTGCTATAAGATATCTCAAGAGGATAAGATTTATCAATTGCTAAAAACATACAAGATGGAACTTTGTAAGC
The DNA here is from genome assembly GCA_033807585.1 of Hydrophis major. Taxonomy (NCBI): domain Eukaryota; kingdom Metazoa; phylum Chordata; class Lepidosauria; order Squamata; family Elapidae; genus Hydrophis; species Hydrophis major. The sequence goes on along the minus strand of CM066329.1, from coordinate 138,907,197 downwards.
CAGCAAAAACTCCAATGAGTCAGGAATTTGGCTACACTGATGCTCAAAGTTCAAAATTCGATAAGACCATTTATCAATCGTTAATTGGTAGTTTATCATATATTAGTAATTGGTCAAGGCCAGACATTGCCTAGCGCATTAATCAATTGGCAAGATTCAATGCTGAACCCACTGAACAACACTGGCAAGCGACAAAACATATCTTAAGATATCTTAAAAGGACAATGCACTATGCATTGTATTTGGAGCCAAAAGATGATCTGATTTTAAGTGCGTACGCTGATGCAAGTTTTGCAACAGACATAAACACTAGGAAATCAACTTCAGGTATGGCTATAATGTTAGGAAAAGCACTGATTGGTTGGGGGTCAATTAGACAGCAACACATAAGTATGTCCACAATGGAAGCAGAATTTTCATGTCTATCTTTATTATGTACTGATTTAATTCTGTATAAACAGTTGTTATTGGATATGGGAATAACTGTTAATGATTCCATTGTAGTTTATGAGGACAATCAAGCAGCCGTACGGTTGGCTACAAATATTGCTGTGAAAATGAGATCTAAGCATACAGATCTTAGATATCTGAATGTAAGACAATCTGTAAAAAATGGTTTAATAAGATTGGAATATTGTATGACTGAAGAAAATATTGCTGATCAGTTTACAAAAGCCCAAGGTTCAGTCAAACACAAAGAAAGTTGTGATGACTATGGTTTAAGGATGTAAATATATATATTATTATATTACCCAAAAGGAGAGTGTGTTAGGAATAACAAGGTTACCTAACTTAGTTTGGGTAAAATAATATATATAAACTATGATTGTAAGTGTGTGTCACTTTAAAACTGCAAAGCATGTAATTTTGGGTGCGGCTGTAAAACCGCCATAAGAGGGAGCAAGAGAACTTGATTGATTGCTGTATTGCTCTATTACTGAATTGCTTGCTGACAATGATGGATTGATGGTTCCCTGCTGCTGTTGTTTTTGCTGAAGAGAGAAAGAAGGTTTGAACTTCTTTATATCTCAACTGTGAGAAGATTTATTACTGGACTGATATTTGTAAGTTTACTGACCTCTTTTTCGACACTGGACTTTGCAACTGAATAATCCCCGGACGGACTGAACTAGTGAATGATATATGAACTGACTATGCTAAAACTCTTACTGGAATAAACTATTTAACTAGCACAGTGTATCTGTTTTACTGAGTGTAAGCTACAAAAACCTTTATCTCACATATTTTGCCTACCTGCCGTGCAGATTCTGCTAGGGTGTATCCCTAACAATGATGTTTGATATCACAATTTATTTCCTTATTTGCTACTCCCTCCCCCATTTATGGATTAGTCATGCAAAAAAGCAAAACTTTTTTTGTTCCAAGCCAGAAAGTCTTACCTGTTGATTGATAAATCTAGTGCATCAAGCACTATCTTCTAATATTTGTAGAACTGGAGTGTTCAATCTTCAAGCATTAAATTTCTCTTAGGCATACAGAGCGAACTACAACAAAAAGATAAGTCCAGGTACATCTAGACTAGAGGCATTATAAACCCAATACAAGAGATCACTGTCAGCCACAGTGGAATACTTAGCCCTGATATTGATGAAAACATCCAATTCCACCATCACCATCTAGTATAGCATAGGTAGTTCTTGTTTAGCAATTCCTTGCATTTATGATGATGAAAAAGTAACTTTGCAATCAATCCTTGCATTTATGACCTTCTCAGGCCAATAAAGCAAAGGGGAAGCTGAAGTGAGACCATAAGCAGTCCTAATTTCACTTAGCAACTGAGTTATTGATCACTAAACAAGGATTACTTGGAAGTAAAATTGCCTTTGAACCAAGCATGAGCTCAACAATTTATATTGATATCTCCATGCATTCTTATTAGTATGGGTTAGTTCTGGCTCACTGCCTTCTTTCAGGATGTTTTCCAAGCTCCTGGACAAACCAACTTCACAGATGTTTCCTAATTAGCTTTCTAGATAAGCCAAAGTTGGCTAGGTACTACCCCTGCCCTCCCCCCTCCCCAAAATGGATTTAACAATGACTTCCTTTCTGACCATGCTGTGATTTTCAAACATGACTTTTAAATAAGTATTGAAAACGTTAAGAGTAACAGAGCTATCGTATTAACTTTCATAGATCAAAATCAACTTAAATCAGGTTTATTAAATATCACTAGCGTCCATGATTTGTGATGTAAATGACTAAGTTGGCTGTACATTTTCATATTAGTATGTTTTGTTAACATAAAATTATAAAAAATAGTCCACTTTATTATGTTCTAAACATTTACTACCTGCTTTCTCAGCTGAACAATTCTTTTGCATAACACATAAGGCTCCAAGACCAGTCAACAGGCCTTTTCAACAAAACAATTTCAGCTTTCTCTTTCGTTTCCAGAAACCATATTTAACAAAGAACAGTAACTTGCTTAGAAAATGTCTTAAAAACAGCCAATTAGACAATGGAATTCAAGGATGGCTTCCACTTTGAAAAGCTTATCCAATCATGACATAGAAATTCCAATCATGGAAGTTACTACACTTAAAAGCGGGTAACATATTGTACATGAGAACATTTTCTAATAATTCTGTGCTTAAATATGGGATCATGTGGAGAATAGGAGATGAAGCTGTAAAATGAAGCTGCAGTGTAACATTGTTAATTATTTAGTTAATTATTCAGTTAAAACAGTGCAAGAAAAATGTTTTGTTCAAACTGATATTCTTACTGGCTAAGACTAACGTTAAGTCATAGAAAAAGTTGTCCACTTTCAGTTTATTGCTTATCTTTTTTTAAATCAGAGGGTATTTTAACTGGCATCTAATTTCTATTTGAAGGTGTGTTTTTTAATATTTGAAGTTAAATTTCTATTAAAATGAATATTCTGGTCAACTGACGCTTTGGGGAAATGAAGAGCAATAACAGTGCCAATAGTATTTCTTTATACTTGTCCCTTTTTTGGTTTTTTGTAACTGTTTCTTAGAAAAACCTCAATTTTTGAAGTTTTTTCAGGAAAAGAAAATTGAAAATATGTATGGTATGTATGAATGTATGCATGTATAGAGAGAAACTTATATGCAGTTAAAAATGCCTTGGCTGGGAATTACAGAAGCAATTTTTCCCTGCTTCTGAGCAGCAACCCTTGATGCTAGGCCAACTACTTGAAATTGAAGGTATCAGCCCACTTCATTCCATGAAAAAGTTTCAAAAATCACAAAGTATGCACAACACTTTAACATGCCCTGTGCACATAAGGACTTTTCTCCCAACTTCATTATTCTGTTACTACTTTATTGAATGGTAAGTAAAAACACTAGTTACAAAGTAAGAGGAAATCACTGTTAATACATGTTTTGATTTTCACATTTGAGACAATCAGTTACAGGTGGCTTGTTGGTATATCCCCATTGTTACACTATTTTCATCATCATTCAACAAATGTGTGATACCAACAATTACAAGTAAGAATTTAACTTCCATTATAATAGATTCATTTTTCCTAGCTATTTAAATATCCCAAGTTCTGTGATCAGAATATATTCAGCAAGTATTTGGAGTATTTAGTCTATAATGTACTCACTGCCTTCTGGTCAACCAAAGGAAAGTAAGCTGGGCATGAGAGTAATGGGTATGAGACTGCTACTACTAAAAATGGGTGCAGAGTATTGAGATTGATTTATGATCTCACCAGTTCCTTCCCATTTTTCATTCAGTATCACAAAAGCAGTAACGTCATGTTCTTTTGTTTACAAGTATAGCAAAAAAGTAGATCTCATCAGGAACATTGAGGATATATAATTTTTAAGACCATGCTTAGATGAAGTTAGATTTAACTTCACAATGGAGACCTTTTCACTTTAAATATAGAATTAAATGTCATAATATCCATTTCAAAGAATAGCTTTCTCCCCCTAGGTGTTGGAAAAATGCTTACAGAATAATGGCAATAATCATTTGCCTAATATATCAGATTACAGAATCTGATCCTTAGATTATGATTTTTATGTACTGTAATGTTTCCTGAAATCAGCTTGTTTGTGACTTAGTCTTGTTTTGGTCTTTCAAAGGTTCAAAGAGACATAAAAGCTACTTTTTATTAAATACAACATGATATGTGCTTGCAATACACCTTCCAAACTTAGTTCACAAGTTTATTATGAAAAATGCTGCAACACTCTCCTGCAGCAACATCTTACAGAAATAAATTGTTCTTTCAAAGTAATTCGCTATGAAGAACACATACATGGAACACTTTGTAAAGGAAATGTGTGAGAAAAATGGGAGTGGGAACAGAGTTCAGATGAAACAGTAATACAATTAAATTAAATCGTTTCTCTAAAAAACAAAATAAGAACACAAATAAGAAAAGTCAGTCTTGGTGCTTATTTAAAATGTTCATTAAGCTTCAATGATAGTTTGCTATTCTTATCTACAATCATGCTGGAAAGCTAAAGCTAAAAGGAAAGTTACTTGTAATTCACGAAGTGTTAAATGTCTACGTATTAATATTTGCAGTCTCTCAGAGAAAGCAAAAGTAACTACAAGTAGAACTATGCCAGAAACTGATTTCTTGACCAACAATGTTGCTTCAAGCATGCAATGAACTGGTTCATTCTAAAGTGGTCACAGTTGCTGACAGACAAGAGGCTTTGAATTTCAATATGGCACATCTTTTGGTCCATGTGAAAACAGGTTTCAATGTTAAATGTTTTCTGACACTTTGGAGTTACTGTTGCTCTTCCCATGTTCCTTTAGGTCAACACATGGTTCATGGCAATACTGTACAAGTGGAAAATCTCATTACAGAAAGTAGTCTGGGGTGCGACGAGTAACATGTGGTTCACCTCTGCGTGGTGCCGGATCAAACTGCAAACTGGAAGAAAGAATCCAAATTTGTTGGTCGATTAATGTTTTTAAAATAACCTATAACAAACTGAATACTGTTTGAAATTTCAAATAACACTTCTAATTTCTTCTGAAGGAGAGAGAAGCTTCCCTATAACGCTGCTAAGTGTGGCAAAATAAATGGCAGGAGCCACTGGGAGAAAAAGAATTTCCCAAGGAAGTTCTATTCAGGCACAGAATTAATGTCTCGTCATTCACTGAGTTTATTCAAAAAGGAATTCAACCTATTTGTGTGAATCTTAAAAGTAAAAAGATTCCTTAACATACATAGTATTAATATAACAGAAGCAAGTATTTCTTAACATAACTTAGAGCTGAAACTTCAAAGAACTCATCTCAAAAAATAATTTTAAGGATTGAAGGTTAGGTTTTATAGTAACTCATGAATTAATGAGTATACCCTGAGATAGCCAAACATAAATGTTTTAAAATTTTAAAGTTATACAAATTTAAAATAAATTGGCTATTCCACAAATAATCTCTTCTGAAATACCTGATAAGGCCAGATCAAGCAACAGTGCATATTTATTTCAAGCACACATGACTTTTTGTGTGTGTGTGTGAAAGTTTTAACTAGAAGATATAACATTGAACATTCTCATATAAATATTTTTTAAAATACTTACAATGAATATTTCAAAGTATCATCAAGCTCCATAATTGCAGCTTGGTTACCACAACGGTAACAATAATTTGGAGCACTAAAAATTGTTACTACATTCCGATCATGACACCAGTTATATCCCTGAAAAAAAATATATGTAATTTTAATAAGAGCCTCTGCAGATAAAATATTAGGCATATAAACTATAGTTATAATAAATATATTACTGTATTAAAATATATCAAGGTATGATCTGGGTTTATTTTAAACATCTTAAAACAGTTAAGAGCATGTCAATACAAGCTTACCTCCATTACCAGCTGATGAGCTCTTGAAACCAACGTAAGGCCATTTGCATGGTTGAAAGTTTCTGAAATATCTTGTCCAAAAGTATATCCAGCTCCTCGAGGAGAAATACCCCAACCACCCCGATCATCAGGATCTGACCACAGCAAATCACACATTGGACCCTAAGAAATATTTCAGCATAATGATTTAGCCTTTAAAAATGGAAGATGCCTAAAACAACATAGAAACTTCAAAGGGAAACTTTCAAAATAACAATTGGAATGGCTAAATATGTTGGGAACAGTATACTTATCCACTGCTAATGGTAACTATTAGCAGTGATACTAGAAATTCAGAATTTATGTATTGCTAAGTTTCCTACACCTAGGCATTCTTAAGAATTCAATTACAGATACTTTTCAGCTACAGCTGAATTCAACTAAAGCTAATTCTTGTGAACAACAATACTGTAAGACAGTGGTCCCCAACCGGGGGGGAATCCGAGTTTGATGGTTTGCTTGCAGACGGTTTCATTACCTGACTAGGTAACATCTGATGTTGTTACCTAGTCAGGTAATAAAACGTCTGCCAGCAAACCACCAAGTTCAGGGAGCGCCAGTGCATCCTCATTGCAACTCTGAGCAACAGATATTCTCTTCTATTGGGACATTTAAAACGGAGGGTTTCAACTGCAGATTCAGGAACTGCGCCGGGCTGAGGAGCGCCTTCAAAACTGAGCGCTGGGCGGTGGCGGCCCACGGTTCTCGGTCCTGCCTTCCTCAGCCCCATCCCTCAGGTGTCTCCCTCCCTCCCTCAGGTGTCTGCCTCGTTCCTCTCTCAGTCGCTCTCTCGCTCCTCCACCAGCCCAGGAAGAAACTGCTTCAAAGAAGCCGCCCGCGTGGCTTTTCCTGTCGCCGCAGCTCCTCCGAAGCGCCCGTTCACTCCCACCCCGCCGCCCGCGCGTGGTTCAATCCAGTGCTCCGTTCTGCCTGCCTGCCTGCCTTTGTTTCTGGTTGTTTCGGAGCAGCTTCGGCTGATAAAAAGAGGCGAATAGTTATTATTCTCAGCCGAAGCTGCTCCGAAACAACCAGAAACGAAGGCAGGCAGGCAGGCAGGCAGAACGGAGCACTGGATTGAACCACGGGCGGCTGGGTCGGGGTGAACAGGCGCTTCGTAGGAGCTGCGCCAACAGGAAGCCACCCTGCCGGCTTCTTTGAAGCAGTTTCTTCCTGGGCTGGTGGAGGAGCGAGAGAGCGACTGAGATAGGAACGAGGCGGGAGGAAACCGAAGCCACTGAGCCAGAGAGCAGAACAGGCTTTGGTTGCTTCCTCCCTCCCCTTCTTTCATTTGTGTCCTTGATCCCTGATCCCAGCAGCATTCACTGAAAGTGAAGAAAGCCGCCATTTTTTTATTTTATTTTCTTTGCGGCCCGGTACAAAGTGATCCACAGACCGGTACCGGTCCACGGCCTGGTGGTTGGGGACCCCTGCTGTAAGACATTGTGGCAATGAACATACTTCTGGGGAGAAAAAAACCAGCATCTCCTTGCCCACACTCTACCCATCCACAGAAAGAAGTTTCTTTCAGAATGGTGAAAATATAATACAGAAATGAAAATTAGACAAACACTGTGAGTTTGAGTTGTGATTGCCAACACTTTATATGATTGATTTACTTCCTCACTCAAGGCAGTAAAACCTGAGTCAGGCTCATTCTTCTGTAACATAATATACAAATCAAGGCTGAAAGATTTTTCAGAAATATGAGAAATTATTCATACTTAGAATCTATTTTATTTCATTCTTATAGACTGTTATCTGTAGCAATAAGACAATCAGACACCATTTCACTGGACTCTTGGTTCCATCAGAAGAACTCGCAAAATCACCTAATATGAAAACTCATTTTCTACATAATTTTCCATCTTATAGCTGCTTTGAAAAGTTCCTCAACCAACAGTGGAGAACTTGCGGCTTGTAAGAGAAATTGACTGCTAAAAGAATTTATCTCTCTATTCTGCTAATACCACTTCTCAATAAAAGAGCACTGAACACTCTAAATACTGACAATTATAAGATTTATTTAGCAAGATTGTCAGGTATGTATGGTAATAGTACCCAGACAATTTTGCAACACATTAGCAATTTAAAAGCAAACTAATTAATTCTCATGAATTTAAAATTAGAGCCAGGGCATTAATTTTTAACTCTACATAATTCTGAATCCACCATTATGAAGATTAAAAGAAAGATGATGTTATCAGACTGGGGAAATTATTGTCTTTCGGATATTGCTGAACTACAGTTTGGGATATCCCTTAACTTGCTCGTTCCTTCAGCAACAAGGAGAGTACAATAAATTATCCACTTGTGCACTGATTCTCTATCATGTCACTGATTCTCTATCGTGTACAGTACTTAAGTCTTTCGTCCTAGATTGAAATTCTATCTCTTAGTAGAGTTCTATAAACTCCATAATCAATGAATACATTAAAATTGCATTATTGCCAACTCTAGACTCATCAATAATTTGAAGATTCCAGACTTCTAGAGAATAGCAGCAGACTAAAGATGGCTCTGCAAAAAGTGAATTCCATGAAAAAAATGGGGGAATAAACAGCAAAGGGATGATTAAAAATTTTATTACAAAATTACAAATTATTATTACAAATTATTACAAAGTTACAATAAACTTCAGATAAATCTGAAATAAGATTTGGGAATCAATTATAAAGTACCTTCCTGTGGGAAAATATGTTTTGAATTATTTAAAAAAAACTTTTTAAAAATGGACACTAGAGGGAACTAAAGATTATAAAGGAGAAGAATACTCAAAGTCAACTCACAATTATAGAATTAAGAAAACTGTCTTAACATTAGATCTATTTAACGATGTGGGCTGAGAAATTAATTGTAAGATTGTCTGCCTCTTTAGTCAGACTGGGTTTAAAATATACTATGGAAGAATAACAAGTTTTAACTGACGAGAATGAAACTGGTTTAAAGTTAGATTTAAAAATGACAGGCTCCAAAAAAAAACATAGAAATAGATGTTACTCAGAAAGAAACCAACTGATGTTCTAATAATTAAAAAGGATATACAAATAAACTAAGAGAGTAAAATGGATAAATTTTCTATACTGGACCTACAAAAGAGGTTTGTTAAATGTTTTGAAGAATTTTATGAAAAGGAACAAAGAAAAAATAAAAAAGATCAAGCTTGTTAAAAGTAAATGGAAAGAACGTACAGTTACTTTATATGATCAAGGTTAAAATAGATATGTAACCTCAGGTAACTCTTAACAGACTTTTGCTGATACCAGGATTAAACTGATAAGGCTTTATTGTTTACAAATAAAAGATTGAATATGAGAAGAGATCATTTGCTGTATTTTAAGAGAAAGTGGTAAAGTGGTCCCTTCTTTATATATTTCATTTCTCTACTGTATTATTTTTTTCTTTTCTATATTCTTTTTGAGTTTTTTTTTCTTCTGCATCTTATATTTTTTCTTTTTCTTTTCTATTTGTTTTTATTATTGTAAATTTTAATAATTAAAAAATAAAAAATAATTTAAACAGTTCCATTAGGCATTAATCACAACTCAGAATTCAAACTGCATTAAGTTACCTCATGTGGAACTTCTTGAAGACGATCAAGTGCTCTAATATGATCCAGTGTATCTATAGATGGAGACAGTCCTCCATGTAGACAGAAAATCTGTGAAAATATTAAAACTAATATTAAAATAACTTTTTTTAATTATCAAAAACTAGTTAGCTGAACATATTTTCTGAAAGTTATAGATGATTTTAAAAGGAAAACATCTGATTAAAATACATTGGAACATTCACCCTATTTTGTATTTTTGTTGCTATTAACAAAAAATATTTGTATTTTCAGCATACCTGTCCATCCACCAAAGCAGTAAGAGGAAGATAGTCAAAAAGATCTGTGAAGTACTTCCAGACATTTGCATTTCCGTATTTCCTTAAACACTCATCATAGAAACCATACACTTGAGTGATTTGCCTGCTTTCATGGTTCCCTCGAAGGATTGTGATGCGTTCACGGTAACGGACCTATTAAAAAAGGTAGTATTATCAGAGCAATTAAGAACTTTTCATTTTATGTTCCCTACCTCGACTTGTCCCGATCTCTATTAATATATACCAGTATCTTCCCCTATTGTAATCACTATTTACAGATGTATGGAGAAAACATAATGTTCTAAACATCTCTTGAAGCCAAATTTTAAAAATCTGTATTTCTCCTACCTCCTTTTGTTTAGGTTGATAGTACTGATATATAGGAGGGAGGGGAAGAGTGTAGTAAATTTAAATTCAAGAGTAGAATCTTATCAGTCCTTGATCTATGAGTTAAGTGAACTTTAAGACCTTTCTTGCCACAGTTGTTAAGTGAAACATTGTGGTTGTTAAGTTAGTAACCCGGTTGTTAAAAGAATCTGGCATCCCTTTTGGCTTTGCTCATTAGGAGGTTGCAAAACAGGATCACATGACCCCAGGACACTGCAGCATCATAAATATCAGTTGCCAAGATCTGAATTTTGATCACATGACCATGGGAATACTACAACAGTTGTGTGAAAAGTAGTCATAAGTCTATTTTTTCAATGCTGTTGTAATTCTGAATGAACTGTTGTAAACCAAGGACTACATATCTAAGCATCTTAATTAGTATGTGGGAGTTTCCTTGAATTTCTCCATTGTATAATTTCCTCCTCTACAGTTTTTATTTTGTGCAGAATTTTCAACAGTATTAAATCCATACAGTAATTTAAAATATAAGCACAATATAATAAAGTTCAAAATATCTGGAAGTAACCCCAGCCTGTTATTTCTAATCCCAACATGTTTTAAATGTATTTTTATTACCTTAAGCGCTACCAGAAGTGTTACTGTTTCAACAGAATAGTATCCCCTATCAACGTAGTCTCCCATAAACAAGTAATTTGTGTCTGGTGATTTGCCTCCAATTCTGAAAAGTTCCATAAGATCGTGAAATTGTCCATGGACATCTCCACAAACTGTTACTGGACATCTTACTTCTTGAACATTGGATTCCTTTGTTAAGATTTCTTTAGCCTGCAACAAAGCAAAAAGTCAGTTTAACCTTAAGTAATTTCTGCTTCTGAACAATACTTATCATACATACAAGCACAATTCATTTGGACCCATAAAATAGAAAAATCAAAACTAAAAAACAGCATAATATAAACATAATCCTTAAAACTGTCAAATATTATAGGGAGAGACAATAACAATAACAGTATTGTAGTGATGGTAGATTTTTCCATGTTTCTTTGGATAGCTGAAATCAAAGTTCAGATGAAATGGATCCATCTAGATTTCTGGTGGAAGCCTTGCTCTAGAAGTGGGTATTATTGCTGAGAACATTGAACTAAAAAGAGTCCCAGATATTTTCTGAACAAACAGAAACCCAATCTTGCTGGGATTCAATTTTAACCTACTTTTGCCTATCCAAATTCTACAACTTTCAGCAATAAGTCAGAACTTACACTGTACTTGAAACAGACATATATATCTAAGTTATCTATATTTAACATCATCAAACTAATGATACCTCACCATGGACCAATATATGATTTCTAAAATATTACATCCAAGTTCCTGAAATTCAGACCATTAGCCTGACAGATTAATATTACATTCACATATTTCTAAGGTTGGCAAAATGAAACTAGACAAATCTAATATACTTTTACAGTCTAGAAAAAAAAATTAAAGCCAATTCTCAAGTGCGAAATAATAATCTGAAAGGTAATTGTCTGCTAAAATGCATTAGGAAACTGTTCAAGATGGAACAGATCCATAAGTAATTGCACCCTAAGCAATTACTTGTTTGCAAAACATTAAAGTAGCAATCATAGCAACAATTTAGTAAAAAAAAAGTTTATAAAAGTATACTAACTTTTTTACTATATTAAAAGTTAGTAGTAAAAGTAGAGCAAATTTTTAACCCCAAATTGCAAAAGTTTCAATTCTAAATTGAAAGATGCACTTCCCCTAATGATTGCCAGTTAATTATACTTTTGTAAGAAATAGAGTCCTAGCCATACAGAAAAAAGATATTACAAATGTTAATGTGCACACCAATGGCAAGACTTGTTCAAATCATATGTGTCTGATTAACACTCAATTTCTTTCAGCCGATCTTCCCCCCATATATGAAAACATTAAGTTAAAACATTTGTTGCTTGACAAAACTACAAATATGGTTGTTTATTAGAAAATGGAAGTCAATGCAATTTCAGAGAAATTAGGGCAAATGTGTGCCCCAGATACATGTTCCTTTCTTGACAAAATTGAATGGCACTTTTATTTTTTTCGGATAAAATAAAGTCTGGTAAATTTTAGATAAGCATGTTCAAGATTTTTGTGCAAACAGTGCATCAAAAAAGGATGCACTTTTCTCATTGTGTTATTATGGGCATCCATGACAAATCCATATAACAGGGAGATAACACCCCATATACATCTGCACCTCAGAAGGAGAACTATAAAACAGTACTAAATATAGTAATCCTTCAACATATTTCAACATCCTTTCCCCAAAGCAATGTAGCTTCAGAAAGATCTAATGACTGCAGTGTTACCTGACTTTGGTGGCACATTCAATTCGATAAATTACATATGGGTATTTCAAATGGTGTCTTCTTTTAGAACAGCAGAAATTATAATCTCCAAGGAAAAGGGGCTACGGTACAACATACATAAAAGTTCTACTACCAAAGAGTGAAACATCTCTCAATAAATAATTCAGAAATCTTTTAGTTTGAAACTTACCAATTAAGAAATCTGATTGTTCCATAGTTCATAGTAAAACTTATATCACAGAAAAGATATACATATTTGTTCAATTTGATTCAAATTATTCAAAAAGAAAACTGAAGGAGAAGGAAAGCAGGCACACTAAAAATAACCAGACATTGCCCATTTTTACACTACTTTCATAAGTACCGGAAAGTTCTGGGGCCAATCTTCCCCATCTGCATAACATTTCATGTTTTTGCTACAGAATATTGCTAACTCAACATTATCCTATGCGAAGAGACTTTGACTTCAATGTTGTAACTGAAGTTATTACTTGTGAAATAACAAAGCTGAATGCTATTAATAGTGCTGAGAATAATAAGACAACTACTGTGAGCCTTCTTTCCTCCTTTAAACACAGCCAATTCTGAAGAATAATATTATTATCTGGGATAGCTTGTTCTTTAATTGACTACTCTAAAGGTAGGCAACCCAAAAGTATTGTTTTTGTATTAAGTCTTACATTTAACAGCATCCAGAAAGCTTTGAGAAATAATGAAGTTTGTTTTAGAATATGAAATGTATACCATAAGTACCTAAGACCAGTTATAAATAGTCTATTTTTAAAAATGTGAAATCTGCTATTCTTTCGTAAGCATTATGACTTATTACCTTTCAAATAACTTTTTGCCAACACATTAAAAAATGAAAGTATTATTAAATACAAAGGTTTTTACCAATGTTAGTGGTCACCCAAAAATCAGCATTACGGATTAAAGTAAAATAAATTACTTAAAATTGAGGCATGCAACTGAAATTACTAACATAACAATAGAAATCATTTTTAAGCTTATAAAACAAGCTATTTGAATTTAACCATCCCTATGAATAAGTTTTGTTTAAAATGTAGAACAAATACAAAAGCAGAAATGTTTCAGCTTTCTCTTAAGTGTTGCTTAGTTTTTCTCTATTCTAGCATGCAATACGTGTCTCTTTTCAAATAAAGTCTTTTTTAGGACACAAAAACTGAGGGAAGCAGTGAGCACGTTTAAAATTCTGCAGAATGCAATGGTATTTTCATAATATGACTATCATGGTCAGGTCAAATAAATGGATAATCTGAATAAAAACCGATACAGCTATCCTCTGGCACCCTTTAGACAAAGCCTAACCCTATGATATCATTAATTATGGTTCTGAAATCTACAGAAGCTATTGTAATACAATAAAATCTGCAGCATTCACACCAATAAATATTATCTATTTAATTATAATTACTAAGTCACAATTTCTTATCAGCTTTATTTGAAGACACTTTCCATTCACGTAACAGAACCACGAGAAGATTAAAATGGCATATAGCAGGGATGGTTAACCTTGACATCATCACGTGCCAAAAGTGCGCGTGTGCCTGCACCCATAATGCAATGCGCATGTGACCCCCACCCCCAACCCGCGCATGTGCACGCAAACCCTCCCTGCAGGTGCTCCACCCCCGCACATGCATGGCAGATACCCCACAATCAGCTGGCTGGCAGGAGATACATGAGCATGTGCAGTGGACCTGATCTGGGACAACAGTTCGCATGCCAGCAGAGATGGCTCTGCGTGTGACTTCCGGCACACGTGCCATAGGTTCGCCATCACGGGAATATAGCTTGTAATAAAATAATGAAGATCCAATAAATAAAAAAATTCTTAAGCAGCAATACATACTGCATTGCCAAAATAAAATAGCACTTTAGAAGTTTTCAATTAAGAGAATATTAGTATGCATGCAAAGCTGTCCATCCAAGTCTGTATGTTCCTACAAATATCAGTCTGAAATTAAATTACAGCATTGATTTCAGGTGTCTAAAAATCAAATGAATGATTCTTTATTATTACTAAGTATTACCTTTCAAATAATTTTCTATAAGTATTTTATTCCCAACGCCAGGTGTCTTATGGCAATACTGGCAGAAACTGATTTTTTTAAACAACTCATCAATGGTCTACTATATAATTTGATTATACTCAATGCTCCACCATAATAGAAAGGTAGCAAATTCTATACCTAAATTAAATTACCTCAATATAAATACTATTGGGTTTCTAATTTTTTTTAAATGGCATACATACAAGAAAGCAAGTTCAGAAAAGTCAGACTGAATAAAATTCATATTTACAGCAGTCTAAAGTAGACAATCAATTCCCCAAATGTTTTTAATCTACAGGTAGTCTTCACTTAACAACTGACAATTCCATTACAAACCAAGACAATCATTAAGCCAATTGTCAAGTGACTGTTCTGCTTCGTGATTGCATTTCTGACAATCCCAGTTGTTATTGAATGAATCCTACATGATCATTAGGCAAGAAGCTATCTGATTCAAGGCACTCTTGAACTGGATTCAAGCCAGACTTGAACAATGTGCTCTCTCCAACACAATGAATTTTAATTTGGAGAAAAGCAAAGTTTTACATTTAGGCAGGAAAAACCAAAGATGTAAGTACTGATTAGGCGAGACCTGTCTCAAATACAGTGAGAGGGACCACAGAGTCCTAGTGGATAATCACTTGAATATGAACTGGCAGTGTGCAGAAGAAGCCCCAGAAGCTAATACAATCCTGGGTTGTATAAACAGAGGCATAGAATCAAAATCACATGAAGTATTAGTACCACTTTATAAAATCTTAGTAAGATCATACCTGGAATACTGCAACTAATTTTGGTCACCACACTACAAAAAAGATGTTGAGACTTTGAAAAAAAGATCGGAGAAGAGCTAAGATGATCAAAGGCCTGGAGACTAAAACATATGAAGAACGGTTGCAGGATTTGGGGTTGTCTAGTCTAGAGGAAAAAAGAACTAGGGGTGACATGATAGCAGTATTCCAATATTTGAGGGGCTTGCCACAAAGAGGGAATCAGCTTATTTTCCAACGCACCAGAAGGGAAGACAAGAAACAATGAATGGAAACTAATCAATGAGATAAACAACCTGGAATTCAGGAGAAACTTTCTAACTAAGAGGACAATTAACCAGTGGAACAGCTTGCCTTCATAAATTGTGGGCACTTCATCACTGGAGGTTTTTAAGAAGTGACTGGACAGCTACTTGATATAGATTCTCCTGCTTGAGCAGGCTAGACTAGAAGACCTCCAAGATCCTCTCCAGCTCTATCCTATTCTTGGCAGGAGGTAACAATTGCTTCTACTTCAACTCCTTTCACCCACCTATCTTCCCCCCTCTCTGTCTTTGTTCATTTTATTGTTGCCTATGTGCTGCTGTAAGCAACCCCTATCTATTATTGAACCCACCACACTGTATATTGTTATTGTGCCACCTGGGACATAATTTTAGCCTAGTGCAGTTTGGGTCTGATTTCTTAGGCAATACGATAGAAGAAACCAGGAGGGGTATGAAAGGTCCATTAGTGAAAGAAGGCCCTAGCTGCAGAAAAGGGTCTTTTTTCATATGCTGACCTTTCCCAACCTGTACAAGTCCTTCTTTTATAAAATCCCTGGGCAGCTTGCAAGAGAAGGCCAAGCTGCACCTCTGTGAAAGAAGGCCCAGGCCAGTACACTAACAGCACACAGAATGGTAGGCAGGACCAGGCAATGGGAGCAGCTCGTGGCAGTGGATAGGCGGGCAGCCAAAAGGCAGTTGTAAATGTGGGTGGGCCCAAATGTTCATCTTATTGCAAGGGCAATACAATAGCCAGAATTTCAAGAACCCATCATATGTCCTTCATTCCACATCATCGTAACTTCAAATGGTCACACAATCTTCATTTTCAATGTTCTGTGACAGTTTCCTAGCCAGTCTTGCAATCCCCAACTTCCTCCTCCGCCTAGCAACATTTAGCTCTCAGAAAGGAAGGAAAGCACTTTCTCTGATCTGTGCCACCACCCATTCCCTGGCTTGTGCTGCCCGCCCACCTTTCCCAAACTACACAGTACCTCTTACATAACTCCATGAACCTTCCCTGACCTGTGTGGCACATCACACGCACTCTTCCCTACCCACATTGCCTCCCCATGCTGACTCACACAGCACCTTTCACAAAACTCTCAGCTACCTTCCTGATCCACACTATCTACTCACACCCCCTTCCCAATCCCTGCAGCACTTCTCACACACCCAGACGTGAGATTTTATGATAGTCTGCTTCTTAAAAACATTAAATTAAGACCTGGTGTAGTTTATTATGAATAGAATAGAAAGTTCAAGACCCAAGATTGAGTTCAATCTATTACAATGCCTTGTCATTGTTCACTTCATATCATGTATTAACCAAAATTGTACATTACCACCTGGATAGCAGTTGCATGGAACAGACATAAAAGAGTTTTCATTAAGATTGGATGCAGCTAACATACAACAATAAAAACTTCATGTCTACATGTTAAAGCACAAATAAAAGCAAATAAATATTTTCTGTCACTACAATAGTAGTACTGCCTTCACTGCATCCTAAGTAACTTTCTAATACAGCTTTCCACATGATCCAAGGCTTGTTTCAGTTCACCCTATAGACCAGTGGTAATCAACCTGGTCCCTACCGCCCACTTGTGGGCATTCCAGCTTTCATGGTGGGTGTTAGGGGTTTGGTCCCCAACTTTATAAATCACCATTACTGTGGAACCAGTGGGCGGTTAGAGAAAATTTTACTACTAACAGAGATACAAAAGTGGGTGGTAGGTATAAAAAGGTTGACTAACCCTGTTATAGACAGATATAATACATGGAACAGCATTCAAAGGAGCTTTGGTAAATTTGCAAAATTCTTAAGATTAACTAACTCATCCACATCTACTGAATTTAAACGTCAGACACTCCAACGCATCCAAACGTTTTCCTCTAAAAAATATGAATGGCTGCATAATCCTAGTTACTATTCAAAGCAGTAATGTGATGAGTTCCTACAAAATTCATCTTATTCTTGCTATTTATCATTAGGATTTCTGTCTTAAGCAACACTTTAAAAGTTTATGTATAAAATGTAAAAGATTCAAAATATTAGTTTGATTTCAAAAATTGAACTTACTTTTAAAAGGTAAAGGTTCCCTGAGCACATATGTGCTAGTTTCCAGCTCTTGGGGGCTGTGCTCACCTCTGTTACAAAGCCAAAGAGCCAGCGCTGTCCAAACATGTGTCTGTTGTCATGTGGCCAGCATGACTAAATGCTGAAGGCGCATGAAACGCTGTTACCTTCCCACCAAAGTGACCACCTATTTTTCTACTTGCATTTTTACATGATTTCAAACTGCTAGGTTGGCAGAAGCTGGGACAAGTAACAGGAGCTCACTCAGTTACGTGGTGTTAGGGATTTGAACTGCTGACCTTTCTGATTGACAAACTCAATGTCTTAGCCATTGAACCACCACATCCATTTCAGTAAATCTTAAGCATACATATGTCACAAGACACTAAAATATACAAAATTGTAGACTAGAACAACTTGGTTTTTATTTGAAATACTACACCTAATCCAAGCTAAGACAATGTTTCAAAGTGAGGTCATAATACAGGGCTTTAATTGCTAGCTTAAATGCTGATCTGATGAATAACATTTCAAAACCTCATTACTTCTGATGAGAACCTTAAATACTATGTACTCAGATTCATCAGGTTTCTATTAGTACCTAATCCAATTCAGAACTAATTAACAATTGCATATTTAGCTAGTAGTTACTTATCTTCATATCTAAATTAAAGGCATACCAGAACAGAGCAGCAAGCTCTTTTAACTAGAAAAGAGAATCAGCATGGAGGAAATGAATAATTATTTTCTTTATTAGCAAAGATAGGAAGAGGCAATATAGTTTATTATATTTGTATTAACTGTATCAGCAGGACAGTATTTGTCATTAATATCTTAATTCAAGTGAAAAATTAAAATCTGTTTAATTTCCTTAGAACAAATCACTACCGTAACTTAAATATGTAACCTTTAATCTATTTACCTTAAATGTCTGGGGTTTTTTAGTATGAATAATTTCTCATGCCCAATTCTTTCTATTCCCTTGCTGTGTTCTGAACAAAAACTGCAACTTAAATTTCTGTCCACATAATAAAAACTTCTGAAGCAAAGTGCATGTTCTTTGTCCATGTTTTTTTAAAAAAATCTTGACATTCTACCCTTCCTCCATAATTTGTAATAATCCAACTTTATTTCCTAGAAGACATTGTTATATAGAAACGTGGCATTATGTGCTGAGCACTAACAAAATTGAAATATCACATGGCTTTAAGAACATCGAGATTTGCCAAAATAATTTTTAAAATTCTTTTAGGAAAGGTAACTCCAAGCAATGGCTCTGTGCAGAATGAATAGCACATAGTTTCAGAAATATAAGTATTATTATAAAAGAAATACATAAAACAAGAGATAACTGAAATACATAAAACAAGAGATAACTGATAACCTGAACAAAAATCTTAGGACAAGGATTTTTCTGTAAGTATGCTATATTTTGTACAAGTCTGATCAATATATTATTATGCATTCCTCTTTTATTGAATAAACAATTCAATTTTATAAAAATATTTCTTTAGATTTCAGTTCTGAATTTTCCAAAACATAAATTGACAGGAACTTCTGCATTTGGTATAATCTGAATAGCCCAAAGGAGTTAGTGAATTTTCCAATAACATTTAAAAGAATTTCACATAGTCAGTTTACAAAACCACAATTTCTACCTGCTATTCTTATCATATTAGCAAAAGGATAATAATGAATCTATGAGAAAATGTTTCACTTATTCATGTATGTATCATTGAACAAGCAAAAAAGCTTCCTGATCTCATACCATTCATATTTCATGTTAAAAATCATGCTGGCCTTATTATCATTATATATATTTCTGCAGTTTAACCTTACTGCTTGGATTACAGGTAGTCCTTGTTTAGCAACCATAATTGGGACCAGGATCTTTGTTGTTAAATGAAGCAGGTCCTAAATGAAACCACGACTATGATTTTCTTTGATTTACAGATCTACAAGGATTGTAAATATGAGGATTGGTTGTAAAGTTATTTTTCATCACTACTGTAACAGCAAGTAGTCAAACAAGGACAATCTTAATTTTTCTCTCCAAATGCTTTACTATCAAAGGTACACTGCTCCAAGTATGGAAAGGATTCATTTCCCATATTTAACACCTAACTCTTTAACAAAACTAAAAAAATAGTAGCTCAAATACTAGTTAAAAGCAGCATCTTATAAGTGAGCTGCAAATTCAATGTATATTAAGCACCTCTGAATGTTTTCACAGATGGATGCATGACCACAAAACAAACTATAAAGAAAGGATTGGCAACATTAAAATAAATGTTCCATTACCTCTTTTACTCATTCCTATTAATATTATGCCAATGTATTAGACAATCTCCATCCTTCATCCCAAAATTTGTATTTTTCAAAACTGAATTTCTATCATTTCTAAAGTTATTTAGTATAGACAGTGTCTGGCTTACAATTGTAATGGAGCTTGCTTATCATTTTGTAAGTTGTGATGGTCATAAAACCAACAACCCAATCTTATAACTTTTGTATCAACTGTTAAGCAAACCAATGGTTCACTATGGGCAGTTTTGTCATATACTGGAAGTAAATGCCAATTTTTGGCAAAACCCATAAAAGTGTGGACACATGACTGTGAACATTGATAACTGCTGTAAATGCAGGTCAGTGGCTGAGCACCCAACATGCAGTCACATGACCAGAGGCAGCCATCAGAACTTCGGAACTGGGCTGTAAATACCCCCAGGGAGATTTTAGTAACTTCAAAACATCGCTAAGTAACTGAGACTACCTGTATGTAAAGTATAACATGCTTAACATGTAAAGTGAAAGAACTGAAAACATTTAATGTTGCAGTAGGTTTAGCAAACCTATCAAGAAACTGAGTAAATACAGACCAAAATGGTTTCCTGATAATGGACTTGGCTTGCAGGTTTCCAACTTAAACAATTAAATTTTCTTACCACAAATTTATTACAACTAAAACTCTACTTAAGTTTAAGTTCCTTCTGTGGATTCCAATAAAACCTATGACTGAATATCACACAAGTGCTTTTTCAAAAGGCAATTGGACTTTTTAAACAAAGTCCTGGTTGCCTTTTGAAAAAGCACTTTTGGGACAACCATGACCTGGATGTCTGAGAAGCTCCATAGACATCTATAACTAAGGAATACAATAGTCCTTGACTTACAATGGTTTGTTTAGTGACCATTCAATTACAAAAGCACTAAAATGTGACTTATGACCATTTTTCACGCTTATCACCATTGCAGCATCCCCATGGTCACATGATTTACATTCAGATGCATGACAACTGGTTCATATTTATGATAGTTGCATGTCCTGGGGGTCACACGATCCCATTTGCTTTCTGAAAGCAAAGTCAATTCATCAGATTAACTTAACAACTGTATTACTAACGTAACAACTGCAATGATTCATTTAACAAATGTGGCAAGAAAGGTTGTAAAATTGGGCAAAACACAACAAATTTCTCAGCAGAAATTTTGGGCTCAATTGTGGTTAAGTCAAGGACTATCTTTGGTTTATATCAAAAAGCACTCTTAACATTTTTAACTGCTTTGTCACTGAAGGTTAAATATTAAATATTTTTTAAAAAATTTATATATGGATCAAATGAAAATTACCAAATCACTACATGTCTCATCAGATATATTTCTAAGCCAAAAGTACTTACCATAATCCTAAATTTAAACTTGAATTAAATACAATTGATATTTATTTAATTTGTATTCCACCTGCTATTTTTGGAAATAATTCAGTTGGACAGTGAACATATCAAATACCCCTTCCTCCTCCTATTTTCTCCACAATGACAACTCTGTGAGGTGGTATGGGTTGAAAGAGTGTGACATGAATAGCCAAAGAGTCAATTTAGAAAAAGAAATACTATGCGCTGAGAAAAAACTGCCCTTTCTCCTGCTGTCATTTAATTTTAATGTAACAAAGTTAATGTAATGCTACTGTAATAAATTAAATATTCAAATACCATTTGTTACTGTGATTTAACAAATGGTATTCAAATGCATAATTAAAAAAAACCAATTGCATTTTAGTAGGAAGAAATTTGACAATGTTACAATCCAATTGAACTGATTCATCATTACAAGCTAATGCAATACAAGAAAATACTCATAAGATTCCAGGGTGATTCACTTTCTTCCCCACACTTCTCCCATTATTCCAACAATGCTTTTCTGTATATTTACTCGGAAGTAAGATCCATTAAGTTCAGTGGAATAAAATGCCAAGGAAGCATTGTAAAATTACAACCCCTGAACATAAATCACGATCCGAACGATATTCCGACCGCATAAATTAATCGCTGAATCCTCTCGATTCGAGCGAGCTTGGGGGACAGCCGAGAGCTTGCGCAGATTTAGAACAATACATTTGGCCCCTCTCTTTTCTTATCGCCGGCATCTTCTATCAAACCTCTCCCTCCATCATTAGCCCGTGCATCAAAACCCGCCCGCCAAACCCAAGTGACTTCCTAGCAGCATTATTTTCGGAGAAAGGCGCCATTTTAAGAGCTAGTGGGAGGAGGAGGAGAAGAAGGAGCGGGCGATGCGACAGGGGGCGCAGGACCAGCGGGGGAAGCGATCCATTGAGCCACACCGGCTACTCCGCGAGGAAAAAGAAAAATACCTCGGGAGTGCCTCGCGGGGCTTGCAGAAGTGGGCAGCCCGGCCGCCAAGAGCGCCGTCTCTTACATTGCACCTGACTCTGGGACACACCCCGCTGTGCCTTCTCTGGGCAGATGTACTCCTCCTCCGCTTCCACCTTCGCCGCCACCGCTGCTTCTTCTTTCATCCCTTCGGGTGGGATGGCTCCCCCAAGTCCGGCCTCGTCCCAGCGCCCTCCTGGCCCTCACCCGCTTCCTCATCTCAGCGGAGCCTCCCGCGATCGGTGCTCACCCGAGATCTCTTCCGGATCTTGCTGGATCCCGGTGCGTTTCCACCGAGGCTCCTTTCCCGAATTTTTTGTCGGACGACCGGGCCTCTTCCTCTCCCCCTCCCCGGTGTATTTCTCTCCCCCTCCCCACACACGCACAGCCCGGATGAGTCTGGGTCTTCCACACCCCGCTTCCCGCGCCACTGGCTGCCCACCTTCTCGCACAGGCTCTTGACTTGCCCTTCCGAGAGCTGTTTACATTCGTTCAGCTGTTCGACCCACTGGTCCAGCTCCTTCGTGAAGACCTTCTCTTCCATCGTCGCTGCTCCTGCCGCTGCTGCTGCTTCCTGCCTGCCTTCTTCCCTCTCTCGCCGGCACCCACCACCCCTGCCCCACCTCCGCCCACCCTTCTCCTCCCTCCTCCTCGAGGAGATTAGGGGAGAGTGCTAAGCGTCGGGAAGGAGTGAGGGGTGGACGGAGGAGGAGAGAGACATGCACGGCGGAATCTCTCCCTCCAAGGTGACGGGGAGCAGCGGCAGCGGCTACTTCTCACACTCGCTCATCCAGTCCGCTCTCCGTGTAATGGCTGCCGCGCCTTGACGTCACCCCCACACTTCCCACCCTCCTTAGACCAGCTCAGGCGGCGCACATGCGTCCTTACAGTCAAATGGGCGGTTCTGCCCTGAGCGCCCCACAGGACGCCTCTTCGAGCATGCGCGCAAGCCCCGTCCGCGGCGGCGCGGCGGTGTTTCGATGAGTTCCTCTGCGCGTTCTAGACTGGAGAATGGGGTAAGATTCCAGGGAGTGTATTGGAGCGGGGCGGTGTGAGGCGCCCTGGTCGCGCGCAGAGAAAGGTAGCTCTTTTTTGAAATGAATTGAATACATAAATATATTGAATCACAGTTCAGAAATAGAAAGGTAAGGTGCATTCTAATTCTCGCAGAAAGTTTGAATCAACTTCGGAGGAAGATGCTTTGCAAAGTACTATATTCCTCTACTGTCCCATAACTGAACTCCAAAAATCTGAATGAGTCGTCCCCAGCGATTTTTTTCCGTGCCATTCCATAGATACTAAAGGCAGGAGACATTGAAGCTGAAGCGCAAAAAAGTCTCCAGTTCAGCGGACCGCGTCAGGTTGAACAAGACAAAACTCTCGCAAATCCATTTCCCCCCATGGGTTGTCAACGCAATAAAAATTATACCGAAGATGCATATAGAACATTACAATTGATGTTAGCCAGTGCCCTCCAATGGTCAGGTACGATGTGTTCAGTAGTTGATAAAAACCATTGGGTAAATTCTTCAGTAGTTTCAAATTCTGTGTAATAACTAAGATGACCTTTCCTATGTGCTCTCAAAGTCTACTGGATTATAGCTCCTATTATCATCCTGCAACACTATCTTTTGGCATTCCCAGTAACATGGGATGAACATTACGGTTCAACACTCTGAAGCTTTTGGGAAGAGGTTTAGATCCAAATTATTAAATGTATAACAGTTTAAAATAAAGAACATAAAAATCACAAACACATTACAAGACAAAAGACAAAGATGGCAGAGAAAACAAACTCAGAGGGGAACAAGGGAAAGAAAATAAAAAAAGGAAGGGAAGAGAGAAAGAAAGAGAGAGAGAAAGAAAGAAAGAAAGGAAGGAAGGAAGGAAGGAAGGAAGAGAATCCTTTCTAGAGCCAGGCCTTCAAAATACCAGTAGGGTGGGAGTCATTTGAATTTCAGGGGAGAATCTCATTTCAGAGAGTAGGTGCTGCTACTGAGAAGGCAAGCTTCCAGGGTTCTGGCAGATGGTATTGTTTAATTGATGAAACCCAGAGTGCTCTAACTTTCCCAGATTGGACTGGCCAGGCAAAATCTTGCATTAAAGTAAAAACCAATTTACTTTATCCACTGACATCTTTCTATTAGCATTACTGTAGCTTTTCGCTGGAGGTCTGGTTTGGTGTAGTGGTTAAGGCACCAGTTAGAAACCTGGAGATGGTGAGCTTTAATCCCATTTTAGCCATGAAACCAGTTGGGAACCTTGGGTCACTGTCTCAGCCCAACCCACATCCCAGGATGGTTGTGGGAAAAAATAGAAAGTGAATATTATGTTGCCTTGTATGAAATAGTGGCAGATATAAATCTAATCATTTCTAAAAACAAATCAAGTATAAATTTAACCATCTGCATTTGCCCCATTTACCTCTGCTGAACATACTTTTAAGAAACTTCACTTAGAGGCTTGATTTACATTCCTTATTTATGATTGGAAAAGCAGCATCCAATCAAGACTCTCCTGCAAGGGAGTAGAACCAGTTTTCTCTAACCTCCACCCTAGAGAGGATTAAATAGAAACTGATAAAAATAGAATTGGCATGCTGCTAAGGTATAACGCTTTTTCTCAGTTTTCCTCTACAGATTCATTTATTTATCAATGTTCTAGTACTATTTTATTAGAATTGGCATGAGTAGACTTACTGTGAAATTTTCAGTTCTTGGAACTCAGATTTCTAAATAGGCATGCATAGGATTCTGCTATTAATGAGGGAAGATTATTATAAGCAAAGATGCTTTAAAAGCATCAAAAAGTCCTGAAATTAATAAAGAAGAGCAACTGCTAAATGTTTTATTATTGTAGGAAGTCGTAACAAATGAAAATGATTAAATTACCAACATTATTATAATAAATGAGGCTCCCTTAATTACTTTAAATACATGGATGAAATTTTCAGGATATTGTAGACTTTTAAGCAAATTAAAAAAGAATGCATCTCCAAAATGCTACCTGTCAAATCAAGAAACATAGCACCAGGTTAGTTAATTTATATAATTATAAGAGATAAATTTTGCATAATGCTGAGCAATTAAATGTGAGGAAAATTGCTCTAATTTTCCCAGAGATATGCATTGGTTATATCTCCTACGTTGAAAGAAATATTGACTTGTTTTCAGTTTACACCAAAAAAATAGCCAAATTGTGTATTTTGCAATATAGCAAGGTTGGAAAACCTGGCAGCAGAAGAAATATATTTGCTGATGATTTCAAGAGGCATAATATTGATATGTTAATGTGACACAATTCTAAGGAACTGTAGGGGATACATATAAATAAGGCTGTGATTTCTCACAAGCTATGCACAGCCAGTTGTCCAGAAAGAAAGGCACCAAGAAATATATGATTCAGAAGAGTCAATACTGTAGGGAAGTTACAAAATTGGGAGTAAAAGCTTTTATCTGGGTATCACAAGATATAAAAACCCTTCATATTTCTAAATGTAACAGTCCCTTGACAATTTTGAAACAATCCTACAAAAACAAAGTAATTATACTTATTAGGCTTAGTGGAGGAAAAGAGATTAATATTATTTGAAAGTCAAATAATATTAATCACTGTCATATTCCTGTTTTTAAAGTGTGAATGTCTTGACAGTGTTAGAAGGCTGCATAAAAGATACTAGGCTATTGTATGCATTTCCAATACTATAGCACTAGCAATAGCACTTTGATTTATAAACCACTTCACAGTGCTTTACAGAACTCTCTAAGCAGTTTACAGAGTCAGCATATTGCCCCCAATCTGGGTTTTCATTTTATTGACCTCAGAAGGATGGAAAGCTGAGTCAGCCTTGAGCCAGTGAGAATCGAACTGCTGGCAGTTAGCAGAATTAGCTGCAATATTGCATTCTAACCATTGCTCCACCACAGCTCTTTACCTGCTGTTTGAACTTGATTGTTTACTTGCAGACATTTCATTACCCAACTAAGTAACATCATCAATGTTAGGAAGTATGTGCTTTATTCCTTGTGTAGCTTGCTCTGCCATTGTTGGTGAGGTAATGATGATGTGGTATCTCTTTGGTATTTTCAGTACTATTTGCAAAGCAACTGTGACTTGAATTTGGAAGAGTAGCTCTAAATCTTCTATAAAGAAAATAATCAAGTGTCTTGGGCTTTTTAAACTGTAGAGAGCTATAAAACATTTCATGGTTTTGTCTTGAAATAGAAACTGAATTAGGACAGAAGTGAGAGGAAAGGTTTTTCTTTAGCAACAGTCTTCATTAACCATGTGAGCTAGGCTGTCTTTTGTCACCAATGTTGTGGGCCTTAGAATTAAAAATAGCAGTGATGGGTATTAAATGCAATTGGAAAAAATGTCCCTTAGGTACTCTTCATATATATATTTGTACAAGAAGCAATTGCTCTCTTTTTGGGGTGTGTTTTCACTATGATGAAAGTATCTTTGTGTACTTTTCAGTTTTTGTTTCAACTCCTTCCCTTAAAATGATACTAAAGAGCAGTGCACATCAGAGCAACTAGACACAAGAACAGTTTTTTCCCAAACGCCATCACTCTGCTAAACAAATAATTCCCTCAACACTGTCCAACTATTTACAAAGTCTGCACGACTATTACTATTAATCTTCTCATCACTCCTTATCACCCATCCCCTCCCCCTTGTGACTGTATGACTGTAATGTTGTTGCTTGCACCCTTACGATTTATTTTGACTGTTTTCTAATATGACTATTATTAAGTGTTGTACCTTATGATTCTTGACTCTTGACGAATGTATTGTTTCTTTTATGTACACTGAGAGCATTTGCACCAAGACGAATTCCTTGTGTGTCCAAACATACTTGGCCAATAAAAAAGAGAAAAGAAACTTTCATATAAGGTTTTTGAGTTCACATCTGGCAATAAAACATACTATACACAAATGATATTGGTTAACTATTATAATTTCTTGCCTAAACTGGCCACCTAAAAATCTTGCCTTGGGTAGCAAATGAGCTGCAGTGTTTAAGAGCAGGTTTTTTTTGGGACAATATGGTTTTGCAGCAGCAAAACTTTCTTCAAACTTGCAATAGGAATCTGCATTATGCTTACCTTCCAGAACAAGGGAGGGAATGCAATTAGATGAAGTTAAATTTTGTATACACATCTAAAATTATGACTTTACACATAACTTTACACATTGTGCCAATGCATAATTTAATTTGTTTATGGCTTGGTATGTTTCATCAACACAGCTGTTTGTGAAATATGAATTATGGCTAGTGCAATTATATATTTATTTATTAAGTTTGATTCCTATCACAGCTTTTATTTAGAGCTCAAGGCAGTGTATATAATATTCTTCCTGTTTTTCCTCACTGCCTCCCTGAGGTAGGCTAAGCTGAGAAAGTGACTTGGTCCAATGTCACCCTGGGAGCTTCATTCCATGAATCCAGCCCATTATGACTTATTCAACCATTCTACTTAAATTATGGTTGAGTGTATTGTATGCAGTTTTATGAGTAAAACTTGTGCCAATACAAAATATCATTAACCTGTTTTCGAGGTTTAAAGTAGCTAGAAAGTTTTCTTTATTATCTGGTAGATCTGGTGATATTTACATTTTCAGTCATTTTCAGTCATATAAAGAAGAATGAATTTCTGCAGGATGTGTACCATTATTAAAAATGAGACCAGAACTGAATTAGTGAATAATTATTACGTAGTTTAGTATGTCTTCTTCTATGATCTATCACTCATGTTGGAAAATAAATAATGGTATTTTTTATATATGATCAGAATTGTAAGAAAAGATGAAATTGTACGTAATGGGCATAGCAACATTTTAAAAGGACACCGTGTTCAAAAAATATTTTCGTGAGGCATAGCCTGAAAGAAAAATATTTAGAGAACAAATAAATGAGATAGAGAATATTTAGAATTTTGAACTGTTGTTGCGGATACTCTCTCAAAATCTGCAATGAATCTAGGTTATTTTCAAAACTGCAGCCATGTGGGTATAGATTGCACAGACATAGAATTCCATTTAAAAGTAAAGATAAAGTTGGAGATACTCCAACTCTAGGCAGCAGTGCTCATCTCTGTTTCTGAGCTGAAAGAGCCAGCATTGTCCTAAGACCGTGTTGGCGAACCTATGCCACACGGGCCAGAGGTGGCACGCAGAGCTCTCTGCAGGCATGTGAGCCATCACCCCAGCTCAGCCCCACCCCAGCGCATGCACGTGCGCCGCCAGCTGGTCTTCAGGTCTCTGCCGCACATGCATGGGGGGTCGGGCACATGCGCAAGTGGTGGAGTGCATGCATGGGGGCGCATGCACATTGCATTTGGGGGGTTTGCGCACCTATGCATGCATTTGTGCACATGCATGCACGCTTTGGACACTTGGTGCCAAAAAAGTTAGCCATTGCTGTCCTAAGACAATTCTGTGGTCATGTGGCCAGTATATGTAGAGGTGCACAGAATGCTGTTTGCCTTTCAACTGAAGTGGTACCTATTTGTCTACTCGCATTTGCATACTTTCAAACTGCTAGATGGGCAGGAGCTGGGGCAAATGACAGGAAATCAACCCATCACGGGACACTCAGTTCTCAAATCCGGGCTATCAGCTTTCCATCTGACAAGCTCAGTGTCTCTAACCACTGAGCCATAATGCCCCCACAATTCCATTTACTAGAAGGCAAACTGACAAGATTATTTTATATTGCAACTATTTACTATCTCAATTTATTTTTACCATTTCCACTGCTAGTGATTTCTTACATTTTGCAGCATAATAATCCAGCCATTTGCAAGTTGGTGTAAGGCTTATCTTCATTAGTGATATATTACTCCAACAATTGTTGGATGATGCATTAAAATACTATCAATCTTTAATAAGGAAATGGCCAAAGTGCCAGGCTGAAGCCACCTCTGTTTTTTTCCCCTTTGTAACAAGTCTCAATTAAGTTTTATCTACTCTTTGTGAGAATGCTTACCATTATATTTCGTATTTATGCCTAGCTTGTCATGCTAATTACTACTGAAAACAATGGACTTACTTTAACGGAGCACAGGATCAGGCTGTACATTCATAATCCAGAACTTAATAGATAGCTGCAAGAGGGCGGAGCTGGCGTCACAATGATACGGCATGCGATCTTGGAGGTCTGAGATTGCTGCTGATATCTTTGCTCCTGGACGATCCTATTGGATCTAAACCGTCCCGAAGAGATGGTGAAAGTGAAGAGCGCATCCTGTCAATCCCAGGGATACCGCAAGTCCCTGGTAGATCCAGGAGAAGCTCTTCTTGCCAGCGGCAAAGAGGCAGCCAATAAAGCTGCTGAAGTTGGGACAGCTCCGAAACGAAAGAGAACAGAAAGAGAAAGTGTGCCGGTTTGGTGAGAACTTTTTCTTTATTCTAAGATCTGAAAGGACACCCTAAGGAAAAGAAAGAATCTGTAAAAGTTTTTGACAGAAGTGATTAAGTGACGATTTTAAACAGGAATGTTAAAGTAATGTTTTTTTTTCTCATTGCTGGATTTTCTATACATGATCTTATATTTTGAAACTAGACTGGTTTTTTCTTTTCCATCTATTTTTTTTTCTCCTTTTTGATTTTGTAACATTTTAGGCTAGAGTTATTTAGTTATTTCTTTTTTTAAAATATCTTTTTTTAAAATTAATTCTTATTATATTTTTCTTGGAAAAGGAGGGGGAATGTGAAAGCAAAGAAACTTTGTAACACTGCCAACTAGAGGCTTGGAAATATTCTATTTCTCTTGTGACCAGACAAAGCTGAGAAAGAAAGAACTGAGACTTTTTTTCAAGGACATTGCTATTTGATAAGATAGAGGGAAGAGCATTGGAGAGTATTATTGCAGGTGCTCTTCTGGGTTTCCACCAACAGCTGGAGTCTGGTGTTGAAGTTTATAGGAAAAGAAAAGGTGATAAGTTTCTGGAGAAGAGTGTTATAACAAGAGCCTTGGATAACTAAACAAAGTGCAGTGTGTTCTCTTGATTTTTTCCAAGCTGTGCTACCCCTCCTCAGTAGTTCACTTTTTGAAATAGCTATTTGGATTTTTAGTTCTTTGGAACTTGTCTTTGCTTTTTTTTGTTTGTTTGTTTGTCTTTGGAAGTTAAATTTTTATGTTTGCTTTTAATTTTAAAAGAAAAGTTTTAGTATTAATGATTCCTTTCCTTTTCTTTTTAAGGGAGTAGCCTTTTTTTTTCTTTTTCTCTTTCTGCCTTTCTGGTACTTTTGTTTTTCCATCTACCTCCAATACTGGTTTTTTTCTTTCTTTTTATCTTCCTGGCTTTTTTTTTCTTTTTCTCTTATGCAGCTTTTTATATTTGAGATCTCTTAATTGGATTCTGTTGAAGAACCTGAAGAATTTTTCCTTTTTTTAAAGCTTTTTATTCCTCACTTTTCTGTCTTTTTGGGGATTTTACAACTTTTTCTCTTTTGTGTATGTTTATGGTTTTTTCATTTTTGAATTTTCATTGTTATCTAACTAATCGATTGGATTAAGGTATACAAGAACCTGAAGAAATTCTTTTTTCTTTTTTTTATTATTATTATTTGGCTTCTTTTTCCCTACTATTTTTATTTGGAATTGCAATTGGTTACTTCACAATTGGATTAAGGCCTAGAAGAACCTGAAGAGTTTGAATTGTTTGAAATGAGTAGGAAATTAACAGCTCCTTGTTCTTCAACTTCTACTTCCTCCTCTCCACCATCTGGAGGACAACGTTCAATACAGACAATGTTAAGGCAAGAGAAAGAACAAGAAAAAGAAGAAGAAAAAGTGACCCTGCAGATGATTATGCAAGGAATTCAAAACATTCAAACAAGATCAGAGAATATTGAAAAGAGAATAGAGAACATCGAACAAAGAACAGGGAAAACCGATTAAAAAGTCAAGAACATCCAACAAATGATGATGAAGTATGATGAGAGACTACTTAAAATTGGAGAAAATAAAGAGATAAGAAGATTGGAGACATTGATAACAGATTAACGGTGGTTGAACAAGATAAAAGTGGTATGCTGAGATGGGAGATGGACAGATCAGAATTTTATCTTATATTCCAAAACATAGAAGAAGAAAAAGGACAAAATGTAGCTGAGATAATGATAGAAATATTGGCTGAAGCTTTGGAAATAACTGAAGAGGAGATGATGGATGGAATAGATGAGGTCTATCGAGTCTTCACAAGATATGCAATGAGAAATAGCCTACCAAGAGAAGTTCACATCAGATTTACAAAGAAAGCCATTAAACGCAAATATTGCAAGTGGCAAGAGAGAAAACATTGAAATATAAAGATAAGGAGATTGTGGTTTTGAAAAAACTACCCAGAAGAGTGAGACAGATGAGAAGAGAATACCGATTCTTGACCAAATTGCTACTTTAAAAAGAGGTGAACTATAGATGGCTGATTCCAGAAGGTTTAATGTTCACATGGCAAGAACAGAGATACGGAATTGATTCAATTGAGAAAGCTGAATCATTTTATACATAATTTTTCAGAGGGAAAGAGGAAGAGGCAGAAAAAGAAATTTCACGAATTGAATTCCAAGAGGACTGCCAAATGATGACTGAAAAAGAGGAAGGTGCAATAGGTGGAAAGGAGGAAGCCCAAGAACAACGTGAACCAAGATCCACGAGAGCTGCCAAACCTAATTATAAAATATAACCATGGAAGAGAAAAAATTGATTACAATTAATATAAATGGACTTAATTCAGCCGTTAAAAGAAGGAAAACTTTCCATAAATTAGAGAAATTAAAATTTGATGTAATCTGCCTACAAGAAGTACATATTAAAAAGCAATATGAACAGTTGTTGATACAGCCAAAACTAGGGAAAATATTTACCTCCTTGACACAATGCAAGAAAAGAGGAGTGGTTTTATATATTAAAGAGACCATCCCAGCAAAATTGATTTATACTGATGATGACGGACGAATATTAATGGTGGAAATAATGGATAATAATACGAAAACACTCCTGATTGCAATCTATGCCCTGAATGACAAACAAGAAGAATTTTATAAAAAATTACATATGAAAATAATTGAACTGGACTATGCTAATATAGTTATGATGGGAGATTTTAATGGAATTGTGGACAACAAACTGGACTATACAGCACAGAAAACAATAAAGCAAAACAGAAAGACTCTCCCTAAATCTTTTTTTTAAATGGTAGATGAAATAAACTTAAAAGATACATGGAGAGAAAGAAATGCTAAAACTAAACAATACACCTTCTACTCAAATAGACACTTATCATGGTCCAGAATTGGTATGATATGGATGTCAACAGAATTGTTAACTAATATTCAAGAAATAAATATTGAAACAAGTACTTGGGCAGATTACAATCCAATGACAATTAAATGGAAAGGACAAAGAAGAAGATCTAGATGGACGTTAAATAATACTATTTTAAAGGAAAAAGACTTCACACAGTGGATGGAGAAAGAATTGGCATTTTTCTTTAGAGAAAACAAAAACGAAGATACATCAATCCAGAATGTATGGGATACAATGAAGGCATATGCCAGAGGCTTGATAATAGATGAAACAAGGAAAAGAAATACCATGAAAAGATTAGCCTCTAAGGCATCAGAGGATGAGTATAAAGGACTTGCAAAAGAGCTCCAGAAAATGCCACAGAAAAAGGACACTACGTTAAAAATGGATATAACCAAACATAAAATGGGTCAAAAAAAGGAGAAGAATTAGCACAGAAAATTAGAGGTGCTAAACAGAACTACTTTGAAGATGCAAATAAACCAGGTAGATGGTTAGCATATAAATTGAGAAAGGAGAAAGAATCAGGGAAAATATTGCAATTAATAGATGATCAAGGCCAAGTTTGCTATGGTAGTAAAGAGAAGAAGGAAATCATTCGAGACTATTATGGGAAACTATGCACACAAGAGAATATTGATGAGGAAAGAGTGGTTCTTATCCACTGAACTAGTTCTTTTTCCTTCCTGATAATGCCACTACTGGAAAAAAACTAATAATATTTAAAGCAGCTATGTCCAGCGGTCCTGAACAGCTAGTAATGTGGCCCAAGCTTGTAAACTTTTAAAACTATTATGGGATTTATACACATTAATTATATGACATATTTTGTATGTGACCCAAGACAGTTCCTTTTCACTCAGTACAGTCTAGGCAAGCCAAAAGATTGGACATCCATGATTTAAAGTGCTACATAGCAATATTTTATTATTGTATGCACTTGTTTAGTATAGCACTCTGGGAGAGCTACACTCTCTGAAAGATACTTTCTAAATACATACTTGAATTTGTAAAGGAAGTGCCTTTTTTCTGAATAGATGAAACTAATTATCATAAATGTAGGCAATTTTCACATGTCTCATTTACAGCTCTTTTGACTATTGCTATGCATGGATCAGATAGAAATGTAATTTTAAATGGGATTATATCAGGTTTTTATCACACAGAATGGCAATGCATATTAAAACTTCCTGTTTTCTGCTAGCAGAAAGTGAACTGGTGTTATTTGTCTGAAATACATGCTGAAGTTCTTTTACAATCTTGCTTAGTTGTTGGATCAGCATAAATATTTGGCTGACTCTTTTCTATATGATAATATGTGCATGCATATTTAAAAAAGAAGTGGAGGAAAACATAATACATGAATGATAATGACATGAATTAAGAGGATATCATTAAGGTCCTTGAAAATACCTTATGCTTTCATCTTTCAATTTAGCTACAGGTGAAACTCAAAAAATTAGAATATTGTGCAAAAGTTCATTTATTTCAGTAATGCAACTGAAAAGGTGAAACTAATATATGAGATAGACACATTAAATGCAAAGCAAGATAGTTCAAGCCGTGATTTGTCATAATTGAGATGATTATGGCTTACAGCTCATGAAAACCCCAAATCCACAATCTCAGAAAATTAGAATATAGTGAAAAGGTGCAATAATCTAGGCTCAAAGTGTCCCACTCTAATCAGCTAATTAAGCCATAACTCCTGCAAAGGGTTTCTGAGCCTTTAAATGGTCTCTCAGTCTGGTTCACGTAGGAATCACAATCATGGGAAAGACTGCTGACCTGACAGTTGTGCAGAAAACCATCATTGGTTTTCCATCACCCTTCCATAAGGAGGGAAAGCCTCAAAAGGTAATTGCAAAAGAAGTTGGATGTTCCCAAAGTGCTGATTCAAAGCACATTAATAGAAAGTTATGCGGAAGGGAAAAGTGTGGAAGAAAAAGGTGCACGAGCAGCCTGGAGAGGATTGTCAGGAAAAGGCCATTTAAAAGTGTTGCGGACTTTCACAAGGAGTGGACTGTGGCTGGAGTCAGTGCATCAAGAGCCACCACACACAGACGGATCCTGGACATGGGCTTCAAATGTCGTATTCCTCTTATCAAGCCACTCCTGAACAACAAACAACATCAGAAGCGTCTTACCTGGGCTAAAGGACAGAATTGGTCTGTTGCTCAGTGGTCCAAAGTTCTCTTTTCTGACGAGAGCCACTTTTGCATCTCATTTGGAAACCAAAGACCCAGAGTCTGGAGGAAGAATGGAGAGGCACACACTGCAAGATGCTTGAAGTCCAGTGTGAAGTTTCCACAGTCTGTGTTGATTTGGGGAGCCATGTCATCTGCTGGTGTTGGTCCACTGTGCTTCATTAAGTCCAGGGCCAGGAGAGTTTGGAGCACTTTATGCTTCTTTCCACAGACGAGCTTTATGGGGAGGCTAACTTCATTTTCCAGGAGGACTTGGCACCTGCCCACATTGCCAAAAGCACCAAAACCTGGTTCAATGACTATGGGACTACTGTGCTTGATTGGCCAGCAAACTCATCTGACCTGAACCCCATAGAGAATCTATGGGGCATTGCCAAGAGAAAGATGAGAGACATGAGACCGAACAATGCAGAAGAGCTGAAGGTCACTCTTGAAGCATCCTGGTCTTCCATAACACCTCAGCAGTGCCACAAGCTGATAGCTTCCATGCCACGCCTCATTGAGGCAGTAATTGCTGCAAAAGAGGCCCAAACCAAGTACTGAGTACATATGCAGGCTTATACTTTTCAGAGGTCCGATATTGTTCTATGTACAATCCTTGTTTTATTGATTGCATGTAATATTCTAATTTTTTGAGATTGTGGATTTGAGGTTTTCATGAGCTGTAAGCCATAATCATCTCAATTAAGACAAATCACAGCTTGAACTATGTTGCTTTACATGTAATGAGTGTCCCATATATTAGTTTCACCTTTTAAGTTGCATTACTGAAATAAATGAACTTTTGCACAATATTCTAATTTTTTGAGTTTCCCTTTCAGTTGAATTGTTTTTTTTCTCCAGTGGAACTAGTGAAGTTTTCATACAAACTGAAACCTTGTTACCTTTTTTTTTTTTTTTTACTGAAACTGCACTTGCTTTGACAATTATCAAGGATGTCAACCTCTCCCATCCATCCCAGTTGCTGTTGTGCCCTAGGGAATAGCACCAGATTAAAATATAAATCCTCGAATTTGTCAACAAATACTTGGCAGCATTTACAGCTTGGTGAAAATCAAACGTTGGGAATCCTGTTAAATTTTATGCTGCTGTTTGGAGCCTAAAATCTGCTCACATTTACTGCTGGGAATTGATATGTTCATTGAGTTGCCATATTGCATTACACAGCAGTTGTTATGGGCTCTCAAATCACCAGTGGTTAATTTCTTAAAAAAGGAAATGCCAGCAAT
This sequence comes from Hydrophis major, assembly GCA_033807585.1. NCBI lineage: Eukaryota > Metazoa > Chordata > Lepidosauria > Squamata > Elapidae > Hydrophis > Hydrophis major. Next base: position 138,871,139 of record CM066329.1, on the reverse strand, counting down.
GAGCTTTGGGGGTGAAATTTTCTGATTAGGAAGCCCTTTCTTTACTCCCTGATGTATGCTGCAGATTCTCTCTGCTTTGTCAATGGTGTGTAGGAAATATACTATAAGCCTGCCTAGGACATTTTTGTCTGTTCCTAAAGCATCTTTTCCCTAGGTACAGAAAATAGATACAAAGACCGAATCCTGGAAAGTTCTGGTATAAAACTATAGTACATAAAATAAAGTGAATGTAGCAAAGTGCTTTGATGATCTGTGTTGAACGTCTTCTGGCTTCCTCCATTCCTTGAACGACATAACCCGAGGCATAGTTTCCTGTTTCTTCATAATTTGTTCACAAAAGCCAATAAAACAAGGAACGGATCATGAAGATAAACAAGGAGTTGCCATGGGGATAATATGCTACCATTTTATGTTGCAATTGAAATTGCATATATTTGGCATGCTGCACATGGCTCCAGGAGGCATTAAATTCTATATAATTTCTGCATCCCCCTAAGACGCTTCCTGAGGAAGCCTACCTGCTCGTTCTTCCTATTCAGAAAGGACTGGCAGTTTGTTCTGGTTGAGAAATATGAGGACAGCAACCCAAGCCTGCCAAAACTCGCTCTTTTATGTATCTGTTCATCATGCAGGGCTCTTGCCCTCTTTGGCATCCAGCCCTGCTATCAGCCAGTTTTGGGCCACTCACTCCCACTTCTGCACTTCTAAATGGAAAAGGAATGAATATGCAATGCTTTCTGCAAAACCGGGCTGGAAGTCATTGAAGGCTTACCCAACAGATCAGAACTTCCTATCCTTAGTTACATAACTCTTCAGTTATATATAGAGCTTAAGAACCAGCGGATACATGTGTTGGGTTAGGAAATGCTGTATTTCAATAAAAGGAATTACTTGAGATTCAGAAGTCCAGATTAAGGAAGGGGGGGGGGAGCTATCTACATAGTAAATTCAATCCACATACACCTTGGATAAGTGCAAGTAACTTTCTAAGCATAGGAGAAGAAAGTTTGGAGGACCCAAATTATTGGGGGCAATATGCTGACTCTAAACTGCTTAGTGAGGACTGTAAAGCACTGTAAAGCAGTATATAAGTCTAAATACTATTGCTATTACTATTGGTCAGAAGTTTCTTCATTTTTCCCCTCTGGGGTCCAATCCCCTCTGGGGTTCTTTCTTTCCTCCTCCATTTTTTTTTCACTTTTTTCACTTTCAAAACAGAGAAGGTACTGCCATTGCACCTGGCATCCTCCCAAGAGCTCTTTTGGGCAAGATGGAAGACAACACTCCTGAACAATTAAAATACACACACACACATACACACACACGGGACTATCCAAATTGTAAGAGTGCTGGACTTGAACTCAGTGATTTAGATTAGTATTTCTCAACATCAGCAACTTTAAGATGTGTAGACTTAAACTACTAGAATTCCTTGGCGCCTGGGAAGGTTTGTGTGACCTGTCAGTTTACCAGCCTGCCTTACAATCCAAGTAAGTAAATATGGGAGAAAATGTTGCATTGAGCAATGTGTGAGAGAGAAATCAGAAGGCATTTCCTACACATATGAAGGAATATCTCTACATACATATAGTCCAAGAGATGTAATTAAGAATCTTTTACCTGCTTCCCCTAATATCAATACCTCCATTGTCTTGAGAATTAGAACTTGGCTTGTAAATCATCAGTTACCAATTGGTACTTCTGTCAACTCTAAATCCTAGAAGGACCTTCAAAGTTCAAATGAAGACGATAAATAGCAAATTAGCACATCAACCAGCATGTAACTGATTTGATTTGATGTGTGTGATTTGCTATTTATTTATCATCTTCATAAAATGTCTCTGAACACACCTTAAAATACTACCCACTGAATCAGCAAAAAAAAATTAAGGTAGCTTTATTTTGCTGCTCTGACAGGTGAATCTTATTATGCCTTACTAACAAGGCCAGCAAGGGAGTCTTCTCTTGATGCTGTAGTGTTAATGCTCAACAAGTTAAGGAAAGTCATTGGTTGAATCCCCTATTTAATTTCCCCTCCCAATGGGTATCACCTGCTATGGGGGAATATAACAACCAAAGTTTTCTCAATATATGGGATGAGTATGGACAGATACCTTGAATGGTAAATTTAGCCATCTATCAAGTTGCCTAATAGGTTGAAGATATGATATAGGAGCACAGAAAGAAGCAGGATGTAGTTCCTTCCAATGTATTAGAGTTCTCCTTACATTGCCCCATATGCTGCTCCTATGTGCTTGTCACCTGTCCTTCGGGCTAAAAGGTGCAAAGGAAGGACCAGGGTGAAGAGAAAGGGAGCAACAAGTAATGAGCAAACTTTGTCCTTGATGAATACTGCAAGGGAATGGCGACGCTGGCAGTGAGTGGCCATGACTAACACCACCCAGAAGTAGCCTATTGATAGGCACAATGGTACTGCCCCACCTCATCCCAGCTATATAACAGTTATTGGCAGAAGCAGATAAGCTATATTGGTCCACCTGTTAAGCAACCCATTGATGACAGAACCAGCAACAAACACAACTGGTCTGGATCTGACTCTCTTTCCCAATGTAAATTGTCTTTTCTGTAACAGATAATTAAAAGCAATAATCTCTTGTTTTTCTAACCCACTTCTAGCACTCTTCTAAGTGCTAATCTGGGTTTATAAAAGATGCAGCAGAAGGAAAATTATAACAAATTCTCCAATGAAAAAATTGTTTGGAACACCTAGCATTAGTGCCTGGGGAAAATCCCACCTCAAGAGAGAGAGATCCCAAGATAAGAAAATTCAAATGCCATCTATCAATCAATTTTTAAGCCTATCAAACTGGAAACCAAATAAAAACAATAAAAGCATAGGAAAGTCACACTGAGTACTGTGCCCAGTCAGGAGAAAGATTTTGTCACTGAAGTAAGCCTTTAAAAAAGGAGGGGGCTGGTTCCATATTGTCTTACTTCTCACATAGAAGCTGAAGTATTTCTTCCTGGGCTAGTTTCAAGCCATGAAAACAGTATCCTAATCACCAGAAATTTGGGGCTGGAAGTCAGAAAAGTTATCTAGTGACTAGTGTCAGATAGCTGTGAATTAAAATACGGATTTTATTTCACAGAAAATAAGAAAGTAGAAAATAGATTAACAGTAGACCAACAATCAAGAAATTAACAATACTCCAATCAAAGAACCATCATCTCAGACGAACAAGCTAAACAACAGCCTAACAAGAAACCACCAAGACCACTCCCACCAATGTTGACAGGGCAAATCACTGTTATATACACTGAGAGCACACCCTACTCCCTTCTGGCACTGATGATGTTACCGTGTTTCTCACAAAATAAGGCCGGGCCTTTTTTTTTTTTTTTTGGACGGCCTAGCCGTCTTTTCGGGGGTGACTTAATTCCCCCCCTTGCATCCTTGGATAGGCGGGCAGCGACGGCTTGGATGTTGACCTCGGCGTTGATGGGGCACTTCGTATCGGGAGACCTTCCGCCATCGTTCCTTTCCCTTCTCCTGTGCTGCTGCGGCATTTAGAGCAATGCCGTGGCATTTGGTGCAGCCACGTGCGGCCAGCCAGGGCTCCTCCCTGCAACCGGAGCTCAGCGGAGACACTCGGCTTCGGGCGCTTCTGTCACCGCCTTCCCTTCACCTTCGAAGGCAAAGCCAATTCTTTTAAAAACGATGCCCTACTACCGGTATGACAAAGCCTCCCTTGCCCGAGGGGGCAGCCCAACCCCACGTGGTGAGGTGAATCTCCCGGGGCTGCAGCGCAGGATCAGCCTACCCCGGGAGAAGCGCCCAGCCACCATCCCTGCCTGGCGTCAGACAGAGTGCAAAGAGCTTTGCCTGAGGCTCCCAGCGCAGCTTTGCCTGTGAAGAGGTTTGCCTGGGGCCTCCTCCTGCCCAGCAGTGGAGCTCTCGCCAAGGCAGTGAGTGCCTCCCCACCGGACCCTTCGGTCATCCTGCCAGGGCCGCACCAGAGCCGTGTGGGCTGGCTAGAGCTGGGAAAGCAAGCAGCGCTGCTTCCCTGGCCGGCAGGGCTGGCGGAGAGAGCCCGAAGCCACCCATCCTTTCCACCCCTCACCCAGCCCGTCCCCATCCCCACGCATCTCCAAATGCGCCGGTAGTTCCAAACGCTGTAACAGCACAGGCATCGGGCAGAGGCGCTGACTCGGCGGGGCTCAGCTCAGAGGAGGACATGGCACAGGCCGTCGCCTTGCCTTCCTGTCCACAGATGGGTGGGTGCTATCACTGCCTTGGGCGGCCTCTCCCAGTGACCCCTTTGGGTTCGGGCTGGAGGGACTTGGGAAGGAAGCCAAGCTCGGGTCGGCCCGGCTCTTTCGCCTGGCAGGCAGGCACGCACCCATGGCTCACTTTCTCGGCTCTGCCCTGCCCACATGGCTCTGGCATGGCCCTGGCAGAATGAGCGGAGGGCCTGGCGGGGAGGCACTCGCTGCCTTGCCGAAAGCTCCACCACCGGGCAGGAGGGCCCACCTGTCAGCTGCACTGGGCGCCCCAGGTGAAGCTCTTCGCACTCTGCCCAGCGCCAAGCAGGGATGGAAGCTGGGCACTTCTCCCGAGGTGGGCTGATCCTGTGTTGCAGTCCCGGGAGATTCGCCTCCCCACGTGGGGTTGGGCTGCCCTCTCAGGCAGGGGAGGCTTTGTCTTACCGGTAGTAGGGCGTCATTTTTAAAAGAATTGGTTTTGCCTTTGAAGGTGAAGGGAAAGCAGAGACAGGAGCGCATGAAGCCAAGTGTCTCCACTGAGCTCCAATTGCAGGAAGGAGCTCTGGCTGGCTGCGCGTGGCTGCGCCAAACGCCGTGGCATTGCTCTAAACACTGCGGCAGCATGGAGAGAAGGGAAAGCAATGGTGGAGGAAGGTCTCCTGATACGAAGTGCCCCACCAACGCCAAAGTCAACACAGGCAGCACCATATCCAGGTATGCAACAAAAGTACTTCCTAACGGCAAGCCATCCCGCCATTCCCCCCCCCATTTCGCATGTTTAATATAGGCCTTAATTTGGGGGAGGGGCTGAATTTGATTTTATGCCGATAAAACATGCTTGGACTTCCTATTGGGGGAGGCCGTATTGTTAGAGAAACATATTGTTAGTTTGGTTATGAGATGTCTGCAAGAAAACAACCAAGCTCAAAGAACACCAAGGGCCTCACAGTTCAGCCCTGAGCTACAAGTATTCTCTTCTATTGGTATTACAGAAAATAATGTACTTGGTGCTTTCTTAATTTTTGCCTTTATTCTCTGATTCTGTGACTGCTTTCCTGGCTGGAAGAACAAATGGCTGGAAAAACTCTTCAGAATCTGTTATTTTTGGTGAAGGTGCTGGCATAGAAACAAGGAGACTATGAGTTCCTTTCATCCCACCTTTGGCATGAAAGCCAATTGCTTGACTTTGGGGCACTCATTCTCTCTCATCCCAACTCATCTCACAGAGTTCTTGTGGAGAAAATAGGAGGAGGAAGGTGCATTAAGTAACTCTGCCACCTTGAGTTATTTATAGAAATAATAAGGTAGCTAATGAAAACATTGGACATTTGACCCCTTTTTTCCTCCTGAATCACACAATGCACTTTTACCTGGAATAACATGAATAATGACAATGTCCTGAATAGATTGTTACAGGAGAATGAGAGAACCCAAGAGAGATTATGAGGAAATGCTTTAAAACAGCCTTTATCAACCCTTTTACACACACACACATACATACACGCCCCCTCCCCCCCCCCCAAAAAAAAATAATGTTTGGATCTCAGGGAACCACTGAATAAAAAATGCAAAAAATATGAAAATTTCGCAGTACTATTCATTTCTAACTGACACAATATTTTTACAATGTTTACAGTAACAGAAAAACAGCAGGCTGGCAATTTAGTCATGACCCATAAACTTTACCATCATCAAGAGTGCTAGCATTGCACAGTGTGCAGAGTTCAAAAAACTGTGGGTTTGGGGCTTTTTTAATCCCAATCTCTCACAGAAACTTTTTACAGATCCCCTAGTTGAGAAACAGTGCTGTAGAGACTTTCCCCAAGGAACCAGAGAGGGCAGTCCACTGCCTTCTAGGCATGTGCTTACAAACATATTCTGTTAGCAGTCAATCTGCATTTGTACAAATAGACATATTGTATTTGATAAAAGTGGGACTGTCAGTATCAAATTAAATGTGCCTGGATAAAAGCACATTATTTGTTCTGTAAGATTGAATTACTTAGGGATTTTTCAGTAACATTTAAATGAAATGCTCTCTCTCTCTCTCTCTCCTCTTCTCCTTACCTCCCTCCCTCCCTCCCGTGTGTGTGTGTGTGTGTGTCTTCGAGTTAGTCTTGACTCCTGGAGACTACTTGGACAAGTCCCTGCAGTTTTCTTGACAAGGTTTTTCAGAAGGGGCTTAGCATTGCCTCTCAGCAGGGTTGAAAGCGACTGGCCGAGGGTTACCCAGTTGGTTCTGTGCCCAATGCAGGACTAGAATTCCCAGTTTCCCAATCGCTAGCCTGATGTTTTAACCACTATACCCCAAATGGGAATAACAGATTACCACACAGTGATTTGATAAATTCTTGCAGAACTGTGGTGTTTCTTCATGTAGTTTGTTGTTTTACTTAAAACATTCTAAATGCTATTTTTATCGTTCAATAAAATTGAGGTGCAGATTGGTGGGACAAAGGGACCTACATTATTACACTCTCTCTAATTGCACAAATGTCTGAAGTGTGGTAACCCATCACTGAATCTAGGCAACAAAAGTATCACATTTCATGATACTTGACTGCAGATGGTTTCAACTCAACAGTGAAGCTATATTCCTGATCTAGTCTATGGAAACAAAACCGTGATATATACATAATTTCTGGTTGCCACAGCATATCATTCCACTCCTCCCTTTTAATAAAGGCTCTGGGTTAGAACATTTTGTTATGTAAGAATGCAAACTATATTCAGACCCACCATAATTACCCTAACTGCATCATCACCTATTTTTAACACCAAAGGCACCAGGGAAGTTTGCATTACATTGTTCAGAGAACAGGCAACAGATATGTGCATCCAAAATGAAATATGATTTAACAATTGATTGAGTAGGGCTTTTTATAAGTACAGTAAATAAACAAGTTATTCTTTTACTTCATTAACACTAAATTCCAATGGCATGCTTCTAATATTGCACTTTTATTCAAATTGTAAAATACCCAAATATATCCAATTTTCCTAGTCTGAATAACCAAATAAAGGGCCTATCTTTCTCTCTAAAATAGCTTTAACAAATGACGTTGGTAAGATCTAATGGTTAGCTTCATGGAGTGGCTGTGATGAGAGAGAAACCTAATCCTTCCCTCTCCAGTAATGACAAGCGATAAAATCGTGGAAAAAAAAAATCTTGTGATCTGATAATCAACTGGCTGAAATGCTATGTTTAGAATTATTTTTGGAACATTTAGTCATATGTGGGAAGGGAATATAAATATAAGTGACTCTCCTGAATGGCAGCACTTATTCCTGCTCAAGAGGTCAGATGTAATCTGCTCTATACAGTCTATTCTATGTCTGCCCTACAATTATTATTCAGAAAAAAACAATATATTCACTTTTTTGTGTAATATTTTTCTTGGGCAACAAATCCAGAGACATGGAAAATTTAGGACAGTATGCAGTCCAGTACTGGCTTCACAAACCTGCTCTCAGGTGATCAACTACATTTGAAATTAAACCTTATATTCAATATTGGGAGACGGCCTCCTCCCAATAATTGTTTCTATATAGAAGCCATCTTTACTTAGGATTCATTATCAAGTAAGTATGAGAACCGGCATGGCAAAGTAGTTAAGGTATTAGATGCGGTTCTCATCCTGTCTCAAGCATGGAAAATGGCTGGGTGACCAAGTTTCTCAACCCTAAACTGAACCAACACAATAGATTTGAATCCATAATCTTCAGTAAAGGGGTTTTCAACATATATAGTGGATTGGTTCAAGTTAATGATGATAACAATAATGATGGACATAAGACTTCTGGATATCAAAATCAGATGGAGAGAAATCCATCAAATCATGATAAGCAAAAGATTTTGGGGCTTAGGATTTAAAAAAATAACAAATTCAGAAGAACCACAGCTATGGTAAAACAATACATGGAACAAAAGGCAAAATTAGGGCAGTACAAGATAGAACAGAATGAATTGTGCAAGAGTTACAAAAGAAAATACGTGTCAGTTACTATAACCCTGAAGCATGCATGACTTATGCATGAACTATTTTTGTGGCTACCAAACAGTTTAATAGAAGCTATTCCAATCACTACAAGAACCTCTTGTGCTTTGAAAGTTTGTGTTGTTTAAGCACCATGCCCTGAGGATGGCATAGAAGAAATTGAGAACTGAATTTTAATGTTCAGCTCTCCTGTGGACATGCATGAAGGCATAAGGCTTGATTGGGACTTCAGCTATGAATATAAAAGTGCAAATACTGTAATTAAGAAATGTACAAAAGTAGTTTGGTCAGTAATAGAATTAATTGCTACAGGTTTTTTTGGGGAGCTGTGATTAGAATTATATAGATTCAAGGTTTTCTTTTAAAATATAGTTGTCATTTTTTTCCAATGTAGATTTCTGCTTTAGATCTTACACAGCGACATAACAAAGGAGAAATTCAACTGGGTGAACTTTTCTCAAAAATGTGCCTAACTAGAATTTGTTTTGCCACACAATTATTACTGTATTTTAAGTAGGCAACAAGCCATAACAAGGGGTACAGTCTGATCCACTTCCTCAACCACTTGCTTGTGTCAGATGACATCTAGTCATGTAAAAAGAAAAAGTACACCCTCTTTAAATTCTATGGTTTTATGTATCACAACATAGTAAAAATCATCTGGTCCTTAGCAGTTCTTAAAAGTAGGTAAATACAACCTCAGATGAACAATAACACAAGACACCATGTCATCATTTATTTTTCAAAAAAGAAAGCCAAAACTGAGAAGTGATGTGTGAAAAACTAAGTACATCTTATGATTCCATAACTTGTAGAGCCATCTTTAGCAGCAATAACTTGAAGTAATTGTTTTCTGTATGACTTCATCAGTCTTCTATCACATTGTTCTGGACAAATTTTGGCCCATTCTTTACAAACTTTGCTCCAGTTCATGAAGGTCTGTGGGCATTTGTTTATGCACAGCTCTCTTGAGGTCCTGCTACAGCAATCAGGTTGAGGTATGGACTTTGGCTCATTACAACACCTTGATTCTTTTCTTTTTTTCAGCCATTCTGTTGTAAATTTTTTGGTGTGCTTGGAATCATTGTCCTGTTGCATGGCCCAGTGTCAGCCAAGCTTTAGCTGTCAGATGACCTCACATTTGACTCTAGAATATTTTGCAATACAGGGTAGTTCATGGTTGAGTCAAAAACTGCAAGGTGCCCAGGTACTGTGGCTGCAAAATAATCCCAAATCATCACCCCTCCATCACCATGTTTAATGGTTGATATGAGTTGTTTGTGCTGATATACTGTGTTTTGTTTTTGTCAAACCCAGCACTGTGCATTATGGCCAAACATCTCCATTTTGATTTAATCTGTCCAAGACAATGTTCCAAAATCTTGTGATTGGTTCAGACGCAACTGCTGTGAATGAATAAATGTGTTAATAAAGTTATCAAGAGCTTGAAGTCAAATGCAGGGTTCTGGCCCTGCACTTCTGATTGGCTGTTAATGGCGACATCAGATTGGTCCGTTCAGGTGGATCTGATTGGCCATTAACGAGCCTCTCCCATTGGTTAACGGAGCTAGCACTCCCAAGTTTTCATTGGTTGAATAGTTAATAAGTTGCCTATATAAGGAGGCCCATTGCAGCCATTGAGCTGAGCTGTCACACCATGTTAATAAAGAGTTTTGAAGTTCACTATTTTACTGGCTCGTCTCCATTCTTCGCGCCCACGCTCAGTGCTTAACATTGGCAACGAGGATGGAATGTGGAGATGTCAGAGCTGACTGAACAACAAAGATCGATAACCAAGCACGTGACCGAACGCACAACGGTGGAACCATGTCCGGCGGCGTCATACCACTCGCTCCATTCGACCCAGCGCAAGAAGACTGGGATTCTTATATGGATCATTTCCAATGTTCTTGGAAACCAACAATTTGAAGGATGCCACTACTGGAAAGAAACGGACGGTATTCCTAACGCATTGCGGGCTGACCGTATTCAAGATGGCCAGGCACTAGCGAAACCGGCAGAAGTGAAGTCTATGGACTGGGACGTCCTCGAACCTCTACTGAGAGCCCACTATGCGCCAGTCGTTCCAACGCTCGTCAGAAGGCATGAATTTTATCAAAGAAGTCAACAGAAGGGCGAAAGTGTTGCGGATTTCATAGCGGATCTCCGGAATTTGGGAGGCCTATGTGGGTTTGCTGATCTCGAAGAAGCCTTAAGAGACAGAATAGTTCTGGGATTGAATGCACCACACATCCAAAGCAAGTTGATGGCGAAAGGCAACATCAGCCTTGCCAATGCTATTGCTGAGGCTACTGCAGCAGAAGCAACCAGGAAGTCAGCTGCCCGAATGCACTGCAACCGCGCCCCGGTTCACCAACCGACCTGCGAAATTTCACCTCAGTCAGAAGGGCAGCTCATAATGGCCCACCACGAGGACCTCTCTTTGTCGTCAGACAGCGACGAAGAAGAGGTCCATCGACTAAGGTCCGAACGGGACCAATGCCAGAAATCTCAATATCAATGTGCTGGTTGTGGGGCAAGCCACCCCCGATCAGAATGTAAATTCCTCGACGCGCTCTGCCATGTGTGCAGGAAACAAGACCATATCGGACGGGTCTGTAGAAGCCAAATAGGACCCAGCCAACCCTCGAGGGGGGCTATCGCCAACCGACAGGAAGCTGTCCTGTAAGGCGAGAACCAGTGAACCACCAATGGAACAACCACTCCTACAGAAACAAAACCATAAACCGCCCCACGAAGCGAGAAGAGGCTCACCAAACTATCACGATCGGTCACGCCTCTTTGGATACCAAGAAGATCCGAGTGAAAGTGGCTATCGAAAACCAGCCCTGCCTGATGGAAGTCGACTCAGGATTGTCTCTCTCGATGGTTTCATGGAAGACCCTCAAGTAACTCATCCCTACCGTCCAGCGACAAGACCTCCGATTCCAAAGACTCATACTCAAAGACTATCAAGGGAATCGGATTCCAGTCGTAGGATCCAGTCGAGTCCGGGTATCGTTCAAGAACCGTACAGCATTTCTACCCCTGACTGTGATCGACAAGGACCGGCCTAGTCTGCTAGGCCTCCAATGGTTTGCTCCGCTCGGAATTGAGGTGGCAGGCATTCACCGAATCGGTAGCAGTAACTGGGAAGAGGACCTCGTCCAAGAATTCAAGGACGTCTTTGCAGAAAAACTAGGCGAGTACAAGGGGACCCCGATATCTTTAACTTCAATCCCAAAATAGCTCCCATCTGCCTTAAGCCTCGTCGAGTGCCATTTGCCCTTAAACCAAAGATCGACGAGCAGCTTGATAAATTGATAGCCCAGGGTGTGTTAGAGCCAACCGATCACTCTCCCTGGGAGACCCCAATCGTTACACCCATTAAGCCGGATGGTTCGATAAGAATTTGTGGGGACTGCCGAGCCACCCTGAACCACGCCCTTCAACAAAATGCATATCCGGTACGGTGGTGCAGCACCTCCTCCATTCCCTGGGGGGCGGAAAAGTCTTTGCTAAACTAGACTTAGCCCAGGCATATCAACAACTGCCTGTAGACAAAAAAAGGGCAGAGGCACAGACAATCGTTACGCACCGAGGTGCCTTTAAATGTACCTGGCTCCAATTTGGAGTGAGCGTAGGCCCGGGAATCTTTCAAAGTTTGATGGAAAGACTATTACAAGGAATCAAAGGCATTGTTCCATACTTTGATGATGTGTTAATCGCTTCACTTACCCCAAAAATTTTACGAGAGTGCCTGAGATTGGTTCTCCAGAGATTCAAAGACGCAGGGCTTAAGGTTAAGAAAAACAAGTGTAAACTATGCACTGATCGTGTCGAATTCTTAGGATATTTGATTGACAGTAATGGCATTCACCCTACCGATAGCAAATTGAAGGCAATCAAGAATGCCCCAAAACCCCAAAATAAAGCCGACCTCCAGGCGTTTCTAGGACTTATCAATTTTTATAACGTTTTCCTTCCGCACAAAGCAACCATAGCCGAACCCCTACATCGTTTACTGGACAAGAAAGCAATCTGGGTATGGGGACATAGAGAAGAGCAGGTGTTTCGAAATGTAAAAAATTTATTGACTTCTGATGCTGTACTAATGCAGTACAATGAGACTTTGCCATTAACGATCACATGTGATGCATTGCCTTTCGGAGTAGGCGTCATTTTGAGCCACGTTTTGCCAAACGGTAGCGAAGCCCTGTTGCCTATTTTTCAAAGATGCTTTCAAAAGCAGAACGCAATTACAGTCAGATTGATAAAGAAGCCCTTGCCATTGTGTCTGCTGTCAAGAGATTTCATAAGTATGTGTACGGCCGAGCATTTACTATAGTGACTGACCACAAACCTTTGCTGGGAATAATAGCGGGAGATAAGTCAACCCCCTATATATTATCTCCCAGAATGAATCGCTGGTCAGAATTTTTGGCTGCCTATAATTATTGGCTGCAACATCGCCCGGGGAAGGCCATTCCCCACGCCGATGCATTGAGTCGAGCACCGCTTCCGGAGACCATTGATGACCCCGCGCCTACGGTGACAACGTTGCAGATTGAGACACTTCGAACACCACCATTAACAGCCCAAGATATCGCGATGGAAACGAAACGCGACCCCACCTTAGCACGAGTTCTCAGTTGGGTCGAGCGCGGATGGCTATTGGACCAGATACCTGATGACTACGCCCCATTCAAGAGTCGACAAATGGAATTGTTCTCACAGAAAGGCTGCATTATCTGGGGAGATAGAGTCATTGTCCCAGAGTGGCTACAACGAGCGGTACTAAGAACCTTGCACGATGGCCACCCCGGCATCATGTGCATGAAAGCCCTCGCACGTAGCTACGCATGGCGGCCGGGCATCGACAAGCAAATCGAGACGTGGGTCAAAGCTTGTCACAAATGCCAGGAAGTAAGCAACGCCCCACCGAAAGCGACCCCAACCAAATGGGAAACACCGCGGGGACCCTGGTCCCGTATTCATCTGGACTTTGCGGGACCTACCAAAGGCCACACATTCTTGCTAATGGTAGATGCCTACTCGAACTCTATGAAATCTATGAAATGAAATGCCTACTCGAACTCTATGAAATCTATGAAATGAGGAATACAACAACCGAAGTGGTCATCAAGAAACTAGACAGACTATTTACAACACATGGATTACCAGACATTCTGGTATCTGATAACGGACCCCAATTTACCGCGTTGTCCTTTGAGCAGTACCTGGCAGACCGCGGTATTCGCCATGCGCTGACTTCGCCGGCGCATCCTGCGGCCAACAGAAAGGCCGAGCGCATGATACAATTCCTCAAGAAAACACTACATAAAATGGACTATGACAATATCGAAGAAAAAATAAACCGGATACTCCTTTTGCAGCATATCACTCTGCACAGCGTCACCAACAAAACTCCCGCCGAATTGCTAATGGGGCAGAAGCTCCGTTCCCACCTCGACCAACTACACTCATCGTACGAACCTGAGAAACCACACGGATCCAGCAGGCGATGCCGTACCTTCCAGGTAGGCGACTTAGCATTCACTAAGAAGTTGTCGGGCGATCCATTGTGGGTCGAGGCAACTGTGGTCCGAGTAACTGGCCCCAGATCGTACCTCGTGGAGTGTCGCGATAATAGACTATGGAAGTGCCACATTGATCAGCTACGATCAAGGCTACAGTCAGGAATCTCCAAGTCCCCTGATATTCAAACTGAGGGGGGAGGAGATACGGAGGAAGATGAACTTGGAATAGCAGAAAGTTTTAATGATAGAAATGATGGCGAAACAGAAACACGTGAAGAAGAATTGGGGATGGGAGTGAGTTCGCCTCATGGTGATACCGAAGATGTTGGGGACAATGAAAATTCGAACTCAGAGTTAGAGGCACCCCTTTCGCCAGATAATATCCTACCTCAACAAGATTGCAGCCAAATACCGGGTGCAATACAAAAATCAAATAGACTAAGAAAACAACTGGCCAACCTCAAGGACTATGTAACCGCACCCCGTAAACGGAACCCGGGGGGAAGGGGTTTTGTGAATGAATAAATGTGTTAATAAAGTTATCAAGAGCTTGAAGTCAAGTGCAGGATTCTGGCCCTGCACTTCTGATTGGCTGTTAATGGCGACATCAGATTGGTCCGTTCAGGTGGATCTGATTGGCCATTAACGAGCCTCTCCCATTGGTTAACGGAGCTAGCGCTCCCAAGTTTTTATTGGTTGAATAGTTAATAAGTTGCCTATATAAGGAGGCCCGTTGCAGCCATTGAGCTGAGCTGTCACACCATGTTAATAAAGAGTTTTGAAGTTCACTATTTTACCGGCTCGTCTCCATTCTTCGCGCCCACGCTCAGTACTTAACAGCAACTTTACAAACTTAAGCCATGCTGCTATTTTTATGTTTATTTTACAGAGGCTTTCTCCTGGCAACCCTTCCAAACCAGCCACACTTGTTCAGTCTTATTCTAAATTGTCATGAACTTCAGAATTTAACATCCTGAGATGTAACTCTTGAGGGTTTTTTTTGCAGTTTTCTGAGCATTGCATGATCTGACCTTGGGGTGAATTTGTTGAGACATCCATTCCTGGGAAGATTGGCAACTGTCTTGAATGTTTTCCACTTGTGTTCTTCACTGTAGAATGATGGACTTTAAATTGTTTGGAAATGGCCTTATAACACTTCCCAGATTGTTGGGCAGCAACAGTTGTTTCTCTGATGACTTTATTATTTGGCATTGGGTTAACACAATACCTCAATGCTGGAGACCAGCAAATTCCTAAAACTTTGGCTTTTATAGAAGTAGTCATACTTACTGATGATCAATTGATCAAGGGGTCTTGATTAGCAGACTTTGGTGCTATCTACCCTCTTAATACCTATGGAAGCAGTACCGATGTACTTAGTTTTTCACATGGCTTTTCCATTTTGGCTTTCTTTTTGTAAATTAAGACCTGGTATAATATATCATGCATTGTTGTTCATCTCAGGTTGAATTTACCTACTTATAAAAATTGCTCAGGAGCAGATTTTTATTATGTCCTGATACATAAATCCGTAGAGATTCTCAGTCATCCAAGTCATGGTTGTCCCAAAGGTGCTTTTTCAAGAGGCAACTGGACTTCATTTTTTCTTTTGAAGACATCTCATGAGAAGCGAAATGCCTTCAAAATAAAAAACAAGGAAGTCCAGATGCCTCCTGAAAAAGCACCTTTGGGTCCTCCTGTCAGCTTTGGAAGCCATATTAGCACCAGACACTTCCACACTGCCACATTCTTGAGCCTGGGAAAATGGGAGGGGGGAATTTCTTGGAGCATATATGGTTAGACATAATAGCATTCTTCTTCTAAGTCAAGGCCATGTTATTTCTGCACCTGGCTTAGGAGTGGTTGAGGGGACGTCTCAAGTTGGGATGGATGGTGATTGGGGCATGTGATGCAATGAGGGTGCAAGAGGTGGATTTGTAATTTTTTACTTATTGAAGAGAAACCTGGAACTTTCAGATTTGGGATTTCCCAGATGTGCCAGTTTACTACTCTAATAAAAAGAACCTTTGAGAAGATGTCTGTCTCGGAGTTATTGAGGTTTTCTGGAATGCTAACATCTGATACATAAAACCATAGAACTCAAAAGAGGGTGTTCTTTCTTTTTCACAAGATTATATTTTATGGAGTCTTGTTTCTTGAATATGTGTGTGTGTGTCAGTATAAATATATATTTTTATAGTTGGAAATGAGAAATAGCATTTGTCATTAATGTCCAAAAACCCATTATGTATGTGTGTGTGTGTCAATATAAAAATACAATATTTTTATAGTTAAAAATGAGAAATAGCATTTGTAATTAATGTTCAAAAACCAGTACCAAGTGAAAATTGTTACTATTTTATAGAATTTAACAGCATTACACAAGGCAACTAATGACACTGAATGAGCCTTGCTATAGTACTTTTTGTACATTACTTGTAATCATTAAAACAGCAATAAAAAGTAGATAATAGTAAAATTCAGGCATATATTGCTGTGGTATTCTGATCAGCTGCTGTAGAAAATATGTGTTTTGGGGTGTGTATTTGAGTGAGAGTGTGTCTAACTTGATTGCCTTTGTGGAGGAAGGGAAAGAATTCTTTAGCAGCCGATACACTTGTAGGTTTTCTTTTTGTTTTGTTTTATTTTTACAGGCGACAGTGTGTTTGTTTCTTTAAAAATGATCCTTGATTCAAGTTGCAGATAAACCCTCTGCAAATAAACAGCCACAGAAATTCAGCTTATTGTCAATGACATGTGAGACACATTGAAATATTTTTAATTAGCTAAATGAGAATTACTGTATATATTTATTTTGGAAAAAGTCCTGCAGCATGCATATATATATATTGCATTCATTCACTTTGTGTTGCATTAATAGTAAGTTTCTCTGACCTCCTGAAAAATAAAATAAAAAACAGTTTAGCAGAGCATTTAAAATGTACCAACCAATATGAATAATAAAAAATACTTCTATCAGTTTGAAGTAAAATATACTTTGTATTTCCTAATGTATTGGCTGTTTTTAATCAAAAGGTACTCCAGCTCATGCTGTTTTTCCCACTTGCTTTGACACAATGGCCCTTCTCCATATAATAGTCATTAGAGCAATAGACATATTATTAATAACACTGCATTGATCAGATTGCACAATCCTGATTATGTCAAATTGATGGAAACAAAATGGGCATATATCTTTATTGTTTTCCCATTTTTAATGATGAGCTCCCCACATCTGGAGTTGAGCCTCTAATAAATAAATAAATAAAAATACTGGATATAGTGTAGATAAGGCAATTATCCTTCTCTTCATTTCTCCTGTTCTTACTTTCTTTCAGATGCATAACAGGTATTTAATATTTACTTTCTATCACTATCTGAAGAATCCTTTCTAACTGTGCAATTTTACATCTTTTAGCATGTATAGATATCTTGATAAATCATGCAATAGTCCAAAATGCCATTTCCAAAACCCATTTCTGAATATTTTGCCTCACAAGTATATATTATCTTGATTCTCCATATTTTGATTGTGCTAAATATCAAGAATATGCTTTCAGGGCTCATATTACATTGCCTGTGCAATGCATTCAAATACTGTATATCAGAGCTACAGTGTACCCTTAATTAACATCACCAGTGATATAATTGGTAAACTGTCTTACTCTCAAAATAAGCACCAGAATGAAAAGGGTTTTTATTTTAATTCCCCGGCATTTTAGGTGCTTGCTTACTCAGATTCAGACATTATCACAAAAATTTATTATGTACAGTACTGTGCAAAAGTTTTAGGTCATATTTAGATTTATTGTTGTAACAATGGTATAATCACCATATATAATTATGTCTCAGTCTCCTTATTAGAATAAAACCAGAACATACAGGAAATTTGTGTGCAGAATCCAAAACAGGAAAAAACAGAAAAAAATGCTTCCATAGGCCAAAGTGACAAGTATATAATGTGACCTCCCTTTACAATTGAGCAAAGCAGGCACTTGGCCCTATAAACCTATAGAATGAAATCCTAACTACTGCCATTGCTAACACTTGTAGGTGTCCTACTACGTCATGCCAAAATGACTGCTGTGCAAAAGGTCTATTACATCAGGTTTGTGCAACATACTGTATGCTTCAGGATTAAATACACCATGTTGTGTGAGTGTAATTCATTGGAAATTTACAAATAAGGCCAACTTTCTATCACATCATTCCAGTTAAAATGTCAAGGATCACAGAATTTGATAGAGATAAAATCATACTTTTGCATCAGCAAGGCTACTCTCAAAGGGAAACCAACAAGCAAACTGGATATTCAAGATATGGTATTCAAGGCTAAACAATAATTATGATCATTAAAAACTTGCTAAAACAACAAAGTGGGTGGTGGCCTAAGACTTTTGCACAGTACTGTATATAAAATATATGTTACATGACTGTATAATATTTCAGCATGACATCTATTATTATCATTGGGCAAATCATTTTACAATATCTTAGGTTTACTCACAAATTCACTACTTTTTCATTCATACTAAGTAGTAGAAATTATGCATAGAAATACAGGAGGCAGGGACTCAGACATTAGTATTTCAAAGGCAAATTAAGTCACAGGATAAGCTGGAGATGTTTTATATTAGCAACCAGTGAATAACCAGAGATGGGAAGGTGGCTAACAGCTAGAGGCATTAAAAAATTATGATAAGAGTTGTCCTGGGCTCCAAATGTTTGTATTTGTGGATGGTTTTTGTTAGTTTTCTCCTTGCCCAAAGTTATCTTTTGTGGTTGAGATAAGCTACAATTATTCCACAAGCTAGAATCCTTGCATATTATCTTATACAATGGTCTGGTGTGCTTTATTTGCAATAGCCACATTTAGCAATACCATTTTTGGCATGGACCTGAGGAGTGAAAAGCTAAAAAGTATTCATCCCCTTTTGCATTGTTAAAATTTTTGCATACGTTTGCTATCAATTGCTTCCAAATAATTATTTCTGAGAGAAAACATAACACCAAAATTAAAATATTTACAGCAGATAACATCCATTGGCAAAGATATGCAAAATTCATAAAAATCTAACAATGGATGAATATTTTTTCATAGAACTGTATATTGCTAGCAATGTGAGTGAGGGCTGGTGAACTAAAGGCACTTAGGTATAATTTTGATTATTCTATGTGTGCTTATGTGGAGCTGAATGTTAAAATGTTTCCCTAATGTCCTAGTATGAGCACTGTGTATATATACTTAGGCAGGTTACCCCAGGATAATCCCTGATCAATCAACAATGCTGAAATTTCTGTGAAAACTATGGTACATCTTCTCTTTTATTTTTCATCACAAAGTGATAACAAAATAATTTGATAATTTCCCAGGCTGAATACATAAGGCAGTATGGAAACAAGTGGTTCCTCAAGATTTAGAGAACTACAGTTCCCAGCATCCCTGATCATGGACATACAGACAGTAGCTATTCAAAAGTATAGATCAACAACATCTGGGTGGCAAGGGTTTTCTCCCCAATACAACTTATACTAAAATAACAACAACGTATGCACTCCCCAAACATTTAATTTAACAAACTGATTATAGCTCTGCTTTGCCGATCTATAAATACACTATATAATTCCATACAAAATGAATAGTTTGGTGACTATTGCATTTCAAAATACTTTTATTAGAGGATCTACACATGTTCTGCAGAGTTTTCCATGGCACTTTTTAAATGAAAAGTTAATTGAAAAGCAAATGTCTTACGCCAGACATTCTATATCTTCCCAAGATGCATGCTGTTACATGGAAAAACTTGGCTTTTTTCATTCATTTTGCATATTTCCTGAATTTCTCGTGCTCTAAATATTACATTGAAAAATAAAATTAGTTGATATAAGACTTTTATTTGAAGCTCACTAAAATGATCTTATTTCTTTATTAATCCAATTCTATAAAAATAACTCTGGGCAGTGCACACCAATCTTCTTCCTAAACACCTCAGTGTTATACATTGCAATAAAATTTCCAAACATTTTTAGCATTCCTTAGGCAGCATGAAATCATGCTTTTTATGTATTCATAAATGACAGACCAAAGAATGCAAGTGTTACTCATAACCCCATTCAAACAATAACTGACCAAAGAAATTCCAAGTAGGTCTGGGAACATGGGAGTGAAAGAGCAAGATTTTCAGGTATTTTCAGGATTCTGCTACCTCAAAAGTAATCTGGGCATCAGTGTTGTTTTATTAAAAACCCAAAAAAGAATTGGGAGAATTTTCTTTTGTCAGCTTCAGGTATGCAACCAAGGAAGCCAATGCAAGCCCCTCTCAAGGGAATAAAGGGCTCTGACACCCACAGGATTATTCATATACCATTCTGACCTATCACTACTGCAACCTGCCTAGCAGCCCACCATCAGTGTAAATATCCCCAACAGTAAATTTATGTCACAACATTTTCATCAACCATATCTGGGTCATTTGAAATGGGTATCACATGCCTTCCCATTCTATTCTATCCTCCCAATCATCCAAAGGGATTGTGGTTTTCCCTGGACTTTTAATTTTTATGAGTTATTATCATTACTTCATATACAAAGACAAGAAAGTTTAAATCAATTTTAATAGACTAAGCACATTATTATATGGCTAGAAGTTCACAGCAGAGAAATTTAACTTACTTCTTGTTTTTCACGATTCTGATCCGGATTTTGTAAAGATGGTATTTTGGATATTTCAGCTTTCTTTGACTCCCTTTTCAGCACCCTTACCTGTTTAACTTTACAAGAAAAAATAACTATTTCTAGAATTGCACTTTTTTTTAATCTTTCCCCTTTTTTTTGAAAAAAAATGATACTGACTATGGATTCTCCTGTTTAGATTAGTTAGTTGTTTTAGAAATGGCTACTAATTAAGTATATAAAAGTAAAAAGTTGTGGCTGTAATGACATGATCTTATTCTAATGTACTAAAAAGAGTTGGAAGTCAATATTTTTTTCTTTTTTTCCCCCTTTACACTACACCTCTTCCTCTTCCCTTTTTCCTTCTCATTTTCCCAATATTCACTTTCTTTTGTATTTTACATCTTCATAAAATTTAATAAATATCAATATAGAATTGCACATTTTCTGTTCTGAAGCAAATATTAGAAAATCTACAACTCAATAGCTAACAAAACCATTGAAGATTGCAAAAGGAAAAATGATCTGTTCAGCTTTCAGTACATATATATCTGAGGACCTCAGTCTATATGATGAAAAATAAATGAAAGTGATCATTCACAGGAGCATAATACCTGTCAGAAAAACAACATTAATCACACTGCATCTGGTCCAAATTTGAAGCTCCTCAGGCTGCTTAGTGTTAAAAAAAAATGGCCCAAGAAAGTTATTTTTTTAAAAAGCAACTGAAAACTAAAATCATAGAGTGTAGAATTTCATGTCCACTATTTATTAGTGAAATAATTAGGGAAAGGGAATGTCAGTAGAGACCAGTCACGCCACTAGTCTCTTCAGAATAGGTCTGAAGTTGAATGCAGCAACAGATATTACATCCTTATGTAATGAACATGTGTGACATTACATACTGTATACACACACACATATTGTATTCTATTTATTTGGATGCCTGTTTGCTTATCTACTGCTTATAGACATGTACTGCCTCAATGAACATAGAAGTATGATTTGACTTCTATTTCCAGGTTCAGTTTTAAATTTCTCTAGAGGGACAGTGACATGGCTAGAGAAACATCAGTGTGCATTTACTATCTGCATTATCCAAAAGGTATATCACCAATAAAAAAGTAATTATTCTCTTCCCCTACCTCATGTATTGCAATCCTTTTTAGAAAATGAGCGGGTTCCAAAGCAGTTTCTCAGTTGGTTATTGAATTTCTCCAGTTCAAAGAAAATAAAACAATATACATTCTTGACCATCTTGCGGCCAAATTATTCAGAACTTTACCTTTAATATTTTATTTATACTTAAAACATTCTAATGGAACTATTTTTTTTTACTGGAGAAAGCAGCACTACATAGAGGAACTGTTTATTCTGATCTTTGAAAAAAATCAAACAGAAATAAGTGCAAATGGTGGCATTTACACAATACAGGTAGTCCTTGAATTATTACCACAATCGAGCCCAAAATTTATATTGCTAAATGAGGCAGTTGTTTAGTGAGTTTTGCCCCATTTTACGACTTTTTTGTTACAGCTGCTAAGCGAATCACTGCAGTTGTTAAGTTAGTAACATGGTTGTTAAGTGAACCTGGCTTCCCCATTGATTTGCTTGTCAGAAGGTTGCAAAAGGGGATCGCATGATCCTGGGACACTGCAACCATCATAAATATGAGTTAGTTGCCAAACATCCAAATTTTGATCACGTGTCCGTGAGGAATGTTAAGTGTGAAAAACTATCAAGTTGCTTTTTTTCAGTATTGTTGTAACTTCAAACGGTCACTAAACATATGGTTGTAAGTTGACCACAACTAATGCTTCTAATGAAAAAAATATAAAAAGCTAAAGCTCAATCTGAATTGGGATCAAATATGCTTGATGGCTGCCACTTAAAGCCAGCCATAACTGTACGCTAGTAATAGCTGGATTTCTTCCCGTTTCAGTAATTTCTGGATTTGGTTTGTATCTGTGGTGGTATTCGACCGGTTTGGCCTGGTTCTGCCAAGTCGGTAGCAGCGATGAGCAGTGCAGGCCAAACTGGTTCTCTCCGCCACTCTGCTGTTGGGCCCACCCACCTGCCCAGGCTCCCATACTCACCTTTATCCTCTGAATTTGAAGCCCAGCTGCTTTGCGTGGCACAGAAGTTTGCTGCGCGACAGCTGCTGAAGTGACTGGGAGAGTGAAGGCTTGCAGAAGCTGAGTTGAAACGCCTCTGCGCCTGCGCAAAGTGCACTTTTGGTGCACATGTGCATGCAAAGTATGTGCACACGCGCAAAGCCCACCGAACTGGTGGTAAAAATATTTAAATCCCACCAGTGGTTTACAAAGAAAAGAGGCTACTCCAGTTAAGTACTAAGCAAAAAGATTGCTGTCAATGAACTTTTGGGGAACTATTTCTTCGAATCTTATGTATTGCTACTTCATATTTAAAGTCCATAATTAAACATACACATTTCAGATGTAAAGCCCTTAATTACATACACAAACACAAACACATTCACAAAGACCTGTAGAATATAACTAACATACTTTCCATTGCTTTCAATTCTTTCTGTTGCCCTGTTGTATTTAGTTCTGGCAAGTGAATTTCTCTTTTCTCACATCTTGAAATGTTGCGTTTCTTCCTGTTTATGTTCACCATTTGATCAATTTGAACAGCTCTTTCATACAGGGATACTTTGTCCATTTGGTTCTAAACATGGAATAATTATGCATCCAAGGAAACATCTATACCATGATTATAATATAAATTATATCAAATCAGCAACTCAACACTTCAGGGGACAATTGTATATACACTGCCACCAGATGCCTCCCACAAACCTCATTTTTAAAAAATCAAAAATAATTTTTAAAAATTTAAAAATTAATTAATCAGAAATATAAGAAATTGACCCTAATCATGCAAGATAACTATTCTTGGGAGACATCTATGAGAATTCATTAGATTTAATTTTTAAAATTATTTTTATTCACTTCTGCCTTTGATGTAACATACTAAATTTTTTCCCTTTATTTAGGGAAAGCTTATATTACCAAATAAATTTATACCATTATAATAGTAAGTAGAAGTTCTTTAAAAATTATTTGGCTAAATCAATATATTTTGTGCTTTAGTAACTGACAGCATTTAACATTATGTCTCTGAAAAATCCAACTATAGTACTTGCTTGGTTTACATTTTACTAAGATTTATTTATTTTATCTGCTAAAGAATAAGAAGCAACTTCCTTTGAAAAAAAAATGGGAAAGACAAGATAATGTTTGAAACGTGTTTCCAAGCATATGTCTCTAAAATAATTATTTAACTGGCACACCAAAGGCTACCAAAGGTTACCACATTCAAATAAGCCTACTCTGTAAACCACCAAAAAAGCCGAAGAGATGCATAGCTCAGACAGTTATTTATTTTCCAATTCAGATCATAGAAACAAGCTATGGTCCAGAGGCCAGGAAGGTATAAACATCCATTTAGTATTAAGTTGCTTATTCATTTTTAGAAGCCTGAAAAGGTGTAAATGTTTTACAAGGGAATATAATTGAATTGGAATACTTAACTCCAGGCTATACTAGAACGGCTGAACCTATTGAATGCTTTAATACTAGGGATGAACAAAGCTAGACTTTGTCCTCAACCTCAACTGGAACCAGTAACTCAGATGTTAAGAAAATCAGTCCCTCAACAATGCTCATCATTTGATTTCAGCTTTCGTTTGCTTTTCTGCCAGAAAGATATGACTCCAAACAGCTAGGTGAATCCAAACAATGAGGAAATTTTCCAGAATTTAACTTACAAGGAAGCTGGGTAAAAGGGAAAATCTTATGGCCCTTGTTTCCTACTCTTCCCTCCCCACTCTTGGATAATTTGCAAGAAAAGAATTAATGGTAGAATTTGCATTAATTGGATAGGAAGGGATTACAAGAGAGTAAGTTGGGGAATTCCCATCTAAAGGAACATGCTAGCAGTTTTCACAGATGAAGCCCTTCACAGATAATCAGAGTTGGAAGAGACCTTGTAGGACATCTAGTCCAATCCCCCCGCCACCTAAGCAGGAGACCCTACACCATTTCTGACAAATGGCAGTCCAGTCTCTTCTTGAAAGCTTCCAGTGATGAAGCTCCCACAACTTCTGAGGTCAAGCTGTTCCATTGGTTGATTGTTCTCACTGTCAGAAAGTTTCTCCTTATTTCCAGGTTAAATCTCTCCTTGTTCAGTTTCCATCCATTATTCCTTGTCTGGCCTACAGGCGCTTTAGAAATTAGCTTGACCCCTTCCTCTCAGTGGCAGCCCCTCAAATATTGGAACGCTGCTATCATATCTCCCCCTGGTCCTTCTCTTCACTAGACTAGCCAAGCCCAGTTCCTGTAACTGTTCTTCATATGCCTTAGTCTCCAGTCCCCTAATCATCCTGGTTGCTCTTCTCTGCACTTTTTCTAGAGTCTCAACATCTTTTTTATAGTGTGGTGACCAAAAACTGATGCAGTACTCTAGGTGTGGTCTTAATAAGGATTTATATAATGGTATTAGTACCTCACTTGATCTTGATTGCATCCCTCTGTTAATGCAATTTAGGATTGCATTAGCTTTTTTGACTGCTGCTGCTGCACACTGGCTCATATTTAGCTATCATATTTTTCCTATCAGGCTTATAGCTGCCAGTTTCCTAGAGGCAAAAGAATGCCACTGCATTGTGGAGAAAAGCATCTCAGAAAGAGATAGCTTGCTTAAATAATAATCCGTCCGCCCTGCCAGGGGGCAAAAAAAAAAGAAAAAAAAAGAAACAAGTCAGGTGTAGGACAATGCAGTATTGTATTAATTGTGTGTAATGGCAAATGTGACTGAGAAACAATGAGAAGGTCATAGATGCAAGCTTTGTCTGCAAAGTTCAATTTTTTTATCACCATTGTAACTGCAAATGGTCATAGTCAGAGGCAATTGCTAAATCAGGATTACCTCTACAGCAAATCAAAACTACAAAAGTCAGCAGCATGATATTGACAGATTTGCTTAAGTTATTTCCTCACTGATTTAAAAGAGCATAAGAGTATTTTTTAATATTTTCAAATATGAGACCATCAAACAGGAATACTGATTTTAAGATACACAGCCTGCAAACCCTAACTCTGCAAAGAAGGTAAGCTCCAAAGAGAACACATCCTGGTTTTTTTTATCCTACCTTTATTACCTTATAAATCTCACAGTAGTGAACATAAGTAATACTCCTTCCTCTTCCTATTTTGCCCACGATAACAGCCCTGTGAGGTGAGTTGGGCAAAGAGAGAGTGGCCTAAAGTCACTCAGCTGAGTTTTCATATCTAAAGTGGATGAACCTCCTTCCTTCTTTACCTATAGCTGGGCTATAAACCATGCTTAAACAAACGTTTTATTTCTGTCAAATCTAGTATAGCTTAAAATTGGAAATTAATTTGGTTTATAATTGTATTAGTGCATGAACTACAGTATTTTATAAAATATACATATTTTTATAGTTACTTGAGTCATAACTCCATCTTCCTGACGACTGTTTGAACCTATTTGTCCTACTGATGGCCAAGGACTTCGCCGTTTTTTTGCTTTTTCTGGAAGTCTGATAAAGAAAGAATACATTTATTCTTATACAGAATCAAGCAGTTAAAAGTGTAATGTTTTCCCCAAAATGAAATTTTAAAACATGTTTCAAAAATAATTTCAAAAAAATTTATCCTGGAAAGATTATTTTTAAATAAGGAGTCAAACACAGTCAACTCAGGGTTGACTGAGATGTTTTCCTTCTATTAACAGAAATGATTGGCTGGTGGGAATGGAAGTTACTCTTATTCCCAGGATCTCATTTTGTGATGTTTATGAATGTAATATTAAAATTATATTTTGTACAGTATTAATGCAAGTTATGGAGAGGAAATAAAACATTGATTCAGGTTGGTTGCAATTGGAGAAGCCTGTAAATCCTCTAAAATAAATGAATAAAAATTAATACCCTTTCCTATCCTCCACCCAACTCTCCCCTACACATGGCCAGCATTCAGTTTTCAAAACATACCTTGAATTAGGACACAGGAAATGTGAACTGAAATTTCCAGTAAGATTCCCACAGTTTGGATGTATCCGTGGCATTGTTGTACAGGGTGTCTGTGGAGCTTCATCCTTTATCCCACCAGCATCAATGCCAACTGTTATCAAGCTGGTACCATCACCAATTGTTGGTTTGCTCTCATGAGGTAAGTTGAGAGCATTCTGAGACAAAGTCACCCACTGTGAAACAGCATCTTCTTGTTCATTTCTTTTAAACTCTGAAAGTTCAGATTTCCCCGCTTTCACTTTAATACCTTTGATCTTGATCTCCTTTGACTTTTTGTCTTTTTCCATTTCCTAGAACAGGTAATACATTCAAACTTTGTGCAAATATATCTACTCATACTATAAAATGTGAAACATGCTTATGAAATTCATTAAAAAATGAAACTGTTCAAATCATTTCAGAATATTAATTCACAATTTAAAAATAGTTATTTTGGAAATAACAACATAAGGAAGACCCTGCTTTATTTTTTCATAGTTTCAATAGGTAAACCTGTTGAATTCTTATACTGTATAATCTTCTGATCCAGAATACTAATTCAACAACTATGGAACACTAACTTTGATAGATAAAATACCATCTTGCTAGTAGAATACATGAACATTCTCTGAATAATATGTTGGGATTATTAATTGCGGAATTGTCTTACTAAAATAATTGAGAATATTCTCCTTAGAGCTGCTCGGAGCATCCAGAGTGTGGGTGGTGCTTCCGTCTCTGCTATTGTAGGCTGAGCTAAATTCCTGAGGAACGCTCCTCCTTCCATCACATGACTCCATCCCAGCGTTCCCCAGTTTTATGCTCAGCCGCTCGCAGAGTAGGCAGTGTTTTCAAGTGCTCTTGGCCATTTTTAGCAAGCCTTACTTTGACTTTATTCTCAGGTTGTATCTGTTCATTTTCTTCCCTTAGCCCTGTGCAGTGGTTTTCGCAATTTGTAATTTGCATTCCCCTGGGAAGCCCTCTCGGGCCCAGGGAATTTCAGGGGGAAGGATAGCTTACATTACAAGCTACCCCCCCCTTCCTCATTGCCTTTCTGCCGTTTTTTTTTTGTCGCTTTAATAGACACTCCGTTTCGCTCCATTCCCCCCCCCCCACCGCACGCCGCGTTTTCCTTAGTGCGAAGCCTCTCTTGCCTCCTTCCTTCCTGGGTTCCTTTTGGGGACCTTGAATTGTTCAGGACTGTTTCCCTCATCGCTGCTTAAGGGCCCTGTAAGTCCACGCAGCAGACGGTCGCCATTGTTAGCGCCACCTCGTGGCCGGGCGCCATTTTGAATCTTATCTCTCCAATCTGCAGCATGCGGTTTTAAAGCAGCAGGACCCGTAGGCCTGCTCAGACATATTCACACAGAAAATCCTTCTGTGGTGTTAGAGGCTTGTTTCCTGCCTCTGTATTGTTGTCTTCACCCGCAGCAAGCTGTAGCTGGTGCGGTCTACTTTCCACCATTCCCGCCCAGTATTTGTCTGGGAAGGCAGTTGGATCTAGGCCTAGGGGCTCCTTCGCCTTAAGGTCTCTGGCGTGTCTAGGTCGTTTGGACCACTGTTTTCAAATACAAAAGAAAAAAGAAAAAAGGAGTGAGAGAGGCAAGAACAACAGACCAGAAGAAACTAAGAGAGAGAGAAATATTTATATATATTTATATACAATAAAACTATTAAAAATAAATAAATAAATAAAATAATTAAAGGGGGGGGTATAACAGGGAGCAGGAGCAAATTAACCTAGGGCGTAAAATATTCTCTCAGGGCTCCCGGCCTTGTTGTAGGTCAACCCCTAGGCGCGCCAACCGCCTCCTATTGATATTTATCTTCCTCAATTATATAAAAATGGCAGAAGGCAATCTCTCCACTGGCCCTTCTTTGAAGGCCAAATCAAAAACTCATCATCTGCGCAGGCAGGCTAAGGATTCCAAAGCCTTCCAGAGGGACGCCTTAAAGCGCCTCAAGGCCCTGGAAAAAGAAATTGATAAATGCACCTGGCAAGCAGGCATGGTGCCTCCCATTCTTCCTCCTTCTATTTCCTATCCAGGCACAGCTCGCCTTCTCAAGGCCACCAGGCTCCTGGACCACTGACCAGACAAACACCAGAGGCCACCTTTATGCCCTCAGCTACCGGCCTACACCAAGGGGAATCTCTCATTCAGGAGGTTCCGGAGCAACTGAGATTCTGGAGGGAGTTGGCTATCCGCAGTGGAATCATGGAAGGTCTCCAACAGGCAACCAGGCCTGGTCTACAATTGCTGGTCACCCAATCTGTAAGATCATTCCCTTTCAGTTCTGAGCTGACCCAGGATCAGGTACCCTTCAGAGGGAGATTTCCTCCTCCACAAGGGGGGACGAGGAGGAGGCGGTAGGGGACTTAAATTGATACCAGGAGGAGGAGCAGGAGCAGTATTTTCTTGGGGTCCTTACACTATAACGAACCCCCTTCCAACATAGAACCATCAGAGGCAGAGGTGTCAGAGGACATGGGTCTCATCCCCGACCAGCCCTCCTTTGTAGAGTTTTGCAGGCCCCAACTAATCAAGTCCCTCCTGCTCAAAATCTAGCTTCCCTTGGATCTAACAAGTCAGAACCCAGCTGACCCTTCTCCTATCGCTCCGGCAGATCCTGGAGCAGCTCAGTTGGTCTAGAGGTGGAGTGACTGCCTCACAACCAGGAGGCTGTGAGTTTGATCCTAGGTAAAGACTAGTTTTTGGAATAGACTCTCCTGCTTGAGCAGGGGGTTGGCCTAGATGATCCGGGGATTCTCCCAATTCTGTTATTCTACGAAAAGAATAGAAAATCTTAGGTGCTTAATATAATTATCTATACCCATTGAGCACCCCGGCGGCGGATGAACCTATTGGAGCCGGGCCTCTTCTTCCACCCTCAGCGACTCCCTAGAAGCCCTGAGGCCAGAGGAGAATCGATCGGAGCTGGCCTTACGCTGAGCTCATCAGTCAGAAGCATGGGCAATCAGTTCGGCCACAGCCGCTTCCTTCTTCATCAGGTCATCTATTCACTGACCAGCCAGCTCAAACAACCTGTCCCAGCCTCCTCCCGTGCCATTCCCTCCCATGTCTCTGTACCCAGTCTGCTCTGGCCAAAATATTAGCAGGCAGATCTCTAGAATAAAGTGAAATTAGCCTCCACTCCCCTCGTGGGAAATAAACTGTTTGGATCATCCCTCATCTGCAGTCAAAGTCCAGATCCATGCAGCCCCTTCGGAGAGCTCCCTTTCATCCCCTCTTCCAATCCTCTCTCTCTCCCAGGTACCAAAGGGTCCCCTCCCTTTGGCTCGGGACAGCCTCAGGACAGGTCCTACTCCTCTGATAGACTCAGAAGAGGCGGTAACTTCAAGAGGCCTCTTCGTGGCTCAGGCAACAAGCTCTTCCGGCGCTCCAGATAAACCACTAGACTTAATTCCCATCGGCGGGCACCTGGAAGCCTTCGCCCCAGTGGGACTCCTCCTCTTCCGATGCCTGGGCTACGGACTCCTTCAGGCTTGGACTGCCCTCGAGTTCTAAACTGCCCCCCCCCCGAGTTTTTCAGGGCATGTCCCCTCTCCAAGAACCACTCCAAGCGCAGCCTCAGGGACTCAGCAATTCAGCCCCTGCTCGACAGAGTAGGGCCAGTTTGTTCTAGTGGTTAAGTCACCAGACTAGAAAACAGGAGACCATGAGTTCAAGTCCCACCTGAGCCATGAAAGCCTACTGAGTGACTTTGGGCCAGCCACTGCTAGCCCGTTCCTCTATCGCCCAGTGGACAGGGATCCTACTCCTACTTATTCGTGGTTCCCAAACTCTCCGGGGGTTGGAGAGCGATCCTGGATTTATAGCGGCTTAACCGCCATCTCGTATACCGCAATTCAAAATGAGCATGTTGCAATCCATCCCCCTAGGGATGGGGCATAGAGACTGGTTGTCTTCCATTGCCTTTCTCAGGCATTCCTACACATCCTGATCCGGCCCCCTCATTCCAAATTCCTGTGCTTCTGCTATAATAACCTCCACTTTCATTACATGACGCTCCCTTTTGGGCTGGCCTTTGCCCCCAGAACCCTTCCCAAGGTCTCGGCTGCTCTAGCTGCCCTCCTCAGATCCCTCCCGGGGCTCTACTCTGTTAGATGACTCCCCCATCCTTTCCCCTTGCAGGGTACATGCAGTGAGGAACCCTCAAAGCTCTCTGACCGTTATCCAGGAACACTGGGTCCTCATCAATTGGAAGAAAAAGCCGATTATCCCCCTCCACCAGGATAACTCTCCAGGGGATGGTAATAGACCCTTGAAGGGGAGGGTGTTCTCTCTCCGGAGAGATTCCTTAGCTTCCACAATCGGTCAGACCCGACAGATGCCTTGAAAGGTTTCCCTTTAGAGCTCCCAGTTTACTAGGTTAAGGATATCCTGTATTTCCATTATTCCCTGGGCCCGTTTTTTTCCACTCCAGATCCCTCCAGTGGTTCCTGCTCCCATGCCAGAGAGCCGGATCAAGCAACTCAAAGCACAAGGTCAAGGTTTAACCAAGGGTGCTCTCCTCCCCTCTCTGGTGGAGCAGAGTGTCTATCAATAAGGGCTGCCCCCTCAAGGAGCCTCCCAGACTCACCGTTCCACAGATGCCAGTCTGTCCGGATGGGGCGCCCTCCTACAGTCCCTTTCAGCACAGGGCGGATGGTCAGCAACAGAGAAGCTGTGCAACACAATTTGGCTGGAGCTTCATGCAGTCCCTTGGCTCTCCGCTGTTGCCTCCCCCAGGTACGCGGCCGCCACGTCCTCTTCCTCACTGGCAAAATCATGGCCATCTCCCATCAACAAACAGGAGGGTACTCAGTCATCCCGCCTAATGAGGGAGGCCGAGCGCCTCTGTCAGTGGGCAGAGTCTATCCTCCTGTCTCTCAGGGCGGTCCTCATCTCGGGCATCTCCAACACCCGAGCAGATTGGTTGTGCAGGGCCACCATAGAACAGTCGGAGAGGCGTCTCCACCATCTCTATTCAGGGAGGCAACATGCATATCGGTCTGCCAGTAGTCGACCCATTGGCCTCCCTCTTCAATACCCAACTTCCAAGGTTAGTTTCAAGATTCCCATCCCCAGTGGCAGAGAACCACTACGTCCTTCGGTGTCCGTGGCCTCTGGGTCTCCTCTATGCCTTCCCTCCTCTGGCGCTGGTGCCTTAGTGCTTCAAGAGGTACTTCACGAGAAGGCGGATCTGTTCCTCGTAGCTCCTTATTGGCCCAGTCACCCTTGGTTCACGGACTTCACAGTTTAACCGTAGCCCCTCCCTGGAGGATCCCAGCAGACAGAATCTCTCGGGCTCCAGGTCCCCTCCTCCACCCGATCCCCCAAGGGCTTCAACTAGCTGTGTGGAGGTTGAGCGGGAACGCTTGAAGAGGGAAATCCTCTCTAGCAAGGTCTTTTATACCTTCTTAGCAGCCAGGCGATCTTCAATCAGTAAGGGAGCCAGTTTGGTTTACTGGTTAATCCCCTGAGCTAGAAAGCAGAGGCTGTGAGTTCAAGTCCCGCCTCATCCATGAAAGCCATCTGGGTGACTTCGAGAAAGGGTGTGTCAAACTTCTGGTTGTCACAATGGTCTCTTCCATTGCTCCAGTGTTTCACTTTCTCCAGGAGGATTTCAGCAAGGGGCTATCCCCCAATACACCAAGATGTCAGGTAGCAGCCTTATCCACAGGCATCGGCTGTAAAGAGGCTAGTTCCCTCTCTCACCATCCCGGTATTGGTGCCTTCCTGAAAGGGACCACAAACCTACGTCCTCCGGCCCTCCACCGGTACCCATCCTGGGACCTCAATAGGGTTCTTACTTCCCTCACACAACCCACTCTTTGCTCCCCTAAGAGAGGTCTCTCTTCAGTTCCTATACTTCAAAGTAATTTTCCCTTGGTAGGATCACTTCAGCGATCTCTTCAGCGTGTAGGATATCAGAGATCGTTGCGCTGTCAGTTAGAAAAGACTTTCGCGTATTCCATCCCTACCCGGTGGTCCTACGGCTTGTCCCTTCCTCTTGCCCAAGATTAAGTTGCTTTCCCACAGGACCCTGGACCTTACCCTCCCCTTTTTTTGCTTCGGTCCAACTCACGAAAGGGAGAGACTATGGCACACCCAGGGAGGCCTTCGCCAAGGCGTACCAGGATCAGGCCCCCCAGATACTCAGGGGCTTCATGGCTCACTCCACTAGGAGTGCAGCAATTCAGCTGTCTGGGTTTCCCAGGGCCCAATACTCGTCATCTGCCGGACAGCTGCATGGGTCTCCATGTCACCCTTCATCAGTCATTACAAGATTGACAGGTAAGCCTCAGCTGAGGCTTCTTGTGGTAGAAGGGTTCGTCAGAGGGTTCTCAGGGAACCCGAGGGGACCCAGACCAGATGGTGCCCCTCCCGTAGGACAGGCCCAGATTTGGTATGTCCCACACTCTGGATGCTCCGAGCAGCTCTAAGGAGAATGGGCGTTGGTCCTTCCTTACACGCCATTTCTCTTCGAGCTGCGAGGAGCATCCAGCCCCTCCCTTTTCCTTCACCGTCTGATGGGGTCTTGTTTTCGGCCAAGGAACCTAGTATAGTAAGATGAGAGCACGATTTAATGTTTTCTCTTGCCTTCGCATAAACTGGGGAACGCTGGGATGGAGTCACGTGATGGAAGGAGGAGCGTTCCTCAGGAATTTAACTCAGCCTACAATAGCAGAGACGGAAGCACCACCCACACTCTGGATGCTCCTCGCAGCTCGAAGGGATATGGCGTGTCAGGTAAGGACCAACGCCCATTTTCTTTACAGGAATACTGCTTTAAACAAGTCTTTTAACACTTTAAAACTAATGCATTTGCATCAAAATTCTGTTGCACAAAATCCATCTCATCAGGGGATTGTAATAAACTTGTTGGTTTTATAGGTGTTGCAAAAGTCTTTATAGCTTTTGCTGCAAAAGGCATGCCAGCTACTTCTTTGGAGCTTGCTACATCAGATAATTTGTATATGTTATATGCTGTGTCATAGATCATTTTTTAAAAATAATCACAAATCATTCTTACCTTTACCATAACAGGACCATTCTGAGATATGTTAATATGAACTATTCTCTTTTCTTCTTTCATTTGTTCAATCTCTTTGTTATTGTCTCTGAATTTTGAAAGATAACTCAGCTTTGCTTCTTGTAGTAATTTGCTTTTCAATTCTGGTAAGAATCTAATATGAAAAAGGACATTACTTACATCACACTGACAATTGCAAATATAATCTTGTCCAGTTGCTTGATTCCCTACAACAATTTGGTTCTCCCTGTTTTCCCAACCACCTACTTTTCTCTAGAGACCAAGCTACTATATATGAAATAAAGTACATAATTCATAGATAAATTAATGCAATAGACAGTTCACATAACTCTTTTCAGTATTGAGTATTGTTACCGACGTATATCTACACTCTTTACTAAGCAAATATACTGTACAAAGCACACAAACGACAACACATGTTCTATATCATAGATTTGGCCTCATTGGAAAAGATTTTAAGAATCTGTTGATGTGCTATAGGTTCCACATTAAATATTTACTTCTCAGTACAAAATATTTGCTAACTTTCCCATTCTCTTTCAATCTTGACAAATTATGCACTGCTGCTATGTGTTGTATTTAAAAATCAGGATTCTTTCTTCTCCCTTTAGCAAAACTATTTTGAAGTTTGAAAAACAGAACAAATTCCTAGACAGATTTGCAACAAATTCACTATTCATTCAATCTTTTCATCTAATACTTAAGATTATCATGTCACCATGAATACATTCCAAACTATAAAGTTCTACAAAAAAAACTTTCACATTGGCTTATGCTTCCAGCTTTCCTTCTATACATTACATCCATTCAAGCTAATTACTAAAATTGTATCTGAAACTATAACTTTATATGCTTTGATAAGCAAGACTGGGTGACAATCTTGGCTAGTAAATTTTCTAATATAGCTACATAACCCATCTTCTGCATAAAGGAAATAAAACCTGCTTCTGTTGTTCTGAGCCTTTCTATTGAAATATATTGCTTTTCTTTCTTCCATATTTTGTTTATATTGTGAGCCATTTGTTGAAACTAAGAATATCTCATTCACGGATCCCTTTTTTTTCACAGAAGATGAATCAAGTTTCTAACAATATACATTCTTTACAAAAAAAATAACCACCACCTTGTCTGGTGATGGGACATTCTCTTGTTATAGATTATGTTTTTCATCATTCCAAGATATCTGTTAGACTCAAAGAGTTTTTTTCAGCACTTGTGTTCACTTTTTTTTCATACTTTGTTCAATAGCAGATATGCAAAAACATAACTCTCAAAAACCAGTAACCTGGGTCCTGAGATCTGGGTTCAAAAGGTAAGGTTTTTCTTCCTTTTCCATAGGACTAATCCCTCCAATGGGAATTAATATCTTCCTTTTCCTCATATATTTTTAGTTTCTAAGTGCAAACCAGTCTCTATAGAAAAGGTTTCCCTATCCGAGGGTATAATTTTCAGATTTGAGCTCTGAACCCTGTCAATTTAGTACATCCCGAAAGCAAGAACATGAGAGTTAGATAAAACAAGAACAATAAGATAATTTCTCCATCTCTTTTTCTTTCTCCCAGGCTACTTCCTAGAAACTTGGCTAGTTATGAAATTTTGAGAAAAAAAACTATTAAATTTCATAAAGTAATATCCTCATGTTCACATTATTCTGCTTATGATAAGGAGAATTCCTTAATTATCCTCACTCATATTACTATCTCTGGCCCACCTTTCACATACCCAGATTTGTTTCAACTGAAAAAGTTAGAATACCCAAGCAAAGCCACACCAGATAGAAAATTTTAAAAGTAGTAAACACCTAGAAATCTAGAAGATATTAGTTAGGGAGGGATGTTCTGATCTACAGAGTACTGGGACATTGAATAGCAGCAATCACACAGTAATTGTATTTCAAATTGCTCTGTTTTATATCTAGAACATGTCAAGAAAATAAGATTCCAAGAAATCAGATGTTACGCATAAGAAAAATATAGCATCTCAGCAACACAAGCAGTATTATTGTGGAGATTTGACTCTCTCCAATCAATAAATTAACAGCAATTTTACATCTGTCATATAAAAAAGCCAACCACCTCAAAAAGCTCTTTGATTAAATGCTGAACGTTATATCCAAATAGCTTACTTTTCAACAAAACCATCTCTGGTGAAATATTCATGCTGTAGCAAATCAGCAGATGATATCCTGTCTGCAGGATCCATTTGTAAACAAGCCTAGTAAATAAAAATTATTATGTTAGAAATAATATACTACAGAAAAATGTTGTGTAATAAAATTTGTATTATATTTTTTCCTATTGTTTAAAAAAGTAAATGTAATTGTCCTTTAGTTTCAATAATGAATAACTCTCTTTATTGCCAGAAAAATGTTGCTCAATTTTTCTCTACAAAAATTCTTATATTAGTACACTAATATGAGTAAGTCTCAGTCCTTTTAAGACAAATTCTGTCTTGCTTGAAACAGAAAATAGTTATCCTTCTCATGATCTTTGAAAGAATTTCTAAGAGCATTTTAGGAACACAGGCCTATTTTATAGCATAAGAAATGCAAATTGCTGATAATTTATTGTCTAGAATCCTGCCATCTTACCTAAAGGAAATATATCTTTCATCTACAAAACAGTTAACATGTTTTTTTTAAAAAAAACTCAATGTAAAATAACAAAAGAAAGGACAGCAGACGTTAACAAGACTAGAACAATCTCAGTACCTCACAAGGCCTCTAGGGTCCTCAGGCCCAATACCAGGTTTTGAGATCTTCCAGAAAATCAACAGGGATGGAATCAGCCTCACATCGGGGCCCAAAATGTGGGTGCCATGGCAGAGAAGGCTCACTTCCTGAGACCTTAAATCTTTTTAAGGATAGCCTCTTATAGAATGTATTAGATAATTCCAGTCAGGAGATGACCAAAGCATAAGTGACAATCAGCAGAGACCCTGATCTAGGAATAAGTGCAATATAAAGATGTACAAAGGCCCTTCTAGCCATGATTGCCATCTACTCTTTGAGCAGGAATCAAGAGTCCAAGAGGACCTCCAAGTTGTGCACAAGTCTTTAGGGAAGTGCAATCCCGTGCAACAATAAAGATGGCATAGCCTTAGAACCAACAGGCCCCAAAACCTAATCATTCAGTCTTGTTAAGGTTTAGCTGAAGATTTTTATTCCCTATCCAAATATTCACAACCTCTGGACACCAAGGTAAGATGTCTATGGTATTGTTTAATTCACCAGGGGCAAAGAAGTATCATCAGTGTATTGATGATACCTCACCCAATGGCAATGGATGAGCTCTCCCAGCGGTTTCGTGTAGATGTTGAATAGGAGAACAGCACAAAACTCTGTGTCACCCCTTACAGTAGCTTCCAAGGGCAAGATTCCCCCCAATTACTACAAATAGGATTTGACTCTGGAGAAAGGAGATGAACCAGTACAACACAGTGTCACCTGCCTCAATTCTTTGAGCTGATTTCAGAGGGTACCATGCATGATATCAAAGGCTGTAAAGGTTGAGTAGGGCAAGGGTGGATGTTCTCATCAAAGCCTCAGCTATATTAACATTCTTAATTTTCAAACAATACTTTACTTTTTTCTGAAGAAATGCAGTTTTTTCTCCTTAAAGCATTAGCTTATTCAAAAAGTGAATCAACTTTTCCGATAGTGCCAGTTATAAGTTCAAATATGAAAAAGAATGATAACTATCAGCTGGGCTATAGATGATAACTTAGCAATTCTGCCTTTCTCAGCTAGAGCCTCGGGTAAGACCAAAAGTGTCATCATCCATATCCAGGGTAACGCAAGCCAAGGATTGTGAATGTACTCCAAAACACAAGAAGAGTACAAGAAGCCTACCTAATTTTTATTCCAGAGCATTATTTATTGCAAATCTAGAAACAGAAAGAAATGTGCAAGAAGGAATCTAAAACAAAGGGGCAAACTGGATATTATGCTGAATTTATAATTAGGAAACACATTTGCAATTTGTTTATACGCATAGCCATGTTAATTAGGAGGACTACAGCACTTGTGGGTTTTTTTCCCCAACCACATTCCCAATTATAATTGGCCATTTATGCCCTTAGTTGCTCTGAATGGTTCCCATCACCACCACAGGATAAGGGGGGAGGGGAAACACATCTCATTTTCATTCCTAGTAGCACTTTTTCCTCCCCTCAAGGCACTAGTTCTGCCACTGTGAACCTAACATCACTGGATTTTCTAAAATGCTGAGACCAGCATAGTTCCCTTCATTCCCAAAAAAAGAAAATCTATTCATGTTATCAGGTCCTATCTTTGAATAGACAGAACTATCCAGTCAAGATGAAAATGAAGAAAATGCATAACTTCCACAACCTGAGGCTCATTCAGGATCTTGAATTGAACTCCTATAATTCCCAGTTAGCAAAGAAAGCTCTTCTGTGAAAAAAACATTCGCAAAAACTACTCTGCCCTTTTAAAAATAAATAAGGGTATTATTCCTGAATAGTAGAGCCCTTGTTTGCACAAGTGTTAAAACATATATTCTATTAGATGTGACATAGTCTTCTGGTTACAAAGTTGCGGATTTTAACAATCAAAGTTGCTGATTTTAACAAATTAATGTAAACATATTTAGATTTAACAGCAGTGAACATTTGCAAGAGCTGCCTCGTAATCATTTTTCCAAAAGCTGTTTGCAAACAGAGCTGACTGGAGCTAATGGCTAGTTCTGTTCCTCCCTCCCTCCCCCTTCTCTCTGTTTAAAAGTTCATCAGAAAACAATGAACTTAAGGCTATAATTTAGTAACACAGGAAAAGCTCTTAGCTTTGAATTTGGCCAAGACAAAGATGTTGTAGTGAAGTCTTCTGCAACCTAGTCAAGCTAATTGTATTCCAGCATATTGGAGGGGTATTAGGCCAGGGGATTGCTGGCTGAAAACTAGAAACTGTTGCATTGGAAGCAGCCCAAGTGTCTTCAGATGTATGCAGAATAGCCTTACTGTCTTTATATGGTCCTATTGGTGCAAAGAGACTTTGCTGAAGGTTTTTTGAGGTGGGGGTGGGTTTTTGCCATCAGAAAGGCAAGGCATTTCATAAAGCGAGCAATAGGGAAATATTTAATTCACTCTATCGCTCTAATATAAAAGAAAAACAGGGTTGATTGTAAGCTTCATACTCCCTCATTGAAAGTTAAGTTAAGAACTGAAATATTATTTCTCGAATTTCTCACTGCTAGAATCATAGAGAATGTGTAAAAACATTTCTCAGAAGCAGTGTTATCAATCCAGAAATGGCTTTATACTGATCAAGGAGCAAGCATTGTTTGACATGACTGAATTGTTCAGAGTCCCTTAGAACTCTGTGGGTAGCTGACATGATGACACTGTGGCATATGAAAGTTAATATAGAGATATCCCAGAATTACAATAACTAGCACTTTCTGTATCATCAGTGAAATTTAATATGTACCAGCATTGCATAAAGTAGAAACTGAAATTGTCCTAACATTTCCATGTTTGGCTAACACATTTTTAAATTTGTGAGTACTATTATTCTGTTGCTTGCAGCTTTAGTGATCTTTCACTGGGTGAATGAATGATAACCCTTCATTTCACTGAAATGAAGTCTATCAGTGCTAAAGGAGTTATGGGCCTCATTACTTTATGCGGAATCAAATACTTTAGACTTTTGTTCAACAATAAATGATAGCTGTATATTATTATTACAAATGTGCCTGCCACTGCTATTGCCATTAATGATGTAACTGACTCTTTGTTACTATGTACAATTCTTTAGAGTTAAGATCTGATAAGCAGACACTGTCTAAAACAATATTTGTAAAATGTAGATTTCAGAAATATAGCAGAAAATTTTAAGAAAATCTATTTTATGGGTGAAAAAATTATAGAGGCTGTCAATCAGCCTTCAGGAAATATGTCATTATATAATAGATTAAATCAGGTTTCCTCATTTCAACAGGGCCTTTCACAAAGAGTTCAGGCAGTTGAACCATAGCAACTCCCCATCTAATCTGGAATGAGGATACAACAGAGTTAGTGACAAGACAACAAAAGCCAATATTGTTACGTCTGTGATCTGAGTAATGATTACCAAAACAGAGAAGAAACATGGGAAAGAAAACTAATGTAACATGCCAGATTAGTCACAGCTGTATTATTATATTGATAACCACTTAATATGTCTACCTGGGACTTGCAAGGCACAAATAGCAGGTCTTTCACCTTATTTTAAGCATAACCAATATAAAATCAAAGGATCACTGAGTTGTAATGTGGATAAGACAAAAAACAAACAGAAATTGACACAAAATTTGTTTACTTTTGCATTTCAGAGATCGAGAAGATCTACCATAATCTCCCTTTCTCTTTTTCTGGGAAGTGAAATGAAGGAAGCTTAGTGATTTGGAAGAGGAGAGGCAAGACAAAGAGTGAGGACATGGGGAAAAGCCAATTTTGGGCCAGCACAATTTGCTGATAGAGTTGGGTATGAGTTGATATGGGTTCCACTTCAAGCAATTTATTCAGGAAAAATATA
This sequence comes from Hydrophis major, assembly GCA_033807585.1. Classification (NCBI taxonomy): domain Eukaryota; kingdom Metazoa; phylum Chordata; class Lepidosauria; order Squamata; family Elapidae; genus Hydrophis; species Hydrophis major. The sequence goes on along the minus strand of CM066329.1, from coordinate 138,831,055 downwards.
GAAATAACATGCATACTGAAATTTGCTATAAACATTAGGAAAATCACCTTATAATATTTCAGGAAAACCTTTTAGCTAAAATTTTGATTAATCAGAATTAAAATGTTGCCCTTAAATTTTCAAATTGAAAATAATTTGCAAATAACCTCTACTTCTTTAAAAAAAACTTCCTTTCCTCATATAAGCAAATGAATTGTGAATTCAATCATCAGAAGTATCAGAAGCATGAAAAAGCACTATTCCCTGCCAAACTAATTACAAGACACAAAATAACCCTCTATTCACCAAATACATCGGGATTCATCCACAATAAATGATCATCCGTCATGAAATACCTATTTCACAATGTATCTATAAACCTTCTCACATCACAAACAAATAAATAAAAGGCTAATAATAGTCCTCCAGAACCCTAAATTCCTGCTTAGACTATCATGATTTTTTTTAAAAAAGATGTTAGCTGTCTTTAAAATGTTAAATGCTGTTGTAGAATTTCAAGCTCCCTTTTCCTCAGTGAAAACTAAAATTACTTATTTATCTCACAACAGTGACTTTAGGCAGTGTAGAAAGTTTAAAAAGGGCGTTGGTTCTTACCTGACACGCCGTTTCTCTTGGACTGGGAGGATTGTCCAGAGGATGGGTGGAGCTTCAGTCTCTGCTTATTGTAGGCTGAGTTTGATTTCTGAGGAACGCTCCTCCCTCCATCACATGGCTTGCCATCTCATTATCCCAGTTTATGCGAAGAAGAGAAGAAAGAAACAGGCATTCGTGCTGTCCCTTTTGCTAGACTTAAGGTGCCTTGGCCGAAACGAGAGCCCCCCCCCAGACGGTGAAAGGAAAAAAAGGGAGGGACTGGACAATCCTCCCAGTCCAAGAGAAACGGCGTGTCAGGTAAGAACCAATGCCCATTCTCCTTGGAACTGCTCGGATTGTCCAGAGGATGGGACATACCAAAGCTGGGGCTTGTCCTACGGGAGGGACACCGTCTGGCTTGTCGAGTCCTCGGGATCCCCGAGCACCCTCTGGAGGACCCTTCTACCGAAAGACCGCGGCATACTTATCAATCCTGTAATGCCTAATAAAAGGCGACGGGGAGGACCATGTTGCTGCCCAGCAAATGTCGAATATAGGGGCCTATGTAGCCCAGGCAGCCGATGTCGCTGCACTCCTGGTAGAGTGAGCCGTGATACCCCTGGGCACTGGGAGTGCCTGAGCCTGGTATGCCCTAGAAATGGCCGCCCTTATCCAGCGACCTATAGTAGTAGAGGTAACCTTGAGCCCTTGTGACTTTGGTTGAAAGGAAATGAACAGGGCCTCGGATTTGCGGAAAGACTGAGTACGTTTAATATAAATCCGCAAGGCCCGCCTAACATCTAAGGTGTGCCAAAGCTGTTCCCTATCATGAGTTGGCCTGGGGCAAAAATTGGGGAGGATAAGTTCCTGAGCCCTGTGGAAAATAGAATTAATTTTTGGGAGAAAGGAAGGATCAAGTCTAAGTACTACTCGGTCAGAGTGGAAGACGCACAGGTCTTTCCTGACTGACAGAGCAGCGATCTCTGAAATCCTTCGGGCCGAAGTAATAGCCACCAGAAAAACTACTTTGATAGGATAGGAACTGGAGGGAAACTTCTCTAAGGGGTTCAAAGGGAGGCTTGGTGAGGGAGGTCAAGACCTTGTTGAGGTCCCATGTTGGGAATCTGTGAAGGGACGGAGGTCGTAAGTTTGAGGCGCCTTTTAGAAATGCCCGGATGCAGGGATGGTGAGAGAGGGAATTAACCCCCTCGCAGGAAATTACGGTGGATAGGGCTACAACCTGACGCCTTAGAGTGTTGGGGGAGAGACCTTTACCGAGACCCTCCTGGAGAAAATCGAGGACTTTTGCTACCGATGGGTTTGTAGGGTCAATGTGAAGATTGGCACACCATTTGCGGAAACTGTTCCAAGTGGCGTCGTAAATCCTTCTGGTAGAAGGACGCCTAGCTGCTAAGATGGTGTTGATGACCTCCGTGGAGAAATTCTCCCTTTTTAGACATTCCCGCTCAACCTCCAGACGGCTAACTGTAGCCATTGGGGGTCTGGGTGAAGAAGGGGGCCTTGAGAAAGAGAGATCCTGTCTGCTGGGATCCTCCAAAGTGGAGCTACTGATAGGCTGCGGAGATCCGCAAACCAGGAGCGACGGGGCCAATAAGGAGCTACCAGAAGCACTTCCGCCCTTTCTTGAAGGACCTTCTGGAGTACTCTTGGAACTAGAGCCAGAGGGGGAAAGGCGTAAAGAAGGCCCGAGGGCCACGGGCATCGGAGGGCGTTGTGGTTCTCCGCCCCGAGGGATGGGAATCTGGAGATGAATCGTGGAAGTTGGGTATTGCTGGGGGAGGCAAACAGGTCTACCACTGGCAGGCCAAATATTGATGTCGCCTCCCTGAACAGGTCTGGGTGGAGGCGACATTCCGCCTGGACTATGGTGGACCTGCTCAACCAATCTGCCCTGGTGTTGAGGGTGCCTGAAATGTGATCCGCCCTGAGTGAAAGGAGGTGAGACTGCCCACCGACAGAGGCGCTCGGTCTCCCTCATTAGACTTGTGGACTGAGTGCCCCCTTGTCTGTTGATATGTGCCTTTGCTGTTATGTTGTCGGTGAGAATGAGAACGTGGCTGCCCTGAATATGATGTAGGAAGCTGCAGAGGGCCAGGTGGATGGCGTGAAGCTCTAACCAGTTTATGTTGCGCAGCCTCTCTGACGGTGACCATCTGCCCTGAGCTGTAAGGGAGAGAAGGTGCGCGCCCCATCCGGACAGACTGGCGTCTGTAGTGACGATGAGTCTTGGAGGCTCCTTGAGGAGGCAGCCCTTGTTGATCGATGCCTTGCTCCACCAGAGGAGGGAGGTGAGAACCCTTGGCAAGACCTTGACCTTGCTCCTTGAGTGGCTTGTCCCAGCTCTTTGATATGGAATCAGGAACCACTGGAGGGATCTGGAGTGGAAACGGGCCCAGGGAATAACGGGAATACAAGAGATCATTTTACCTAATAACTTGGATAGATCAAGGAGAGAGACCTTCCTGTGTCGTCTGATGAACCTGACTGATTGTTGGATGCTGAGGATCCTTTCTGGGGAGATGAACACTCTCCCCATGACTGTATCAATTATAGTCCTTAGGTGGGGTAGTCTAGTGGCGGGGGCCAGTTGGCTTTTCTTCCAATTTATGAGGAACCCATGTTCCTGGAGGGAGGAGAGGGTAGAGTGGATATCCCTGATAGCCTGTCCCCTGGAAGGGGAGAGGATGAGAATATCATCCAGGTAACAGTGGAGCCGCACCGGGATGGATCTGAGGTGGGCGGCCAGCGTGGCCAGAACCTTGGTGAAGGTCCTGGGGGCCGAGGCTAACCCGAATGGAAGGGCCAAGTACTGAAAGTGTAGGTTGTTGTAACTGAAACGGAGAAATTTTGAGTGGGACGGTCGAATTGGGATGTGTAAATATGCCTCGGAGAGGTCTATAGAAGACAACCAGTCTCCCTGCCGAACTCCCAAAAGGATGGATTGAAGAGTGTTCATTTTGAATCTATGGTACACTAAGTGATGGTTTAAGCGTTTTAGGTCCAAAATAGCCCTCCATCCCCCCGAGTGTTTGGGCACCACGAATAAACGTGAATAAAAACCCCGTCCCCTTTGGGATGGAGGAACAGGCTGGATAGCCTGAATGTCCAGTAGGTGTCGAATTGCCTCCTCCATGAGGTTGCGTTTGGAAGGGTTGTTGGAGCGGGGACATGAAATGTAAAAATCGGGGGGGAGGGGAGAGAAACTTGAGGGCAAGGCCAAGCCTGACTGTATTCCTGACCCAAGCATCTGAAGTGGATGAATCCCATTGATCGGCGAAGGCTTTAAGTCGCCCGCCAATGGGAATAGTGTCAGGAGGCTTATTTGGAGTGGCGGAAGGGCCTGCTGCCAGAGCCACGAAAGGGCCTCCTGAAGTTCCCGCCTCTTCTGTGCCTGTTGAAGGGGTCAGAACTGACCTGGAACTGACCCGAACCAAAGGAGGAGGACCCCTGGTGTCTGGGAGGAAAGGATTGGTGATAGGGACGAAAGGGAGCCCTGCGAAAGGGCTGCAGAGATCTAGAATCAGATTTGCGGGAAAGAGAAGGGAGGAATTTCTTTTTATTCCTTCCCTCGACTAGGAGAGGGTCCAAGGAAGTACCGAACAACTTGCTTCCAGCTATGGGTGCGGAAGCTAGCTTGACCTTGTGCTTGAGATCCGCCTGCTAGGGTTTTAGCCAGAGCAGGCGCCAGGCCGAGACGTGGGAAGAAATGGCGCGGGAGGAGAATTTTACGGAATGAAAGGTGGCATCCGCTGAAAACTCGGCAGCGGCCATTATTTTGGCGCTGTTGATGGGCGCGGATATTGGAGGTCGGGACATGTTGCTTAAGCTGGCGAAGCCAGCGAATGGAAGATCTGATAAAAAAAAGAAGCGGCCGTAGCCGACCTGATTGCCCATGCGTCCGACTGGTGAGCTCACCTTAATGCGAGCTCTGACCGCTTGTCCTCTGGTTTGAGAGCCTCTAAAGGATCACTGAGGGCGGAGGAAGAGGTCAGCCCTACGACGGGCTCATCAACCTCCGGAGTACTCAGCAAGGTCGAGAGCTCCGGGTCGAGGTTGAACAACCTTTTATCATTGGCCGAGGGGGCCGGGGGAGCAACTGAAGAGGACAGTTGCTTGGACACCAGGTCTAGGAACATGGGAGGGGTAGGGATGACCTCGGCCTCCACTACCGGTTGACTGAACATGGAGTCCTCTTGTCCCTCCAAAACTACGGGGATGGGATCAGAGGAGGTCTGGGCTGTTAGGCCCGAGATGTTCCTAGCCTTGTAGAGGAGGGATTTAAAAAGCTGGGGCTTAAAGAGCCCTACAAAGGCGGGCTGGTCTGGAGATAGACCCTCGTCCTCGGACATTTCCGCCTCTGATGGGTCTGAGTCCGGAAGAGGCTCATCGTATGGTAAGGACCCCAGGTCATATTGTTCCTCCTCCTCCCTGTCTAAATCTAGGTCCCTTCCACTTCCTCCTCGTCTTCCCTGACTGAAGGGCAAACCTCCCCTTGGGGAGGCACAAGAGAGAATGATCTTACAGTTTCGGTGGCCTGCGGAGGCAACCCTGGTCTGGTCATCTACTGCATCCCTTCTGCAATTCCCTGTCGAATTGCCATTTCCATCCAGACTCTGATCTGCTCTGGAACCGCCTGAATGAGAGGTTCCTCTTGGCGTAGGCCAGCGGCCGTGGGCGTGAAGGTGGCCTCAGGAGTTCGTCTGGTTGGTGTGCCCGGGACTTGATGCCCTTGAGAGGGCGAGCTGTGCCTAGATAGGGAGGAAAAAGCTGCAGGAGGGAGGGTGGAGGTGGAAGGAGTGGCAGGTGCTGGAGGCACTGAGCCTGACTGTCTAGTACGTCTGTCTATTTCTCTTTCTAAAGCCTTGTGACGCCTTAAGGTGTCCTTTTGAGAGGCTTTGGTGGGCTCCTTAGCCTGACTGCGCCGGTGGTGGGTCTTTGCCTTGGCCTTCAAGGAAGGCCCCTTTGAGGGATTGCTCTCTGCCATTTTGGATAAATAGGAGTCCAATCTGAGGCGGTTGGCGCGCCTAGGGGTCGACCTACAACGAAGGCCGGGAGCCCTGGGAGTTCCTTTATACCTTGGCACACTTTCCCCCGAATATTATAAACTTGAATTAATAGGATTCTATGCTCCGTATGATTATTCCCCCCCCCCTCTGTTCTTTCTACTTTTTTTTTTTTTTTTTTTGAGTCAAGGCCTATGATTTGCATAGAAAGAACTGAAGAAAAACGATCTTGCAAGGTCTCAGATTAAGGGCCTTGAGGGCAACCAGGCCTAACCAACTGCCGACCCAGGCAACAACCGGGCGGGAGTGGTGGAAAGAACCGCAGCCGCTACAGCTGGTTGCGGTGAGAGCCAACAGGGGGAGGAGGAGAAAAAAAACCTCCAACAGCAAAAAAAACAATTCTTTTTTATTTATCTGTTTTATTTTATTTTTAAATCAGGCCTATGGGCCTGCTGTATTGAATAGGCCCTCAGTAAGGCAAAGAAATGCACTTCAAAATGGTGCCCGGCCACAAGGCAAGTTTCAAAATGGCGGACGCCACTAACCGATCCTGTGGAAATTAACCTGGCAAGGCCAGAAGGATCCCAGTATCAAAACAGAGGGTCCCAAGGGAAGCCCACAGAGAATAAAGGCAAACAAGCCTAAAACGCTAGGAAAAATTCAAGCGGAGCTCAGGGGGGGGGAACGAAACGGGGCCTTTTAAAATAATTTTTACAAGGCAGAGAAACTGAGAAAAAAGGGGTGGGGGAGGCAGCGAAACGCTTTTGAGCCTACCCCTTGGCAACCCCTGGGGGGGAAAACCCTCCCAGGAAACCAAGCCAACGAAGGAACCAGCTGCGCAGGGCTAAGGAAATAGAAAAGAATAAGGGTGTATACAACCTGAACAGGTAGAAAAAAGGGGGTGAATGAGGGGAATCCAGCAACGGCCAAGAGCACACAAACACACAGCCTACTCTGCTCGAAGGCTGAGCATAAACTGGGATAATGAGATGGCAAGCCACGTGATAGAGGGAGGAGCGTTCCTCAGAAATCAAACTCAGCCTACAATATAAGCAGAGACTGAAGCTCCACCCATCCTCTGGACAATCCGAGCAGTTCCAAGGAGAACCAATAATTACAAACGAATTTATTCTGTAATGTTAACTAAAATATTTAATAAGAAATAACTAATGATTCAAAGCTAGAAGTGTATAATTTCCAAGATGTATGTATTGGGATAGTACAGCATAAAATAGTTTTATAACATAAAGTAGCTTTACAAAGAAAAAACGAATGAACAAGTTGATTTGGATCCTGTTAAAAACTGGAATAAAACTCAAACTACAATAGAAAAGCTATGAAATGGATAGAAAATTGTATACATGTCTTGTAATTATTAATATAGATTTGTTAAGAAATATTTTTAAGTTAATTATCTACCTTGAAAAACAGTTGTTTGAATTTTTATGCATTTTAATTGCATTATATTTTTAAAGAAAGCTGAAACTGTGACCACCAATTCATGACATAATTAATAACAGAATTAATACTGAAATGTATACATGTAATTAATAATAGCACTTTTAAAAGAAAAAGGTCTAATTTTGAAACAGTAACTTCTAAAATCATATCTATTAGTTAATAAAGACTAACAACATTTGAGACTTAGAAAAATAGCCTTTGTTTTCAGTTAAGATTTTTAAAACCCAAGAAAAAGTAGGTAGGCAACTACTAAACAAGATAAAAGGAGGGGAAAGGTTTTGAAAATTAAGTATTTTATTATAAGTAGCCAGATAATTTTGAGCTGCCATTGAAGAGACTTTGAAGATAATTGCATTTTTTTCCTTTAATTTTGTTTCTTATTTTTAACTTGAGAGAACACGATGAAGAGACAATGTTTCCACTTAATAATTAATTCATTTTGATTGATTAGTACAGGGGTCTTCAAACTTGACAGCTTTAAGACTTTTGGACTTCAACTCCCAGAATTCCTCCTCCAGTCGTTAGTTAGCTCAGGAATTCTGGGAGTTGAAGTCCACAAGTGTTAAACTTGCCAAGTTTGAAGATCCTTGGATTAGTATCTTGATATTTTCAATATTTCTCATTACTAAGAAAATCTATGTTAACTTATGCATTACTAGATGTGTATGTTTTCTAAATAAAGATGAAAATGATCAAAAGATACTTTATCTTCTGTTAGTACAACATCTTGTTTGAACCAAAGTAATGCCAGATGTGTGCTCTGTAGCATTATAATCTACTATTGAGATTTGATAATGGTTAGTGGTTTCCATAATATTGTACCAACTTGTAATCCACTCATACGATTTAATAAATGGCCAATAGTTTCCATAATATTAAGCCTTAAAACAGTAGAACTATGTAGCATGATCAATCCCATTCCATGTATGCTTTGGAGTATGAAGGAATATAAATATAGCATCTGTCTGCCACTCCTTAAGGTAATCATGTCTTTCACCAGGATCATATATTTGGCCTCCAAAGAACCCTTTTGGAATCAAATTCAAAGCACTACATTGCCCAAAGAAGTAAGAGCAACTAATAAATAATAAACCAGATAACAGATAATCAGAGTTGGAAGGGACCTTGTAGGTCATCTAGTCCAGCCCCCTGCCCAAGCAGGAGACCCTACACCATTTCTGATAGGAGTCCAATCTCTTCTTGAAAGTCTCAAGTGATGAAGCTCCCACAACTTCCGAGGCCAAGCTCTTCCATTGGTTAATTGTTCTCACTGTCAGAAAGTTTCTCCTAAACCAACAGTCGCCAACCTGTGGGCCGTGAGAAAATTTTGGTGGGCCACAGAGAAATCTCACCCCCAGAGCACCTCCCCAAAGCAATTAATCCAGGCTGCGCAGAAACACAAGGGTGTGCAGGTACGGTCCCCGCCCACTCACTCCTTACCTGGTAAACTTGTCTGCTAAAATTGGTATTTTTCCTTTTTCTGACCATCATCTGTTCTGCTCTGCTGGGAGATTTAGATTAGCTAGGAAGCAGGAAATGATTGGATTTCTTGCTTTTTAGCTATTTTAGATCTTTGGCTCTGCTTTAAGTACAGCTGAACCTCCCTTAGGACTGAAGGTTTGCTTGCAAGCAAATTCAGTGCAGACTCACTGCAAGCAAATTTGAGAAACTGAGCTAGCGATGGCAGATGGATAGATCACTGAATGATTCTGTGAGCAACTCAATCTGCCTGCTTTGTCTGATCTTGGGTAAAAGTTGCTCTTTTTTATATAAGAAATTCAAAATTTATATAAATATTTATAATATTTACATACAAGCCATGCCCAGCCAGTCACATGACCACCAATCCACACCCACAAATTAGGCCATGCCCACAGAACCAGTTAGTGCTCTAAAATTATGAGTTTGGTAGTCCCTGAGGTCCAAAAGGTTGACGACCCCTGTCCTAAACCATGTCAGAGCATGTAGAAAGTGTTAAGTCAAAATACAATTACAGTTGACTAGAATATCCTGAAGGAAGAAAAATCTCGTAATGCTGACTAAAAACACCAGCAAATTCAACCGCTCAACCTTTAAGGTAGAGGTGAGGAACTACAGGTGAAACTCGACAAATTAGAATATCGTGCAAAAGTTCATTTATTTCAGTAATGCAACTTAAAAGGTGAAACTAATATATGAGATAGACTCATTACATGCAAAGAAAGATAGTTCAAGCCATGATATGTCATAATTGTGATGATTATGGCTTACAGCTCATGAAAACCCCAAATCCACAATCTCAGAAAATTAGAATATTACATCAAATCAATAAAACAAGGATTGTACATAGAACAATATCGGACCTCTGAAAAGTATAAGTATGCATATGTACTCAGTACTTGGTTTGGGCCCCTTTTGCAGCAATTACTGCCTCAATGCAGTGGGGCATGGAAGCTATCAGCCTGTGGCACTGCTGAGGTGTTATGGAAGACCAGGATGCTTCAGTAGCGGCCTTTAGCTCTTCTGCATTGTTCGGTCTCATGTGTCTCATCTTTCTCTTGGCAATGCCCCATAGCTTCTCTATGGGGTTCAGGTCAGGTGAGTTTGCTGGCCAATCAAGTACAGTAATCCCACGGTCATTGAACCAGGTTTTGGTGCTTTTGGCAGTGTGGGCAGGTGCCAAGTCCTGCTGGAAAATGAAGTCAGCCTCCCCATAAAGCTCGTCTGTGGAAGGAAGCATAAAGTGCTCCAAAATCTCCTGACCCTGGACTTAATGAAGCACAGTGGACCAACACCAGCAGATGACATGGCTCCCCAAATCAACACAGACTGTGGAAACTTCACACTGGACTTCAAGCATCTTGCAGTGTACATTGTTTCCATTCTTCCCCCAGACTCTGGGTCTTTGGTTTCCAAATGAGATGCAAAAGTTGCTCTCATCAGAAAAGAGGACTTTGGACCACTGAGCAACAGACAAGGTCTGTTTTTCTTGAGTCCAGGTAAGATGCTTCTGACATTGTTTGTTGTTCAGGAGCGGCTTGACAAGAGGAATACGACATTTGAAGCCCATGTCCAGGATCCATCTGTGTGTGGTGGCTCTTGATGCACTGACTCCAGCCACAGTCCACTCCTTGTGAAAGTCCGCAACACTTTTAAATGGCCTTTTCCTGATAATCTTCTCCAGGCTGCGGTCATCCCTGCTGCTTGTGTAACTTTTTCTTCCACACTTTTCCCTTCCACATAACTTTCTATTAAATGTGCTTTGATACAGCACTTTGGGAACATCCAACTTCTTTTGCAATTACCTTTTGAGGCTTTTCCTCCTAATGGAGGGTGTCAATGATGGTTTTCTGCACAACTGTCAGGTCAGCAGTCTTTCCTATGATTGTGATTCCTACTGAACCAGACTGAGAGACCATTTAAAGGCTCAGGAATCCTTTGCAGGAGTTATGGCTTAATTAGCTGATTAGAGTGGGACACTTTGAGCCTAGAATATTGCACCTTTTCACAATATTCTAATTTTCTGAGATTGTGGATTTGGGATTTTCATGAGCTGTAAGCCATAATCATCTCAATTATGACAAATCACGGCTTGAACTATCTTGCTTTGCATATAATGAGTCTCTCTCATATATTAGGTTCACCTTTTAAGTTGCATTACTGAAATAAATGAACTTTTGCATGATATTCTAATTTTTTGAGTTTCACCTGTATGGCTCCTTTATGACTTGTGGACTTCATTTCCCAGAATTCCTGAACCAGTATGGCTCAAATGTTCCCCAACCCTGCTTAAAGGAATGATTGATAATCCAAGACATCTCAACCTTGGACACCATCTTTTCTCCAAATGCCCTTCCCTGTGATATGCAATTAAGAAAGCAACAATGAAACTCTACTTACACATAAAAACTGAATATGCTACTGCAAACACAACAAACCTTCACCCTCAACTACAGTAATAAGCATGTATTTAAGAAGTTTATTTAATATCGATTTATTAGGATATGTGACAAATATGTCCAATATATATTTACTCCTGTATATTAAATTGCCAAGTCAATAGGAATTTCATCCAAAAATCTTTGATTCTTCCAAGGCTCATATGAATGTGTCCATGTAGTTATTAGGAGTCAAGACTGATCTGAAAGTACCTTTTTTAAAATGGTACTTGCTGTAATAAAATCATGTCTGTTGATTTAAAAGTATGTATTTTTCTCTCACACTCATACATATGCACGCATAGCTGCTCAAATAGAGTACCTCTCTTTGTCTTTCAGTACCTCTGAAGATATACTCAGAGCTTTTCTACAACAGTCTGTTGGATAAAAATGGATCTTAGACTAGAAAATGAAATTTTCATGGACTTTCAAAAGATATCTGAAATATGCAAATATCTCTCTTTAGACCTGTATTGAAATTTAAAATATCAATAAAACCTCTACAGGATATGAAAAGGGCAGTGACAAACAAATACACAACAAAGAAGTTTTTATATCATGCAACAAGATTCTTTCCCATTTCTAAATACAACTGATAGTTCAAGATGTATACATTATACATAAAAAGAATGTTAGGCTACAAATTAATAATCATCAGGTAAGCTTGATACTCAGACCTCTTCTGACATACATGAACCATATCTGCAAGTAGTGCACTGAGTTTGGGATATTTTTTTCTTGCACTTTTAGGATGCTGAACTTCAGGAAGAACCATCCCTGAAAAAACTGGGCTCCTTATAAAAATACTCTGAAAGTGAGGTGTCAAGTTTCCTGAAAGACAGCAAACATACAAATAAATAATCCAAGTTACTCCCACATTTATTATTCTTGGACTGTTAATATTTTGTAAATTAGTTAACACTGATTTTGCATCCACATTTAAAGATTCAACTCAGCTTAAGGTAATTTTATTCATATTAAGAGATCAATAAGTAGATCAATTTAAAGCAGGGGTGGGCTTCAAAAATTTTAGCAACAGATTCTCTGCCCGGTTGCTGGGTGGGCATGGCCATGGTGGGCGTGGTCTAGTCGGCCTCCTGCACCATGGCGGGGGGGAGTGTTTTTTCCCTCTGAGGGGTCAGGAGGCTTACCTTGAGCCTCCAGGAGGGTAAAAATGGCCTCCCCGGGCTCCGAAAGTTCTCTGGAAGCTGGAAAACGGGCCCATTTCCAGCATTCCCAAACTTCTGGGAGGTCAATTTTTCATCCTCCCTGAGCCTCCACACGCACCTTGCACTTACCTGTATCGAAAACTAGCCACGTGGGGACTCCTGGGAGGAGAGAGGTGGACAGGGCCAGCCAGAATTGAGATTTGGGGGTTCTCTGAACTGCACAGAATCTTAGCTAGGGTCTCTCCTGAACCTCTGTGAACCTCCAGCAGCCCACCCCTTATTTAAAGTCAGTTTCATTACTAACTTCTTAAGAAATACCAAATAGTTGTTTGGTGGATTGTGGTTTCCAAATAGTTAATCATTTTAAAGGAATATTATTATAGTGAAGAATATTGATAGTCTTAATGTAGCTGTGGTAGGACCACTTTAACAAAGTAATCTTATAGACTTTGTTCTGTTCATGTGATAACATGACTTAAAAAGGTAAAGGTACACACTGTACAGGCTACAAACTATCTTTCCTCCATTTTTCTCTAATTTAAAGCAAGTCCACTTAATGCAGTATGTCTGTAAGATTAGATTTTTGTCCAATGTTTCCTTAACATCCAATTTCTATGATAAAGTAGCATTCACACACAGAGACAAAGAAACACAGACACACACACAAAAGAATATGTTACCTATTATGTTCCACTTGTTTATATTTCTAGGAATGGGCATCTCTGGTTTCATGCTACATATTAAGATTCATGTTTATAATGCAACATAGGATTTTGTCCCAAACAGCCTTGCTTTTATACATTCTTATTGATCAGGATATACTACTGACATGTCTCTACCTAGAACTCTATTGCAAAGCTCTAGATACAGGCATATCAACATCAAAATTCACTCTAAAAACTGAGAATACCACAATATCACTGACATTGTTTTTATTTTACATGCCTTGTCAAATCACGAACAAGCAATTTGATATCTTCTATAATCACTGATTATCCTGGTAAGGTCTGAGGGAAGCTGAAGTCGAGATCATATATAAGGGGTATCAAATGTCTTCCCCCATCCTGAATCCTTGGCAATTCAGCTAATGTGCTTATTTTATTGAGTGGAATTGAAACCCATGCATAAGGATAGTTCTAAGTGGGGTTTTTTTTACAAGGAACCTGTCCTGGAATCAGTGTAGATTATGTTTTGTCTGTCTTCTCTTTCTTCCTTTTTTGTGTGTGCTATTACCATAAAAGTAGAGCAGAGGGAAGATACAGCCCTAGCCTAGGAAGATGATGATAGTGGTTAACAGATACTTGTGCTATAGGAATTAGTGGAATAGGGGTACCAAGATGTGATTTTCTGGGTTACAGAATATACAGATGATAATAATGAATGTATATTAGCAGAGGATTGTTATTAATTCCCAAACATTCAACCTACAATTTTGTCCACCACCATCCCATATTCAGGATTGAAGAGAAAAAAGTATAATGGAGAAGAATGTTCCAGACAGCTATTTCCATTCTCCTGTATTGTTTCATTAGTATTTATTTGTATACCTTCTTATCAGAATATAATACTATTAGCATGAGATTATACAGATTAATAACAAATATAGTAACATCATATGCATAATGGAAGGGAAAGACACATGAGAATTAGAACTGCTCTCTGTGCTTTAGAAAAACAGCATAAAAACATTGAATGGTGTGGTTACAGCCAAGTAGAAACGCCACCCACCCTACTTCCTGAGGCTAAGTTAAGCTCAGCCCCTTCCACAAAAGGACATAGGTTTACAGTCTTGGAAATATGAATGCTCAATTCCCTCCAGCCAGGTGAGAGAGATGGATTGACAATGTCCATCTATAGATATCCACACCTGCAACTCTGTTGGTCATCTGGTCACACCCAGTGCTATTTGACTGGCATAACAACATGCCATTTGGGTAGCTGAGTCACCTCCTGGGCTTTTCCAAAAATGTACCAACGTCCACAGACCACCACTCATCCCCTTAGTCTAAAAAAAACAAAAGCCAACACAGAATGTGCATCTGTATGTGTGAGTGGGAGAAGAGCACACAAAGAAGGGGCATCTAGACAATGAGGAAGTGCAAAGGGACAACCACATACATAACAGCTACAGGCAAGCAAGATGGCTGATGGTCAACTGTCAAGACCAAAAGCAGGGCAAGTGGCCCATCTGTGTTTGATCCCTGCCTGGAATTCAGCTTGGATGCTCAATACCAAAACTGCTTAAGAGCAGAGCTTGGCCTGGATCATGGCAACAATTACAAAAGGAACAGTCATGCTAAGGAAGCATATAAACCCCAACAAAGACAAAAAATGTTGGAAAGAAGTCTGGATCCCATTTTATAAACTTTAAGATTTTTAGCTGTTGTAAGGACTGAGCCTCACCTGTTTACGTGCTAAGCCAACTTGTCAGGGTAAGAAGGTGGAGTTAGAATAACAGCCAGGGTAAAAGCCTATTGCTGAGTAAAGTGTTTAAAGATTATGTAACATTTTTATTCTATGCTGTGGCATGTTGTCATCATCGAAAGAACTCCTCACAAGAAGTCACAATATCATGCTCCAAGCATGCAGATGATACTTTAGACATTCAAATAAGTGCATGACGAAGGAGGTGAAGCAATGCGACCAGTACTTGGTACATAATTCTTCATATATAATCCCTAGTACCCTGGAATCATTAAAAATGCCTCAAACTCAGAGACACATCAAGGGGGCAGCAGATACAGCCCAAAAAAGGCAGAAATGGTTACTGAGGATCACACAGATTCAGATCCAACAGTGGAAGCATATGAGGCAGAGGACTTAAGCAAATCCAGTCCAGCAGAATCATGAACCAGTATTATGAGGAGATACTACCACCAATAGCAAAGAGAGCCATCTCTTAAGAAGGGAAGAGGAAACAAAACAGGAGGCTGAATGTAGAGATTGCCTAGAAAAAGGAAGGGGAAAGAAAGAAAGAAAGAAAAGCTCAAAGAAAGGAGCACAGGGACCTTCTTTCCCTCCTCAAGAAACAGAAGTCACTGTAGGAGAAGGGGTACTCTACCCTTAGTAGAGAATATTAGGTATATAAAAATCCATCCATCCATAAGTGTGTGATGAAGATACAGAGACATTTTCAATTATGTCTGAATTTGCAATAATGTCATGTAAATGGCCAAGGGTGGCAGGAGAAGGTGGATTACAATAAAGTAAAAGAGGTGTGATCCTCTACTATTATGAAGTCATAAAATATGCAAAGATTCCATGAATATAACTAGAATAGGAAGGAGTGAGAGAACTCTAGGCAAGGCTGGGAGGCCTAGCAAGAAAATGATTACAGCCAGATAGGCATAGTACGGATGGAAGTATTTTGGAATAATTCCCACAGATCCTGGCTGGTCCTGACTGATTTTGGGTGCAAGAGTGTCACTCAGACACAGAAACAATGGCAACCTCCTTAGCTGAAGATTATCTTGCAGTCAGAAAAACTGAGGAAGCTAGAAGGGGGCATGGAGAGGTTGGAAAGGGAAGAAAAAAGGAGACAGAAAAAGAAGGTATGCAGGGAAAAGAGAGGATAAATAAACCAAAGAATAAATAGGCCCTGTTATAAATGTGGCAAGATAGGGCACTTATTTCAGGATTGTCAAATCTGCCAAGGAAAGGGATCTTTCTCAGCCATGTTGCAAGCATCCAGAGAATAAGAAATAACAATGTGAGTTAAGATCAATGGAACCCCAGTTGCAGGTTTAGGAAGCAAATCAATGATTTGTCCTTACTTGGTCAAGAAAGAAAGTACCAAGAGTGGACAAAGAACACTTAAAAAGTGTTTATGGCCATAATAGACCTATACTACAATGTAGAGTAAATATACAAGTTAAGGGTGAAATAGAAACTATGGTGGTTATGGTTGTGATAGTACAAAATTTCCCCACTGACTACAAATATGGACAGATTTTCCAGGCTAAACATATCCTCAAAGGGAGGGAGGGGGGTAAGAATAACTACTGAGGCACAAGCATGTAACAGGAAGAGGAGGTTCAAAAGCAATAGATGTTTTCCCTTCTTGTCCCGATTTGAGTGGGAAAGGAAGGATGTATACGCCTCCAAGGGGGGAGAGGGGGGAGGATAGCCTCTGGATACTGGAGATCTCCAATGGGGTATTGATATGGTGGAAAAACAGAGGGAAGACACTTTTTAAAAAAATATTTTGGCAGGAAATGACAATGTATACAAAGTGTTCTGTACCTTAATTTGAATTCTTGAGATCCCTGCGTTTTGATTGGCCAAAGCGCGGGGCGATCGGATTGGTTAGGCAAGCCGTGCCGATTGGCTCACTGAGAATCTCCCGCGATTGGTAGATTTGAATCGCGGGAGATTCAAAGTGGTGTCATTGGCCGCGGCCGCCGCGGCTTGGAAATAAAAAGCCGCAAAGTTTTCCTAAGAGCCAGTTCGGTTCCTGACTTCAATAAAGGCCTTGATACAAAGTCACCGACTCCTGGCCTCCTTCCACGCGGACACAACACTGGCGACGAAGGTGGGATTCTTATCCTGAACCGAAGCACGTGTCCGACGGAAGCCAGCCAACCGACGAGATGGCCAGCATCGCGCCACCAACCCCCTTCAACCCCGCTACCGAGGACTGGGAATCTTACACAGACAGAATCCGCATGTTCCTCAAATGCCACCGGACCGAAGAAACGAGCCATCTTCCTAACGCACTGCGGGCCCACAGTGTTTAAGATGGCCAAAGCGCTAGCCAAGCCCGCCGATGTTACCGCGATGGATTGGGCTGACCTCGAGCCATTACTCCGGAGACACTACGCTCCACCCGTACCCGTCCTCATCCGACGACATGAATTTTATCGGCGGGACCAGCGGTCGGGCGAGAGTTTCAGTGATTTCGTCGCAGAGCTGCGGTGCCTTGGAGGACTATGCGAGTTCTCCAATATGAACAAGGCCCTGCGGGACCAAATCATGCTCGGCCTTTGGGACCCCGTTCTCCAAAGTCGGTTGATGGCCAAGGGCAACATCGCCCTCGCCAATGCCATCTCCGAAGCCACGGCAGCCGAAGCAACCCGACAATCAGCAGACCGCATGCGGAGACCGAACGCCGGGGACCGCACCGCAAACAACCACCCTGCAAGGTCGACCGAGGCCCAACCTGAAACTACCATCCACCAGGGCGAACTCCACTCCACCTCGGGCACTTCAGACGAGGAGGAAGACATCCACCGTCTCCAGGCAGGCTGTGACCAGCGCAGCCAGCGGAGTCGAGGACCATGTGTGCCGGTTGCAGAGGCGACCACCCCAGATCCGAATACCGGTTCTTCGACTCAGTTTGCCGGCACTGCGACAAAAAGGGCCACATAGCCCGCGTCTGCCGCCTCAAGAAAACCCACAGCCCCAGACGATGGGACCCGAGCGAGCGGAAACGAGAGAGCACACCCCCCAGGACCAGAGACCGCCCAGCAAACAACCGTTGGGAACGGAACGGACGAGCCCAACGAGGGGGCGAGACCCGGCGGAGAGAAGAGACACATCAGACGGTCACCATCGGCCACGCAACAACCACAGACGCCAGAAAGGTCTACGTGGAGGTAGGCATCGAAGGCAAACCCTGTAAAATGGAGGTGGACTCCGGGTCCTACCTCTCAATGGTAGCCTGGCAAGAAATTAAACGCTTGGTGCCTACCATCCAGAGAAGGGAACTAGAAAACCAGAGACTAATCCTCAAAGACTACCAGGGAAACTGTATCCCTGTAGTCGGAACAGGAAAATTCACAGTGACCTACAAGGGGCACACCGAAAGACTTCCCTTGACCATCGTCGATCGAGACTGACCTAGCCTGCTGGGACTTCAATGGTTCACACCGCTCGGCATCGCAGTCACGGGCATCGACCACATCACCGAAGCCGACTGGGAGCAGCAACTGGCCCGGGACTTCCAAGAAGTGTTTGACGGCACCCTAGGCAAGTACCGAGGGCCCCCCATCTCCTTCAGCCTAGACCCAAACGTTCCCCCGAAACGCCTAAAACCAAGGCGGGTACCTTTCGCACTCAAACCAAAAATCGACGAGCAAATTGACAAGCTCGTCAAGCAAAGGGTCCTACAACCCATAGACCACGCCCGGTGGGAGACCCCAATAGTCACCCCAATCAAGCCTGATGGGTCAGTGAGAATCTGCATAGACTATAAGGCCACCCTAAATGCCGCCTTGCAGCAAAGCGCTTACCCCGTCCCAATAGTGCAACATCTCCTACACTCACTGGGAAGGGGCAAAGTTTTCGCGAAACTCGACCTGGCCCAAGCATACCAGCAACTGCCGGTCGACGAGGAAACTGCAGAGGCGCAAACCATAGTCACCCACTGGGGAGCCTTTAGATGTAACCGACTCCAATTCGGAGTCAGCGTGGCGCCTGGAATTTTCCAGAGCTTCATGGAAAGACTCTTACAAGGCATCAAGGGGGTGGTACCCTACTTCAACGATGTACTAGTATCGGCAACCAACCAGGCCGAACTGGAGAGTCGCCTAAGGGAGGTGCTAACGAGATTCAAAGAAACCGGGCTAAAAGTGAAGAGGGAAAAATGCCAGCTGTACACAGAGTGGGTCGAATTCCTAGGATACCTCCTAGACTGACACAGCATTCACCTCACCGACAAAAAAATTAAAGCCATCAAAGAATCCCCCACACCCAGGTCAAAAACAGAACTGCAGGCGTTTCTGGGGCTACTTAACTTTTATAATGTCTTCCTGCCCCAAAAGGCGACCGCCGCGGAGCCTTTGCATAGGCTTTTGGACAAGGCGGCTACCTGGACTTGGGGGAAACGCGAGGAAGCCGCCTTCAGGAAAACCAAGGACCTGCTCACTTCGGATGCCGTCCTCATCCAGTACAACGAGACCCTACCACTAGCCATCACATGCGACGCATCACTCTTCGGCATCGGTGCTATCCTCAGCCACACTCTCCCCCACGGAAAGGAAGCACCCATCGCATTCTTTTCAAAGACCCTCACCAAACCAGAGCGGAACTACAGCCAGCTGGACAAAGAGGCTTTGGCTATCGTCGCTGCAGTAAAAAGGTTTCACGAGTACTTCTACGGCCGGACGTTTGCCATCATCACCGACCACAAACCGCTGCTGGGAATACTCGCAGAGAACAGGGCCACCCCGAACATTCTGTCTCCCAGAATGACAAGGTGGTCCGAATTCCTGGCCGCCTACAACTACGGGCTCACACACCGACCCGGTAAGACTATCTCCCATGCGGACGCCTTCAGCCACTCACCTTTACCCGAACCACACACTGACCCAGCACCCACGACAACCACCCTCAGCATAGAGACTCTACCCAACCTACCCATAACCGCGTCAGACATTGCCCGAGAAACTAATAAAGACAAATGTCTGGCGCGGGTTTTGCATTGGGTAGAGAAAGGGTGGCCGGAAAAGGACAACGACGAGACTTTCAGGACATTCCGGAACCGGCAAACAGAACTCTCGTTACTAAAAGGGTGTATACCATGGGGGGATAGGGTGGTCATCCCAGAAAAACTACAAGGGAAGGTTCTGGAACTGTTACACGAGTGGCACCTGGGCATCGTTAGAACGAAAGCCCTGGCCAGAAGTTACGCTTGGTGGCCAGGGATGGACAAACATATCGAGGCCTGGGTAGCAAGGTGTCAACGATGCCAGGAAACTAGACCAAGCCCACCCACAGCACCCATCCTAGAGTGGGAAACCCCCAGGGGACCTTGGTCTAGAATCCACATAGATTTCGCCGGGCCCACAAAAGGACACACTTTCTTAATAACCGTAGACGCTTACTTCAACTGGCTGGAGGTAAGCAACATGAGAACAACCACCACGGAAGCTGTGACCAAAGAACTCTGCAAACTCTTCGCAACACACAGCCTCCCAGACGTCCTCGTGTCTGACAAGGGGCCCCAATTCACCTCGCTGGAATTCGAAAAATTCCTAGCGGAAAGGGGCATACGACATGCACTGACAGCCCCGGCGCATCCAGCGGCGAATGGAAGGGCGGAACGGATGGTTCAATTCACAAAAAAAGCCATCCAGAAAATAGACCATGGGGAGATCCAGGACAAAATAAATAAATTACTCTTCATACAGCACATAACCCCGAACACCACAACAAATAAAAGCCCGGAAGAACTGCTAATGGGGAGGAAAATAAGGTCCCCACTCGATAAACTACACCCCACTTACAACCCAGAGAAACCCCCAGACTCCACCAGCAAACACAGAACCTTCGCACCAGGCGACGCCGTCTATGCGAAGAACCTAACCGGAGACCCATTATGGGTACCAGCAATCATAACACAGCTAACAGGCCCACGCTCGTACCGGCTACAACCGACGGACGAGCGTGGAAACGCCACATCGATCAGTTAAGATCGAGGACTGCCACACAAGACACCACCGACACGCAACCAAACAAAACCAACCCTCTCCACACAAACCAAGAGGGGAGGGGATACCCCGGGAACCAAAACCCAGAAGAAAGAAACCAGCCATACTCACCTACAAGCAGCCAGCACGAAACCTCGCCAGGAAGAGACAGCCAGGCCAGCTCAACCAACCCGGGAAGACCGAGCAGGAGCGGCGAAACCCGCAGCTCAACCAACCCGGGTAGCCCAGGAGGGAGCTGCGGAGAGCGGCCCGGCCAGACATACCAGGCGGTTCCCACGACGGAGTCCGGAGAAACAGAGACCCCGACCGAACCGGCCGGGATCCAACCTACGACTGACCTGCGCAGGTCCAGTAGGCAAAGACAGAGCCCCACCTACCTACGGGACTATGCTACGTAGGATCAAACCAAGAGGGGAGGGGTGTTCTGGACCTTAATTTGAATTCTTGAGATCCCCGCGTTTTGATTGGCCAAAGCGCGGGGCGATCGGATTGGTTAGGCGAGCCATGCCGATTGGCTCGCTGAGAATCTCCTGTGATTGGTAGATTTGAATCGCAGGCGATTCAAAGCGGTGCCATTGGTCGCGGCCACCACGGCTTGGAAATAAAAAGCCACAAAGTTTTTCTAAGAGCCAGTTCGGTTCCTGACTTCAATAAAGAGGTTGATGCAAAGTCACCGACTCCTGGCCTCCTTCCACGCGGACACAACACAAAGAAACAAAGAAGGGTCTATCGAATACTAGATAGGTTCTGCTAGTCATGAAGTGGAAAGATGTCAGTAGACACTGCCAGGTATGTGGGGAATGCTGGTTAGTCAAACAGGAGACAGTATCCATAGTCCAAAGGTACTAATTACAAAACCCTCACACACCTTCACTGACCCGCGCTACACCTTCACCTACTCTCCTCAGCCCTAATCACACCCTTGCGTGCTCTCCTGACCCTCACTGGAGTCTCACACACCCTCCCCAATCCACACTTTTCTCACACAGTCGTACACTCCCTAGCTGGAGCTAAACTTTTCTCCCACACCCAGCAGCAGTCACTTAGCAGCCTGCTATCCTGGGATTTTCAACTTCCTGCCAGCTTCTGCCCTGACTTTGGTTCTAGGAACTGGCAGCAGTTGTCTTGCATAACTAGCTTGGAATTCAGTTTACGATGGCAACCAGGACTGCAGGGATTGCCATCGCTTAGCAGTGCAGTTGCACTTTAAGACTGCATCACTTATGGATGGTAATTTCAGTCTCAGTTGTCACTGGACAACATCTGTAGTGTAATGGGAATAAATTCACCTGTCTAAGACCTTGGATTTATTTCATTGTAATGAGTATTTAGTAATTATTTAAAGTCCTACAGATTGTACACGTACCCATAGAGGCACAATAATGGGTACCTTGAGTAGTGCAATTTCTGAAAATCCAAACTAACATTACCTGTCATAAGGTAATTCTAAGACAACATGTTGGCTACATCTGTAGGTAAATGCAAATTCTCTCGTCTTGAAGTTAAATAAGGTAAAAAGCTGACGACTTTTCTTTCTTTAAATTTTCCCACAGAAAGAACATGGATAGGGAGGGAGGGAAGAACCTAAACCATGCAGAGTTGGAAACAACATTTCCAGAACTCTGGAAGGAGAACAACACACCTAGATTTCTAAATCTCAGGAAAAAAATAGCTTCGAAGGAAATTGGCAATTTGCATTTAGTACACGCAAAATAAAAAAATCTGATGATTAATGATGACACTCTTATGCAAATAACATAAGCAATGTAATTCATCTCAATTGCATGATGTCATTATTTAAATTCTTCTCTTTGGTATCAATTGATATTTGCATTTCACATTACTGAGTGATGTCATGCCCTATAATATTTAACAATCAATCCATCCTTCCAATGGTCAATTAAAATAAGTTTTAAGTATATAATGTGTAAGTGTATAGATCCCTGCCCCAAAGACCACACATTGTAAAAATTGATAGAAGATAAAACTTAAAAAGAAAAGGAAGGAGTAAAGAGATAACATATATACTTAGATCAGTTCTACAATTAATTATATAAATTATTTTAAAATAATTTTATATATACATTTTGAGAAAGCATTTGCTTCTGGCTTTTGGAGTAACCTTGGAATAATTTGAATAATTGAAATTAACAATACGTGAAGAAGTATTTAAACATGGGATCAGTATGTTCCAATACGACTTTGGAGAGGTTAAGAAATGAGAGAGACTTCAAATCTGTATTTGAAGTCAAGCAAGTAAAATAGCATGAACAATAAACTGTTTTATCTCTTTTATATGGGGGGGGGGCATAAAAGAGAAAGCTGCAGAGAAGAAGGCGGAGCTTCGTGCCGGCGTTACAGCTGCGATCTCGGGGCTCTGAGATCGCAGCTGATATTTTCGCCCCTGGTCGGTCCTAACGGACCTAAATCGTCCCGGAGAGACGGTGATCGTGAAGGGCACTGTTCCAGGATCCCAGAGACATCGCAAAGTCTCTGGTTAGATTCGGAAGAAGCCCTTTTGCTGGCGGCGGAGAGGCAGCCTCCATAGCTGCTGAAGTCGGGACAGCTCCGAAAAGAAAGTGACTGGATTGAAGTGTGTCGGTTGGGTGAGAAAAACTCTTTTGTGTTGAAAATTCGCTGAGGTTGGAAAGTTCATTCTGAAGAGAGGAGGAAGCTGTGAGATTTTTTTTTTGATTGAAATTGTTTGAGCGGCGTTTTTAAAGTGTTGTCAAATTGAGGCTTGGGGTGTTTTTTTTTTTTTTTTTTTCTATATTCCATGGGAAAGATTTTATTGTGACTTAGGTAACCGGACTGAATTTTCTTTTATATATACTTTTAGGCTCCCTTTGACTTTTTTATTTTTTTTAGGATAGAGGCTTCCTTTGGCTATTTTTTTTTTTCCTTTTTTTTTTGTATATATTAATTCTTTTTTCCGGTTGGGGCTGAGAAAGAGCATTAAGAAACTTTGTAACACTGCCAACTAGAGGCTTGAAAGTATTCTATTTGAATTGGAGAGAATTGCAAAAAGACCTCATCTCAAGGACTTTGGAACGTGATAAGATAGAGGGAGAGCACAGCAAAATATTATTGCAGGTGCTTTCCTGGACTGTTATCAACACTTGAGGTTTGGCTTTGAAGCTGTTGGAGAAGAGAGTCATAACAAGAGCCTTGGATAAATAACAAAGTGCAGTGTGTTTTCTTATATGTACCCCATTCGCTAGCTTTTTTTTTTTTTTTTTTTAATCTTAATTTTTAGTAATATTTTTATTTTAGCCTTTTACTTTAAAGGGAAAGCCTCAGAGTCTTTTCTCTTTTCTTCTTTATTTTATTTTTTTTTTTTCCTTTTTATTGGGACTTTTTTGCTTTTCATATTTATCTTTTTGGATTATTCTGTTGTCGTGGTTGATTTTTTTTTTTTTTTTCTTCTTCTTCCTTTTTTGGATTATTTTTTGGATTATTGAGATTTTTTAATTGGATTAAGGTGTGAAGATCCTGAAGGAACTTTTTGTTTTTGTTTTTTCTCTTTTTGCTTTTTCCTTTTTCTTTTGCTCTTAATTAATATTATTATTTTTTGGATTTGTTTGTTTTTTCCTTTCTATTTTTTCCTTTTTTATGGTGGACTATTTCGTAATTGGATTAGGGTCTAGAAGAACCTGAAGATCTTTCTTCTTCTTTTTTTTCTGTTTCTTCTTTGGTTTCGTGTTTTTTACTATTGGAGTTTTCCATTTTGGATTATAATTGGCTGCTCTACCAGTTGGGTTAAAAGTTAAGAAGAATTTGAAGTTTTGGAAACATTGAAATGAGCAAGAAATCAATACCATCTGGCATTGCTGCTTCTACCTCTGCTTCCCCACCAGCTGGAGGACAACGCTTAATTCAGACAATGTTGAAGCAAGATAAGGAACAAGAAAAAATAACTTTACAGTTACAGATGATTATGCAAGGAATTCAAGAACTTAAGACAAAATCAGATATTATTGAACAAAGAACAGGAAATATTGAACAAAGAACAGAAAATATTGAACAAAGAATAGAAAATATTGAACAAAGAACAGAAAATATTGAACAAAGAATAGAGAAGACTGATGAAAAAGTGGAAAATATTAAACAAATGATGGTTAAGTATGAGGAGAGATTCCAAAAAATTGAGGAAGAAGGAAAACAAAGAGAGAAGAAGATTGGAAATATTGATAGCAGATTAACAGCGGTTGAACAAGAAAAAGGTGGGATGTTGAGGTGGGAGATGGAAAGGTCAGAATTTTACCTTAGATTTCAAAATATAGAGGAGGAAAAAGGAGAAAATTTGGCAGCGGTAATGATAGAAATTTTGGCAGATGCTTTGGAAATTACAGAGGAAAAGATGATGGATGGAATAGATGAGATATATCGAGTCTATACAAGATATGCGATGAGAAATAAATTACCCAGGGAAGTCCATATTAGATTTACCAAAAAATCCATTAAAACGCAAATATTACAAGTAGCAAGAGAGAAAACACTGAAATACAAGGGTAAAGAGGTTGTGGTTTTAAAACAAATACCTAGAAGAGTGAGAGAGATGAGAAGAGAATATCGATTTCTGACCAAAATACTATTGGAAAACGAAGTGAATTATAGATGGCTGATTCCAGAAGGATTAATGTTTACGTGGCAAGAGCAGAGACATAGAATTGACTCAATTGAGAAAGCAGAACTTTTTCATGCAGAATTTTTTGGAGGAAGAAAAGAGGAAGCAGAGAAAGAGGTTTCATTAATTGAGTTTCAAGATGAACAACTGGAGACTGAAAAAGAGAAAGGAGCAATAGGGGGACAGATTGATAGTAAAGAACAGCGTGAAGTGAGATCCACGAGAGCTGTTAGACCTAAATATAAAGCATAATCATGGAGGAAAAAAAACTGATTACAATGAATATAAACGGACTTAATTCAGCTGTTAAAAGAAGGAAAACTTTTCATAAATTAGAGAAATTAAAATTTGATATAATTTGTTTACAAGAAGTTCACATTAAAAAACAACATGAACAATTGTTATTACAGCCAAAATTAGGGAAAACATTTACCTCTTTGACCCAATGTAAGAAAAGAGGTGTGGTTTTATACATTAAAGAGGCTATTCCAGCAAAATTGATTTACTCGGATGATGATGGAAGAGTATTAATGGTAGAAATAATGGATAATAATATAAAAATACTCTTGATTGCAATTTATGCTCCGAATGATAAACAAGAAGAGTTTTATAAAAAACTGCACATGAAAATAATTGGACTGGACTATGTTAATATAATTATGATGGGAGATTTTAATGGAATTGTGGACAATAAACTGGACTATATAGCAACAACAACAAAGCAAAATAGAAAGGTTCTCCCAAGGTCTTTTTTTAAAATGACAGATGAATTAACTTTAAAAGATATTTGGAGAGAAAGAAACGTTAAAGCTAAACAATATACTTTTTATTCAAATAGACATTTATCATGGTCCAGATTAGATATGATTTGGATCTCAACAGAACTAATATCTAATATTAAAGAAACAAGCATTGAAACAAGTACCTGGGCAGATCATAGCCCAATGACAATTAAATGGAAGGGACAAAAAAAAAGATTGAGATGGACATTAAATAATACTATTTTAAAGGAGAAAGATTTTACACAATGGATGGAGAAGGAATTGGCTTTTTTCTTTAGAGAAAATAAAAAAGAAGATACTTCAACGCAAAATGTGTGGGATACTATGAAGGCATACGCTAGAGGTTTGATAATAGATTATACAAGAAAAAAGAATATTAGGAAAAGGCAAGCTTCTAAGGCCTTGGAAAATGAGTATAAAACTCTTGAAAAAGAATTACAGAAAATGCCACAGAAAAAGGATATTAAATTGAAGCTGGATGTAATCAAACATAAAATGGAATTAATAGAGAAAGAAGAATTGGCACAGAAAATTAGAAACTCTAAACAGAATTATTTTGAAGATGCAAATAAACCAGGTAGATGGCTAGCATATAAATTGAGAAAAGAGAAGGAATCAAGAAAAATATTGAAGTTAATAGATGAACAAGGCCAAGTTTGTTATGGGAACAAGGAGAAAAAAGAAATTATCCGAGATTTTTATGGGCAATTATATAAACAAGAGAATATTGATGAAGGAAAAGTCAAACAGTATTTACAGGAAGCTAATTTACCAAAGATACCTAAAGAGACTGAAGATATGCTAGAAAACAATATAACAATGATGGAACTAAATGAAGCATTTAAGAGACAAAATAATGGGAAAGCTCCGGGCCCAGATGGGCTTCCAGTAGAATTTTATAAAACATTTCAAGAATTATTGAGCATCCCATTGTTAGAAGTTATGAATGAAGTTATGTTAAAAAAGATGATACCTAAAACATGGTCAGAGGCTTATATTACACTTATACCAAAGGAAGAGACTGACCCATTGCAAATTAAGAATTATAGACCTATTTCTTTATTGAATGCAGACTATAAAATTTTTGCTTCAATTTTAGCAGAAAGACTTAAAAAATATTTAAATAATTTTATTCACTCAGATCAAAATGGATTTCTGCCAAAGAGACAAATTAGAGACAATATGAGAGTAATCTTGGACACTTTGGAATATTATGAGGCTCATCCTGAAAAGCAAATGGCTTTGATATTCCTAGATGCTCAAAAAGCATTTGACAACGTCAACTGGAGATTTATGTTATTATTATTGGAGCAGATGGGTTTTGCTAAAAAATTTATTCAAGCAATAGAAGCTATATACAATAAACAGACAGCAAGGGTAATGATGGAGGGGGAACTTACAGATTTTATTAATATAAGGAAAGGTACAAGACAAGGATGCCCCCTATCTCCTTTGCTATTTGTGTTGACCTTGGAAGTCTTGAATAGAAATATTAGGGATGATAAAAGCATAAAAGGAATGAAAATTAAGAAGGAAGAATTTAAGCTACAAGCTTTTGCTGATGATTTAGCTTTTATTTTGGAAGATCCGATTGAAACAGCTCCAAAGTTACTGGAAAGGATAGAGTCATATGGAGAGGTGGCTGGTTTGAAAATAAACAAAGATAAAACAAAGATTTTGACAAAGAATATGTTATTGAGACAGAGAGAAGAATTGGCAGATCTTTTGAAAATTCAAGTTACAAATAAGGTTAAGTATTTGGGGATATATTTGACAACAAGATGTAGCACATTAAAGGAGAATAATTATATTAAACTTAAACAACAGATAACTACAGATTTGAAGAAGTGGGAAAACTTGCAATTGTCATTAATAGGGAGAATTTCAACAATTAAGATGAATATCTTACCTAGAATTTTATTTTTGTTTCAAACAATACCAATTAGGCTTGGAAAAGACTATTTTGAAGATCTAAATAAAATTATGTTGAAGTTTATATGGCAAGGTAAAAAAGCGAGAATAAAGTTAAAGCTTTTGCAAGATGCTAGAATTAGAGGAGGTTTTGGTCTGCCTAATTGGGAATTGTATTATCAAGCTGCAAGTTTGATGTGGGTCAAAGAATGGATAACATTAAGGAAACATAGGTTGTTGACACTAGAAGGGCATGACTTGCTGTTGGGTTGGCATGCTTTTTTATGGTATAAGGGAACTAAAACACAGGGTTATTTTAGAAGACATTATGTACGGGAGTCTTTGTGGTTAAATTGGGAGAAGATAAAAAGACAATGTTATTTGAAAATTCCAGTTTGGTTATCGACCATTGAAGCATTTTCCTATCCTATAATTTACAAGAAGGAACAAACAGTTAGATATGGGGAACTTTTGGATGAAAAGGGTGAACTTAAATCGATCCAAAACTTAGAAGAACAAGGTATAAGGATGAATTGGTTTTCATATGCACAAATACACTCAAGGTATGATGAAGATTCTAAAACGGAGGGATTTTATGATAAACAGACTGATTTAGACAAGATCTTGATGGGTACTGATGAGAAGGTGATTAAAAAATTATATGGTTATTTACTGGGAATGAAATTAGAGGAAGAACAAGTCAAAGAAACTATGATTGTTTGGGGGAAGAATTTTGGATATGGGATTGATTTGGAGAAATGGCAGAAATTGTGGTCTCAAAATTATAAAATGACAATGTCAACAGCATATAAAGAAAACTTGTATAAGATGTTTTACAGGTGGCACTTTCCTCCGACAAGAATAGCAAGAATGTTTAAGAACAAATCTGAAAAATGTTGGAAATGTCATCAGATACCCGGCTCGTATTACCATATGTGGTGGACTTGTGAGGATGCTAGAAAATATTGGACTATAATTCGCATGTGGTTGGAAAAAATGACAAAGAAACATATAGATTTGAAACCAGAGATCTTCTTATTGGGAATTTTACCTGATATATATAGTAAAGATTTGAAATACCTGATTGTAAATGTATTAACAGCGGCCAGGATTGTATTTGCTAAAAATTGGAAGAATGAGAAAATACCATTACAGGAAGAAATTATTAAGAAAATATTGGAATGTGCTGAGATGAGCAGATTGACATTTGAAATTAGAGAGCAAGAGGATAAACAATTTTACGAAATTTGGGATCTTTTTTATAAATGGCTAGATGATAAAATACGATAATAGAATATTTAGAATGCTAGAGAGTAAGGATTATCTTTATTTTGTCATTATTTTGCTATTTGATATTATATTTATAAAGGATTTTTTAGGATTGATTTGATATGATTAGATGATTTGTTATAGAGTAAACTGGTTTAAAGTATTGTTAGCTCATTAAGCATAAATGATTAAAAATATAGTCAAAAATTTCTTTTTTTAGTGATATTAGGATATATAATTTTGGATTGACAATATGAGTTGTTATGTAACATAATTGTAATTGAGACTACAGAATGAATGCACAAAAATGATGAACCAACTGACACACTGGATGTACATATAAGATTTGATGTTTTTATGTTTTGTTTGTCTTGTTTGTTTGTAGAAAATTAATAAAAACTTTTTCAAAAAAAAAAAAAAAAGAGAAAGCTGCAGAGAGCAAAGTGGTTCAGAAATTCAAGTGCTGGAAAAACTAAAGCTATTTTGCTTCACACTATTTTTTATTTTATGTATCATAAAGAATACATGGAGACATTCTGAAGCCACTAAGAACTTTCCAAGTAAAATTTTACTGAAAGTGGGGGTTTTTTTTATAAAGAAATATGATTCATCCATTCCCCTTAATGAAACTTAAATCCCAAAGCTTGAACAGACAGACGTATAGGGTTAAATGCATTTATTCTAGACCAATAGATTTGCCTGGAATAATACTTCTCTGTGAGTAACATTGAGAACAACACTTACCAACTTTGGTCACAATTTTATGAAGTAGATCTAGATCAGAGCTGCTGGGTAGATAGGGGTTGCCAGTGGCCATCTCGATAATCATACAACCTAAAGCCCAGATGTCCACAGGTCTAAGATCAGGAAATGAACAAAGTGCTCAACAATACAAAGACTAAACTTACAAATGTTTACTTCTTGTCATATACATGTTCTAAAATAATTTATTACAAATCTTGCCATGAAAGGAAGTTGACCAAATTCACCCACCTGCTTTAGAACAAGAGTTTGACAGCATTCCTATCATCATACTCATATAGACATAAGGCTGACTGCAAAAGGAATGTATATGTTTTGTATAAAATTTCATATTGATACCAAACTTTGTGTGTACATCCATCTGGCAGAACCTACTGTAGCCCAAATCTCCCCAGCTCAAATTTTTGAAACTGTTTGACTTGTGCTTTTGTAATCAAGGATTTACCATAACACAACATTTATAGTTCTCTTCAAACTATAGATTATGTCTATGATATTCTGCAAATTGCTGACCCTGAATACTTTTTAGTCTTTATCAGAAAAAGAAAAGGAACACTTCAGCATGTAGTAACAGCCCCTGGCTGACCTGGGAAATTAGGCAGGGTTGGGCCTGATTAGTATTTGAATGGGCGCCATTCAAAGGGTGGAATGGAAAGCAAACAAACAAATAAAACAAACAAGAATCCAGAATAAGCAAAGGTAAACCATCCCATATTGTTACTGTACAAAGGTTCCAGAGGTTAACTAGGAGTCGAGTCTGAATCAAGAACTTTTTAAAATCAAAATAAGAACTAGAGTATGTATCAGGGCGCCCTCTAATGTTCCTTTACTATTAATAATTCACCACAAGTAAGTTTATAGAATTTTGTATTTGGAATATTTTCTGTGACTGTACTTTAATTAAAAATAATTAATGATACATATTGAGCAGCCATATGTAATTTTTTAAAAAAACACCTACTTCCCATATGTTGTATCTCTTAACACCAGCTCTGGAGCTCTGTACCATCTTGTAGCTACATAATCAGTATAAATATCACCTGGGGCTGCTAAAGTCCGAGCAAATCCAAAATCACAAAGCTTAGTTATTCCAGTTTGTGAAACCAAAATGTTTTCAGGTTTAATATCACGGTGAATAACCTAGCAGAAGAATAATGTAGAATCTGGTTTAAGAACAAAAATATGTTGTTTGAAAACAGAATATTAAAAGGCTAACTAGTTCAGTAAATATAACAAGAATACAAGTTCAGACTGCTAAACAACTAAAAGAATATCTAAACCATTCAATTATCTTTTGGGACGTAGAAAAAAAAATCTAGATGAAATAGTTGAACTGATGCCAGGCTTAAAACTAAAGCCTATCTATATTGTCAGTATTATTAGCTTTATACTGGTTCAAGCAATAATAGGAAGGATTGAAAAGCAAGTTACATGCTTAGATCTTAATATGACACCCATTTAATTATTTTCAAAGGGTCTAACAAGCCTGCTTATTATCATTTTGGGAACACTATATTCCATTTTATTTAAACCTAGACTTTTTCTGTTAGTAGAACAAAGCATATTTAAAATAATGTTTGGTTTTTAATTATAGCTTTTGTTTTAATACGCTGGAAGGAGCAATAACATAATGTTAATTAGGAATTCAATTTCCTGTAAGCCTGTCTTGAAAACAAGGGAATTATACCTTTGTTCAAAAGTTGAATGTTTGGGACAGGATGGATAGAAAAAGCAAGTATTGATTCAAGAGCTCAGATGAAAGAATTCTGTGGCTCAAGGATGTTTGTTGCCTTGTTGGATTTTCTAAATAGAATTTTAAAAGACATATATGAAAGAAGCTGGAAATTTTAATCTCAAACATTTTTTGTTTATTTGTTTGGAAAACTACTGGGTTTATCTTGAAGATTCGGTAAAAGGAAGCATAAGGGGAAGTATGGGAGTGATTTGCTATTATACTAAATTGACGTAATAAATGCTGCTGCAGCAGAAGTCTGCTTCCAGAATCCCAAGAGATGCCATTGTTTAATTGAAGAAACCCAGAGAACACCACCCCTGCCACTTTAAATCAATCCAGCAGATACTGTGGGAAACAGCCAGCCTTCAAGTAACCAGGTCTTACGACGGGCTTTATAGGAAATTACCAGCACCTTGAATTGCACCCAAAGGCTAAATGGCAACCAGTGCAGCTTGCAAACCAGAGTATGTGTGGGCATACTGAGGCAGACCCATCACTGCTCATGCTGCTGTGTTCTGGACCTGTTGAAGCTTCTAGCAGGTCTTCAAGGGAAGCTAAATATAGAGTGCATTGCAGTAGTCAAGCTGTACAGGACTTACAATATTTGTGTAAAGTACTTACATTGTTGCTGTGGAGGTAATCAATTGCTCGAAGAATCTGATAAAGATATCTCTTAAGTCTTCTACTATCCAGTCCATGAGAATAGTGTTGCAGCTCATCTAAAACTGTGTGGTCAATAAATTCAAATACTAAATGAATTTTCTTTTTTTGTCTGAAGACTTCAATCAGATTGACCAAGTTTTCATGACGAAATTGCTGTTAACAAAAGAGCAAATAAAGAATATTGTGTGTGCTCTACACCCCCCTCACCACTTTTGAAAACTACTATTCATCTATTTTTTATAATAATTAATTTAAGCTAATATATTTTATATATTTTATTGTAATTTAATAAAAGTATCACAAACACTACTGTTAACTAGGAAATCAGCATTAACGGTATAACCTATGAAAAAATAACATAAAACTTTCTTCATTTACATTACAATTTTTTTTTTAAAAAAAAAAGGAATTTACCCCACAAAAGCCAATTCTGAATTTAAGAATCTTCCCACAAAAAAAGCCAAGCTGAGGGGCAGGGGGAGGACCCTCATCTGCCCGCTTAACTGAATAGAATAGAATAGAATAGAATAGAATAGAATAGAATAGAATAGAATAGAATAGCTTGACTCCCTCTTCTTTGTGGCAGCCCATGAAATATTGGAAAATTGCTATCATGTCTCCCCTAGGCCTTTTCATTAAACTAGACATACGCAGTTCCTGCAACTGTTCTTCATATGTTTTAGCCTCCAGTCCCCTAAGCATCTTTCTCGCTCTTCTCTGCACTCTTTCTAGAGTCTCAA
Organism: Hydrophis major; assembly: GCA_033807585.1. NCBI lineage: Eukaryota > Metazoa > Chordata > Lepidosauria > Squamata > Elapidae > Hydrophis > Hydrophis major. The sequence goes on along the minus strand of CM066329.1, from coordinate 138,797,993 downwards.
CATCCTTTTTTACATTGTGGTGATGTAATTGTAAAGCCTCTCATTTATTGGGAGTCAAGCAGCCTATAAATTGTTACACTATTTACAGGTAGTCTTTGACTTACAACAATTCTTTTAGGGACTTCAAAGTTACTGAAAAAAATGACTTATGGTTGGTTTTTCACACTTACGATACTGCAGCATCCCCATGGTTACATGTTCAAAATTTAGGTGCTTGGCAATTGGCATGTATTTTTTGATAATTGCACTGTCCCAAATATGATTACCATTTGTAATCTTCCCAGCTGACTCCCAACAAAGTCAATGGGGGAACCACATTTGCTTAACTATCACCTGATTTACTTAACAGCTGCAGTGATTCCCTTAACAACTATGGAAAAAAAGTAAAATGGGGCACAATTCACTTAACCGCCTTGCTTAGCAATGGAAAGTTTGGATTCAGTTATGGTTGTAAGTAGAGGACTACCTATATTAATGTATTTCTGGCCTACCTATATGATAGATTGAATCAGGAAAACTATACAATAGCAATTGTAATTTTAGAAAATCACTAAAAAATTAACATTACTATAGAACATAAAATTACATTGATCTCAACGCTTACATAATTACATCTTAACATGTTGTTGAAATAAATCACTATGTAGCATGAGTGGCCCATGAAAGAAGTCATTTCATAACTTAACATTTCACAACTGAAAATCTCTTTATCTCTTCCTAACATACAGCTTCCATAAGGGAACAAAAATGACAGACTCACAGACCCCAATATTTAGGCAAATATTTCTAGGAGAGATATCACACCACATGTTATTACCATAAATATAGGGCACCTAATGCAATTCTTTTGAAATCGGTTTTATGGGAATTATATGTGCTGTTACCAGGATCTGCAGAATTTGTGAGCCCTACCAGTGCCTTGCAGTGCCTAAAAGAGCAAACTTGGTCTATCCTCTCTGGGTAAATTTTGGTCAAAGAGTCTTGAAAACCACTGCCTAAAACTTGCTCCCAGAATCACAACATCTCCTAAATAAAGATCAGGAGCAGTGCAAATGGAAACACATTACTTCTGACTGTGAGGTGGAAGAATCTAAAAAGAAACTGAGAAACCATTTATGATGATCTGTGACAAATCACAGCTTTTGTTTCTTTTTGCTTGTATGACAGTACCAAAGAGTCACTGATCTTAAATATGGTATTTTCAATCGATATGAAAAGTTTGCCACTTTCAAATATGACCTCATCAATATTCAGAAAGAATATTTCAGAGAATGAATATTCTATCCCTGACTAAAAATAGATATACCGGGCTCCATTTGTCAAAGTTACTTGCTCTTTCAATGACAAAAATTGATGAAAAATACCCTAAAATTGTGCTGGTTAGACAGTATATAGTTAGTTGGGAATTGGGAGCTGTCCCCTTAAGAGAATGCTTCATGGGAAATGTAGTTAATGCCTCATGGGAGATGTAGTTCATGTCATGTAGTCACATCTGTAATCCTGATTGGTCAGTGAATTGACCTTTAGTTGGGTTGGGGGAGCCTTTGTTCATTCCTACCTGGACCCCAGCATTGTGCTGGAGCCTTCCTTTGCTGTATCGTTATGGGATGAAGATAACCATCTTTTCACACTATGAAGACGACTATGCAAAGATTGGACATTAGATGAATCTCAACATAACTGTTATACCTTGAGAATGTTTAATAAGATCCAACAAAGAAACTTTGTATGGAAGCCTTTGTAGTGTTTAACTAACTGTCTCTATATTCACCAGAAAATTAGAGATACAGCAAAGTTATTGATGTCTTCAAAAGTGTAATCCTATCAAAGTAAGCTATTTTTCAAATGCCCAGATCTGAGAACTCCAATTCTATCCAGCCTCCAATTTATCAGGATGAATTTCATGTCTCGGTCATTCGAGTATCCAATCTGTATTCCCTTACCTGCGCAACAGCATATAACTCCAGTAAAAGGGAGGAATATAGTGGGACAAAATCAGGATACCAATAACATCCACATTCAAATCCCAGATCACCTCACCTAACAGATTTATATAAAAGTTAAACAGCATGAGGGTATGAAAGGAACTCCTTTCACAAAAACAAAGTTTTGGAAATGGAGGGATAATAAAAATAATTATATTATTAAATACTATATACCGTATATACTCGAGTATAAGCCGAGTTTTTCAGCACATTTTTTGTGCTGAAAAAACCCCCCTCGGCTTATACTTGAGTCAGATTCCCCTCTGAAAAAAAATGGTGTGGAGCTCCGAAGCTGGGCAGCCGCTTCCCTGCTTCCATGTTTCCTTTGCAACTTTTAAGCATGGGAGGGGGAGGCTTTTCTGAGCTCTAGGCTGAGAAAGCAACGCGAGCGGAGGTCGCTCCACTCAGTTTCATTTCCTCAGCTCCAGCTGCTTTCAGTCCACTCGGGAGGAGGGGGAGGGAGAGAGAGAGAGAGAGAGAGAGAGATATCATAAGAACGGCTCTTGGTTTTTTCTTGCAAGGGAGAGAGTGACTCCTGCCTACCACTGTCATCATCATCATCTTTTGGGTTAGTGAATCAATCAAACCTTTCATGATAGTGAGATCGTTTCCCAAATTTCCCTTAAATCAGGGAAGAAATCAGAAACAAACCTTTGGGCTGAGAATAAGCTTGTTCCTATGATGCCATTTTTGTTCACTTCAGTGTGAAAAGTGTGAAAAAACACACTTCTTTTTCTTCATCTTCTTGTTCCCTATTTACTGGTCTCTTTCAAAGAGGAAATTGTGAACATCAAACTTATTCTCAACTGTCCTAGTGAAAATTTTTATTGGCATCTATTTTTATTTTTGAAATTTACCAGTAGCTGCTGCATTTCCCACCCTCGACTTATACTCGAGTCAATAAGTTTTCCCAGTTTTTTGTGGTTAAATTAGGTGCCTCGGCTTATATTCGGGTCGACTTATACTCGAGTATATACGGCAATTAATATATAGTTGCTGATGTATTTCTAAATGTTATGTTTATTAGCTACTGAAAGCAACAGCATAACATAATCATATTTTGCTGCAGCCACATGAAGATGTGAAGTAGCTGCAGCAGGATAAATTTAAAGTGTTTTTCCAAGATGAATCTTCCATTGGGATAGCCAGCAAACCAAAGCTGGGATAACTTCAACTTTCACTGTAACAATCTCATTGAAAAATATATTTTTCAAAATATTTAAGCACATATTTTAAAAATGTAAATCGGTAAAGCAAATAAATACTGCCAACTCTGAATAAGTCAGCCCTTGATATAATATAAGATATGCATACACATAATATAAGAAATGCATACAGTAATAAATGTAATTAATTTCTTTGGAACTTTCAGGTGAGTGTTCTTTTTTAAAAAACTGCATACTAATTTTAAAAGGCTTACACAAAAATAACTCTGGCATAAACATAATCCCTTTACTTATACCAGTATGTGTTTATATTCATCTCCACCTAAATGTTTGAGGAAAGCTGTGAAGTGGCCAGAAGGGATAAAATCAAAAATGAGATCATAAGATAAAGAACTGGAATAGAACCAATCTTAAATTACATACAAAGACAGCCGTTAAGTGGTTTGCTCACCTGGACAGAATATCTTGGGATTCTATACCATACAAGGCATATACAAAAAGAGAAAGCCAAAGAACACAAGGCAGACCCAAAAGAAGATGGAGAGACAACATCAAAGACACACTATAACAGCATCAAATAACAATGGTTGAAGCCTCCAGAAGTGCAAGAACCCAAATTTTGTATATTTAACACCCAAAGTGGAAAGAATATGTATTTACTACATTATAAATTGAAATTTTAATATCAAAACACCTAACACAACATGTGGCCCACCAGCATTTTTAAAAAAGTTAACAAATAAACTGCCACTGGCAGCACAAAGATGGACTCACTGCCAGTTCTATCACTACCACAGCTCTACTAGGTGGTGAACAACTGATTCGTGCATCAGGTATTTCTTTACATGCCTGTGATTATTTTTCATTTACAGTATTAATGTTGCTTTTTTCCCCTTACAAGTTGTATAGGCCTCTATTAAAAATACTAATTTTCAAAAAAATAAAAGAAGCAAACCTTCAGGAATTTTATCTCTCTCATTGCAATTTTGTTGACAGATTTTTCTGTTTTTTCATAAAATATCTTAATGGCAACTATATGTCCTGTTTCCTTGTGTTTACACTTCATTACAGTTCCATAACTTCCCTCTCCCACTTTTCCAAGGATCTCATACATCTCCATACTCAAGTCTGAAATCTCTGGAAGAAAAAAAATTTTTTTTTGTTAACCAGTCTTATTTTTGTTTGTTTCTTAAGACATGCTTATAAACATTAGCAGATAAATTATGCCTATACTTACAGATATACTGGCCTGATAGCACACAATCAAAATCAATCATCTTCTAGTTAATAAGCTATATAATGGTTAAAGAGACTGATTTATCCTAGTTCCACAAGACTAAATGGGGGCAATTAGTATCAATACCTTTTGTGTTTTTGAATATTTATTCTCAATGGAGAGGACTACTGCAGAATAAGGCTATCTGCAATTGTTGGTCATGAAATTACATTGCTCCCACCAGTATTAGAAATAATATGATCCCAACTGACTGTTGCTGAGGTCATAACAATGTTATTAAGCCTCTGCTTATCAATTTTTCATAAGTTGACTACTGAAAGAACAGATAGTTGAATAAATTGACTTTAGCTCTGATCCAGAATGACTCTGAGTTGTTAAGACTAGAGATTTGGTGGACCATATCCCATGCAATACAAAGAGTAGCCTGCATTCAAATCAGGCAATTAGTTTATAGTCTACTCTTGACTCTTATTACATTCCATTTCCTAATGCTTTCATTTCAGATCCACTTGCAAACTACATTATGGCCCAAGATTTATCATGCAAACATATTAGAAATAACATATTGGCTGGATTTATTCTCTGTTAAAAAGATTCTCTTCCTCCATTAAGATTATTTGAAGAAACTATTATTTATAAGAATATTAGAAATATTCATTTCCCAAATGGTTAATTGCAGAAAACATGGAAAATGTGATATATAAGAAAATTGTCCAAGAGAGGGATCAAGAGCAGAGTTCTTCCCCTGAAGAGGGTTGCATTTCAATTATTATTCATCTCTACCAGAATGGTCAATAGCAAAGAAATGTAGGAGAGGAAATGCATATTTCTGCCAGGACCAGCTCACCTCTCCCTCTATTGAACAATGTTGTCTGCATTCTTTGTGACTTATCCTTATTTACTTATTTTCTGTACTGGGTACACTCTGCTATGATGGAGTATCTCCGACTTCTCAAGAAGAAGAAAAATGGCAAATGTTTAATTCCCTGATTTTTGCAGGAAGCATTAAAACCATTTAACAGATGGAAATGAGATGAAACCCATCAACTGGTGTATTTGATTCTTGTCGCACAGGGAGGTTATTGCATTTTATTTATTTTTGCATTGGGCTTTTATCCTTGTAAGCCTCCAGGAGTTACTGAGAGTGAGTTGGGTGGCCATAGAAAATAAATCTTAAATAAATAAATTAGGATCCTCCTGCCCACCATGGGGGATATCAGAGTGGAAATTTCTGATTAACTGCCATTGCAAATGTGCCCTTTGGTGCATTTGGAAGTTGCATAATGCATATCCAACTCAATCACCTGCACATTTATTTAGGTACTTTTGAGTATATTGAAGGTTTCTCTGGAGCAAGGGATTATTACAAGACTGCAAAATAATCATTTGCTTTTAACCTGCATTTGGATTTTGGTGATTTGTCAGTCTGCAACCTTTTTCCTCACTTCCACCACATCTCCTCCCATGCTAGCGTTTGGAAACGCAACCTGAGCAAGCTTCACCATCCCACCCCACCCAGCCTGCTCTTTTCCGGGCCTCAAGGAACCTCCTTCCCACGTCACACCAGGATATCCCACAGTTGCCCTCTCTTATCTAGGGCGCTCCTAACCTGTTCCCGGGAAATCCCCATGTTGAGTCTTCCCAGGTCTAGCCAAGCAAACCGGCCCAGTTCCATGGCAACCGCCGCTATGTCAACAGCCAGGCCCGACGTCATCACGTTCGATAAGGTTTCGGGCAGGGCAAGGTCCTGGGTGACGTCACTCCCAGGTGGAAGACGACGTCGCTGTCCCGCCTAAAAAAAAGGCCGCGTATCGGCAAAAATTAGATTGAAAGCACCAAACGACGCCAACTGCCCACAGCCCAGAAAAAGCCAATTTCTTTGTCCCCGTGTAACACCTTGTACCGTCAGATGCTCGAAAGGGGGAACAGATGTTTCAGGAGAGGGTGGTTTCGGCTACGCCGTAGTTCCGTTGGTAAAACTATTTTCTAAATTAATAGGTAATATGCTGGATCGAGGGCTTCTTTGTTTTTTTAATTCGCTTTATTTTCAGCGCATTTAGGCAATCGGGCTTCATTGCACATAAACAGAACGCTTGCAATATTTCCGTAGCTATAACTAGGCATTCTGTTAATTGTTTTTTTTCTTATATTCATTCACGTCCGCCTGCGTCTCTTTTCATCTGCATTAGTACAGTTGCTTCTGTTTGGACTATCTGGATCCGCTTAACTATTTGTCATTTTGCAGAAAACAAAGTGATCAGAAAGCACAAGAATTTTTCATTACCCACCTGTTTTTAGGGCATCATTGCCTCTGTTACCCAAGCAACCTCGATTTCATCGTAGAACAAAGATGTATTTTTTTAAAAAGCATTGGAAGATTGTGGCAAAAAAAAAAAAAGCACTCCTTTGCTTGGCCAAGGTGACTACACATATATATACACACACAATCATACATTTATAGGTTCCGTTGCTGGTCACTTTAGGCGGCAAAAATAATCGTGTAGCATCTTAACCAATTTTTCACGCGATGATGCATTAACTCTTAAAGGACCATCAGTGAGATTTGATTATAATTAGATTCTTCATAAGACTTATACCACATCTCCACAACTTAACTATCAGGGAACTGTGCTTAATATATGGAAACATGAATAATAGACCCGACGTTGAAATCAACAGTCAGAATGCACTACAAGTGAAACCTGCAAAACATCGCGCGCGTGCGCGCGCCAACAGTGTCCCTCAAGCTTAAAAAAGCGAGCGAAAGCTACCCCTCGGCCTCTCGGAGAAAGGGTGCTCCCCTTTTCACGCTGGCGCGGTGGTACGTTCCTAAGGCATTCTAGGTCTCCTCCGCAAGCGGGCCGAGTGGTACAGTCGCGAAGGGTGGCTTCTTTGCCTCCTCCCACCGGCGGAGGGAGACGCCATTGCAGAGTTGTTTGTGAAGCAGCGCGAGGAGCGAGGCAGCTGCGCTAGGAGCGGTGCTGAGGCTTTTGGGGGAGGAGGCGACCCGGAGTCTTCGATCATCGGGGCGAGAAGATCATGTCCACTCCAGCCAGACGAAGGCTAATGAGGGATTTCAAGAGGTAAATGCTCCCAATGGGTCTCGGGATCGCTCTTTCCAGGGCTAGAAACCCTCTTTCGTGAAGGGATTGAACCTTCCCCCCACCCCAGCCGGGTCCCCTTTTCTCGGGGAAAGGGATATATCTTCCTTGGGGGTCCCTTGCTGGAACTGAACTACGCATCGCCCTTCCGGGCGGCGACGAGTCCATGGGCCTTGGTAGAGAAAAAGAAGCGAAAGAGGAAATCTGAATTTCTCCTGCTCAAAAACTGGGAGGCAAAGTATTTCCCTCCTTTGTAAGAAACTATTTCCACTCTCTTGGGCTTTAGTCGTCCCGCGTTAGGGAAGAAAACAAGAGGATGCTAAAGCTAAGGATTATTTGAGAAACGAGATTTAAACGATCGGATTATTCGATGCATGTGTGTTGTTTTTTAATAATCCTCCCAACCCAAAGAACCTCCCTTTAGAAACGGAAAGCCTCGAGTCTAATGCCTATTTTGTAAATAAAGTGAGCCGGATTAAAATGGACTGACTTGACCACGTAGTACATACAGCTGACTGGGTCGCCTGTAGTGGGGAGAGAGAAAGCAAGTGCCAGATTTTCTTTTTAACTATTTCTTGGAAATGGTGGCCAGAAGCCTTGCTCTAAAAAGCTACTGATTTGCTGCCAAGTACTGAGCTACCTGGGGAAACGAAAGCATGTTTATTTTTTTCTAAACTCCAGACAGAAAGATTAGAAGCGTTGCATGAAAGCCGCAAACTTGATTTTAAAAAAACATCCATTAGGTACTGGTTGATGGGCCATAGATTGTGTGAAATATGTCTTTAGCTTCAAGTGTTTATTTGGTATGCTTTCTGTCCACTGATTACAAAGCATTTTGCCAATACTGCACAATTGGTTAAAAATAAAAATAAAATAAAAGCAAGCTTTGTTGAATCTCGGGTGAAGAAACCCTGGAGTGGAAAGTAGGATCCTCTTCTTTACTGTGTGGGAATCTTTTAATTTCTCTTAAGTATTCGTTTCTGTATATCTGGAATTTACTTCACTTTGTTCTTTAATACATATACAAAGAGAATAGTGCATGGCTTCTATTTCAGAGGTGAAAAAAGGTTGGCTAAAGAATTCTATAATTGAAAGGAAGAAATGGGAAATGTGGATGGAAGAAAAATAGTATATGAGCCTGTGATTTGCTTTTTCCTCTGAATCATTCTGAAAATACTTTTTTGATAAAATACTTGTGAAAAAGCCAGTTGTGCTGAAGTAAATACAATAAACAGTCCAGGTACTGTACAATAACTAGCACAAGGAAGCTATTTAATTTTCTTTATGGAAGGGGGAGCTTGTACTTCCGTGTTTGCTTAGGTTGCTTCCTTGTCTTCTTTGCCTCTTGGCTTTTAGTGACATCTGGAGGTATCTCAGCTTGTTATTGCTAGTTGGCAGAAATATGGCCATTCCTTTTTCTCAAGCAAGCTGTTAAGAAAACCATCCAAAATGTCTTTCCTGGCATAGCTAATAAACTTCACCAATAAAACCTAAAATCCTAATTAAATAACAGCTCATAAACTGAACATTTGGATAATGTGTATATCACTTTATTAATATTACAGCTGCTCCCATTCAGTGTTAACTAGAAAATCACAGCTATAGGATGTCCAACATTCGTTTAGACTGAAATTGGTGTAGGAGGAAATGGCAAAAGAAAAGTGATTTTTACAGTTGTAGATGTTTCAGAATGGATGCTATAACTGATAATCACATCTTTGCATATATGTAGAGCAGTTCTACACGTATTGGTTAGGGGTTAAATTGCACTTCAGGCATTAGATAACTATTTGGATTTAGCACTGTGTAGAAAGAAACAATATGAAATATGCTTCATTTGTGGTATCTAGCAAAGATAAATAAGAAAGCCCCACTAAATATTAAATGAGAAACATATCTCAAAATGGAATTCATTTATTCCACAGTGCCTTCTATGATAGCTAGGTTGGTATAGTGGCCCTGAAGATGATTTCTTCCCAGAAAGCTTCTGTACTAGCCTCAGAATGCAGTTATTCATGGGAGAAAGTTTATGAATTTCAACTGGAGGTAGCAAATAGCATTTATGTATTTTGCAACCTTCAGCTGACAGCTTTCACATATGAAATCCCTATTTAGAATACAAAATTTAAAGAGTGAAAGGCTTTTCACAACATGGTATTAATGAAACTTTAATAACCAAAGTTATATCTGAAATGCACATGGCAATTAATAATTTGGTGTGACATTAGTGTGCAAACTTGCTATCTTGTAGCAGAGGGTCACATTCTTTTGCTATCCAGCCAAGGCTTTGGGTAGCCTGTGTTGTTGACATTAAATGGACTGAATGAGCATTACCTAAAAATCAGAGCTGTATAAAGTTCAGAGTAGTTTTAAAGGACAAATAAGTATACATTAGCAGGATCATGTTATTAATTCCCTTTTATGCTTATCACTGTTTTGCAATTACTTTCTTTCCAAGAAACAAAAGTATATGACTACAGTTTTATTTTAGATACAGCTGTGTAGAAAACCTGTATAAAAATTGTGAACTCTTAAGTGTAAATAAATGAGAACAATGAAATCTAATTTATGCCTCAAAAAAGACATTTGCATATTACAGAACAGAATTGTTTGTCAAAGATAAGGAAAGTTTCATACAGTAAAATTATAGAGGATATGTTTGTCACATGGTAGAACTTTGTACTGTTTAACTTTCCTGTAAAGGATGACCTGTTGATAATTCAGTTCGAGTGATTGAATAATGTAAAAAATTAAGATACTTCATGGATATGATCTACAAAATATATGGGTGTTTTGGAGAGATGGAATACCTCATAGAGGTGATTGAATAGAATGGGACAGCACATCAGAATCAGGCTGTTCCACCCACCAAAATAAAATGGCCGTTTGATTATTGTTTGGATACAAACAAAAGACTTAGAGATTTCCAATCTGTTCTAATTTATTGGTGCTTCAGATAGATAAACTTAATGTTCCCTCCTTGGAGAGATACAGTCAATACCTAATATGTGAAGATAGCTATATGTACATAGTCCTGACTTAATTCATTCAGTGGCCATTTGAAAACATGACAATGCTGAACAAAGGGACTTAAAGCATGCACCCAAAGTTAAGACTGTTGTAGCATTCCTGCACTCATATAATGAAAATTTGGGCACTTGGCAGTCCACCCATCCTTACAACTGACTGCAGGGGCTCTGCAACTCCCTATCTGCCTCTCTTCCCCTCATCCCAGCTGCCCACTGGCCCATCTGCACCTGTACAGATGCTGCAGCCTTGACCACCTGGATCTGCTTCCCACTCCATCATGTCCAGGAAGTTACATGTCCTAAACAAGTTACAAGGCCAGCAGTGCATGTAAATTGCTTCAGTTACCTTTAATTTTTCTGCACCTGCTGACAGGCATATGCAATTGATGTGAGATGTGGTCTTCCTATAAAGGCCACCTAAATCATTCTGCAAGCAGGTGCCATTCCCACAATCATTCAGAAAGCTATAAAGAGCTCTTTTAAATCATGTTTTTTTTAAAAAAATTTTTTTTTTCAAATGTTCAGTAAAATAAAGGAAGCCTGTGTCCCATGTTGGCTGGGCACGCCAGTGAGCAGCTGCAGAAAAATGCAAAGGTAAGTGGAGCAATTTACATGTACAACTGAAATTGCAGTTAATGCAAGTGGTTGAGGCCTCCCAGGTCTGGTGAGATGTGGAGAGAAGGCCTGGACCTCCTGGACCTGTGGCAGTTTTCTGTGCACTGGTGAGCCTTGTAGCCTGCACTAGGCCTTCTAGGACCTCCCACCACTGTGCTCCACTTAATGACCTGCATGATCAACTACAAATGAGCCAGAATTGTTTTGTTTGAGTGAAATAGTCACATGATGTCTTGCTTAATGAGCGCTTCTCTCAACAACTGAAGATTCCAGGCTCAATTGTGGTTTAGAGAAAGAACTACCTGTAATGCCAATTCTCTCCAAGAACTGGATTCATCTTTTCTATAAAATTCTGTTTATAGTAAGGATATTCTGACCCAATATCTTTTAAATTGGAGAGAATCTTTCTATATTTTATATTTTTCTAAACAGGTCAATAGTTTTTTTGAGAGAGAGTTAAGTATAAAGTATTAGAATAATAATATGATTCTGATTACTTTCAAACTGCATAATTGGCATTTGCACAGATTTTATATTTTTATTATATTTTGTTTATTGGAAGATTACAAGAAGATCCACCTGTTGGGGTCAGTGGTGCACCATCTGAAAACAATATCATGCAATGGAATGCAGTAATTTTTGGGTAAGTAAAGAATTCAGTTGTAAAGAAAATATATGTTTATATCATCTCTGTGAACATGATATAAATACTAAATAATTAGAGTATCCAACATGTATTGATAAGTTTTTCCAAATTTTCAAAATTAAAAAAATGTTCTTAATAATTTTAAGTATAAATGTGACATCATAGTAAGGCTATGCCTGTCTCATAATGTTGAACATTTGTAAGCAAATCCCATTTGGTGCTTATTTTATGTCAAATTATAAATGCAAGTAGGACTCAGGGAAAATTGATGACCTGGGATACTAGAAAATTATATCTTCAATTATATATTCTATATATTTATGGGATATCCAGTTACAGCAGATTAGTTATAAATGTGAGTTTTATTTTTGTCATTTATAGTGTAGGTATAAATAAGTACAAGAGTTAATCACTATAGATCTTGTTTCTCTTTTCAGGCCTGAAGGTACTCCCTTTGAAGATGGTATGTTTCTTTAAACTTCATTTTTTTTTTTTTTTGGTTTTAGTTTCATCAGCCTATATAGTATTTCCTGCATTTGATATCTGAAGATCCTGAAAAATAATATGCAAGAAACAGTAACTGACAGCCTAACTATATAATAAGCAATCATTTGCTTTTCAGTGACAAAAATATGATTCAGAAATTATCTATTGGCAAATGATATTAATTGGAAATTAAATCATTGATCTATTTGCCATATGCAACAAAACTAAAATATATTTTAATAAAAATAATTCTGCAGGAAACATTTGTAGATTTAAGAACCATAATATGGATTTTTTTGGTCCCTTATATCTTTTTTTTGTCATCCGAATGTGAGCCAGCAGGAGATCTCTGCAGGTGGGCAGGATAAATAAGCTGGTAAATAAATGAGTAAAACTCAAAATCTGCAGTAAGTTAGATTTTTAGTACTACTCAAATCTGTGGTTCACATGGGATTATTTATAATTAAATGCATTAGCTCTGCAAACTTGATAATTCTAAAAATGAATTCACATACATCGGAATCTTAAAAATAAGCATTGTTTTCCTATATTCAGGAAAAAAAAAACTATCTTTAACATGGACAAATTCCTATATACTACTAAAGCTACTCTTGGGTTCTCACCTATGAGAGGCATTCTTTTCAGACCTTACCAAACCTTAAGTCATTTAATTCAACTGGATTTTGAGAAAATTGACTCAAAGTCAATAACATATCAAAACATTTAGATAATAACATATCAAAACATTAGACCATTTGTATTCTAATTGTTTAGTGCAGGGGTATCAAACTCAAGGCCCGGATCCGATCCATGGGGAGCTTAGATCTGGCCCATGGGACTGCCCTAGAAAAAGTGAAGGACTGGTTCATGGTACCTCTTCCAGCAAAAAGAGAGCTCTGTTTTCTATTATAAAAGTTCCATTTTCGCTGGCAGAGGATTGCAGGAAGACATCGCAGCTGAAAACAGAGCTTGGGAACCAGTTTTTGCTGGCAGAATGCTCAAGCTTCGACAAGAGTGATGTCAAGCTGGCCACGCCCCCTGGTCACACCCCTCCCTCAAGGTCAAACATAACCCTGATGTGGCTCTCAATGAAATCAAGTTTGACACCCCTGGTTTAGTGTATTCAGTAAGCACCTGGGTTTATCTTTCATACAGATTTCCAGTTTTGTCAGTAATACCCTAGGTTTTGTTGGTAATACAGTGTCTTAATTAATATTTGAACACTTGGAAATGCAAATGTCTCAGTATATTAGATTACCTTGATACAAACAACGACAGTTAAATATGAGACTATTATGGCAGTGACAGACATACAATATTAGCCACCCACTTCTCACTTTTAAATGTTATGTCTTGAAGAAGCATTTTTAAGGTTTTCAGATTTCGTTCTGAAAAGCTGCTACTGACTCATTAACGCAGATGCATCTGTTTCCAGGATCATCCTGCTTTAAAGACTCACCAACAGATGCTATACTTGCATTCTGCAATTCTTTTCAATTGAAGCCAAAATGTTGCACAGCTTTAATAGTTAGAAATATGCTTGTTTATAACTCAAAGCATGTTGAAGGATAGGTATATATGAGAGACTTATAATTGATAATGCATTTTTAACTAATAAATATAGCCAATAACATTTCAGTTTAATGGTTGAAACTGTTTTATGTTAATCTGTATTTATATTAGAAGATGGGAATGGATGCATTATAAATCTGATAAATCCACACACGTTCTTGGATCAGATTTATTTGGCATTGACTTCTATTGTAGTTGAAAGGAGCAGAATAATATTGTGAATCTTCCCTTCCTGGAAACCATTCTTTTTTAGCTCCCTCAAAAAGATAAATTCACAAGCCAAGTTGCCTGGGGTTTCCATATGCAGCTGTTATTTAAAAAAAAAAAAAAAAAAAGTGAAGGAGTTCAACACTCTTGCCGATAACACGCTTCCTGTTCTAGCATAGCATATAGATCCTGTTACCTTTTTATAGCAACTGTATTGAATATAGTAACACCTTCCAAAACTGTCCACAGACTTATCAGTTTTCTTTGAATAATTATTTTTGGATTACAAGTAAAACTCCAAAATTCAAATTGGAATTTTAAAATTGTTCAAATTGTTGTGAAATAAACTCCAATTTAATTAAATTAATATATTTTTGAGGCTTAAAACAACAGTAATAAAATAGTTCTGGAAAATAGTTCTAGAACTCTGGAATTTATCCCTGTGGATATACTGGGGATTGCATTTCAGAAACATAGTCAATACATTTTGAAATCCCTTTATCTCAAAAGAATGGAAGAAATAATGAATCCGTACTATGTTTTACACTGAGGAAGAATTCACACCAAAAATATTTTATTCATTCTATATAAAAGTTGATTTATTTGATGCATCTATTCAATATATATTAAGCCTTCCCTCCTGCCAATAAACTTGTGTTGAAAAGAATACCATGTGAGTGGCTTCTAGTGAGGATTCATGGTAAACTTGTCTGTAAAGAAGCAGGGATGGTATTGTGGTAGAGATTTACAGCCAGATGGTGAATTCTGGCCAGCAAAGTCCAGAAAAATGAGAGATTATGAGATCACCCTCTTGTACTGCAGGAATTGAGAATTTTACGGTCAATTTATAAGAACAGCTGAGAGTTAAGGGATTTCAACTAAGCTCACAGCTCTAGGGTAGCCTATATGGACATAAGATTTGCCCAACCTCACTTCTTAATCACTTTTGGAAATTGCTTAACTATTAGAAAATTTAGACTGACAAGTTTATATTATAACATCAGATGGTTTCCTTCAGTTCTTAGCAAAAGAAATTTTTAATAAAAAATTAAAGACAAAAAAAATATCACTTTTTGGAATAAGCAACAAAAGAGGGATTAAAATCATGATTTTGAAAAGTTACAAATGGACTAAGGGTCCAGCTACTATAAGTTTGAAATAGGATTTTGAAATTATAAGAATTGGTCCTGAAGGAAAATGCTGTTGTTTTGAATTATTTTAAAAAATCAAGTTTGTTAGAAATTAAAGGAATATAAAGTTGATTTATTTGATCAAAGTCAAAAGAGATATTCTGATAACCCTTCAAGGACTTTTAATAACTACTACTGCACAGTTTTAAGATTTGTTTTAAAGTGCTATAGGAAGAAGAGATACTTTGTTGTGTCTTAAGAGAAGTTGATAAGTTACCAAAATTGTTTATACTTGTTGGGATGAAGGGAGAAACCTTTTTTTCTTTCTTTACCATATTCTTTTTTTTCTCTACTGTATTTCCCAGTTTTCTTTTATTTCTTATATAGTCAAACCTTTTTTAGTTTTTATCTTTTTAATTGTAATGTTTAATAAAATTATTATTTAAATATAAAAGGAGAGTACTGTATGTGTAATGGAATGCATGGATGATCTTGGGGAACAAGGGAAGAAATGCTGCCAGGGAAACAATCAGACAATTGAGACAGCTTAACTGTCAGAGAAAGAAACTTAGGAAGGATGAGCCCAATTGATTAGGCTGCTAAATGCAGCAGCAGGAAGTTTGTAACCTTAGACTTGGCAAGATTCTGTTAATGTAAAAGTAGAATTATTTCATCTAGTTGTATTTCTTGTCTGTTTACCTGAGAAGACTATGAAATTCAGGTGTGGGTTATTTATATCTCTTTATGTTCTGTGTTTGCATGTGTGAGAAGGAGGGAGCAAAGCACAGAAGATCTTGAATTTTTGAATGCAAAGCAGTTTTTTTTAGTTCAGGGAATGGCATAATATCAGTGGTGGTATTCGACCAGTTCTGCCCAGTTCTGAAGAGCCAACAGCGGCGATGAGCAGTGGAGACCGAACCGGTTCTCTTCGCTGCTCTGTGTTTGGCCCACTCGGGCTCCCATATCACTTTTATGGCCAGAATTCAAAGCGCAGCTGCTTTGCGCAGTGCAGAATAGTGGCGTGCAGCAGCTGCTGCAGCGACCAGCATCATGCAGGCTTGCAGGAAGCAAGTTAGAACGCCTCTGCGTGTGTTTGCAAAGCGCAGCCACCAAGCCACGCCCACCGAACCAGTGGCAACTTTAGTTGAATATCACCACTGCATAATATGTAAAGAAGTTCTAACGTTTAGTTTAGCAGAAGAATGAATACCTATTACCAATGCAGTGTTACCTTTTTTCTTTTTTCTTTTCGTCTGAACTGGTTAGTCATATCAGTCATACATGATCTTGCATTCTATTTTGTGTTTGGTTTCTTCAGTTGTAATATCCTAGTGATCTGCAGTGTTTCCCTTAAAATTGTTGATAGTTAACTTTTGTTTTAGATCTTGTCCATAATCTTTTAGTTGGATTGCTAGAGGAAGTTCATGTTATTTCTATTTGCATTTCAGTGTTTTATTAATATTTGAAATAAAAATAAATGTTTAATCTTAACTCATTTTTACCATGGTAGGCCATGTTTTTGCAAAAATGAAAAATTAGGTTAGTTTTCAATTGTCTACTTTTTAAAAAGAAATTGCATATGTATGAATGTATCTATCTATCTATCTATCTATTTGTTTATTTTCTAAGCCTCACCACACTTCTTTATTGCTTACTTTTTTCACACAGGAACTTTTAAACTAATAATAGAATTTTCAGAAGAGTACCCAAATAAACCACCAACGGTTAGGTTTTTATCGAAGATGTTTCATCCCAATGGTAAGTTTTATTGGAAGATGCAATTATAAAACCTTCAATGTAATCATATCTTCAGCAGTGTTCTATTTTTGTATGTTGAAGATAGGCTTGTGGCAACTGGTTATCCCAGAAATTCTTCGCAATTTGCCAGTGATAATTTATAAAATGAATACAATATTAACCATTCAGATCAAAATAATCATGAAATTAAGATAATAAATGCTTGACTCTTTTAGAGATTATTCTTCAGATACATTCTTGTTTCAAAGTCACTGTAGGGAGTTAACTGGAAGCAGTAATTCAATCATTTGCCAAAATACAAAGGACCTGTATATAAAAAGACTTAACATTATTAATATTTTTCCTTTATTACCTTAGCTAAGCCTCTTTAAAAGGTACTTTACAATGTATTAATTCAAAAGTGATGAGTAATAAATTACTAATATTCTTACTATACGCTGATGTGAAATTTAATATAAGAAGTTTTGATATAAAAATGTTTTAAAATAAGCAGATAAGAAGATGCAGAAAAAAACTAAAACTTCAGACTGTTTAAAGAAGTATGTTTCCATTGGGAGAAAAATTAAAACTTCTTGTTTTGTATGGAACCATAAAGGAATTAGTTTTCTGTCATAAGGAGATACATTAGACTACAGTAAATACCACCTCCCACGTTGTTACTATAAATAAAAATAAACCTTAATTTACATTAAATCACAACCTTTGATTTAATTTTTAAAATCCATGGATCTTGAATCTCATGTATTACATTACTAATCATTGCAGAAATCCAAAATTTGGAAAATAAACTTTGTATGGGACCATATCTTTATAAAATATAGGCTTTTTTCCTGTGTGAATAATAATTAAGTTATAGTCTCTAAATATAATGGATGATTTATATGAGATATACTTAAAGCTAATCCTGTTTATGAAAAAATTAGATGTCTCTTTTTAGAAATACACATTTTCAGATATTTGCTTGGCAATAAATCTATGAACTTCTTTGCATAGATTTCTGGATTGTTAAATTAAATTTGTACTACAATATGAAACTTTAGGAGGAATATATTATTGACTTGTCTTAATAAGATGTCAAAATAATTTAAACTTTCTGTATAGCGTTTGAAACACTTAGTTCCTCTGGAAAAGGTTAAATCAGGGAATGACTCTTTGAGATTGCATTCTTCATTTTCCCCATCAAATTCAGAAGCCATGATTGCCTATTATTTTCTCCTAGTTAGCAAAAAGAAAGCTGGTTTGCAAACTTAGTTTCGATGTAATACTACAAAAAATATGGACTTTTAAAATTACCTTTAAGAAGAATCAGAAAGTCTACATCACCTTTTTTAGATGATCATTGAATCCAAATTATTTTTTCTGTGTTTGTAGTAAATTGAAAATTATTTGAAACAAATTACATAATACTAATATCTTCTATTTTAGTGTATGCAGATGGAAGCATATGTTTAGATATCCTTCAAAATCGTTGGAGTCCAACATACGATGTCTCATCTATTTTAACTTCAATTCAGGTAATTTAAAAAAAATTATGAACACTTTCTTCAGACCTTATATAGAAGTGCTAGCTGTTTAATCTTCAGGTGTAAGTTATATTATTTGACTAAGCTAGTTGGTGTTGATTAATTTAACACTATACAAAGTATAACACCAGTCTAACTATAATTTCTATCCAGTGTTGCATTGTTTTATATTTATTTTGTCTTTATCTTTTGAATGCCAATTAATACAGTTTTTCATGTTTTTGGCTTCCTCTGCCTTCAGTCACTGCTTGATGAACCCAATCCTAATAGTCCTGCCAACAGTCAGGCTGCACAGCTTTATCAAGAGAACAAACGTGAATATGAAAAACGAGTTTCAGCTATAGTTGAACAAAGTTGGAATGATTCATAAGAAATGACTTTCATTAACAGACACCCCATAATCATCATGTACAATTTAACTTGCGATAGGAAATGCTACCAGAACTCAAGTGCCACGTTTGACTTGCGTACAGATGCATTTGCAAATGCTCTTCAGTTTCAAAACTTTAAAAGCTTGTGTACTTTGATTAATGTACTTTTTATTGCATGTTATGACCTAAGTTATTGCTACATAAATTTGTAATATATCCTGTTTGTATTTTTTTCAAAGTGTATAATGTTGGTGTGAAGTTTTCATGACAGAATATACATATTTTGTAAATCTGTACTTTTTTCAAAATATTGAATGCCTTATTTTTGAATTCTTTAGATTTTTAAATTGGACATATCACTTAACAGAGTTTTATATATAAAATATTTCATGTAAAGCTGAAATACATAACTTCAGTGCAAGACATTTTTGTCACTATTCTATTTTTGACACAGATTCTAAAAGTTGATTAATTTTTATATGCTTTTTTAAGGACCATGCTGCATAGCCATTTTTCACTAGTCCTGTATGGCAGACTAATATAAGAGACCTTACATCTGACTTGGATATTGCACCCAGGTTGCTGTCCAAAGTAAACATTTTTGCCAAAGCTTGCCCAGTGCAAGCTTGTAAAGTACAAAAAGCTCTGAACATGGAGAAACAAATTACTGCCCACTTGGGATTTAGTACTAAAATGCTGGAGCAGTATATTTAGTAGGAATGAATTATGGACATTGTAACTCCCAAAACTTTGTCTTCCTGGATTTTCAAATAATTGTGTACCCCTGCCTTGGTCTTCTGTTGTGCGTTTTTGTTCTGCTATTCTTCTACCCTTACTTGGTAATTCTACACTTGATCTTAGCCAAAAGGCTGAGAAACTATCCTTGGTAATTCTGTGAATGATCACTGAAGAAAATCTTCAGTGCAATTGCAGTGCACTTGAAGGCCTTTTGAATATGATTGCTTGACAAAACAGTTTTTCCCCATTTTAAAGCAGGAAACATATGGAAAGCCACAATAGTATCCCCTTAAATAACCATTTTGCAGTTGAAATGCAAAACATACCCTGCACTTATCCCAAACCCAGACCCACAAACATTAATCCCTCGGTCACAGGAAAATTGCCCACTCCTTCTTTAAACATAGACAAGATTTAAGGTGGAAGCCTATTCCTTTCTGTTAGATCATTGCAGCTATTTGTTCAAAGAGCTAATTCATTTTCCTTGACTGCTATGCACATGTGATTCTTTGTTGTGGTTAAGGTCATATTACATTTATATAAATAGTCATGTACTGATATCAGACTACATGTTACTATAACAACCTTAACAGGCATAGTAGGTCATTTAAGGCCTGTGTTTGCTAAATGAAAGAGAAACACCAACTGAATATGCTTACTGAATGAATTGCAAAGATGGATCCAAATCTTTTTAATAGTTTGCTAAATTGTCAAGAGTTGGCATTAATTTCCTATCTGTAAAAAGTCAAGTAAAACATTCTACAAATCTAGGAGTTAATGACCCCTCAGATATAAATAAAATATACTAGAAGCATCTATACACAGTGGGATCTCCATAAGGAATTGTGTTGCATCAAAATTAATGTTGATAAGTTGGGTATGAGCAATGGATTTTTTAAAAAACTTGCTGGGGTGTGAAAAATACCTACTGGTTTCTGGCTTCTTTTAAGAGAATAATTGTAGCAATTATCTTCAGCCTTTCTCTACCATCCAAATTCTCATGATAAAATTACTCCCAAGTGACTGGTCTCTTCAGATATAGATATAATGCTATGTTGGGCATAATTTGAAATTGAGAAAGGTACAAGGCCTCACAACACATTTCCAAAAGCAACAGGATAGATTTTTTTCCCCCCTTGACTATTCTGCATCAAATCTGTTACGAGAATTTGCAGTAGAAATCCTGAAAACTTTGTTCCAAACTCTGACTAAATAGATAAGATACATTCTAATATAAAACAGCTGTTGTACTTTTCTGGAATCTTGCTGGTACATTTTCCACTCAGGATAATTAGATTATCCTGCCTTTTCTGTATATAACTCAAGGCAGTGAACATACCTAATAGCTCTGCCTTCTGTTATCCCCACAACAGCTCTGTGAGTTTGGTTGGGCTGAAAGTGATTGGCCAAGCATTCATACCCAAGGGAGACCTAGGATTTACAGTCTCTTGGCTTTACATCAGCTCCTTAACTTCTGGACCAGACTGCCTCAATTGAGAATGAGAATGCAGTCTCACTGATAATATGAGATGTATATGCACTGTACAGTATAATTAGCTATTCCTAAATTAGGTAAGATGTTGAGAACAATAGGCCTCAAATGATAGCAGGCCCAATACAACCATACTACATTTTCAGAAAAAGGTTTTGTCTGTCCCATCCTTTCTAAATATACATCATGCAGTAGATTGCAGTTGTGCACCAATATCACTTCTAGTGATGCCAATAAGCTGCCATCATTCTTATTTATCTTCAGTAGAAGCAGTGGTTACCTAAACCACTTCAAGTCAGGTTTATCAAACATACTGGCAGTACTTTCAAGCCAGAACAAAGGGCATTCATTTCAAAGGCCTTGAGCTTAGATGGCTAGATAAGGAGAAAAAGTACATTCATGAAATATCTATCAACTGTCAGCTGTCATGGTTAAGGAAAATGCCCCTTGCTAGCAGCCAACAAGGGGAGGGGGAACATATGCCTGCTTGTAGGCTTCCCAGAAGTATCTGGCTGACCTACTGAAAACAAATTTCGGGACTAATCGACCTTGGGTCTAATCCAACAAAGCTTTTATGTTCCTATGAAATCATATTCAATTCACTCCATCTCCCAACTCCAGCTAAATGTTGATTAATAAGCAGAGCAGTCCTACCATATGAACAATTTTGTGGTTGGAATCTCTAAGGAGTCCAGAGGGCTACACCAAGGGAGAGAAACTTATTTCCCTTTCCTAGGCCTTTTTAAACAAATGTTTAGCTGTTTTCCTCACAATAGTTGCAATAGAAAGACTGGGATGTTCAACTTTTTGGGGAGCTTCATGAATCCTAATCCTAATTCTCCCTTTTTTCAACCCTTAAAACTTAAGCCAAGTCTTAAGCCAGTAGTTGCTATAATTTTTGCATAGTTCCCAGCCGTTTTGTAGTAGAAGGCTTACTATTAAGTGTAAAGGAGATTTTAAAAAGAAAATCCTCAATCTTTTTCCAAAGGCTAAGAGAAAAATCTTGGTCATTTTTGCATCAACATTCCAACTGCAGCTTTCAGACACTAAAAGCATGTAGTGTTCAATTCCCAGGTGTCAAAACATTGCCTATTCCTGAACTGTATTAACAGCAGGTATAGAGTAACCCCTCACATAAATAATTTTGATGTATAGTAGAGATATGCCAGAGCTCCAAAATCATGATAAATGCTGGAGAAGATGCATCCAAAACTGAATTTCTCCCACCCAACAATGGTAGAGCTGCTTGAGTGGAAAACTTTCTATGATATCTTAGTTTTAGTTATCCTAAATAATTAGTATATCTCCAGGAAGGGAGAGGGGGCAAGAAAGCTGAACATTAGTTTGGGAACCTATCTTAAAATTGCAACATCAGGCTCCTTTTGCCTATTCATTGAATCAATTTAAAGTCAAAGCATACTGCTCTTTTACAAAATCAAGTCAGCTTAATACTACTACTATTTTTTGGAATATTCTAATGGTCAACAAGAGATATCTTTGAAGTCCAAGAGTTCAGAGTAGAGTTATATATAATTAAAACTTCATGGAGAAGTCAAGAAACTTTCGTATGGATGGTTAAAGATGTAACACCCTTAATTTTGAAATAGGTCATATAAGAGGTACAATCTTTAAATATAGCTGAACTCTATTATACTGAAAAGACCATATCATTTTCTGTTAGCAACCATTTATTTAGTTCATTTAGGTTTTGTAACTACTTCAATCCACAGATTTTGGGCAGTACATAACATAGTAAACTATGAAAGAAACAACCAAAAGACAGAAATACAATTACAATTTTAATTACAATTACAAAAAAGCCACCAGAAATATTCAATCCTTATTAAACACATGGTTGAATAATATTTAATGGTTTAAGAAATGTGAAAAAGGATGGGAACACTAAAAATTCTGTAGGCAAGGACTTTCAAAGTACAGAAGCCACAACCAAAAGGCCTACCATCCAGTTGAGGTAATTTTTTGCAAATGGTGCCAATATGAAAATGTTTTACCATTTCCTTCTTTCAGTTTTGTTTTTCAGCCTATAGAACTGAAATATTTCAATGTGTCATCTAAGAACCAGGTCCAATCCCAGTTAACTTTCAAGCTGAAACAAGATCAGTGAGACACTCAGATACAAGGCATATATACACTGCTCAAAAAAATAAAGGGAACACAAAAATAAGACATCCTAGATCTGAATGAATGAAATATTCTTATTAAATACTTTGTTCATTACATAGTTGAATGTGCTGACAACAAAAAAACACAAAATTTATCAATGAAAATCAAATTTAGCAACCCATGGAGGTATGGATTTGGAGTTACACTCAAAATTAAAGTGGAAAAAAACACTACAGGCTGATCCAACTTTGATATAATGTCCTTAAAACAAGTCAAAATGAGGCTCAGTAGTGTGTGTGGCCTCCACATGCCTGTATGACCTTCCTACAATGCCTGGGCATGCTCCTGATGAGGTGGTGGATGGTCTCCTGAGAGATCTCCTCCCACACCTGGACTAAAGCATCTCCCAACTCGTGGACAGTCTGTGGTGCAACGTGGCGTTGGTGGATGGAGACATGTCCCAGATGTGCTCAGTTGGATTCAGGTCTAGGGAACAGGCGGGCCTGTCCATAGCATCAATGCCTTTGTCTTGCAGCAATTGCTGACACACTCCAGCCATATGAGGTCTAGCATTGTCATGCATTAGGAGGAACCCAGGACCAACCGCACCAGCATATGGTCTCACAAGGGGTCTGAGGATCTCATCTCGATACCTAATGGCAGACAGGCTACCTCTGGCGAGCATATGGAGGGCTATGCAACCCCCTAAAGAAATGCCACCCCACATCATTACTGACCCACTGCCAAAACGGTCATGCTGGAGAATGTTGCAGGCAGCAGAACGTTCTCCACAGCATCTCCAGACCCTGTCACCCCTGTCACTGAGCCACAGGTGCTCAGTGTGAACCTGTTTTCATCTGTGAAGAGCACAGGGCGCCAGTGGCGAATTTGCCAAACTTGGGGTTCTCTGGCAAATGCCAAACATCCTGCATGGTGTTGGGCTGCAAGCACAATCCCCACCTGTGGACATCGGGCCCTCATACCACCCTCATGGAGTCTGTTTCTGACCGTTTGAGCAGCCACATGCACATTTATGGCCTGCTGGAAGTCATTTTGCAGGGCTCTGGCAGTGCTCCTCCTGTCCCTCCTTGCACAAAGGTGGAGGTAGCGGTCCTGATGCTGGGTTGTTTCCCTCCTACGGCCTCGTCTCCTAATGTACTGGCCTGTCTCCTGGTAACGCCTCCATGCTCTGGACACTACGCTGATACAGCAAACCTTCTTGCCACAGCTCACATTGATGTGCCATCCTGGATGAGCTGCACTACCTGAGCCACTTGTGTGGGTTGTAGACTCCATCTCATGCTTCCACTAGAGTGAAAGCACCGCCAGCATTCAAAAGTGACCAAACCATCAGCCAGAAAGCATGGAACCAAGAAGTGGTTTGTGGTCACCACCTGCAGAACCACTCCTTTATTGGAGATGTCTTGCTAACTGCCTATGCTTTCCACCTGTTGTCTATTCCATTTGCACAATAGCATGTGAAATTGATTGTCAATCAGTGTTGCTACCTAAGTGGACAGTTTGATTTCACAGAAGTGTGATTGACTTGGAGTTACATTGTGTTGTTTAAGTGTTCCCTTTATTTTTTTGAGCAGTGTAGTAAAAAAGAGAAAAAATAGGCAACTCAGTGGTTTGTGTTTTTTTTTAAGCATTTATTTCTTACATTCAGCAATTTTTCATGACTTTACATTAGTTTCTTTTATTCTCATCTTTTTTTCATGGGATTTTGTTACTTCTGTATTCATACCATATAACTGGTACCTTAGGAAGTATCACCACATCAAATTTAAATGTTTTCTGAAAGGCTGGTGTTTGATGGGCAGAATATCTAAATGATAAACATAAGTATTTGTCTTTTCTTCACCCTTAATCTGATTAATATACATATATTAATCAAAATCTGTACATAATCTCAGTGAGCATTCAGTGTAAAAACGGTCTAATCTAAAATGCATCTCAGAAGTGATGCTTGAAGTATCCAGATCAGTCTTCGATATAAACAGATTGTGTAGTAGAATAAAAGCCTGGCATTTCTTCTCCTAGGCACTAGTATTGATTAAAAAAAAAAAAACCACAGTTAGAAGCCCATTAAGCATATTGCAGTCACAGATATCTGAAGTTCAGTAATTTGTAATGTTTATTCAGTATTACATAAAGAGCCTTAGTTATTAGAAATCCTACACAAAATGTAATAGTTCTAAAAGCATTATTACACAAATCTCCTAGGTTTTAACTTAAACCCTAATCTCAAGTTATGCTAAATAATTAAACAACTGCAGACTAAGTATTGATTTATATAAACATTTGAATGCATGGCAGACAGGGAAAAGTTAATGCTGCAATCCACAAGCTATGGTTAGTATACCTTTGTTGGGTCAGTTATGAATACATAGTGGCATGGCAAACACTATGTATTATCAGAAGCATCATGTTCACCCAACCATTTGAAAAGTGTGCAATAATACGTTTAAAAACTTGGCATGGTTTAAAAACCTGAATCCAACATCACTTATTAGCTTTTCACTTTGACTGGGTTTTTTTTGCTGAAATTATGGAAAATGAATGAGCTCTTAACAGACATTCAAATGTAAATGTGCTCTTAATACAAACATATTATTGATGTTGTAATACAAATTATATTTATTAGGAATATCCATTATATAATTTCTGATGCTTTTAATAAATCATAACAAAACAATTTACTAGAATGGAATTTGGGAAAACTACACTTAGGCTTAAAGACAGAAGGAGTTATTAGAGATTGTAAAAGCCCAATCCAGTGATTATAGGCTATTCTGCTTTTCTCTAAAAATGAGTACATACAAAGCTTTCTACTGAAGGAATAAAAGGAAGTTTAATTTATAATGCCAGCATATTTAAGAAATAATAAGATAAAGGATTATATCCATTGTTGCTTCTGTTTAGCAGAAAATTTGTATTTTTATGCAAGTCATTACATCTAATTTTCCCAGCCCAGTCTGAGATGTATTTCCTAATGCTGTAAAAGGTCGCCCAAACAGAGAAGAGTTGTTTTTCAAGGAATATTGGAGGATGCACTAGAGAGGAATATAGGGGGAAAGTTGTTCTGACTAGCAATAAGTATAAGCATTTCAGCTAATATACCAAGCTACCCAGAAAATAGAACCAGAATAGAGTTATGTAATCAAATATGATTATATTGTGCAAAATTGCTGCAAGAAGTTTTCCTAAAGGAGATGAAAATCTTGAATAATGTTCACCTTTTAATAAGTTCATCACGAGTTGTGAAATGTGGCACATCTTCAACTTCAATTCCATCTGCCATTTCTGTCACCTTCTCCAATAGATCTTTGCTATAGCTGTGTAAAGAAAACAAAAGTTTACAAGGTATCTAATAGCCTCCTACTGTTCTCCAATTCACATTTGCTATCAAAGTTCAATCCTTTCAATTGTATAAACAGCATCCATAAGGTTCAGAAAATTTGGGATGCTTTGGGCCTGCTTTATTATAAAAGCTAGGAATGAAACTTAGCAAAATACAGGCTAAATTTCTTTAGATTTAAGTACCAAGCTTCCAAACATACTTAATACCCTGTTTCTCCAACAATATGGCCTCCCCCAATAGGAAGTCCCAGCATGTTTTATAGGCATGAAATGAAATTAAGTCCCTCCCCCCAAATTAAGGCCTATATTAAAACATGAAAAATGGGGGGGGGATGGTGGGGGGGGGCTTGCCATTAGGAAGTACTTTTGTTGCACACCCGGATATGGTGCTGCCTGCATTGACCCCAAAGTGCGTTGACCAATGCTGAGGTCAACATCCAAGCCATTGCTGCCCGCCCACCCAAAGATGCAAGGGGGGGGAATTAAGTCACCCCCGAAAAGATGGCCTAGCCATTTTTTTCAGGGCTCCAAAAAAGATAAGACCCGGCCTTATTATATGAGAAACACAGTAAAAATTATGTGCCTCAATTTTAGAAACAAGGCATAAATGAAATTTGGAAAGCAAAGTTGTAACATACCCTAGAGTAAATACCAAACGCTCAAAAACTTTCAAGACTACTGTTTTAAAAACAGATTTTAAACATCTGTTTCTTTTTTTTTAGAAGATTAAAAAACCAGCAAGGTGAACTTCTATCAACATTTTCCCCACCTCCTCTGAACAACTGACCTGTGAATAGGAGAAAAAGAAATGGCAAAATGCCATCATTGTCACCTTCTAAAATAGTCTTGTTTTAATAGTATTGCTCTTAATGACCTTATGAAAGTTACCCCAAGACACTTGCTGGCTGAAGAATGAGAACGAAGTACTTCAACTAAGTGGGTTGCCTATCTTGAAAGAATAGCTTCCCATTTTTTGTATAAAAGCACATGATTCCTTCATGGTGGCACAGAAGTACAGCCCATTATTCCAATATGCTGGGAAATATAACTTGCATGGAACAATCTGTTATCGGAGACCCCGTTATTCATCAAAATTGTTGAACAAGAATGTGTAGCATATCAATTTTTTTTCTCTGCATTCAACAAAGCAAACAACTTCAATAAATCCTGTCACGCTACTCTCTTAACAACTTTATTTCAACATAATTATCCTTTTTTCCTCTAGAAAGAAAATCCGATGTTTGTGGTCCGGTTGCATTTTTATATCTGAATACGCTTATTTCTCCTTCACTGCTACCTCTCCTGATAGGAAACTGCTGCTCTTCAAACCTGCAAATACAAAGGAGGTGGCTTCTCTTACTATGACGTAATCCCTTAAAAAAAGGGGGCGGTTAAGAAAATACCGGGCAATCCCAGCGCATGCGTTGAATGAGTAAACGGCTCATTCCGCTCCTCGCCACTGCCTTCCTCCGCTCTAGCGTTTCCCTGGTGCAGCATCGGACGACAACTTCTATCCTTCCCAGCCGGACGCGGCTGTAAGGCCCAAAACATTTTGGAGGCCGCGCGAGCGAAGGGACGAGGAGGCGGTACCTGCATCCCAGGAAGAGATGATTGGCCCAAACCATGGAGAGGGAGAGCAGCTGGTCCAGACGTAGCGGAGTGGGAGCCTCCCCGCCCTCCAGCGGGCTATTGCGCAGGATGAAGGCGCGCCGCGCTTGCCAGTGTTTTTCGTTCTCCGAGTAGGAGCGGAACTGTTCAGGGAATTCGGGGTCGGGCGCTACTTCGTTGTCCTCTTTTACCATCCTTCCCTCCTTTAGGCTGCCCACCAGGAATCGGAACTGACGCCTTTAAACGGAGCAGCCGTTTGGCGAGAAGGAGGCAAAAGGCCGGCGTTGCCGCTCTGGCCGTCAATCTCCACTGCTCTCCCTCCGGTCCTGGGGCCTTCTTAATTCCACCGAACGGGCGTGCTTGGCTGCGCAGTGATCCGCATGCGCAGAGAGGCCGTGTGGAGTCATTTCTGTGTTCGCCGACTGGCATTTATGGAATGGCGGGTTTCACGAAGTATGTTGTGTTAGGGCTAAGAAATCTAGGCCTCTAAAACCCAGACGACCACTAGATGGCAGCAAAGAATCCTGAGGGTTATACCTCTGTGTTGCTAACGTCTAGAATTTTGCAGGCTTTGCCCTAAAACACAGTGTGATGGAACTACCTTATTAATGCATTTGCTTAATACTAATACATCTTAGTTATTTCAAGCTGCTCTGATTGGGGTGCTCCCATAGCTGCACATAATATCACCTAGGCGGCTTTTCTGCCCTTGTCACTCAACCAGAAAGAACTGTCACTGGCTTGACAGAGGCCATTTTACAACTAGTAATTATCCTACTTCCAACACATTATGTGAAGACCTCGCTCTCTAGAAAGCTCTAACACTGGGAAAGGTGGAGGTGGACAGAAGGAGAAGAAAGGGACAACCGTCAAGAAGATGGACAGACCAGGTTACAGTGGTGATGGTGTGTGTGTGTGTGCTGTTTGGAGACTAAAAGACCAGGTTAGGGACAGATCATAATGGAGAGAATATGTGGTTGCAAAGAATTGACAATGACTTGATGTAGAGTCAGCCTATTGCCCCCAACAATTTGGCTCCTCATTTTACCCACCTCGGGAGGATGGAAGGCTGAGTCAACCTTGAGCCTGGTGGGATTTGATCTGCCAAATTGCAGGCAGCTGGCTGCAGCAGAAGTAGCTTGCAGTACTGTCTTCTAACTACTGTGCCACTGAGGCTCAGTGGTTATACTGCCATTGGGTGCCAGTTCTGGATCTAATTCAAGATGTTCTTTATGACCTTTAAAATCCTATGATAAGGGCCCAAGTGACTAATGAATTATCTTCAAACCATTTACATTAACCTCTGCCCACTGGGAGTGGATTCCCATTAAAGAATTCCAATTATCAAGGTGCAGGAAGAGAACCTTCTCAGTTGTTACCCCTTACCCTTGGAACATTTTGCCCCCAGAAATGAGATAGGCCCCCACTCTCCTGTCCTTTGAGAATTGTCTAAAGACCTGGCTCTGTGTCTGTTGAGGTTTCCAGTCATCCAGGTCATGGTTGCCCCCAAAGTGCTTTTAAAAAGGCACCTGGGTTTTCTTGATTTTTCTTGAAAAAAGAATCAAGAAAGACCAGTTGCCTTCTTTAAACCATCTTTGGGACAACCTGGCTCTGCTATCCTGCTTGGGGAGATGGGCAGTTTCTAAATTTGATTAATAAATAAAATGCAGTAGGTAATATAGCATCACCCAGCCATTGCTTGGATGAGGCACCTGTCTTTACTACTTTTAAATGCACACAACTATGGAAAAAGTAGCTTAATACTTTGGTATTTCAAGCAAGGAGGGGCCTGTTTTTGGCATCTGCTTTAATATTGGCCAAACGCCTCCCTGAAGTCCATCTCTGCAACATCTCTGCTGTCTTTATTTTCTTAACATAAACTGTAAGGAAATAAGATTTTTCTCTGTAGATCTGTATGCTATTTTAGTTATGTTTCGGATTTCGGTTGGTTGTTTAAAACCGAAGTTTCATTGACACATATGAGTGTAAGAATTTGATACTGAGTATTATGTTTTTATAGTCCTTTAAATTGCAAGTGAGACTGGATTCTTGAACATTGGATATGAAAGCCATTAAATAATACATATTTGACTATAGCAATAGCACTTAGATTTAAATACCACTTCATGGTGTTTTACAGCCCTCTCTAAGCAGTTTACAGAGTCAGTATATTGCCCCCAACTATCTGGGTCCTCATTTTACTGACCTTGGGAGGATGGAAGGCTAAGTCAACCTTGATCCGGTCAGGATCGAACTGGCAGTAGGTAGAATTAGTGTGCAATATTGCATTTTAACCACTGCACCACCACAGTTCTTATATTACCTTCCCAGACCTTTAAAGGCAAATAGATTAGTTTTTTCCGTTTTCTGAAAAGCATCAGATCCTATGGTGAGGTTTTGACTGAATTAAGTGAGTCTTCTGAACACATTACACAAATTTCTTGATGCAGAAAGTGGATCTTAACTAGCAAAAAGCATTAAGGTTAACCTCTTGTTTTCAGTGGTGTAAGAACATTTATTTAGTTTACTTCAGTATTAGATAATTCAGCCACAGCTTAAAATGAAGTGAAAAATACAATGACATAGTAAATACAATATTGTGCTGTTTATTCAAAGACAACTTCACTGGAATTTAATGGCCTTACTCAGTTCACTGGCTATAGGATTATAGGATTTCTAAGTCACATAAAATATCACAGTGTGCCAATTAAAAGTTATTCAAACCTATGTATATTTATTTAGAAATGTGAATTGTATAGCAGTCAGTTATCATTCAGTTGACATTCCTGTAAACAGTGTCCTAAATATGAACTTTACTGATTTTCAAATTGCTGTAATTATGCTTAGGTTTCTGCAAATATAAAATCCATTAATGCAATGCACAAATCGCTGAAACTAAACCAATCCAGAAGTATGTTCAGTGTTCTCCTTCTGTACAAGCAATAATATGTCCAGGTAAAAATAACTCCTTGTTGATTTCCACATCATTCCACCACCTGTAAACCTCCAAGGCCTAATTTAACAGAAATATGTGAGAAGAGAAGAAGACCCTTGAGGCCACTATAAGCTTGCACCGTGTTCCACAGTGTAATTAGCTCAGCAAAGTCAATAGATGTTCTTATAGCACATATTGGCTTCTGTATCAAGGAACACCTCAAGAAGGAACTTCGGTACTTCCTGGTTCTCCATGAATTCTTTAACTGGATGCCCCTGCCATTAGGAGCAACCCCATTTGCTGGTCTTTTTTGACTGAATGCATACTATTCTGCAGCACTCTCTGTCAGTGGCATTCTTGTTCTATAAGGTAGTATCAATCTATCAAAATCAGATCAATTTATACTGATTTACAAGCAGAGAAATTAATACGTCTAGAGAATTTCTAATTAGTTTCTACATCTCTATATATGTTCTCTTTTCCCTACATACCAAAGCTCTTTGAGCTGTACTATCTCTCCCCCTCTTATTTATTGTTACATATTTACTACACACAGTTAAATCCCATTTGATTAACTTCCCATCCTAGTATCCTTTACATGATGAACCACAATGACCATTGTCCACAGCTAGCAACTATTAATCTACAGTGACAAGTTGCAAGGAAACATCTAGAGATTAAGGAAAGATGCATTAAATGTGTCTCACTTTGAATAGACAGGTATAGAATTGCATTGTTAAGTGTGAAAACGAGCATTTAGTCGGATATTTCCATTGAATTCAGTTTATTTATGAATAAACAGTTGCACATGCATCAGTAACTTACTGTGGATATTGCTTTTCAGATCAGCTGCGGCTGAACTACCCTTTCATATAAATTGGTCTAGATTATTGCTTTCCTGTTGTCTCTGCTCATTAAAAATAAATTGTTACACAGCATGTGCATATAAGTTAGCAATGCCTGGAGTTGATTTTTTATGGTATTTGACATGCAGAGTTTAGCAGCCTTGGTACTTTGGATGCTGCTTTGCAATCCAAGCATACTTCAGAGATCCGGAAAGAAACATGCTGGCTGATGAATTCTGGGACTTGAAGTCAACACATTCTAAATTTTTCATGGTTGAGAAACATTGGATTCCATGTCACAGTATCTAAGCACGTGGGATTAGAAATGGAAAAGGGAATATAGAATCTGGCTCCATTTAAAAACAGCTCCATCGCTCCATCTTTGAATGTAATTATCCCACTGCCTTCTTTATGGGCCATTTTTATTATTTCAGGGCTGACTGTCAAAAACACTGTTCTTGAGTAAGTGAGGGTATCTTCTTCATTATCTTTTGAAGCTAATGCAATATATTGTCATTTTTAAGGCGGATGTCATTTACTACAGATTGTCATGATACTGAAATGATACATATAGTATGTTTCCTCCTCTCCATCAAAATGGGATATTCTTCTGTTTAAATACAGCTCATCAGTCTGGAACCCACATAACGTATCTGATATTAGCACAGTTGAGAAAGTCCAGAAATATTTCACAAGAAGAGTTCTCCACTCCTCTACTCATTGTAGAATACCTTATGCCACCAGACTTGAAATTATAGACCTAGAAAGCCTTGAATTACGCCGTCTTCAGTCTGATCTAAGTATGTATATAAAATCATACATTGCAATGACTTATCTGTCAATGAATATTTCAGCTTCAACCATAACAACACAAGAGCACACAATAGATACAAACTCAAGGTTAACCGCATCAAACTTGATTGCAGGAAATACGACTTCAGCAACAGAGAGGTCAATGTCTGGAATACTCTACCTGACTCTGTAGTTTCTTCCCCAAACCCCAAAAACTTTAACCTTAGACTGTCTACTATTGACCTCACCCTTTTCCTAAGAGGTCTGTAGGGGGTGTGCATAAGCGCACCACTTGCCTACCTTCCCTGTCCTATTGTTTCTTTTATTTTTCTTATATGTACTCATTTCATGTATTCATAACTATATATATACTTATACCTATTATCTTATAAGCAATTGACAAATCAAAATAACTAGGTGGACATAGAAGTAAGATGCATACAAAATAAGATTCTTTTTAAGAAGAACCTCCTCTCCCCACCACCACTTATTTCAAATTATTACAGGGCTGTGAAATCTCCGATTTTACGCGGAATTCCGATTTTTTCCCTCAACACCAATCTACATTCCGTGTTTTTTTCTCAGTTCAGGCATACCGTATATACTCGAGTATAAGCCGAGTTTTTCAGCCCATTTTTTGTGCTGAAAAAACCGCCCTCGGCTTATACTTGAGTCAGCCACTATGGCACCATGCCTGGCCTGCGCTGGCGTGGCTGCAACTGACTGATCGCGCCTCCATGGCAGCATCGCCGCCGCGGCTGTCTACCCAGACACTGAGGTACACATAGGCGACCCCAAGCGGCCTCTTCTTCCCCATTAACGGGCGCCCGGGGCCCCCGCGAGCTCCTGCGTTGCGCGCTTCCAGCTTCGCAAAGAAACTGCCAGGCTCAGGCAGCCTCCCCCACCCCCTAGCCTAGCAGCGAAGAGCTGCTCCGGGGGCAGAGAGACAAAGTGCCTGGCTGCGCCGTGGCGGGAGCCCCCGAAGCAGCTCTTCGCTGCTGGGGGGGGGAGGCTGCCTGAGCCTGGCGACCTCAAGCGGCCTCTTCTTCCCCATTAACGGGCGCCCGGGGCCCCGCGAGCTCCTGTGTTGCGCGCTTCCAGCTTCGCAAAGAAACTGCCAGGCTCAGGCAGCCTCCCCCACCCCCTAGCCTAGCAGCGAAGAGCTGCTCCGGGGGCAGCGAGACAAAGTGCCTGGCTGCGCCGTGGCGGGAGCCCCCGAAGCAGCTCTTCGCTGCTGGGGGGGGGGAGGCTGCCTGAGCCTGCCGACCTCAAGCGGCCTCTTCTTCCCCATTAACGGGCGCCCGGGGCCCCGCGAGCTCCTGTGTAACAGTGTTGCGCGCTTCCAGCTTTGCAAAGAAACTGCCAGGCTCAGGCAGCCTCCCCCACCCCCTAGCCTAGCAGCGAAGAGCTGCTCCGGGGGCAGCGAGACAAAGTGCCTGGCTGCGCC
Organism: Hydrophis major; assembly: GCA_033807585.1. Classification (NCBI taxonomy): domain Eukaryota; kingdom Metazoa; phylum Chordata; class Lepidosauria; order Squamata; family Elapidae; genus Hydrophis; species Hydrophis major. Next base: position 138,763,823 of record CM066329.1, on the reverse strand, counting down.
GTGGCGGGAGCCCCGGAGCAGCTCTTCGCTGCTAGGGGAGGGGGTGGGGGAGGCTGCCTGAGCCTGGCGACCTCAAGCGGCCTCTCCTTCCCCATTAACGGGCGCCCGGGGCCCCCGCAAGCTCCTGCGTTGCGTGCTTCCAGCTTCACCAACAAACGAAGCTGCAAATCTGGTAATCGCTTGCGGAGCCTCGGCATGAACCCCCTTTCCCCGCACTCCACCCCCCCGCACTCCTCTGGCGGCAGCAGGCGGAGAAAGCCCCACTTCCCCCTGGCTTTGAATGGCACGCGTGAGTTGGCTTCCCACTCTTTTTTTTTTTAACTCTCCTCTTCCTCCTCCTCCTCTCCTCTCCCCTTGTTGTCTGGTCTTCCCTAAGGAAACTCGAGGGCTCACACTTCCAGGTGTTTTTCCCTGTCTTTCTCCCTGTCAATGATCTTTTCTTCCCTTCCCATCTCTCAGCCCCAATTTAAAGAAAGAAAGAAAGAAGAGAGAGAGAGAAAATGGGGCCCTATACAAATAGTTTGCCCCATTCACAAACACTTTTTGAACTGTTATACATGACTGTATAGAATTGGATTTCACTGCAAAGTTGAGAGTTGCCTGGTGTTTTTTTCAACCTGTTACCAGCAAATGCCAGTTGCCAGGCAGCAGATTATTTAGAAGTGTTTTTTACAGTGGTTGTCCCAGATGCAAAGATTCAAGCCTCAGGTTAGGTATGGAAAAAGTAAAGTGTTTATTCTCAAAAACAGCAGTTGAAATTGATGGAAATAGTCTCCAAAATAAGCCTAAGTTGCACCAGAGAGCATCTAGAACCCCAGAGCTTCCAGGGCCCTAGGCGGGCCCTGGACCCCGGCCTAAGGGACTTCACACTTCGCGCACCTTATTCACTTCAGATTTTTTCAGACTTTTTTTTTAACCAGCTCTCACACCCCTGTTATTAAAGGAAATAAGATTCTATAACTTAAGAGTCAAGAGTTCAGCTGTATTGAGCAATCAACAGGCATATTATTCAGAGATTTCTTTTTGAAATTTGGAGAAATTATAATTCTCTGTGGGGCAGACAAGATGTACAAAGTAAATGTCTTGGTTTCTAACTGTAAGCCAATGTATAGACTACTGATGAGAGAATTTTTAATGCATCACATCAGAAGACTATTAAGTTAGAGAAGGCTGCAATAGGAGATCACCACACACTGGAAAAAAAAAGTGATACATCTCTTTTTCTAGTTCTTTCCCTTCTCTCTAGGTTTGCTTTGTTTTGCTAAAGATGAACTCTGGCCTCTTCAAACTGGATGTTGTTCAACCTGAAAAGTGCTGTCAGTTTTGACATGTATTTGAGGTAACATATGTTCGGGAATCTTAGTTGGCTGTCTCTCATACCTCAGTTACAAAGAGGATAGAATAACACAGCACATGAAAAACTTTTAAGATAAGGGTGACAGTTAATATAAAACTATAGAAACCATCATATGCTCCAGAGATTTCCTGTCTTCTTTTTGCCCACCCCTCCTTTTTGCATTTTTTGAAGTGGTATATATTTTGTTGACCATTAGTAAATATCAATAAGACCGTCCTTCATTTGATGATTTATACATCTACTGAAATGACAGGTCTGATTTGATAACCAAGTAGTTGTAAATAATTGTCTCAAGCTGCTAAGAGATGATTGTTTATCCATATAGCCTTCTTTTGTCATAGAAAGGACCTCAGTTTTATCCAACTACAGCAAAGAAAAACATAAAATGCCTTTTAAAAAAGTAACCAGTTGAAATTAGGCAATGGGTCACCATACACAAAAGTACAAGCAGTCCGCATGCATTTTCACAGTACCCATCATGCCCCCTATCAGAACCTAAATCTTTGGAGGAAGCCGGAACTGCATCCTATGGAGATTGAGGGGTAGCTTTGTTGGCTTTGGAGGAATGTGAGGAGGAGCAGGCCGAGGCAGGCCAGGGCCTTTCAGGATTGGGATGGCTTATAGGCAGGGAGGAACAGGGCAGGAAGCAGTGAACGTAAGAGACAGAGCTCGGGTGATGAGCAAGGACCACCCCCTCTTGATCCTTGAGCACGGAGAATGGAGAGAAGATGGGGACAGCGCAGGCTGACCCAACAACTCAGGAGGAGAGCACCCCGCCCCTCTTCACAAGGCACACCTGGGGACTGAGACTTAAGGAGACACTGAGGGGAGGGGCATTTGTTGGGAACAAACACCAAATTGGTGGAGTTCAATGTGTTGGTACAGACATTTGGAGTTTGCAGGATTGCTTGTATCCTTACTTGGGAATTCAGTGCCTTCTTCCCAACTTCATCAACTCATTATCTTCTTCCTGACTTCATGGGCTCCTTGTTTGTTCCTTGTTTCGTGGTCTCCCCTGGTATTTTTTTGTTTTGCTGGACTGAGTGCAGCCAGAGGCTGCCATGCATGTGTGTGAGCGTGCTTTACTCTGGGACTTGTCAAGAATGTGGGAGAGTTTGAAGGGAAATTTGGAGCATTAAAAGGGAGTGTGAACTCTCAGGTGGCTGTGTTGCCTCTGTGCCATGCTCCAGGTCATCACAGTACCAAATCTTATTGAAAATCCTGTGAAGAGTGAACTAGGATCATTCATAATTTGTAGGGTTAGGCTGCCAGATCTCGCTACTCTAACTTGTGAGAACATGTCCAATTGAATCCTGAAACCAATTTAGGCACATACATTATCATTGTACTGCATGGTACGCTGTTATCAAAAAGTGCAGCATCTGTGGATTCAGCTTTCTGTCTTTTTAAAGTAAACTACAAAGTTCAGTTTAATTCAGCATTATCCATACTGATTATTTAGCCATGTCATGCTGAACAACTGAATATTTTGCTGTTCTGGCTACTAAACCTGAAATTTCATCCCAAGTTAACAAAAGCAGGAAGTAAGTCTTCCCTCACCAAGATTTAGCTTGTGAGAGCTAAATCTGTAATATGAGATCATAATCCCTCTGCCCTACTTACTACCTCCAATTTAATCTCTAATCTCAGCAACCTTTTCTGGTTTATTACATGTAAAGTTACAAATCTCACAGAAAGGTGTCAGTTGTTGATGTGATCACTAGGTAAATGCTTTTAATAACATGTTAAGATTTACTTTCCTGCTTGAAAGATGAAAAAAGGACCTTGATTAATGTATTCTGAGTCTTAACACCACCCACTCAGCAGCCCTACCATGAGACATCAGAGGTAGAATGTTTGTACTGTTTGGATGTTAATAATTAAATCCAGAATTTAAGCATACAAATTGCAGCCTTTCTTTCCAGTAATTAGAATTCACTTTTCCCTCCCAAAAAGAAACCTTGTGGGACCCATTTCTTTTTTCTGTCACTAAAAAGACAGCCCATAGCTCCATCTTCATATTACACACAGAAACACAGAATTAGGGCATCTACCAGTTATTTCCAGCAGGTCCATCAGCTTGCTTTCTCCCTGGTTTTGTATTTTGAGAAAACAGCTAGAAAGTTTTTTGTCCATTACTGTAATATTTTATCAAGTTTGTGGACTCCCAGAATATTGCTGATATTCTGGTCCTCCCATAGGCTCAGCTAAGTCCCTTTCTTCATTTTTATTTGATTTCTACACCGCCTTTCTTCGCCCATAAGTGCTTAACATAACTAAAAACATTTTTTTAAAAAATGCAATATAATAAATAAAAAATACAGATTAACATTCATAGTAAGTACTAAAGTGGTCTAACAACTAAATCCCAGTAACAGCGGAATCTTTATTTATTGGTTTTAAAGTAGTGACTTTTTTTGCAACAGCTATTTGGATCTTTGGTTTTGTTGGAGCTTGTCTTTGTTTTTCTTTTTTTTCTTGGAAGTCCAATCTCTACGCTTGCTTTTTATCTTAAAGGGAAAGCTTTAATATTAATGTTTTCTTTTTTTTAAGGGAACAGCCTTTTTTTCTCCTTTCCTGGTATTTTTGTTTTCTCATCTGCCTTTCTGGTTTATTTTCATGTACTCTTTTCTATTTGAGACCTCTCAATTGGATTAAAGTGTTGAAGAAACTGAAGAATTTTTCCTTTTTTTCCCCCAAGCCTTTTTCTGCATCTAACCACTGATTGGATTAAGGTATACAAGAACCTGAAGAAATTTTGTCCTCTTTTTCTTTTCTTTCTTTTCTTCTTTTTTATCATTACTATTTGGCTTCTTTTTTCTACTATTTTTACTTTGAACTACAATTGATTATTTCACAATTGGATTAAGGTTTAGAAGAACCTGAAGATTTTGAATTGCTTAAAATGAGTAGGAAACTAACAGCTCCTGGTTCTTCAACTTCTACTTCCTCCTCTCCACCATCTGGAGGACAACGTTCAATACAGACAATGTTAAAGCAAGAAAAAGAACAAGAAAACGTGACTGCAGATGATTATGCAAGGAATTCAAAATATTCAAGCAAGATCAGAGAATATTGAAAAGAGAAGAGAGAACATTGAACAAAGAACAGAGAACATTGAACAAAGAACATAGAACATTGAACAAAGAACAGGGAAAACTGATGAAAAAGTGGAGAACATCCAACAAAGGATGTTGATGTATGATGAGAGATTCCAAAAAATTGAAGAAGAAGATAAACAAAGAGACAAGAAGATTGGAGATATTGATAATAGGTTAACGGTGGCTGAACAGGATAAAAGTGGTATATTGAGATGGGAGAAGGATAGATCAGAATTCTATCTTAGATTCCAAAATGTAGAGGAAGAAAAAGGACAAAACTTAGCTGAGATAATGATAGAAATACTGGCTGAAGCTTTGGAAATAACTCAAGAGAAGATGATGGATGGAATAGATGAGGTTTATCGAGTTTTCACAAGATACACAATGAGAAATAGCCTACCAAGAGAAGTTCACATCAGATTTACAAAGAAAGCCATTAAAACGCAAATATTGCAAGTGGCAAAAGACAAAACATTGAAATATAAAGACAAAGAGATTGTGGTTTTGAAACAAATACCCAGAAGAATGAGAGAGATGAGAAGAGAATACCAATTCCTGACTAAAATGCTACTTTAAAAAGAGGTGAATTATAGATGGCTGATTCCAGAAGGTTTCATATTCACATGGCAAGAACAGAGACATAGAATTGACTCAATTGAGAAAACAGAATTATTTTATACAGAATTTTTTGGAGGGAAAGAGGAAGAGGCAGAAAAAGAAATCTCACTAGTTGAATTCTAAGAGGACTGCCAAATGGCGATTGAAAAAGAAGAAGGTGCAGTAGGTAGAAAGGTGGAAGCCAAAGAACAATGTGAACCAAGATCTACGAGAGCTGCTAAACCTAACTACAAAATATAACCATGGAAAAGAAAAAAACTGATTATAATTAATATAAATGGACTTAACTCAGCCGTTAAAAGATGGAAAACCTTTCATAAATTAGAGAAATTAAAATTTGATATAATTTGTCTACAAGAAGTACATATTAAAAAACAATATGAACAATTGTTGATACAGCCAAAACTAGGGAAAATATTTACTTCCTTGACACAATGTAAGAAAAGAGGAGTAGTTTTATATATTAAAGAGACCATCCCAGCAAAATTGATTTATACCGATGATGACAGAAGAATATTAATGGTGGAAATAATGGATAATAATACGAAAACACTCCTGATTGCAATCTATGCCCCAAATGACAAGCAAGAAGAATTCTACAAAAAATTACATATGAAAATAATTGAACTGGACTATGCTAATATAGTTATGATGGGAGATTTTAATGGAATTGTAGACAATAAATTGGACTATACAGCACAGAAAACAATAAAGCAAAACAGAAAGGCTCTCCCTAAATCTTTTTTTTAAATGGTAGATGAAATAAACTTAAAAGATACATAGAGAGAAAGAAATGCCAAAACTAAACAATACACCTTCTATTCAAATAGACACTTATCATGGTCCAGAATAGATATGATATGGTTGTCAACAGAATTAACAACTAATATTCAAGAAATAAATATTGAAACAAGTACTTGGGCAGATCACAATCCAATGACAATTAAATGGAAAGGACAAAAAAGAAGATCTAGATGTATGTTAAATAATACTATTTTAAAGGAAAAAGACTACACACAGTGGATGGAGAAAGAATTGGCATTTTTCTTTAGAGAAAACAAAAAAGAAGGTACATCAATTCAGAATGTATGGGATACAATGAAGGCATATGTTAGAGGATGATAATAGACAATACAAGGAAAAGAAATACTATGAAACGATTAGCCTCTAAGGCCTTAGAGGATGAGTATAAAAGACTTGAAAAAGAGCTACATTGAGCCAAAAATGATATAGAAAAAATGATATATAAAAAAGAGCCAAAAATGGATATAGTTAAACATAAAATGGGTCAAATAGAAAAAGAAGAATTAGCACAGAAAATTAGAGGTGCTAAACAGAACTACTTTGAAGATGCAAACAAACCAGGTAGATGGTTAGCATACAAATTGAGAAAGGAGAAAGAATCAAGGAAAATATTGCAATTAACAGATGACCAAGGCCAAGTTTGCTATGGTAGTAAAGAGAAGAAGGAAATCATTTGAGACTTCTATGGAAAACTATATATGCAAGAGAATATTGATGAGGAAAGAGTTACACAATACTTCCAGAATGCTAACTTACCTCAGATACTTAAAGAGATTGAAATAATGTTAGAAAGCAATATAACAATGATGGAATTAACTGAAGCACTCAAGAAGCAAAATAATGGAAAGGCACCAGGTCCAGATGGACTTCTGGCAGAATTTTACAAAACATTACAAGAATCGGTGAATCTTCCATTGCTAGAAGTTATGAATGAAGTTATGTTAAAGAAGAAGATACCTAAATCATGGTCAGAAGCCTATATTACACTTATTCTCAAAAAAGGAGGCTGATCCATTACAAATTAAGAACTATAGACCTATTTCTCTACTAAATGCAATTATAAAATCTTAGCTTCAATATTGGCAGAAAAACTTAAAAAATATCTAAATAATTTTATTCATCCTGATCAAAATGGATTTCTGCCAAAGAGACAAATCAAAGATAATATGAGAGTATTCTTGGACACTTTGGAATTCTATGAGGCACATCCTGAAAAACAAATGGCTCTGATATTTCTAGATGCCCAGAAGACATTTGATAATGTGAATTGGCGATTCATGTTATTAATGCTGGAACAGATGGGCTTTGCTATAAAATTTATTCAAGCAATAGAAGCTATATACTATAAGCAAACAGCAAAGGTAATGATAGAGGGAGAACTGACAGATTCTATCAATATAAGAAAAGGAACAAGACAAGGATGCCCACTATCACCTTTGTTGTTTGTGTTAACTTTGGAAGTGCTAAATAGAAATATTAGAGATGAAAAGAATATAAAAGGAATGAAAATCAAAAAGGAAGAATTTAAGTTGCAAGCATTTGCAGAAGATCTGGTTTTCATCTTAGAAGACCCTCTAGAAACAGTACCAAAATTGATAGAAAAGATAGAGACATATGGAAAGGTGGCTGGTTTGTAAATAAATAAAGATAAGACAAAGATCTTGACAAAGAATATGCTATTAAGACAAAAGGAAGAACTGGCAGACCTATTGAAAATTCCAGTCACAAATAAGATCAAGTACTTGAGGATATATTTGACAGCAAGATGTAGTACTCTAAAAGAGAATAATTATATCAAACTTAAACAGCAGATAGCGCTAGATCTGGCGAAATGGGAAAATTTACAACTGTCACTAATAGGGAGAATTTCAACAATCAAGATGAATATATTACCCAGAATTTTATATTTGTTTGAAACAATTCCCAATAGGCTTGGAAAAGATTACTTTGAAGATTTAAATAAAATTGTGTTGAAATATATATTGCAAGGTAAGAAAGCAAGAATAAAGTTAAAACTTTTGCAAGATGCTAGAATTAGATGAGGATTTGGTTTGCCTAATTGGGAGTTGTACTACCAAGCTACAAATTTGATGTGGGTTAAGGAATGGATAACATTAAGAAATACTAGATTGTTGACATTAGAAGGACATGGTCTGTTGTTGGGGTGGCATGCTTTTCTATGGTATAAAGGAACTAAAACACAGGGGTACTTTAGAAGACATTATATACGGGAGTCTCTGTGGTTAAACTGGGAGAAGTTTAAAAGACAATGTTATTTGAAAATTCCAGTCTGGCTATCAACTATTGAAGCATTTTCTTATCCTATAATATACAAAAAGGAACAAACAGTTAGATATGGTGAAATACTGAATGAAAAGGGTGAACTTAAATCTATACAAAAACTAGAGGAACAAGGTATAAAGATGAATTACTTTTCATATGCGCAAATACATTCATATGATAAAGATTCTAAAATGGAAGGTTTCTATGATAAATTGACTGATTTAGATAAGATTTTGACAGGTACTGATGAAAAGGTGATTAAAAAATTATATGGATATTTATTAGAAATTAAACTAGAAGAAGAACAAGTTAAAGAAACTATGATTGCTTGGGGGAAGAATTTTGGATATGGGATTGATTTAGAGAAATGGCAAAAATTGTGGTTTCAAAATTATAAAATGACAATGTCAACAGCATATGAAGAAAATTTTATAAGATGTTTTACAGGTGGCATTTTCCCCCGACAAGAATAGCAAGAATGTTCAAGAACAAATCTGAAAAATGTTGGAAATGTCATCAGACACCTGGCTTATATTACCATATGTGATAGACTTGTGCAGATGCTAAAAAATGTTGGACTAAAATCCACATGTGGTTGGAAAAAATGACAAAAAAAACATATAGACTTGAAAGCAGAGATATTTTTATTGGGAATTTTACCTGAAATATACAGTAAAGACTTGAAATATCTGATTGTAAATGTATTAACAGCGGCTAGGATTGTATTTGCTAAAAACTGGAAAAATGAGAAAACACCATCACAGGAGGAAATCATTAAGAAAATATTGGAACGTGCTGAAATGAATAGATTGACATTTGAAATTAGAGAACAAGAGGATAAACAATTTTATAAAATCTGGGATCTATTCTATCAATGGTTAGACAACAAAATACAATAGTGAAATATGTAGACTCTTAGAAAATAATAAATATATAAAGATGTATTTCTTATTATATCTACAAAATTGATTTTAGGATAGATTTGGTCTGATTATGAACTGTTAAAAAAGCAAACTAAGTAAATTATGATTATCTTGTAAAACATGAATGAATAAAAGTATTGTCAAATGATTGATTAATAATGATAGTAAGGCATTTTTGAATGAAAATACGAGATTATATGCAATGTAATTGTAATTGAAGACTACGAAATGGAAGCAGAAAACAATTTGTAAACCAACCAGCACACTATATGTATACATATGGAAGATGGCTTGATGTTTTTATGTTTTGTTTGTTTATGTATGTTTTTAAAAACCAATAAAAACTTAAATAAAAAGAAAATAAACAGGAAAAAAAACCCAAAATCACAATTATAAAAATAAATGCATTTGCAAAAAGAGAGATAGAGAAAAATACCATACACATGTGTTTCTTTAAAAATAGTGAAAAATACAACAAAAATGCAATGTTTTGTTTTAGCAGCAAATATAATTTTATCTATAATTATCTGATGCAGTACATTCAAGTACTTCTAGTACAGATAGCAGATAACAGATAATCAGAGTTGGAAGGGACCTTGTAGGTCATCTAGTCCCACCTGAACAGGAGATCCTACAACATTTCTGACAAATGGCAGTCCACTCTCTTCTTGAAAGCTTCCAGTGATGAAGCTTTCACAACATCTGAGGTCAAGTTATTTCATTGGTTGATTGTTCTCACTGTCAGAAAGTTTCTCCTTATTTCCAGGTTAAATCTCTCCTTGTTCAGTTTCCACCATTATTCCTTGTCTGGCCTTTGGGTGCTTTAGAAAATAGTTTGATCCCTTTCTCTCTGTGGCAGCCCCTCAAATATTGGAAGACTGCTCTCCTGTCTCCTCTGGTCCTTCTTTTCACTAGACCAGTCATGCCCAGCTCCTGTAACTGTTTTATGTACATTTTATGGCTATTGTGTTTTGTGTTTTTTCAACCTTCTTTATTTTGTACAAATTAGTTCCATATTTCTTTATATTTGTCCATACAAAGTCTAGATCTATGGACAATTCACTCGCAGATAGCATGTGCAATCAAGTCTTCAATCCATTGTGAAAGGGACCATACATTTGTCTTCAGTAAGCGAGGCATATTTTGAGTTTTCCAAAATATTGAGAGCATGCAGGATTGTGTTCTATTGCCTGGGAGCAGCGCAGAGGACAGAAGTTTATGTTAAGCAGATGAAATGTGACAGCAGAAGGCATTTTCAAGAGGCCATTTCCTGAGAATTACAGCCACTGGGTAGTGTTACAGTAAAGGAAATAGTTTCTTAGAAATTTAGGAATGGCAGAAGCTACTAACATCACTTTAATTGGACTTTCTTACTCAAATTGCCTTTGGATTATGGATTTCCTGTCTGGCTGCTTACAAATTTGGTAATCATACCTCTTCAGTTCTTATTCTTAATACAGGTATGCTACAGGTTGTGTGTTGAGTCCCTTACTCTATACTCTTTATGTGCATAACTGCACTCCCACTCACACTAGTAATATTATTACTAAATATGCAGATGATACAACAGTGGGGGAGATGAGTCTGCCTACTGAGATGAGATGGACCAGTTGCTTTCATGGTGTGGAGACAATAATTTGGTCCTCAACACCAATAAGACCAAGGAGTGTCTTCAGCATATTGATGATCAATATGGTGATCAAATTACCTCCTCTAGCATTTTTATGTAGATGTTGAACAACATGTTGAAACTGCAGCAGTCTACATGCTGAGCAATGGTCTCCTTCATTTTTTAAAACAATTCAATGGACTGGATCAAAAACACTCTAATTAGAATCTCCAGGGCTTCATCTTGCCGAAAGTCCAGAAAGATACTATAGATTCTGATATTGAAAATCATCATGAGATTCAATAGAACCAGCAGGACTATCCACCAACATAAATCATCCACTTGACACGGGAAAATCAATATCATTCAGATACATCTAATATACTTATCACTTTATCTGTTACCCAGAAATGAAAATATGCTGGTGGAGAAGGAGAAGCAAATCTCATTGGATGCATTTAAGAGCCCACATATCAGACTTTACTGTATCATACCGTACCATACCATTACCATATCATACAACAGCACACCATGCCAATACTATACCAACATGGCCAGCAAAGCAGAATTACATCTTTGGCCTTATTGTATCTGCTGAGAGTTATATGAAAGCCTTTTTTTGAAATGACTCAGACTCTTTTAAGAAGGATAGGCCAGAAAAACTGCTAACAGGGTGCTGTGAGATATTAGCTCAGCACATTGTGGATATAGCATGTGAATACATTATCTAAGAAGATTTCAGTGTGTTATCCCTGAGGAGATAAACAGAATCCTTGGTGAGATTAACTTTGACAACAATAAGCTAGATTCCTGTCCTTCCTAACTGCCACTGATTGTCAAAGAAGGGAGAAGTGGGTAAGTCTGGGCCAATGTGAATGCCTTGTTGTGGGAAGGGAAAAGTGCTTAAATCTTTAAAATGGTGACCGGGACATCTTGATTTTAAAGGAGTGGCTATGGACTCACCTACACCAGACAACTATTGTTTACTCTCAAACTTTCCTTTTTTAACCAAAAGATGCTTTATTTTTCAAGAGGCAACTGGACTTTCTGGTTTTTCTTTGAAGATGTTTTGCTTCTCATCCAAGAAGCTTCTTCAGCTCTGACTGGATGGAGGGGAATGGAAGGATTTATATTCCTTGCAGACAGCTGGTCATTGGCATTATTTTAGTGGGTTGTTAAGGTCACCTGGAGATTTATCTGTGTCATCAGGATCACCAAACATTTGAAAGAGGAGTTAAAGAGGCCATCTATGTCAAAATTGAAAAGCCCTCTCTCAACAGAGGGAGAGGGATACAACATCATCTATCTCCAATCTACAACATAATCCTTTCAACAGTTCCAAGAAGGCTCCATACCAGTACCACTCAGGCGATCCTGATGACACAGATAAATCTCCAGGTGACCTTAATGATCCGCTAAAAGAATGCAAATGACCATCTGTCTGCAAGGAATATAAATCCATTCTCCACCAGCCAGCCAGAGCTGAAGAAGCTTCTTGGATAAGAATTGAAACGTCTTCAAAGAAAAACCAAAAAGTCCAGTTGCCTCTTGAAAAGAAAGCATCTTTGGGACAACCATCACCTGGAAGACTGAGAATCTCCATAGACATTTTCCTTTTTTAAGGAAAGATGTTTGAGTGATAGGACAATAGCTGCAAAAAAAGTCTGGACATAACAGATTATCTGGCCCCTTTTCAGGCAGAGTTCAGGATCAGACATGTGACAGAAACTATAATAGTTCATCTTACTGATGACCTATGGTGGGTTGTGGATGGGGGAGTGCAACCTTTTATTATTATTGTATCTTTTATTTGCAAAGGTGAAGGATCTAAGGCACTCTTTTATGGTGATTCTATTCTTTCCTGAGTTAAAACTTAGGGCACTCCAGAAGAGAATCACAAGAATCAACCCTCTCTATTTAATTTAACTTATACATTAAGTGAGTAGAATTTAACTAGTAACCTGGCAATAGTCAGTCTACCTCTCTGCTCTAGTCCAGTGTAAAGATGTGAAAAACTTGATCCAATGTGTAGAAGCTGTTGGGTCTGGATGGGATAAAGCAGATTTGAGACTTAACCCTACCAAGGGTTGAGAATAGAATAACCTGAGTGCAGAATAATATCAAATTTAATTCTTAATGAGGTTATCCTCTTCCAGAAAGACTTGATGAAGAATTTAGGGATTCTCCTGGAATTTTCTGCTCATTCAGGAAAACAGATAGAAGCTGTGGCTGGGAGAGTTTTTGCCCAACTACATCTAGTGTCTCTAATGTGACTGTTCTTGGAAGGCACCGGCAACAATAATTAATGATTTTGTCACCTTGTGTTCAAACTGTTTTAATGTGCTTTAGATGAGACTGTGCTTTAAAATCATTCGGTTACATTAATGCAGAACGCAGCTATCCAAGTCCTAATTGTGACTACATGACAGCATCATATAACAAGATCTGTTTTGGTTTCCTGTTGGTTTCTGAGTGCAGTTCAAGGTAGCAGTAATGACATACAAAGCCTCATGTGGCTTTGGGCCTGGTTATCTCCAAAACCACTTTATCTGCCCATTGAAGGAATTCCTATCAAAGATGTTTACTAAGAGTCTCCACACACCTTGAGGTGTGGCAGGAAAGGATTTAAGGTAAAGCATTTTATTCAGATGCTCCTCCTTACATTCTGTAAATAATACCTGTGTCCTCACTTTTTATTTTTAGAAACCTGCTTTTCAAAGTGTTAAGTACTGAACATGGGTCGGACTAAATGGAGACAGCCTCTGAATATTGAACTTTCAGCTCTTTATTTGCATAGTGACTTCTCGAAACAACAACAGTGAACTCTGCCTTATATAGGCAACCCTTGTGAGAATTGTCCAGTAATGAGCTATGAACGCTAGCTCTTTTAACCAATAAGAATTCTCTATTAAGGGCCAATCGGATTCCTCAGAACTAACCAATCCGTTCTGGCCGCCTAACAGCCAATCAGAAGTGCAGGGCCAGAACCCTGCACTTTACCTCAAGCTCATACTTTATTAACTATGGTACATACACAACACCCCTTCCCCCTGGCTTCTTAATTACGGTGTAGTTATATAGTCCCTTAGATAGGACGGTTGTCTTTTAACTCTTTCAGATTTTTGTTGGATTGGTTGGTTGCAATCCTGTTGAGGTAGATTGTTGTTTGGCAGTGGTTCTGCTTCTTGCTCAGCTGCAATTTCTTGCGGTGCAAACGTTTCTTCTTCCTGCTCCATTTCCTGAGTATCACTAAGTTAGTCGCTCCCTTCGAGCAGATTCCCTGGAACTTCATCTTCTTCCGTACCTCCCCCCCCTCAGTTTGGTCATGGGGGAGTTGTTGACTGGCCGTTGTGAGTCGTGACCGTAATTGGTCAATATGCCGTTTCCACAGTTTATTGTCACAGCATTTCACTACGTAGGATTTAGGGCCAGTCACTCGTACTACTGTCACCTCTATCCATAATGGGTCACCCGATAAGTTCCGTGCATAAACGAGGTCTCCTACCTAGGGTGCAACCGGTCGAGGTGGGAGCGGAGTCTTCATCCCATCAGTAGTTCGGTGGGAGTTCTGCTGGTGACGCTATGTGGAGTTATGTGTTGCAAAAAGAGAATTTGGTTGACCTTGTCATCGATATTGTCATAGTCCACTTTTTGCAAAGTCTTTTTAACAAATTGGATCATGCGTTCAGCTCGGCCATTGGTCGCAGGGTGCGCAGGCGAGGTGAGCGCATGGCGGATGCCGCGGTCAGCGAGGTACTGCTTGAACATTAGTGCCGTAAACTGTGGCCCGTTATCGGACACCAGGACATCTGGCAATCCGTGGCTTGCAAAGAGTCTGTTTAGAATCTTGATCACCGCCTCAGAGGTCGTAGCCGTCATACGATGAATTTCTAACCAATTGGAGTATGTGTCGACTGTCAGCAGGAAGATATAGCCCTTGGTTGGCTCCGCGAAATCCAGGTGGATTCTGGACCAGGGTCCACGTGGTGTCTCCCATTCAGTAGGCATGGCTTTTGGTGGGGCGTTGCTGACTTGTTGGCAATTGGAACATGCTTTAACCCATTGCTCGATTTGCTGGTCCTTGCCCGGCCACCATGCGTAGCTTCGTGCAAGCGCCTTCATTCGCACGATGCCGGGGTGGCCCTCATGCAGAATTCACAGCAGCATCTTCCGGAGTCATTCTGGGACAGCGACTCTATCGCCCCAGATGATACAGCCTTTTTGGGAAAAAAGTTCAGTCTGTTGAGATTTGAATGGTGCGAAGTCATCTGGTACTTGGTCCAATGGCCATCCACGTTCTACCCAGCCTAGGAGTCAAGCTAGGGTGTGGTCTCGTTTGGTTTCTCTCGCGATGTCTCAGGCGGTCATAGGCAGCGAGTTGAGTGTTTCGATCTGCAATGTGGTTGCCGTTGGTGCCGGATCGTCGAGAGTCTCTGGAAGAGGAGCTCGGCTTAATGCGTCGGCGTGGGGAATGGCTTTCCCTGGGCGATATTGCAGGCGATAATTATAAGCAGCTAGGAATTCTGACCATCGGGTCATTCTAGGGGATAATATGTAGGGGGTTGGCTTGTCCCCGGCTATAATCCCTAGCAACGGTTTGTGGTCAGTTATAATGGTAAATGTCCTTCCATACACATATTCATGAATTTTTTTTTACAGCTGAAACGATTGCGAGGGCTTCTTTATCAATTTGTCCATAGTTCCGCTCTGCTTGTGAAAGAGTCTTCGAAAAGTATGCAACAGGGGCTTCGTTCCCATTAGGCAGTACATGGCTCAAAATGGCGCCCACCCCGAAAGGCGATGCATCGCAGGTTATAACTAACGGCAAAGTCTCATTATACTGCATAAGTACAGAGTCAGATGTGAACAGTTTTTTAACATTCTGGAACGCTTGCTCTTCCCGGTAACCCCATACCCACAATGCTTTCTTATCTAATAATTGGTGTAATGGTTCAGCGACAGTTGCCTTGTGCGGTAAAAATACATTATAGAAATTAATGAGGCCTAAGAACACCTGGAGATCGGCCTTGTTGCGTGGCCTGGGAGCGTTTTTGATCACTTTTAATTTATTCTCGGTAGGATGAATGCCCTGGCTATCAATCCGGTACCCTAGAAACTCAACATTGTCAGTATACAATTGACATTTATTTTTTTTCACCTTAAGTCTGGCCTCTTGAAATTTTTTTAGGACGCATTTCAAACGGTCCTGTAAGATTTTTTTGGGAGGGGATGAAATTAATACGTCATCAAAATAAGGGACCACGCCCTTGATTCCTTGTAATAACCTTTCCATAAGGCTCTGGAAGATCCCCGGGGCTACACTAACTCCGAATTGCAATCAGGTACATTTAAAGGCACCCTTGTGCGTTACAATTGTTTGGGCTTGAGCCGTTTTTTCATCCACTGGTAATTGTTGATAAGCTTGAGCTAAATCCAATTTAGCGAAAACCTTCCCGCCCCCCAAGGAATGGAGGAGGTGCTGCACCACCGGAACTGGATACACATTCTGCTGTAGGGCGTGGTTCAAAGTGGCCCGGTAGTCCCCACAAATTCGGATTGACCTGTCTGGCTTAATGGGTGTTACAATAGGGGTTTTCCATGGAGAGTGATCGATGGGCTTCAACACCCCTTGAGCAATTAACTTGTTGAGTTGTTCGTCGATTTTTGCTTTAAGAGCGAACAGAACTCAATGGGGCTTCAAGTGAATGGGAGCTACTTTTGGATCTAAACTGAATGAGATCGGGGTCCCCTTATATTCGCCTAAGCTGTCTGCGAAGACGTCACTGAACTCAGAGATAAGGTCTTCCTCCCACTCACAACCACCGACTCGGTTCACACCGGCCACTTCAATGCCGAGTGGCGCGAACCATTGGAGGCCTAGTAGGCTAGGCCTATCTCTATCGATGACCGTTAGAGGTAAGTATGCTGTATGCTTCTTGAAGGAGACTCGGCAGGACCCAACAACGGGGATTCGATTCCCTTGGTAGTCCTTGAGGATGAGGCGTTGAAATTGGAGGTCTTGGCATAGAATTGTGGGGATGAGTTGCTTGAGTGTCTTCCAGGACACCATCGAGAGGGACGATCCCAAGTCGACCTCCATGTGGCAAGGCTGGTTCTCGATGGCTACCGTGACTCGGATTTTCTTAGTGTCTAAAGCCGAGGCGTGACCGATAGTGATAGTATGGTGAGCCTCTTCTCTCTGCAAAGCTCGATTTCTGTAGGAGTGGTTTACTGGCTCTCGCCTTACAGGATGGTTTCCTGTCGATTGGCGATAGTTAGCCCCTTTTGAGGCCTGGCTGAGTCCTGGTAAGCTGCGGCAGACCCGGCCGATGTGGCCTCGTTTCCCGCACTCATGGCAGAGTGCGTCGCGGAATTTGCATTCGGACCTGGCATGGTTTGCTCCACAGCCAGCACAAGGACGTAAGGGCTTCAGGCGAGGGTCCCGGTCGGACCGCAGTCGATGGACCCCTTCTTCGTCGCTGTCTGACTACGAAGAGAGGTTCTCGTGGTGCGTCGTCGCGAGCTGTCCTTCAGGCTTGGATAAAATGTCGCTTGTAGGTGGTGGTACTGGAGTGCGGCTTCGCCGTAGTTGTGCAGACGACTTTTTGGTCACCTCTGCTGCCGTGGCTTCGGCGATGGCGTCGGCAAGGCTGATGTCGCCTTTCGCCATCAGCTTGCTTTGCAGGCCTAGTGCATCTAGTCCCAGAACTATTCGATCTCTTAGTGCCTCTTCTAAATCGGCGAACCCGCAGAGGCCCCCTAAATTTCGGAGGCCCGCCACAAAACCGGCCACGCTTTCCCCTTTTCGTTGGTTCCTCTGATAAAACTCGTGGCGTCTCACGAGTGTAGGCACGGTTGGCACGTAATGGTCTCTCAGGGTTCGAGGTCGTCCCAGCTCATGGCCTTCACTTCTTGAGGTTTGGCGAATGCTTTAGCCATCTTAAATACGGCTGGGCCGCAATGCGTCAGGAACAGCGCCCTTTTCTTTGCTGGTGTGGCGTCCTTCAAGTTATTCGTTTCAAGAAACATTTGGAAGCAATCCATGTAGGATTCCCAATCCTCTTGGTTCGGATCGAACAGAGCGGGTGGTACGATGCCGCCGGACATGGTTCCGTTGTTGGCGTTGTCTATCACGTGCTCGGTAGTGCTTCCTGGCTTCTTTGGTTCAGACGTCTGTACATCCCACCTTCGTCGCCAGTGTTAAGTACTGAACATGGGTCGGAGTAAATGGAGACAGCCTCTGAATAGTGAACTTTCAGCTCTTTATTTGCATAGTGACTTCTCAAAACAGCAACAGTGAACTCTGCCTTATATAGGCAACCCTTGTGAGAATTGTCCAATAACGAGCTATGAACGCTAGCTCTTTTAACCAATAAGAATTCTCTGTTAAGGGCCAATCGGATTCCTCAGAACTAACCAATCTGATCTGGCCACCTAACAGCCAATCAGAAGTGCAGGGCCAGAACCCTGCACTTTACCTCAAGCTCATACTTTATTAACTATGGTGCATATACAACACAAAGCATCTTTAAGAGGGTGAAGTAAGGAAAAGATATACCTGAAATGTATAGTTGACACACTGAATGTTGTGCACGGAATTCTGTGATAAATGGATGTTGTGTACTGAATTCTGTGATAAATGGATTTATATTAATTAGAGAACTTACAAAGTATGATTTTGTTGATGTTGTTTATGTTATGATATTGTATTTATTTTATTGGCGTGTAAGCTGTTTAATATGATCAAAATAGGTTAACATGTTTGAAATACAAATCAAAACAAAATAGTTGTGGTTGGTCTATAATTCCCAGTATCACAAAAAGTCTTTTTCAGAGCCGGTCTTACTGCTTTCCTTTATATTAATAGCATATTCCTCTAGCAGGAGACATTGATCAATTCCCTTCGATTTAGGAGTGGGTCTTGTCATGGCCTATTGAATTCTCCCATTTTTTTAAAATTCTTACACAGATAATAGGATTGTAGGGCTGTAAGGAACCTCAAGGATTTTTCTAGTCCAGGGGTGTCAAACTCAAGGCCCAGGGGCAGGATCCGGCCTATGGGATGCTTAGATCTGGCCTGCGGGGTTGCTCTGCAAACAGCAAAGGACTGGCCTATGGTGCCTCTGCCAGCAAAAATGGAGCTCGGGAGGGCCACCTGAGTTCCTTTTCCACTGGCAGAGTGTTCGGGCCACCACAGGCGTTTCTACATGAATGACATTGAGCTGGCCACACCCACCCTGGTCCTCCCAAATCTGATGCGTCCCTCAGTGAAATCAAGTTTGACACCCCTGTTCTAGTCCAACCCTCTGCCCAAGGCAGAATTCCTTCCTTATTCTATCCCAGACAAATGATTGTTTAATCTTTTCTTGAAAACCTTCAGCAAGGGAGCACAACTCTGGGAGGTAAGCTGATCCATTAACTAATTGTTCTTATTGCCGGGACATTTCTCCTTAGTTTTAAATTGGATCACCCTCTGACAAGTTTTCATCTGCTGTTGTCCTGCCTTGTGGTGTTTTAAAGAACAAATCAATCCCCTTTTATCCATGATAGCTTTTCAAGTATTGGAAGATGGCTACTATATCACCCCTAAGCTGTTGTTTGTTAGGCTAAACATACCTATTTCCCTTAACCATTCAACATACAGTTTAGCCTCCATATCCCTTATCATCTTTGTTGTTCTTCTCTGCACTCTTTCTAGGGCCTTAGCATCTTTTTTGTGTCACGGTGCCCAGAACTGAACACAGCAACCCAAGTGTGGCATTACTAGTGCAATATAAAGCAATACTATCACTTCTCATGATCTTGATGCTATCCCCCTGCTGATACAGCCTAGGACTGCATTGGCTTTTGTGGCAGCTACAGCACACTGCTGGCTCATACTTAAGCAATAGTCCATTGGGACACTTAGATCCCTCTTACAGGTGCTACTATTGAGCCAGGTACTACTGTACCTATGTATTTGGTTTTTCCTGCCTAAGTACAAGACCTTACTTTTTTCACCACTGAACTACATCTTGTTGGATAGAGCCCAATGCTCAAGTCTCCTTCTGAATCTTCCAAAGTGTTAGCACTTCCCCTCAACTTACTTTCATCTGCAAATGTGATTAGTGCCCTATCAATCCCCTTACCTGGGGTCATTTCAGAAGGTGTTGAAGAACTTTAAGGTGCTCCACTGCATGCTTCCCTCCATGTAGATGTAGTTCCATTGAGGACCACATACTGAGTTTAGTTTGTCATATTATATTATTACAAATTATTATACATACATATTATATATACTATATCATAAGGACAGCAACATACTTCAATAATGATAAATATTTAAGTAATAATGATTTTTTTTAAGGAAGCTAATCTTCATTTGGAGAAGAGTATCTTAAAAGATTGAGTAGTTACTTCTGACCAGAATGATACCTACTCGGTTGGTTCCCACTTATTTATCATAAAAAGGATGAATGCAACATGTAAAAAGTGTTTTTCATGCAGAAGGTCCAAAGCCTGATTATCTCCACTGAAAAAAGGAAGAAGCTTTAGGGGATGAAAACTATTATAATTTTATGGAAATTTAATATAAACAAATTGCTTATGAGTAGCAGATATGGTTATAATCTTACTCTCTTCCTCCCACTTTCTTATATTGAGCCCCCATATTCTCTTATAGCTTAGTAGTACCCTTTAGAGAGTCAAGTAAGTTGGCAACCTGCTAGAAAACATGATAGATCTTATCTTTGTTTTCTAATATACATATTTGGGAAAGAAAACAATTTTTCCTAGTGATGGTCCCATTTTTCTAAGCAGTTCCCTCTGACAAACACCCCTCTTCTATTTAAACTCTGAGAGAAAAAGACATAAATAAGCAGACTTTGCCCAGACATCAGGCAGAATCTTACAAAAATCCTGAGAACACAATGAATACCTGTGCAACTTTATAATCTTACACATAAGAAATGTTTCACTGCAAAGCTACCCTTAAAACCAAACAAGTAGATCTCTAGATATAAAAAGCAGCTTATTGGAAGAAAACAGGAAAAACAACAAGAGAAAATAATCAAATACACAGAATTCCTAATAAAATCAGTAAAGGCAACCTAATTAAACAAATTACAGATTACTTGCTTGAATGGGTCCTTGCAGAACATTTACAGAATTCACTGCAAAGGGAATAGTTTGAAAAAGAATTTTTGTCTTCCCTTTAGGTTTTATTAGGTAGGCTTTTATTTCCTTGAGCAACGGTTTCAAAGTTTTAAAAGATACCAGAGATAAAAGAAAGCCAGCCATTTTGGAGAGACTAGCTTTTGTATTGCCCAGTAAAATTAGAATATTAGAATATTCTTTTATTGGCCAAGTGTGATTGGACACTTGGAATTTATCTCCAGTGCATTAGGTCTCAAGGTACACACAAAGAACAAAGGGATAAATAAATCATAAGATACAAATAGGAGTAAGTAATAGGAAAAATGAGAAGGATAACTGCAATACAGCTCTGTTACATGGATAAATATCCTTAGGCATAAAACTGCTGTGGGAATTTGGGCTTTAGCAGAGTGATGGCATGGGGGGCAGAATTGTCTCTGTGTTTTGGCATGCAGTGTCCTATGGCAGTGTAATGAGAGGAGAAGTTGAAACAATTTATGTTCAGGATATGAGGGATCTGTAGATATTTTCTCAGTCTTCTTTCTGGCCCATGCAGTATACAACTCCTCAGTGGAAGACAGCCTGGTTGCAAATGTTTTTTTCTGCAATCCTAACTATCCATTGAAGTCTGTACCTGCCTTGTTTGGTTGCTGTGCCAAACCAGACTATTAGAGAAGTACAAATGACAGACTCAGTAATTTCTCTGTAGAACAGATCCTTGGGCAATCTAAACTTTCTGAGTTGACGGAAAAAGAATATTCTTTGTTGTGCCTTATGGTTCTAATGTTAGGTGTCCATTTCAAGTCTAGGAGATTATAGAACCAGAAACATGAAAGTCACTGTTGATATTGTGTTGTCTAATTATTGTAAGAGGTGATAAAATAGGTGGGCTGTTCCTAAAATCTACTGTCATTTCTTTAAGTATGGTCAGTTCCAGATTGTTCTGGCTGAACCACAGGGCCAGTTATTCAACCTCCCTGATCAATAGATCAGAAAATGGTTTAAGTGTTCATTGAGCAATCACCACCCAATAGATCCAGCATGTATCACAACAATAGAAATTTGCTCTCCAATACTGGAAGAGATCCATCAAGGGTCTCATTTTAGATGATATCTACAAAATGTTCTTTGGTGATCGGAGTTATCTTCAAATTAAAAACTAAAATTGCATTCTTTAAAGGTGTTGAATATTGTTCATCATTCATTTGGAACTGGGCAGCTGATACATTTAAATAAAAAATATCTCCAAATTCGTTTTTCAAAGCCCAATATAATAAATTGAATTTTGCAACACAGAAGCTCTTGTGAACAAAATTATTACGGCACAGAGTTTTAAAAAAAGAGCAGTCTCTTGAAAAAGAGCAGTCTTTATATTATCTGTTTTGATTATATTCCTGAGCAACTGAGGTTTTTCAATAACAACGACAACAAAAAACCCCAACCCAAGTTATAATAATTATCTTTTTTACAGTCCAACAATGTGTGGTCAAGTAGAAAGGAACATTATTGAGTTTTGCTCCAAATATTTGGGTGTGTTACATTTCTTAGCAGTTTTGGTTAGATTTAGCTGATAAGTTATTTTTCTGCTTTGGTGTCTAAATATGACTTCAGAAAATGAGAGCTGGATAAAAACTGCCTGCCTCTGCTAAAAGTCTGCCTTTCTCTGATCTCCAATTCTTATAACATGTAATTTTGCTCTGTCCATTGTATTCGAACAATACAAAATCAGAAAGTAAAAAAATACTCTTTTTCAGGCTAGCTATCTTTTCTGAAAATAACTTTGCTTATGCTCTGAAAGGTGAGATTATAAGTAAGTAAAAGAACATGTAAACATTAATGTTATTGTTACTTGGAATTCTCTCTATTGGTTGACTGCAATTAATAACCACTCCAATGTGGAGATTCTAAACAGCTTAAAAGCAATCAAATGCAAAGGAGGGTTAAGAATAGTTGCAAGAAGCCAATAGCATCAAATACCCAAGATAGTATACTCTTCCCTCTTCTCCACAAAGGGCCTGCCTTGATAAAAACTATGAGCCATCGCACTTTGAAGGCTTAACTAAGAAAGAAGGGAGGGGCTGAATCAGTGATGGGATTCAAAAAATTTTTACTACCAGTTCTGAAGCCATGGCAGGGGAAGGATACTATAAAATCTCCTGTCAGAGGTGGTATTTGCTGGTTCTCTGAACTACTTAAAATTTCCGCTACTGATTCTCCAGAACTGGTCAGAACCTGCTGAATACCACCTCTGGGCTGAATATCCAGCAAGTTGTTTTTTTCTTTCTATTTTCTTACTATTTTTCCCTTCATAAATCTTATGCTCTTATACCTAGACACTTTTTGTTCTGGGTGATGGGATAGATGTAATTTCCTACTCTTTCCCTTTTCTTTCAGTCCACTACTTATATTGTCACTGCAAACTTTTAAAAGTTATCCAGGCACACCTGAACATCCTAATGAAGAATCCCTCCCACCCTTCTGTTCAGTTGTGTCCAGTTCTCAGATACTGCCTTCAAAATCCCTGCAGTTTTTGGGGGTAAGGTTTTTTTAGAATTAATTTGCCATTGCCTCCTTCCTATGGATGGGAGAGAGTGACTGGCTCAAGGTGACTTAATCAGCTTTGTACCTAAGACAGTCTCCCAGTTTCTAGGCTGATGCCTTAACCACTACACCAAACTGGCTCTCAATGAAGACCATGAGACATCAAAATGAAGTAGTTAGACCGTAATTTTTTTAACGGCTGAAATCATGTGTCATTACCAAATTTCATAATTTTGGGGTAAATTTTCTAGAATTTTTTTGAGATTCCAACCAAGAATTTGAAAGATTTCATAATTTTGCCATAATATTGCCAATTCTTGAAATTATATTGGCTCCCAGATCAGAGACAACTTGCAATGTTCTCATAAATAACTGGTAGTTTTCCAGATCCCATGTTGTGAATCACTGGAGTAGGAAATCCAGGTGCCTTTTCTTTTTTGTCCTAGAGCTGCAGTTTTTGGTGTAAGGACTTAGAATTCTCTAGTTACATAAACTAAAAGCTTCAGTGTTTAATATTTACTTGCTGTACTTGTGTTCTTTATTTTGGAGGAACCACTTTAAATTTTGTTGCCATGCTATGATCTTAATCCATCTTGTGATTACTCATACTGTTCAAGAGAGGGATCTGCCCAGCTCCCAACTGGCCATTTTATGCTGTTTCAGACACCACCACCCCACTTTTCCACTCAGTAGAAACTGCTGTTCATGGCCATGTTGGTTAAATTGCAGAAGACTGGACATCTGTCTCCATAGAGTAATGCCCTACCATTACTTTATCAAGCCCACATTGGGTCTTTATAAACATGTATGGTCTTTGAAAATTTTTTTAAACAAAAATTGGTTTCTTTCAAATTAAACTGGTTTTTGTAACAATCTGCACTAGTCTGGTGTTATGTCATTTATACTGAAAGAAAGCTGGTCTCTATCACCATAGGGAACATTATAGGTTTTCACCACTTCTGCCAACAAGTGATTTATTATTTATTATTATGGTTTGTCGCACAATCAGCCAGATGTTTAGATTGGATCTGATGTTTTTACCCCCCTATCGAGTTCTTTCCAAGATCCTGGGATAGGCAGAGAATGGTTCCAGATCAGAGGTGGGGAACCATGGCCCCTTTATGACTTCACCATGAATGGCAGTTTCTGGTGACTGGAAAAGTAGTGATGTGTCTCAAACAGTCCATGGTTAGACTGGCTAGTTGGGAGCTAGGTAGTTCTGTCTCTTGACAGTATCGGCAACCACAGGATGGTTTGAGATCATAGGAGTAGCAACACAATTTAAGATGGGTCCTCCAAAATAAAGAACCTAATTGGAGCAACTAAATATTAAACACTGAAGTTTTTAATTTATGTAACTAGAGAATTCTAAGTCCTTCCATCAAAAACTACAGATCTAGGACAGTTGGCTAAGGAATTCTCAGAGTTGAAGTTCACAGGTCTTAAGGGGGCCATCCTTCTTCACCCCTGTTCTAGATGCTGTTACCTGGGAAGACAGCATTGCCATGCCTTTGCAGAACTAGTTGAGGCCAGGGTTTTCTTGTTATTTTTTACTACATTCTGCTTCATACACCGCCCTCCTGTGACCAGTCAAGTGGGACATTTTTGGAACTTGTCTGTTTCAAAAATTCACTAGATCTGTGTTCATAAATAGCCTACCATGTCAGCTCAGAGGTGCAACATACCACCATGGCTGTAACTTATTAGTTGGGCAACTTGATAAGTAACCTCACATGCCATTTCAGATACTCACTGTACTTCTCCAACATTGCCCTACCTACACCATATTCGGAAGCATTACTGGAGGTTATGCTTCACATTGGGGAAGAGGAAACCTAGCCAGAAAAATGATCCACCAATCACTTTCCATTATTGTGTGTTTAAATAAAGTATGGACAGCACCAATTGTCATCCTTATTACTGAGGCCAAAGTTACTCAGCCATCAGATCAGCCAATTTTATTCCGGTTTATTTTTGGCCTGTTGAACTGGTGGATAACACTTTAATTTGGCTTTCTGGCTGTGTCGTTAGAATAAATTAGCTCCTGATAAGGCAGGGTTGAAGCTACTCTAAGGTCATTTCCTCACTGGTGATTTATGGTGTCTTATAGTGTCACCTAACCATCTCTGTGTTGATATAAAGCCTATTTCCATTACAGTTATTTTGGCACTGCATTGATTGGATGACACTAGAAAGTGTTATCAATCATTGGTCAGGAAACAATTTAAGGAGATCTGTGGTTTTGACTCCCCTTGTTTTTTCACTGTCCAAGCAACTGACTTGGAAACACTCCAAGAATTTGGAACTATGGTCTTCTAGGATTACATTCTGTTAAGCTGAATTAGCTGTGATCATTCATTTCCTGTATTTAGCTGTTATGCAATGTCTCCGTGTTCTGTTATGGGTAGGTAATGGAGGAAGTGAGCATTGCTATTGTTAACGGAAGAAACAAAAACTTTTGAAGTGCATATTTCTGGTAATTAAAAAAAAAACCCCTCACCTCCTACATTTCTGGGAAAATGTACCAAAAATAACATCTCATTCTACCCCACAGTTATTTGGAAATAACCAAGCATCATCCAAATAAGTACTTTCCAAAACATTGACATGAAAACTTACCAAATGGTAAACAAAAAAAGAAACACCACCAAGAAGTGGAATGGAGAGTTTGTGCAGGCTAATTTCAACAAAAGACAGATCATGTAAAAAGCAAATAATTTAATTTAGTGGCATTTCGAACAGTGTTTTAAGTTATATAATATAATTTGTATGGAACACTTTAGATCTTCAACATCATATATATTTGTGTTATTATTTAAGGAAGTTTATTGAAATTATTGTTAATTCACATAATTGCTAGGAGTTCGATCTTCACCAGCTCAAGGTTGACTCAGCTTCACATTTTTCTGAGATCAGTAAAATGAGGAGACAGATTGTTGGGGGCCATATGCTGATTCTGTAAACTGCTTAGAGAGGGCTGTAAAGCACTGTAAGATAGTGTATAAGTCTAAATGTTATTGCTATTGCTATTTATTGTGTTAATCTAGAGTTAGATTCACAATGCAAAACTGTAGAAACTTAATGATTCAAGTTCCAACTAAGAATGATTAAGACAGCATCTAAGAATATAGGCAATTCCAACTGGGGTGATTTTTTGAAAATTAGGGTATTTAGCTATGATAAATTCAATATTTTCAGATATCAAGGAAGCCCTTTATTATAGCTCCAAGGGCTCTAATTACAATTGGTACACCATTGGGTTTCTTTTTTCATAAGCATTCAGCTTTGATCTGTAAATCCTAATATTTCAAAATATATGCCCCTGACGTATTGGAACACTGCTCTCATGTCACCCCTAGTCCTTCTTTTCATAAGACTAGACATATCCAGTTCCAGCAACCATTCTTTATATGTTTTATCCTTGAGTCCCCTAATCACCCTTGTTGCTCTTCTCTGTACTCTTTCTAGGGTCTCAACATTCTTTTTACATTATGGCAACCAAAATTGGATGCAATATTCCAAGTGTGGCCTTACCAAGGCATTCTAATACTTCACGTGATCTTGATTCTATTCCTCTGTTTATGCAGCCTAGAACTGTGTTGGCTTTTTTGGCAGCTGCAGCACACTGTGGCTTTAAGTAATTGTCTACTAGGACTCCAAGATCCCTCTCACAGTCACCACTATTGAGCAAGGTACCATGTATACTGTACCTGTTTTTCTTGCCTAAATGTAGAGCCTTACTTTTTTCACCATTGAATTTCATTTTGTTAGAAAGCGCTCAAATATTCAAGTCTGTCAAGACCCTTCTGTACCTTAAGCCGATCTTCCAGAGTGTTGGCTATTCCTGCTAGCTTGGTGTCATCTGCAAATTTGATGAGTTCCCTATCTGTGCCCTCATCCAAAACATTGAAGAGTACTGGGCCTAAAACAGAGCCCTGGGTTACCCCACTGCATACTTCCCTCCATGTAGATGCAGTTCCATTGAGGACTACATGTTGAGTGCAGTTGGTCAGCCAGTTATAAATCTATCTGGTGGTGATGCTGTCTAACCTGCATTTTTCTATTTTATCAAGTAGTAGGCTATGGTCTACTGAAGTCC
The DNA here is from genome assembly GCA_033807585.1 of Hydrophis major. Taxonomy (NCBI): domain Eukaryota; kingdom Metazoa; phylum Chordata; class Lepidosauria; order Squamata; family Elapidae; genus Hydrophis; species Hydrophis major. Next base: position 138,736,354 of record CM066329.1, on the reverse strand, counting down.
AAGTAAATTATATCGACAGCATTCTTCTGGTTTTGTCAAAGAATGCAATAAGATTAGTCTGGCATGATCTGTTTTTGACAAACCCATGTTGGCTTTTGTTATTACTTTGTTTGCTTCTAGGTGTTCGCTGATTCGTTGTTTGATTATCTTTTCCAAAATCTTCCCTGGTATTGAGGTCAGGCTGATAGGTCTGTAGTTTCCTGGATCTATTTTGAATATAAGTTTCCTGGATCTTTTTTGATCTTTTGTAGTTTCCTGGATCTTTTTTGAATATAAGAAATACATCATCTCTTTTCCAGTCCTCTGGCAATTCCCCGGTGTTCCAGGATCTTTGAAAGATATAGTTCAGTGGTTCTGAGATCACATCTGCCAGTTTCTTCAGAACCTTGGGGTGTAATCCATCTGGTTCTGGTGATTTGAATTTGTCCAGGGTAGACAGGTGCTCATTTAACATTTTCTTCCCTATTTTGACTTGTGTTTGTAATCTGTTTTTGTGGTGCTGTTTTTGATAGTTTGGACTGCTTTTCCCTTTGTGTAAAGGCAGTGTATAATACTGCAACATGACAATATAGCAACATCAATGAACCAGACTTTCCTCTTTCAATAGCTGTTATATCAGACATGTTATGAAGCTGCCTGTCTGTTGGATTGTAAAGTCCAATAAGATCATTGTACTATATTAGCATACTCCAAACCCTCACAACTGATTGGTCCAGATGGACAGCGACCTTCGAACCGATCCACCCCAGATCTAACAGTCATGTTTATGTGTTATGTTTATGTAGTGTATATTAGAGGTGAAGACCCTTTGAGAGCTGTATGCAACAAAATTTCATTTTAATGTATGCCAATTAATGTACATTCAAAGTGACAATAAAGTTATAAGTTATTCTAAGGTCTGAGCCTACTCATTTCCCAAAATCTGCTCAATATCATGGTTCCAGTAGTTTTGGGTTTTTTTTTAAGATTCAGACCCAAACCTCTAGCTAATAATAATAATAATTCCCTCAACACTGTTCAACTATTTACAAAGTATAGACTACTATTACTGTTAATCTTCTCACCACTCCTTATCACCCATCCCCTCCCACTTGACTGTTTCCTAGTATGATTTGATTGTTGATTGTACCCTATGACTATCATTAAGTGTTGTATGTTATGATTCTTGATTCTTAACCAGTGTATCTTTTCTTTATGTATACTGAGAGTATTTACACCTAGACAAATTCCTTGTGTGTCCAATCACACTTGGCCAATAAAGCATTCTATTCTATTCTACCTCTAGCTAAGTTTCTAATGAATAATTTTGATTACTTGGTCATGATGCTGCTTGTGAAATGTTGTTGTAGCCACTGATCAAATGGTCAATTGTTTCATTGTCTTCACTATAAAGGCAACATTTGCTATCTATAAATATAAAAGTGAAATACCACTCATGCATCATCACAAAATCTCCAGAACCATAAAGCCTACAAACTTGAAATTTGGCACACATGTTCTTCTTGGCTTCTAGGTGCTCACTAAAAAGGATTTTTTTTTTTTAAACAAATTTTATTAATTTTACAGAGAACACAATAAACAAAACTAAAAGATCTTTTCTGAAGGTTGTCTGATCCTGGGTTGAAACTCTTCACACAGATACAAATTCAAACATCATATTCACTTTATATATCCTTCCATATCTTATTATCATTTTCTTTTTTATATATATATATAAACCATTTTTATCAATTTTATATAAACAATGCACAAGGCATAACAGCTTATAAGTTCTTTTCTAAGAAAAAATAATAAAAGAAGAAAACCAATAAAACATAACAATTCCAAATTATAGTATCAATACTTTGTCTATTTAACTTCATATCTTATCCCAACTTCTCCTTTTCATCCAAATTATTTCTTATTAATTAAAATTTTTTTTGCCTTTTTTCAATATACAACATCAAAAAAAAAAAACATAACAAAACTTTTATATATCCTTTCATATCTTATTATCATTTTCAATAATATTCTTTGTCTGTTCTATTTCCAACTATCCATTCATCTTTTTTTCTTTTATTATACCTCTCCTGTACACCAATTGGAGTAACGTCTATAACTCATTACCCTAACTTAAAAATACTTCATATAACAATTTTTCTTGGGATTCTGTTTAAAAGATTCTAAAATTACACAATGAATTTTATACTCTAAATACACATATAAAAAACACAATCTTATGTACCCTCCAGAATCCCTCTTTTATCCTAAATTAAATTCACCCATTGTCTCTGAATAAACTTTTTTTCTTTAGATCTTGCTTCCCCCCATTGAGGCTTCTCCCCCCCCCTTTCTCTCTTGCTTATTCTTCTCCTTGCCCTTTTTACCCCTTTGTCTTTCCTCCTCCCTTTTCTTACTCCCTTTCCTTTGCTTTCTAGCCTTGCCTCCACCTTTCCGCTCATTTTTCTCTTCTTTGGTTGTTTTTATAATTCTTAAAATCTCCTTTTTCTTATCCTTTTTCTCCTCCTCCCCGGAAAGAACCCATTGTTCATCAAAGATGGCTTTTTCTTCCTCTTCTTCTTTGTCCCAGTCCTTCTGCTGCGTAGTCAACTTTTCATAAGTACATAACACCATTTCTAAGAATTGAAACAAAGTGCCCAAAGTATCTTCTTTTTTATATTTTTGATATTCAATCTTTAGTTCATCCACAAGCGATGTCATTATGAAAAAAGAAACTTTTCCCAAAACAACCACAAATATTTTCAATCAAGAATAATTCAAAAAAAAATTCCAAAAATTAATACTTTTCTTCCTTCTTCTCTTTCTCTTTCTGGGGTTAATGTTTAATCAAAGAGGTCCAATTACCATATACCTTTCTTTGGGATTCTAGGCAATCTCCTCCTTTTTCAGCTTCTGCTCCAATTTTTTTTCCTTTCCCTTCCCACTTGCAATATCAATTTTAAATAATCAGAAATCCATACCTCCAACAAGGGTTTTCCAATTTCTTAAGTTTTTCAATGTCCAAAAACCCTTTTGTCCCTTAGCTTCAACTCTCAAAACAATTCACTTTCAATGTCCAATATGTCCAAACATATCTGCTGTTTCCATGGGATGGGAGAGTGAAGAAGAAAAAAAAAGTTCCCTTTAACAGCTTCTCTGCCGCTTTCGATCTTCTTAGGGATACAATGTATCCTCCCGCAACTCAAACAGTTCAGTTCCAACCAATTTGAAAGATGTTACTTGACCTGGCTCAGACAGCACTTTCACTCTTCTTACTTCCTCCAGCGCAATCTTACCCGGTTGCTGGCTTCTTCGTGGCGGCCATTGCTGACCGCCGCTCCACCGCCTTGGGAAAAAGGGGTTTTTCCGGAGGAGGAGGGGGTCTGTGACACCCCCAACCCCCTGTCCGACTCCCCTCTCTCTTCAGCTGTCCCTACAGGGCAGCCATATCCCCCTGACCCATCTGGATCGGGGGTACCTCGGCAGCTAGCACAGCAGGAATCGCGAGCTGTCGTGAATTCCTGCTGCCCCGAAGCCACGCGAAACCGGAAAACCACTAAAAAGGATTTTTTGAAATGACCATCAGAGCATTAGTATTTCCTATATTATTATTAACACGTTTTAATTCTAAGGAGTTCTACTCCCCCTCCCCACCAGAAAAGAAAACTGTTCCAAATGCAAAATACAAGCAGAGGAGAGGAGTTTCAGTTTTAGTTTCACAGAAGCAACCAGAACAGTTTAGCTAAGCCACTTCCAGCCTCCTTGCTGTCTCCTTCTTGCTCACACAGCAAATACTGCTTCAGTTTCCAAACAGCTCTCAACTCTCTCACACATTGACAGGACACATGAACACTGATGGATGCTGGTAGGCAAAGCCACAATTTCCCCCCATTATTTCCCCCCAAAAAACTAAGCCCGATCACATAGTTTCGTAGCGAAGCACAGGTATAGAGCTAGTTATTTGATAGATGTTGAATTTTTGCCTTCATGCAATTAGTTGATCGGGTATTCTTCAGTCTTTCAGTTTCAATTGAAAGCTTCCATTTTCTTTTTTTTAACACCACTGATTTTAACCAACTCCATGTGGGGTTTTTATCAGCTTTTTCTAATATTTCTTTCAAGTATTGACCATGCATTGGCTAGTTCTTCTAATTAACAAATCAATTTTCAGTTGTTTATTTTTTAATACTCAGTTTTCACCTTTGTTGTTTTCAAGAGTTTTCCTTAATTGACTTCCTTCAGTTCTTTTCTTAATGTAGTCATTCAAGCCTTACATTTCTTCTTCCACAGTTTGTTTCACCTCTAAATCCTCTCTCCCTTTTGGCTCTTGGCAAATACAGCAGATCAGTTTCACTTTCTGTGTGCGAAGCATGATGCATTTTCATTAGTTTTCTTATCTTCTTACCCAAGTTATCAAATTTCCATCCAGTCAACTATTCCTGCTGTATATCGAAAAACAAGGACTGCCGAGGTATTAATTCCTTTAATGATGTTTCTACAATTTATCTTTGATTTCAAATTCTGACATATTTGGAAGAAATATTCTGTAATAAATAGAAACTTCCAAAAATCCCCCAAATCTTCAAAATCCTTATTGTTAAACTGTACTCCTTCATCTTCAACAATTTTGCCTGCCTTCATAGCTATGGTTGCACATCTGCTGGTGCCAAATCACATTCCCTTTTCTTTAGTGAAGTCTTTTTGCTTTTTAATAAAGAATCTAGTTCAGCCTTTGCTTGGCATGCAGCACTTGCCTCAATGATCGTGCAGGTCGAATTTATTCATCAGCATACAACAGCTTTGCAGAGTATGTAAAGTGAAGGTCTTGCAACCCAATTACATTCATATGGAGCTGATGATCATATGAAATGATGCTTCTGCTGGGAAAGTGGAAGGGAACAGCTGCCTACAGGTGGAGCTTCAAAAAGGTTTTGTAGTACGATCATGATGGCTGCTGGATCATTCCTTCACTTCTGTATAACCACAGAGGAATTGGATATCAACTGTATGACTATGCAATCCTGTCTGTTTTTAGAAGCTATCATATAGGAGTGACCACCAGAGAAAACTAGTCTCTAGAAGATACTGAACCCGTAGAGTGACAGGACCTTTGGGAAAAAAAAACAGTCATGAAGAAAAACGAATGGGAAACATATTTGATGACAAGGGAGGGAGTTATCTTGAAAGAATAACTTGGATGGAATGGATCAAATGAAAATCAACTTGAGTGGTATTAAGAATCAAAGGCATCTACTTGGAGATGTTTTGAGATAAGAAAAAATATACCTTATATATAACTAATTAAATAAATAATCCACTCATATACCATGGTTTGGGCAATATGGTATGACCTAGTTGCTGGCAAGAAAGAACAGCTTTGGCTAGAATTTGGGAAAGCAATAGAGACATATCCAGAATCAAGGAGAGAACCAACCTAGAACGAAAGAGAAATTTCCTGACAGATAGAAAATCAGTGAAACGACTTGTCCGCAGAAGTTGTGTGGGTGCTCCAACACTGGAGGTTTTTTATAAGAAGAGTTCGGACAATCGTTTGTCTGAAATGGTATAGGCTTTCCTGCTTAAGCAGGAGGTTGGACTAGAAGACCTCCAAGATCCCTTCCAACTCTTTTATTCTGTTATTCATAAATGAAGAAGCATACATAATGCAATCCTGATTGTTGACTTCAGCTCTTACCAGCCTAGCCAACGGGACCAAAATATCTAGAATCTTCAGATTACTTAATCTTTGCAGATAAATGGAAATAAATGATAGGCAAATGCTAAAGGAGGAAATGAAATTCAAAAGATACCAGACCCAATGTGTTAAGTTCTGCGCATGGGCGCAAGGAACGGAGACGAGACGGTGAACAGTGAACTTCAACTCTTTATTATACATTCCGAACAGAGCAAAAACCTAGAGCAAAAACAGCCCTTTTATAGGCAAGCTGCTGCTCTAGTAACCAATAGGAAACGTGGAGTGTTAACCACCTTAACCAATCAGAATGGCTCGTTAACAGCCAATCAGATTCTCCTGAACGGAACAATCCGATATCACTATTATCGGCCAATCAGAAGTGAAGGGCTAGAACCCTGCTATTCTCTAAAGCTTTTGATAAACTTTATTTGAGCATTTTATTAGTTCACAACACCCCTTCCCCCCGGGTTCCGTTTGGGGGGTGCGGTGACGTAATCTCTGAGGTAGGAAGGTTGCTTCGACTGTCTATTGGATTTACGCTGTCCCACGGGTTCTTGTCCATAAGCCTGTTTTGGCGGGGCGTTTTTGGGCAAGTCGGGTGCTGGTGGTTCTTCGTTGGACGACTCGGTGCCGCTAGTTCTCGTTGTTGTCCTCTGGCCCTAGCGGGCTTGCCTCTGTTCGGTTGTTCCTCTGTGGCGAGGCCACCCCAATCCTTGATCCTTCTTCATTAGTTACGCCCCATGGCTCACTTCTTTTGTTCCTGCTTCCCGCCATCTTGAATTTGGTTTCTTCGACATCCCCTGCCCCCCTCAGTTTGGGAGTTACCGGAGTCGCATAAACTAGGTTGTAGCCTTGAGCGAAGCTGATCAATATGGCGTTTCCATATTTTTCCGTCGCAGGTTTTCACCCGGTACAACCTGCATCCAGTGGCTTGAATAACAGTGGCCTCGATCCACAACGGTTCGCCAAAGAGGTTTCTGGAAAAAACTAAGTCGCCTATCTGGAACTCGCGGCATTTTCTGCTAGATCTACAGGGTTTCTCTGGCTCGTAAGATGGGTGAAGCCGGTCAAGGTGGGAGCGGAGTTTGCGTCCCATCAATAGTTCTGCTGGAGTCTTGTTGGTGACGCTGTGCGGAGTGATGTGTGTGTCTTTTTTTTTTAAACTCCTTATTAATTGTTTCATCCCTCCCCTCCAACCCCACACTATTTTGTAACATTCATATATTTATTTTTATTTTTTATTATATCTCATTTTTATTTTTTTTTAAAGGGGAAGCCTCAGAATATTCTTTTTTTGCTTTTTTTCATGGGGATGTCTGCCTTTTGATTTCTATTTTTGACTTATTTTTATGGCTTTTTTTCATCTTCTGAGGTTTTTCAATTAGGAAGAACTTGAAGAACTCTCTTTTTCTTTTTTTTCTTTCTTTTCCTTTTTCTTTGCTTATTACTTTTTGATATTATTGGGCTTTATTTTGCTTCTTTTTTCTCTTCATTTTTTAATTTTTACTTTTGAATTATATTTGCGTATTTCACAATTGGATTAAGGTCTTGAAGAACCTGAAGAATTTTTTTCTTTTTAATTTTGGGCTTTTTACTTATTACTGGTTTTGTTTTTCGTTTTTTATGTTTTCCTTTTTCTAAATTGGATTATAATTGATTACCTCACTAATTGGATTAAAAGACTCAGAAGACCCTGAGTTATTGAAATGAGTAAGAAAATTTTACCTTCGGGCATCTCAACTTCTGCTCCTGTCTCCCCATCATCTGGAGGACGACTCTCAACAATGATGAAGCAAGACTAAGTGCAAGTGGATTTAACGATGGTTATGCAAGGAATACAAGATCTTAAAATGAGTATTGAACAAAGAATGGAGAGTATTGACCAAAGAATTAGAAAGATGGATGAGAAATTTGAAAATTTTGAACAAATGATGGTGAAACACGATGAGAGAATCCAAAAAATAGAAGAGAAAGACAAGCAAAGAGATGATACAATTAAAAACCAAATATTACAAGTGGTAAGAGAGAAGGGGTTGAAATATAAAGGTAAAGAGATCCTGGTTTTAAAACAAGTACCTAGAAAAGTGAGAGAGATTAGAAGAGAGTATTGATTTTTGACTAAAATGCTATTGAAAAAAGAGGTGAACTATAGATGGCTGATTCCAGAAGGATTAATATTTACATGGCAAGAACAGAGACATAGAATTGATTCAATTGCAAAAGCAGAAATATTCTATAAGAAATTTTTCGAAAGAAGAGAAATGGAGATAGAAAAAGAAAAGATTTTAACTGAATTTGAAGAGGACCAAATGGAGATGGAAAAAGAAGAAGGCACAATAGGTGGACAAATGGAGATCAAAGAACAACGTGAAATAAGATCCATGAGACCTGTTAGACCTAAATATAAACCATAACCATAGGGGGAAAAAAACTGATTTCCATGAATATAAATGGACTGAACTCAGCTATCAAAAGAAGGAAAAATATACAAAATATACAAAATACAAATATAACCATGGAAAAGAAAAAAACTGATTACAATTAATATAAATGGACTTAACTCAGTCGTTAAAAGATGGAAAACCTTTCATAAATTAGAGAAGCTAAAATTTGATATAATTTGCTTACAAGAAGTACACATTAAAAAACAACATGAACAATTATTGATACGACCAAAGTTAGGGAAAATATTTACTTCTCTGACTCATTGTAAGAAAAGAGGAGTGGTTTTGTACGTCAAAGAAACCACTCCAGCCAAATTGATTTATACTGATGAAGACGGAAGAGTATTAATGGTTGAAATAGTGGATAATAATATAAAACCAGTCTTGGTTGCAATTTATGCCCCAAATGATAAACAAGAAGAATTTTATAAAAAATTACATATATAAATAATTGAACTGGACTATGTTAATATACTTATGATGGGGGATTTCAATGGAATTATAGACAATAAACTGGACTATACAGTAAAAACAATACGACAAAATAGGAAAACTCTCCCTAAATCCTTTTTTAAAATGACAGATGAACTAAATTTAAAGGATACATGGAGAGAAAGAAATGCTAAAACTCAACAATATACTTTTTATTCAAACAGGCATTTATCGTGGTCCAGAATAGAAATGATTTGGACATCAACAGAATTATTATCTAATATTCAAGAAATAAATATTGAAACAAGTACATGGGCAGACCATAATCCAATGACAATTAAATGGAAAGGACAAAAAAGATCTAGATGGACATTAAACAATACTATTCTAAAGGAAAAAGATTTTACACAATGGATGGAAAAAGAATTGGCCTTCTTCTTTAATGAAAACAAAAAAGAAGATACTTCAGTACAGAATGTTTGGGATACAATGAAGGCATGTGCAAGAGGATTAATAATTGACTATACAAAGAAAAAGAACATCAGGAAGAGGCAAATGATTAAAGCTTTAGAAGATGACCATAAAAAACTGGAAAAAGAATTACAGAAGATGCCACAGAAAAAAGATATCAAACTTAAAATGGACATAATTAAACATAAAATGGATCAAGCAGAGAAGGAAGAACTGGCACAAAAAATTAGAAGTGCTAAACAGAACTATTTTGAAGATGCAAATAGGCCAGGTAGATGGTTAGCATATAAGTTGAGAAAAGAGAAAGAATCAAGGAAAATATTACAGTTAATAGATGATCATGGTCAAATTTGTTATGGTAATAAGGAGAAAAAGGCAATCATTCGAGATTTTGATGGACAATTATATAAACAGGAGGATCTTGATGAGGAAAAAATTAAACAGTATTTACAAAATGCTAACCTATCTAAGATACCTGATGAAACTCGGAAAATGTTGGAAAGTGCTATAACAATGATGGAATTAACTGAAGTACTCAACAGACAGAACAATGGAAAAGCACCAGGACCAGATGGTTTCCCGGCAGAATTTTAGAAAACATTACAAGAATCGTTGAGCATTCCACTGTTAGAAGTCATGAATGAAGTTATGATAAATAAGAAAATACCTAAAACATGGTCAGAAGCTTATATTACACTTATTCCAAAAGAAGGGGTTGACCCATTACAAATTAAGAGCTATAGACCTATTTCCTTATTGAATGCAGACTATAAAATCTTTGCTTCAATCTTGGCAGAAAGGCTTAAAAAATATCTAAATAATTTTATTCACTCTGATCAGAATGGATTTTTAGCAAAGAGACAGATGAAAGACAATATGAGGGTAATCCTGGACACATTGGAATATTATGAGGCGCACCCGGAAAAACAAATGGCTTTGATATTTTTAGATGCCCAAAAGGCATTTGATAATGTGAACTTGAGATTTATGTTATTACTATTGGAACAGATGGGCTTTGCTAGAAAATTTATCCAAGCAATAGAAGCCGTATATTATAAGCAAACGGCAAAAGTAATGATAGATGGAGAATTCACAGACTCTATCAATATTAAAAAAGGTACAAGACAAGGATGCCCATTATCTCCTTTGTTATTTGTATTGACCTTGGAAGTCTTAAATAGAAATATTAGAGAGGATATAAACATAAAAGGAATGAAAGTCAGAAAGGAAGAATTCAAATTGCAAGCCTTTGCGGATGACTTGGTCTTTATTTTGGAAGACCCTTTAGAGACAGCTTTAAAACTATTGGAAAGGATAGAGACGTATGGTGAAATGGCTGGTTTAAAAATAAATAAAGACAAAACAAAGATTCTGAAAAAGAACATGTTATTAAGACAAAAAGAAGAGCTGGCAGATTTATTGAAAATTCAAGTTACGAACAAAGTTAAATATTTGGGGATATATTTGACGTCAAGATGTACTACGCTGAAAGAGAATAACTATATTAAATTTAAATAGCAGATAGCATCTGACCTGAACAAATGGGAAAACCTACAATTGTCATTGATAGGTAGAATTTCAACAATTAAGATGAATATTTTACCCAGAATTTTATATTTGTTCCAAACAATACCAATTAGGTTAAGTAAGGATTACTTTGAAGAATTAAATAAAATTGTGTTGAAGTATATATGGCAAGGCAAGAAAGCGAGAATAAAATTAAAATTTTTCCAGGATGCTAGAATTAGAGGAGGATTTGGCCTTCCTAATTGGGAGTTGTATTATCAAGCTGCAAACTTAATGTGGGTTAAAGAATGGATAACGTTAAGAAAGACTAGATTTTGACATTAGAAGGTCATGATTTATTATTGGGTTGGCATGCTTTTTTATGGTATAAGGGAACTAAATCACAGGGTTATTTTAGAAGGCATTATATACAGGAATCATTATGGTTGAATTGGGAGAAAATTAAGAAACAATGTTATTTGAAAATTCCAGTTTGGTTATCAACTATTGAAGCTTTTCCGTATCCTATAACTTATAAGAAGGAACAACAGTTAGATATGGGGAAATATTGGATGAAAAGGGTGAACTTAAAACGATGCAAAATTTAGAAGAACAAGGTATAAAGATGAATTGGTTTTCATATGCGCAAATACATGCAAGGTATCTTAAAGATTCTAAAATAGAAGGATTTTATGATAAATTGACTGACTTAGATAGGATTTTGACAGGTACTGATGAAAAAGTGATTAGAAAACTATATAGTTATTTGTTGGAAATTAAATTAGAGGAAGAACAAGTTAAAGAAACAATGATTGCTTGGGGGAAGAATTTTGGATATGGGATTGATTTAGAGAAATGGCAAAAATTGTGGTCACAAAATTATAAAATGACAATGTCAACAGCATATAAAGAAAATTTGTATAAGATGTTTTACAGGTGGCATTTTCCCCCCGACAAGAATAGCAACAATGTTCAAGAATAAATCTGAAAAGTGCTGGAAATGTCATCAGATACCTGGCTCATATTACCATATGTGGTGAACTTGTGAGGAGGCCAGGAAATACTGGACTAGAATTCGCATATGGCTGGAAAAAATGATAAAGAAACACATAGATTTGAAACCAGAGATTTTTTTATTGGGAATCGTACCTGATATATATAATAAAAATTTAAAGTATTTGATTGTAAATGTATTAACAGCGGCTTGGATTGTATTTGCTAAACATTGGAAAAGTGAGAAAATACTATTAGAGGAAGAAATTATTAAGAAAATATTGGAATGTGCTGAAATGAGCAGATTGACATTTGAAATTAGAGAACAAGAAGATAAACAATTTTATGAAGTTTGGGATCTTTTTTATCAATGGTTAGATAATACAATATAATAATAGAATATTTAGAAATTTAAGAAATAATGAATACATAATTTTTCTTGGTTTTGATAATTTTTTAGAATATTTTATTAAGATAGATTTGGTATGATTCTATGATTTGTTATAAAATAATTTAACTTAATTATAGTTATCTCGCTTAAATATGAATTAGTAAAATTATAGTCAAATGATTGTTCAGTAATGATATTGGGATATTTTACTGATGATTGATAATGTGAGTTATTATGTAATATAATTATTTTGATGACTATGAAATGGATGCACAAAAGGGAGTGGTAAACCAACCAATACACTGTAAATTTATAAAGAATGATTTTTTTTATGTTATGTTTTATGTCTTATATGTTTTTTGTTTGTTGTAAAAATCAATAAAACTTTTATCAAAAAAAAAAAAAAGTTCCGCTGGAGTCTTGTTGGTGACACTGTGCGGAGTGATGTGTTGGAGAAGGAGTGTTCTATTTATCTTATATTCAATGTCCCCATAGTCCATCTTGTAGAGGGTTTTTTTAACAAACTGTACTATGCGCTCGGCTCTTCCGTTGGCCGCAGGGTGTGCTGGCGAAGTTAGCGCATGGCGAATACCACGGTCCGCTAAGTATTGTTCAAAAGCAAGCGCGGTAAACTGGGGTCCGTTGTCAGATACCAGAACGTCTGGCAGTCCATGCGTCGCAAATAATCTGTTCAACTTCCGGATGACGGACTCGGTTGTGGTACTCTTCATTTCGTGGATCTCGAGCCAGTTTGAGTAGGCATCCACTGTCAATAGGAACGTATGTCCCTTAGTAGGTCCCGCAAAGTCAATATGAATGCGGGACCACGGTCCCCGAGGTGTTTCCCATTCTGTCGGAGTTGCTTTTGGTGGGGCACTTATAACAAATCTTTACCCAGGCTTTGATTTGTTTGTCGATGCCCGGCCACCATGCGTAGCTTCGTGCGAGCGCTTTCATGTGCACGATGCTGGGGTGGCCCTCATGCAGTGTCTTTAGTACCACTCGTTGTAACCGCTCTGGGACGACGACTCTATCCCTCCACAGGATGCATCCCTTTTGTGAAAAAAGTTCCGTTTGTCGATTCTTGAAGGGAATGAAGTTGTCAGAGGTTTGATCTACTGACCATCCTTGTTCGACTCAGCTAAGAACCCGTTTTAAGATGGGATCACGTTTTGTTTCAATCGCAATATCTCTAGCGGTCAGTGGCGGTGAATGCAGCGTTTCAATCTGGAGCGTTGTAAGGGTTGGAGCTGGGTCATCAACGGTTTCTGGAAGTGGTGCATGGCTCAATGCGTCAGCGTGGGGAATAGCTTTCTCCGGGTGGTGCTGTAGCTTATAATTGTACGCAGCCAAAAACTCCGACCAGCGAGTCATTCTAGGTGATAATATACAGGGGGTTGGCTTGTCTCCCGCTATAATCCCCAGCAAAGGTTTGTGGTTGGTAACAATAGTACAAACTCGTCCATAAACATATTCATGAAACCGTTTAACAGCAGATACAACAGCAAGAGCCTCTTTATCGATTTGGCTATCGTTTCGTTCAGCCTTTGATAGAGTTCTTGAAAAATAGGCAATAGGGGCTTCACTATCGTTTGGTAATGCATGGCTCAAAATGACTCCTACTCCAAAAGGTGACGCGTCACATGTGATTGTTAAAGGCAAAGTCTCATTATACTGCATTAAAACAGCATCTGAAGTTAATAGGTTTTTCACTGGTTGGAACGCGTGTTCCTCTCGGTGCCCCCAAATCCAGGTTGCTTTTTTATTGAGAAGCTGATGTAGGGGCTCGGCTACGGTCCGGTTTGATGGGTGTTATGATTGGGGTTTCCTAACAAGCATGGTCAGTTGGTTCTAAAACACCCTGGGCTATTAATTTATCAAGCTGCTCGTCAATCTTTGGTTTAAGGGCAAAAGGGACTCGACGAGGCTTAAGGCGGATGGGGGCCACTTCCAGGGTTAAGGTTAAATGATATCAGGGTCCCCTTGTACTCACCTAGTTTGTCTGCAAAAACGTCCTGGAATTCCTGGACGAGGGCCTCCTTCCAGTCGTCGCTGCTGGTCTGGTGAATGCTGGCTACCTCAATCCCAAGTGGAGCAAACCACTGAAGGCCTAACAGACTAGGCCGATCACAGTTGACGACGGTCAATGGTAAGGATGCCGTACGATTTTTGAATGAGACCTGGACCAGGCTGGATCCAACGACCGGAATTCGGTTTCCTTGATAGTCCTTGAGAATGATTCTTTGGGTTCTGAGATCTTGCTGCCGGACGGCAGGGATCAATTGTTTCAGGGTCTTCCAGGAAACCATCGAGAGGGACGATCCTGAATCGACTTCCATCATGCAGGACTGGTTCTCAATGGCAACCTTCACTCGGATTTTCTTTGCATCTAATGAAGATGCGTGACCAATCGTGATGGTTTGGTGTGCCTCTTCTCATTTCGTTGAATGGGCTAGTGGTTTATTTCTGTAGGAGTGGTTGTTCCATTGGTGATTTGAATGTTCCCGATTCACAGGACGACTTCCTGTGGGTGGGCGATAGTTGGTCCCCCTCTGAAATGGGCTGGCTCCTATCTTTCTTCGACAGACCTTTCCAATGTGGCCTCTCTTCCCAAAAATATGGCAGAGTGCGTCGAGGAATTTGCAGTCTGATCGTGGGTGGTTTGCCCCACAGCCTGCGCATTGGTACTGCAGTGTCTGGTTATGCTGGTCGCGTTGGTCTCATTCAGACCGGAGCTGGTTGACTTCTTCCTCATCACTTTCTGATGATGATTCAAGGTCCTCGTGGTGAGTTGCCATTGCATGTCCCTCAAGGCGAGGTGAGGTTTCTCCGGCGAGTTGGCGGAGCGGGGTGTTGGTGCGGCGCATTCGGGTAGCCGACTTCCTGGTTGCTTCTGCTGCAGTAGCGTCAGTGATGGTATCTGCAAGGCTGATGTCACCTTTCGCCATCAGCTTGCTTTGCTCGTGTGGTGCATCTAATCCCAGAACTATTCGGTCTCTGAGAGCTTCTTCGAGATCGGCGAACCCACAGAGGCCTCCCAGGTTCTGGAGATCCGCGATGAAATCTGCAACGTTTTATCCTTTCCGCTGGTCTCTCTGGTAAAATTCATGTCTTCGTACAAGCGTTGGTATGGTAGGTGCATAGTGGGCCTGTAGGAGGAGCTCAAGGATGTCCCAGTCCATAGATTTCACCTCAGCCGGTTTTGCCAGTGCCTTGGTTATCTTGAAAATGGCTGGTCTGCAGCGAGTCAGGAATACCGCTCTCTTTTTTCCAGTTGTGGCATCCTTCAAGTTGTTGGTCTCCAGAAACATCTGGAACCGGTCCATGTATGAGGCCCAGTCTTCTTGTGCCGGGTCAAATGGAGCAGGTGGTATGGTGCCGCCGGTCATGGTTTCCGCCGTTGATGCGCCTTCAGCCACGTGCTCTGTTTAGTGCTCTGTAGTGTTCAGTCAGCTCTGACGTCTCCGGATCCCACCTTCGTCGCCAGTGTTAAGTTCTGCGCATGGGCACAAGGAATGGAGACGAGACGGTGAACAGTGAACTTCAACTCTTTATTATACATTCTGAACAGAGCAAAAACCTAGAGCAAAAACAGCCCTTTTATAGGCAAGCTGCTGCTCTAGTAACCAATAGGAAACGTGGAGTGTTAACCCCCTTAACCAATCAGAATGGCTCATTAACAGCCAATCAGATTCTCCTGAACGGACCAATCCAATATCACTATTATCAGCCAATCAGAAATGAAGGGCTAGAACCCTGCTATTCTCTAAAGCTTTTGATAAACTTTATTTGAGTATTTTATTAGTTCACAACACAATGCCTTCTATCAAGATGGAATAATCATAAAAATGAAATGCTAGATTCTAAATCAAGTACCCAGTTTCAGGCAGAGTAACAATTTTGTAGAGTGTGCAAGTAACTCAATGAGTTGCTTCTTTTTCTTGCTTACTAAGGCCCTGTGGCTGGCCTTGTAAGTGACAGGTAGGAGAGTCATGGCCATGTTTGGAACTGCTACCTACGCCGGAAGATTTTTGAGCAGTCGTCAACTCTCATTAACCAAGCAGGGTTGCATGGGCA
The DNA here is from genome assembly GCA_033807585.1 of Hydrophis major. Taxonomy (NCBI): domain Eukaryota; kingdom Metazoa; phylum Chordata; class Lepidosauria; order Squamata; family Elapidae; genus Hydrophis; species Hydrophis major. The sequence goes on along the minus strand of CM066329.1, from coordinate 138,720,366 downwards.
GCCTTCTGTGTAGCATACATTTCATTTATCCCACATTGTGCAGGAAGCCAGGAGATTGAAGCAATCTCCATCCTTGTTAACAGGAACTCTGTACCTACTTCTCTGTGCCTTGTGCTGTGAATGAATGAGGAAAGATGTGTTTGGAATTGGCAAAAAGCTTCTCCAGCTGGAAGAATGCTCTGGCAATAGCCTGGGAGTTGAGAGAAGAATGAGAAACAATTGCTTAAAAAGAAAATCACTTGGATTTCTCCCCAAATTTCTGCTGAGGCAATGACAGTTGGGAAGCTTTTCCCAACCCTGCTCCTGCTCCTGCTCCGTTGCTAACCTCTCCGTTGAATGTGATATTACTGCAATCAGCACTTTCACTGATGCGTCAGTTTTTCATTCCCACACTAGGTAATTGTTAAAAGAGCCCCAGCAACAGAGAGGCTTATTTTGCAATATAATTATTCCTGAGCATTACCACACTTGTTCTCCCCCAGGAAGGGTCTCTGCTTGGTGCTTTAATAAAGCAGATCTGAGACCCACTTCTTGCCTTCCCAGAATAGAATCAGGAGGCAGCACCTTAATGTGACATGCTTTCAAGTTTAGTAGGAACCTTATCTCCCTTTTCTTGGCTTGTCCACTGGCTGTGTAATTAAGCAGGAGGTGGCAGAAAGCAGGGACTTCTACAACCCAATAATGTTACTTTGACCAGGTCAAAGGCCAGAGGAGAATTTAGAACCTGTTTCTCCTTGACCTCTACTTGTTTGCAGATACGGAGAGGGAAGAGTTCAGAGCAAAGTCATGCCACGGTCACTAATACAAATTTCAGAATTCACACAATTCACTCAGCACTTCCTCCTCAAGATCTGATGTATTGCATGGTTTTTCCAGCCAAAAGAGAACCTTATAATATATCTGAACAAATAGAAAACACTATAATCTGATCACCCGGTTAAATTCATCTGGCTGATCCTGCATTCATTCATCTGGCTGATCCTGCATTCCTCAAACATGACTCAGACACGTTTAGTCACACATCACGTATGACCTAACCATGCTCATCAAAGCCCGGGGTTGCTTAACAGGATCCCATGATCTTTAGAAATAGTTTGCATATAACCTGCTGTATGGATAAGTAATTTTAAACCCTGGACTTCATGGATTTATGTCTTTCTACTCCTATGTGGCCTTTAGATAGCCATATATCTTACTAAGCATAAACATAATTTTGTTGTTAAAAGGAATGACTGCCTTTCAAAAATGAAAATAATAGTATGAGTTTCTGAAGCAGATTGGCAGCTTTTGGTAGGAAGGGCAGGCTTCTATTCTCCTATTTTATCCATCTGCCAAGGGGCTGCAAAGGATGGGGGTTGGTGTCATAAAATCACCAGAGAAATCAAGGGCAGGATTTGGAGCCTGTTCTTTTTAAACATTTATGTTTTAAAAGCCCTGCAATTAATATGTCAAAGCTGTCAGAGGAGGGATGCAATACCATGACCCTTTAAAAAGATTATTTGGATGTGTGAAAATTTACAGTTCACTGGAGTTAGATTTGGGCAAGAAATAAATATGCCACTTACTTTTAATAATTACACTTGCCCGCATGCACATAGAGATGTAACAACAACACCTTATAAAGTTGGAAAAATAATAAATCTATAATATTGGAAAAACCTCCCCCCCTCAAATAAATTAATCATATTTCTAATAGAAAATAAGAGCTTGCTAAATTTTGCATAAATCCTGAAATCTGGGTTCATTTTGAAGACATTCATTTTCATTCAATAAAGCCACAGATAGGAGTTGTGTGTTGAAGGGAGAACAGGTCATATTCTTGCCCTACATCAGCTTGTCTTGAATATCTTAAAGCAGTGCAGCTTGAAAAACACTGGTATGAAAGGAGATACTTTGGGTCCTGTATTCTGCTGAGATAACAGTCAAAGTTCTTCTGCTGTTCTTTTCTCAGCCTGGGCCTTGTAAAATTCTTCTCCAGTTCTTGCCACCACTTTGTTCTGTTTTCTCAGCGCCTTTCCTCTTTTCCCCATTGTCCTAATTCCATCTGCAAAATATGGATCAGAGAAGTTGTGTGACTTCCTGGCATAATTGTTCCAGTGGTGGGATTCAAATTTTTTTACTGCTGGTTTTTTGGGAGGGGCTTGGTGGGCAGGGCATTGCTTGATGGGCATGGCAGGAGAAGGTTACTGTAAAATCCCCATTCCCTCCCCACCCCGCTAACCTGCTTTCCAGCCCCGTTCTCCTGTGCAGGGCAACAAAATAAGAACCAGCTGATTAGCTGGGACTTGGGAGGCAGAGAATAGATGGGGGTGGGGTCAGTCAGAGGTGGTATTTGCCGGTTGTCCGAACTGGTCAGAACCTGCTGAATACTGTCATGTCCGTTCGGCAAGGAGACCAGGAGGCAGTGACTGTGGTTTCAGCTCTTTATTAGGCCCCTGGAACCGATCTGGCTCCAAGGGAAAACTTGTGGCTTTTTATTCTCAAGCTGCAGCAGCCGTGGCCAATGGCACCGCTTTGAATCTCCTGCGATTCGTATCCGCCAATCGTGGGAGATTCTCAGCGGACCAATCAGCGCGGCTCACTAAACCAATCAGATCACCCCGCGCTTTGACCAATCAAAACGCAGGGTTTCAAGAATGCAAATGAAGGTACAGAACACCCCTCCCCTCTTGGTTTGGTCCTACGTAACGTAGTCCCGTAAGTAGGCGGGGCTCCGCACTTGCGTACTGGACCTGCGCAGGTCAGTCGTTGGTTGGCTCCCGGCCGGTTCGGTCGGGTTCTCTGTATCTCTTGGCCTCGTCGATGGAACCGCCTGGTAGGCCTTGCCGGGCCACTTGTCGCAGCTCCCTCCCGGTCTATCCGGGCTGGTTGAGCTGCGGTTCTCGCCGCTCCCACGCGGTCTTTTTGGGCTTGTCGAGCTGGCCTGGCTGCTTCTCCCTGGTGAGGCTTCGAGCTGGCTGCTTGCTGGTGAGTATGGTTGGTTTTCTTCTGGGTTTTGGTTCCCGGGGTATTCCCTCCCCTCTTGGCTTGTGTTAAGGGGATTTTCTGTGTCTGGTTGTGTGTCGGTTGTGTTTCTTGTGGCTGTTCTCGATCTTATTTGATCGATGTGGCGTTTCCATGCTCATCCGTCGGTTGTTTGCAGCCGGTACGAGTGGGGACCTGTCAGTTGGGTTATGGTTGCTGGTACCCATAGTGGGTCTCCAGTTAGTTTTTTTGCGTAAACGGCGTCGCCTGGCGCAAAAGACTGGTGCTTGCTGGAGGAGTTTGAGGGTTTTTCCGGGTTGTATGTGGGGAACAGTCTGTCGAGTGGGGACCTTATTTTCCTCCCCATCAGTAGCTCTGCCGGGCTTTTGTTCGTTGTTGTGTTCGGGGTTATATGTTGGATAAAAAGCATTTTATTTATTTTGTCTTGGATTTCCCCGTGTTCGATTTTCTGGATGGTTTTTTTCGTGAATTGAACCATCCGTTCCGCCCTTCCATTCGCCGGCGGATGCGCCGGAGCTGTCAGTGCGTGTCGTATGGCCCGTTCCACTAGGAATTTTTCAAATTCCAGCGAGGTGAATTGGGGCCCATTGTCCGACACGATGACATCCGGGAGGCCGTGGGTTGCGAATAGTTTGCAAAGTTCCTTGGTTACGGCCTCTGTGGTGGTGGATTTCATGTTGCTTACCTCCAGCCAGTTGGAGTAAGCATCTACGGTTACTAGGAATGTATGTCCCTTGGTGGGCCCGGCAAAATCTATGTGGACCCTAGACCAGAGTCCCCTGGGGGTTTCCCATTCCAGGATCGGATGCCGCGGGAGGGCTCGGTCTTGCCACCCAGGCCTCGATTTGCTTATCCATCCCTGGCCACCAAGCGTAACTTCTGGCCAGGGCTTTCGTTCTAACTATGCCCGGGTGCCCCTCGTGTAACAACCCCAATACCTTCCCTTGCAGTTTTTCCGGGATAACCACCCTATCCCCCCACAGTACACACCCTTTTTGCAGCGAAAGTTCTGTTTGCCGGTTCCGGAATGTTTTGAATGCTTCGTCGTTGTCCTTTTCTGGCCACCCTTTCTCTACCCAATGTAACACCCGCGCCAGACGTTTGTCTTTATTGGTTTCTCGGGCAATATCTGACGCGGTTATGGGGAGATCGGGCAGAGTCTCTTTTCTGAGGGTGCTGGGTCGGTGTCTAGGTCAGGTAGCGGTGAGCGGTGAGCGGCTCAAAGCGTCTGCATGTGTAATAGACTTACCGGGTCGGTGTGTGAGCCGGTAGCTGTAGGCGGCAAGGAATTTGGACCACCTTGTCATCCTGGGAGATAAAATGTTTGAAGTGGTCCGGTTTCCTGCCAGGATGCCCAGCAATGGCTTGTGGTCCATGATGATTGTGAAGGTGCGGCCGTAGAGGTACTCGTGGAACCTCTTCACTGCTGCAACGATGGCTAGGGCCTCCTTGTCCAGCTGGCTATAGTTCCGCTCCGGTTTGGTGAGTGTCCTGGAGAAGAAGGCGATGGGCGCTTCTCTTCCATCCGGGATTGTGTGGCTGAGGACGGCGCCGACGCCGAAGGGTGAGGCGTCGCATGTGACGGCGAGTGGTAGGGTCTCATTGTATTGGATGAGGACAGCATCTGAGGTGAGCAGGTCTTTGGTTCTCCTGAAGGCAGCTTCCTCACGTTTTCCCCAAGTCCAGGTAGCCGCCTTGTCCAAGAGCCTATGCAAAGGCTCCGCCGCGGTCACCTTCTGGGGCAGGAACACATTGTAAAAATTAAGCAGTCCCAGAAACGCCTGCAGTTCTGTTTTAGTCCTGGGTGTGGGAGCCTCCTTAATGGCTCTGATTTTAGTTTTGGTGGGGTGGATGCCGTGCCGGTCTAGGAGGTATCCCAGGAACTCGACCCGCTCTGTGTAAAGTTGGCACTTTTCCCTCTTCACTTTTAGCCCGGTTTCCTTGAATTTGGTTAACACCTCCCTTAGCCGACCCTCTAGTTCTTGCTGGTTGGTTGCCGATACCAGCACATCGTCGAAGTAGGGCACCACCCCCTTGATGCCCTGCAAGAGTCTCTCCATGAGGCTCTGGAAAATTCCAGGCACCACGCTGACTCCAAACTGGAGTCGGTTACATCGGAAAGCTCCCCGGTGGGTGACTATGGTTTGCGCCTCCGCGGTTTCTGCGCTGACCGGCAGCTGTTGGTATGCTTGGGCCAGGTCGAGCTTCACAAAAACCTTGCCTCCCCCCAGTGAGTGTAGGAGGTGCTGCACTACTGGTATGGGGTAGGCGCTTTGTTGCAAGGCGCAATTTAGGGTGGTCTTATAGTCCCCGCAGATTCTCACTGACCCATCGGGCTTGACTGGGGTGACTATTGGGGTCTCCCACCGGGCATGATCAATTGGTTGTAGGACCCCTTGCTTGACGAGCTTGTCAATTTGCTCGTCAATTTTTGGCCAGAGTGCAAAAGGTACCCGCCGTGGTTTTAGGCGTCTCGGGGGAATGTTAGAGTCTAGGCTGAAGGAGATGGGGGGCCCTCGGTACTTGCCTAGGGTGCCGTCGAACACTTCCTGGAAGTCCCGTGCCAGTTGCTGCTCCCAATCGGTCTCGGCGATGTGGTTGATGCCCGTGACTTCGATGCCAAGCGGTGCGAACCATTGCAGTCCCAAAAGGCTGGGCCGGTCTCGGTCCACGATTGTTAGGGGAAGCTTTGCCGTGCGGCCCTTAAATGTTACTTCGAATTGTCCAGTTCCAACTACCGGGATGCAGTTTCACTGGTAGTCTTTGATGATTAGTCTCTGGTTCTCCAGTCCCTTCTTGTGGATGGTAGGCACCAAGCGTTTGATTTCTTGCCAGGCGACCATGGAGAGGTAGGACCCGGAATCCACCTCCATCCTGCATGGCTTGCCTTCGATGCCTACCTCCACATAGACTTTCTGGGCGTCGGTGGTTGATGTGTGGCCAATGATGACCGTCTGGTGGGTTTCCTCCTTCCGCCGGGTCTCTCTGCCTCGTTGGGTTCGCCCGCTCCAGTCCCATCGACTGTCGGCTGGGTGATCTCTGGCTCTGGGGGGTGTGCTGTCCCGTCTCCACTTGCTGTGGTCCCGCCGTCTGGGGCTGTAGGCTTTCTTTAGTCAGCAGACGCGGGCGATGTGGCCCTTTTTGTCGCAATGCCAGCAGACTGCGTCGACGAAACGGCACTCCGATCTCGGGTGGTCGCCTCCGCAACCGGCACACACGGTCCCCGACTTACGACCCCGCCGATTGCGCTGGTCACATCCCACCTTCGTCGCCAGTGTCGTGTCCGTTCGGCAAGGAGACCAGGAGGTAGTGACTGTGGTTTCAGCTCTTTATTAGGCCCCCGGAACCAATCTGGCTCCAAGGGAAAACTTGCGGCTTTTTATTCTCAAGTTGTGGTGGCCGCGGCCAATGGCACCGCTTTAAATCTCCCACAATTCGTATCCGCCAATCGCGGGAGATTCTCAGCGGGCCAATCAGCGCGGCTCGCTAAACCAATCAGATCACCCCGCGCTTTGACCAATCAAAACGCGGGGTTTCAAGAATGCAAATGAAGGTACAGAACACCTACCACCTCTGAATTGTTCCCTCATTGAAAGGGTTCCTTCAAGTCTGCTGACTCCTGAAGTGTCTGCAGTTTTCTTGGCAAGATTTTTTTCCTCAGAAGTAGTTTGCTATTGGCTCCTGCCTAGGGCTAAGAGATAGTATGTGGCCCAAGATCACCTGCCAGATGGCTTCCTACCTAAAGTGGAATTAGAAGTCAATTTTTTCTGGTTTCTATCCTGATGCTTTAACCACTGCACCAAATTGACAAATGCAAATGTGTTTTAAAAAAGAAAACCATCCAGGCTTCATCTAGGATTCTGGAACTCTTCTGCTGCATTGCATTCAACATATTTTTGCATTAAACTGGTAAACTTGCTGGGGACGGGGGGAATCCTTCTGAGGGCATTCTTCAAACATCCCTCCATCTATTGTCTCCCACAGTTTGTCAATCATTACAGTCCATTTCTGTATTGAATTAAAGTAATAAAACCAATAGTAGCCCATTAGCCATAAGGAAAAAAAACCCCTACCATTTGTATGTAAGCATTCAAGGTGAGAAAAGCTAATTCCTTCAATGGGAAGAAGATAAAACCAAAAGAAGAAGAGGAAAAATGGTTGCTCTTTAAACCATGTCTTCATCAGTTTGGAATGTGGAAGTTGGGCACATTTGTGTAAACTGGATGCCTTTTGGAGACAGTCGGTTGCCCCAGATTTCTCAGGAATTGTTTAGAAAAAAGCATTTCAGTACGGTGAAATTAGACAGATAAAGCAGAAAATAATAGTATATATTGTCTCTTTGAGCTACCTATATATTTGGCATGTACAGTACTGTGCAAAAGTCTTGGCCACCATTTGCTTTATTGTTTTAGCAAAGTTTTAATAGTCATAAAATATTTCTAAAACAAAATTTTATGACCATTTGATCTTGAATAGCACATCTTGAATATCCATTTTTCTTGTGGGTTTCCCTGTGAGAGTAGCCTTGCTGATACAAAAGTATGATTTTATGTCTGTCAAATTCAGTAATCCTTGGCATTTTGACTGGAATGATGTGATAGAAAGTTGGCCTTATTAGTAAGCTTCCAATGTATTACACTCACATAACTAGTGTAGATATTCTAGTCCTCAAACATACGTTGCACAAACCTGATGTAATAGACCTTTTTGCACAGTAGTCGTTTTGGCATGGCATAGTTAGACACCTACACTAAAGCAAAATATGCCTATTTCACCTGGATACATTCAGCTGTATTTTCAATGTCTCCAAAATGATATGAAAAAATTGAACCATACTTGGACTATAATTAAGTCATTCTTTTTTTTTGGGGGGGGGGGTCTTTAAAATCCTTAGGAAGACCACACCTGGAATACTGAAACCAGTTTTGGTCACCATACTACAAAAAAGATGTTGAGATTTTGGAAAAAGTATAGAGAAGAGCAGTTAAGATGATTGAAGGATTGGAGACTAAAACATATGAAGAATGGTTGCAGGATTTGGATTTGGCTAGTCTAGAGAAAAGAAGAACTAGGTGTGACATGATAGCAGTATTCTAATATTTGAGGGGTAATGGCAGTACTTTGGATTCTATTCCATTTAGGTTTATGTGGGCCAGGTGCCCGCTGTTGCTCAGGTGTAAAGGGAGGTCACACAACATATTTGTCACTTTGGCCTATGGAAACTCTTTTTTTCTGCTTTTTTCTGTTTTGGATTCTGCATACAAATTTCCTGTATTTTCTGGTTGTACTCTAATAAGGAGACAGAGACATAATTATATTTGGTCATTATACCATTGCTACAACAACCAACCTAAAGGTGGCCTAAGACTGTTGCCCAGCACTGTAAATAATTTCTTTTTGGTAGCAGTTGCACACAAGTATAACTATTTATGAGGACAATACTGTATGATCTGAAATATATGAATGAGGTGACTTGTCCTCCATTCTTCTTACTGTTGTCTTTGTCCTTGAATCTGAGATAATGTTTGCTAGTAGAACACAAAGTACACTATTCATTAGAAGTAAATATTTATTCCCAGTCCTTCATATGTTCACAAAACAATGTCTCAGCGTAATGATAGCATAGATCAATCACAAGCAATTCATAATCAAAGCCACTGTTGGAATACAATTCCAATTATTGTCATGAAAAATGATTGGATGAGGTGAGAATTGAAAGTGTTACAATTCATGAAGACCAGAGTTTGGGACGAATGAATAAATGAACCAGAATAGAGCTAGAAGGGACCCTTGCTCAAGTGAAAGATCATATACCATTTCAGACAGGTGGCTATCCAGTCTTTTCTTAAAATCCTCCAGTGATTCATTAGAAAAAACACATTGATTCATTAGTAATTGGGCTGTATATATTCCCTCAGAAAGGCTGGCCCCATTTCTGATCAGGGAATGCTTTCAAGCAATGGCAAATTAGAAAATGGAAACTTCCTGCCAGAATGCTCTTGGTATTATCTGTGAGGCGGGGAAGCAGGTACTTTGATTTGAGCTGGCATAGTAGCACAGTTTGACTTAGCCCAGGTGAACACTCAAGTCTTTCTCATTGCAGATGGTGGTAGGGAAAGTGTGTGGCCCTTTACATCTTAGTAAACTTGCATCATCTGTAAAAGGGGGCAATGGTTATTTGTGGGAGGTTTAATCCAACATTTTCTAGATCCCCATTTGTGTCCAAAAATCTCAATTTCACTGCAGGGCTTCCATTGTATTGGTGCCTTTCATAGTCCTGAGTTGTAGAAAACAACTTTCTCACTATAGTCTTCCATGATAGGAAAAGTTTCCATTCAACTGATTTCTGCGTGTGAGATCCAAAACTAAAGTTAGAGGAACAGAACAGAGTAGAACAGAACAGAACTTGGAGGTCTTCTAGTCCAGCCTCCTGCTCAAGGAGGAGACCCTATACCATTTCAAACAGGTGGATGTCCAGTCTCTTCTTAAAAAACTCCAATGATGAAGCACCTACAATTTCCAAAGGCAAACTGTTCTACTGGTTAATTGTGCCCCACTGTTAGGAAGTTTCTCCTTAATTTCAGGTTGTTTCTCTCCTTGATTAGTTTCCATTCATTGTTTCTTATCTTCCCTTCTTGTGCTTTGGAAAATGTTGACTCCCTCTTCTTTGGGGCAACCCCTCAAATATTAGAATACTGCTATCATGTCACCCCTAGTTCTTCTTTTCTCTAGACTAGCCAAATCCAAATCCTGCAACCATTCTTCATATGTTTTAGTCTCCAATCCTTCAATCATCTTAGCTGCTCTTCTCTATACTTTTTCCAAAATCTCAACATCTTTTTTTGGAGTATGGTGACCAAAACTGGTTTCAGTATTCCAGGTGTGGTCTTCCTAAGGGTTTTAAAGACCCTCCCCCCCCCAAAAAAAGAATGACTTAATTATAGTCCAAGTATGGTTCAATTTTTTCATATCGTTTTGAAGACATTGAAAAGACAGCTGAATGTACCCAGGTGAAATAGGCATATTTTGCTTTAGAGCAGGGTTGTCAAGCTCACACCATCATGTCATCGTCACGTGATGTATCATTACTTTTCCCCCTAAATCAGGAGTGGGTGTGGCCAGTGAGTGATGCATCTGGTCCGTGGGCTACGAATTTGACACCCCTGCTTTAGAAGATCCCAACAGATTCTTCAAGTCTAAATACTTAGCTACTTTGTAGGTGGTGTTAGAATACTCGTCTGCTTAAAAAGAGAATGTTGTTTCTGAATACCCAAGACGGTATAGTGGTTGAGGTGAAATGTGTTCCATACAAAGATCCATAAAAGAGGAGCAATATCAAAGGATATGTCCAAAAGTATTGACTGTTTCTGATCCACAGGGGCAAATGCGTATCCATTATATGGTATATTATTGAATTCACCCTCCAATCAAGCAGTTAGAAAGAGATTAGTTCAGCTCTTTAAAAAATGGTCTCCAATATTGAGGTAGTAGCATTAAGGTCTTAAAATAACCAGCTGGCTAGGTGTACAGGACTTTTGATAGCCTAAAGACACTCTCAGTAGATCAATGTGCAGTTCTGCTTCTGTGCTGCTCTGTGTGAGGAGAGCTCTCTAGCCTCTCATAGGACATGGATAATAGACATTCAGGTAAGGGCCAGAAATGCACTGTGACAAGTACAGTTATTAATTTTCAGAATTCTGCTCTGGATGTTTATGTTATACCTTTCTTCAGTCAAGAAGTTCAAAAGAGTAGACACGGGACAATTGTATTTTATCATTGTGAGAAATGCTATCCAGAGACAACTATTGATTTATTTAGATCTGTGAACGAGATCTTTCTAAAGATGCGCCCACTATCAAAGTCTGCTTTCGATTCTCTTCTCTCTTGGCCAACATACTGTTCTCTGAAGTGGCTTAAATGGGTCTTGGCTGTGTGCTGGCATACACAGCAGATGAGTCATGAGCAAGAAAAGAACAACATCTGATGTTCAGAAAGTTTCCCCTACTGGCTTCTTCAGGAAAGAAAAAAAGTATTCAGGGCAAGCACAGAATTTCCTCATAATCAAGAAAGAAGATAAGCACTATTTTTTGGTGAGCAAATCACTTAGAAATGTTTATTTTCCCAAGCTGCACACAGTAGAAAGAAAATCATTTCTGGAGAAAAGGTATGGCTTAGAAAGACAAATGTTACATTTTTAAAAAAACCTCTATTCTGAGTGTTACACAGGCATTCCAGGGATTTGTTTAATGGACACTTAATGTAAACTAGGTAAGAAATATTGCCCTTCATTAATAAAGAAATAATCTCTAATATTTGGCATGGTTTTGAATAAACTGTGGATAATATTAGGAATGTTTTAGTCATACAATCATTTGGCATCTTTCTATATCCTCTTGCAACTGCATCAATCAGTTGAATGGAAATGCTTTCCCTGTACCCCCTATGTATATAAATTTGCATGGGTTATGTTCATACAACCCACACACATGATCAAGTGAACCATGGTCTCCTTAATTCTCTGGCTTGAGATGACATACTAAACCAAAAACTAACCAATCAGCTTGGCTTTACATAACATGCTCACTTAAAATGAAGTTAGCGGGTTGTGGCTCAGTATCTTGCAAGTGGTTACTATTATTCAATCTATGAATGTTTCTTTTTTATCACAATGAAGGAAATACTATTATTAGTATAGTATAGTATAGTATAGTATAGTATAGTATAGTATAGTATAGTATAGTATAGTATAGTATAGTATAGTATAGTAAGGAATGGAATGGAATGGAATGGAATGGAATGGAATGGAATAGAACAGAACAGAACAGAACAGAACAGAACAGAACAGAACAGAATTCTTTTATTGGCCAAGTGTGATTGGACACACAAGGAATTTGTCTTGGTGCAAATGCTCTCAGTATACATAAAAGAAAAGATACATTCATCAAGAGTCAAGAATCATAACGTACAACACTTAATACGGTAATAGTCATAGGGCATAATAAGCAATCAAATCATACTAGGAAACAGTCAGTATAGGTTGTAAGGATACAAGCAACAAAGTTACAGTCATACAGTCACAAGTGGAAGGGAAGTCACAAGTGAAGAGAAGGTTAACAGTAGTGCAGATTTTAAAAATAGTTGGACAGTGTTGAGGGAATTATTTGTTTAAGAGAGTGATGTCGATTGGGAAAAAACTGTTCTTGTGTCTAATTGTTCTGGTGTTCAGTGCTCTACAGTGTTGTTTTGAGAGAAGGAGTTGAAACAGTTTATGTCCAGGATGTGAGGGGTCTGTAAATATTTTCACAGCCCTCTTTCTGACTCTGTGCAGTATACAGTTCCTTGATGGAAGGGACGTTGGTAGTAATTTTTTTTCCTGCAGTCCTAATTATCCTCTGAAGTCTGTGACATTAGAATGTAAAAAAAACGAACCCTGATCATTTGCCACATTAGAACTGCCAACTCTCCACAGCCTTTCCTCCTATGTCATTTTATAGCAAACTGACATATACACATCAAGCTTGCTTCTTCACATCCTGAGGCCAATGAATGCTCCATCTGCCACATTCCTGTGTGCCAGGTTAACTTTAAAAACCACTGCAAGAAATGTGAAAAACACAAATAGACATTTTACCATGCATGGTAGACCTGTGAAAAAGCCAAGAAATTTTGGATGTAATTTTGGATACAGCAATGCAAAATATTTTAAAGATTAATATTGCAATGAAATCAGATTTTTTTATTAGAACATATGGATACTGAATTAGAAAAGACTCGTGGAAAATTAATTTTGTAAATGATAACAGTGGCAAAATTATTATATATGTGCAAAGATGGAAGAGTATTGAAATTGCTACAATGGAGGAATCAATCGTAAAACTGTCGGAATTCATGGAAAAGCCAAAGTGGAAGCATTCTCACAATTGGCTACATAGTTCATAGGACCCTCTGACACTCAGCTTTGAACCAGAGCCACTGTAAGTATCTACATAGCCATCAGAATTCCATACAATATGCACAATGAATTCCTGTACCTCCAAAGCAGTTATCATTGCCTAATTGATTGCCTGATTGTATAGAGGAAGATGTACAAAGGAATTCATATATGAACACATGACATACAGTCAGGAAAAACAAACACTTTGTAATTCATATTGCATGTACTAGAATTGGATCAGAGATAGCTAAGCTGACCTACACATCTTTCTGCTCTTCTCCAATCCATTGCTCATCTGAATAGCTCTTAAAGTCTTGGGTATTTTATTATGTAATAGGTTTTGTTTTTTTAACCTCGGATTTCTGGTCAATTACAGCAAAAAAAAAAAAAAAGGTTAGATTTGGGAAGAACAGGTGAACTATTCAAAATTGATTAATTTCAGCTATTTGAGATGTAATTTTATCTTTCTTTTCTGGGGCAGAGTTTCGCTCTAAGGCAGCAAGTTTGAAAAATGTGGCCGTCATTGGAAATTTGTGACAGCTGATAAGTAGGTGGTTGCAGTTTATGAATGATAAGATCTAATATAAAATTTGTCTTCTACTTTTGTCTGGGCAACACAGTATGACCTTCATCTTGCAAAAAAAACAAAGCAGCTTCCAGTTAAAACCACTGGTCTCCATGAGCCTCCAGTCCAGTCCATCATCATACTCATCCTGGGGTACAATAACTGTGAGCCCTAAAATGTAAGCCCTAATCCTTCCCCAAATGCTATGCTCCTCCAACAATATTCTCACATTGTAAAATTATACCTATTACAGAATCTTAAACATACCACAAAATTGTCCCCAAATTCACATGATTTACAGTACCTCATCTCTGGAAATGCTTTTCATCCATCTTTAAAATCAACCTTCTGAATACTGAGTCTCATTCATGGAAACCTTCTCCATGATCTGGAGTCTTGCACCGCTTTCTCTGTGAAATTGTCTAGGATTCCCACAAGTGTTTGAAAGTGGAGCTTGCACAGAGGCCCAGATGCAAAGAAGTTCTTGAGAAAGACTTCATCCAGAAATGCTTATGATAATAATATTCATCTTAAAGATGCTATCAATCTGTTTGGTTTTAAATCACACTTGGAATCAGGCTACCACACAAACTGTCTGCTCATATATAGGGTCTTAATAGAGGGTCATGAAAGGGGCTCATTTTTTTTCCAGTGTAAAGTGGGAACATTCAATTAAATGCATAAAACTGTTTATCATTGTGAAAATTTAACTGTCCAATAATGATGAATGCTCAACAAGATGACAAACATGTTAAAGAGTGAAAGAAAGTGAGACCATTTGATAATTCTCTGTCATCTTAAACAGACACATAAAAATCCATGTCTCTTTTGAGAACTATAATTTTATGAATGAAGAAGCAGAGAGATCAGATTTCTAGCCTGCTTAAATATACATCTGGAATATATTTTACTCTTTCCATTAGAAATAATAGCTCTTGAACATTCAAGGAAGGCTTTGCTACAGACAATGCAGATAAGTATACAGAGATGTAGACAGATGCAGAGAGTCAAGGTGGGATTCTCCACCCTCGAGAAAGATAATTTTTCACTTATCTCCATCCAAAGGCAGCCTTTCCCCATCTGTTTGAAATTGTTTCCCATATTCGGTTGGCTTTACCATTGCAATCCTTTTGGTTCCTCCCTCATAAAAAAAAAATATATTTAAATACTTTTTTTAAAAAAAGTAAAAGTTCCTTGACATGTGTGATAAAAACATCTTGGGCATTTTCTGCTTCACTACTGTACTTAGGAAAAACAATGGATGTCGTCAAGCCATCAAGCTTAACAATATTTTTTAAAATTATAAATTGCTCCTTTTTAAATACCAAAAATACTAAAGAATTGAGGCAAGTTCGGTTATGTAACAAAATTTTGGTAGCTAAAAATATTTAAACTAATAACATTTATCCTAATTCATTTTAGCAACCATTGGCAACTTTATGTGGACTCAAAAATGCTGGATGGTATGACTGGACTGAACTGCAAGTAAGAGATCCAGTGATGCATAATGTAATCATTAGCATTTTTGTTAGGAATTAAAACATAGGCACCTATCCGTTCATATTAATAGAAAAATCCACCTACGAAAAATAGATACAAATAGCCTCTGTTTGAGAATTTTCTTCATTCTCTTATTTCCTGGGGTCAATATTATGCAAATTACAGAAGACTTTGAAAACCTCATTATCACTTCATTTTCTTGTGAGCAAGATCAATCTATCAATTACTCCAACAGTCCAGCAGATGCCACCCATTTTCCTCCTCTGAAAACCCCTGTGGCTGCATTTTCCAATGTGTTCGTTATTCCACTATTAGGACTACATTAAATAATACTCTATCCTCACCAATAACTCCCCAAAGTGCTCACCAGTACGTATTTGATGAAAAACATAATATTCTCCTCATGTATTGATCATTGCTCAGCAGTATTATGCAGTATTAAGGCTATACGTTGTCTGCTATTTTCTACATTCATGCATTTAACGATACCTTAGCCTCCAAAGTTTTAAAACCCAAAATGAGCTTATTCTCTTTTCATTAAAGACATACCAAAATACATGGTTAAAGAAGAAGCTGTCGGTATTTCAAAATAGATATGAAACTATATAGATACAAGCTTCTCTCCTATTGTTTCTGCTTGCCCAGTCACAACCATCAGGGAGGACATGTTCCAGGTCCCGCCTGTTAGACTGCATCACAGGGGTGATGGTGCAGGGGTTCCCAAACCCTGGTCTGTGGACTAGCACCGGGCCACGGCATACCAAAAACTTGGCCATGCAAACAAGCAATACCCCATCTGCAGGATGCAGGCAGCACAACAAAACCATGCCCACTCCAGTCTGCAGAAAAACCTCTCTCCATGGAACTAGTCCCTAAAGGTTGAGGGCCACTGATCTGGTAGGACCTAGGAGTTGTGCCCTGTCTTTTGCAGCATTTGCCCTAAAGAACAGCATCCGCTCAAGATTTGGGTAACTTGGACTCTTTAGCCTTTCAAAAGTCATTAAACATCTAAGAATTTGGGCCAAGAGGCTAAATAGAATGCTTTTGAACTTCAGGCATAAATTTATGTCTCCTTTGTTATTTTTGATTATTTATAGAATATATTGATTTTAATTTTTGTTTGCCATGTAGGCATTCACTGTATTGTGAGATTAGTGCCTCTATACAAGTAGTTCTTGACTTAGTGACCTCAGCTGAGCCTGAAATTTCCATTATTAAGCAAACCAGTTGTTAATTGAGTTTTGCCCATTTTACAACCTTTTTTACTACAATTGTTAAGTGAATCACTGTAGATGTTTACTTAGCAACACTGTTGTTAAGTGAATCTGGCTTCCCCATTGACTTTGCTCACCAGAAGGTCACAACAGATGACCATGTGAGTCCAGAACAGTGCAACCATCCTAAATAGATGTCAGTTGCCAAGCACACAAATTTTGATCACACGACCATGGGGATACAGTGAGAGTCATAAGTGTGGGAACTGATCATAAATCACTTTTTAAAGTGCCATTGTAACTTTCAATGGTCATTAAACGAATGGTCGTAAGTCAAAGACCACTTGCAAATCAAATAAATAAATAAGCAAGCAAGCAAGCTAGGCAGCATGCAAAATGTTTGGTTCTGTGGTTTGACATAGGGTTATGTTTGTCTATGCTGATGTCAAAACAAAAAGCACTCATTCCATTAAAGCTCTCCCTCCGTATCCCTTCCTGATCCACTACATCTGGATGTGTGTGCGTGTGTGTGTGTGTGTGTGTGTGTGTGTGTGCTTTCTTAAGTTGTCGCATGTACTTACATGTATGGGATTCAGCTTTGTTCGGGTATTTTCCCACATCATTATAGTTATGCTTTTAAAGTTGTAGCAACGTTTCAGCAGAATCTCATCTGCCATCATCAGGCTTCTGTATTGTGTTCGTCTGTGAGTCAGGCTTTCACAGCCGTTTCTGTTTTAAAGTTGGTGCTAGCCTATTGCTGTGCCAGCATGGTTTTTTCTTCTCCTGATTGGTTGGGAGTCTTGGACTGTGTTTATTGATCTTGGAGTTTGCTGTGTTCTGCTTGATTGGTGTTTCTAATATCTTCTGTCTATTTTGTAGCATTTTTTTGTCTTGATTGGCTGGCAACATTGTGTTTCCTGTATTGGAGGCTTTTAGTGCGGCTTGGCTTCAGGTAAATGGATGGCTATCATTTATTAGGAAGCTAGGTTTCATCTGGGTGCCTGGTTGGGGTGTGTTTGAGCTGGGGGTATGAGGGGGTCTGTTTGTGGATAGATGTTTGCTTGGCTTGTGGTGTGGATATTTTTTCGTTTGTGAGTACAGGCTTCTAGATAATTGACAGTCTGGTGGAGTCATCTCTTCAATTCATGCTTTCAGGTATTTTTTCAATCTCTATGGCTTCTCCGATAATTCTGTAGCTGGGGTTTTCTATAGCGGCTAGGGTTTTGGTGCCACTGAAGTTGATGCTATGACCTGTGGCTTTCATGTGTTGGACTAGTGAGGAAGTGTGTTCCAGCTTTTTTATGGCATTTTTGTGTTCATCCAGGCGGGTAACTTATTCTTCTATTGGTCTGTCCAATGTATGTGGCAGGGCATGATGCACAGGGGACTTCGTATATGCCTTGGTTTTCCAGGTCAATTTTATCTTTGGGGTTTCTTAGGATGGCTGCTATTTTTCTGTCTGTTTTGATGTGATGCCTGTGTAGTATCTTGCTGATTTTGTCTGCAGTACCTCTTATGTAGTGCAGGACAGCTGTTCCATAGGTCTGTTCATCTTCTAAGTCTCCATTATGTCTCAGTGTGTTTTTGTGGATCAGGCCTGTGATTTTGCTTCTGTGGAAGCCGTTGGCTGTCAATACTTTAGTCAGGGTGCATAGTTCAGTCTTTATGTGTGTCTTGTCTGCCAGGCGTTTGGTTCTGGCAATTACTGTTTTGGCCACGGAGTTTATCTGTGCTGGGTGGTGGTGGGATTGAACGTTGAGGTAGCAGTTGGTGTGTGTTTTCTTCTGGTATATGGTGTGTCCTAGTGTGCCATCTATTTTTTTGTAGATTAGTACATCTAGCTTCCACATATATATTTGTCCTAGAAGAAAAATTGCCAGTAGCAACCCTGGCAGTTTTACTCCTGAGCAAATAGCAGTGATATGTAAGGGCTGAAGTGGTTAAGATGGGATCCAGACAGGATTATTGGGTAAACATGGAGCGAGTGTCTGTCTCAATCTCAAGACTAGAAAATGAACGGTCAAAGTTTTGTTACTCCAAAGGATGGGAAGAAGCCTAAACCTTGACACCGACATACACTCTGTATGCATGTGTGTGTGGACACATACATATACACACACAGATTCATATCCACATCATATACATATACATCAAATACATACAGTCTACATATACATATTCATCTTATATAGTTCATATACATTATGTACATCATTTTATTTTATTTTTTATTTATTTGTTTAGTCAAGCATGTATTAGATAACATGTATAAGTATAAACATGATTATCAGTGGTGGGATTCAAATTTTTTTACTACTGGTTCTGTGGGCGTGGCATGGCGGGCGTGGCAGGGGAATAATACTGTAAAACCTCCAGTCAGAGGTGGGATATGCCAGTTCTCCGAATTACTCAAAATTTCCATTACTGGTTCTTCAGAACTGGTCAGAACCTGCTGAATACCATCTCTGATGATTATGAATACATGAAATGGATACTACTTGTTAAGCCTGGGTTCCCCAACCAGGGTTAAGGAGACAAGCTAAACAGAATGTGCAGCGTTAGTCAGATAGGCACACAGATAAATGAGTGAGCTAAGCTTGTATGTTTGTTAACATACAGTAAAAATAACAGATACGCTTGTGCTATCAAAAATATAGTTTATTCCATTTATAGCATAGTCAAAATAACAGTCCATTAGTCATGTATCATTTAGTCAGTCCATTCAAGGATATTCAGTTAGCAAAGTCTGTGTGGAATATCCTATGTCAGTTCACTTACAAATCAGTCCTTTGTCTCTCTCCCGTTCGAGTAACGCAGTCTTGAGTCCATGCAGTAATTAGGGATCATCAAAGCCAGAGAGAGCAAGCTGACGTTCCTTGCTTCTTTTAAAGTGCTTTTCACAACCACTCCCTGAATTACATTCCTATATTTAAAGTTGCAGACACTTTAACTTATAAACTATGATAACATATTTATTATTTTATCTAAACCAGTTAGGGTAAACAATGTTATCCCTAACATTCTCCCCTTTTAGGAAATAATAATAATACTATAACGATTTACATCTTTAAATCATATTTGTTACAACTTTCTTTAAACTTAATTACTCCTTGAGCTTTTGTAAATTGGTCTGCAATGTTTTCTTCCATCATGCAGTATTCCAATTTAATTAGCCCATTCTTTACAGATTCTCTAACATTTAAGTATCTTAAATCAGTATGCTTTGATCTAGTTTTTACAGCAATACTAGTAGCTAACTTTATGGTTGCCTGGTTGTCCTCGTACACAATAATGGAATCTTTAACAGTTATACCCATGTCTAATAATAACTGTTTTACAAAATTAAGTCAGTGCATAGTAATGACAAATATGAAAATTCCGCTTCCATTGTGGACAAGCTAATATGCTGTTGTCTGATTGACCTCCACCCTATTAGTGTCTTACCAAATAATATAGCCATCCCAGATGTTGATTTTCTAGTGTTTATGTCAGTTGCAAAACTTGCATCTGCATAGGCACTAAGACTCAAATCACCCTTTGGTTCTATATACAATGCATGGTTCATTGTTCCTTTAAGATATCTTAAAATTCTCTTTAATGATTGCCAATGACATTGTTGTGGATCCGAATTAAAACGTGCCAGCTGATTAACACTATAAGCTATATCAGGCCTTGACCAATTGCTGATATATGATAAGCTGCCAATCAAAGATTGATATGTGGACTTATCAAATTTGGGACTTTGATCATCAGTTTGGCAAACCTCCTGACTCATTGGAGTCTTTGCCGGTTTACAAAGTTCCATTTTAAACGTTTTAATTAATTGGCAAATTTTATCTTCTTGAGATATTTTAAATCCATTTTTTGTTTTGTTAATTGTCAATCCTAGATATTTTTTAATTTCACCTAAATGCTTTAATTTTATCTTTTTGGCTAATAATGATATAATCTCATTAGCTTCATTATTAGTCTTAGTTATCAAAGCAATATCATCTGTAAATAATAACAATAATGACACCGTTCCATTATTTTCTCTTTTAAACACACATGAATCTGCTAAACCAGATTTAAAACCTATATTGTTTAATTCTTTCACAATATATTGGTTCCACTCATAGCCAGATTTTTTCAATCCATAAAGACTTCTTTTTAGTTTCCAACAATCATTACTATTTACTTTATTGTATTTTAAAATAATTAGCTTTTTCAAATATATAGTGTGCTGCAATGGCGCATGCAGATAAGCAGTTTCTACATCTAAATGGTTAATGACATAGTTTTTCTTAGCTGCCCACACTAAAGCTGCTCTCAAAGATGTTGCTTTAAGGCTTGGTGCAAAAACTTCATCATAATCAGATGCAGTTTGATTAAATCCTTAAGCTATCAACCTAGCTTTATGGGTAACAGTCCCATCATATCCTGTTTTTACTTTAAATATCCATTTGCACCCAATGGATTTTTCTCCTGGAAGTAATTTAGCATCTTCATATACTTTCATTACCTTTAATGAATTTAGTTCTTTTTCCATTGCCTTTTGCCAATTCTCCTGATCCTTAGCAAGATACATCTTAAGTTCATCTATACTAGTTGGAACTTTAGTTACTTGGCAAACTATACTTGCTTGATATCTATCAGGTGGTCTAGTTACACGTGTAGTACGTCTAGGTATTACAGGACTTACAGGTGGACTTTCATTTACTAACTCTTCTTGATTATCTAACTCTTCCTGATCAACTGTTTCCTCTTGTTCTGGGCCTATTTGCTCTTCATGGACTTCTTCTTTAATTGGACTCTCCTTATAACCAGTCTGATCTTTCTGCCTTTTGTAGGGTTCAATAATTACTTCATTATTTAAATCTTACTCTAATCTATTCCATCCTACATGTTCTAGGAATTTAGCACTAGCACTGGTGTAAACTCTAGATATACTTGGTTCCCAGAATCTATAAGATCTATGATTAGATTTATATCCTACAAAAAATAATCTTTTAGCTATATGTTGTCCTTTGTGTCTGAGTTGTGAAGGGATATGCATCCATGCTGGTGCTCCAAATGTGTGCATGTAACTTAAATCAGGTTTTGTACCATGCCACAGTGTGAATGGTAATTCACCTGTTGTTGAATTAACAACATTATTTAATATATGATTACCACACATTATTGCTTCTCCCCACAAATTGTCAGGTAATCCTGAATCAGACATCATAGTACGTGTCATTGATTGTAATGTTTGGCCTCGTCTCTCTATAAAGGCATTATGTTGTGGCCTATATGGTGCAGACTTTTTATGTTGAATACCTAATATTCTAAGTCTATTCTGGAATTTATTATTTGTAAATTCCGTACCATTATCTGTTATAAAAGTTACTAATTTCTTTTTAGTTTTCCTTTCAGCAAATTTAATACAATTAAAGAGATTTTGATACGTTTCAGTTTTGCTCTTCATTAAATAGCAAAACCTATATCTAGAATAGTGGTCCATTATACTTAATATGTATCGAGCTCCTCCTACACTTGGTTTTTTTGGACCTATTAAATCAGCAAATACTACTTCTAAAGGCTCTTTGGTAGTAAATCCATCAACTCTATTAGCCGGTTTGACCTTGCCTTTGCTTTGATTACAGGCATTACATTGCAAATACTTATTACAAGGTTTTAAACTTATTCCCTTAGATAATTCAACAGTCCTCTTAAGCATTTTAAAATTTAAATGCCCTAGCTGTCGGTGTAACAAGTGAATACATTCATCATGAGGTTTCTCATTATCATAAACCGTGTTAGCCACCTTTAAACCATTATCATTTAACACATATAATTCACCTCTTAAAGATGCAGTAATTTTCTTATCTTCTTTTTCAATTATGCAGTTATCTCCTTTAAAGGTAACTACATATCCTAGTTTAACCAAAATTCTAACTGAAATTAAATTAAACTTAAGTTGTGGTACATATAACATTTTTACATTCTCTTTTATGAAAGAACAATATGCTATACCTTGACCTTTAGCTTTCAGTTTCCAGCCATTGGCTAACGATATCTGCTGTGTACTCTTGGACATTTTAATAAAATTTTTGTTATCATTTGTTATACAGTGGGATGCTCCACTGTCAACCACCCATAAATTATTTTTTACAGCTCCGTTAGCATACATGGCTAACTCTAAATTTTTATTTATCTTTTGGTTACTTTTAGTATTCTGGCCAGCATTCTGGCTCTTTGCTTTTTTACAAGATCTTGCCAAATGTCCTCTTCCTCCACAATTAAAACACTTTTTAATTGCGTATGCAGTAGGAGATTCATTATCTTCTTTTTGAGGTTGCTCCCTCCTTAACTGATATCTTTCAAGTCTTCTTCTGGCCTCTTCAATCAATCTGCCAGTTATATCAGTTAAAGTTAAACTTTCTTAAGGCAAAATTTCAAGGGAAGTGACGTAGTTGTCATAACTTTCATCTAGTGAAGATAGAATTATGTAGACTTGGTGTAGTTCAGAGAAAATAAGCTCTTTCTCATGCAGTTCTTGAAAAATGCTTTGCATAGTTTTCAAATGACTAAGCATATCACCATTCGTCTGGAGATGCGTCCTGAAAAGCTTCCGTGTAAGATTTATGTGAGCACCAACGTTATCTCAGACATAAATCCTCTTCAGCTTCTGCCAACACCCAACAGCCGTTTGCTCTCCGTGGATATGAACAAGTTGCTGGTCAGACAGTGTTAAACCTATTATGCAAATAGCTAGTTCATTTTTATGCATAAAATCTTTTATCTTTCGTCTATCTCCATCTTCCTCTGGATCCCATTCCTCTATGTTTGGTGGATTTTCAATTATGTTCCACAGACCTTCTCTTCGTAGAAGTAGATTACATTTTGTAGACCATGATACATAGTTTGTTCCATCCAGCTTGGATATAAGGGACAAATTTTGTAAATTGACTTGTGCTATGTTTTCTTTATATGGATATAAAACTATAATTAATAAAACACAGCTATTTGTTTACTGTAATGTATATCAACACAAACTCTCACTTTTTACATAAATCTGTTTTATCCTAGTTAAACTGACTTTGCAGCCTCTGGGCCCATAACCAGTGTTAAGCCTGGGTTCCCCAACCAGGGTTAAGGAGACAAGCTAAACAGAATGTGCAGCATTAGTCAGATAGGCACACAGATAAATGAGTGAGCTAAGCTTGTATGTTTGTTAACATACAGTAAAAATAACAGATATGCTTGTGCTATCAAAAATATAGTTTATTCCATTTATAGCATAGTCAAAATAACAGTCCATTAGTCATGTATCATTTAGTCAGTCCATTCAAGGATATTCAGTTAGTAAAGCCCGTGTAGAATATCCTATGTCAGTTCACTTACAAATCAGTCCTTTGTCTCTCTCCCATTCGAGTAACGCAGTCTTGAGTCCATGCAGTAATTAGGGATCATCAAAGCCAGAGAGAGCAAGCTGACGCTCCTTGCTTCTTTTAAAGTGCTTTTCACAACCACTCCCCTAATTACATTCCTATATTTAAAGTTGCAGACACTTTAACTTATAAACTATGATAACATATTTATTATTTTACCTAAACCAGTTAGAGTAAACAATGTTATCCCTAACACTACTAATAAAAAGGAACATTAGGACAGGGACAGTAGGCATGTTGGTGTGCTTATGCATCATATACACCATATACACATACAAATATTGTACACATCTATCATATTCATACACTAGGCCAGCTAACCTTCTTATATATGCAAAATGAGCTTCTCTTATCAGCAATAAAGCAATATACCAAAACCACGCCATTTGTGCTACTGTCCAGTCCTGAAAAAGGGGTAAAATTTCTTAGAGCCTCCTGATTTGGAGTCTGGCAGAATGGGAGGATAGGGGAGGAGTCCTGCTGAAAAAAAAGATGTAATTAAGGGATTCCACCCTTCTTTCCCCCCCACCCCCCACCCCTCCCATCCACCCGCAGGGCAAAGGTGAATAGGCATTCCACATATCATACCATTTGGCTTCCTATCCATAAATAGGTAGATGGATGTGCAGTAGTGGCACCTGGAGATGCAGAAGTAAATTAAACCACTGCAAGATAGATAGCATGCATCGCAACTACATTACCTTCTTTTTCTTTAGGCAATTTCTGGCATGCAATGTAAGAGAGACGCAGCACTTAAAGAGCCTGGAATACTTGGGAGGGGGTGAATTTTCACTAGCAGCATTACTTTTTTTATATTCAAGCTATGATTCCTTTATCCCATCCCTCCCCTTTCCACTTTAAGTTCTAGTCATGCTGAGGAGGAAAAGATAACCCTCCATAGCTCCTTTGCAGTGTTCTCTACAGGGATCCCTGCTCCCTGGCATTAATAGGGATGACTCAGAGCGAGACAATCTGATTCTTTTGTGAAGAATTAGCCAAGAAACAATTTTCTCTTATTATTCTGATCTCTTGCTCCCCCCCCTCCCCCCCAGTCTTCCTGAAATGACTTGAATCATGGATGACTCAAACAGGAATTTCAGCAGAGGACTGAAAAGAAAGAGAATAAAGATAGGCAGGTTTCAGATGGGATCTACTAATAGCACTTTAGCAGAAACTTGGTGTGATCTCTGAGTCTCTGTCCAGAGATAAGGAAACCAAGTTTAGGAACTTTCAGACCACTGCTGGTAAATTCCAAGCAGTATCATTTACAATACAATATGTGTATGTACACACTGATATGATTCATACAACCTAAACAAGATGGGTGGGCAACATGCAATAGCTGAGGACCATGCATAAGATTTTTGGGAAGTGGACCCAAAGACCAAAGGGGCCAAGATGACAATACAAATCAACAATGTTTTCAAAGATTAAGATTCTTTTAAAGCTTGCCTTCTAGTTTTAATGTAGTTCCTGCTTCAGAAAAGCACAAAAATACAGCACTGCTTTTTAGCACACAAGAGGCGGTTTCAGCCCACAAAAAAAGAGTTTTGAGGGCTGCAGGTTGCCCACCTGTGTGTTAGATGTGGATTGTTCAGTTTTTGTTTAATATAACCCAGTTATTGAGCTGCTGTTGTAGTTGATATTTTGGAATTAAAGGGCCTTCCTAACCTTGGTAAATCGTCCAGTAGCTCTCCTCCCAACTGGAAATCAAGGTTACAGTAAATACAGTTCTGTGGGTCCTTGGAGCTCTCTGAACGATGGTTTTTTGGCAGAAGTTTCATTACCCAACTGGGTAACATCAGTGCTACCTTTTATCAATTTGTTCTTCAGGAACTGCTTTTAACATCAGATTTAATCATATTATCAAATCGTGTATATAGAGATCCCTCTTCTCATTTCCTCCCCAACTACTCTGTCAACTCTCTCTAATTGCCCTCTTCTTCCCTCAGTTGCATCTCCAGTGCCATCATTTAGAGAAGAATAATCTTTCAGAGGTTGCTAGACTACAACTCTCAGTATCTCTCATCATTCGTCCTGGCAGAAATACCACCATAGGTCATCAGCACACAATCACAAATATTCCAGTCAAATATGGACTGTCTAGATGACTTCCCAGGTACACCAAAGATGATTGAGGGATTGTCATTTCTTGCTTTTAAAGGATCTGTTTGGAAAAGCACTTCATTGTGGTTGAAATCAGGTGTGGCACAATGAAGACAGTCAGGAATGCTTGCTTAACCTCCTTGTTATTTTATACCATGCAAAATCAAAGAGTCATTCTAGGTTTCTGTTTTTGTACCAATGGAGCAAGACAGGCTGCATTTTCTGTCAACTTCTCCTCCCATTTGTACAATGTTGGTGACTGATAACAGTGTAATGTCAAATAGTCCCACTAACCCAAGTTAACTGCTGTAGGTTCAGGTGATGACATAGAAAGGAAGGGACCTGGGAAGCCTTCTAGTCCAACCCCCTGCCTAAGATAGAAATCCTTATACTATCCTGGCCAAATGGTAGTCCAATTTTTTCTTGAAAACCTCCAGCGATAAGAGTATCCAAAAATCCGGGAGGCAAGGCAGTCCATTCATTAATTGTTCTCACTGTCAGGAAATTTGTCCTTAGTTCCAGGTTGAATCTTCCTGCCACAAGCTTCCGCCCATTGCTTCTTGTCCTGCCCTCAAGTGCTATGGAAAATAGATCAATGCCCTCTTCCCTGTGACAGTCCTTCAAGTATTGGAAGACTCCTATCATGTCACCCTCCCTCTTCATTAGGCTAAACATATCTAGTTCGTCATACAATTTCTTGTCATCTTTGATGCTCTCCTCTGCACACTTTCTAGGACCTCAGAATCTTTTTTGTGTCGTAGTGATCAGAACTGGATTTGTATTCCAAGTGTAACACCACTAGTGCTGTATAAAGAGGTATTATCACTTCATGTGATTTTGACGCTGTAACTTCATCACCTGAACCAGTTTAGGGTATTCATTCAACAAGTTCAAAGTGTGTCACAATTTTTTTCATCAGTAATACTGTGTAAAGGTCTATTTTAAAATAAATCCTGTAGAATTATACCTAGAAACATTTATAGGACTATGACTTAAGGATCCAGGAGTAGGATCCTGTAATTTTTGTGACATCAAAAGTAATTGTAAATAATAGCATATGTATGGTCTGTTTGTGTTTTCTTCATTGTCTTTTTCTCTTACAGGTTTCTACTCAGTGGTCACATTACTACACCCTTCCTATGAATCTCCAGCAAATAAATTCATGCCATTATACTAACACAGGATCAAGTACAATCCAATTAATATTCTGAACTGCATTATATTCATGCATTACTTTATTGTTTTACAGGAAGATTAACTTTTACTTCCATACTTCTGGTCTTTTAAGAAACTGGACAGATTTGCTTATTGCATTAAGCCTATAATGTCATTTGGTTGGTTTTAATTTAGTAAGTTGCTAAGTTGAAAGTATTGGGGATGAAAGTATTGGGGTTCACAAATGAATGGTTGATAATTTAGTTGATATGTAGATGAAATCAACAGTGGCTTAGTCAATGAATTATGACTGGCTACATTATGGTTAGATTATTACTTAGCAGAATGTGTGAACATACCTCATCCCCATTTAATTTTTTTTTTTTTTTTTGAGGAGGAGGTTAGATTTGAAAAGAACCACTTTGGTGTAATGCAGTGCTGTCAAACTCCTGGCCTACAGGCCGGATGCGTCACGCACTGGCCATGCCCACTCCCAGTTTAGCAAAGTGGGGGGAAAGTCCCGATAAGTAATGTGATGCTGCCATTACAACATGAGTTTGACACCCCTGGTGTATTGGTTAAGGCATCAGGCAGAAATCAGGAGACTGTGAGTTCTAGACTGTGAGTTTAGGTACAAATCGGGTAACCTCGGGTCACCCATTTTCTCTCAGCCCTAGGAAGAATAAGCAATGGCAAACCTCTCCTGAAAATGCTTCCAGGAAAGCTGCAGGGACTAGCCCTGCCAGCAGTCACCAGGTGCCTAAAGCTGACTCACCGGCACAAAACAAAGAGTGGAAAACTTTTAGTGCTCCGAATTTAGGCAAAATGTTAACTGCGCAACTTCTTTCAATATAACAGGACTAGGAAAGGGCTATTCTCCTCAATATATCTAAGCAACCCAAACCTCAAAAACTGAGATTCTGATTTTCAAAACGCCCCCCCGTCATTCCACTTTGAACACTGTGTACCTCCTGAGCTGAAAGCTGAGTCATCACACAGACCATTGACCTTATCTGCAACATTGTAGAATCTAGCAGAAACCTCCAGGCCCAGATGGTTTCACATCTGAATTATTTTAAGCTATTTAAATAACCACTTGAAACAGCCACCACCACCACTCTTTCTCCATATGTTCAGGAGCATGCATGTTCCCGTGTATAAAGCAGCTCCTGCCTATCTGCCTTTGAAGAGCATTGTTCTGCCTTTG
This sequence comes from Hydrophis major, assembly GCA_033807585.1. Lineage (NCBI taxonomy): Eukaryota > Metazoa > Chordata > Lepidosauria > Squamata > Elapidae > Hydrophis > Hydrophis major. Next base: position 138,692,288 of record CM066329.1, on the reverse strand, counting down.
ATCTGCATGGGATTAAATGGCCTAGTCTCCTCTCTTTCTTTATTAAGTACTCAACTAAAGATCATTGCTTACCGTTGCAGTTGCTACATGTTACTCATCCTCAATCAGCCACATCAATCAGAATCTTCCCTTCATGTTTTTTATCCTTTCCGCAAAAACTAGAGAACCTGCAAGGAGTTTGTCAGGGTTTTTTAGGGTTTTTTTTTGCAACGAAACTAAAAATGTGGAGATCGTGGTTTTTAAGCAAATTAAGCTAATTAGGTAGGAATAGTTAGTCATGCCTATTAATCTTCAGAAGTTGCAGTAATTGTGAAAGTTTCTTCCTGAGATTGCTATATACATAAAGGTTGATTAGCTAAGTTCACAAACAACATTGTGGCTTAGTGTGTTGTTTCAACTAGGGCCATAAAAAGAGGGTTGTAACATCGATCTTGCTAACTAACTACAGGATTCACCAGATTTAGATCTACTGGTAGATAACATTAATGATCTGCAATAGAATAGCAAGGCGGTTTTGGCCCTAACATTGGCATTTTGCAATGTTAAAATGGTACCTTCCAAATACATTAATCATGCTGGTTGGAGTGAAGAGAGAGAACATATTTAGAGACTGCAATTTGTTACTTTATACCATTTTGGTCAGAAACACAGAGTGAATCAAATGGCTACAACAGGACATGATTTTCAATTTTCCACATCAAACTGGCCATTTTATGACTTTGATAGTAGTTTCCTAATCATTTCAACATTTACACAACTTGCTAATAAAAATGCTGATCATCTTATTGCAGCCTCATTTCTCAGAAGTGAAACAGTAGATCAATTCTACATTTCACAGGCTGATCCGAAGGCTGATAGATTCATATTCAGCATTCAGAAAACTAATTATTTAACAAATTCGGAGTTTATACTTGGCCTTTTTGCTGTCATGCTATATTTGGTTCCTAAATGTCCTTCTGCATGAAGCTTAATAATATGGAATGGTTACCAAGCTTCTGAGAGGAAAAGTAACATATCAAATGTCAGACTAAACATGCTTTATTCAATCACCTTTTCAATTATTTGAGAATCTTTTCACCGAAGATCTCAGCATCCAGTTTGGTTCCCAGGCAGCAACACTTTCAGTGGGAAGGATGAGAATCAGTAGAAATAGACCTACAGTTAATGAAGTATGCCTTGGCCATGCAAGGAGCCATAATAACTTTATTACTCAGCATCAGAATGACTCACTTTCTTTCCTGTCTATCTCGCTTATGTGTGAGATTCAGTGCAATGGAGAGTGCTTGTTTTTAGCCTTTTAAAAAGGTACTGACCCAATGAAGTATTATTTCCTCACACTTTTTATATCCTACTTCTAAACAGCTTGTGGCAGCACCGTATGTGTCAGACTGTGTGGTTGTGTGTGATCTTCATCTTCCAAATAGTTGTCTTTGTCCAGTGCTTTTCCTAGAGGAGAAGAAAAATCAAACCGACAGCTTCTAGAATTGGCCTTCCAGATGGAAGCAAAATGTGTGATTACAGGCATTAAGACTTTTTATATATAAAGGCTTCAGTGAAAAGAAAGCATGCATACACTGTATATATTTGAGGTCTGCCTCCAGTATCCCTGCCTGATCCGTTCCTGCTGCATTTCTCTGATTTGAATGGAAGGCTTGAATAGGAAGCTTGATCATGAACAAAAATTATTTTTATACCCATCGGGGGAATGAGACTTAGCTTGCACGTGTGCTGTAAGCCATTTTGCACTTGTGGCTTTCATGTAAGTAGTTTGAAAGCTTCCGGAAATCTTATGCGTCCATTTTTACCTCAGAAAATATTGAAAGCCACAAAGAAATCCAAGAGAAATATATGGTTGCAGTGTGTCTCCAGTACAAACCAAATGGAAATCAAGTTGAGATTGGCCAAGGTAATTAAGGCATTGAGAGAACAGAATGCTGGATTAACTGGGCCAGGGGGTCCATCCAGCAGGACATCTCTTATTGTTTTTAGTTGTGAACTACCTTCAAAGTGGTTCCTCATGCATTGCAGCTGAGCCAAAAATAAACCCACTCATCTGTCAAAGCTAGGCGATGTTGTGAAATCACAAGCAAGGGCATATGGAAGCAATCTGAGAACAGTGCGTCTATGGCAGGTAAAGGAACTCAGAGTGAATATTTGATGTTACGCACCTGACATCCAGTCACAAACGTAGCTAAAGAAATCCCTGTTAATTGTTGAGCCAATCCTCTCATGAGGCAATATGAAATTTCTATCTCCACAAATTAGTCATAATCAGCCCAGGAAGGGCTCCTTTCTGCCATTTTTTGTTTCAATAGCCACATAGCCCATCTTAATACATTTCTCTGAAGTCTTGTATCAATGTCCCTGGGCATTTTTCAAAGAGACAAATCACTCCAAGAGTGTTGCATTAGTTATGCAGGTACCTCTGTCTGGAACATCAGGCAGATGACAATACACAATATAACATCTTGACTTGTAGAGCAATGCATTAGGATAGATAGCTGGATATTCTGGACAACATCAGTGGCTGCTTCCCTATCAGCATGGTTTTCCAGAACATTTACCAAGTACGTATATACCTTACTCTGAAAATTACTTGGTCAGTGCAAGATATAATGGAAACTGGTCCAAAATACTACTTTGTAGATAATAAATAATGCTGACTCATAAGATGCTTTTAGGGCTTACTGTGATGGCATTTGTAAAGCACTCGGAACACTATGAATAGAGAATGTGTTAAATGTCTATTTTACTTTTTGGAAGAAAGTTGCATTTTAAACACTGGAAATGAGCTTTCCACTCTGCTGCTCTTGTACTATTTTCAGATTTCACTGGAGTATCTTCTGCTTTTGATGAGCATTGATGAAAAATAATATGTGAGTGGCGCAAACAAAAATGTGTTATCTATTATTGCTGCTGCTATTAATTGTCACAGGATGAGGAAGATAATCTTTCTAAATATGAGCAATGGTTCTGTCTATTGTAACCTGAAAGAGCAAAAAGGAAAAAAAAAACCTAATGAATACGCTTGTTTGGGAAAATCTGTTTTCCTCCAAACTACCATCTGTGCTAAGTACAATATGGTGCAATAGAAATGCTGAGGGAAGCTGAAAAGTTAGCAGTTGGTGATGCAGAATTCTGAAGGTTGTTTGGAATTCTGCTCCAGAAGGACAAGACAAGAAAGGTTGCCAATTACCTTTTGATCAATACTTTGCGTCATAAGCCGGGTCTCCTGATGTATTATGTCCTTAAAAATAGCATAAATCTTTAAAAGAAAGAAGAAACCAAGAAGGAATTAACATTTATAAAATGTGAAATGCAAAGCCTGATTGTGTCTCACTGCAGACATATTGAAAAGAAGCATAAAAACCAATATGCTATCTCACATTTCTTTTTTGGGGAAAAAAAAGTTACATTAAAAAGGTAGCATCCTTACAATTGTATAGTCCCAAATTCTGGGGATGAGCCAAGTGAAATAAATGTTTTATAAAAATAAAATGTCAATTCTCAAATGTGATGTTTATTAGAGATATCAGACTAAACCAGCTATTTTGTTACAACTTTAGCAAAGCCAATGTCTCTCTCTCAATTCTTTAAACTAAAATGGAGTTCTGTAAAAGACAAAATGTTTCTTGTTTGTAAATGAGCTAATTAATATTTCCCTATTCTTTTTCTTAACTTACCATTGACAGGCTTCACTAAAGTATATTGCATTTAGAAAAAAAAGTGTCCTAATGATATGAAATTAGCTGGAAAATTGGACTGTTTTTAGATTTGTTTAAAAAAAAAACAGGTTCTAAATACACTCTAGAAACCTTTATAATTTAAAGTAGTGTTTATTGATAATTAATGACATATTAAAATATTAATAATTTCACTGAGTTACAGTTTGCTTTTTGGTGTTTTTGAGTATAGCAGACCAAACTAATCAGAAGCTATGGGGAAAAAAACTGGAAAGAGTTGGAGTGGGATGAAGACTTGACTGCAGGCAGGGACACAGAGAGCAGAAAGAAACATTTGTGAAAAACAACAAAAATCAACTACCATGGTCTCCAGAAACTAGCACAAGTGTTAAGTCTGGAGCATGGGTGCGAATGATGGAGACGAGCCGGTAGAACAGTGAACTTCAAACTCTTTATTTACATGTTGTGACAGCTCATACTGGAGGGCTGCTATAACCTTCCTTCTATAGGCAACTTATTAACTATTCAACCAATAGCAAACCTGGAGCGCTAGCTCCATTAACCAATGGGAATGGCCTGTTAATAGCCAATCAGATGCTCCTGAACGAACCAATCCGATCCTGCCATTAACAGCCAATCAGAAGTGCAGGGCCAGAACCCTGCACTTGACTTCAAGCTCAAGATAACTTTATTGGTATTATTCATTCACAACAACAAGGACTTAAGGGTAGGCCTGGAAAATCCTTCATTAAATGGTGTCTTAAAATTAGTATCTTTAATTCAAATGCCACACTTAGACCAAAATCAAGGTACTTCAGTTCTAACATAAAGAAAACCCATTACATTCTTTGAGTACCAGTTTTCTCCAAGAAACTTTACCTGTGATCAGCCTGTTCTGACCAGTTCAAATGCCACTTTGGGTTGCAAAGTTCTAGTTAGGGCAATGGCTTTTCCTCTGTTTTACTGAAAATAACATCAACTCTAAGAATTTGTAGACATTTCATCACTTTTCTATGGCAGAGGTTTCTGTACTTAAGTTGGTTGTATTCATCTTTTGTCATTTCAACAATATAAATTAAAGAGAGAGGAAGCTTCCCGCATCATTTTGTGGCCCCCTTGGAAACAACTGAAGAACACAGGGCTTTTCTGATTGGATTACTGATTGATCAAGAGATTTACCAATAAATTCAGATCTACTTTCTATTCTTCTTGGACACTTTTTGTACGTTATCTCCATTTCTCCAGGGGTTATATAGCACCAATGCTGTACAATATCCATTGCTCTGCTGTCTATGTGAAAAAATGAAGAATATATGTCTCACTTCCATTTGCCAAAGTTTACTTTAACCATTGCTTTTTCACTACACTAATTAATGAAGCCATCAAACATGCTTGACAAAATGACAATGCTCAACCTGGAATCAAGCATCAAAGCAAATTAAATAAACCACATTATTGTTGTGGTTAGCTGGAAGCAGGTGCGGATGGCTGAGGAGAGTGAGGACTCAGATGAGGGACCAGGACCATGGACTGCTGCCTTCAGAGATTGTGGGGGCTGGCAGCAGCGATGATGAGGTTCCCGAGGAGCCTGTGCCAAGTGCGCGTGCTCACAGGATTGCTCACAGGAAAGAGCAGCTACAACAGCACAGGCTGTTAGGGATAACATTGTTTACCCGAACTGGTTTAGGTAAAATAATAAATATGTTATCATGTTTTGTTAGTTAAAGTGTCTGCAACTTTAACTCTAGGAATGTAATTAAGGGAGTGGTTGTGAGAGCACCATAAAAGAAGCAAGGAATATCAGCTTGTTCTCTCTGGCTTGAAGATCCCTAATTACCGGATAGACTGAAGACTGCGTTTTTCCCCCACTGAAAAGGAGAGAAAAAGGACTGATTTGGAAGTGAACTGACATTGGATATTCTACATGGACTTAGCCAACTGAATATCCTTGAATGGACTGACTAAATGATACATGACTAATGGACTGTTATTTTGACTATGCTATAAACTCTAAATGGAATAAACTATATTTTTGATAGCACAAGCGTATCTGTTATTTTTACTGTATGTTAACAAACATACAAACTTATCTCACTCATTTATCTGTGTGCCTATCTGACTAACGCTGCACATTCTGTTTAGCTTGTCTCCTTAACCCTGGTTGGGGAACCCAGGCTTAACACTGGTTATGGGCCCAGAGGCTGCAAAGTCAGTTTAACTAGGATAAAACAGATTTATGTAAAAAGTGAGAGTTTGTGTTGTTATACGTTACAGTAAACAGACAGCTGTGTTTTATTAATTATAGTTTTATATCCATATATAAGAAAACATAGCACAAGTCAATTTACAAAATTTGTCCCTTATATCCAAGCTGGATGGAACAAACTATGTATCATGGTCTATGAAATGTAGTCTACTTCTACGAAGAGAAGGTCTGTGGAACATAATAGAAAATCCACCAAACATAGAGGAATGGGATCCAGAGATTGAGGAAGATAGACTAAAGATAGAAGAATTTAAGCATAAAAATGAACAAGCTATTTGCATAATAGGACTAACACTGTCTGACCAGCAACTTGTTCATATCCGTGGAGAGCAAACAGATGTTGGGTGTTGGCAGAAGCTGAAGAGGATTTATGTCCGAGATAACGTTGGTGCTCACATAAATCTTACACGGAAGCTTTTCAGGACGCATCTCCAGACGAATGGTGATATGCTTACTCATTTGAATTCTATAAAAAGCATTTTTCAAGAACTGCATGAGAAAGAGCTTATTTTCTCTGAACTACACCAAGTCTACATAATTCTATCTTCATTAGATGAAAGTTATGACAACTACGTCACTTCCCTTGAAATTTTGCCTAAGGAAAGTTTAACTAACTGATATAACTGGCAGATTGATTGAAGAGGCCAAAAGAAGACTTGAAAGAGATGAATTAAGGAGGGAAAAACCTCAAAAAGAAGATAATGAATCTCCTACTGCATACGCAATTAAAAGTGTTTTAATTGTGGAGGAAGAGGACATTTGGCAAGATTTTGTAAAAAAGCAAAGCGCCAGAATGCTGGCCAGAATACTAAAAGTCATCAAAAGATAAATAAAAATTTAGAGTTAGCCATGTATGCTAACGGAGCTGTAAAAAATAATTTATGGGTGGTTGACAGTGGAGCATCCCACTGTATAACAAATGATAACAAAAATTTTATTAAAATGTCCAAGAGTACACAGCAGATATCGTTAGCCAATGGCTGGAAACTGAAAGCTAAAGGTCAAGGTATAGCATATTGTTCTTTCATAAAAGAGAATGTAAAAATGTTATATGTACCACAACTTAAGTTTAATTTAATTTCAGTTAGAATTTTGGTTAAACTAGGATATGTAGTTACATTTAAAGGAGATAACTGCATAATTGAAAAAGAAGATAAGAAAATTACTGCATCTTTAAGAGGTGAATTATATGTGTTAAATGATAATGGTTTAGGGGTGGCTAACATGGTTTATGATAATAAGAAACCTGATGATGAATGTATTCACTTGTTACACCGACGGCTAGGGCATTTAAATTTTAAAATGCTTAAGAGAACTGTTCAACTTTCTAAAGGAATAAGTTTAAAATCTTGTAATAAGTATTTGCAATGCTTTGCCTGTAATCAAAGCAAAGGCAAGGTCAAACCGGCTAATAGAGTTGATGGATTTACTACCAAAGAGCCTTTAGAAGTAGTATTTGCCGATTTAATAGGTCCGAAAAAAACCAAGTGTAGGAGGAGCTCGATACATACTAAGTATAATGGACCACTATTCTAGATATGGGTTTTGCTATTTAATGAAGAGCAAAACTGAAACGTATCAAAATCTCTTTAATTGGATTAAATTTGCTAAAAGGAAAACTAAAAAGAAATTAGTAACTCTTATTACAGATAATGGTGCGGAATTTATAAATAATAAATTCCAGAATAGACTAAGAATGTTAGGTATTCAACATAAAAAGTCTGCACCATATAGGCCACAACATAATGCCTTTATAGAGAGACGAGGCCAAACATTACAATCAATGACACGTACTATGATGTCTGATTCAGGATTACCTGACAATTTGTGGGGAGAAGCAATAATGTGTGGTAATCATATATTAAATAATGTTGTTAATTCAACAACAGGTGAATTACCATTCACACTGTGGCATGGTACAAAACCTGATTTAAGTTACATGCACACATTTGGAGCACCAGCATGGATGCATATCCCTTCACAACTCAGACACAAAGGACAACATACAGCTAAAAGATTATTTTTTGTAGGATATAAATCTAATCATAGATCTTATAGATTCTGGGAACCAGGTACACTAGAGTTTACACCAGTGCTAGTGCTAAATTCCTAGAACATGTAGGATGGAATAGATTAGAGCAAGATTTAAATAATGAAGTAATTATTGAACCCTACAAAAGGCAAAAAGATCAGACTAGTTATAAGAAGAGTCCAATTAAAGAAGAAGTCCACGAAGAGCAAATAGGACCAGAACAAGAGGAAACAGTTGATCAGGAAGAGTTAGATAATCAAGAACAGTTAATAAATGAAAGTCCACCTGTAAGTCCTGTAATACCTAGACGTACTACACGTGTAACTAGACCACCTGATAGGTATCAAGCAAGTATAGTTTGCCAAGTAACTAAAGTTCCAACTAGTCTAGATGAACTTAGGATGTATCATGCTAAGGATCAGGAGAATTGGCAAAAGGCAATGGAAAAAGAACTAAATTCATTAAAGGTAATGAAAATATATGAAGATGCTAAATTACCTCCAGGAGAAAAATCCATTGGGTGCAAATGGATATTTAAAATAAAAACTGGAAATGATGGGACTGTTACCCATAAAGGATTTAATCAAACTGCATCTGATTATGATGAAGTTTTCGCACCAAGTCTTAAAGCAACATCTTTGAGAGCAGCTTTAGTGTGGGCAGCTAAGAAAAACTATGTCATTAACCATTTAGATGTAGAAACTGCTTATTTGCATGCACCATTGCAGCACACTATATATTTACAAAAGCCAGTTATTATAAAAGACAATAAATAGTAATGATTGTTGGAAACTCAAAAAGAGTCTTTACGGGTTGAAACAATCTGGCTATCAATGGAACCAATATATTGTGAAAGAGTTAAACAATATAGGTTTTAAATCTGATTTAGCAGATCCATGTGTGTTTAAAAGAGAAAATAATGGAACGGTGTCATTATTGTTATTATTTACAGATGATATTGCTTTGATAACTAAGACTAATAATGAAGCTAATGAGATTATATCATTATTAGCTAAAAAGATAAAATTAAAGCATTTAGGTGAAATTAAAAGGTATCTAGGATTGACAATTAACAAAACAAAAAATGGATTTAAGATATCTCAAGAAGATAAAATTTGCCAATTAATTAAAACATATAAAATGGAATTTTGTAAACCGGCAAAGAATCCAATGAGTCAGGAGGTTTGCAAAACTGATTATCAAAGTCCCAAATTTGATAAGTCTATATATCAATCTTTGATTGGCAGCTTATCATATATAAGCAATTGGTCTAGGCCAGATATAGCTTCTAGTGTAAATCAGCTGGCACGTTTTAATTCGGATCCACATCAATGTCATTGGCAATCATTAAAAAGAATTTTAAGATATCTTAAAGGAACAATGAACCATGCATTGTATATAGGGTGATTTGAGTCTTAGTGCCTATGCAGATGCAAGTTTTGCAACTGACATAAACACTAGAAAATCAACATCTGGAATGGCTATATCATTTGGTAAGACACTAATAGGATGGAGGTCAATCAGACAACAGCATATTAGCTTGTCCACGATGGAAGCAGAATTTTCATGTCCGTCATTACTATGCACTGACTTAATTTTGTACAAACAGCTATTATTAGACATGGGTATAACTGTTAAAGATTCCATTATTGTGTACGAGGACAACCAAGCAGCTATAAAGTTAGCTACTAGTATTGCTGTAAAAACTAGATCAAAGCATACTGATTTAAGATACTTAAATGTTAGAGAATCTGTAAAGAATGGGCTAATTAAATTGGAATACTGCATGACGGAAAAAAATATTGCAGACCAATTTACAAAAGCTCAAGGAGTAATTAAGCTTAAAGAAAGTTGTAACATATATGATTTAAAGATGTAAATAGTTATAGTATTATTATTATTTCCTAAAAGGGGAGAATGTTAGGGATAACATTGTTTACCTTAACTGGTTTAGGTAAAATAATAAATATGTTATCATGTTTTGTTTGTTAAAATGTCTGCAATTTTAACTGTAGGAATGTAATTAAGGGAGTGGTTGTGAGAGCACCATAAAAGAAGCCAGGAACATCAGCTTGCTCTCTCTGGCTTGATGATCCCTAATTACTGGATAGACTGAAGACTGCGTTTTTCCCCTACTGAAAAGGAGAGACAAAGGACTGATTTGTAAGTGAACTGACATTGGATATTCTACATGGACTTTGCTAATTGAATATCCTTGAATGGACTGACTAAACGATACATGAGTAATGGACTGTTATTTTGACTATGCTATAAACTCTAAATGGAATAAACTATATTTTTGATAGCACAAGCGTATCTGTTATTTTTACTGTATGTTAACAAACATACAAACTTATATCACTCATTTATCTGTGTGCCTATCTGACTAACGCTGCACATTCTGTTTAGCTTGTCTCCTTAACCCTGGTTGGGGAACCCAGGCTTAACACAGGCGACTCAAGAGTAAGGCTGCAAGGTAATGGCCCCTCCTTCAAGAATATAAAAGGCAGCTGTGAAGTGAACGTTTTTTGCAGGAAGCAAAGATGTTTTGAAATTCAGCCTTGTGTACATTACAGTATTTTAAGTTGGTCTTTGAAGACTCTTGCATTGTGAAATATTTCTTATCTGTGATTCTTGGCAGTCTCATATAGTTTTGGCAAGGTTTGTGCTTATCAAAGTTAATTAGTTTGCAGCAGCCTTTTAACTGGGGATTCGTAAGACTCATTAAAAGGTTTCTGTTCCCTTTCATCATTGTTTGTCTTTTTGGAAAATGGTTTGGGTCAGAACAATTATATAGAGTGATATGTCAGTCCAATCTGAGCATCTTCTTCCTTTAAATTTTATTTTCTGGGTCATAAAATAATATGGTGGAACGAATACTCAAATTGCTGTAATACCCAAAGTCTATAATCACTGAAATAACATAGGAAATTATAATGATGAGACGAACTGAGGTGGTGGGAGAAAAGAGAAGAGACAAAGTTGGACTGCCAGATCTGGCCTACAAAAATCTAGACTGCTTGATGACAGCTAAGTGTTTGTTTCATTTTGGCTAGCTCATAATCATGTGGATTTCAACAGCTCCATCAAAAACCAACTTGTCTTTTAAACCACTTTAATATATGCATACAAAAAAAATATGCTGGTTTAAATTACTTAAGAATTAGATAAATCTACAATAAATGATCCTGAAGGTAGGACCTTTTCTACTAATTTTTATTTTAGCATTATGGCAATCCAGTATTTACTTCCCTCCATTAAGCATTACTCAGCCTAGCCTGACAAGCAAGTTGGCAGCTGTATCCTCTTGTCTTGCAGCTGTGTGAACAGCTTGCTCTGTGGAGCGGCTTTTTGTATGCCTACGACAGGGAGCAGCCAAAAGCCAAGGTGAAGTGGCACAAAGTCAGCTGAAATGTGATGGGCTGGAGCATTAAGTGATCCAAATGGTGATGGATGAAACTTGGGAACCATAATTACAGAGCTGAATGCTGGCTCTTTTCTATAGACAGAAAAAGGTGATTGTCACAAGGTTTTGTTTTGTTTTTAATTTTGTTTTGCACAGCCTGCTACTTGTTTTTTTCCTTTTCCTTTCCCTTAATAGCCTAGAAAAACTGATAGTTACTGCTGTCGCACAGCCCATCTTCTGGGTGGGGATTAAACATTTTGGCACAGTTCAAAGGCTGCATGCTTGCAATTTTTATGGCCCTTGGTGGACTATATACTCTTAATAATGGAGATTTGATGTTGTTCAGCTGTGTCTAGGACAAGGGTAGAGAATCTGTAGCCACAAGGCTGCTTGCCGTGCTGAACCATTTTTTTTTGTTTCAGGCCCTGGAGCTTTTGACCAGGACTTCTGTAAAGTGAGAGCATGTTTTTTGCTGTTTTGAGTTAGAAACCGAAAAACTGTGGTGTAAGCATTATAGTAGAGATACCACTATTAAAACACAAAATAGCCCGCTCAAAACCTCCCCAGTCCAACCTACATGTGTGATTATGGTCCCACCCACTATGTAGTTCTCAGTCTTTCCAAAATGTATGAAGTGCAGAATCCTTAGCAAACAATTAGGCTGGGATATCTGCTTACTCTTGTATGCATCAATTTATATTTGTAAAGGAATGTAGGTTATACTTGTGCATTATACAGTATGCCAAAATAGGATGGGAAGGTGTGTCTTCACAGGGTTATGTGAATTGAATCAGTGCAATTTATAATCTGGGATTTATGAATGAGTGTTTATGTAATCCCAGCTGCATTTTAAAGATACCAGAAGTCCTGACTTGGAATTCCCACAAGCTCTGCTTTTGTAAAAAGTTGTTCCAAGAATGTCTTACCATTCACAGGAGTTTAAAAGAATCAATATCTACAATATCCAGCCAGCTGCACAATGGAGGGGAAGGGGAAACATCCAAATTACTACCCTCAGTGTTTTTAATTATGCTGATTTGTTCTAGTTTCTAAATATGTGAGGAGTTCTTAAACAGAATTTCATTCAATATAAAACCTTTGAGCTGCATGCTAGCTATTATACTTTATGAATGAGTTCCTTGAGCTACCTCTCAACAAATATAAAATAATACTGTATTCCTTATTTTTCCTGGGATATAAGCTTTTTAAATTAGACACCTCTAGTACTGTTGCAACCTGACAGCCAAATGCTGAACCACTAATGTTGTGTATGCAATATGATTAATAAAGTGTGAGCTTGGAGTAAGTGCAGGGTTCTGGCCCTGCACTTCTGATTGGCTGTTAAGCGGCCGGACCGGATTGGCCCATTCCGGGGAATCCGATTGGCCCTTAACAGAGAGTTCTTATTGGTTATAAAAGCTAGCGTTCCTAGCTTGTTATTGGTTAAACGTTACAAGGTTTGCCTATATAAGGCGGGTTTTACTGCTGTTAAAGGAAGCAAGTCACGATGTAAATAAAGAGCTGAAGTTCACCGTTCAGAAACTTGTCTCCATTCTTTCTCGCCCATGCTCAAACTTAACACTGGCGACGAGGATGGGATTTGGAGACATCTGAACCAACGAAACTTCAAAGAACATTGAGCACGTGACAGACGACGCCAACAACGGAACCATGTCCGGCGGCATCGTACCACCCGCTCCGTTCGATCCAACACAAGAGGACTGGGAATCCTACATGGATCGTGATCAAATGTTCCTAGAGACGAACAACTTAAAGGACGCCACAGCCGGGAAAAAACGGGCGGTGTTCCTAACGCATTGCGGTCCAACCGTATTTAAGATGGCTAAAGCACTAGCCAAACCCCGAGAAGTGAAGGCCATGGATTGGGACGACCTCGAACCTATCCTGCAAGACCACTACGCCCCGACCATGCCTACGCTCGTGAGACGCCACAAGTTTTATCAAAGAAGCCAGCGAAAGGGAGAAAGCGTGGCCGACTTCATAGCAGACCTCCGAAATTTGGGAGGCCTCTGCGGATTCACCGATCTAGAAGAAGCACTAAGAGTTCTGGGATTAGATGCACCAGGCGTCCAAAGCAAGCTGATGGCGAAAGGCGACATCAGCCTTGTTGACGCCATTGCTGATGCTATTGCAGCAGAAGCAACCAGGAAGTCGGCTGCACAACTACGCTGAAACCGCACTCCGGTATCACCACCGGCCAGCGAAATCTCACCTAGTTCAGAAGGGCAGCTCGCAACAATGCACCACGAGGATCTCTCTTCGTCGTCAGACAGTGACAAAGAAGGGGTCCATCGACTGCGGTCCGACCGGGACCCTCGCCCGAAGCCCTTACGCCCTTGCGCTGGCTGTGGAGCCAACCATGCCAGATCCGAATGCAAATTCCGCGACGCACTCTGCCATGAGTGCGGGAAATGAGGCCACATCGGTCGGGTCTGCCGCAGCTTGCCAGGACCCAGCCAGGCCTCAAAAGGGGCTAACTATCGCCAATCGACAGGAAACCGTCCTGTAAGGCGAGAGCCAGTAAACCACTCCTACAGAAATCGAGCTTTGCAGAGAGAAGAGGCTCACCATACTATCACTATCGGTCACGCCTCAGCCTTGGACACTAAGGAAATCCGAGTCACGGTAGCCATCGAGAACCAGCCTTGCAACATGGGGGTCGACTCGGGATCGTCCCTCTCGATGGTGTCTTGGAAGACACTCAAGCAACTCATCCCCACAATTCAATGCCAAGATCTCCATTTCCAACGCCTCATCCTCAAGGACTACCAGGGGAATCAAATTCCCGTCGTCGGGTCCTGTAGAGTCCAAGTCTCCTTCAAGAAGCACACAGTGTACTTACCTTTAACGGTCATCGATAAAGATAGGCCTAGCCTACTGGGCCTCCAATGGTTCACGCCACTCGGCATTGAAGTGGCTGGCGTAAACCGAGTCGGTGGCTGTGACTGGGAGGAAGACCTTGTCTATGAGTTCGGGGACGTCTTCGCGGACAGCTTAGGCGAGTACAAGGGGATCCCGATCTCATTCAGCTTAGATCCAAAAATAGCTCCCATTCGCCTAAAGCCCCATCGAGTTCCGTTTGCCTTAAAATCTAAAATCGACGAACAACTCGACAAACTGATAGCTCAGGGAGTGTTGGAGCCCATCGATCACTCCCCGTGGGAAACCCCTATTGTAACACCCATTAAGCCAGATGGGTCAATCCGAATTTGTGGGGACTACCGGGCCACTTTGAACCACGCCCTGCAGCAGAACGCGTATCCAGTTCCGGTGGTGCAGCACCTTCTCCATTCCCTGGGGGGCAGGAAAGTTTTCGCTAAATTGGATTTAGCTCAGGCATATCAGCAATTACCAGTAGATGAAAAAACGGCACAGGCCCAAACTATTGTGACACACCGAGGTGCCTTTAAATGTACACGGCTGCAATTCGGAGTAAGTGTAGCCCCGGGGATTTTTCAGAGCCTTATGGAAAGGTTATTGCAAGGGATTAAGGGTGTGGTCTCCTATTTTGACGACATATTAATTGCAGCCCCTACAAAAAAAATCTTACAGGACCGGTTAAAATTAGTCCTAAAAAAATTCCAAGAGGCCGGTCTTAAGGTTAAAAAAAACAAATGTAAATTGTGTACTGACAGTGTTGAGTTTTTAGGGTACCTGATTGATAGCCAGGGCATTCACCCTACCGAAAGTAAATTAAAAGTGATCAAAAACACTCCCAGGCTACAAAACAAGGCCGATCTCTAGGCGTTCCTAGGCCTCATCAATTTTTATAATGTATTTTTAACGCACAAAGCAACTGTCGCTGAACCGTTACACTGATTGTTAGATAAAAAAGCAAATTGGTTATGGGGTTACCGTGAAGAACAGGCGTTCCGAAATGTTAAAAAACTGCTCACTTCTGACTCTGTACTCATGCAGTATAACGAAACCTTGCCGTTAGTTATAACCTGTGATGCATCGCCTTTCAGGGTGGGCGCCATTTTGAGCCACGAACTGCCTAATGGGAACGAAGCCCCTGTTGCATATTTTTCAAAGACTCTTTCAAAAACGGAGCGGAACTATGGACAAATTGATAAAGAAGCCCTCGCAATTGTCTCAGCTGTGAAAAGATTTTACGAATACATGTATGGTAGGGTTTTTACTATTGTGACTGACCACAAGCCTTTGTTGGGGATAATAGCCGGAGATAAGCCGACTCCCTACATATTATCCCCTAGGATGACCCGATGGTCAGAATTCTTAGCTGCTTATAACTATCGGCTGCAATACCGCCCAGGGAAAGCCATTCCCCATGCCGACGCATTAAGCCGAGCACTGCTTCCAGAGACTCTCGACGATCCAGCACCAACGGTAACCACATTGCAAATCGAGGCACTCAACTCGCCACCATGACTGCCCGAGATATCGCGAGAGAAACCAAACGCGACCACACCCTAGCACGAGTCCTAGGCTGGGTAGAACACGGATGGCCATTGGACCAGTTATCAGATGACTTCACACCATTCAAGTCTCGACAGACCGAACTCTTCTCCCAGAAAGGCTGTGTCATCTGGGGCGATAGAGTTGTTATCCCAGAACGGCTCCGAAAAGCGCTGCTGAGAACTTTGCACGATGGCCACCCCAGCATTGTGCGAATGAAAGCCCTTGCACGAAGCTACGCATGGTGGCCAGGCATTGACAAGCAAATCGAACAGTGGGTTAAGCTTGTCCCAAATGCCAAGAAGTCAGCAATGCCCCACCAAAAGCCATGCCTACTGAATGGGAGACACCACGTGGACCCTGGTCCCGAATTCACCTGGACTTCGCGGGGCCAACCAAGGGCCACACCTTCCTGCTTACCGTCGATGCCTACTCCAATTGGCTCGAAATTCATCGCATGATGACTACGACCTCCAAGGCAGTCATCAAGATTTTAAACAGACTCTTTGCAACCCACGGATTACCAGACGTCCTGGTATCCGATAACAGCCCACAATTTACTGCACTCGCGTTCGAGCAGTACCTCGCTGACCGCGGCATCCGCCATGCGCTCACCTCGCCTGTGCACCCTGCAACCAATGGCCGAGCAGAACGCATGGTCCAATTTGTGAAGAAAACCTTGCAAAAGGTAGACTACGACAACATTGACGACAAGGTCAACCAAATCCTTTTCTTGCAACACATCACCCCACATAGCATCACCAACAAAACTCCCTCTGAACTGCTAATGGGACGAAAGCTCCGCTCCCACCTTGACCGGTTGCACCCTGCTTATGAACTGGAGAAACCACTAGGATCCAGCAGCCGCTGTCGCACCTTCCAGGTAGGAGACCTGGTTTATGCAAAAAACCTATCGGGCGACCTGTTGTGGGTGGAAGCGACAGTAGTACATGTAACCAGCCCCAGATCCTACCTTGTGCAATGCCTTGATGATAAACTTTGGAAACGGCATATCGACCAATTACGGTCGCGGCTTGCAGCGGCCAGTCCGCAACTCCCCTATGACCAAACTGAGAGGGGGGGAGGTACGGAAGAAGATGAAGCCCTAGGAAACCCGTTCGAAGGAAACGACGATTTAATAGAAACTCAGGAAGCGGAGCCGGAGGGAGAAACGTTTGTACCTCAGGGAATTGCGGAAAATGTGGGCAACGATGTAGAAGTGAACTCTGAACCAGAAACAGCCCCACTGCCAGACAATGATCTACCTCAGCAGGATTGCAACCAGCCGATACAATGAAAATCAAAGAGACTAAAAAGACAACCGTCCTATTTAAGGGACTATGTAACTGCGCCCTGAACTAAGAAGCCAGGGGGAAGGGGTGTTGTGTATGCAATATGATTAATAAAGTGTGAGCTTGGAGTAAGTGCAGGGTTCTGGCCCTGCACTTCTGATTGGCTGTTAAGCGGCCGGACCAAATTGGCCCGTTCCAGGGAATCCGATTGGCCCTTAACAGAGAGTTCTTATTGGTTATAAAAGCTAGCGTTCCTAGCTTGTTATTGGTTAAACGTTACAAGGTTTGCCTATATAAGGCGGGTTTTACTGCTGTTAAAGGAAGCAAGTCACGATGTAAATAAAGAGCTGAAGTTCACCGTTCAGAAACTTGTCTCCATTCTTTCTCGCCCATGCTCAAACTTAACAACTAACATTAGCGCTGAGATTTATAAATTGTAGAAAAAGAGAGTGGTGGGATTTTCTGCTAAAGAAATGGAAAGATGCCCTTGATAAAACTGACAACCCCCATTTTAAAGAATCCCTTTATTCCTTTGAATAAACTTGGGGCACAAATATCTACCAGGACTCAAAAGATGTGGATTCAAATTCTCATTCTTTTCGGAACCTCATTAGGTTCTAATCTTAAATTCAAATAATACTCAGTCACACGAGAGCAAATGCATTGCACTGTATGGGATTTTGAACCATTCGCCACAGTGAAGAGTAAGTAAACTAGTTCACATTAGGAGAATATTATGGCAGCAAAGAATAGGCAAGGCATACCAAGCTCTCTTTGTAAGGAAGACAAAATATAAGTAAACTGGTGTATTAAAAGACACATAAATTGAAGGCATGTTGCAAGGCAACATTTTTCTAGCCAAAGAATAAAAAGAGCATGTGAAATGGATATTTCTTTTTACCCTTGATTTTAAAAATGTGCTTGTTTAAATGCAGATGTTTTATTTCTAGACACATGTCTGGACATAGTTACCTTGATTCATTCCATCCCCTTCTCCTTGGTAGTATGTGTTAGCACTGAAATCAGTTTCATTCAATGTATAGCAGTTTTATTAGTAGCATCATTGTACTCTTTCCTCTCTTCTTTCCTATGGTGCACACAGCTGTCTTCCATATTTCATCTTTTCCAAAGCCTGTATTTGCCCATCTTAACTTAACCTAGTAGTTTTCCTGGATACGTAGATTACCTCAAGGGCAGGTAGGGAGTTTCCCAGCTCAGAAGAGACTTGCGATCATAGTTCAATATGCTAACTGATATAGTAATATAGTAGTTCTTTGTCAGCAGGTGAATCAAATATAATTCTTTGTCGATACCTTTTTTATTTCTAGATCTCTCTTTTTTTCTAACTAGCAGTCTTTCTATAGATGTCTTTTTTCAACTCTGAATTGTTTGTTCATCTATTTGTAAACAAGAGTCATAAGTTTTGGTTCTTTAAAGCCTATTTACAAGTTTATAATGATTACATTGAACTTTTGCTTACTTGAACATTGTGTTCACATATACCATGACTTCAGGGGTGGGATTCTACCAGTTTGCACCTATTCACTAACATTCTAAGCAGTTAGGAGAAGAAATTACTGGCCTAATCCTGTAAGGAAGGCAGGAAGGAAACATTACAGAAACTGCCTCTCTGTTAACCCTTATTACATTCTTCTCTCAGGAACTTCTCTGGAGTTTTTTTTCCCCTCCTTTGCTGGTACTTTGCTTGTGTGGAGTGACCATTCAAAGTTACAATGGCACTGAAAAAAGTGACTTATGACCATTTTTCACACTTACGACTGTTGCAGCATCCCCACAGTCATGAGAGGCCAGGCAAGGAAATGTGTGCCTCGATGTGAGTGATGTTGAGTTGTCCACGCCCAGCCAATAACATGTCCACCAAGCCATGTCCACCCAATCATATGACCACCAAGCCACGCCCACCACCTAAGCCACACCCACAGAATCGGTTGTTAAAAATTTTAATCCCACCCCTGCATGATATGATTTGAATTATGGCTTACTAATTAAGTCACAATTGGTTGGTTTCATGCCACATGCTAAGCAATAAAGTCTGGTTTACCAATCACACTATCTGAATTGGCAAATAGTGTAAATCATAATAAAATAAACCATGTAAAGGTAACCCATGTTAAATGTTTTCAGAAACTGGAAAACGTCTATTTTATTTTTCAGACTGCAGTATTTGATGGTAGAAAATTAGACCAATAAGCCCTAAGCTGCTCCCTCACCACTGTATTATTCAAAGAATTGAAAACTAAAATTATAGTTTTAGAGATGATTACCAGTTAACTGAGATTTTAGCTAGTGCTTAATACGATTCAAAATTCAAATATATTGCCAAGCAGGAAAGAGAAAGTCATGCTAAAACATGTTATGGTTCACATATTTCTTTTGTCCTTAAATCAACAATTCTGTAAAAGATTTTGAATTTGAAGTCACTATTTGTCAGCTCTGTACTGGAACTAAATTCACTGAAGTGATGATTCACTGTCCTAAAATGAAATCCAGAAGAGAATTTACAGCACTTTTGAACTGGTGCCTTCCAAATGAGCCTTGGCATCCCCAACCAGTACTGGCCACAGATGAAAGTGAATGGGTATGATGGAAATTATGAGCCAATATATCTGGAGGACATCGGATTGGGGAAGGCTGCCCAGGGAGATCAGGAGTTAGCATTCACAGTATTGGTTCCATGAAATGAAATAATAGTAAGGGACTCCTTTAAGTTAGCTTGGGAAAAGTAGCAAATTGAGGCCAGCTCCTAGTCCAGCTGCATAACACTCCAGTCAAGGCAAATTATATACATGTGCAACAGAAAATCTTGCAAACAGCTCTCACTTTCTGTGGCAGTTCATTCTGCTGAGTGACAATTCAGAATGACACTTTGTACTACAAAGTTAGCTGGAGAAGAACTGAGTACCCTGATCCAATCAATTAAATGGGGGAGGGGGGGCATAGTTTAACCCTCGGACAGAAAATGTGCAAAAAGATTGACATAAGAAAGTCAATCAGTGGAGGGACGATTAATTGCCAGAGCTTTAATGACACTTCAGATTGAGGCAGTGGCCTCAATTTGCCTAAGGGTGGAGCTCATTTTTATGTAAGCTCTTACAAAGAAAAGGAAAACCACAACATACCAGAGTTTGTTTGTGTGTGCTTTAATAAGAATAACTTCTTCTGTCCCAACCCCAGAGGTGATATTTGAATTCTAGTCTATTCATAAAAGTAAGTGCTAAAACAGAACTTGTAGGGTTATTGCCCTGAGCAGAAATAATCACACCCTAATTCCCACGTACTGCCTTTTTGTCTCCTCCATTTCTCCCGGTGCTGGGATCTTGCAAGGAAATGGCAACATCCTTCAACATCCTTGAGCACTTCACCTGAAGAACTGGACCAATTGCCAGGACAACTGCACAACAACAGGTTTCCCTCGAGTCTCAAGAATCCTTGGATGGATTCTAAAACTGTCCTGCACCAGTATTACAAATCTTTAGTCTGAAATTGCAATCACTGATCCTATGGCAGTCAGTGAGTGACTACATTCTGTTTGTTGTTTTTAGACAGGGGACCTTAAAAGCAGACTAAGTTGACATGTTTTGTTTACAAAAATTGCCTCTGGGTATGAGGAGAATTTTTTCCTAGAGGTTTTTTTGGTCTAACCAGCTA
Organism: Hydrophis major; assembly: GCA_033807585.1. Classification (NCBI taxonomy): domain Eukaryota; kingdom Metazoa; phylum Chordata; class Lepidosauria; order Squamata; family Elapidae; genus Hydrophis; species Hydrophis major. The sequence continues at coordinate 138,671,500 of CM066329.1, read as the reverse complement.
TGCTGGGAAACCTGGGTGACTAAACCAATCTGTACCCAGCCCACACAGCTAAATTATGGAAACCTCACCAATGTTGCTCATTCTGATGGGTGATAAAACTGTAAAACACTTTGATGGAACATTTTCACACCAGGTATTCTCATTCTCCCTTCCAAATAACATTAGCTAATTCTCAATCAGCCCAGAGCTGGACTATCATAAACTGAAATTTTTAAAAAGGAGGAAGAGCTTGACTGATTTGAGAACCTCAATCGAAGAAAGTGACATCACTTGATTTCAATGGAATTTCAAAATAACTAACCCACTCCAAAAATAAACATGTGCATGCATCTGTACTTAACAAACTCTCCAGAATTTTCTCTCAAATTCCTAAGAAATAAAGATTTCTACAAATGAGGGTGAATGTGGTGATGGCTGGGTTTGTCTGACACATTCATGTTTTTTGTTAATGTAATTTTTTGATCATACATGACATGCTGAACCATAAATTATCTGGGTTTGTACAATGAGATTGGCTAGTTTGTGGCTCAGGTTATTTTCACTTTTTTCAAATCCCTCAAAAGGAGTTCAATCAGTGTTTCTCAATCTTGGCAACTTTTAGTTGCCTATGTGGAATTCCACTCCCAGAATTCCCCAGCCATCATAACCGCTGCTGAGAATTTTGGAACTTAAGAGTCTATACACCTAGAAATTACTCAGATTGAGAAACAGTTAGATGATTTACAATAGTTTCACTTCTACTGACTTCAAAATATGGACAACAAACATCAAAACAGTTTAGGGTCTTACTCTGAGCAGTGATAGGTTTTGAAGTAACAGATACCAGCTCATCCTACTTCCACGTTCAATATTATTTTTTAAAAAATGCTTGAATCTAACCATATCTTTGTTGCATTCAATTTGGCATTTATATGCAACCTCCTGCCTGCCTCCTAACCCCAAGTGGTTGTTATGAAGAAAAGCCAAAAAACTCTCAAGCTAAGCTTCTTTTCAAAATAACTCCTAAATCAGGAACTATAGGTGACTCCGCAGAGCCCCAGCATTTTTTTTTTTTTAAAGTTGAATTTTACCATCATTTCAAAATTCTCATAGCTGTGCCTGAAATAAATCAGCTCTGCTCATGAACACAATAGACCTCATGGAATTACAGAAGCCTGGAGTTGTTTTCAAACAACTGCAGAATCTTCATCGAGGGCCTTCCTTCTGCTGTGGGAACAAAGATAATGACTATTGGGAGCTGAATAAAAAGCAAATCACAGAGTTACTGCATTTTGGTGGCTCAGAAAAAAAATCTGATAGCCAGAAGTTGAAGAAAATAATCCACCTTCCTTTCCAAGTAGCAAGATGGAGAAGGTGAAAGGAGATATGTATTGGAATTAGAATAAGTTGGACAAAAGGAGGCAAAAAAAGTAGTGTACCTTCCCTCAGTTAAAAATTGAGAGGGTCAATGCTTATTTTCAGTCTATATATGTATGTGAATTAATTTATATCATACCGTTAAAACTCTAGTCACCTTGTTCCATAAAAATTGAATTACTGTACTGGTAAGTGCAGGCTTTCCAGAAAGGTTCATCACAGAGATGATGGGTACCTATATATACAATATATATAGAATTACAGTCCAAGTGTGACATCTGCCACTTATATAGCAGTAAGATTTCCTTTTAACTAAGGCTATGAAATATTTTCTATGGAACTAGCAGTGTCTGAAAGAGGAGGTGGGATCAAATCAAGATAACAGGCATAACATCCTGCCCAGTTTGGTCTGCACTATGGAGTTACACTGCCCATCTTGCAAACTTCCACCTTTCCATCTGTGAGGTGTGAAAGGTCAGACCCATATGTGAAGGTTCAATTAAACTGATTTATTGCTAAAAGCCTATGCACAGGAATCTTCTGAACATAGCTGTACATCTCTGCCATATATTCAGGGTTCAGGAGTAAAGAAGTAATTCCTGCTTATGTCTGGAATGTACATTAGCACTGTGTTTACCCTACACCCAGAATCATAGTAGAATTTGTTGACTGGTGTGTTGTGTGGATCCTAGCTCTATTCTTCTTTAATATAAAGTACCTGTGTGGATTCATGTAATCCTTGGCCTAAGCCAGCCCTGCTCAACTTGTGGAGATGGGCAGTTAAGAAATATGAAATATAAACAACAAACAAATTAATAAATAAAATAAGGAAGGGGCCTATTGATAAAGTAAAAAATCATTCCGGACTGCAAAGGAATACCTGGCCTAATGATCAGCTGTTTGGCACTAGCAGAGCCATGACACACTGCAACTGGTGGCATCAATAAGGCCAGTGGTGGGATTTAAATTTTTTTACTATCAGTTCTGTGGGCAAGGCTTGATGGGTGTGGCTTGGTGGGTGTAGCAGGGGAAGAATACTATAAAATCTCCATTCCCACCTCACTGCAGGAGAAGGATACTGCAAAATCCCCATTCCCTCCCCACCCCACTAACCTGCTTTCCAGCTCCATTCTCCTATGCAGGGCAACAAAAGAAGACCCAGCCGATCAGCTGGGACTTGGGAGGCAGAGAATAGATAGGGGTGGGGCCAGTCAGAGATGGGTGGTATTCCGAACTTCTCAAAATTTCCGCTACAGGTTCTCCAGAACTGGTCAGAACCTGCTGAATACCACCTCTGAATGAGGCCTGGAGATATTGAAGACACTCAGCAGCATGTTTTTTTGGGATGCCTTCATGGCTTCAGTGACTTTGCTGATAGCGAATATATTGAATTTTTAAAAATGCCAGCAGGTTGCACAAGGATGCTTGGCAGGCCACATATCCTGCAGGCCTCTACTACGCTATTGTATGGTTTATTTGGTTTTTGTTTCCTAGGAGTGTGAAACCTATCCATTGTTATTAGGTAGCTTCACCTGTAAATTGAATGATAGGACAAGAGCTTGAATTTATTCTGTTACGATCGTTACATATATACAAGGAAATAAAGTTCAGGTGCTCAAAGCCAAGATTTTGCAAGGAATAGAAAATTGATTGCAATGCATTCAAAAGTGCTCTTGCTTTCATGAGCAAGAGGGAAAGAGTTAATATGAGAATAATATTCATATCAAGAATAGGCGGCTTACTACATTCAGTGGGTTTAGGAATATAATATCTTCTTTTTTGTAGCTATTGGCCAAGTTGACTGCTCTGAAGCATACAGACGACTTCACTTTCCCCATTCTTGTTTCCAATCTTAAAAGATTACTTCTGCCATTAGATAGAATTGACCTTACATTTCTTTCATTTTTGGCATTGGCCAAGCTGTTTGGATTTCAAAAATAGTCTCTCCCACAAGAAGAAACAAGAAGACTGTCTAACAATACTTCAGAGACATTATCTGAGGACTAACCACTGACTTTGCACCCCAAGAGAAACCATTCTTATTAATATGGAAAGCTCTGTTTGCCAAGATCTGAATTCAGTGCAATCATTTTATTGGGGTCTAGGCTAACTCATATGGCCAGGTCAGTCAGCCAGCTCGCCACTATCAAATTGTCTCTGCCAATGCACTGCCACCAAGTCACTGCAGGACAACTCCACACAGCCAAGTCACTGCATGCGGTCAGAAGGAGAGCTGGGTGAGTGGGCAAGCAACCGAGTGAGCGGGTATGTCAGTGGCCAGGCAGAGCAGTTACCACAAGAGGCTTCCCTCTGGAGGGAATATATAGGAATATAGAATGAAGCAAAATATTTTAACATCAGATATACTGAAGGGTATTTTTGAACAATGGACTCAAATGTCACTGTTATAAATGAGAAACAAGTTTTAACAAACAAGACTGAGACTGATTTGAAAGTGAATTGAAAAATTACAAGCAAGAACGAAATGGAGAAAGATGTTACACTGGACATACAAAAAAAATTGGCTGATGTTTTAATAATTAAAGGGGATGTGGAAACAACAAATCAAAACAGTGACCAGGACAACTTTCTTGTATTGGATTTACAAATGAGACTTGTTAAAGTTTTGAAGAATTTCATAAGAAGGGACAAAGAAAAAATGAAAAGAAATCAAGTTCAGTGACATTCTTTGAAGGAACTAAAGATGACAATAGTCAAAAGTAAAAATAAGAAATATAAAATTGGTTTTTTAAATTAAGGTTAAAATAGATACATTATCTTTGGTAACCCTTAGTGGACTTTTGATGATCAGGACTGAACAATGAGTTGTAAGGATCAGTTTATAGGAAAAATGATATGGGAAGAGATCACTGGTCGCATTTTAAGAGAAGACGATGTTGCTAAAATTGTTTATATTTGTTTTTATGAAAGGGGAAATTTCTTTATATATTTCTTTTTTTTTTTTTTTACTATTTTCTTAGTTTTTGCCTCTTTTCTCTTTTTCTTTGTTTGATTTTCTGCACTGTTTTTTAATTTAATAAAATCACTATTAAAAAGAAAATTACATGGCAAGGTTTGTTGCAAGAGTGCTGATATAATAACTGGCAGACTAATGCTGAGATCTAGCATCAGATTAATATACTGAGCTAGGTTAATTTCAAATACAAACAATGAAAAGGGGGACAGAATGAGAAAGCGGGAGGGGGAGAGAGACTAATGGAAGATACATGTCTGTTACTACTGCAGTGAAAGCCAAAGTTAGCAGGAGGCCAATTTGTGTCTGTCCTTCCCTAGTTCAATCAGAAGCAATTGTGCTGCAAAGCTGTATAAATCAGAGTGGAATCTGGCTACATCTCATGGAAATCAATCTTTGGCTACTTTTAAATGTACTTTTACAAAATAGGAAATTGTTTCTCACAACCACAAGAAGAACTTGGTCCTCCAGTATATAATTCAGAGGTTACCAAATTGTTGGCTAACAATCAGCTTGGATAAAAGGATTTTGCTTTTTCTGGAGAAAACCAAATAGGAGGACTGTAATACTTATTCCAACACAGTTTGTTTATTTGTTCATTTATCTATCCAATTTTTCTCACCACCACTGAGAAACAACACCTCTGAACACTAGTCCCTCCGACCTTCCAAAAGCAGGGAATAATTAGTTGCTTTTCCAGGCACAATTATGATCAGGCTGACTTCTGTTGGGAAATAAGAGTCCTCTAGGTAGCCTGCCATCAAGCCATAAAGGGATTTGTAGGTTAACACCAACATTTTAAATTGGAAGCTAATAGCATAGGAATCATAATAGAGGTGCCATATGATTCCAGTGACTACTCCCAGCAGATATACTGTTTCTAGGAAGGCAGTGTACAAGGATAGCGGTGGCAGGCAAAAACCAGAATGAGACTGAAAACACCTTTCCTATTTTGTTAAAAAGAATACGATTTCAAAGCTCCAGCTCACGTCATTAGATGTGTGGACTGTTTGAACTGATACACTTCTATTTTTGAAACACTTCTATTTTCCCCCCATATGCTACATTAGTTTAACTCAGCATTTATCAATGTTGGCAGCTGTACAGAATGTAGACCTCAACTCTCAGAATTCCCTAGCCAGCTGATGGGGAATTCTGGGAGTTGAAGTTCCCATGCATTCAAGCTCCCAAGGTTGAAAAATACAGACTTAACCACACCATGCATCTGGAAAAATGAGCTAAGGGCTCATGGAACTTCCAATTTCCTACTTATTCCTGACGTTTTCAAAAAGTTGCATTTGGACTAGGTGTGAAAAGATCCACCTGGTTTGCTAAAATATTTGATTTAAGTACTTTAAAGAGAACAACTTTCAAAAACTTAACTAAAGAGAAACCAAAAAGGTAAATCTATGTAGGGTGATGTAACAAAGCTAACCAACATTTTACAGAACAAATTTCAGAACAAATGCTGAATTCATTACAGAAAAGATGGTCTGGGAAAGAGTATCTAGTGTATTGCTTGGATGTTATTAGATAGGAGCTTCCTCTGGCTTCCTCCACACTATTTGACTTCTAGATTTACAAAATGTGGAGATAATGGAAAAGCAGCCTCTTAGGAGCAACTGTTTTGCTGACTCTGAGATATGCTCCATTTCTGACATTATGGATCTAATCAACAAATCATAAATTCACGTTCCATGTCCCTAAAATTGAACGACAAAGTAGATGGCTGGTTTTAGCTGGTAATAGGTACAAGCAATCTCTTGTTCACTGTAGAACTTGTAATACATGAATACCAGAATACATAAAACCAGAGATTAGAAACTTTTTAAAAAATGTTTAACAAAAACCCATTTCCATCAGAATCCTTGGCCGCAGTCCAAGAACCAGTGGACTTGCAGACTCAGGTATGAGAGGCGCAGCGCCTAGATGTTTGGTCGCAGCAGAGGATGGGGGAGATTGGACCCGAATCCCCATGGACTTTGGAGGAGGTTTTACTCAAGCATTGGGGCTGGTTGTACGTACCCACAGGGCCAGGTGTGCTTGTTGTCGGCGCACCATCCAGAGACTGATGGGGGGATGGAGAAGATCATTGGCATTCTCAAGCAATACCTGTGTTGTTTTGTAAAACAACAGCAGAACTGGGCTGATTATCTCCCTCTGGCAGAGTTTGCATTCAACAACTCCCAGCACACCTCCACCCAAATGACACCATTTTATGCTAATGTGGGGTACCATCCGCAGTTCTTCCCTTTGACACTATTAGATTCCCCTGTTACCAAGACCCGGGAATTCCTTTCAGAACTTCACTCAGTTCAGCAGTTAGTTCGGCAGCAATTGATACAGGCCAAGGAAGATTACAAGCAGTTTGCCGATCGCTCTCAATGGGCAATGCCTCCGCTGGCTGTAGGAAACATGTGTGGTTATCCACAAAACATCTTCAGGTTGACCGCTCAATAAAGAAGCTGGACCATCGGTTCATCGGCCCATTTCCCATTGAGGCGGTCATCAACCCCATAGCCTATCGACTGACTCTACCGCACTCCATGTGAATTCATCCAGTCTTCCACCATTCCCTTTTGGTCCCTGACACCCCTTCATGTTATCTCCGATGTCCCACAGCTGTTGATCCACCAACTGTACCCAGGGAAGATGGCACAGTAGAAGGCAAGGTGGCCAGCATTAGGGATTCCCACTGGCTGAAAGGGCGGTTCCAGTATTTGATCGAAAGGCAGGGGGGTGGGCCAGAGGCCCTCTCCTGTGTGGATGCTTCCACGATCCACGCCCCGGACCTTATACGGATGTTCCATGACCATTTCCCCTTGCGACCACATCCTGACCGTCAGACTCAGGGGAAGGGCCCTGAGGTAGGGGATAGTGTTGTGGCCCCGATTCCCGAGCCTATGCTGTCAGAGGAAGAAGACCTGGAAGATGAGGAGGAGGAACTGGGAATGCTTTCCTCCCCAGGATCTTCCTCTCTGGCAATGCCTTCCTCCCTGATAATGCCTCAGGTTTCATCAGACAAGCGAGAGGAACAGCCTGAGATTAATCAGGAGGAAGGCATATTGGAGCAGCCCCTGACAGGGAGTAAAGAGGAAGAGTGTTGGCTTGATCCTAAGCAGCGTTGTAGGGAGAAACGTGAGCAGCAACGTAGGAGGTGTGGGAGGGTCAGAGAGTGAGCTGAGTCATTGAGCCACACCCCACAGGGGATAAAAGTGGGTGTGTTTTTAGCTGGAACTTTGTACGGGACAAAGTTTAATCTTACTTCAGATTTTCTTTGTGAATGATTTTTGTGGACTGCCTTGTAATTTTCTGTGAGTAGATTTTTATTTGTTATCAGTTCGGACTTGGCAGGCAGAGGGTGTTGGAATGCCAAGGATATTATCAGTTCCAAAGAATTAACTCTGTGAAGTCCGAGCCAGCTTGCCTGTCTGTGTTTGTGTGAGTTTGTATTCTTTCATCTTTTGGGAAAGAAGAAAAGTGAGACAGAACAGAGTTGTATCTTTATTCAAGAAGAGAGGTTCACATGGAGCTCAGAGCACATATAACTTCTTTATTTATGGTGAGAATTTGCACCTCACATTTATCTTCACGCAGTTAATGTTAAAATATAAGTGTTTGGATAAACTGGTACCTTAATGTTTCAGTGATTTCATCACAGCTAGAATAAAAGTGGGAAAAGCAAGTATATATGAAATATCACACTGAGGTACAAAGTAAGGAAACAAACAGTGGGATTTGATATTCACGCAAATGTTGTATTCTTCTCTTAAGTGATCTTTGAAGGCAGCTGCCTTTAACCATTTTTTCCTTACAAATTTAATTTGCCTCGATTGTTAAATTATACAGCCTATTGTTCCTGAGTTTAAAATAATCTCAGACTGTAATTTCAGAAAATGTGGATATGACGCAAAGTTATAGAAGAAAAGAAACACTAATAATTAAATTTATTCTTTTCTGTTATTTGAAGGAGAAAGAAGCCAGGAAAAGCCATGTTGACCTAAGGCAGTTCAAAACTTTTCCTAAGTTCTTTTTCACTTTACTATGTGATAAATGTGCATTTGAAATTCAGTTATGAAAAACAAAATATCTTCATTTCTCTTCCCAATTCTTCTCCAATTTATTACATTCTTGCTATTGATTTCTGTCTGATCTGAGAATAGAATATGCTAGCAGGGGTATCACATGCACCTGCTGGACAGTATAAGGTCCATCCTTGTGGCAAGCAACACAATTCTTTCACAACTCAAGAATTATTATATGATATATCATTGGTATTTAACATCTGATAAACTGTCAAAGATGCGCAAAGATATTTCAAAAGTACATTAGTAATGTAAATTTAAAGAAGGAACTTTGCCATCTTTGGTGAACTTGTGATAAAATAAAGAAATGCTGGGGTAGGAGTCATATTTTAATGCACCTTAAGATTCTTAAGGTAAACATAAAAATAAAACTGGAGACATTTCTTTTAGGCTTAATGGACAAATAACTTGAAAAAATCTGGAACTTTGCTTTTATATATGTTGACAGCACAAGAATGCTTTATGTACAAACATGGAAAGATACTCTAATTTCCCCAATGGATGAATGGCTGGAAAAATTGATAGAAGTAGCAGAGATGGCAAAATTGACCATTTTAATCAAAGAACGTAATACATCCGACTATGTTTCTGCTTGGAAACTGCTTCTGGATCTTGTGCTTGAAATGGAAAAAAAATGAAACTTTGACTTTGGGTTTTTCTGATCAGATAAATTTGTTGTTATAGAAATGGCTACTACATGTTAAATATGTAAAACTAAAAAGATGAGGCTGTTATTCACAATCTTATTCTACTGTGCTAAAAATAGTTGGAACTCAATGTTCTTTTCTTTTTTCCTCTTTACCCTACACCTCTTTCTCTTCCCATTTTCCTTCCCCATCTTCCCACTATTTTCACTTTCTTTTATATTTTATATCTTTATAAACTTAATAAAATTATTATTAATATATACTATGCCACAATTCATTAGTAAAAAAAGTTTTCAAAGTGAAATATTGCACTGTGTCATTAAATTAGTATTCACAATAACATTGTTAATTGGGTAAGAAGAAATCCTAAGTATGCCACCATTCAAATATTACCTTTCTCCAAAATGAATCAGCTCCTCTCTGGAATAATTTCCAGAAGATATGATAGTTTTCAATTAATGACACTGATGAAATGGGGAGAGAGAAGGTGAGTTCGGTGATTTACTAGTGATGGCAGGGTTTCCCCCCTCCAGTATACATGATGCAACTATGTAGGCTGGATTAATAAACAATGTAAAATCTAAACCTCGATTAATAGTTGCTTGTTTACATTTAAGCCTATGTCTTTCAAGGGAAGATTGTTCTAGCACCAGCCTCTCAAAATCTTTTTTTTTTTTTGGTAAAAGTTTTATTGATTTTAACAACAGACAAAAAACATATAAGACATAAAACATGACATAAAAAAAAAAAATAAATAAAAAAATTATAACATTCTTCATAAATTTACAGTGTATCGGTTGGTTTACCACTCCCTTTTGTGCATCCATTTCATAGTCATCAGAATAATTATATTACACAATAACTCACATTATCAATTATCAATAAAATATCCCAATATCATTATTGAACAATCATTTGACTATAATTTTACTAATTCATACTAAAGCGAGGTAACTATAATTAAGTTAAATTATTTTATGACAAATCATGAAATCATACCAAATCTATCTTAATAAAATATTCTTAAAAATTATCAAAACCAAGAAAAATTATATATTCATTATTTCCTAAATTTCTAAATATTCTATTATCATATTGTATTATCTAACCATTGATAAAAAAGATCCCAAACTCCCAAAATTGTTTGTCTTCTTGTTCTCTAATTTCAAATGTCAATCTACTCATTTCAGCACATTCCAATATTTTCTTAATAATTTCTTCCTCTAATGGTATTTTCTCACTCTTCCAATGTTTAGCAAATACAATCCTAGCTGCTGTTAATACATTTACAATCAGATACTTTAATTTTTTATTATATATATCAGGTACGATTCCCAATAAAAAAATCTCTGGTTTCAAATCTATGTGTTTCTTTATCATTTTTTCCAGCCATATGCGAATTCTAATCCAATATTTCCTGGCCTCCTCACAAGTCCACCACATATGGTAATATGAGCCGGGTATCTGATGACATTTCCAGCACTTTTCAGATTTATTCTTGAACATTCTTGCTATTCTTGTCGGGGGAAAATGCCACCTGTAAAACATCTTATACAAATTTTCTTTATATGCTGTTGACATTGTCATTTTATAATTTTGTGACCACAATTTTTGCCATTTCTCTAAATCAATCCCATATCCAAAATTCTTCCCCCAAGCAATCATTGTTTCTTTAACTTGTTCTTCCTCTAATTTAATTTCCAACAAATAATTATATAGTTTTTTAATCACTTTTTCATCAGTACATGTCAAAATCCTATCTAAGTCAGTCAATTTATCATAAAATCCTTCTGTTTTAGAATCTTTAAGATACCTTGCATGTATTTGCGTATATGAAAACCAATTCATCTTTATACCTTGTTCTTCTAAATTTTGCATTGTTTTAAGTTCACCCTTTTCATCCAATATTTCCCCATATCTAACTGTTTGTTCCTTCTTATAAGTTATAGGATACGAAAAAGCTTCAATAGTTGACAACCAAACTGGAATTTTCAAATATGCCTCTCAAAATCTTTAAGGCTGTCTGTATAATAGAGAGGCAGGACCATTGGGGGGAGGGGCACTGACATCATATATTTCATGACTTAATAGCACAAATTACTCAAACTGTGTAGTTTGTGTCAGTCAACTTAAACAAATGATTGTCATTATCTGGATTTTTACAGAAAAAAAGACTAATCTTAGTTGCTTGCTTATGATTTAATAAAAAGACTGCATATTTGTATTTTTATATTAAGTGAAAGTGAATTTTACCACTAAAATTAGCACAATTTGGGATATGTGCCTTTCCAATTAAATTGACATACAAAAAGGTAGTCTTTTTGCAATGGAACATTCAATATGGATAGGACTAAGAATTTGGATTATGACTGCTAATGAGGAAGTATTTTCACTAGATTGTGTAGTGCTATTGACCATTATATGCCATCAGATCCAGTGTTGATTCTTAGCAACCACACAGAATTCCAACAATGCAACCATCGCTGTTGTAATTAAGTCCATCAACTCTGCTGTTGGTCATCCTCTGATTTTCTTTCCTACTGAATATCATTGTTTTTCCAAGGGAGCTAGGTATTTGCCCAAAATATGGTAAGTTGAGCCTGGTCATTTGTTCCTGGAGTGAAAACTCTGGATTGATATTTTCTGTGATCTATTCGTTTCTTTTCATAGTTACTCACGCAGAGGTGGTGTTCAGCAGGTTCTGACCAGTTCTGGAAAACCAATAGTGGAAATTTTGAGCAGTTCGGAGAGCTGGCAAATACCACTTGTGACTGGCCCCACCCCCATTTATTCTCTGCCCCAGCTGATCATCTGGGTCTTCTTTTATTGCCCTGCACAGGAGAATGGAGAACAGAGCTGGAAAGCAGGTTAGTGGGCTGGGGAGGGAATGGGATTTTGCAGTAACTTTCCTCCCAGGAGTGGGGAGAGAATGGAGATTTTACAGTGTCCTTCCCCTGCCACACCCATCAAATCACACCCACCGAACCACGCCCACAGAACTGGAAGTAATTTTTTTTTTAATCCTACCACTGTATTCATGGCATTCTTTCCCAACACCAAAGTTTAAAAATATGAAACCTCTTTCTGTTCTGTCTCCTCATTAGCATTCTTGAGATCCCCGCGCTTTGATTGGCCAAAGCGCGGGGCACTCTGATTGGTTAGGCGAGCCGTGCCGATTGGCTCGCTAGGAATCTCCCGCGATTGGTCTATTCGAATCGCGGGAGATTCAAAGCGGTGCCATTGGCCACGGCCGGCGGAATAAAAGCCGCGAACTTTTCCTATAGCCCCAGTTCGGTTCCCACATCAATAAAAGAGCTTGATACTAAGTCACCGACTCCTGGCATCATTTCCGAAAACACAACACTGGCGACGAAGGTGGGATCCAGATCCTGAACCGAACCACGTGTCTGACGGGAGCCAGACGAATCTCCACGATGGCGAAAATCACACCCCCCGCACCCTTCAACCCCGCCAGCGAGGACTGGGAATCGTACTCCGACAGATTCTGCATGTTCCTCGAGTGCAGCGACCTGAAGGACGCCACCGGCCCCATGAAGCGAGCCGTCTTCCTGACCCACTGCGGGACCGAGGTATTTAAGATGGCCAAGGCACTTGCCAAACCGCCGACGCGACCGTGATGGACTGGGACGTCCTCGAGCCAATACTTTGGCGGCACTACGCTCCAGAGGTGCCCATCCTAATCCGACGCAACGAGTTCTACCGTCGGGATCAATGGTCGGGTGAGAATTTTAGCGACTTCGTCGCCGAGCTACGGCGCCTAGGGGGGCTCTGCGAATTCGACAACCTGAACGACGCCCTGCGAGACCGAATCGTGCTCGGCCTGTGGGACCCCATCCTTCAGAGTCGGCTGATGGCCAAGGGCAACATCAACCTTGCAGATACCCTCACCGCCGCCGCAGCCGCCGAAGCGACCCGAACATCCGCTGACCGTATGCGCCGACCAAACGCTGGGGACCGCAGCGGGAACAACCACCCTGCAAGGTCGGCCGAGGCCCAACCCGAGACGACCACCCACCAGGGCAATTTCCACTCGGCATCGGGCACTTCCGACGAGGAGGAGGAAATTCATTGCCTCCAGGCAGGCCATGACCCACGGAACCAGCGGGGTTGTAAGTCGAGGACCAACTGAGCCAGTTGCGGAGGCGACCACCCCAGGTCCGAATGCCGGTTTTTCGAGTCGATCTGCCGGCATTGTGACAAGAAGGGACACATCGCCTGTGTCTGCCGCCTCAAAAAGAACCGCAGCCCGCCCCGATGGTATCATTCACCCCACAAACCAAAAAATCAAGGCCATCAAAGAAGCCCCCACACCCAAGTCGGAGATGGAGTTACAGGCATTCCTGGGGCTACTTAACTTTTACAATGTTTTCCTGTCCCAAAAGGCGACGGTGGCGGAGCCTTTGCATAGGCTCCTGGACAAGGCGGCGACCTGGACTTGGGGGAAACACGAACAAGCCGCCTTCCAGAGAACAAAGGACCTCCTCACTTCGGACGCCGTCCTTATACAGTACAACGAGACCCTACCTCTGGCCGTCACATGCGACGCATCACCCTTCGGCGTTGGCGCTGTCCTCAGCCATACCCTGCCCGACGGAAAAGAAGCAGCCATCGCGTTCTTTTCAAGGACCCTCACCAAACCGGAGCGGAACTATAGCCAGCTGGACAAAGAGGCTCTGGCTATTGTTGCCGCAGGAAAAAGATTCCACGAGTATCTCTACGGCCGGACATTTACCATCATAACCGACCACAAGCCGCTGCTGGGAATCCTTGCAGGGAACCGGGCCACTCTGAACATTCTGTCTCCCGAATGACAAGGTGGTCCGAGTTCCTGGCAGCCTACAACTACGGACTCATACACAGACTGGGTAAGACGATCTCCCATGCAGACGCCTTAAGCCGCTCGCCGCTACCGGAACCTGACACCGACCCAGCACCCACGACGACCACCCTCAGTATAGAGACTCTACCCAACCTACCCATAACCGTGTCAGACATTGCCTGAGAGACTAATAAAGACAAACGTCTGGCGCGGGTGTTGCATTGGGTAGAGAAAGGGTGGCCGGAAAGGGACAACGACGAGTCCGTCAAGACATTCCGGAACCGGCAAACAGAACTCTCGTTATTAAAAGGGTGCATACTATGGGGGGATAGGGTGGTCATTCCAGAAAAACTACAAGGGAAGGTTCTGGAACTATTACACGAGGGGCACCCTGGCATTGTTAGGACTAAAGCCCTGGCCAGAAGTTACGCTTGGTGGCCAGGGATGGACAAACAGATTGAGACATCGGTAGCAAGGTGCCAACGATGCCAGGAAACTAGGCCAAGCCCACCCACAGCACCCGTCCTAGAGTGGGAAACCCCAAGGGGACCTTGGTCTAGGATCTACATAGACTTCGCCGGGCCCACAAAAGGACACACCTTCCTAATAACAGTAGACGCTTACTCCAACTGTCTGGAGGTAAGCAACATGAGAACAACAACTATGGAGGCCGTGATCAAGGAACTCGGCAAACTCTTTGCAACGCACGGCCTCCCAGACGTCGTCGTTTCCAACAACGGGCCCCAATTCACCTCGCTAGAATTCGAAAAATTCCTAGCGGAAAGGGGCATCCGATACGCGCTAACAGCACCGGTGCATCCGGCGGCGAACGGTAGGGCGGAACGTATGGTGCAATTCACTAAGAAAACCATCCGGAAAATAGACCACGGGGAGATCCAGGATAAAATAAATAAATTATTCTTTACCCAACACATAACCCCAAATACCACAACGAATAAGAGCCCAGCCGAACTGTTAATGGGGAGGAAATTAAGGTCCCCACTCGACAGGTTACACCCCACGTATAACCCGGAGAAGCCCCCAGACTCAAACAGCAAACACCGAACTTTCACACCCGGCGACCCCGTATACGCAAAAAACCTGACGGGAGACCCGTTATGGGTACCGGCCGTCATCACACAAATAACAAGCCCACACTCATACCGGCTACAAACAACAGGCGGATGAGCATGGAAACGCCACATCGACCAATTAAGATCGAGGATGACCACCCAAGAGACCACCGATGCACAAGCAGGCAAAACCAACCCCCACAACACAAACCAAGGGGGGAGGGAATACCCAGGGGACCAAAACCAAAGAAGAATAAACCAACCATACTTACCGGAAAGCAGCCAGCACGACCCCTCGCCAGGAAGAGACAGCCAGGCCAGCTTGACCGACCCGGGGAGACCGAGCGGGAGCGACGAAACCCGCAGCTCAACCAACCCAGGAAGCCCAGGAGGGAGCTACGGAGAGTGGCCCGGCCCAACCGACCAGCCGGTTCCCACGATGGCATCCGGAGAAGCAGAGACTCTGACCGAACCGGCCGGGATCCAACCCACGACTGAGCTGCGCAGGTCCAGTAGGCTAAGACGGAGCCCCGCCTACCTACGGGACTACGCGACGTAAGGACTAAACCAAGAGGGGAGGGGTGTTCTGTCCCCTCATTAGCATTCTTGAGATCCCCGCGCTTTGATTGGCCAATCAAAGCGCGGGGCACTCTGATTGGTTAGGCGAGCCGCGCCGATTGGCTCGCTAGGAATCTCCCGCGATTGGTCTATTCGAATCGCGGGAAATTCAAAGCGGTGCCATTGGCCGCGGCCGCCGCGGCTAAAGGAATAAAAGCCGCGAACTTTTCCTATAGCCCCAGTTCGGTTCCCACATCAATAAAAGAGCTTGATACTAAGTCACCGACTCCTGGCATCATTTCCGAAGACACAACACTTTCCAAGCTGCTTTTTCAAACTTCAATTTTTGCTTCATACCGTGTCAAAATTAAATATACTTTCTGCATGAGTTTGAACTTTGCAAGTATAGACACATCACTCTTTTTTCTACAAGGCCTTCATTGCTATCCTACCAAATGCTAGTCATATTTCTTGACTTGACAAATGCTAGACATATTTCTTGACTTCAGATTCCTTTTCCATTGATCAGGGATGTCAAACTCAAGAGCTGCAGGCTGGATCCGGCCTGTGGGGTGCTTAAACCTGGCCTGTGGGGCTGGCCTAGAAATAGCAAAGGAGCAGTCCGCAATGTCTTTGGCAACCAAAATAGGGTCTGGTGGAGCATGCACACACTCCGTGCCCTGTTTTCAGCCTGGATGGCCTCCTGCAGCACTCTGCTAGCCAAAATGGGGTGGGGGGGACCATGTGAGACCCCCATGCCCCATTTTGGCTGCCAAAGTGCTGCAGGAAGCTCTGTCCCATCTCCCCCAGCTGTTCAGCCTGCGGAGAACTACAATGCAACACAAAGGTCACCCAGGGATTGTCCACATGAAAGCATTGGGTTGGAGCTATGTTTGGTGGCCAGGGATGGACCAAGCTATTACCAAGTGGGTGTCAGATTGCAAGCAGTGTCAGCACTACCCCTGGCACCGGTGAGGGAATGGGAAACCCCTAGGCCTCCATGATCCCACAGTCATTTAGATTTCACGGAGCCATTCCAAGGGCAGACTTTCCTAATTGTGGCAGATGCTTTCTCCAAGCAACTAGAAGTGTTGCTAGTGACATCCACCATGTCTGAGGCAATGGTTGCCACTCTACAGAAGTTATTTGCCACTCATGGGCTCCCGGTCCTCATATTTTCTGACAATGGCCTGCAATTTACATCAAGAACTTTTGAGACATTCTTGATTGGGCATGGGATTCGCCATGCATTGATGGCTCCTTTTACCTCACAGGTAATGGCCTGGGGAAATGGATGTTGCGGTCCTCCAAGGAAGCGCTGGCCAGAATGGGCATGGGGAATTGGCCAGCTAAAATAGCACAGTATCTATTGGTGCAGCACGCTACACCATGTCCCACAACAAATCACAGCCGAACTGAACATTTAATGGGATGTAGGTTGAGGACTGACCTGGATAGACTCCACCCCAATTACGCCCCAGAGATACCACTAGATTCATCAAACAAAACCCAGGTTTTCAAAATAGGGGACCCAGTCTATGCCCAGAATTATGTGCGTGGCCCCCTATGGTTGGCTGCCACTATTGTTACAGTCACAGGCCCTGCTCCTATGTAATGGAACTGGAGAATGGCAGAGTATGAAAACATCATATTTACCAGCTCAGGGGACAAGGGAGTCCTAGGCCAGAACGTTATACACCAGGTATGCCGTTGAGTCCCCATTGGCAGAAAACAAGCCACCCACAACAAGCCAACAAGCAACTTGTCGTGTCTGTTTGGCAAGGAGACCAGGAGGCAGTGACTGTGGTTTCAGCTCTTTATTAGGCCCCCGGAACCGATCTGGCTCCAAGGTAAAACTTGTGGCTTTTTATTCTCAAGCCGCGGCAGCTGCAGCCAATGGCACCGCTTTGAATCTCCCGCGATTCGTATCCGCCAATCGCGGGAGATTCTCAGCGGGCCAATCAGCGCGGCTCGCTAAACCAATCAGATCACCCCGCGCTTTGACCAATCAAAACGCGAGGTTTCAAGAATGCAAATGAAGGTACAGAACACCCCTCCCCTCTTGGTTTGGTCCTACGTAATGTAGTCCCGTAAGTAGGCGGGGCTCCACACTTGCCTACTGGACCTGCACAGGTCAGTCGTTGGTTGGCTCCCGGCCGGTTCGGTCGGGTTCTCTGTGTCTCTCGGCCTCATCGATAGAACCGCCTGGTAGGCCTTGCCAGGCCGCTTGTCGCAGCTCCCTCCCGGTCGACCCGGGCTGGTTGAGCTGCGGTTCTCGCCGCTCCCGCCCAGTCTTTCTGGGCTGGTCAAGCTGGCCTGGCTGCTTCTCCCTGGTGAGGCTTCGAGCTGGCTGCTTGTTGGTGAGTATGGTTGGTTTTCTTCTGGGTTTTGGTTCCCGGGGTATTCCCTCCCCTCTTGGCTTGTGTTAAGGGGATTTTCTGTGTCTGGTTGCGTGTCGGTTGTGTTTCTTGTGGCGTTCTCGATCTTATTTGATCGATGTGGTGTTTCCATGCTCGTCCATTGGTTGTTTGCAGCCGGTACGAGTGGGGACCTGTCAGTTGGGTTATGGTTGCTGGTACCCATAGTGGGTCTCCGGTTAGGTTTTTGCGTAGACGGCGTCACCTGGCGCAAAAGACCGGTGCTTGCTGGAGGAGTTTGGGGGTTTTTTCCGGGTTGTATGTGGGGTGCAGTCTGTAGAGTGGGGACCTTATTTTCCTCCCCATCAGTAGCTCTGCCGGGCTTTTGTTCGTTGTTGTGTTCAGGGTTATATGTTGGATAAAAAGCATTTTATTTATTTTGTCTTGGATTTCCCTGTGTTCGATTTTCTGAATGGTTTTTTTCGTGAATTGAACCATCCGTTCCGCCCTCCCGTTCACCGCCGGATGCGCCGGAGCTGTCAGTGCGTGTCATATGCCCCGTTCCGCTAGGAATTTTTCAAATTCCAGCGAGGTGAATTGGGGCCCGTTGTCCGACACGATGACATCCGGGAGGCCGTGGGTTGCGAATAGTTTGCAAAGTTCCTTGGTTACGGCCTCTGTGGTGGTAGATTTCCTGTTGCTTACCTCCAGCCAGTTGGAGTAAGCATCTACGGTTACTAGGAATGTATGTCCCTTGATGGGCCCGGCAAAGTCTATGTGGACCCTAGACCAGAGTCCCCTGGGGGTTTCCCATTCCAGGATCGGTGCCACGGGAGGGCTCGGTCTGGTTTCTTGGCAGCGTTGACACCTTGCCACCCAGGCCTCAATTTGCTATCCATCCCTGGCCACCAAGCGTAACTTCTGGCCAGGGCTTTTGTTCTAACTATGCCCGGGTGCCCCTCGTGTAACAACCCCAATACCTTCCCTTGCAGTTTTTCCAGGTTAACCACCCTATCCCCCCACAGTACACACCCTTTTTGCAGCAAAAGTTCTGTTTGCCAGTTCCGGAATGTTTTGAATGCTTCATCGTTGTCCTTTTCCGGCCACCCTTTCTCTACCCAATGTAACACCCGCGCCAGACGTTTGTCTTTATTGGTTTCTCGGGCAATGTCTGACGCGGTTATGAGTAGATCGGGCAGAGTCTCTATGCTGAGGGTGCTCGTTGTGGGTGCTGGGTCGGTGTCTAGGTCGGGTAGCGGTGAGCGGTTCAAAGCGTCTGCATGTGTAATAGTCTTACCGGGTCGGTGTGTGAGCCAGTAGCTGTAGGCGGCAAGGAATTCGGACCACCTTGTCATCCTGGGAGATAAAATGTTTGGGGTGGCCCAGTTTCCTGCCAGGATGCCCAGCAACAGTTTGTGATCCGTGATGATTGTGAAGGTGCGGCCGTAGAGGTACTCGTGGAACCTCTTCACTGCTGCGATGATGGCTAGGGCCTCCTTGTCCAGCTGGCTATAGTTCCACTCCGGTTTGGTGAGTGTCCTGGAGAAGAAGGCGATGGGCGCTTCTCTTCCATCCGGGATTGTGTGGCTGAGGACGGCGCCGACACCGAAGGGTGAGGCGTCGCATGTGACGGCGAGTGGTAGGGTCTCATTGTATTGGATGAGGACGGCATCCGAGGTGAGCAGGTCCTTGGTTCTCCTGAAGGCGGCTTCCTCGCATTTTCCCCAAGTCCAGGTTGCCGCCTTGTCCAAGAGCCTGTGCAAAGGCTCCGCCGCAGTCGCCTTCTGGGGCAGGAAAACATTGTAAAAATTAAGCAGTCCCAGAAACGCCTGCAGTTCTGTTTTAGTCCTGGGTGTGGGAGCCTCCTTAATGGCTCTGATTTTAGTTTTGGTGGGGTGGATGCCGTGCCGGTCTAGGAGGTATCCCAGGAACTCGACCCGCTCTGTGTAAAGTTGGCACTTTTCCCTCTTCACTTTTAGCCCGGTTTCCTTGAATTTGGTTAACACCTCCCTTAGCCGACCCTCTAGTTCTTGCTGGTTGGTTGCCGATACCAGCACATCGTCGAAGTAGGGCACCACCCCCTTGATGCCCTGCAAGAGTCTCTCCATGAGGCTCTGGAAAATTCCAGGCGCCACGCTGACTCCAAACAGGAGTCAGTTACATCGGAAAGCTCCCCGGTGGGTGACTATGGTTTGCGCCTCCGCGATTTCTGCGCTGACCGGCAGCTGTTGGTATGCTTGGGCCAGGTTGAGCTTCGCAAAAACCTTGCCTCCCCCCAGTGAGTGTAGAAGGTGCTGCACTACTGGGAGGGGGTAGGCGCTTTGTTGCAAGGTGCAATTTAGGGTGGTCTTATAGTCCCCGCAGATTCTCACCGACCCATCAGGCTTGACTGGGGTGACTATTGGGGTCTCCCACCGGGCATGATCAATTGGTTGTAGGACCCCTTGCTTGACGAGCTTGTCAATTTGCTCGTCAATTTTTGGCCGGAGTGCAAAAGGTACCCGCTGTGGTTTTAGGCGTCTCGGGGGAATGTTAGGGTCTAGGCTGAAGGAGATGGGGGGGCCCTCGGTACTTGCCTAGGGTGCTCTTTATTAGGCCCCTGGAACCGATCTGGCTCCAAGGGAAAACTTGCAGCTTTTTATTCTCAAGCCGCGGCGGCCGCGGCCAATGGCTTTAAATTTCCCGCAATTCATATCCGCCAATCGCGGGAGATTCTCAGCGGGCCAATCAGTGCGGCTCGCTAAACCAATCAGATCACCCCGCGCTTTGACCAATCAAAACGCGGGGTTTCAAGAATGCAAATGAAGGTACAGAACACAACCTTACCTGAGATTCCAGCCCTGTGTCCCATGGAGTCTCCACCAAATGAATCATTGGTGCAGTCTCCGGCCATTCCGGAAGCCTCATCCTTGATGCCTCCGTCCGTGATGACTGAAACAACTCTGCACAGGTCCACGAGGACAAGGCACCACCCTGCTTACCTTCAAAACTACACACGCACTGTCAAGATGGGAAGGAGTGCTGTGTCCAGATTTTCCCCTCTGGTTGGCGCTGGCAGGGGGCGCATTACCACAACCTGATTGGCTGCTGGTTTGACAGCTCAGTATAAAAAGAGCTGTCAAACAGGCCAACAGCTGTTGTTTCATGGCAGACTAAGAGATATCATTTATTAGCATGTATTTTAAAATAAACTGTGAGCAACCTTTAAGATGCTTCACCTCAGTTTGTCCGCCCTCTGTTCCCGGAAGAGAATACTGTCTGATGATGTTCATTTAAATAGATGTTGTTTATTGTTTGAAGAATATGTTAGCTGTAATGATATCATTGGATTTGCAGAAACTGATAAGTCAATCTTCTGCTTCATTTCAGATTCTAGGCCATACAGTCCAACTATACGTTTCTTCTAATATTTTCATCTTTGGTATTCCAGTTTCCAAACACATTCAACACATCTTGTTTGCATGTTCTGTTGACTTCAGATTAAACTCAGACCTCAACTCACCAACCTTCCCTTCTGCATCAGTGAATAGAGCATGGTTGGATAATCATCATATTAAAGTATTGTCCATAAAGTCTATCTGTTTCGGGTATTAGCTGGTCCCTGACTACATTGAACTCAAATATTTGTTTCTTATATCTTTCCTGACTATCAAAGCAATGCCTTCTTTGTTTTTCATGACCTGAGTGATGCTGCAAACATTATGATCTTCTGACTGCAGGTGTCCAATCCGAGTCCATTTCAGCTTGCCTAAAACCAATCTGCATGTCATTGATTTACTTCATCTTTCACATTTGTATTTCTTCTGGTAGTTCTTCCTCAGTCGCATGTTGAATACCATCTGACTTGAGATGTTCAGCATCAGGTACCATATCATCAATCACTTCACATTGTCTATCCGTGTGGCTTTCTTGCTAAAATTGCAGCAATCATTTACTATTGTCTTTTCCGGTGCTGTATAAAATGATGCCTTTGCCTCACTAAACTAAAGTGATCATCTGCTTCCAACATCTTCCTATATCATTGCTGCCCAATATAGGTGCCTGCTTGCTTTAACTAGGCAATTGAGATAATTGTCACATCTTGGGTGACTCTGCTTGGAAGATATACCCTTGGCATACATACCCATGCCCTCCTAAGAAATCTCTCTCCCACTGTCAGAAGAGTACACAGCAGGAGATTGGTGTGTCTGTGTGTGCAGAATTTTGCTCTTACCTATCTATTATTGTGGTGAATTCTAAATTTTGTTTGTGTTGCCTTGTTTTCTAGAAAAAGATCTGTTCTTGCAAAGTGAATACAATCTGACAGGAATGAAGTTCCACAAGAGGAAATGGATAGCAAATACCTTTGACTTTCAACGCTGCAGTATTTCATAGAACAAGCAGCACTTGCCTTTCTCAAGGAAAGAACTCAATCCCCCTCTTCCAGTGGGCTGAGAAATGTAAAGTGTTTTTCTAACATGCACTCTCAGAAAACATGTATTGAATCTGGGTTTCAATACATGTTAATACAGAGGAGAGTCAGAATACTGTATTAATTGCATCTGAAGTAGGCTTGTGACTCAAGAGGTAAATAGAGTTGATTTTTTAAACAGCGCTCTGGCTTTATAGTTTAACAAATTGCTTATCCAGAAAGCTGGTTAACATACTTCCTTCCAGACTGATTGCTTGTTTGTCTCCATATTGTCAGCCCCAACATGCAGTCTGATGTTCTGATCCACTATCCCTACATTAGTGTAAAATTAGTGGTGATGGTGGGGAGATGAAATTACAGTGCAAAACGTTGTAGCCAGTCCTGATAAACTGATTATTAATTCTAGTTTTAAAGGATTTTTTTTCACCTATTTCTGGATACTTTGCACCTCTTTCCACATGAAGCATTCTCTCAATTAAGAAAATGTCTTGATGCCCTGCTTTAGTTGGTAATCTGGGCAAATTCAGAACTGAAGGTTATTCCTGGGATGGCATGCTGTTTTTGACCTTCTCTCCCTGACCCTGGTGTTTCTGAAACTACTTTATCTCTGAAGCTCTGTATGAGGATTGCAAACAAATAACAGAGTTGGAAGGGAGCTCCGAGGTCTTCTAGTCCAACTTCATGCTCAAGTAGGAGCCTCTATACCAGGAGTCACCAACCTTTTGGACCTCAGGGACCACCAAACTCATAATTTTAAATTCCATAGACCACTAATATGAATTTTGACTGATGGTGGCTTGCAGACATTGGTGGGAAAGTCAGTCCCATATTCCAGAGCTGCAGTAGTTACAAGACTGGCCCTTTGGTCATCCTGGAGCAGCTCCTCCAGTCTATTACAGGCTGATGCACCTGGGTGGAGGAGCAGCTGCTCTGGGATGACCAAAGGGCCAGTCCTGTGACTACTGGAGCTCAGGAATATGAGACCGACTTTCCCACCAATGTCAGCAAGTTAGGTGGGCGGGCCATGTGGGAGACGCAGCCTTGCATTTTCATGCAGCTTGGATTAATTGCTTTGGGAGTGCTTTTGGGGGGTCATTTCTCTGCGGACCACCAAAATTTTCTCACAGACCACCAGTGGTCCCAGGCCCACCAGTTGGTGACCACTGCCCTATACCATTTCAGACAAATGCCTATCCAATTTCTTCTTTAAAACCTCCAGTGATGGAGCACTCACAAAGAGTTCCACTGGTTAATTGTTAATTGTTCTCATTGACAGTAAATTTTTCCTTAGTTCTAGGTTGGTACTTTCCGTGGTTAGTTTCTATCCATTGCCTCTTGCTCTGCCTTCAAGTGCTTTGGAGAATAGGTTCTTCTTTGTGATGGCAACTCTTCATATATTGTTGGATTTTTGGCTTTTCCTCCTTTTTCTTCTTTTTTCTTTTACTTCTCAGTCTAATTTAAGTGATAAACTTCCCATATGTTTTTTGATCAGAATACTAACAAGGGTTTTTAGATGCTGGAAAAAAAACTGCAGGCAGGAGGTTTATGCATGTCTTGAGTTCTTGGAGGAAAGGCAGGATACTGTATAACAAATAAATGATATATGTTATATGACATTTAAGAAATCTGAATATTTTTAAAATGGTACCAGAGTCAGATTTTTGTTTGAAGAAGGCATCCCTGGATCCCTAGGAATGCAATTCTAATAGAAATACCACTGTATGAATGTATGTATGTGTGCGTGTGTGTATGTATGTATGTATATATATGTATGGTATTCAGCTTTGTTCGGGTATTTTGCCACATCATTATAGTTGTGCTTTTAAAGTTGTAGCAACATTTCGGCAGAATCTCATCTGCCATCATCAGGCTTCTGTATTGTGTTTGTCTGTGAGTCAGACTTTTACAGTTGTTTCAATTTTAAATTTGGGGCTAGCCTACTGCTGTGCCAAAATGTTTTTTTCTTCATCCTCATTGGTTGGGAGTCTTGGTCTGTGTTTATTGGTCTTGGAGTTTGCTGTGTTCTGCTTGATTGGTGTTTCTAATATCTTCTGTCTGTTTTGTGGCTTTTTTTGTGTCTTGATTGGCTGGCAACATTGTGTTTCCTGTATTGGAGGCTTTTAGTGAAGCTTGGCTCTGAGTAAATGGACGGCTATCATTTGTTAGGAAGCTAGGTTTCATCTGGGTGCCTGGTTGGGGTGTGTTTGAGCTGGAGGTATCTGTTTGTATTTGTTTGTGCCCAGATGTTTGCCTGATTAGTGGTGTGGAGATTTTTTTGTTTGTGAGTGCAGGCTTCCAAATAATTGACAGTCTGGTGGAATCATCTCTTCTATTCATGCTTTCAGGTCTTTTTTCAATCTCTATGGCTTCTCTGATAATTCTGTGGCTGGGGTTTTCTATAGTGGCAAGAGTTTTGGTGCTATTGAAGTTGATGCTATGACCTGTGGCTTCCATGTGTTGGACTAGTGAGAAAGTGCGTTCCAGCTTTTTTACTGCATTTTTGTGTTCATCCAGGCGGGTACTTATTCTTCTATTGGTCTGTCCAATGTATGTGGCCGAGCATGATGCACAGGGGACTTCGTATATGCCTTGATTTTCCAGGTCAGTTTTATCTTTGGGGTTTCTAAGGATGGCTGCTATTTTTCTGTCTGTTTTGAAGGCAGTCTTGATGTGATGCCTGTGTTGTATCTTACTGATTTTGTCTGTAGTACCTCTTATGTAGGGCAGGACAGCTATTCCATAGGTCTGTTCATCTTCTAGGTCTCCATTATGTATCAGTGTGTTTTTGTGGATCAAGCCGGTGATTTTGCTTTTGTGGAAGCCGTTGGCTCTCAGTACTTTAGTCAGGGTGCATAGTTCAGTCTTTATTTGTGTCTTGGCATAAAATTTTGTTGCATACTGCTCTCAAAGGGTCACCAGCTCCAATATCCACTACCCTCCTACTCTGTCTCCTGAACAAAGCCTGGAAAATATAGAAACTGCCATTTTTTCAGGACAACACCAGCCAGCACAGTAAGTCACAGGGCCAACTGCGGCAGGGTAGAGATAGACAACAGGGGCTCCAAATTTCATGCCAGCATGGCTTTCTGCCAACTCAAGCACTTCACTCATTGAGGAAAGCTCCTAAGACAGGAAAAGATCCAGAATAGAAAAGCATGAGTACCCTATCTAGAGTATTGGAAATATTTTTAAAGTCTTCATCTTTACCAGGAATAGCACAATATCACCTGTGAGGAAACTGTTCTCTCATCCCTGCTATTACAGCATCCCAGGTGCCTTATTGTAGTATTCAACAAGGAGACAGGGAATGCTGCAACAGCTTACAGAAAGCACATTTTACTGCCTGAAGCATCCCAACAGAGAAAGCTCTCCATAGAGCTCCAGCATATGCAGCCATCTCAGCTCTCTGAGTCACAGGTTGCTGTAGTCCCAGGGGTGGGATTCTACCAGTTCACACCTATTCGCTAGAACCGATTGTTAACATTCTAAGCAGTTCAGAGAACCAGTTATTAGAAGAAATTACTGGCCTAATCCTGTAAGGAAGGTAGGAAGGAAACATTCTGGTGTTGCTTACAGAAACTGCCTCTCCGTTAACCCTTATTACATTCTTGGCAGAACTAGACTTCCTGTCTCAAGAACTTCTCTGGAGTTTTTCCCCCCTCCTTTGCTGGTACTTTGCATGTGTGGAGTGACCATTCAAAGTTACAATGGCAATGAAAAAAGTGACTTATGACCATTTTTAACACTTACGACTGTTGCAGCATCCCCAAAGTTATGAGAGGCCAGGCGAGGAGATGCATGTCTCAATGTGAGTGATATTGAATTGGCCACATCCAGCCAATAACATGGCCACCAAGCCATGTCCACCCAGTCACATGACCAAGCCATGCCCACCCCCTAAGCCATGCTCACAGAACCGGTTGTTAAAAATTTGAATCCCACCCCTGTGTAGTCCCTTTTGTCTGGTGATGGGCAGGGAACTACATGCCAGTGCTCATCAGGTTACCTTGCACTCTGGTTTTAAGAATTCCATTGACTCCATATATCTTTTTCCTTTTCCTTAACAAGAGAAAGAAGTACCGGTATTTTATTGGCTGTTAATATTCTCTGATCACATCACACTCCCAAGCTGTGTTTACACTGCGACTCTCTATTTATCAGGCCATTTTTCCCCACTCCAAGGAAGAGAGGATCTCAGACCTTCCTAAGTGCAAAATTATTTATCTAATTTCTAAACTGCCCCATCTAAAAAATAAAATAAAATTACTCTGGGTAGCTTCACAAAATTAAATAAATGAAAAACATAAAAAAACAATGGTATTATATAAAAAACACAACTGCCCTGAGGGAGGGGAACAATAAAAGCAAATATTCCTCCACATTGACTCCAACACATAGGAGCCCATCCAGCCCTCAAACCTAAGACTTGAAGGAAGACCTATGTTCTTAGTTTTCTCTTGAAGGCAGGAAGTTTGGGGACTGAGAAAAAAAATCTCCAGGAGAAGCAATACCCTAAAGGGCAGATATTGCAACAGAGGAGGATTGCTTCCTATCCCACGAGATGACATTGCTTATTGATGTTGACTGATACAAGCCAAGTTGTTTCAGGGTTATTTGTTTCTCCTGAAGGTATTTTGCCCATTCCACTAGATCAGATAGAGTAGGCCCGCTCTGGTCCCTTCCTTTAGATATTGTCATTTAGTGGGATCTGTGCCTTTTCCCTAGCAGCCCCTGCCCTGTGAAACACCCTTTTTCTTGAGATCCAGAAGGCCCCCAAACCCTCTTCGCTTCCGAGAAAGCCATGAAGAGCAACTCCACCCTCCACCCCCAAAGCAATGGGATAATAAGGTTGGAGTCTAAGAATTCTATACATGAATGAGTATAGTTGATGGATTGGGTGCTTGATTTTTCATGTATGTATGTATGTATGTATGTATGTATGTATGTATGTATCTATGTATCTATGTATCTATGTATCTATGTATCTATATAGCAATAGCACTTAGACTCATATACCACTTCATTGTGCCCTTTCTAAGTATTTTAAATAGTCAGCATATTGCCCCCCAAAATCTAGGTCCTCATTTTACCAACCTCGGAAGCATGGAAGGCTGAATCAACCTTGAACAGAGTCAGAATCGAACAGGCAGTGAATAGTGAGTTAGCCTGCAATACCGCATTCTAACCATTGTGCCACCATCGTATGTATGTATGTGTGTGTGTGTGTGTATATATATATCTATATGTGTGTGTGTGTGTGTGTGTGTGTACTGTGTGTGTGTGTATACATACATACATGCATACTGAATGAAGGGATCTGTATTTTGGATTTTATCTCTGAACTATATTACACTACACATTTCTAGTGTATTTATTATGGAAGACATACTCTTTTCAATTCCTTCAGAATCTGGTAAGTTGAGGCTGATAGGCCATTCCTTTCCATATTTACAGAGTTCAATATTTATTTAATGGCAACAACAAAAATCAGAACAGCAATTTGAAAATATGGCAACATTTTTTTTTCACTGTACAAACTATTAGAATGTTTTTATCAGTGCAACAGGAGACCATTCAAGTATCATTATCTGAGAGATACATCATTTTATACAACTGCAATTTACAATGCATATATTTTAATGATACTTTTAAGCCAAATTAAATTCTCCTAAAATGTGGCACTCATAGAAAATAAGTGATTCTTCCTGCAATTTGTTGCTAACATAAAAAAAAAAAAACAACTCCAATCCCGACATGCAATAAATTATGCACTTGCATTTTTGTAAGTTCTTCCCTAGAGACTGAAAGACTTTCAAACTGTATTTTTCTTCAATATCCAAGAGAGATGCTGTGGAAATTGTCTGTGCTTCATATACCGAGCAGCCAAAGGAAAGTTACATAAATGTTGGATTTCTGCCTTTTTAATAAATTAACATTTCCTAACAAATGGTTCTTAGGACTCTTAAGACTGGATGAAATGGCAGGCATTGTAGCATCTCACTATTGCAGTGGGATTTTCTGAAATGCCCTCTCTCTTTTTTAAAAAATAGACTTTATTGATCTTTTATAGTTTAAAAAAAACAAAAATCAATAAAACAAGTAAAAAGTAAAAATCTCTTGAATTTGACAATTCAACAATTCAACAAACTGTGGCAATTTTCTTATACTGCTATTTTGTGCATTGTTTACAAATATATACAATTTATTTGACTATAAACATTTAACTTATGTATTGTTTATCCTTAATTCATCAACCTTTTAACTATTTTTGTTTGATCCAGTCATACCATTTTTCCAAAATTTTATAGTATTCAGTCTCCTCTTTCTCTTTTAACATCAACGTTAGTTTGACCACCTCAGCACGTCATTATTTTTTGAATAACCAATTCATCTGAAGGTATAGATGGGTGTTTCCAGCATTGGGCCAAAGCAATTCGAGCTGCCATCAGAATATTATATAATATTATATATGTAATATTATATATTTCATATTTCTCCTGTATTTTTTTCTTAAATATCCCCAATAAAAATAATTCCAGTTCTACTTCTATTTGTGTTTTAGTAATTTCTTGCAACCATTTTTTGATTTTTAGCCAATATTTTTGGGTCTCTGGGCAAGACCACCACATATGATAGAATGTACCTTTCTTCTTCTTGCACTTCCAGCATGTTGGGTTCATATTAGGATACATCTTCGCTAATCTCAAAGGAGGTGAATACTGTTCTGTCCTTAATTAGCATTCTTGAGATCCCCGCGCTTTGATTGGCCAAAGCGCGGGGCTCTCTGATTGGTCAGGCGAGCCACGCCGATTGGCTCACTGAGAATCTCCCGCGATTGGTCCATTCGAATTGCGGGAGATTCAAAGCGGTGCCATTGGCCGCGGCCGCCGCGGCTAAAGGAATAAAAGCCGCGGGCTTTTTCCTTTGCGCCAGTTCGGTTCCAACCTCAAATAAAAGAGCATGATTTGAAGTCACCGACTCCTGGCATCATTTCGCGGACACAACACTGGCGACGAGGGTGGGATCCAGACCCTGAACCGAACCACGTGTCCGATGGAAGCCAGACGAAACGCCATGATGGCGAAAATCGCACCCCCGCACCCTTCAACCCCGCCACCGAGGACTGGGAATCGTATTCCGACCGATTCCGCATGTTCCTCGAGTGCAGCGACCTGAAGGACGCCACCGGCCCCATGGAGCGCGCTGTCTTCCTGACCCACTGCGGGACCGAGGTCTTCAAGATGGCCAAGGCGCTTGCCAAACCCGCCGATGTGACCGCGATGGACTGGGACGTCCTCGAGCCAATACTTCGGCGGCACTACGCTCCAGAGGTACCCATCCTGATCCGACGCAATGAATTCTACCATCGGGACCAACGGTCGGGTGAGAGTTTCAGCGACTTCGTCGCAGAGCTACAGCGCCTAGGGGGGCTCTGCGAATTCGACAACCTGAACGACGCCCTGCGAGACCGAATCGTGCTCGGTTTGTGAGACCCCGTCCTCCAGAGCCGGCTGATGGCCAAGGGCAACATCAGCCTAGCAGACACCCTCACCGCAGCCGCAGCCGCCGAAGCAACCCAAATTTCCGCCGACTGCATGCGCCGACCGAACACTGGGGACCGCAGCGGAAACAACAACCCGGCGAGGTCGACCGAGGCCCAACCCGAGACGACCACCCACCAGGGCGACTTCCACTCAGCATCGGGCACTTCAGATGACGAGGACGTCCATCGCCTCCAGACAGGCCGAGACCCACGGAACCGGCGGGGTCGTAAGTCGAGGACCAACTGTGCCGGTTGCGGCGGCGACCACCCCAGATCGGAATGCCGGTTTTTCGAATCGATCTGCCGGCATTGCGACAAGAAGGGACACATCGCCCGTGTCTGCTGCCTAAAGAAGAATCGCAGCCCGGCACGATAGGACCAGAGCGACCGGAGGAGAGAGAGCACACCACCCTGGACCAGAGATCGCCCCTCAGACAACAGATGGGACCGGAACGGACGATCCCTGCGAGGCGGCAATAACCGGCGAAGAGAGGAGACCCATCAGATGGTCACCATCGGCCACGCCATAACCAATGACGCCCGGAAGGTCCACGTGGAGGTAGGCATCAAGGGCCAGCCATGCAAAATGGAGGTGGACTCCGGGTCCTACCTCTCCATGATAGCATGGCATGAAATAAAGCGCTTGGTGCCTACCCTCCAAAGGAGGAACCTAGACAGCCAGAGACTCATTGTAAAGGACTACCAGGGAAACCACATCCCGGTAGTCGGAACCAAACACTTCAACATCACATACAAAGGGCACACCGAAAGACTTCCCCTGACAATCGTCGACCGCGACCGCCCAAGCCTACTGGGACTGCAATGGTTCGCCCCGCTCGGCATCGCAGTCACGGGAGTCGACCACGTCACCGACGACAGCTGGGAGCAGCAACTGGCTTGGGAATTCCAAGAGGTCTTCGACAGAAACCTAGGCAAGTACCGAGGGCCCCTTATATCTTTCAACCTAGACCCAAACATCCCCCCAAAACGCCTGAAACCAAGGCGGGCGCCATTCGCACTTAAACCCAAGATAGACGAGCAAATTGACAAGCTCGTCAAGCAAGGGGTCCTACAGCCCATAGACCACGCCCGGTGGGAGACCCCTATAGTCACCCCGATCAAGCCCGATGGGTCGGTGAGGATCTGTGGGGACTATAAGGCCACCCTAAATGGTGCGCTACAACAAAGCGCCTACCCCGTCCCAGTAGTGCAACACCTACTGCACTCACTGGGAGGGGGCAAGGTTTTCGCCAAACTCAATCTCGCCCAGGCATACCAACAGTTGCCAGTCAACGAGCAAATGGCAGAAGCGCAAACCATAGTCACCCACCGGGGGGCATTCAAATGCAACCGACTCCAATTCGGAGTCAGCGTGGCACCGGGAATATTCCAAAGCCTAATGGAAAGACTACTGCAAGGCATCAAGGGGGTGGTACCTTACTTCGACGACGTCCTAGTGTCGGCAACCAACCAAGCCGAACTAGAGGGTCGCCTAAGGGAGGTCCTAACCAAATTTAAAGAGACCAGGCTCAAAGTCAAGAGGGAGAAATGCCAGCTATGCACGGAATGGGTAGAATTCCTAGGATACCTCCTAAACCATCACGGCATTCACCCCACAAACAAAAAAAAATTAAGGCCATCAAAGAAGCCCCCACACCCAAGTCGAAGACAGAGCTACAGGCATTCCTGGGACTACTTAACTTTTACAATGTTTTCCTGCCCCAAAAGGCGACGGCGGCGGAGCCCTTGCATAGGCTCCTGGACAAGGCGGCGACCTGGACTTGGGGGAAATGCGAGCAAGCCGCCTTCCAAAGAACAAAGGACCTCCTCACTTCGGATGCCGTCCTTATATAGTACAACGTGACCCTACCTCTGGCCATCACATGCGACGCATCACCCTTCGGCGTCGGCGCTGTCCTCAGCCATACCCTCCTCGACGGAAAAGAAGCGCCCATCGCGTTCTTTTCAAGGACCCTCACCAAACCGGAGCGGAACTATAGCCAGCTGGACAAAGAGGCTCTGGCTATCGTTGCCGCCGTAAAACGATTCCACGAGTACCTCTACGGCCGGACTTTCACCATCATAACCGACCACAAGCTGCTGCTGGGAATCCTTGCAGGAAACCGGGCCACCCCGAACATTCTGTCTCCCCGAATGACAAGATGGTCCGAGTTCCTGGCAGCCTACAACTACGGACTCATACACAGACCGGGTAAGACGATCTCCCATGCAGACGCCTTAAGCCGCTCGCCGCTACCGGAACCTGACACCGACCCAGCACCCACGACAACCACCCTCAGCATAGAGACTCTACCCAACCTGCCCATAACCGCGTCAGACATTGCCCGAGAAACTAATAAAGACAAACGTCTGGCGCGGGTGTTGCATTGGGTAGAGAAAGGGTGGCCGGAAAGGGACAACGACGAGTCCGTCAAAACATTCCGAAACCGCCAAACGGAACTCTCGTTATTAAAAGGGTGCATACTATGGGGGGATAGGGTGGTCATTCCAGAAAAGCTACAAGGGAAGGTTCTGGAACTGCTACACGAGGGGCACCCTGGCATCGTGAGGACTAAAGCCCTGGCCAGAAGTTACGCTTGGTGGCCAGGGATGGACAAACAAATTGAGACCTGGGTAGCAAGGTGCCAACGATGCCAGGAAACTAGGCCAAGCCCACCCACAGCACCCGTGCTAGAGTGGGAAACCCCAAGGGGACCTTGGTCTAGGATTCACATGGACTTCGCCGGGCCCACAAAAGGACACACCTTCCTTATAACAGTAGATGCTTACTCCAACTGGCTGGAGGTAAGCAACATGAAGACGACAACCACGGAGGCCGTGATCAAGGAACTGTGCAAACTCTTTGCAACACACAGCCTCCCAGACGTCGTCGTTTCCGACAACGGGCCCCAATTCACCTCGCTGGAATTCGAAAAATTCCTAGTGGAAAGGGGCATCCGCCACGCGCTGACAGCACTGGCGCACCCGGTGGCGAACGGTAGGGCGGAACGGATGGTCCAATTCACTAAGAAGACCATCCGGAAAATAGACCACGGGGAGATCCAGGAGAAAATAAACAAACTACTCTTCACCCAACACATAACCCCAAATACCACAACGAATAAGAGCCCAGCCGAACTATTAATGGGGAGGAAATTAAGGTCCCCACTCGACAGGTTACACCCCACGTATAACCCGGAGAAGCCCCCAGACTCAAACAGCAAACACCGAACTTTCGCACCTGGCAACCCCGTATACGCAAGAAACCTAACGGGAGACCCTCTATGGATACCGGCCGTCATCACACAAATAACAGGCCCACACTCGTACCGGCTACAAACAGCAGACGGACGCGCGTGGAAACGCCACATCGACCAACTAAGGTCGAGGACTACCAACCAAGAAACCACCGACGCACAAACAGGCGAAACCAACCCCCACAACACAAACCAAGGGGGGAGGGAATACCCAGGGGACCAAAACCAAAGAAGAATAAACCAGCCGTACTTACCAGAAAGCAGCCATCACGGCCCCTCGCCAGGAAGAGACAGCCAGGCCAGCTCGACTAACCCGGAAAGACCGAGCGGGAGCGGCGAAACCCGCAGCTCAACCAACCCGGGAGGCCCAGGAGGGAGCTACGGAGAGCGGACCAGCCCGACCGACTAGCCGGTTCCCATGACGGCAGCAGGAGCAGCAGAGATCCTGACCGAACCGGCCGGGATCCAACCTACGACTGAGCTGCGCAGGTCCAGTAGGCTCAGACGGAGCCCCGCCTACCTACGTGACTACGCGACGTAAGGATTGAACCAAGAGGGGAGGGGTGTTCTGTCCTTAATTAGCATTCTTGAGATCCCCGCGCTTTGATTGGCCAAAGCGCGGGGCTCTCTGATTGGTCAGGCGAGCCGCGCCGATTGGCTCGCTGAGAATCTCCCGCGATTGGTCCATTCGAATCGCGGGAGATTCAAAGTGGTGCCATTGGCCGCGGCCGCCGCGGCTAAAGGAATAAAAGCCGCGGGCTTTTTCCTTTGCGCCAGTTCGGTTCCAACCTCAAATAAAAGAGCATGATTTGAAGTCACCGACTCCTGGCATCATTTCGCGGACACAACAAATACCATCTGTAAAACATCTTGTACACATTCTCTTTGTATGCGGCTGCTTCCGTTAACTTATAATTTTGATTCCACATGCTTTCCCATTCTGTCAAATTTATATTATGCCCTATATTTTGGGCCCAGGCTATCATACATCCCTTTACAATCTTTTCCTCTAATTTTTGTAATTTTTTTTTAATCTGGGCCTATTAATATTTTATCTAATTGTTAATGTTTAAATATATTCCAAAGTCTGTAATATCTTTTTTATATCAATTTTGTAGCTGAAGAAATGCCCACCAGTCAATATGTATCCCTTGTTTTTGTGAATCTTGCATTGATTTCAAATTTCCTTCTGCATTTAGTACATCTTTATATTTTATCATCTTAGCTAAGTCTAAATTGTTGTATGGATCATAGCTTCCATCATAGATAACCAAATTGGTATCTTCATATAGTGTTTCTTCTTGATTTTAGTCCAATTTTGTAACAGGGCATCTCTAATTAGATGTCTATGAAAATACTGTTGTTTCTTCATTCCTGCTTCCTACAAAAAGGTGTGCCATCCTCTTTGTAGGTCATGGTGTTTCTGGAATGCCCTCTCATAGTATTTAATATTGTACTCAAAAAGTCAAAATAAGCTGTTCTGGAGTGATATGATGATTTCCTGACTTAAGGAAATCTATGCTCCAACTTATTTTCTTGATATTATTTTCTTTCAAAAGTAAATTTTTGTGTTGCTGATATATGAAATCATGGTTTCCATGCACTGCTATGATACAACGTGTTTTAAAAGTATGGTACTGTCAGTTTTAGGAGAACTAGGAGAACTCTGATAAGGTAAGGGACATGATGAATTTTCTGTAGACTTTATGGAACTAATTAAAAGGAATTGTCATCAAGTTCACTGATAAAAGCAGTTTGTGAAATTGAATAAGTAGCAAGCAAACACTTATTAGTGTGACAGGGAAAAGTTATCCTCTCCTGTTCTGACCATTGTTTTATCCCTGGGTTTGGTGGAAATGATGGATGAATGGATGGATGGACAGACAGATGATAAATAGATATAGATAGATAAAAGAGAGAGAGGGAGGGAGGGAGAGGGAGAGGGAGAGAGAGAGGTGTGTGTATATGTGTGTGTGTGTATATATACACATATATAAAAAACATCAACATACGCAGAAATGAATGTGTGAAAATTCAAAGATACAAACAGAAATAAACACAAAATGAACATAGAGTGAAAAGAGTCTGCAACTACAGAGCAGTTCATTTAAAAGTCCTGCTTAGATTAGTAGGGAAAACCCCATCTGAAGATAATCCAGCTCATGGAGATTCTGTGTGGGAAAGGGCCTTCTCTGATGTGACTCCCAGGCTACAAAGCATATTTCCTAGGGAATTGCAGTTGGTCCTCAACTTTTCTCATATTTAAGAAGTTGTAAATACATATGTTTTCCACTAAGCTTATTAGCTTTTTAATTTTTACCTGTATTTAATAGTAATGCTGCTACAGTGTTTTCTTTATATTTTGTATTTTCTTTAAAGAGCTGTGGTGGTGCAGTGGTTAGAATGCAGTATTGCAGGCTAATTCTGCAGACTGCCAACAGGTTGATTCTCACCGACTCAAGGTTGACTCAGCCTTCCCTCCTTCTGAGGTTGATTCAAATGAGGAACCAGACTATTGTATGCTGACTCAGTAAACTGCTTAGAAAGGGCTGTAGAGCACTAAGAAGCAGTATGTAAGTGCTATTGCTATTCTTTATTTTTAAAATCATCTAGATGAATAGAAGGAAAAGTGGAGTATAAATCTAATAAGTTAAATCAATCAATCAATAACTGTGAAGATTCTAGTACTGTCCCTGCTTTTCTCCTGGAATTCTGAGGTTTAGGTTTCATACTCATGTTATAAAATTATTGCACTAGACTGTTTGCCATGTGACCACTGAGCTGCAACTGGGTTTAGGAGACATATTGCCAATCCCGTGCACTACATATAGAAAGAGATTTAATACAGATTCTGCCTCAGTGCCATGCAGAAGAGGATTGCCATAGAGTAGTGGCTAGAGTTCCGCATTGAGGTATTGAAAAAACAGCTTCAAAGTGTACATTATAGATCTGTGGTCTTTGAGGAAGGACGTGAATCATTAAAAATGTAACAAACAAACCATGTTGCTGTGTGCGCTGAACCAGAGGACACCTTGGGAAGATAGCTCAGATATTAAAATGTGTCCTGTAACATTACTGCATGATCAACAGCTTTCGCCCAATCCTAGTAACTTTATCTTAAAAAAAAAAAAAACTTCTGCAGGAAGCTGCATGTTTATGACAAAACTAAGATGAACACGATTAATTTTATAGCTGTACCCAATACATCTTCCTTCTATTCTGGTAAATATCCTGTGACTTGACCTATATTGTACTATTGTGGCAGTACAAATATGCAACATCAGGAATAACTGTAGCAAAGTGGTAAAGCAATTCTTTTTTTAAAAATAAAACGCCTGAATGCCTGAAGTTTCAATGCATCTAGGAAAAATTCTTGTTGAAATCCTAGAGTTCTTCTATAAATTGTTGTAGCCTAGACTGAGCTAAATGGACCGATGTTCTGGTTCCACTTGAAGCGATATTCTATAGATAGCACAGGCCCAAGCTAATGAAATACCTGAACACATAAATAACTTCTACACTTAAAAGGAAGGATGGCAAAAAGATGTCACAACTGAGGACAGTCCTCTGTGAGGCATCCTTTGGCCTTATTAGGCCTAACAGGACCATTATGTCTTGTTAAATTATTCATTGGAAAGAAGGGTACAATATTGTGCTGCTTTTGTTCCAGTGACAAGCAGCAGGATACATGCTGGGGTTTATTTATTTTTTTTGCAATTTTTCTGGTTGTTGATCTTAGGTTTGAATTATATAAACTGAAATCCATCTCAGCAAAGCTGGATGTAAATTTTCTTCCCCAGGATGCCACAATTTTATTCTCCAGGAGTCCTGCTCTGGTATGTCTTTCATACATTTCTATCATGCTTTTGATTGAGTGTGCACCAATGAGTCTGAATATGGCATGTAGGGCTCCCTCCCCTCCCCTCCCTTAATCCATGCAGTATCTAAACTCTAACAATCAGTTAACACTAGCACATCTCCAGGAAGAATTATCTGCAAATAAATTGGAACAAAACATTAGTAGAAACCATGCATATTATATTGGGACAATAGACCATCCTGGAATGATAGGAGATGAACTTCTGGATACATTCAGAAAAAGTCAGTGTTGCTATAAAGGTTTGTTCTAATAAAAGAAAGATAAATTGCTAATTTTGATGTAAGTAGAAGCATCATCACACTATTTGTCATCGAAACATTTGCATGCTTTAGTATGGTTTGTTTTTGTTAAATGTTCTTGGCTAGGTGGTAGAAATGTTAAGTAGTTTTCTCACTCTAGTAAGACATTTGTCTCCAAAAGCATCTTTGGGATCTAAGTATGAAAGAATTTGTGGGTAGTGAATGGAAAGAATGACAATGGGGAAAATCTTATATGCCAGCAGGAAGCTCTTTTAATAAGTAAATGATCTGCAAAAGATCATCAAATTCAGTAGGCTAAGGTAATAGCAAAAACAAAAAACTTTTGTTAGGATTGTTGACAAAAATCAGCATTCCCTTTAAGGTGAAACTTTTAAGCATCTTTGTTTCTACTGTATTTTTAAAAATTGATTATTTCTTTAAAAGAATGCTCCACTTCTTTGTGCTTGTGACAAGAGGTATTTTTATACTATTTTGTTGCACCTTTGTGTGGCTCATCCACACATACAAGGTTGAAATAAAAATGGGGCTAAAGCTACACCTTAACGAGGCTGAATCTTCAGTATTATGTGTTAAAACAGCCCATGTGTGTTTCAGGAAGAAGCTTACCTGATGATTCTTTCCTAATGTGTAGGTATATTCTCTGTTTATAAAACAGAAAAACACTCCCAAACAAAACTATGCTTTTACCTGTTCCAGGAATAAAAGTTGACTAGATTTTCCCCCAACATTAGTGATGGGACAAACATTAAGCTAGTTGATAGGGTGCAGAGCAGGCCATATCTGGCAGGCAACTCTCTTCTTTGACTGTTGCTTCCTATTGCTTAACCCAGGGGCGTCAAATTGGGTCAGATGTGTTGTGTGCTGGCTCTGCCCCTGCCTGGTTTAGCAAAGGGGGAAAAAATTCCTGATATGTCATGTGATGCAACCGTGACGATGCAACTGTGACACCCCTGGCTTAACCTATTGGCAGAACTGGTCCTTGCAGTGAACTTAAGTTAGGGATAGTTTTGAAGTGGTTCACCAAAGTAGCTATGGTAGTTGAAGTGTTGGATTATTCAACTTCTACTCTACTAGCCTGATTTTGAACCAGTTACCATCCCTCAAACCCACCTACCTCACAGGGCTGTTGCAGAGAAGACCAAATAAAGGGGAGCCTCCATCATGTGCACTTGTTTGAACTCTTACAAGAAAGATGGGATAAAAATATAATCATAAATAAAATAAGTATCTGGGGAGAAAGTAGGAGGAGAACAGCAGTCCAAGTGGGTAAGATCTTCTTGTTCCCACGTTGTATAATAATTATTCAGGACTTCTGAGGACATCCATGGCGCTCAAGCAAAGATAGAATGTTCTTTTCTCCAAGCCCCTCAGTCATGCCTTAGCAATAACATTTTTGGTGCCCACACAATCTATTTGGTCTGAAATAATTTCAAATACTATTTGAGTAGTCTGTTTCTAATGCTATTTAGGTAGTCTGATTTCAATCCTAATCCATAACGCAATGTTTTGAGATAGATAATAGCTAGATAAATGGAGCCATCAAAGAGGCAAAAAAAAAAAAGCCATTAGCAGCATCAGTCTGAGTTATATTTATGGAAGCATTTAAAAATTTGTGATTCTTAGAAATCTAACTTTAGTTATTAATTTAAAAATGTATACAAATCTAATAAAAGGTTAACTCTTATACCATAATATGTGGTAATTCCAACTGTGTCTTCATCACGCAAAGGCTACTTTTCTTACAAATAAGCAAACAGAACAAGGATATGGACTTAATAAATGTCAATTAAACAAAAAAACAGAGTGGGCTT
The DNA here is from genome assembly GCA_033807585.1 of Hydrophis major. NCBI lineage: Eukaryota > Metazoa > Chordata > Lepidosauria > Squamata > Elapidae > Hydrophis > Hydrophis major. The sequence continues at coordinate 138,632,448 of CM066329.1, read as the reverse complement.
CATCCCCTGAAATTATATTTCTTCCAACTGCAAAACTGTTTTGCCTTTCTGACTTTAGTAAATAGAGAAGTCCTCTACAGTTTCTAGTGAAGTCTGCACACCATTGTTGCTCTCTTCTAGCATAATAGGAACATTTTCCAAATAATGGAGTAGATGAACTGTAGTGATCCATTTATTTATTCCAGAGATTCTAATTCATACTCCTTAGATAAGTGAAAGATTTATTGTTGGCATTTATATTTTGTACATATAAGAATCAGTTATTGTAAGAAAATAGGAATAATAAGGTAAATGACTATGTTAGATCTGAACAAAGTTCAAAAGCCTATGAATAGCTCTCAGAATTGAGAGAACTTGAACTTCCAATCAGGCGGACTCATATATTCTAAAGAATACTACGTAAAAGGGAGAATTATAGTAATCTGTCATATGTCAAGTTAAACCTCTGGAAACCTACTTGTCTATTCATCTGGAGTCTTTATCTCTTTTACCAATGACCTCCTCTTTTGCCTAGCTTCAGAAAAATAGGAATTCACCTGCCCCAAAACCAGAAATATGGAATTGAAATCCGTGAAGATTCTTGAAATAAAAGGGATAACAGGCTTGTTGGTAAGATTAGATTTTTAGAGGAAAATTCTTTTTATAAACAATATAGTCAAATATCAGGATATTAAAAAAAGGTTACAAGAGAAAGAAATTGAATTTTGATGATACAGTTATGCATGCACACTTCATTTCTAAAGGGTCAGAAGTTTCAGGCTTATCAGTGTTTACCGTAGGTTCAGTTTCTTTGACAAGATGTCTCTAAAGATTTGTAGGGTTCATGAATACATACACATAGACTGAATATATGATGAGAGTTTTAGAACAATTTTTGTTCTGAAAATATTCCTGTTCTTCTTGTACTGTTTTATAAAGAATCTCTGTTCTCTTTGCTTTTCCAGTGGATACAGAGTAAAGAAAGGAGAAGCAAGACTTTGATCCTAAGACAGGAAAAGCAGAAGAAAAAAATGATGTTCATCACTAACCCGTAACCAGAATGCTAATGACCACTGCTTTCCTTTTTGAGACACTGTAAAGATTCACATTTATTGATTCATTACTTTGCACATTTTTGACCACCTATCATCGTCAGATATTGCATTAAACTATGATGTGTTTTGTTTTGTTTTGGACTTAGTGTGACATGTGAACCCAACTAGTATGGCTTAGCATTTCTGTGTGAAATAGGCCTTTGTGGCTTACAAACCATAAATTAAAACTTTTGACATAACATGATATATGAATCCTATAACTGAAACAGAATTGAAGGTTTGTTAGGTTGTAAGACATTGCTTCAGGTTACTCACTTAATTCATTTTATAGAAATATTAGATGAATCAAGAAATTAGAACAAGTCTCAAAGGTGTTTTTCAAAAGACAACTGGAATTTCTTGGGTTTTTTTCCCCTTGAAAACATTTCAGTTAGAACTAAAGAAGCTTCTTGGATGAGAAGTGAAATGTTTCAAGGAAAAAAAACCCAAGGAAGTCGAGTTGCCTTTTGAAAAGCACCTTTGAGACAACCATGATTTTGATGATTGAGAATCTCCATAAATGAATTAGAACAAGATTTACAAGGAGAAAAATACCGTGTATTCTATAAACTATACAATTGTTATGGGCATCTGAAAAAAGGTTTAAAAATGTGTTTTTATTCTATTTTATATCCATTTTATAGGAGGATCCATTTTGTATTTGCTGTTTATCTAAATAAATAAAGTCCATGGGTTGCTCTAATATTCCTTCAATTGCTATATTTTCCCTAAATCTCTAATTCCTTTAGGATTGGGCCTGTTTACCTGGCTTTCTGCCAGCCCACAAAGAGAAGTTGCAGCTCCTCCTATGAAAGGAGTAGCAAAAAGACAAAAACAAAACAAGGATAGAGTTTCCCTTTAAAAAAGTCCACTTAGAGGAAGAATCCTCTAGTACTTGGATAGCTCTTTCCATGGTGGAATAGTCCAGATCAGGAAACAGACTCCACAAGAAAAACTCTAGTCTACAGGCATAGACTACTATAATAAAATCTTGTAAGCCTGAGTCAGCTCTCTCTTCCCTTCCTCTTATATTATATAGTGAATCAGGGAGGAGCATTTTTGTGACTTTTCTGAATACTATATTTTTCTCGGTGCTTTTTTACTCTTCCATGTCTGCAACCCTTAGGATGGGATTTCTCTCTTCTCACTCCAAGAGGTGAATGTTAACTGTGGCTGCACAACTGCATCCATCTGTAATACCTATTTATCAATTATAAATATACCCTACTGTTAAGGTTCAAAATAGTATGCACAAGGGACTTTCCAGTTGGGATACTCATTCAGAAACTAACAAGTTGCCTTCATCAAGAAGTTATGGGTTTAGCCTTTAGACTGAAGATATGTTATTTGTGAGCCTGCTGCAGCAGTGATTCATTTCTTTTGATCTGTAGCCAATAGTCTGCTGAAATGGAATCTACTGCTACACTAGATTTGGTTAACAAAAGCTAAATAAAAAAGTGGGGGTTGAGAATGGGAATCTTAATTCATGTCCTGGATATCAGCTGCATCCCTATAATAAGTAGATGCTATCTTTGTTTGAATTAATTAGATACACTTCTTGAAGAATTTATCTATCAATGTTGCAAATGACAATACTCTATTCTCTTATGTGCAATCCAACAAACATGTTGTTTTTCCTGACAGATACGACAGTAAAATACTAATGTTCATATATGTGTACATGTATATGACAAACTCCTTGATTTTGACAATTTCTAAGAGTGAAGCTTTATAGCTATAATTCTAAATGATATACATCTATTATGGATTTCTATATTAATGATTTAATAATATATTCAGTAACATACACATGCACACACAATTATAATTATAATTAAACCAATTTGATCTAGTGGTTAAGGAACCATGCTAGAAACCAGGAATTTTAGTCTCAACTTAGGCATGGAGATCAAATGGGTGTTAGGCCAATCATTCTTTCTTAGGCCAACCCAACCTTACAGGGTTATTGTTGTAGGGAAATAGGAGGGAGTATTAGGTATGTATATTGCCTTCTTGAGTTACTTACAAAATGATAAAGATGGGATAAAAATACAATAAAAATGCTTCACTATTACTTTGTATGCTTGTAACTCACTTGCCATATTGGGTGATGTATTTCAGAAGTCATCTGTATGAGTGATAAACTCTTTATCCTTAATAAAAAAAAATAGGGGCTACTAATTCAAAGAAAGTAAGGAGTCAAAGCAAAACATGGTCTACATTTATTCTCTGGATAACATCCTGGGGTATGCAAAACATATATTCAGCAACCAAAATAGTCTTCCTTCAGCAATTGTCCACAAGATGTTCCCGTAACTTGATGTAACAATGGAAGTTACAATGATGTAATTTCCATTGTCCTCACTCAGGATAGCTGGTTGAATGATGGGAGTGGCAGATCACTATTATTTATTTAACCTACGATGAGAACATGACAAAAGGAAACATATACTATCCATGTAAAGACCGTGATATTAGGAAATATGATAGAAGCTTGAACATATGATGGTCATTTTCAACTCTTAGCAACAGATCTATGTGTACAGTGCATTGACTGAACAACAAACATGGCAGCATGCTACACTTGGTATTTGTTCAATATCCTATTTAAGGAAAACCCATATTTTAGCATTTGGATCTAGTTTGTCCAGTCATTTCCAAATACAATGCAAGTCAAATTTGGTTATTTTCCCTATTCTTGTGCCCTCCAAATATGTTGACAATTTCCTTTAGAGATTTTGAGGTATCATTATACACCGTAGTTTAAATTTGTGTTTCAATATCTGGGATAGAGCTTGTCCACAGGAAGGAGGTAAAAAAACAACCAAAAGTCAGGCTGGTGGTCATAATCATGTAATCAAAGCCCCTACCTGTTTTTACATGTCATGATGCACATAAAAAAGGTGGAGCTTTGACCACAAGATAATAATGGATGCCATGCTGATTTTTTTACCCTCTTCCTGCAGATATTCCTGTTGATGGCTATTATTAGCCTGAGAAGCATTATCCAGTGACCTCACAACATCAGTTGTTTGAGAGGAAGCTTGCCTCAATTAAAACAAAAATCCTAGGTTACAGTGACTAATATAATTTCAGATAGCAACACGGTAAGGATCTTTTTATCTGCTTCTTTTTTTCACAACATGCCTCTCATTTTACTGTCAGAAAGAAGCAAAGGCCAAGAGACAGGAGGGACTAACAGGGAAGTTTTTAACAGAATGGACTCAAATTGCAACAAGGCTAAAGTCAAAGCTGCAAGAGTCCTGGCATACTGTGTATGGGTGCGATTCCCCTTTAGCTAGAAAACCTGCCAATCGATCGAGTGACGATTGGTAGCAATGATAACACTTGACTCCAAAACCCGAACAAGCAAGACCAGCTTTTTGGGGAGCGGGTGGGGTGGGGAGGAAAGTTCTCCCTGGGACTGAAGGAATGGGGGCACTGAGAAAAGGCTATCAAAGTTCCCGAAGTGCGGTGTTTGCAAGGATGCCATCCAGGGCGAGATTGGGTGTCTGGAGCGGGCGGGAGCCGGTCAGGTAGGCGGCCTATCCGGCTCTCTTCCTCTCTAGAGTGAAATAATCGCCCTTCTTCTGGAAGTCGGTGCCTACCGAAAGCAGCAGCGGTGGGTGTGGCCAGCTGGAGGTCGGAGCAGTTCTCGGTTGCCGTTGCCGCTGCCGCTTACAGGGAAACAGACTAACACCCTCCCAACCACACGGCTGGAAGTGCATTGTTTGTGCATGGCAAGGTCAAGTCGAGAACTAGAGGGCGGCCCTAGGGCTTTTTCTTCCTGTGCAAAACGGCGCAAACTTCGCTTCCCTCGCCGCTTTCCAAAAAGCCTTGAAGAGAGAGCTAGAGAGAGCCTAGGGCAGAAGAGAGAGAGAGAGAGACTGCCGGGAACGAAGCAACCCGGCTTCATGGGACGAAGTCGGGGGTGTGAGGGGAGAGACAGAAAGCGCGACATTTTGCTCCGTTCTTTTCTCCCCCTCTGGGCACCTCTCCGAACGAAAATAATAATCATTAAAAAAAAGAAACAAGTGCTTTAAAGCCAGTTTAAACTCGGCCCAAGGTGATTCCCGGAGAACCATTTCCCTCAACAAACGGCCGTTCGCCTCGCCGCCGAATAACTTTGGGATCCGCAAAGAGAGCAATCTCGTGCCCATCTGCATTTGCCCCGGTTACTTTGCCCCCCTGCCCGCTCCTCGTGCACGTCTACTCGGAGGCGATAGTCCCCCCCACCCCCCCTACACGCGAGGGCTTTTTTTATATTAAAAAAAAATACGGTCCGAGGGTCTTTCTCCCTCTCCCTCCCCTTCTCACTCCTGTGCTCGCCCTCTCCGCTCTGCACCTCATCTGTTAGTTGTAAGAAACGTCTATTTGACGCAGGAAGAAATGGCAAATTTGAAGTACGTCATTAATATGGCGCCAAAAGATTTTGCTAAGTATAAGGTTATTTTTCGTAAGGTTGCAGCAGCAGGCTTTGCCGTTACGCCTTTGCATCGCTTCGAGGAGGCGAAAGCGCTCGTAGCGGCGGCGGCAGCGGCGGCGGGGGGAAAAGGAGACCGGAGGGGGGGCGTGTGCGCGTATGAAAAGCGGAGGAAGCGAAGAAAGTGTTCCAGCTCTGTGATCTGTGCGTGCACCGCCGCCACTGTTGTGAGCGCGCCAGGCTGAAGATCGTTGCGAAAGTGACCTGAGCAGGCTCTGGAGGGAGAAGCGCGAGGGAAAAAAGCGAGTCCGGCTGTGCAAGCCGAGCCTTTTCCAGCTGCCCAGGGCACCCGAAAGACAAGAGATGGGGACTCGGCGCATCGGAGGGGGGTGAAAACGAGGGGAGGGGGTGGGCGAGGAGTGTGCCGGGGTGGGAGGCAACACATGCCGAGCACAATCAGGGATGGGACCCACGTCTGCAGCTGCACCTGGACCTGCTGCTCGTCAGGAGGGAGAAACAACAAGCAAGAAAAGAAGAAATTGAGAGAAGGGGGCCCGAGTGGCGAACTCGCCAGCATCAGTCTTAATTTATACACTCCTTCGGAGAAGTCCGTTCTTCGCCAGCCGAGGGATTAAATAATAATAATAATAAAAGCCTAGGCTCAGACGCTCGGCCAATTGCACAAAGATCCGGAAAGAAGTCTAGAATTTTTTTTAAAAAAAGAAAAACACGCACGCAGGGCTTGCTGGATTTTGCACAGAGCGGCCATCTCAGCTGGAAGCAATTCTTCGGATTTTTTTTTTTTTTAAATGCATCTATGGAGTTACTTTGTATCTACTCCTGAAAGGGGAGGGTATCATCTTCGGATCCTACGAGGGGGGGGGTCGTTCTCGCCCTCCGCAATGGTACCGGGTTGATCTTTGCAAAGGGAGATTCCGTAAGCGTTGCCATTTCTGGAGCATCTCCCGCTTACCCCTCTCTGGTAGCCCGACGAACATTCTCAACTCTTGGGAGGACGCTCTCTCCCAGCAAAGGTAAAATGGGTGGAGGATTGCTCCATTTCCCCCCCCTCCGGGTTTTTGCAGCTCTTCTCTCTTCTCTCCCTTCCCTCCTTGCATTTGTTTTACTGCTCCCTGACTGTACTGCCTGCAAAGGAAGGGGGGGGGGAATGTGCAGCGTTTTTTAGAGATTGATTGCGCATGTTGGTCAGTCATGTTTTAAAAGGGAGGCGGCAGGAATGTAAACAACAACTTTTTAAAGGAACTGAAGCCTCGGGAAACGGTTCCTCGGATTAATGACTGCGGCAGAGGTAACCCCAGAAGGTCTTAAGGGGGTGTGTGGGGTGGGGAGGGGACTCGCCACAGTTGAAGAATAACCGGGGGGAGGGCGGGGGAAGAGAGGACACCGGGAGGAAAAATAGTCTTCCAGAATATGAACCCGGGGGGGGTTGGAGGGGGGAAAAACAATGTGCGTTGCATGTGGAGAATTACGTGGGTGTGGGTGTGAAGTCGTGCAAAAGGGGATCGCGCGGCAATTAGGAGACGGGAGTTTCATTTTTGTTGAGACGCAGCACGTTTTGGAGCATTTGCCTGTCTTGGAGCTGGTGCACCCACATGATCGGCTCCTCTCACGTGCTGAGGTTGTGGGGTTCCTGCCAAGCTCCTGCAACAGACATAAACAATGCGCCCAGGAGGCAGGCAGAAGAAGCAGCGCTGTCCTTCGGCTGGGGTGGGAGAGCCCCACGGGGCTTTGAATGGCACCAGCTTTTCTGGGGCGCTGATGGCTTTTGCAGCCGCGCCGAAGGATGGATGGCTGCGTGATGGTGGTGGAAGGGGGGGGGCGGAAAGGGAGGGAGCGAGGACGAGAGTCACGCCGCTGGGGGACCCAGAGAGATTCGGGAATGGAAATGTACAGGCAGCGGCTGCGATTGAGCTGCGCGGTGGAGCTGAGGACTGTAGGGGGCGTGGCTGTTGTTTACCTTCTCAAACTCTCCCTGCTCCCAACGGGCTGCTCGGGGGCGTCTCATCTTTTGCATCTTCTGCTACCGAATCGCGCCCGCCCGCTCGCGCATACGCGGGCTGCTCTTTCCTCCCTTCTCGGAGGCGGTTTCTTCCACCCGGTTTGCCTGCCGCCTTCCCTGCATTCCCTCACAGGCTTGCACTTTGCCTGCGGTAGGCATTCCTTCCGAAAGCGTCGCGTCTTTGCTGCTGTGCTGTTTTCTCATGCCGCCATCCCTCTTTCCCTCCCTGCCGGTTTTTGGGGGATAGGGGGTGGACAGCCTTTTTCTACAGGCTCCTGGTACCAGAAAGAAGAGGTGGTCCCTTTTTTTTTTATAAAGCTTCAACTTGCCTCCCAAATCATGAGTCTTGCCTCGGGCATCCCCCCCCCGCCCCCATTCATATTTCTGATGCGGGATGACTGAAGGATGATGAGAGTGAAGTAATATATATGTGTTGGAACCTTTTCCTGTGTTCTGTTCTATTTTGGGATGAAGCTTGTTCTCCCTCCTCACTCACACCTCCTTTTTTGCCATAGGGGACACCTAGATCTCCCTCACAAACTATGGACAGGAGAACTGGTGTTGCTGGGTGGGACCTTCAGTCTTCTGAACAAGGAATTCCAGAAAGGAAAGACAGTAAAGAGTTAGAATCTGACTTGGAAGCTAGAAGTGGCTCCCAATTGTCCCATGCTTTCATCTGCACTTCCCCCAATACACCATTTCCCTTTTATAATTCCCAATCAGATTAGTCCAAATTGAATTGCTTTTTAAGAGTATTATCCCTTCTTAGCAAAACCCACATTCTCATCCAGTTTATCACTTAGAAATCTTTCCAAGTATTTCCTTCTGTTCTGTCCCCCCTCCCCAACACTGTGTGTCAGCTTCACCTGTGCTTCTTGTCCTCTTTCTGAATTATTGAACCTTCCATCCAGAAACTTCTTTCTACCAAGTTATTTTTTGTCACCATTCAGTGTTGTTTTTAAATCTCATGGAAATACTCATTCTGTCTTGGTGCTGTCTTCCCCAGTGGGACTCATTTCTAATCCCTGATGATAGTTTAAGCCCTTCTTGATGCTCCAATAATACCTTGTATTCTAGCACTGTGGACTTTAGAACAGCATACTGGCACTCACTGGGCAGCCCTGCATATTCTTAATACCCCCCCCTTCATTATTCATACATTTCCCCTTCTTTTCAAGTAACTATGTATACTTGAATAGGAGTATAACGTGTTGCTTAGTGGACTTGGTTCTAAGGTAATTTCTTACCTGTGTCCATTTGTCCCTCAGCTAGCTTCTTTGGCTATATATTCCCTGCTGTATACTGGTCCCTCATTCCTCGGAATAAGATTGTATTATCTCAATGCTTTTCTCAAGCATTGCTTTAATTTCAGGATTTTACTTTCCTTCCTTCAGAGTTTAATAAAAAAAAACTTTTTTACTGGAAAAAATCTCAACAGTATCCAGAAACTTTATTTATATTATTTGATGGTGTTATTATCATGGTTGGTCACAGGGGTTAGCCAGAGGTTTTGTTGTATTTGGAATTATCCACCTGTCAAAAGTCCTTCTCAAGGATCTGAGATAGGCAGATGTTCCTATTAGAAGGTGTTAAAGGTATTGTTGCAGGATGTAAGCTGTTCCAAGTAAAACTGTCTTGCAGTTGACTCTTGGTGATTTTTGGCAATGCTGAAGGTGTTCAAGTAGCGCTCCAAATGATGTGAGATAGTAGCATGGCACCTATTATTATTAGTACTAGCTTTGCTTTCTTTTGCCACAGTTCTATGATGATGATGATTATGTCTAAGTATGAATTCATCTCTTTACATTTTACTCTTGAAAATGTATAAATATTGTACACAGCGAATGTCCATCTTCTATTAATTTATCAAGATATTAAATGAAATAGGCAATATTTAATTTAATAATTTCAAACCAGCACAACTATATATTGAAATTAGTTTATGAAAATTGAAGTTTGAGTCTCTGGAGATTGAATATGTCCTCAACAATATTTTTAAAAAGTCAAACTTTGAATGTACTCATTCAAATCAAATCATGATCATTTATTAATAATGATCTTAATCTTTGGTTAGCAAAAAAAAATAATTATTCCTTACAGGAGTCATTAAACTTAATGCCTATTCCAAATTCACAAAAAAATAAGACCAGACTGTTAAGGCTTTTGGTTGTTAATTGTACAAACAGTACTATTTTGCTCAGTCTATCATTGGTGTGAAGAATTCTTGACTTTTAAACACTTGCTCAGGTGAAAGCATAATGGATACTAAATGGGAAAGTTTGTAAAGATGTTAGTTTTGCTCTTCGGTAAGAAAGTTACCGAACTTGAATGTTGATAATCAAATCATTTAAAACCAAGAAGAAAACCTTCCTTCTGAGAACCTAGTTTTATTCATTCATTTTGTTTCATTAGATTATCATTAGAATGTATCTTAAGGTAGTTACTAATCATCTTATATTTGGCATAGAGAACACAAAGGAATTTTACCATTTATACAATAATGAGAAAAGTTGCACCTGTTGAAACTGTCTCATCTATATGCCTATGAAAAATATAGAAAACATGCCTTCTTTTGACTTTGGTCAAATCCAGGATCTTAATCCATGATACCTCTTGAAGTTCTTGTTAGTCAATGTGGCATGTCTCCTGGAACTAAAAGTTGGTTTTAGTTTCTGTTTAATTTTTTGGGTATGAAGTTAAAATGAATGAAATAGGAACAGGGTACAAGTATTCCTTTGATAGAAACTCACATTTTTCATTAAAATTTCAAGCATTAACATAGAATAATGCAAAAAAAAGAAAGAAAAAGAAATTAGAATGTTTTGGTAATGAGAGGTTGATATCTTAGTATACTGTATATCAATTTTCTTTCAGATACCTTTTTGTTTAAAAAATGTGCTTTATCATCTCACGAGCTCTAGATATTTTTTTTTTAAATGATGGGTAGGTGCAACTCAGTACTTAGTTTGAGACTTAGCTTATGTGCCAAGAAAAATAAAGGTGGTAAGAGCATCCTGAAAGGCTAAGAGTATTTGACCTATATTGATACTGCACATCATATCTATTACAGCCATTTGACTATGATATATGTTTACCTGTCCAACAATGTTCCCCTATTCCAGAGTCAAGATGGATACCAACATAAATAGTCAGATACCTGTAGAACAACTGCATAAATATTGAAGAGAATAGGAAGTTACCAGTAACAATACTGTGCTTCAGCTAAGCTTTAAGAATAGGTGGCCTCTTCAGCTGAAGTTGTGCATAGAAGCAAAAAATATTATTTTCTCATTGCTAATAGTGCAGCTCACCATCTTTGAAAATCTTTACTAAGTAATTGGAAATTTGCACTCTTGATTATAAATGTAGTACTTGATCCTCCTTTGCCACCAGTCACTTTCCAAAGTGGCATGGTTACTTTCTGTATAGTGACCTAAACTTGTCATAGTTATATTTATTCATTGCTATTCTAATGTCAGTAATGTCAGTAATGCTTCTATCTCTCCCAGTATCTTAATAATCATTTATGTTTTACTTACTAATAAGTTTCTGATTTGTCAGAGAATTAAGAAAAATAAAGGTTAAAAATGCAAAAAGGAATTAGAATCATAAATTTAGGTATCTGCTAGATACAGAAAATATCTTTGCTATTGAAGTCACCAAAACAAGTTTTATATTTCAGAAAGATTAAAACAGAATCCCCCAGTTTGGTGCCCTCTAGATGTAATGAGAAAATTCCCTCTAAAGGTATACTGATTTGAAATTCTGGAAGTTAGAATCCTAACACATCTGAAGGATGCCAGGTTGGGGAAACTTAGATTAGAAGTTATTCATAGAACCAAAACATCAAGCATTGCTATAAGCTCTATAAAAATCATACTAATCAACATGCATTAATTCCTCAGTAAAAACAAAACATGCTATAGCTAGATCTTATAATGTCAGAATCCATTAAAGCTGAACTGAGCAATACCCAGATCTTATTGCAGCCTTAATTCCCATGACCCATATTTAACATACTGAAGATTTGGGATATAGTGGTTGTACCCTCTTTGATTGATTATGTACTATAAAGTTGTGATGGAGCCTTAGTGACCACATAGATAGATTTTCTCCATGACAATTCATCCCTATATAACAAGTCTTTCAGGTCTTCCAACAGTGCACTCATCACCATTGTAATTTAGTCAGTCCAAGTTTACTGTTGGTCATCATCTTCTTTCCTTTTACTTTTTCCAACATTGGCGCTTCTCCTGATATCTAGCTCTTCACATAATGTGTGAAATAAGAATAATTTGAGTCTGGTCTGGTAGTAACCTCTGGAAAATGCTTTATTGTACATTCTTATGTAAATTCTTTGTACTTTTTCCTAAAATGGTTGGGTAAATGAAAACAAATCTCTCTAGCAGCTGTTCTTTAGTTAGAAAAACTCTTGATTTTGGATGGAAGATGCATGGCTTCTGGGATTAACATGGGAAGCTCTAAAAAGAGACTAGATTGCTGAATGATGTCGAACAATATATCTCAGAATGACATTTTCATCCTATGATTATTTATGTAAAGATTGATATGCTTCCTTGCAGGCATTGAAGTCTCAGGGTAGCTTTGGAAATCATAAAACAAATTCAACAATGATAAAAACATAAATATAATTGCACAATACAATATAGCAGAAGACTATAAAATAAAACTACAAAAACTGTGGAGTATAGTAAAAACCACCAGATTAAAACCAACTAGCTGATAGACTAGAAAAATAAGCAATTAGAAAGTCTTAGTGTGATACTGAAATCAGGTTGGCCAATTCTCACACTGAACCCATCTGAGAAGATCAATCTAAATGCAAGACGCCACAATAGAGAAGACCTCCAGTTACTGCCTGTCTACATTCATCAGAGAGCAGTTGAAAAAGGTTTTGAGATGGCAAATGTAACGTGCTCATGTGAGCCAGCCATCATGTCATTTGTGCCTGAAAAGGTCATTTGTTTTGTTCAGAAACTATCCTGAAGTTTAAGGAATGATCTTTAAGGTCTGACCCAATTTGCAGTCTTCCACCTGTATTTCAACTAACAATTAGGAAACATTTCCACAGCAGCTCCACATCCAATGCAATAAAGCAGTACAGAAATAATTGTGGTCAACTTATCTTGCAACTGTGGTCATTTGGAACTTCTAAACTACAAAGTTAATTCTTCAAAACAATGTAAATTGTAATTAATTTTTGAGGTTCCGTGTTACCAATTAAATGTGTGGTCTTCCAGAAGCTACTCCCAGATGCCCTAGACCCATGATGGTGAACTTATGGCATGCGTGCTGGAAGTGGCACGCAGAGCCATCTCTGCTGGCACTCAAGTCGTCACCCCAGATCAGGTCCACTGGGCCTGCACATGTGCCTCCCACCAGCCAACTAATTGTTATGTATCTGCCATGCTTGGGAGATGTGCGTTCATGCGCAAAGGTGTGCAGTGCAGGGAGTTGTGCACGCATGTGCAGAGGTGCATGGTGCTCGGGGGTCACACCCATGCACAGGGAGACGGGTTGCAAGCGCATTGCATTATGGGTGCAGGCGCATACACTCACACTTTCAGCATGCAACGAAAAGGTTAGCCATCACTGTCCTAGACTGTGTTGTTTCTCTGTGTCATATAATATATTTGGGTGTAAGCATAATTTTTTATTCGTTTTGTCATGTTTTTGTAGCGTATATTAGAGGTGGTGAACCTTTGATCTATGCTAATTCATTCAAAGTGACAAAGTTATTGCAAATTCTAAGTTCAATGTTCTGACCATGCAGGCTGAAATTCCTTGGAATTATACTGGCTCATCAACATATAGAGGCTATGTAGTATCCACTCTTATTTGTATGTATGTATGTATACATATTTCATTCATTCATTCATTCACATTTTGGAAATCTGGCCAGGATTCAGCTTCAGTTTTTAGGCCTTTATACTGTACAATCTATTGCTATTACAAATGTTGCCTCCATCATTCATTTTGCTAAATTGAGGAAAGAAATATAGAACTGTCATCAAAGATTAAAAGTAAATAATACAGGAAACAAGATGGACTGTATAATATAAAAAGTCACATGAATGTGACTGAAATTACTATAATTCAGTGTCTTCCACTCAGTCAAGAAGAATGATACAGTCGGGTGGGATACAAAAATGCCAGCAACCGGTTTGCTGCCCAGTTGCTGGGTGGGTATGGCCTATTGGAACTTCTGGGAGGGCTGTTTTTTGTCTTCCCTTGGGCCTCTGGGAGGGTGAAAACGGCTTCCCCCAGGGTCCAGAGGCCCTCCAGAAGCCAGAAACAGGCCTGTTTCCGAACTTTCATAGGCCTTTTTTTTTGACCTCCCAGAGCCTCTGTGTGAACCCTGCACTTAATCTGCATCCAAAATGGGCTGCATGGAGACTCCTGGGAGGGGTGGGCTGGGCTAGGCTGGGCCAGCCAGTTAGGATTAGGATAAATTTAACATCCGATTTGCCCAAACTGGTCTGAACAGGATGAATCCTACCCCTGGATATGGTTGATGATGATACAATAAACACTTCTGTGACACTGAGCTGAATTCATTGGTTTACTGTCTCCTCGTCCTTTTCCCTCTCATGTTTTATTGACAAAATCAGGTTTAAATGCAAATTGAAACCTATTGGAAGCAATGTGTAAAAAGTGAAAAATGATGATAACTTAGTTATTAGTGATATTGGAATACATAAAATGTTCATGGCAAGATCTGGCTCTGAGGTATAATATTTTTTTGTTAGGATGGGGTTCTTTACCACAGTGGTCCTTAACCTTTCTGGCTTGGCAGACCGGAGAGGAGGAAATGGGATGATTCTGTGTGTGTGGCAGACACACAACTCCATTTTTGTAAGCAGCAAATGGAGTTTTGTGCATGAGTGCAAGCACCTACCCCTTGCGTGAAAGAAGCTTTGAGCACAAGTGCGTGCCACTTGTGGAAGTGGAGCTGCCTGGGAACATCCGCTTGCCCGCTCTTCACATAGCCCAGTTCCAAATGGGCTGCATACAGAGAGTTAGGGGAGCTCTGTTTTAGCAGACCAGAGCTATGTATATCCAAAATTATAATATTGTACATGATATTAAAGAGTTTCAGTACTATTGGAACCTCCCCAACTATTCAAATAATTTTAATTTGTTGATGCTGTCTGATGTATTCATATGAATTTTATTGGTAGATATAAAACATGAGTGACATAATATTCAGATGTATATATTTATTAAGTAAGCCTTTTACAACAGATTAACTTGTCCAACACCAAAGATTTCTCTCACATATATTTGGAATTGTTCATCAGTTCATCAGCATACTGTACTTTGGTTATACAAACTGATTGTAATTTGCCTTTCATTTCCATGAAGTGTCCATACGCAAGTGATTGACATGGCATTATATAGTATATTCTTATTCTGAGTTGTTATCTTCAGTTGTATAATGTCTAAGTGTGATACTGAAGATAAAAATTGTAAACATATGAATTGAAAACAAATTGAAATCTTTGCTTGAACCTGGTTTTGTGGCCGAGTGGGCTTTTCCCTATCAGCAATCAATAAAAACTTCCTTAAAACTAAAAACATCAATTTCCAGGATTCTAAATGAATTTTTACAGTGCTCATGTGTGCGTATGCACAAAGGTTAAATACATTGATCTATAAAATGAAAGTGAATTGGTTATATTTAATTTTCTTCTGTTTGGTAAAATTTGTTAGCTGCTTATATAGCCAATGTTCACTTTTAAAAATGAAGAGAAAGGGGTTTCCTTTGAGTTTTAAGGAAAATAAGGATAATAGCAAATTTGCTACATGTCTTTTTATATATAACTTGTCATGGACACTATCCCCATAGAAATATAAATCATTAGATATTAATGTGAAGTTACTATGAAGTATTATGATTGGTAGATGTTGATTCTGATAGGAATGAGCTGCTCTTCCTTGAGAAGTTAGGCCCAATACAAATGTTTTAAGTTCTTTTTTTCTAAAGAAGTGATCTCTCCGGAGATCAGCAATAGGCAACAGCCTAGAATAAAATGAGAAAAAAAGTAGAAGATTTGGAGAAACTCATAACTTAACAATTAGAAGATATTTGTTCCTTAAGACTCTGCTTCCTTTTGAGTGTTCACTATGACGTCCACTTAAGCAGTAATCTATTTTGCAGAACAGGAACTAACTTTATTTCTGTCAAGTGCAAACTAATTTGGGCATACTTATTTAAAATACTTTATGTTTAAATCAGGCAGAAGCTATAGATAAGGTATAAAGGGATCTAAATGTAGAAATGGTTTATTCAGAAGATCTGTCCAACAAAATATGACAGTCTCACTAGGTAGAAATTGCTACAGGTAGTACCGTAGCTGTTTGGAAGGCATGAATGTTAAATAATAGGCTATCATGTCTAACAGCAGCTTGTTAAATGGAAATGTTATCATTTTCATAATAATTTCCCTGATTCCTGCTCCCTTTAAATAGACTGGGAACACTAATTTCCTGCTCTGCCTGAAGGAGTTGGTTTGGGGCTAGTCTGCCTTAATGGTTGACATTTAAACCCAGCTAATTATTTTAAAATTATGTGCAGTATGAACCCAGAGCAGGTGTTAGTTATCTTCTGAAGGGATTTGCAAACTGCTCACAGAATCAACAGGTACATTATCTGTTTCTAAAATGTAGCTACTGGGACTCAGTGATTGTCCTTAATGCACCTTCCATCATTCCTGGTTTAAAAAAAGAGAAGCAGGTCCATCAAACAAAGTTTTTCTTCTAATGAGAGTTCCCAAGGAAGGTGGGGACAAATCCCCAATTAAAGGAGATTCTCCCGTTCTTGACTTAAATAGTTCTTTCTCACCAGTTCCTGTGTAGAAAAGATTATTGTATGTTCTCCACATGAAACACTTCAATACTGTATTTCAGTTTTGCAGCAGACAATTTTTCCTCTTCTATTTAAGGGATGGAGGTGGTTAAGGTGCTTCTATCGAAAGCAAGACATTGCTGGCATTCTGGCTGCTTGCCCAGATTGTTCATCACTTCTAATTCTGAGCCTGAAGTATTTGTGGATCAAAACGTCAGCAAATTCAATACTGCCTTCCCTAGCTGGCAGATGCTATCCTAGGCCCAAGGCAAAAGGAGAAGCCATTTATGACCACCAGCTATTGTGAGAGGAGGTGCCAGGACTAAGCTTGAAACCTTCCACCAAGCTAATACCTTTTTATCTGCATACTTGGCAAAATTAGATTCTGCTCCAGTAGAATTAAATAGCCCACATCTTGTGGCTTCAAGCTGAATGACAAGTGGAGCAGGAATTTGGGCCTGTATAAATGTCTCCTGTGATGGAACTCACTTTATGCTTCTTTTTAGGCTGATTTTCCAAGCCTTATAAACTCCTTTGGGATTCCGTAACTGATCTTAAAAGCTGGCATATTAATGAAAATTTTTTGCATTAAAAACTTGTCTTTACCTGCTTACTAATCTGCATTTCACAACATTAGTGAAGTAGTTGAATTCAAAAATGGCTGTTCTACACTGAATTCCGACATTCTAAGCAATTTTCATAAGAGATTTGTTACATTGATTTGGTGTTCCTTCTCCTCAGTGTAGGCCACTCACCCATTCTGCTCAGAGCTTGTAGGGAAGAGGAAGGGGACCTGTAAAATCCACTAAGCAGTTACTTACTTCTTCTGTGTTAGTGAGTAAAACCTATACAAGAATAACTGGATGAAGAATGTCTGAAGCAGACAAATGTGGGAGGAGAACGGAAGAAAGTTTTCTGAGACTTTCTCAGAAAACAGAGTTTTCCCTGTTCTAAAGTATTGGAAATCCCACTGGGGCAGTTGGTAAAACTAAGGATATAAAGAAGGAGATAACTTTCCTGCTACAACTAGCACCAGGTTTCTTAGTTTTGTGACAGAGTTTGCCCAGTTTTTCAATTAGCAGTTCATTCAGCAATCCAATAGGGAAAAAACAAGATTCTTTCTATGATCAGGACAAGAAATAACCAAGGGAAGAGTATGTTTAAGCACATTTAGGTTTCATGCTTGTTGATAACTCCCTTTATCAGGGATGAGGATTCAAACTGAAAATGTTTGGGGCTACGAGGTTCAGGATTATCCTGGGTCTTGTGGTTATGTCCAACCTGTTGGTTCTGTGCTGTCTAGTGACAAGTTAAAGGAATTGGCCTCCATTCTGCCAGTTAATTTAATTTCTAGACAGATGTTTTAGGAAGTACTGCTGAATGAGGACATTCAGAGAGAATACTGTTCGTAAAATGCCCAATGATTCTGGAGAAAAAACAGTATTTCATTCTTCATTATTGCTGTTACTATTCATCAACACTTTTGACAAAAGTTGGATTAAAAAGTTGAAGAAAGAGCCAAAGACTGTCCCAATGATTCATCTCTGAAGGCAGGAAATTTTTGTTTACTGGGTCTATCTTCTCAGTGGAGAGGAGTTTTTTAATTTATCAACTTGTTCTATTGACCCTCTTCTTTCACTGCCTGAGAAGCTTTAATAATTATAATTTCCAAGTTACTTAATTGCTGCAATGTTTTTACAGCTCCTGTTGAACATAAAGGTTGGTTTCTGGGTATGATAAGAGATTTTAAAAATAGTTTTACTGGGTTTCTTTCTCTTTTTGTTATTCTCCAGCAGAGGGCCTGCTGTTCAGCTTGGAAACTGCTGTAGGCTGAAATAAACAGGCATAAAATTGAAAATTCCCCCAAAGAAAAATGCAGTGAAATGCAACCAAGAGGTGAAAGTGACTGAAAACAAGATTAAACATATCAAGCATCATATTAATAAAGACCAGCTGATGAAATAATATACATAATCAGATTCAAGCATCACATGAAATATTGAACCATGTGGATTTTGTAAGAAATATTCATCCACATTCAGTAATTTTTACTTTATGTTGATACGTTTTCAATTTCCATTCAGGTTTCAGGAAATTTGAATATGCACAGTACACATTTTCATAATATATACTACATAAACTGCAGCCTTCTGAAGTGTTGGAGTTTCCTTGGATTCTTGAAATAGAGGTCAATAAATAGTGTACAATGAAAAGGTTAGATGTCTGTCTGAAATTAATAAAAAAATAATACATAAGCTTTAGTAAATGCTGTTTTATTAATATAGTGTTGAATTGGTCTCTGGGTGTGCGTGCGTATTGAAACAAGATATACGATTCTTAGCGGTGGAAAGATTTTTGTATGCCTTGTTCTTCCTGTTCTTTGAAGGATTAACTACTGTGTAAACAAGGTGCCTGGTTTACGTTACAGCCCTTCAGAGGACAGGAACAGCAAAGTTCTGTAATAATGCATTTCTATGACTGACTGTGGAAGGAATTTTATTCATTGTTTTATTGAATTTATCGATGTCTCTCCCCCCCCCCCCAAACCAGAGTATGCTCCCTTGTCAGGCTATACAGCTACAGGCAGTTATGATCCCATTATGATAAAGCCACTCCAGTTTTCTGTGTGGTTCTTCCGATGTTTTGGATTTAAATTTTAAACTACAGATATAGCTAGTCAAGGACTTCCCCAGCATCTGAAATGTAATTTATACTGACAACTCAATCAGTTTTTCAGGGTACTTTGGGTATTGCTTCCTTTGCTTTCTCTGCACATCTGTTGACCCTCTCCTAATTACCAAAGAAAGTACTATCTGGCTCATGTTTTTAAATACTACAGTCCAAAGGTGACTGGTGTTCTGTTAGGGATAATTTGACAAATATCTCCTCAATTAGTTAAAAAATAGATTTTCCACAACTTGGTTTATAAATAAAGTGGAAGTTTGAATATTACATGGAATGGTGTCACATTTCTAAACGTTTAAGAAACCTTAAATTTCAAGACACTAAGACAAATGCAGTCTAATCTTTGGAACATGTTAATGATGAAAATTAAATGGAAAATGATACTTTCTCCTCCATGCTTCTGGGAGAGCCCAGAATGGGTTAGACTCCTGATGATGTCATTAAGCTGAATTTGTTCTTGTATATAAAAGGCCAGCCCCTGGGAGTGTCCCCAACTTTGACTCAGCTTCTTTTAGTCAGTAAGCTGTGTCTCTGAAGGGCACTGTGATAATTCTACCATTCAAACTCTTCAAAAGCAAATACAGCTTTAAACACAGCTTCCGGGGATCCGGGAAGCTGTGTCTTTAGGAGAGCGAGGCTCCGCTCTCCTGCCATGGCGAGGACTTGACTTTGCTAGCATCACAGAAGGCAAGTAAGGGAAGCATCCATCAACCTCCCCCACAGCCTTTCCCTCTTTCTAACTGCCGAATTTGCTGCCTGGGGCTCTTAGCGGCTAAGGAGCAACCACCATTACCAGAGGCCACAGCACGTGCGGGCGGCCATTTGGGGGAGCAAATCTTCCATTACATGAGGTAAGCGGCCATTTTAAGTGGCCCAACTTCAGATCGGCCTCAAAACAAGGGCAAATTTCTTGGATTCCTCGGCAGCAAGGCTCACTAATAGGCAGCACATTCTGAGGGTAACTTCCAGCACCTCTTGTGCTTTGCTTATTCTTGCCATGGATCAGGACAAGGCTGAAGATGAACTTCCTTATCCAGAAGACCTGGCCCTCCAACCAAGCCAGAAGAAAAAGATGCAGACAGTGATCTCAATCAGTACAGAGAGGGGTGGCTGCAAAAATTAGGGCTAAGGCTCTGGCCCCCAAGAAAAGTCCCAGGCTGAACTTAAGGCTGAGAAACGAAGACACACTGCCTTAGAGAGACAGTTTAATAAAACAATAGAGCAAATGAGAGGGCAACTGCAACAGGCTTCCTAATCAGGAGAATCCCAGGGTTACCAGGGAAACCCTTCTAGGGGAAGGGAGGAAATTTCAGGATCCTTTGGAAACCCTCCATCTTGGTTCCCTGAGAGACTGGAGGAACAACTCGATCCTCGAGACCTAAGCATGTCAGGGCCTAATTTCAAACAGGCCACTTGGACCTATGCCCTCCCTCCACCCATCTGGGTCCAGGGCAGCTCCTGGCCCAGACTGGTATCTACCTTTACTCCCACTGTGGCAGGCCTTTGATCCCTTGACCCTCCCATTAGTAACAGGCCTAGGGAGATTCAGGATGTGGTCTCTTGCTCTCAGGCAGGGGTTGGCTGAAGGATTTTAACAAATCCTTCGGCTCTTAGAAAGGGCGCACTGCCTTTTCCCTCCACAACCCCAGGGCCCCTTGCCCCTTCAGAGAGGATTTCATCCACCTCAGGAGCATAGGGCCCTCTCCACCCACTTAGAATGGGAGGATTATGGGGAGGACGACTGCGCGGACCCTTCTGTGTACAGTCACTCCTCGTTCAGATCGGGAAGGGGGAGATCTGGGACCCTAACCTCTCAGAGGAGAGAGAATCTCGTCCAGATCAACCATCCTCAGCAACAGTCTTCAAACCAGCCTTATTCAAACCACTCCTACAGCCAAGCTGTCCCCTGAGGAAGTGGCCCCCAACCACAAGGGGAACCCTCTTGGCAAGGAGACTCCCTTTTCTCCAAGTCGGTGGTTTACAGGGAGGTCTTACCCTCACCTCTGTTATTTCTCGACCTGGTCAGGGAACAATGTGCTCCCCCCACTGCAGGTCCTTGCCCTTCATCTCATGATAGACAATTTTACAATGTGGGCCCGTCACTAGCTAAAGCTCTTGCAGTGCCCCTTATAGATGCTCTGGTCATGGCCTCATTTTCCTTTGGCACCCCCAGCGAGCCAGAGGATGTACTTAAGCCCGAGGACAAATGCTCCGAACAGACACTCAAACGCAAACACCAAGCAGCTGCGTGGGCTATCCAGGCTTCAACCGCTGCTTCGTTTTTCTTGATGACCTTGCTCCACTGGCTGCACCAACTACAAGGCTGGATCCCGGCATCTGACTTCAGGTCTCTCTAGGACCTCAACAAAATAATAGCAGCAGTGGAATTTATGGTGGACACCACCTTTAATTCTGTTAAGTTTTCAGCCAGGGCCATGGCCTTCTCGGTGGCAGCGAGAAGGCTCTTATGGCTTCGGAATTGGCAGGCAGAGTCACGATGGAAATGAAAACTGGCTTCGGCTCCCTGTACAGTGAAAGGCTCTTTGGCAATGCACTAGAGCCACATCTCATTGAGACCAGGGATAAATGGAAGATTATTTCCTCATCAGAAAAGAAAACTGATTATCACCCTGCTCCATACCGTCCACCGACATTTCAGCCTGAGACTACCCCTCATTTTTCCCGGCCACGGAGGGCATATTCCCAATGACAAGATCAATGCCCAGACACACCTGGCAGACAACAACCTTCTGCGGGTAAATGGCCCTTTTGTGGGGGAAGGGATCATTCCTTTCATCACTCTAAGTAATCCCTCATTCTCTCCACCCATTGGAAGTCAGTTAGCTTACTTTGCCTCCAGATGGGAAGAATCAATGACGGACGCCTGGCTACTCAACACTGTATGGTCAGGGCTGCAGTTGGAATTTCTCTCGCCACCCCCAGACAATTTTGTGTTCTGTCCTGTTTTGCAGAACAGTTCAAAAAGGGCCCTTATGGAATCAGCCATTCAACACCTAGTTGACATAAGGACCATTCAACTTGTCCTGGAGCATCAAGGTGGACGGGGATTTTATTCCTGATTTTTCATGTTCCCTAAGACCTTAGGGGGTTGGCGAGCCATCCTTAACCTCAAATTTTTGAATGAGTTTATCCCATATAGGCACTTCAAAATGCAGACACTGCATTCTAGCTTAGAGAGCGTTCGGGAGGGTGATCTCCATTGATGTTATGGAGGCCAACCTCCATATACCCATTTGGCCTCACCATCACCAGTTTCTCTGTTTCTGTTACCAGCACCATCACTTCTAGTATCAAACCCTCCCCTTTGGCTCTCTTCAGCTCCAAGGGTCTTCACGAAGATCCTAGCAGCACTGGTGGCTTCTCTTCGGTCCATTCCATTGAGGATCCAATGATACCTGGACAACATTTTGATATAGTCGTCTTCCTTCCACTCTGCCCATCGAAACCTGCAAATTACACTTTGCCTCCTTCAGGATCACGGCTTTTCCATCAACACCAGGAAGAGCCATCTTACTTCTGCAACCAGATTGCTTCACTTGGGAGCTGTCATTGACACAACACTATGCTGTCTTTCTGTCTCCAGACTGGGGGAAAAGCCTCACCAAGATCATCCGTCAGGTTTGATATCAACACACTGCTCCCCTGGCATTGTTGTCCAAATTATTGGGGAAGATGATCTCGTGCATCAGCATCATCCCATGGGCATGGCTTCACTTCCGATCTCTACAATGGTTCCTCTCCCTTTTCAATGAGCAGGAACCAGCCACGCATCAATTAGGGTCCAACTCACTCCACAGACCGTGTGTTCCTTCCCCTCCGAAAGGACTCCCATTCAAGGAGCCAGACAGGCTGTTACCACAGACGCTAGTCTTCTGGGTTGGGGGGGGCATATGGAGGGTCAGATAGCTCAGGGTATTTGGTCCCAGACAGACAAAAACTGCCCCATAAACTGGCTAGAGCTCAAGGCCATATCTGTAACATTGAGACATTTCAGGGCCACGGTAGCTGGATCCCATGTACTAGTGTTGACGGACAACATGGTTGCAAAGGCACACATCAACAGGCAAGGGGGGACGAGGTCCAGGGCCCTCATGAAGGAGGCCGAATGTTTGGGGCTGGGGGCAGAGAGACATTTGTTGTCAATAATGGCAGATCACATCTTGGGTGTCGACAACTCCCAAGCCCACTGGCTGAGCCAGAGCTCGGTCGACCACGTAGAATGGCGCCTCCACCCATCCCTTTTCAGAGACCTTTGCCTGAGGTTTGGTACCCTGGAAGTGGATCTCCACTCCCCAAAATGCCCAAATAAACAGATTTTTCACCAGGTTTCCTTGTCAGGGAGCAGGAGGGACCAATTCTCTTTGGTGCAGATGGCCCGGGGGTCTCCTGTATGCTTTTTCCCCTGTTCCCATCATTCTGGCAGTCATTTGAAAGAAGTTGGAAGAACGAGCGGAACTAATTCTCCTGGCCCCCTGTTGGCCGTGGAGGCCCTGGTT
Source organism: Hydrophis major (assembly GCA_033807585.1). NCBI lineage: Eukaryota > Metazoa > Chordata > Lepidosauria > Squamata > Elapidae > Hydrophis > Hydrophis major. The sequence continues at coordinate 138,608,861 of CM066329.1, read as the reverse complement.
TGCAGACCTGGTGAACCTGTCTGTAGCCTCTCTCTGCAGGATCCCAGCCCACACAATCTCTCTCCATCAGGGAGCCTTGCTCCATCCGGATCCCCAGTGGTTCAAACTGACTGTGTTCAAACTTGAATGTCAACAGTTGAGAGAGGCTAATCTCCCAGAGAAAGTTATTCTCACCATCCAGGCATCTTGCAAACCATCAATGAAGCGCATCTACGATGTCACCTGGAGGGTTTTTTGCCAATGGTGTTGTAAGGAGGGTCTTTCGCCCACCTCAGCTCAACTGGCAGAGGTTCTACATTTCCTTCAAGAAGGCCTAGAGAAGGGACTAGCCTCTAATACCTTACGATGCCAAGTAGTGGCCCTTTTCTCAGTGATATCCTGGGACTCATTTCCTTCCTTGTCTCACCTTCCTTCTGTCAGGAGATTTTAAAAAAGGGCTTCTAACCTGCATCCCCTGGTAGTACACAGGTATACTTCATTGGACCTTTCTAAGATGCTTCAGGCCCTGATGGTACCACCATTCACAGTGTCTCTGCAATTCTTTACGCTAAAGGTGGTTTTTCTGGTATCAATCACATCGGCTAGAAGGGTGTAAGAACTGGCTGCCCTCTCAATCAGGCAGGATCTATGCACCTTTCATGATAATATTGTTGTTCTCTAGATCCCACCTTTATCCCAAAGGTCAATACCTGGTTGCACAGGTCCCAGGATATTGTGTTACCAGATTTCTGCCCCCTTCCGCACCACAACTTAGAGCGCAAGTGGCACACCTTAGATGTTAGGAGAGTGCTTAGAATTTACCTCAAGCGCACTACCACCTTTAGGAAAACTGAAGCTATGTTTGTCTCCTTTTCCTCATCTCACTTGGGGAACAAAGCCTCTCCTCCCACCTTAAGCAAGTGGGTCAGGGCGTACATTGCACAGGCCTACAAGGCTATTGCTCTTCCGATGCCTCAAGGGCTGACTGCCTGGGCCAATAAGGCACCCCTGGAAGAGAGTTGCAGGCCACATGGGCATCCCCATCACCCTTCATTAGACACTACCATCTGGGTTCCTTTGTCTCTGTGAGTGCGGCCTTTGGCAGATGGGTACTTCAGCGAGCGGTTCCACAATCTGAGTGATCACTGGACAAGGACCCTCCTGTGGACATGGAGGCTTTGGTATGTCCCATCTTGGGCTCTCGCAGCAGCATGGAGGAGAATGGGAATTACCTGAGAACACCCTTTCTATCTATGCTGCTAGAGAGTCCAGCCCTTCCCTTGTATTGTCCAGATTCTGGTAAGCAATATTAACGTTCCAGATTCTGTTTAGCTTTCAGAGACACTCATACAGTCTGTCAGGTATCTTCACCAAAGCTGGGGACACTCCCGGGACCTGGCCTTTTATATACAAGAACAGACTCAGCTTAATGACATAATCAGGAGAAGTCTAACCTATCCTGGGCTCTCTAGCAGCATAGATAGAAAGGGTAATTATACCAACGCTCATTTGGCGGGCTGAAGATAAATGTAAGATGGAATGAGAGCTCAAATTATGTATTACAGGAACATACACTGAGTCATTAGTCTCTAAACCTCCAGATTATTTCTACAGACTGACTGCCATGGCCCTCCAGAAATTTTGGACAAATGTCTTCCTTAATCCTGTTGGAAGATGGTGGATTGAATCTAGTCCTTTCTTCGTGCAAGGCATAGGTGTTAACCAGTCAAGTTCTGATTCTTTCATTTGGCATAGATACAGAAACCAGTAGTGAATTTTCACCAATAATGTGCTGTGTGTGCTTATGAGGCAGCAAGATACATCAGTATCAGTCAGGAAAGGCACAACAGTCATAAGTAATAGAGGAGGACAAAGCTGAGAATATCAGCCTCTGTTCAGTTTACTTAAGCAATGCCCTATCCTAATGAATAGGGCAAATTTGAAACAATCTTGCTATTCTTTAAAATTGTCATATGGTTATACTTTTCTTTGAAATACAATTTCTTCATGGCTAATTCTACATGTTTATTTGACTCGTAGTATGAGGGCAGGTGGTGCAGAAAGGAAGAGGCTGGAGTTCTGGTTACAAGATTTTTTTTTTCTCACAAGAGACATTTTCAAAGATCCCTAGTAGAGTAGAAGGCATGTTTGTAAGTTTTTAAAATATGAGAAAATGTTTTACACTATCCTATAAAGGAATGACTTCCAGTGAGTCATTTGAAGAAAAAAATATTGTAAAGTTTTTATTTGCAGTGGGAACAAATTATTTCCCTTTCTCTCTCTTTGCCCTTTAGCCTGTCTTCTTTTGCCCTTTATCACAAGGATAAATATGTTATTTAATGGACATGATAGCACCAGGAATTATGAACTTGGTTGGTTGCCAGTGATATACTGTAATCATGATTAGAAGTCTTCTTTGCTTTTATTTAAAATACAATTAATAAATATTTTTCCCAGTGGGATATTTTTAAGAAAGTTGTATCGATTCCAATGCTTTTATAGGCTCTTGAGTCCTTTTGCTTGAATTGTGAAATAGAACTATATTCACTATGGTTATAAATGTGGGCTTGATCTGGATTACTTCATGCTGCAGATGAAAAGAGATTTCACCTTTCAATTGTAGAGTAGAGGCAGAATCCAAATTTAGCCAGGAGTTCTAGCTTTTGATTCCCAAAATGTAGAGGAAACATTTGATGAATAACTAAAGAAAGTGTAGGACAAAGCTTGTTTTGGACATGTCTAGCCTAATTATAGAATTTGTGAGTGGGAAGGGTCCGAACATATTTTTCTACCAGTACTAATGCTTTCTTGCCAAAACAACTATTAATAAGGGAAATATGAAATAGCTATACAATATATGTTGAATTCTGCCCTTAGAAGCAATGAATTTCTCAGCAATCTTTTTTACCCCAGCAAAACATTTTAATGATACTTTACCTATCTAAGAAAACATTAGCTTTATTTTTTTAGAAAGTCCTATATTATTAACATAAAGGCTAAGTAGTGTTGAACTGTCCATCTAATTTCAGCTGAGAAAATAAGAACCAAATGGATTGCTAGAGGGTAGTTAGCGATTCAAAGATTTCTAAGATGCCATTGGGGTTTGCAATTTTTTTCCTAGCTAAGTTTAAAAATACACCAGATAAATAGGAAGAACAAATGGAAAATTGTTTTATTTCTTTTTCAGCACAACCCAGCATCTGTTTTCTCTTTATCACAAAATAAGTCACCAGAGATGGAAAAAAAAGCAAATAGAGATGCTAATAGCTAAAGCATTTCAAAGAAAATTATTTGATGACTAAATAACTTTGCTGCCTCTCCAATTTGTCCTGTAAAATGATAAACTACTTTTTTAAAAAATTGTGATTCTAAACATGGATTGGATTGACGTAGGAATTTGTACTCTTCATCTGGTTAGATATCTCAGCAGCATTCAGAATCATCAGCCAAGGTCTCTGGATTTTCTGTGAGGTTATGGAGATCAGAGTCACAGTTTTGTAACTTTTTTATTCAGATTCCAGTCAATGTTGTTAGGTCAGGAAAGATCAAGCCCTTAATCACTGTGTGCCCCTCCTTCTTCCTTGTCCTTTTTTTAAAACTTCTGTGTAAAACCTCTTCAGTTTGGAACCAGATATCCAAATACTGATGAGGTTCATTTTACATTAGAGCCTATACCAAATAGGAAATGTGGTAGAAGTCCCAGTGCTGGAAGTTGTGAAAGGTCTAATGGGGTGAAATAAACTAAGACTAAATTATAACATGATATAAAGAAATACCTGATTCCATAATATTGTTCTTTATAAGGTTATAGTCTTCCCAAAGGGCCTGATAAGCAATTTCGAAGTTCTCCTGGACTCAGACCTCCTGTTAGAACTTCAGGTAGGAGCTGTAGCCAGGAGCCTTGTATGGTAGCTACAGCAGCACATCCATCAGTTGCACTTGTTCTTGGACCTGAAGATACTGAAGACAGTAATTTGTGGGTAGTGATCTTTCAAACTATTGTAATTTGTTTTAGGTGTGGTTGTCTTTGAAGATGCCTTGGAAACCTCTACAGAATTCACTGCTCATCTGCTAACCAGTGCTAGTTAGTTCAGCATATATATTCCAAAAGTTACACTGGTTGCCAGTAAGTTAATGAACCTAATTCAAAATTCTGATTGTTTACTTTTAAAAGTTTGTATGGCTTGGGCCCTTACTATCTTTGGGACTGCCTTATCCAGATGGAAACTGCTTGCTGCATGTCTTCCATCTTAGATTAAATGGTGCAGACCTGGAAAATACATTCTTCTGTGGCATTTGTGTACCTGAGAGGGATATCACTCCTTTATTTTTCAGGAAGGTGAAAACTTGTCTTCTGTAGGATTTTGAGGGATGTTAATGTTAATGGAAAACAGATTTTTTAAAAGGGATTAAATTTGTTTGAGCATAGTTGTGGTAAACTACCTAGACTTGTTTAAATGGGCATATAAATAATTGTAATTTAAAAAATAATAATATGGAAGTTCCAGAATGCCCAGTCACCAGGGCCAGATATACTCCTAACATATCTGAAAGGTGCCATGTTCAGGAAGATTCAATTGTACAAATACCATAGTTACCATCTTTACTTATCCACAAGTCTCTGGATGGTTGATACTGAAATTCAAGAACTTGGACTACAAGTGTGATATTAATTCATAGAGTGATCTATAGAAACCAGAGATTTGTAAGCCTGCCTGTTCTCTGCATGGGAGAATGACACAGCTAACAGTGAAACAGTGTAAAGAATGTAGAGAATGCCACTTACCCTGCTGGATGGGAAAACCCAGTAATCTAATCTGCAGATTGTTGTTATTTCAAGACTCTAGAACCACAAGTAACTGTCAAAGTCTGGCAGAATTTCTTTTAGGGGAAACTAGAAGAAGCAGTACAATTGGTTGTTAGATGATTCTGTGAAGAAACACTCACCCTTCCTTTCTTTGAGAGAAAGGATCCTTGGTGTTCTTTGAGCTTGGTCATTTTCTTGCAGATATTTCATAATCCAAATTAGGTAACATCATCACTGTTAGTGATGACTGCAGCATTGATGATGTTACCTAGTTTGGGTAATGAAAAGTGCAACACAACAACCAAGCTCAGAGCATCAAGGACCCCTCATTTCAACCCTGAGTTACAAATGTTTTCCTTTATTGGTTTCTTTGAGAGATAAGTAATGGAAGAGTCCTCAGCCCACTTTGTAGCAATTTAGTTAACTGCCAGGTTTTGTGACATTGTGTGCTGGTAATGTCCCCATGGGAAAATGCTGCCAGCATGGGGGCGTCTCCCATTTATGTGGTGGTTCTGCTCTGAATTGGTAATTGAACTACAGTTTCTGCCTCATTATTTGCCACATTATGGGATTATGATGAAAGAGATTCTGATAATTGCTCCAACAATTCTCATGTATAATGTACCTGAAAGGTTAACTTGGTTGCCAATCTATTTCAGAAAAAAATTATTTCAAGAATACAATTCTTATTACAAGTAGTCCTTGACTTATAACAATTCATTTAGTGACCATTCAAAGTTACAACGGCACTTAAAAAAGTGACTTATGACCATTTTCACACTTACAACCTTTGGAGCAGCCCTATGATCATGTGATCAAAATTCAGATGTTTAGCAATTCGTTCATTCTTTATGACTATGTCCCAAAGTCATGCAGTTCTTATGCTGTGTCCCAAGGTCATGTGATCACCTTTTGCAACCTTTTTATACGCACAATCAATGGGGAAGCCAGATTCACTTAACCACATTACTAATTTAACAATTGCAGTGATTCACTTAACAACCGTGGCAAGAAATGCCCTAAAATGGGGCAAAACATCACTTAACAACATAAATTTTGGGCTCAATTACGGTCGTAAGTTGAGGGCTACCTGTATTGATTTTTTACATTGCATGCATTTAAGCAGATCCTGGCCATCTCTCGGAGATGCTATAGTTCAGCGTGGCTCATCTGAGGTTGAAACATTGATAGGTGTGAAGAGTATCAGGTTGAGAAAGGCTGCTATAATTGTATCTGGCCTTTAGGTTCTACATTAAACAAAAAGTTGAATTCCAAAATCTTTTTTGATTCCATATGTTATCACATTTCCCCCCAAAATATGGTGCATTTTTTGTGTGTTAGAAATGCAATTCTCAGAATTCCCACTCTGTCTGAAAATTTTGGAAGTTGCAGCTTCAAAGCTACAATTAGGGAAGACAGAATTACAAGATAAGATGTTGCAAGATCCTATATAGGAGAGAAGCTTGACGTAAAAGAAAAATGAGCACCAGACTGTTAGCATCATTTTACAAGTGGAAAAATTATATAGCTTCTTAAAAAATCCTGCTAATCTCTGCCAAGTTATTTATTTATTGCACAGATTAGTGAGTTTGTGCTGGCACACAGATTTTAGAGAGTAGTAGTATGTTCTCATGGAACTCATTTAGTTCACTAGATGAAGCTGGTTCTTGAATTCAGATGGATTTCCTCCACATAAATTCTATTTTTGAGAAAGAGCACATAAGTGCAGGTGTAAAAAATAAAGGGTAGAAGTAGTATTAAATAGCAAAATGGTTGGTTTAAGTTGATGAAAAATAGGGTAGTAGAATTTTATAGGTATATTTCATTTAACCTGATTTTAGATCTAGATAGGATGCCATTAAACATAACTCACAGGCACTGCATTCTAAGGGAATTATGTAGGATAGCATGAGAACGTGGCTAAAATATTTTTCTGTTCTTAGCTTCAAGAAGCAGGAATTACCCTATTATAGTTTATTTTACCTTTGTCCTTTTGGAGTTTTTACATTGACCTAGTCAGCAAAAATCAATACTGTGTTCAGTTGGAATTTCAGCTCTATAAACTCTCTTCAATCCATCTTCAGCACTTTTTTCTCTCCCTGAAATCTAATAGCCGTCAAGTACAAGGCTGGTTTAATAACATCTGTTCCCTCTGAATTACTGGAGAGAAGTATTGATAAAGCCATATTGTCAAGAAGTAATTTTAATCATGTTTTGACAGGGCAATTTTTTATCACAACATTGTCAGTAAAAATGTTTATGTTAGTTCATTGTTATCATTCATAGTGGTATGTTAAAATATTGCACATGTGTTGGAGATGAAAGCAGTACTTAAGGTTTTATGATTTAGTATTTATGGGAATTCCTTCGCAGATTGTCATCTCCTCCAAAGGATAATGGCATCCTGTGGTCTTGTCATCAAGTGCAATTTTCTCTTAATAGCTCTAGTGATTAAACCACAAACAAAACTATTTTCTATGGTTTGGTTGTTCTTTCCCGCCTCAGCCTTCGAGAAAGTTAACAGTATCTATTTGGCGATAGCTTAGACAACCTTAGACCAGTGTGTTAAGATTTTTTGTGGTTTCCTTTTATGAGATAATTTTGTAATTGCATGCTAAATATACCTGCATTACTTCAATTTTTGTAAAGCAGGTGTGTCAACAAAGACTTTTTCTCGTGCCAAGAAAATGCATGAGCCCTTAATACAGGGACCCCCAAACTTGGCAATTTTAAGACTTGTGGACTTCAATTCCCAGAATTGCTCAGCCAGCTCTGCTGGCTGAAGAATTCTGGGGGTTAAAGTCCACAAGTCTTTAAAGTTGCCAAGTTTGGAGACCTCTGCCTCAATACTTAAGGTGTAGTCAAATTATGACCCCAAGATGATGCAGATAACTTTTTTTTTTTTTAAACAAATTTTTATTAATTTTAAAGATAAAACAACACATCATTAACCATTAAATACATAAACACATAAAACCTCTTAACATTGTAAATCCTTACAAGTCAAACAAAACATTATTTTTATACAGCATAATTCCAATTTATCCCATCTCCATATGGACACACAAATATCTTCCAGCAAATTTCTCATTATTTCTCTTTACTCCTATTCAATTTCATTTCTCTTCCATATTTATCCATTTTATAGTCATCATATTCTTTTCTTTCTGGCTTGTTTAAATTATTCTCGTCTAACATTCCTCCAAGGTTTTATTGATTCTTTTTTCCTTTTTTTTTTATAAAAAACAAATTTTGTTAGTTTTACCATAAACACAATACACAAACATACAAACACAAAACATAAACAAAACTAAAAGATCTTTTCTGAAGGTTGTCTGTTCCCGGGTTAAAACTCTTTACACAGACACAAATTCAAACATCATATTCAACCCATATCTCCTTCCATATCTTATTATCATTTTCTTTTTTATATATATATATAAAAACCATTTTTATCAGTTTTATAAGAACAATGCACAAAGAATCAAGGCATAACAGCTTATAAATTCTTTTCTAAGAAAAAATAATAATAAAAGACCAATAAGGCATAACATTTCCAGATTATAATATCAATATTTCATATAATATTAACTTCATATCTTGTCCCTACTTCTCTTTTCCATCCAAATTATTTATTAATTAAAATTTTATTGCCTTTTATCAATATACAAAATCCAAAAAAAAAAAAAAGCATATATATCCTTCCATATCTTATTACCATTTTCAACAACATTCTTTGTCTGTTTTATTTCCAATTATCCATTCATCTTTTTTTTTCTTTTACTATACTTCTCCTGTACACCAATTGGAGTAACATCTATAACTCATTACCCTAACTTAGAAATACTACATATTACAATCTTTCTTGGGATTCTGTTTAAAAGATTCTAAAATTACATAAAAACACAATCTTATATACCCTCCAGAATCCCTCTTTTAATCTAAATTAAATTCACCCATTGTCTCTAAATAAACTTTTTTCTTTAGGTCTTGCTTCCCCCCATTAAGGCTTCTCCTCCCCCCCTTTCTCTCTTGCTTATTCTTCTCCTTGCCCTTTCTACCCCTTTGCTTTTTCCCATCGCTTTTCTTACTCCTTTTCCTTTGCTTTCTAACCTTGCCTCCACCTTTTCGCTCATTTTTCTCTCTTTTGGTTGTTTTTATAATTCTTAAAATCCCCTTTTTCTTATCCTTTTTCTCCTCCTCTCCGGAAGGGACCCATTGTTCATCAAAGATGGCTTCTTCTTCCTCTTCTTCCTTGTCCCAGTCCTTCTGCTGCGTAATCAACTTTTCAACAGAACATAACGCCATTTCTAAGAATTGAAACAAAGTGCCCAAAGTATCTTCTTTTTTATATTTTTGATATTCAATCTGTAGTTCATCCACAAACAATGCCATTATAAAAAGGGAAACTTTTTCCAAAACAACCACAAGTATTTTTAATCAAAGATAATCAAAAGCAATTAAAAAAAAAAAATTCCAAAAGTTAATACTTTTCTTCCTTCTTCTCTTTCTCTTTCTGGATTAATTTTTAATCAAAGAGGTCCAATTACCATATATCTTCTTTTGGGATCCACAAAGACGTTCTAGACAATCTCCTCCTTTTTCAGCTTCTGCTCCAATTTTTTTTTCTCCCTTCCCACTTGCAATGACAATTTTAAATAATCAAAAATCCATACCTCCAGCAGAGATTTTCCAATTTCTTAAATTTTTCAATGTCCAAAAATCCCTTTGTCTCTTAGCTTCAGCTTTCAAAGCAATCCACTTTCAATGTCTAATATATCCAAATATTTCTGCTTTTTCCGTGGGGTGGGAGAGTAAAAAAAAAAAGAGTTCCCTTTAACAGCTTCTCCGCCGCTTTTCGCTCTTCTTAGGGATACAATGTATCCTCCAGCAATTCAAGCAGCTCAATTCCAGGCAGTTTAAAAGGTGTTACTTGACCCGGCTCAGACAGAACTTTCACTCTTCACACTTCCTCCAGCACAGTTCTTACCCGGTTGCTGGCTTCTTCATGGCGGCCATTGCTGACCGCCGCTCCACCGCCTTGGGAAAAAGGGGTTTTCCCGGAGAAGGGGGGGGTCTGCGACACCCCCACCTCCCTATCCGACTCCCCTCTCTCTTCAGCTGTCCCTACAGGGCAGCCATATCCCCCTGACCCGTCTGGATCGGGGGTACCTCGACGGCTAGCACAGCAGGAATCGCGAGCTGTCGCGAATTCCTGCTGCCCCGAAGCCACGCAAACCGGAAGTTCGCAGATAACTTTTTTCATGCAATGAGGAAACAGATTATTTTAGCTTCTTTTGTCTGTTTCTAAACAGATTCTGATTTGTTTTTCTCCCATATATGTGCATCTGTCACTTGGGGAGACAGATGGAAAACATTAGGATGAAGTACAACAAGACTATGATCCAGTCTTGTCACAGCTAGTGGAAATGAAGAAAAGCAAGAAGAGATGAAGGAAGAAGTTGAAATTGCAACCACCTCAATTTTCCTTTATTGCAGGATATATAAAGCTGCATATATTGTCTCTTGGTTGCAAATTGGCAACTAGCTATTAAAATTTTGCATTTCATTTACAATCCCTATAAATTAGACCTATGAAAATGGCCATAAAACTATATGTATACCTCTGCTAATATAGTGCATGTAATTAGAAAGGATATAATTGTGATCACCATTGAGCTCAAAATTTCTGTTGCTAAGTGAGATATTTGTTAAATGAATTTTGATCTTTCCAGCCACAGCTGTTAAGTTAGTAAAGTGCTTGTTAAGTTAATCTTGCTTTCCCGTTGAGTTTGCTTGTCAGAAAATCACAAAAGGTGATCACATAAATATGACTGATTGCCAAGCATCTGAATTTTGATCATGTGACATGGTTGCACATGTGAAAATGCAATTGCCTCATTTTCGTTATGCAGGATACTGCTATGATTAGATCTATACACTTTCATAGGAACCCCAATATAACTACATGGAATCCTAACTAACAAGTGGTAATTGGAACCTGGAACACTGTTCTTAAGTGTTAACTGTTGTGGTCATAAGATACAACATCACATGACTATGACGACTATACAGTGGCAATGTTCCAGCAGTACCAGTATCTGTTGTATCTTAGATGAACCTTGCTGTCTCAGTGTCTCATGGTCTCATGAATGCCATTTGTGATAATCTGCTGCCTTCTCCATTGATATTTCTTGCCAGAAACTGGCAGTACAGGTTGCAAATGGCAATTATATGACTGCAGCGTTGTACTTGCAAGTCAGTTGCCAAGTACTTGAGTTAGTCACATGACCACACAGAAACTACAATGGCCATAACTACAGGAACCCCTTGTGAGTCCCCCTTGTTAAATGCTGTTTTGTAACTGGTCACTGAACAAGCGGATCGGAGGTGGTATTCAGCAGGTTCTGACCAGTTCTGGAGAACCGGTAGCGGGAATTTTGAGAAGTTTGGAATACCACTTCTGACTGGCCCTGCCCCCATCTATTCTCTGCCTCCTGATCTGCTGGGTCTTCTTTTGTTGCCTGCACAGGAGAACGGAGTTGGAAAGTAGGTGAGTGGGGTGTGGAGGGAATGGGGATTTTACAGTATCCTTCCCCTGCCATACCCACCAAGTCACATCCACAGAACCGGTAGTAAAAAAAATTTGAATCCCACCACTGAAGCGGATGTTAAACGAAGACTACCTGTATATTTTTCTGAACAGTTTGCACTAAGGATTTTGTGCTGTTACAGAACAATTGATATCGTTTTTAATATTTTTTTTATTTGATTCAATGGAAAATAGAAAAAAATCTCCAAATTAATTAATTATAGGTAGTCCTCAACTTATGACAATTGAGCCCAACATTTCTGTTACCAAGCAACAGTTAAGTGAATTTTGCCCCATTTTACAACCTTTCTTGCTGCAGTTGTTAAGTGGATCACTGCAGTTATTAAATGAGTAATATGTTTATTAAGTGAATCTGGCCTTCCAGTTGACTTTGCTTATCAGAAGGTCGTAAAAAGTGATCACAAAACCCTGGGACACTGCAGCCATCATAAATATGAACTAGTTGTCAAGCATCCAAATTTTGACCATGTGACTGTGGGGAATTTTGCAACGGTCATATATTTGAAGTCACTTTTTTCAATGCCGTTATAACTTTGCATGATCACTAAATAAATGGTTGTAAGTCAAGAACTATCTTTAACTTCTAGGAATGACTTGCCACCATTTGTGTGCTATGCATAGTTAGATAGCTTGTATCTTATATGCACCAGATGAGATATGTGTGATATTTACCAGCACTGATCTGCTCACTTCTATTTTAACATGGAGATATTGCTATAGGTGCTGTAGATAAACAGCACTGCATTTGGGGTATTACTCCCTCATGTGTCAGTTGGTGTATAAAATGGTAATTATCTATATATGCAAATAATATATTTTAAATTGTATGTAAAATCTTCCCATAATCTTTTTCAAGCTGTTTTTTCACATCTGCAATTGGAAGTAACCTGTAGAATACAACCTCTATTTGTTCTAGTTATTGCTACAGGTTTGACTATACTTACTGAAATATCATTAAATGGTTTTCTTACTCTGTATTGATAAAAATCATTAGCTGGGTAAAACGTAATTAAAAACAGGGCTGCAAAAAGAATTTTTTATTTACTATTTATTTATTTAGCCCTCTATTTAGTAAATTTGCTTGCCATGTAGATTTCGCAGAAGAAATCAACATTATAAATAACTATATGCATAAACATACACAATAAATATGGCAGAATATACATAAAACTGTGAATTTGGCACAGAACAAATACACTCTAAAGGTCACTAAAGTAAAACAAAGTTAAACTCAGACATGTACACATTACAGTGTACATAGTTACAGTAAATACAACAGGATCTTAAGTCACCTGTTTCATACCAAAAACCTAACAAGGAGCAAACAGCTTTGGGAAATTTTTTTACAACAATCTGTTGTGGAAGGAAAATGGTCAGCATTTTGTTATAAGCATAATAAAAGCTGATCTCATTGTGGAGTGATACTTTTCATATCCTAAGAAAAATGGCCAACTACTTTTAACTTTAGGAGAAAATTTGAAACCTGCACAGCAGGCTGTTGTATTTCATTGACTTTCTGTATAGAACAGCCACCTATAGTTTAGATTCCAAGCAAGCTGCCAAAAGACTACTTACTTGTCCAAGTTCTCATTTTCCCCTCCCATTTATATATGAATACAACTGTTTCAAAATAAAACCATTTCCATCCTCATTTTATAGTTTGGTTTCATGCCATTGGTCCATGCCATTCAATTTTACCCTCAGATGCTTTTCAAATGTATTCTCCCAAACTCTTAATTCATTTGGTTGTTGAACTTAAATAATAAGTTGCAAGATAGCATTTTAGTTGCATTCTTTTTATGGACTTACCAAGTAAATTCCTTAGTGCAGAATCCTCAGATTTGGGTAAGTTGTATGGGTGGTTTGAAAATTATATTTAGGAGACATGTTGCATAATTAAAAGCAAGATACATTCATGCATCCAAGAGGCAGAGAATAGAAAAGAAAACAATGTTACACCTAAAAAAATGTTTTTTAAAAAAGGCCCGTAGTAATTTACTGTCGTTAGGCTAAGTATTCACTGGTGCTGCTGGTGTTAATGCCATGTGTGGATTTTCTGAGATAACAGTGATTTGGCGCCATAGTGAGTTTCTTGAACAGCAAATGTAATGTTCAATTTCTTTTCTTACAGATGGAAGAGAAACGGCGAAAATACTCGATCAGCAGTGATAATTCAGACACTACTGACAGTAAGACTTTTTATTCAAACTTTACAACAAGATAACCAAATGATTCACCTTCAGCAGGGAAAGAATTTTAATAATTACATGCAGACAGTTGGGGAAACTACATGTTACAGGTAGTCCCTGGACAATGAATTGTGTACAGGGATTACTTATAAATATATTACAAGAAGTAAATATATACCTGTCAATGAAGGTCTTGGAACTACTTGTCTTCCTGTTGTGAGTAATGCGCGCATAATTGGTCAATGGCAAAACCTTGATCTTGAAGTAAGCCTATCTGCAAACACAAGTGGGCTTCAAGTTGAATTATCTGGTAGCCAGACAGTAATTACAAGGATGGGGAATATTGATATAGAACACGCTTCAAAATTATTCTCCAAACTAAAAAGTTTAGTCAAAATGTACTTCTGTCATTCTACATTTCTTACTTTGCCATATCCAAGTGACATTATGAGGATACCCTACTTTTACTGCTTCTTCCTGTTAAAATCTAAGCCCTAGATCCAGATTGTCAAAGTCAATTTCGTTGAGGGCCACATCAGGATTGTGTTTGACCTCAGGGGCCAGCATGGGTGTGGACAGTTTGATATCACATGTTGGGAGTGCCTATGGTGGCCTGAGTGATACACCAGCAAAAGTAGCTCAGATGGGTTGCCCAGGCCACCCCCCTGCACCCCATTTTTAGCCACAATAGCCTCCTGCAGCCCTTTGCCAGCAAAACCAGAGCTCTGTTTTTGCTAGCAGAAGGTTGCAGAAAGCATTGCAGCTGAAAACGGTGCCTGGGAGGACCGCGTGCAGCCGTCCTAAGCGCTGTTTTTGCTGGCAGAGGCACTGGGGCTCAGTCCTTCACTGTTTCTAGGGCAGCCCTGTGCGCCAGTTCTAAGCACCTCACAGGCGAAATCCAGCCCCCGGGCCTTGAGTTTGACACCCCTGCCCTGGATGGAACCCATGGTGCTTAAGAACTAATGTCTGAGTTTGGGCAGTTAAAACAAGCCAGAGGCTGCAATAGTGCAGTTAAAATAAATTGCATAAGGCTATCTCAGTTGACCAAAAGAACTGGCTTTGGATTTGTACCAGGCATGGAACTTTGGCTTCCAAATGTTATGTAAACTTATTAATAAACCTGTACCTACCTTTAAACAAGGTACAAGGTGTGACATTTGGAGCCACATGACACTGTTAAGCTGTTATCTGTTCTTGGAAAAAGGAGGTTGTAGTTAGGTTTATGATTACTCTAGTTAAAATATGACCCGCTGTATAAAAAGCAAAGCCAGCAGTGATAAGGCAGAGCTATTTAAAGAGTGATATTAAAGAAGTTGTGTTTTTTTTAAGTCTACAGGCAAAACTGTATCTTTTTAGGACTACTACATTTTGGGGGTGTTCCAATATTACTCAAACGGGGAAATCCTTCTAGTGGGTACCTGCTTTGTTATCAGGTGGTTCTGCGGCTGTTTCAGGGAGAGGAAACAATACTCGACTGGATGACTCTATAAATGTGTGTGCATATACACACACGTAGCACCATATTACCATTTCCCTCAGTCTCTGAGAGTCACAATTTT
This sequence comes from Hydrophis major, assembly GCA_033807585.1. Classification (NCBI taxonomy): domain Eukaryota; kingdom Metazoa; phylum Chordata; class Lepidosauria; order Squamata; family Elapidae; genus Hydrophis; species Hydrophis major. The sequence continues at coordinate 138,593,714 of CM066329.1, read as the reverse complement.
CAGGAAAGGTAATACTACTGAAAAGAGTCAGATTTGCCCAGAGAATGCTAGTTGCTACCTGTTAATTAATTCTCTCTCCTCCTCCCTCCCTCTCTCTCCCCCTCCCTCTCTCCCTCTCTCAGAGAGAGGAGGGGCAGTATACATTATAATTTGAGATGTGTAAATTTAAGATAAAAGATTAAAAACTAGCCTTTCCATGTTATTTCTATATTTATTTGAAGATAGGGTTTTTAAAAGTATAATAATATGCATGATTCAGTGTGGAAAGAAGTCCTTCCTTATTAAGATTAATATTTAGATTTACAGGTGTGTGGGGGGAGAGTATGTTTGATGTTTATAGGACAGCATTAACTCTGTGCAATTTTGTCACTGCTTGCAAATTGACTACATTTTAAAAAATAATATGTGTATATAATTTGTAAAAAAAACAACACCTTGTTCATTAGAGTAGAAAGGCACAGCATAAATCAAATGTCACCTAAAATAAAAATTGCTTTGGTCTAAATTTTGCAAATGTGTTGATTTAAAATTCGGTTTGTACTTAAAAACCATCAGGTCTTGTAGTTCATTGTGATAGTTAGGCAGCCAGCTAGAAACCAGGAGACCGTGAGTTCTGATCTTGCTTTTTAAGCCAGCTGGGTGATCTTGGGCCAGTCCCTCTCTCTCAGTCCCAGAAAGAAGGCAATGGCAAATCACTTCTGGAATCATGCCGGGACTTTCAGGACAGTGACCAGGAATTAATGCTAACTTAAAGTCACACTCACACAACCAAACAAAGAACCCCATCATGTTCTTTATGGTACAACTTTTATATCCTTTTGGGGTCTTTTTATATCTTTTTGTATTATTTTGTGTATTAAAGATGCTATTATTCTGACCAAGGCTTCCTGAGACACCAACAAACACACGTTAAATCCAAAACTATTTTATTTAAGTTCAATGGCTGTGAATTATTGTCATTCACAGCCCATAATGAGTCTCAACCAGTTATAAATAGTCCCATGGAAGTCTGCCAAAATTCTTTGGGAGAAGTCTGATAATAATGCACCTTTATCTTTCTTGAAATGCTGCCAATGACTAAAGTACCAGTTAGTCTTTCAAAACCAAGCGGAGCACAAATTCACCACGGAGCTTTCAGGTTCCAAACTGACCAGAGCAAACAATTTTGCTTCCTGCAAAGATTCCTGTCCCTTTGCATTTCCTTTATATCTTATGGGAGGGACAATCACCTCCAAGACTTACTACCGAGTCACCCCTTTTGTCTTAGCTGCTCTTGCCTTCTGGCAGCTCTGCGCACATGCACACTGGGAACAGACTCCCCTTGTTCCTCTGCCTCACTGCTGTCAGATTCTGGAGGCTCCGGAGTCAGCACATAACTCCCAGATGGCCCTGGCTCCATCTCTGTATCGGAGGCAGGACCATTGTCCGAGTTCTCCCCAGATTCCCAGACTGGCCCATGTTTTTCCCCACTGCCTGATTCTGCTGCTGTCTCCGCAGGCTGCCAGTGGACCACAACAGCTTCCAATAAGATGACTTGTAAACCTCAGATTCAAGAGGGAATTGATATATGAGGTAGCCTTCTTAAGTAGAATAAAATGTTACCTACTGGGATTGGAAAGCAAAAGAAGCACATGCAATTAATTCCTTGTGACAATTTGCTTTGAAGCATTCTCCATAATCTTCACTATGAGGATTGTGGGTGTGGGAGTCCTTCTTTCTTTGCACTGCTGCAAGAACAGTGTCTTTTAAAAAGAAAAGAAAACACATTAGCCCTGTAAAAAAACAAAGTAAAATCTCTAGAAACAAAATGAAGGAACATTTAAAAAAAAACCCAAAATCCTTATATCTTCTGTTGAAATGCAGGGAGCCCTCTACCAGTTGTCTTTTAAAAATCCATAGTATTAGGTAGCTCCTTTAAAATAAATTAAGGGAGAATAATATTATGTACAATTAATATGAAAGTCTGGAACTTATACAGTCTATTTATGTGGATATACAGCAATTCTACTAAATTACACTCATCAAGAAAACTGTCCAGGCAGTCTCCGGCACAATTAAATATCAGGCACAATTAAATGGAAAAGGGAAAAAAAACACTTGAGATGGACATAAGGAATCTTGCTTGACTTCTTCACTGCAGTCTTCATGTTTTTCACTTTTATCTAAACATTGTCGTGATAGTTGATAAGTATTCAAGCTGCATTTTTTTCTTTAAGCTACTCTAAAGCAGAGTGGATAGAAATAAATACATTTAAAAAAATAAAAATGGATTTTAGTTTAAATGGGATGTTTTATTTTGATAAAAATAAACTTTGCTTAACATTTGTAAAACTACTATATAGCATAAAAAGTAATCCTGAACATGACTTCTAATTATATTTTGAATTACTTGCAAATATAGATATGAAAGGTAACCCAGAATATTTGATAACCAATCTCTTTAAAAGTGCAAGGATAAGAAAACCAGTGAACAGAGAATTTGAGGTGATGGGAGCGTCATACTTAAAATTTGCTGATATAATTCAATTAGAGTTGATTTTAGCTATAATCAGATTATACAACTTCTAGAAGTGGGCTGCAAAATTCTTAACTACCGCTCAATTAACCACTTAGAGTCAAATAACCTACTCTCCAAAAAACAATTTGGTTTCAGGAAAAAAATTTCCTGCAATCTTCAACTCCTACACTGCAAAAGCATCTACTTGACCAGGGTAAAGCTATAGAAGCAATTTACATAGACTTCTGCAAAGCCTTTGATTCAGTGGTACATGACAAACTACTGTTAAAACTAATTTTTTACAGCACTTCCGGATCCCGTCATAAATGGATTATTGCGTTCCTGTCAAACAGGCAACAAATAGTAAAAATAGGGAGCGCTATATCAAAGTTAAGTTAACAGGGGTGTCCCCCAAGGCAGCGCTCTAGGACCCACACTCTTTATACTCTATATAAATGAACTTGTAAGCAACTGCGTCCTCTTTGCAGATGACGTAAAACTATTCAACACCACCGGCAATGCTACTGTCCTTCAAAGAGACCTTGATTATGTGTCTGAATGGTAAAAAAATTGGCAACTCCAAATCTCTACCAACAAATGCTTTGTCCTACACATTGGTAAAAAAAATCAGTACACCAAATACAAACTAGGTGGATATGATCTCGTTGATGATCCTCACTCTGTCAGGGACCTTGGAGTTCTTATATCAGATGACCTAAGTGCCAGAGTTCACTGTAACAGCATTGCCAAAAAGGCATTAAAAGTTGTAAATCTAATCTTACGAAGCTTCTCTGGAAATATCGAATTGCTAACTAGAGCATACAAAACTTTTGCTAGACCAATACTCGAATACAGCTCATCAGTCTGGAATCCGCACTGTATATCAGACAATAATACAATTGAGCAAGTCCAGAAGTATTTCACTAGAAGAGTACTACACTTCCCTGCTCATAACAGAATACCCTATATAGGCTTGAGATTTTGGGCTTGGACAATCTTGAACTACGCCACCTATGATTAGACTTAAGCATAGCACACAAAATTATCTGCTACAATGTCCTACCAGTCAATGACTACTTCAGCTTCAACCATAACAATACAAGAACACACAACAAATACAAACTCAATGTAAACTGCTTCAAACTCGATTGCAGAAAGTACGACTTCAGCAACCGAGTGGTCATTGCCTGGAATGCACTAACTGACTCTGTTGTTACATCCTCTAACCCCCCACTCCTTTAACCTCAAACTATCCACTATTGACCTCACTCCATTCCTAAGAGTCTGTAAGGAGTTTGCATGAGTGCACCATCATGCCTACTGTCCCTGTCCTATTGTCCCGATTTATTCATATCTATTTCCTGTATTCTTACTCATGTTTATACTTATACCTATTACCTTGTAAGTGATTGACAAATCAAATAAATAAAATAAAATTGTCAGGGTTCAGTATATACTGACTTGTGACTTAGCAAGGTGTATGAACACAATTGTATATCAATATTAAAAAGCAATGATTTGGAACCATATTCCTCTTTCTCAAACAGTTCATTGCATAGAAGTTGCTTGGGCAACTGTGAGTGCGAAAGAGGGGTAGCTGATGGAAGAAATCTACCTTACCCACATTTTTCTGCTTATTATTAATTCATTCCATGGAAGAGGCAAACTGACGCAAGCAATTTCAAACTCACAGGTGCAAAACCCAAGGCTGGGAAATATGAATTGCATAAAAATGCTAATTTAACTCAGATTTTCTTACTCCAGTCTCTATCAGGACCCAGATACATGAAAAAGAGACATAACCATAAGTTCATAATTACAAAGCAAATTGAAGGAGACTGGAAGTAATGCCTGAATTCATGAATGCATCCTAATTTACAGTTAATTAAACCGCTTTATTTTGTGAATGAGTACAATTGCTGGATTTGCAAACTATACAACCATAGCCAGGGGTGGGATTCTACCAGTTTGCACCTATTCGCTAGTACTGGTTATAAACATTCTAAGCAGTTTGGAGAACTGGTTGTTAGAAGAAATTACTGGCCTAACCCTGTAAAGAAGGCAGGAAGGAAACATTCTGGTGTTGCTTACAGAAACTGCCTCTCTGTTAACCCTTATTACATTCTTGGCAGGACTAGACTTCTTGTCTCAGGAACTTCTCTGGAGTTTTTTTCCTCTCCTTTGCTGGTACTTTGCTTGTGTGGAGTGACCATTCAAAGATACAATGGCACTGAAAAAAGTGACATGACCATTTTTCACACTTACGACTGGTGCAGCATCCCCACAGTCATGAAAGGCCAGGCGAGGAGATGCGTGCCTCGATGTGAGTGATGTTGAGTTGGCCACACCCAGCCAATAACATGACCACCAAGCCACATCCACAGAACCGGTTGTTAATAAATTTGAATTCCACCCCTGACCATAACCTAACTGCTCTGGTTAGGCTTGCAAAAATACACTGAGCCAATACATTAGCTAACAGTATTTTAGCTTAACATGTTGTGTGAATGCAGACATAGAGGGTTTGAGAACTCCTGAGACCCATGTTTTCTACCCCATGATCATTTCTACTTCTCTGGGATAGCCAAGTAAAAACATAAAATTTGAATAAAAATAATTTAAAACTTCAGTCAGGTATTGGGTTTTCCATCCTTTACCTGGCAATGGGTTATTTGTCTCTAAATGTATATTAAATTATTTTCTAAAATGAAAATAAACATTAAAATAATGACTGTCTCCTAAGGTCCCAGCACTCATATGCAAACATACAAGCAAATCAACCTTCTGGTCTCTGGTACACTTTCTAGTTTCATTTGTGGGTCCAGCAGCAAGACAATAACGCAGCAAATAATTACCTGTGTTCATCTTGAATGTCCCATTTAGAAAGAAATACCTGAGTCCAGGTTGGATTTGGGGAATCGAGTAAATTTGCTCTGTTTTTTCCAGTCAAGATAGTGATTATAAGTTTGATAGTTCTCTAACCAAGAAAGAAATGTGAAGAAAGACAAAGGAACCATTTAAAGCCATGCAGGTCAGGAGGTTTGAGATCACTCTGTAGTAAATGTTTATAATTATTTGGGGAAAAGGTATGAAAATAGCAAGCAAACATGCCATAGAATAAATCATCTTTGTCAACATGAATAGAGCTGACCCTGAAGGGAAGGGCTAAAATGGGGAAATGATTAAAAAACTGCATGAAAGGGTTGAAGTTGGTAAGGTAAAGACCCTTGAGCCTCATGCATGAGAAAACTGTTTTGTAAACAAGATGTATGACACAGAGCTTCAATGCTAGAGAAGAACTATCAGAAGTCTGTTGGTAAAGCAGGAGGAAGTTAAGGATTTTAACCTTGAGATTGACATGCACACACACACACACACACACACACGTAGACAAATGAAGAATTTCATATCTACTGTTTCCTGATTCCCTGCAATTACAGTTATTTGCCTAACCTCCTATCTACTTGGAAATTCAGAGTTGAGAAAGTGGATAACATTTTCTGGTAAAACGCACTGACAATAATAATAGAACTTTTTAAAATGCAGAATTAAGTTTGTATAATCTGCAGATATTTTAATGCCAAAGGATACTAACAGTACATTCCATTTATGATTTGATTTATTTATCCCTTTCGTTCAGAAGCTAAAGATGGTATATGTAATATGTAGAATTAGTGTCAGATTTTGATAAATTGAAATTGCCAGCATATGTTGGCATTCCATGCTGAAAGCATTTGAGATTTGTGTATTGCAAACAACATTTGGTTTGCAATTAAGCTGTTTTTAATGTAAGGCTTGGTTTATCTTTAACTTAATTTATTTTTCTTCAAAGGTCAAACAACATCAACTTCAAGATGCTCCAAAATTCCAAATACAAAATCTGGTTGGTCAAGGCAAAAGGAGAAGAAACCCTCAGAGGTTTGTTGAAAGTTTTTATTTTCTTAGACTTCTTGGCATTTTTCTATAACCGTTCAGTTATGAACTGCATTCTTACAAGTACATGGGTGCAGAACAAAGAAGTAAATAAGGGAAATAAATTTGATTCAATTTAAATTAAATTTAGTATAATTAAAATGATTCATCATGTGCCTATTTTCCCCGTAAGCTGTTTTAAAATTATACAAATAGGTTTGCAGTCTCAAATTTGCAATCTTGCCTTTGAACTTTTCTCCCAAACTTGTTATCCTTGTATTAGACTTAAATGTTGTAAGCCCTAGTTAGCATAAGGAATCTGAGATGATGTCTAGTGCCTTTTTCCTCTCCAATTAATTACTAAGGGAAAAGCTAGATCTGGGACAAAGAACTACAGACTCATGTAGAATTTGCCACAGCATTTTAATTATTTTAAGAAAAATTTCCTACATGGAATGATCTATTGCAGGGGGTCCCCAACCCCAGGTCACATTTTGGTGCCTGTCTGTGGCTTGTTAGGAAATGGGCTGCACAGCTGGAGGTGAGCGGTGGGTGAGTGAAACTGAAACTATCCCTTCCCTCTGTCCATGGAAAAATGAATAGGTGTGTAAAGAAAATAATTTATAGTACCACAGTATTTAAAATGCAGGCTGAGTCACTGCCAGGAATTTGATTTTGACTGGCTCAAGATTGACTCGGCCTTCCATCCTTCTGAGATCGGTAAAATGAGGATCCAAATTGTGTTTTGGGGGTGGGGTGTATGTTTACTCTGTAAACTGTTATGAAGTGGTATATAAATCTAAATGTTATTGCTATTGCTATTTATGTAGAGGTCTTTAAAATGTACGTGAGGGAACTGAAATCATAAAAGAAGCTCTCACAGCATCTTCTCTTGAGCTCCATTTACCTTTTGACTACAGTATCTTGATGAGCATTCTTCCCAGACCCCAGTTTAGAGCTAATGTGTACTTTATCACAAAATATACTGTATGTGTCTGAGTAACATTAACTTAGCCTTCTCTTGTATTTTATTAGTGTATGTCAGATAAGACCCACATGTGAAGGTTCAATTAAACTAATTTATATGCTGGAACCTTCCCAACAGAGGGCCAGCTCCTGGTTAGAATTAGAGAAGGGTCAATGGTACTCAAGGGGGGTTGTCTACATAGGAATTCTCCCTCGAGCCGCTCGGAACATCCAGAGAGTGGGATGTGCTTCCGAGTCCTCTTCTTGCAGGCTGAGCTTTAGCTGAGGAAAAGCTCCGCCCCCTCACGTGACTCCAAGGGGCGTTCCCCCAGTCTTTTTCTCAGCCTCGAAGAGTAAGGCTGTTGTTGGAAGGAGCTCCTTGGCTGATTTATACTACGTATATTATTCTGGCTAATTTCCTCACCTTCAGGTCTGATATTTCCTTTCCTTCCTCCTGCGCAAAAGGTTGGGACTTAGGGGTAGTCTCCCCTCGCCCTAGGGGCCAAGCGGGTGGGTTCGCAGCACTTCGCGCGACCCCTCCCCATTATTAGATCGCGCCGCTGCCTCCGCGCTGCCTTGTGGCGCGCAACTTTCGCTGGATTCCCCCCCACCCTAAACACCGACCGGGAGGGCTAGTTGCTCCTTAAGAGCACCAGGCGTGCTGAGCTAACCGGACAAGCTCTCCTTGCCATCCCGAAGGCGCCCAACATAGCTCAGCTCGCGGCCGCCATCTTGGGGTCGCATCGTGGTCAGGTGCCATTGTTATTTCTGATCCTTGCTGCTGCGGTGGAAGTAAAAGTCCAAGACCCCCTGGTTCAAGAGTTAGTTGCTTTTAGCGTTCCTTCGGGCTCGCTTTCATTGTCTGTTGGCCTCCCGCAGCCTCTATCGGGGCAAAGTTGCAGCACCCCCCCCCGGCTTGTTGCTGGAGGCTTGCTGCCAGAGGCCTCTCCTTCTAGGCCTCAGGCGTTTATTTGGTAAATCCGGCCTGTACTGTGGTACCTCTTTGGTTCCTTTCCTGCTGTTGTATATAAAAAAAAAAAAGAGAGAGAAAAGAAATGAAAGAGAGAAAAATTTACAGACGAAATTATACGTTTTTATACGTATATACATAGACAACTTTTACATGCAGATAGCATATAATAAATAAATAAATAAATAAAATAAAAATAAAAATCAGAGGATTACACATCTGTACATATTATATATATATATATATTTATTCCTTACTACCGGTTACCACTGTACATATTAAATTCCAAAAGGGGGAGCGGGCCAGCTCAAACCTCACTTGGCCCCACTCAGGCCAATCCCAGGCGAGCCAACCGCCCTTTACTATTATTACTATTATTATCACCAGGACAAGGAACCTTATGTTATTATAATTATCAAAATGGCAGACGGCAATCTCTCTAAATGACCTTCCTTGAAGGCTAAGGCAAAGTCCCACTACTTGCGCAGGCAGGACAAGGAGCCTTCCAAGGCCTCCCAATGAGACGCCTGAAGGCGCCATGAGGCGTTGGAAAAGGAGTTTGATAGGCGATCAAGGGAGTCCCGCTCGGGGCCTCCAGCTCTTCCTTCTCCCTATCTAGGCGCAGCCCACTTCAGGGTCACTTGACCCCGGGACCACCAACCAGACAGACCCCTGAAGCTACCTTTAAACCTACGGCCGCTGGTCTGCGTCAGGAAGAACCCTCTACATCTGAGGTTCCAGCCCACATCAAGGCTTGGATAGAATCGACTATCCGCCATGGCATTGCGGAAGGCCTGCAGCACATGTCCACATCAGGTTTCTCTCCATGGGCTCCCGACCATGACTCTTTATCCATCAGATCCCTTCCACAGCTGGATCCCCCGGTTGGTCAGGTACTCTCTCAGAGGGACAGCCCTCCTCCCGTAGGGGCCCAAGAGGAGGAGGAGGAAGGGGACTTTGGTGACTTCAGGGAAGAGGTACAGGACTCCCGGATGGGATCCTCCCATTATAGTGAGCCCCTCTTCGAGGCGAACCTCATGGAGGGGGAGATGTCGGAGGATGAGGGGGCTTCTCCCGACCAACCCGTATTCGGGGGGCTATTCAAGCCACACTTGTTCAAATCCCTCCTCTTTAAAGCCAAGAATGTTTCTGGTCTTCTTTCCCAGTCTCCCTCTGACTCCCCCCCCCACCTCAGAGAGACCAGAGGACTCCATTTTCACACAACCAGTGGTGGAAGCTGAGGTCATCCCAACCGAAGCAACTTGCTTCCACGGGAGCCCCCTCCTACACCCTCTATCCAAGACAAGAGATTCTTTAATCTCAATTCGGCAATGTCTACTCTTCCAAACATCCTGGAGGTTGATGACCCCATTGTGGGCCTTGCCTCCTCCTCTATCCCCAGTGAGGCCTTAGAGGCCTTGAAACCTGAGCACAAGCAGACGGAACTGGCATTGCACCGGGCCCATCTATCCGACGCTTGGGCCATTAAATTGGCTAGGGCCGCTTCATTCTTCACAAGGTCCTCTATCCGCTGGCTCCGGCAGCTGATAGAACGTCCCCGCGTCAATGTGAGGGCGCACCAAGACAAAGCGAAACTGGTGGCTGCAGCTGAGTTTTCAGCTGACGCCACTTACCAATCGGTAAGGTTCTCTTCCAGAGCGATAACATCACATGTCACGGCTCGCCGCCTACTGCGGCTCAAGCACTGGCAGGCGGATGTAAAAATAAAGTCAAGCTGGCCACTGCTCCCGTCAGGGAGACAAACTGTTCGACCTGGCCTTGGAACCCCTGCTGGTCGAGGGCCACAGCAAGAGGAAGTACCGGCCCTCCCTTTTTCGGAGGCCAGAGACAAGAGGCCCCTCAGCCCTTTCAGAGGGGCTTCCCCCGCCCCTTCTACCAACTCCCCTTCCCGCCCAGATACCCGAGACCCCTTCCTTCCAGTCTCAGGACCGCTCGGACTCAGGTGACAGAAACAAATGGGGCGGCAACTATAAGAGGCCCTTTAGGGGATCAGGGGGGAGGCCCTACCGCCGACCCAGATAGAATTTCTTCCTCCCTCCCCATCGGCGGCCACCTTCGACACTTCGCCGCTCAATGGGACAATCCACTCCCATGCACGGGTTAGGGACACTGTCAGGTTTGGTCTTGCCCTTGAGTTCCGGTCTGCCCCCCGCTGATTTTTTCATGACATCCCCCACCTCAAGAGATCCCGCCAAACGTGCACTAATGGATGCAACCATCCAACACCTGCTTGACATTCAGGCCATTCAACCCGTTCCACTGGTCCAGAGGGGACGAGGATTCTACTCCCACCTCTTTGTGGTGCCCAAGCATTCTGGGGGATGCAGAGCTATATTAGATTTAAAACGGCTAAACTGCCACCTTATCCAGCGCAAATTCAAAATGCACACCTTGCAATCGATTCTCTTGGGTACCAGGTGGAGTGACTGGTTATCCCCCATAGATCCCTCGGAGGCATACCTACACATTCCTATCCGGCCCTCTCACCACAAATTCCTTAGGTTCTGTTATAACAACCTTCACTATAAATGCGTGGCCCTCCCCTTTGGTCTGGCCTCGGCCCCCAGGATCTTCACCAAGGTCCTCGCGGCCCTGGAGGCTCACCTCAGGAGCGTTCCCATCCGCCGTCACTGCTATTTGGACGATATCCTTATTCTCTCCCCGTCCAAGACCCAGGCAGTCAGGGACACCAGAGCCACCCTCTCCGCTCTCCTGGCACACGGGTTCCTCATCAATTGGCAAAAGAGTCAACTGGTCCCATCCACCCGAATCATCCACTTGGGAGCCATAATTGATTCGGTTACAGAAAAGGTCTTCCTCTCCTCGGAGAGCTTCCTCAGCATTCAAGCTCTGGTCAAACAGATTAGGCGATCAAGAAGGGTGGCGTTACTTGACCTTTCTAAATTATTGGGTAAGATGGTTTCATGCATCTCAATTATTCCCTGGGCCCGTTTTCACAGCAGATCCCTCCAGTGGTTCCTGCTCCTATCCCAAAGATCCGGAAGAAGCAACTCGAAGTCCAGAGCCAAGGTGCCTCTGAGCGTCCTCACGTCCCTCCTCTGGTGGACCAACCCCGCCATCAACAGGGGTCACCTCTTCTCAGAATCTCATCGCGGACGCCAGCCTATCAGGTTGGGGCGCTCACGTCAACTCGCTCTCGGCAAAGGACAAGTGGTCGCTGATCGAGTTAAGATGCAGCCTCAACTGGCTGGAGCTTCACGCCGTCCACCTGGCCCTGCTTAGATTCCTCCCCTTGGTACGCGGGCGTCACGTCCTTATTCTCATGGACGACACCACGGCTAAAGCCCATATCAACAGGCAAGGAGGCACCCAGTCTATTCAGTTGATGAGGGAGGCCGAGTGCCTCTGCCGTTGGGCAAAATCCAACCTCCTCGCACTAAAAGCCGAACACATCTCCGGAATCTCCAACATCCAGGTGGATTGGCTGAGCAGGGCCACGGTGGACCAAGCAGAATGGCGCCTCCATCCATCCCTATTCAAGGAGGCGTCCAGAATATTCGGCCTCCCGAGGGTGGATGTCTTCGCCTCCCCGTCCCCTTCCACGATTTTTCTCCAGGTACCCGTCTCATGGGTCGGAGAACCACAATGCACTAAGCTGCCCAGGGCTCCTATATGCCTTCCCACCGCTGCTGCTAGTTCCCAGAGTCAAAAACAAACTCATTCACGAGAAGGCAGACCTGCTCCTGGTGGCTCCCTATTGGCCCAGGAGACCATGGTTTGTGGACCTCCGCAATCTTTCGATAGCGCCCCCATGGAGGATCCCCCCCTCTCAGGGGCCCCTTCTGCATCCAGAGCCCCAATGGCTCCACTTAGCCGTCTGGAGGTGGAATGGATCCGTTTGACAAGAGAAAAATTCTCCAGTCAAGTAATCGACACTATTTTGGCCGCTAGGAGACCCTCTACCACACGAGTTTATGATGCCACTTGGAAGGGCTTTTCCAAGTGGTTTAGCGGGTTCCAAGTTGACCCCCTCTCTCCCTCTATTGTGCAAATCTTGGAATTCCTTCAAGAAGGCCTACGTAAAGGGCTTGCCCCCAACACCCTGAGACGGCAGGTCGCTGCCCTCTCAACCGTTGTTTCTTCTGATAACTTCAGTTCTCTCTCTCATCACCCCCAGGTTAGAGCTTTCCTCAGGGGCGCCACCAACTTGTGCCCTCCAACTGTTCACCGGTTCCCCACATGGGACTTCAACAAGGTCCTCGTTTCGCTTACAAGGCACCCGTTTGAACCTCTGAGGGAGTCCTCCCTTCAATTTCTAACGTTTAAAGTAGTTTTCTAGTGGCCATTACTTCTGCTCGTAGAGTCTCGGAAATAGCAGCATTGTCAATCAGAAACGATTTATATGTGTTCCACGCTGATCGGGTGGTCCTTCGGCCTGATCCCACCTTCTTACCCAAGGTTAACTCACCCTTCCACAGGTCACAGGAACTGGTCCTCCCAAACTTTTGCCCCAGACCCTCGAGGGACAGGGAAACCCTTTGGCATACCCTGGATGTTAGAAGGGCCTTGCGCATATACATTAAGCGCACACAACCCCATAGAAGTTCAGAATCCCTCTTCCTCTCCTTTCAGCCCAGAACATTGGGGTTCAAAGTCTCTCCCTCAACCATTAGTCGCTGGATTAGGGCGACTATTGCCATGTGCTACCTATCACAATCTCTGCCCGCTCCTGGGGGAATAACCGCTCATTCCACCAGGAGTGCAGCTACTTCGGCAGCTTGGGCCACGCAAGCCCCAATTGCTGACATTTGTCGGGCAGCCACTTGGGCCTCTCCGTTCCCATTCATCAGACATTACAAAATAGACTTATACGCCTTAGCAGAGGACTCTTTCGGCTGACGAGTCCTACAGAGGGTCATCAGTGACCCGGAGGGGCTGCCGGCCCAGACGGAGTCCCACCCGTAGGACAGCCAAGCTTTGGTATGTCCCACTCTCTGGATGCTCCGAGCGGCTCGATGGAGAATGGGCGTTGGTTCTTACCTGATACGCCCCTTCTCGGCGAGCCGCGAGGAGCATCCAGCCCCACCCTAACTCCTCCGTCTGGTGGGTACTCTAGTTTCAGCCAAGGAGCCAATAGTTGATTAGAAGGATTTCTTAATCTTTCTTCTCGTTATCGCAAAAAACTGGGGGAACGCCACTTGGAGTCACGTGAGGGGGCGGAGCGTTTCCTCAGCTAAAGCTCAGCCTGCAAGAAGAGGACTCGGAAGCACATCCCACTCTCTGGATGCTCCTCGCGGCTCACCGAGAAGGGGCGTATCAGGTAAGAACCAACGCCCATTTTAGGCTGATCCCCCTTTTCACTCTTACTTCAGGTTCTGTCATCCCTTCTCCTACACATTTTATCTTAAAAAATTATCCAGCTGCCCTTCTGAAGTAAACAGACAGCTCTCAAAGCAGGATGCAACAATGACAATTCAAGATTCCACTTAAAGTTTGAAGTGAAAATTTGGAAAAGAGACTTCTGCCTTCTGAAACTATATAAGGAATAGGAAGTGGGGAAGATTATGGGGAAGTGCTGTTTGTGGGTTGCCATCCTCTTACAAACTGTGAAGTTATCTCCAGATGCACAATCATGTAGTGCTGGCCCAAGGTATTTGGTTGCCTGAAGTAGATTTCAAATTGGAGGCATTTTTGGAAGCATTGTTGCATCATTCAAGCAACAGTAGCTGATGTTATTTCAGCCTTCTAAAAATGAGTTTGGTGTCATGTCTCCTACAATATCTGCCATTCTGAGTACTTCAGCTTCTGTTTATCAAATAACAGCAGTAATAATAATTTATTAAATTTCGATTCCATCCAATTCTCAATGGCTTCAGAAGGCTCACAAGCAATCAAACAAATTACAAAAAAAGATAAAATGATGGCAAGTGTGATGAATTGAGAGGTCTCACTCTTCTTTAACAAAAGTTTGGATAAAGATCTAAGTCGTCATGGCTCTTTGAAATAACAGTGGAGAGGGGACATCTGGATCTCAGGAGGAACCTTGTGACCAAGGGGCAGGAGGGCACTGCTTCAGCGGTGGTATATTTCGGAGATCACTGATCTACTAAAGCAGCCCCTCTCCAACTACATTTAAGGCATAGACTGTGAAATATTGGTTTAAGGGCAGTTTTACTTATTACTACAACATATGAACTTTTTTTAAAAAAGAAAAGTATCTTTGAGACTGCAGGTAATCTTCGCTTAAAGACCAGTCATTTAATGATTGGTTATGGTTATGACAGGCCTCCCCAAAGGTACTTAATGAACCGGCTAGAGGGTCCCATGCCCCCCCCGTCACATGATCACATTTTGAGTGGTTGGCAACCGGTGCACTTTTATGGCTGTTTGCTGCATTTCATGGTCACATGAATATAATTTTCAATATTTACTTCTGCACTCCTGACAAAAAGGGCCCATTGAAGAAAATGGGTTCCTTTAACAACTGCAGTGTTTGCTTAATGACTGCTGCAAAACAGGTCATAAAATCAGGTCATGTGGTGGCCTGCTTAACAACCACTATGAATTATGACTGTTAGCGTGGGCTCAGTTACAGGCACTATTTAAATGCACACCTAATCTGCATATTTCTGAACATTTTGGAAATAGACCAATGTTGAAAAAGAACACACCAACTTTTGTTTAACAGTTTATGACATAATGTATGCAAATCAAAATCAGCTGCAGTAAATAAATGAGAAAATGTGCATGTTTCAACCAGAGCTCAGCAGTGATGCTCTGCACTATTCCTGTCATGAGCAGCTTGTTTTAAGAGGATGGTTAGTTATATGTATTTTTCCAGGCTTCTAGCAAGCATATGACGCATAAACATCCAACACAAGCCTCCAGGGAGATGAGATGAATCACTCATCGCGGTCTGAAAGAGAAAGAATTTGGCTCTTTTAACTACTTCCCAAGGTTGGACAACAGTTTCCTTTGGTCATCTGAGGTGTCAGGCTTCATGTCTTAGGAAATATAATTTCTTGGAATCATGTTCCAGAAATTGCTGAATAGGAGAACATAAAACTATTGCTGTTCCTTAATAATGCAGTCTGAGGACATTTATTTTGTTGTAGTTCATGGAAAGAGCTGCTGCTTCATGCTGAACCTAAAAAAAACCCAATGCTTTAAATGTATTTATTTGTTTATTTTTTATTCATTCATTCATTCCTGTAGCCACCCATTTCAAAAAAGTGACTGGTTGGCTTACTTATTGCTGTAGATCACACAAGGGCATGCTATAAGTGCATAGACAATGCTTTTTTCTAATATTGGCAAAAATAGTAGAAATTTTGGAAATTGTCCAATTGTCTGATAATAAATAATTAATGAAATTACCTAATAAACAGTTGCAACTTAACAGCCCATTCATATAGGTTGCATTATGTATACCAAGTGTATAACAATATATGTACCAAGTTCCCAAGGGATTTTGAATTTTCAGGTGTAGCTTTTTGATGTATGATGTATGAGTGTGCATGGGTTCAAATCCTTTATTCTCGTTAAGCTACATTTGTTCTACTTCTGAAATGAAAATTAAGATCCAAGCCATTTGCTTGAGATCCTTATAAATCTATAAAGCAAGAACAGTATTATTTTATCTTCTTCATATAACCATGGAATTGGAAGGAACCATTGGAATTATCTACTCCAGTCCTCTGCTGTGCAAACCAATGGAGCTATGCTCAAGTAGTGACTCCTTTTCATTAAAACTACTGGAGATAGAAGAGTCACTTTTTCTGTAGTTAGACTTTTTCACTGTCATATAGTTCATACCATCAGGAAGGTTTTCTTTATATCTAAATGAAATAAAAAATGCAACTTATATCCATTATTTCTTGTTCCAAAATGACAATGCAAAATATTTCTGTATTGTATGGCTTACCTCAACTACTGATACGAGATATCCCCTTTAGTTGTCCTTTTCTCCAGTTGCAACATTCCACATTCCTTCACCTTGTCCTCAGAGCATATCCTCAGATTAATATAATCTTTTTGACCTACTCTAACCTGTCTATATATCCTTATGGAAATGTGGTTCCCAGAATCATACACAATACTCCAGAGGTGGGCTCAACAGAGAGTAGAGAATAGTAAGGACTTTATGTGTCTTTGATGCAGCACTTCTTCTAATGTAGCAGAACTTGTTAGCTCTTCTAACAGCTTTGGGACCTGGGAATTTGAAGGCATTCAGATTAGCTAGATCTTTTATCATTTCTTTGCTGACCTGCACTCTTTTCTGTTTCAGTCTGTGCTGCTTAAATCATCATTTCCTTTGTGTGTAATAAAGATAGGGCAAACTAGGAGTTGCTCTGCTTTCTCTTGGTCACTTGTTAAGATTTCTCCTTTTGGATTAAGTATCATCCCATTATCTTGTTTTTCTTTCTTCTCCTGACATATTTAAGAAACATTCTTGCTGATTTTGCCTTTCTCACCAATCTTAGCTCATCTTCTTTCATAGCTTTTTCAGGCTTCAGTTACCTGCTTTAATAAATACTAATCTGCTACTTTAATGGTTAATGGTCTGTAGCATATACCTAGCAAAAGATCCCTTCTGTCAGCTTGGCCTTTTTCTCATCAGATTCTTTCAACACTTGTGTTAACCACAAATCTAGTAAACCTCTGTACTAATAAGTTTATTCCTGATAGAATATGCCATCTCCTCTGTTACGTTGCCTGTTCCTCTGAAGCGTGGGCCCATCCAGTCCAATATTCCATAATTAAGTATCATCCCACTATGTTTCTTTAATCACTAGTAAATCATGCTTGCATTTATGCCTCATGGCACTCGGCTAATCTAGCATATTATTCCTAATTTGTATATCAATGAAGATACATTTAAAATAATGAGTTGAACTCCCTCCTCTTTTCTTTATGCTTTTGTTTTCTTGGTTTCAAACTAGTAATTTCCAAAACATTTTGCTTTGTTGCTCTATTCAACCCATTACTTGCTAATTCATTATTCACCAGTGATTTTACAACTCCTACCTCCTTGTCTTCTAGTTTAAAGGTGCTTTTTCAAGGGGCAACTGGACTTCCTTATTTTTCGTATCCCTCTTCCTCTGTTGAGGGAGGGCTGTTCAATTTTGACATAAATGGCTCATTACCCTATTGAACAGTCAGCAATCCCATTTGCACTAATCAGGTGACTGAGGACATAGGTAAACCTCCAGGTCTCTTCAATGATAATGCAAATGACCAGCTGTTTGCAAGGAATATAAATCTTTCCATTCCTTGCCATGCAGTCAGAGCTAAAGAAGTTTCTTGGATGAGAAGTAAAATGTCTTCAAAGAAAAACCACAAAGTCCAGTTGCCTCTTTAAAAAGCACCTTTGGGACAACCATGACCTGGATGACTGAGCATCTCCATAAATACTCTGGTTTAAAGCCATCCTGATCAGGTTAGCTACCTGTTACCCATATACATACCTTCTCTCCTTGGAAATTAATTCCACTTCTGCAAACCACTCTGCTTGATTTTTATACTAGTGTTGAAAAAAATGAAACCTGTATTGATTATACAAATGTTGCATTAAAGAGTTCATCAATCCTTCCTTTCTTTTGCTGGCCTTTTGTCTTCAACAGAAAATATTGACATCAACTGAGCCTTGAGATCTTCACCATCCTCCTTGTAGCAATCATGTTCTATATAATTTGTGTTCACTGGAAGAGTAGGAAGTTTATGTAATCAGCACATGTGATAAACCTGATCAGCTTTTACATCATATCTCAGATTTGTGCTCCTAGGAGAAAGCATACATATTAAGAAAGATGGATGACAGAAATTTCTGTGGCTTTCAAGATGAAGTTGCCTACAAACCACCCTCTTTTTCTGCTTATTAGTGATTGAATGATTTCACTTGGATCAGACGATAGAACCGGTTGTTGGAATCTGTAGTTCTGTGGTCTCGTGATTGTAATTGGTTGCTGTGGTCTGGGAAATAATTTGTTTTGTGATAATTTAGGTTCTGATGGTGATATTTGCCAACTGCTTTCATTGTCATCCTTTTGTTAGGTTTTAAGCTCTCCTGTTTCTAGCAAGTAACAATATACACACGATTCAGGAACTCTTCACTGTGATGAATGAAGTGTAGGGGTTATACTCTGGCCTCCAGTTCAGTCTTTGCTTTCAGAAATATCTTGCTGATAGTTTATACAAATGAGGTGTATTTTGTGTTGTAGGAGAAGAGATAATGTATCTATAGCAGTTAACTAACAGAACATGATGCGTTCTGTATGGTGTGGAAGAAATTTTTTAAAAAGGCTGGTTGTAGCTGGACAGATGTAGTCTAATTCCTCTTCTGCTTGTGATGACTTCTGCTTCCTTCCTAAAATGCAGCAGGAATGCAGTGTTGTTGTACCTATCAGGGTGAGGGATGACAGGTTACCTAAAGCAAGCAGTAAGTTTATGATATATGTGACAATAACTTTTGAAAATTTCCTATTAAAATTTATTGCATCTGTTTCCAGAGTCACTCACTACTGGGGTTAAAAGAGCATAATCATCTAGAGAATGGTAACAAGAACCACAAATTCTGGAATGCTTGCTATGAAAATTAGGTAAACTTCAATCCCTTTTATAAATTGTATTCTACAGTTCTGAAGTTGAAACATTTTATTTATTTATTTATTTGATTTGTCAATCGCTTACAAGAAACAGGAATAAGAATAGACATAGTTTTGAATACATGAGATAGATACTTTTAAGAAAAATAAAAAGAAACAATAGGACAGGGACGGTAGGCATGTTGGTGCGCTTATGCACGCCCCCTACAGACCTCTTAGGAAAGGGGTGAGGTCAATAGTAGACAGTCTAAGGTTAAAGTTTTGGGGGTTTGGGGAAGAAACCACAGAGTCAGGTAAAGTATTCCAAACATTGACCACTCTGTTGCTGAAGTCGTATTTTCTGCAGTCAAGTTTGATGAGGTTAACCTTGAGTTTGTATCTATTGTGTGCTCTTGTATTGTTATGATTGAAGCTGAAGTATTCATTTGCAGATAGGACATTGCAATGTATGATTTTATATACTATATTTAGATCAGACTGGAGGTGGCGTAGTTCTAGGTTTTCTAGGTCTAGAATTTCAAGTCTGGTGACATAAGGTATTCTGCAATGAGTAGAGGAGCAGAGAATTCTTCTTGTGAAATATTTCTGGACTTTTTCAATTATGTTAATATCAGATACATGATATGGGTTCCAGACTGATGAGCTGTATTCAAGCATAGGTCTAGCCAATGTTTTGTATGCTCTAGTTAGTAGTGTGATATTACCAGAGAAGAAGCTATGTAGGATTGGATCCTCAACATATATGGCAGTAGTTTCCTTAGTAGGTGATGAGCTAGGTCCTCTTTCTTTGCTAGAACATTCTGATTCCATCTTGCAGCTGGGATGCCATTTGTGTTACTTCCATGGTATAAACAGGGAAGAGGAGGAAACAAAGAGCCGGTATAGTCATACTCCATTCAACATCAAGGATGCAGCTGTAGAGGTAGTCAAACAGTATTAAGTATCTGAGGGTGCGTATAACTAACAGTGTGAACTGGTCTCTCCACACTTCATTCTTAGTGAAGTGTGCATCTTTCTCCTTCTGTCCTGACCACTTTTTACAGAGGCACGATTGAGAGGGTTTTAACAAACTACATCACTATTTAGTATGGTGGCAGCAGTTCCTCAGATGGAAAGTCCATACAGAGCGTGGTAAGGACAGACAAGAAGATTATAGAAAGCTTGTTTTCTGTTATTCAGGATATTGCTTATAAGCACTACATGCTTAGAGCTCAGAGCATTGTAAGAGACCCTATACACCCATTTTAGGGTCTTTTTTCTGCAGGATTACTAGATTCTGTAAGAGCTTTGTTCCCTATGCCATCTGTCTGGTAAACTCTCAAGATTCGTTTTTCTCTCCATGTACATTTATACATCCAAACTAAACTGGTTGTTTCTGTATGTCATATATAAGTGGGCATATGCATAATTTTGTATTTATTTATTTTTGTCATGTTTATGTAATATATTGGATGTGGTGACCTTTTGAAAGCTGTATGCAATGAAATTTCATTTTAATGTATGTCAATTAGTGTACATTCAAAGTGACAGTAAAGTTATTCTAAGTTCTAAAAGGTTACATTAATCATTACCTATGTCAAAGGTGATGCTTATTATGAAAGACTATGAGAAATGATTAATTATAAGCATTGCTGTACAACTGGAAAAACAAGATGCTTACCTAAGGGGTGGGAGGAGAGAATCATATTAACCTATTTGTAAACACTGATTTTATTGTATAACAATGTTAGGATAGACAGAAATAATTCCTTATTGGTGATTATTTCAAATTCTTCTCTGGCGCATCATCAATTCTTAGAGGCCTTGGGCCTTTTTCCTTCTTGCCACAACACATACTCTGGTTTTGTTAGTTTCTTTAATTTAAAGCATTTATAAAATTATCTAATTAAATCAGTGTTGCTTTTGGCAATGTATAATAAACCAATGAAAATATACTAAAATCAAAATAAACAAGCTGAAAAGAGACACAGCAATTAATCACGTCCTTTTCACCAGTTTTCATGGCTAGCATTTGATTCAGTTCTACTTTGGAAGATACCAGTTATTCCCATATTTGTATTGAATTTCTTACTTTAGTTCATTCCAAATTATTTGATCACTTTTATTTTTATTTTTTATTTTTTTTAATGTAGGTTTTTGTCTTAACCTTCTTCACTCACTTTCAAAACAGTTCTTTTTACTTCTCTCAAAAATCACTGCCTTTTAAAAGCACTATTGTTTCTTGTTGTATTTCACTATTTGCTTTATAAATACCCTTTTCTTTATAACATAATAAAATTTCATAATTTTAAACAATCTTTGTATTGTTTTTAACAACCTATTTTCACTTCATTATTCTACCAAGCATCCATTTTCAAACTTATTAGCATAATTATACAAGCTTTTGTAATACCCTCTAACCTAATTCTTTTCACTACTTTCATGCAGCTTCAACAACTTCTTATGTCATCTTTCCATTCATACAGTTGAATGGAACCATATCTTGCAACACTTTTAATACAGGGCTCATAATTAATCCCAAGCCTTAGCTTCCCTATACTTATTCATCAACTTCACATCATTGTCACACAGATATATTACATGCCTCCCCTTTATCTTAGTTTCACAAATAGCAGATATCTTTTTCTTGTTTTGTTTAATTTATTAATCCTTGCCCATTACTGCTGTTTTATTCCAAACCTCATTCTTCCATATGCTGTGGGCATCACAGATGGCCCCACAATCATTAACGTTTTCTGCCATCATGGCTGGACTTTGTTAAAGTTTTCATATTTACTGTTTAATAATATAGAGGAAGTATAAACTACACTCATTATTTTTGGTTGCACCTGTGCCATTTGCAACATTCCTTGCTAATAAGGGTATTACTGCTTAGTTGAATGTCTATGGAGATTCTTAATCATCCAGGTCATGGCTGTCCCAAAAGTGCTTTTTAAGAGGCAACTAAGCTTTCTGGTTTTTTAAGAAGACGTTTCACTTCTCATTCAAGAAGCTTCTTCAGGACTTCAGAAAAACCAGAAAGTCCAGTTGCCTCTTTAAAAAGCACCTTTGGGACTACTGCTCAGTTGAGTTAAGGGCATCCGCTGAGGGTGGGCAGGCAATGTGCCAGAGGCACAAATCAAATCCAGTGTTATTCCAAACGTGTTCATGCCATTCTGTAACTCAAGGCAGAGCACATACTTAATATTCCTTCTTCTTCCTATTTCCCCGAAAACAACTACTCTGTGATATGATTTGGACTGAGAAAGAGTGACTGACCCAAAGTCACCCAACCAGCTTTCACAACTAAGGCAAGACTAAAACTCACAGTCTGAGATATATCTAATGCACTGATACTCATCACGTTCCTTTAATCCATCTATCAAATTCTGTCTCTACAAGGTATCTGCTTACAATCATTTCAGAGTTATTCCAATTCTGATTTCCACAGTCTATTCTAATGAATACTTCGATGATGCTAGAAACCATAATCTCAGGTGGAGTTGCACTGTATGTAAAGGACCACTATATTCCTACAGAAATGCATGAAACCAAAAATGAAAATCTCCTAGAATGCATATGGGTCAATAAAAGAAAAAAATAATGACATGGCCATAGGTATATATTATAGGCCACCCAATCAAGCAGAAAATATAGATGTCCTTTTTGCCAACCGACTAACAAACATATGCATGAAACACACAACAATAGTAATGGGAGACTTCAATTATTCTGATATCAATTGGAAAACTAATTCTGCACCAAGTGAGAAATCAAATAAGTTCCTAACCAACCTAGCTGACAACTTTGTTGTCCAAAAGGTAGAGGGTGAAACTAGAGGGGCAGCCATACCGGACTTAATTCTTACAAACAGAGAATAAGTGATAGAAGGAGTTGAAACTGCAGGAACCATGGGTGAGAGTGACCATGTCATACTATAATTCAACATAACACAAACACAAGCAACAGAACATAATGACACCAGAGTCTTGGATTTTAAAAGAGTTGATTTCAATAAACTCAGAGAGAACTTGGGAAAGATTCCATGGATGAAAAACCTAAAGGGGAAAACAACTCAAGAATCTTGGGAAACTTTAAAAAGTATGATCATAGAAGCCCAAACCAGCACAATACCACTGAGAAAGAAAAACAAGAAATCCAAGAAGAAACCAGCATGGCTGCACAAAGATCTCTCTGGAAAATTGAAAGAAAAAAAGGACAATTACAAAAAATGGAAAGAAGGACATACAACTAAGGCAGAATATCAGCAGATAGCCAGAATCTGCAAAAAGAAAGTCAGGATAGCAAAGGCTCAGAACGAACAAAGACTTGCAACAAAAGCCAAAGATAATAAAAAAAAGTTTCTTCCAACATATAAATAACAAGAAAAAAATCAAGGAAACACTAAAGAGAGAAGATGGCAAGGAAGTAACAGGCAACAGAGAGAAAGCAGAACTGCTTAAGTCATTCTTTGCATCCATCTTCACGCCATAGAAACTATAGCTCAACCCATCAAAAACATAACTGTAAAAGAAGAGACCAGAAATAAAAGTTAAAATAAGCAAAAAAATAGGAAGAGAACACCTGTCTGATCTTGATGAAAACAAATAACTGGGGCCTGATGGATTACATCCCAGAGTTTTAAAGGAGCTGGCAGAGGTCATCTCAGAACCACTGCACCATATCTTTCAAAAATCCTGGAGCACTGGGGAACTACCAGAGGACTGGAAAAGAGCTGATGTGGTTCCCATCTTCAAAAAAGGAAAAAAACCAGACCCAGGAAACTATAGACCAATCAGCCTAACATCGATACCGGGAAGATACTGGAAAAGATAATAAAAAACAGATCTGCCAACATCTAGAAACAAGTAAAATAATAACTAGCAGTCAGCATGTGTTTGTTAAGAACAGATCATGCCAAACCAATCTCATTTCATTCTTCAACACAGTGACTAAATTA